>CM060975.1:258859815-261259815 GCA_030765065.1 Deroplatys truncata
ACGCCCATTCTTACTCATACAGCACACAGACAATGACTCTGATAATACATGAAATGAAATGATTGTTGGGAATGGAAATTTGGGGAAAAAACGTTCCAGGACTAAGTTTAAGGTGCCTCCCGGATTTGCCACTTATGAGGAAAATCTGGAAAAATCCTCAGTCACAGAGGACGGTCCTAGCGGAATTTGAACCGCAAACCCCCCCTTCACGAGCCCATGCTTTAACAAGCTCGGCCACCAGTGTCAGTAAGTTTGGATTGTGTTGGGCAGAAATACAGTAAAGGCTTATTTTTAAAACTGTAATATGGAGGTTATTTCTGTTTTCCCTAGGGAAAATATTGTACTTCATCCAAGCAAATAATTAATACCTATCAAGATTTCATCGAAAATACCCGTTTCCCCATCCTTAAAAAAGATAATCTTCATTTTTGTCCATAAGAGGCAAACAAAATGTGCTGCAAAATAAGTTTAGCGCTTACTAAAATATATAACTTTGTAGCATTAGCCGTTTCTGAAATATTCGTTGTTACATCTTGTTAAATTATCCCGGTTGAACTGTGATGCGATATCTAATGAAATATATTTGAAAACGTACGATTCGTCTTTGTTCCCGCATGAGCTTGATGGTGACAAAGTTGGCGTTGGTATTAACTTGTGTTTTGTTTTCGCATCGTTTATGCCACCAACTCCGCTTTTCCTAGTTTGAAAGCATGAATTCTCAGCAGTCATGTGCCGTAATTGATGTAAATTGTATAAATAGTATGTAAGAGATGTCTGTTAATTTGTAGTTGCTGGAGAAAGTCATGTGAACATTTACATTAAGTTATTTTGAAGCGATTCCATATGAGATACTTTAAATTAATTTTGAAAAAGAAAATGCGTTTAGCTTTATTAAGAAAAAATTCTGAAATTATTTACTTTACGTACTAAATATCCACAAAATGTTCACAGAAACAACATAATATGCATATCCAATGGCGCAGATAAAACAATCCGGGATTGTTTCTCTAATTAGAATTTATTCCATACTATACTCTCGAGTCTGGATGATGTGAATGTGAACATCTTTCATGTTAATAGGAAAAATATCTGAGGCGTAAAAACCACATGACGTTTTATATCCTTTATCATTTATTTTAATAATTATTACTCTAAAATGCTTCTGAGAGAAAGGGTAATTTTCTATCCATTTCATGATAATTATGATAGTATTTGCAAGAAATAGTTTAATTTGGATAATATCTCTAGGATAATCAACACCACCGTAAGAGACATTTTGAAGGTTGGGGCAAAGTTAACTGTTAAAAATCACGAGAGAAAATGAGATAAAATTCATCTAATGCCTAATCCAACGTTGTATAAGTGGGTAATGTACCCAGGAGTATGTTCAAAGCCGCCGTGATAGTTAAATAAAACAAACAGCAGATTTACCTACCCAAAACATTGTACTTTTCATTTTTCGCAGATAAGTTATGTGCTAAGTGTAAGGAGAAAATTTCTCCGAAATAATATTTAACGGAGTACGTGCTTTTAGTTGGTTATTTTCTCCCCAACTAGTTGGAGCTACTTTCTCCACTTATATCTTACCACACTCGTGGTCTGTCTGCAATAGCAGTTGTTTTATTCCTGTATTCCTGTCTCAAAAGTTGATATACTGGATAGGTTGTTTGTTTTTCTTAAGGGGACTGATTCTTGAATTTTCCAAAGTTTAAAGTACTCACTGAACCTTTTGATTATTTTACAATATCTGAAAGTTGCATAAAGAAGTGTTAGGCAAAGTTTTTGCGTATATGTTATGCTGTTTCTGAATTATGCATTTTTAAATAAAACTTTTAAGTATTTTTACTTTCTCTACTACGTATAGTAAGTAGGGGAAGTATTGCATTCCATCCAAAAATTCGATACCGATATTTCACTGGAAATACATGTTTTGATGTGCCCTGAATCAAAATAAAGCATTTTTGGAAACATGTCCGTGTATGTCAGTGTGTCTGTGTGTCTGTGAATACGATAACTCAAAAACGAAAACTCTGATAAATACCAAACTTGGTATTTAGGTTCATTATCTTCCAAAAATGCGACACGAATATTTTCAAGAAAATCCCCCATCCCAAACTACCCATTACATGGAAAATTTTTCGAAAATTTTTATTTTCTCAAAAATGGCTCTACGATTTTGATTAAAATACCAGATGCTTTAAGGCCACTACACAGCGTCCAGTCCTTAAGCATTTGACTACCGCTGTTCTCTCGGTACCCTAACGAAATGTGAAATGTAGCTGTTTCTGCAAAGGTTTATTTGGATTAAAACATAGTAGATAGAAAAATAACCTTTATTAAGAATAGTTTGTATACCCAATAATAAACGATAGAGGTTAGAGAAAGCCATGTGAATGTATCACATCAGATTATTTTATGTACTATTTAACCCAAAATATAGATTTGCTTTCTTTGTTGTTACCGAAAACATTTGCTAAGAAACCAACTTTTAAAATGAATTATATTAGTAGAAATATTTTTTGTTCAATTGTGAGTTTCAAATTCTTATTAAAAATAAAAAGTACTATATTATGCTTGACAAACCCTGGCAAACTTGACACCTTTCACATATGCTTATATAACGTCTGCATAGAAAATTTAGTTATTAGTAGTAGGGAAACTATTTTTAAAATGTTACTGAGATAATTTAATAATTGCGTCTTAGTGAGCATTTTAAATTATGCTGAAAAATGTCTAAAATATTGCAACAGAAAGGATATACTCTGATTCCAGAAAGTATTTTCCTCCACTTTAGAAAGTTCTAGCAGCAAAGTATCAGCAAATTGTCAGCTTAATATGAGAAAGAACAAACGGAAATCGGGAGATCTGTTCAAACTCCGGCGATGGCATTGAATTTTTCAGTCGTCTGATTCTGCATTTCCAACCCTGTCCAACACATGGCTTGTGTGGAAGTACAATTAATTCCAACGACGTTATAGTTTACGTACTGGGGTATTATTCAAGATTTTTAATTTTAATAGGATTTTTTTTTCAATTTGTTTCAACTTTTTCGTGTGTGGTATTTATACTATCAGCAACGCCAAAAGTACAACAATATTACCACAGTTATAAACTTCTTGTAAGTTGCCAGCCCTGGTAGAAGTCGTGGAAAATTCAAATTTTCCACGGCTGGTGTGTTGAGAGATGGCACCAAGGACGCACATACAAAGAAAATATTGGTTGGGGAGCTCAAAAATTGAAAGTGGCACTTGAGCAACAACAGTGATTCTCTCCAAATATCATTCTAGCCTATCATTAGAAAACAGAAGAAATCAGTCATTGACAACCTGTAATGCGATGAAGGTCTATTCCTGCTGTGTGAAGCAACGTGATGCATTCGGCCTATAGAGTATAGCTTTTCTCTGATATACTTTTAATTTTTTTTTTTTTTTTTTGGTAGAGCGGACTCTATGGGATAAAGTTCCTATAACTCCCTTTTGCTATTTCACTGAATTTTGAAGAATTAAATAGTCATGCTTTTGTTTCTCATGGTTTCGTGCAAAAGTGTGCAGTATTAAGGCTTGCATATTCGACTGACGTTTTACTTTCTCTAGCAAGTAGGGAAGGTACTTACTGCATTCCATCCAACAATTGGATATCGATATTTCAGCAGAAATACGTGTTTTTGACATCTCCCTGTAAAACAAAAAGGTATTTTAGAAAAAGGTCCGCGCGTATGTATCTATCTGTAAATAGCATAACTCAAGAACGTAAGGTTCAGTACCTTCCAAAGATACGACACGAAAATTTTCAAAAAAATTCCCAACCCCAATTATCCTTTACATAAAAATATTATTCGAAAATTTTGGTTTTTTAAAAAATCGCTCTAACCATTTTGATTAAAATACCATACATTAAAGATATTTACATGAAAAATAAAAAGTATATCTTGGATTTTCTGGGAACAACCTGTGAAGTCCTCTTCTTTCTTTCGGAAGGAACTTTGTGCACCTAATCTTGTCTTGTATAACTGGTAAACATTCAGAGATAGACGAAAGCGTACCACACAAAAAAATGTAGATCTCTTTAAAACATATAATTTACTTAAAATAAGTTTTACTGCGGCATAAGCCGTTTCTGAGATATACGTTATTAAAGGTTCGAATTGTTCAATACTTGTCATTATTTTAAAGTCTCGTCGATTTTCTGTTGTTTCTCGCGATTGCATGGAAACATTATGGAATTTAAGGCCGACATATAGCGTCCAGTTCTTAAACATCTGAATATCGCTGTTCTCTTTGTATCTTTTTTTTTCTTTCTTTTTGACTTGTATGGACGAACAATTAGTTCCATTAATACAACATTATTAGTACACTTTAGAATCATTAGATAACATAATTAACATTAAACCATTTTAAACATATTAAAGTAGGTAATTATTTAAAAACTATATAGGTTTAACATTGGCGATTAAAAATGCCAGTGTCTTAATGTGAATGCATTTATAGATAAAGTATTATAATGGATGGTTTTTAGTGATTTCCATAATGTCTGTTCTATGAGCGTTAGATAGATAAGTGTTCTTGCTTTAAGTTTCATTCAAAAGCGAAGTTAAAGTGTACAACTCATATTAAAAGGGAGAACAAAACCTTATGCTAAAATATTTAATCATTATATTTAACTTTCCCCCAGACAGTCATAAACAAACAGGCTAACATTATTGACTGTCGAGTTGCTCAAAATGATATGTGGTTCTCCCTAAATTCAGATGTGTAGAAGGCAAAGCTAGTAAATTATATTTGAGGTAATCTGGGAGATTTGCAATCAGTTAGCAAAATTATGGAAAGAGATAATAAATTGTCATTATGTGTAATATATGATTTAATCACTGCTTGCGTGAAGACTTGACATTCTGCATGGATGGAGCAGCAGGCGCAGTTTCATCTTCCTCTTCAGGGTAGTCGTCAAGGTTTGGATAGGGTGCATCAGCAATTATTGGTGCTGGTCTTCCCTCCTTCAGGGCCTTCCTGGTTTGCTTAGCATAATCAGCCATGAACTTCCTATGTGCCTCTTCGTCTCTCTTCTGCTCCTCAGGATCACAATACCCATCGCGTACCATTGTCAGATCATGTACTTCATGTTATTAAAATAAACATCTTATTGCTGTTGTATCCATAACGAAATGTGTAATGTAGCTATTTTTGCAAAAGTTTATTTGGATTAAAATGTAGAAGATAGAAAAATAAGCGTTAGTAAGAATAGTTAGTATACCCACTAATAAAGATAGAGGGTGGAGAATGTCATGTAAACGCATCACATCAGATTTTTATTATTGATGCGTTTGGGCGGTTTGAGACAGATTACGTGTAGAGATTTATGAATTTTGCTTTCTTTACTAGGCATAATACTTAGGGGAAGTAACGCATTCCACCAAAAACCTCGATATCAAGATTTCACCGGAAATATATGTTTTGAGGTCCCTGAATCCAAATAAAGTATTTTTCGAAACATGTCCATATGTGTGTCTGTAAACAAAATAACTCAAAAACGAAAAGTCGGACAAATATCAAAATTGGTATTTAGGTTCAATATCTTCCAAAGATGCGACACAAGGATTTTTAACAAAATCCCCCATCCCAAACTACCCTTTACATGGAACATTTTTCTAAATTTCTAATTTTTTAAAAATTGGCTCTAATGATTTTGGTTAAAATATCATATATGAAAGAGATTTACATGACAAATAAAGTGTATAACTTGAATCTTCGGGGAATAGCCTATGAAGTCCTCTTCATTCGGAAGGAATTTTTTATTATCTTGTATAACCGGTAAACGCGCGATAGACGAAAATGTGCTACACAAAAAATGCGTAGCACAAAAATCTCTTTAAAACACACAATTTATTTCAAATAGGATTTTTTTGTGGCATAAGCGGTGAACTCCTTTCAACATTCAGTTGTCTCTCGCGATTGCTTGGAAACAGTATGGAATTTTAAGGCTAGCATATAGCGCCCTATTCTTAAACATTTGGCTGTGCTGTTCCCTTTGTATCTATAACGAAATGTGTAATATAGCTATTTCTGCAGAGGTTTATTTGGATTAAAATGTATTATATATAAAAAAAAAGCTGATGTGTTGCACTCCTATGCTTTCTCTACTCTTGTACAAGCCATTTTTACAAATGCTCATTCTCCATCTACTTCATGTTAATCGAGATAAACATTTGTAGAAACTATCTTATTACTAATTTTCTTATAGGTACAAGGGGAATATGGTAGGCTTTAAGCGATAGTCAAATCTTTTAAGAGCTGGTTGCTATGTGGAGCATTCCATTCTCTTTGTATGTCCAGGACATTAATAAAAAATAATAAAAAAGAAACGAACAATGAATTCCCATTTGTGAAAAAGTAAAAGTATTGGAAAATGCAAACGGACTGACGCCGTAGCTCAGTCGGTAGACCACCTGGCTGCTGTACGTGGGGCCTCGGGTTCGATTCTCGGCTGAGGGAGGAATTTTTTCCGTAGCCAAGATTATTCCCTATGAATGTGTGTGTGTGATCTAAGGATTAAAACTCTCAAAAGTGCAACAAATCCAACAACAAGAGAATACGAGTTAAGACCATTGCCAATAGTAATAAGTTCCAAAGGAAAGGCCGCCGATAAGACCATGTAGTCAAAGGCGGGGTATAAATGAAACGAAAAAAAAAAATTCGAACAAATAACAAGGAATATCTCGGAAATGGTTCACTCGACAAAAAATGTGTATGACGTAAATTGTGTGTTTTAATGAGGTCTACATTTTTTTGTGCAGTAAACTTTTGTCTATCTCTTACGGTTTACCATTTATGCGAAAGTCATTCAGAATGAAGATGACTTTTGGAGATAATTTCCATAAAATTCAAGATATGTATTTCATTTTCATCTTAAACATGGGATATTTCAATTAAAATCGTTCGAGCCATTTTTGAGAAAATAAAAAAATTTGAAAAATATTCCATGTAAAGGGTAGTCTGGGATGGGGAAATTTTCTTGAAAATCTTCGTGTCCCATCCTTGGATGATACTACAACGCAAATACGTTTTTGAGTTATGCTGTTCGCAGACAGACACACACGGACATGTTTCCAAAAATGCTTTATTTGGATTCAGGGCACCTCAGAACATACATTTACGGTGAAATATCGGTAAGAATTTTTGGGTGGAATGCAATACTTCCCATATTTAGTATACGCAGTAGAGAAAGTAACATAAGTTTGAGCAAGAATAATTTCTACACCCATTAATAGGCGATAGAGGGTAGAGAAAGTCATGTGAATATATCACATCGGAATTTTGTTTTGTGACATGGATAAATTTTTATTTTCTCTACCACGTACCTAATAGGTAGAGAAGGTTTTATATTCCACCCAAAAATTCGATACCGAGATTTCACCGGAAATACATGTTTTGAGACCCCCCGAATACAAAAAAGAATTTTTACTTTCTCTACTACGTATAGCATATAGGGGAAGTATTACATTATATATTCGTTATTATTGGTTTGAATTTTCAATATTTATGTAATACTTTTAGAGTGCTGCCGTTTCCCAGTTGTTTCTTGCGATATCATCGAAAGAGTATCGAATTTCTAAGCCAGAATATCGGTCTTCAAACATCTGACTATCGATTAGGTTTCCTCTAATCCCCTTGTATCTTCAAGAAATGTATAATAATCTATTTCTAACAAATGTTTATTTCGATTAACATAAAGTAGATGGAGAATAAATGTTTATAAAAATAGTTTGTATTACAGTAGAGAAAGTCGTGTGAGTGCATCACGTCAGATTTTTAGAAAAAGATCCGCATGTGTGTGTTTGTGTGTGTGTGTGTGTGTCTGTCTGTCTGTCTGTGAACAGCATAACTCAAAAACCAAAAGTTGGATCAACATCAAACTTGGTATTTTAAGTTCAGTACCTTACAAAGATACGACCCGCAGATTTTCAAGAAAATCCTCCTATCCCAAACTACGCTTTACATGGAACATTTTTAGAAATTTGCTGTTTTTAAAAAATGGCTCTAACGATTTTGATTACAATACCATATATTAGTGATATTTACATGACAAATAAAATGTATATCTTGAATTTTCTAGGAATAGCCTTTGAAGTCTTCTTCATTCGGAAAGAATTTTGTATAATCTTGTATAACTGGTAAAGTAAGCGACAGACGAAAACTATAATGCGAGAAATGTATATCTCTTTAAAACACACAACTTATTTCAAATAAGCTTTTTTTGTGGCATCAGCCATTTCCGAGATATCCGTTATTAATGGTTTGAATTGTTCATTACTTAGCCATTCTTTTAAAGTCCTGTCAGTTGTTTCTCGATTGCATGGAAACAGTATGGAATTTTAAGGCCAGCGTATAGCGTCCAGTTTTTAAACATTTGACTATCGCCGTTCCCTTTGTTCTATAACGAAATGTTATGTAGCTGCTTCTGCAAAAGTTTATTTGGATTAAAATAAAGTAGATATAAAAATAAGTTTTTTTATATAACTTTTATAAACTATTCTTACGAAAGCTTATTTTCCTATCTTCTTCAGGTTAATCGAGATAAGCATTTACAGAAATAATTTATTATACAAAGGGAATAGAGGAAAACCAATCGATAGTCAGATGTTTGAAGACCGAGTCGCTATATTCTGGCCTAGAAATTCCATACTCTTTCCATGATATCGCAAGAAACAACTGGGAAACGACCGCACTCTAAAAGTATTACATAAGTATTGAAAATTAAAACCAATAACCACGAATATCTTGGAAATGGCTGATGCTACAAAAAAGTTATTTGAAATAAATTGTGTCTTTTAAAGGTCCTACATTTTTTGCTTAGTGTGTTTTTATCTATCTCTTATGTTTTATGGTTATAAACAACTGTACAAAATGCCTTCCGAATGAGGTAGACTTTTCAGGCTATTCCCAGAAAATTCAAGATAAACATTTTATTTGTCGTACAAGTCTCTTAAACGTATGACATTTCAATCAAAATCGTTAGTCATTTTTGAGAAAATCAAAAATCTTTAAAAATATTCCATGTAAAAGGTAGACTAGTTTGGGTAGGAGGATTTTGTTGAAAATCTTCGTGTCCCATCCCTGTGATTTACCAAGTTTCGTATTTATCCAATTTTTAGTTTTTTAGTAATGCTGTTCATACACATGTGCGCGCGGGCCTTTTTCTACTTTATTGCTGTTATTTATTTATTTATTTTAGTATTCAGGGAGTCTGAAAACGCGTATTTTTTGTGAAATGTCCGTATTGAATTTTTGGATGAATACAATACTTCCTTTACTTACTTCAGGTAAGTGGTAGAGAAAGTAAAAACTGCAAATCTCTTTAAAACAATTTTTTTGTGGCATCAGCCATTTCGAAGATATTCTGAAAGTGTTTCTATTTTGTTTTCGGGGACCTCAAAACATTTATATTTCTGAATGATTGAGTGGAATGCAATTCTTCCTTTGCCTACTATAAGTAGGTGCTAGAGAAGGTAAAAAATGGGCTCTTATATGGATCGTTTGTACAACAGTTATAAAAATAGCTAATACTGGGTAGAGAGAGTTGAATGACTGTTACACATCAGATAACTCAATGCGTAATTGTAGTTCAGAATGGAGTGTCGGTACATACGCATATTTTAGTACTGCTGGGAACTTTCGGCGCCAATTCAATTTACCGGTTATGAGTTACAAGCTTATTCTCTTAAGCTTACTATTAAGATAAAACAACATTAATTGCATATCGCACCTTTGCAAACAATAACAACACTGCATGAAATAAGCTTCTCTACAAAAAGTGACATCTCATTTCGAAAGTGAGGGTGGATTGATAGGTCAGTGACTTTTTAAAGAAAATAACGATTTTTCCAAGAGATCAATTTTATTTCTCAATATTCTCAGTATTCTCCTTTCAATTCAATACACAATATCCAACGTTTCTCCAATTTTTTTAACCCTTTCAAAAAATATGATTTTTCGAAGTCTGCAAAATATGAGCTTGTTTCTGCCATGATGTGTTGACTGGTCGTGAATTTCTCCCAATGAGCCAATTTTTCAGGTTTGCGAAGAGGAAGAAGTTGCTCCGAGCCAAATCTGGAGATTAGTGGATGAGGTAGCAGTTCGTAGCCCAATTCCACAAATTTTGCGATGGCAATGGCTGACATGTGTGCGGGTGCATTATTCTTGTGAAAGAGAACCTTTTTCTTCACCAAATGGGGTTGCTTCTTTAACAATTCCTTGTGAAACTGATCCAGCATTGCGGCATAATATGAATCTGTGATCGTTTTACCCTTTTCCAGGTAAAAAGGGTATCATTCTAATTGTCTATCACCCCTTGTGAATCCCAAAAGACAGCTGCCACGATTTTTTCCTGTCGACGGAATGGTTTTCACTTTGTTTGGAGCAGGTTCGCCGAAGGAAATCCACTGATTTGATTGTTGTTTGTTTTCAGGTTGATAGTAATTAATCCAAGTTTCATTAACTGTGATATAACGCCGCAAAATCTCATTTGGGTTGCGCTGGAACGTGTTCAAACATCCCTGTGAAATGATCACAAGATTCCGCTTGTTCTCAACTGTGAGCAGTCGCGGCACCCATTTTGCTGACAGCTTTCTCATACCCAAAAATTCGTGTAGAATGTTATACATCCGTTCACTCGAGTTGTTTTCGGTCTTGGCTATCTCACGGATTTTCACTCGGCGGTCTTCCAACACAATATCGTGAACTTTGTTCACCATTTCTTCTGTCATGAGACCTCAACCGGCCGTCCTGTGTGCACGGCATCTCTTGTGCTCGAACGGCCACATCGAAATTCTGTGAACTACTTGTGAACCATGCCATGTGATGGAGCAGAGTCCCCATAATACTTGTTCAGTTTTTCTTCCGTTTCCTTCACCGTCTTACCACACAAAAAGAGGTGCTTTATCAGAACACAAAATTCACTTTTCTCCATTTTCTACGAAGCAATACACATCTGCTTATTTTAGGCGCTCTGAACAATGTTCTAAGAAACAAATGACGAATTTCAGCGATTATACCCAGAATAGATGTAAGACTTGGGTGCAAACAAGAAACCTGTGATTAGAACGCTATCTCTCCTCAAAGTCATGGACTTATCAATCCGTCCTTGTAAGACTGTAAGGAATATTCATGTTCCAGGACTATAGGAGTAGGTAGCCAACAATGTTTTTTGTGTACGAAACAATGCAGGAGGAACAAAAATATTAGGAAATGGGTAGAGAATGCACCGATGTATTATTAAGGTTTTTGTAAGCGACATTGACGACGCGACATGATCGGTAAAAGTTAACTGGAATTCAACTTTTGTCGCGTTCATGCTGAATTCCTTATTGGCCAGTCGTCTTGTCGCCCATATCGCGTCACCAGTGTCACTCTATTGTGAACTGTGCATAATTAAAACACGAGGCCACTCGGGGATTATAAGTTGTATAAATGCAATTTCGAAAATACTTATGGCGAACATCTATGAAATAAATACCTATAATAATAATAATAATAATAATAATAATAATAATAATAATAATAATAATAATAATAATAACAACAACAACAACATCAGATAAAGTTTCGATATAATCACAAATAAGAACGGGGTGAAATAGGTTTCTATTTAGTTGCGCACAGGCTTTCCTTGTAGCTTTCAATTTACGTTCCGTGTCACTGCATCCCTGAATAGAGTATTACGTGCTAACCGACAAAGCGTCATATTTCTATCTAAACTTACGCACATATTAATTTTATAAAGAGACAATTTTTGGGAGTTAAATTTGTTCTGTTATCCGCAGAAATCTCAGAAACTACTAAACATTATTCATAATTCTTTCATAATTTTCTTACCTTCCCTATAATTACCGGCCGCACCTTTCTAAACTCTTAAATGGGGAGCTTAGAGGAGTTTTATTCTTTAATATTGCTTTGCTTCCTGCTACTAGTTAAATATCAACGACTGGGGTTCCTTTTGTTCCTGATTAGGAATATATTGGGACGGGAGCGGAGTGGAACTATGTTTGAACTCCGAATGTAAGGCAGCTCAGAAGCTATTCAATCGGCTGGAATAATTCTTTCTCCATTGAATAGCCTATTCCTCATACTAGGTGTTATAGGCTACTTTCCATTTTCAGAATTAACAGTGTATATAATGTATACAGTCCGTTCTTGATGTTTTCGGATTTGGTTCAGCGATGGTTCCTTTTGTAACTCTTAAAGATGTTTTTGGAAACCCCTTTGTGAGGGGTAAAAAGTAGTTCAGTATCATCTCAGAAACTATTCAGTCATTTACATAATCGTTTCATCACCAAACAGCATACTTGCTCTCTTCTTTTACGATTATTTGGAATTGAAAATTTTAATAGGAGGTTTTGAGAAATTCTAGATTAAGCAATTGACTAGTTAATCAATTCTTCTAATTGTATATCTACCGAGTGAGGTGGCGCCGCGGTAACGTGACTCGCATTCGGGAGGTGCCGGGTTCGATCCCCGGCGATTGCCCACTCTGACCCATGGGTTTTTCGTGGTTTCCCCGAGTGGGCAGACAAATGCTGGAGTGGTCCATCTTCTACCACGACTCTCCTGCCCCTCATTTCCTGTACCCATCATTTTTGTTATCATCTGTTTTAGGGTTGTAGGACCAGGCGAACGTTTCGGCGGGTTGGGGCTGGATGGTGGCTAGGTGCTATGGGAGGTTTCTTTTTGGCGTCGCCAAGGGACCGCTGGGTTGGATACCCGCCTCGGGGTGCTTTTGGGCAGGCGCTCCTTTGGGGACCACCGGAGTCTCGAGAGGCGTTCAGTCTGGAAACATTAGGGGCTCCATCCTTGCCTGCGCCCGTCGTCATCCGGATCCGGTCGTCCTTGGGTCTCTCTCCTCATCTTCCCTCCCTCCCTCCCTCCCTCCCAGGAGTCACAGTAGAAGCACAACGTGCGGAACTGTGCCCCGGTTTAGGGGGCCCCTTTCATTCATCATTACTTTTACCTTATACCCTGTAATTCTATATCTGTTGTCAGTAGCCAGCAGGCATAAACACCAGAAAAGATGGGCTTCAAGATTGTTGCATTTTTGAGTTTTGTGTGTTACATTGCCATTAAACACTTATAGTATCATTAAACAATAGATAATTGAAAAAGTTACTGCTTGTTGTGAGTTGTAGGCATATTGATGTGTGCATTCCTACAAGGACAAAATTTTGTCTCCCCTTAGCACAGACTTGGGAATGAGCAACCTTAATACAGGCTGGTGTGGTTAAAAAGTTTGTCTTTGTTCGTTGTTTAAAATTAATGACATTATCAAACAGCATATTGTGATGTATCCACGTGAACACTCATTTATTGCCTCTTGTAGAAATTTTCCTTTTTTCTAAATGAGACATTATTTGCTGCACTGCACTGTTTTCGAATGTATTTGTATTCTCTTCAAATTCTCTAAAAACGTTATTATAAAAATTAGCATTAAAGTCTGTATGGAAAGTTTCACAGACATTGTGAAGGAAGAGTGTAGAAAGACACCACCTTTTTGTGGGAAAGTGCTTTCTTCGCTTGCATATGTGTCAATATTAATCAGCAATCACAATATTCTAATTTTTATCCTATGCCTTGACAGACATCAAGTCACACTTCCGTGGTGATGAAGATGTATACGGGACTACTGACTGTTAACTATTGACTGTGATCAATGTATAGCTGTTTTAAGTTGTAAGCAGCTTGTTACTGGTAAGAGCAAAGAAAGTGATTGACGCACTTGCATGGATTGACTTATTTATGTTAAACATTTCTGACCAAGCCTTAATGCCTAGCTGTTTGGCAATGTTCTAATTTTAAACAACGATTGCATTTTTAACCACACCAACTTGTATAAGGTTGCTCAGAATGCTTCGTTAACCTACAAAATTTTTGAAGGAAGTGACATTCCATTTCTCCGATATTATAGGAATTCACATATCCCCATTCCTCACAGATTTCTACCTGCTATGACTTTGTAGGAAATCACAGTGACCCATTTAAATCATTGTGAAAGGTTCTTCCTGTCTTTCCATTTCATTTATTTTATCTCCAGTTTCAGAGATAAACCTATTTTTTCAGTTTACTCTATCGCAAATTATCTTCCTTTCTTCGACTGTTCACCAAAGGCATTCAAAGCGATTCGTTCTTTCTTTGTTTCTTCCTTTCATACGCTCGCCGGACTCCGAAGTGTGAACATCATGGGGAAGAAGAGACACTGCCTCCTGCAGCTGCTAACAGCACTTCACCGCCGGAACCGGCGCCAGTGGTAGCAGCAGCTGCTGACACCACTCCTGCCAAGGCTGCCACTGCAGTCGACATTACACCGCTGTCACCGAAGATGATCTTGCCGATTAGCACCACACCTCCGCCTAGACCGCACACTCCATCAGCAGCCGAACCTCCCTCGCCGCAGCTCAGGGTGTCCTATGCCCTGGTCGCTGCCTCGCCGCTGGACGATTCCACGGGCCGCTATGGCGCTTTCAGCGCTATGGTATGTGGAGTCCACCGCCTGCTGCCGGAGCGGATTGTACTGGAGGCCGCTCAGTCGCTCTGGCCTTCGCTGATCCGCGTCTCCAGGATCTCCTCTGCCAGAGGTCCGGCGCTGCTGCTTCGCTTGACATTTCTGAACAGAGCGCATTGCACAGCAGCTCTCGGACTGGCCTAACTCTTTTAAGGCCACTCACACCGCATTGAGGCAAGCCGCACCCACCGACACGGACCTTGCCGTCGCTGCTGCCAATTCGGTCACGTAGCGGCCATCTGCCAGTATTACGGCTTGCCCTCACTCACGCCTGACTGCACCGGGTAAAACCTGGCACTTCGTCGCGCTACTGCGTTACTTGTGGTAGCGGTGATCACTTCACGACCCAGGCTTCCTGCTCATATTACCCAAGGCACCACAACAATGCCGTCGACAGTCTACACATCCAGCTACTCCACGCATGCAGCTAGCACCACCAACTCAGAACATCACTCAATATAACTTACCTTCACCACCTGCAATGAGCTGCTACAGCTTTCCTCCGCCACCATGACACCAGACCTCCAGGACGCCGTTGAGAGCATCCCGGAAACTCTACGAGACTTTGACCTTCGCCTCAAGGTATTGCAACGGTTAACCAATGCGCGCCTTGCAGCTATGGAGGCCAAGCTACGCAGCACCATTCGCCACCTCTCAATGATGGCTTCACAGCTTTTACGAGTCCGCCAAGCAGTACAGGATGACGACCATTCGGAGGTCCTCGCGTCGTGTCAGCGCAAGCTGATGCGCATCCAGTACCACTTGATGGAACCTGACGACCCTACTGTTAGCGACTGCGAATGACCGACCCACGTGAGTGAGTGTCCTCGAGGCCTCGGTGGCTGAGTTTCGAGAGCAGCACCTGGAATCTGAAACTATCATTCTTCAGAGACCGCAGCAACTACAGGACAATCGCAAACAACTCCAGGAAGGCTACCTCCTCATCAGAAACTTTATGGAAGCACATGTGCTTCCGTTTCCACCCCCTCTCACAAAAACCGGCGTAATCATCACTGAAAATTCACGCAAAAACTTTTAAACAAATGAAGTAACAATAAAGAATCCTTTCTATCCTTCATCTTTAATCCCCCGGGTGGCAGCCAGGGACTTGTGTCATGGATGTTAACCCGATCTACCTATGCCGCTCCCGTTAATGCACCGGCAGCTATACACTAACATTTACTTACGGAGGTGCTAACGTGGTGCTCCAACATTCCTTCTCCATAACTTTCTGTCGAATCCCACCCATAACGAAAAGAAGAGGGAAAAAAAAACACTTTCATTTTGCCTGACGTTTGCCCAATTTATTTACTTTCTTAAAATCAAATTGTTTAAATGTACTTTCTAGTTTCCTAGTATCTTCGTAAATGTAATGCATTTCACTGATACTTTACAAATTACAATAGCAAATATTAGGGTCTAAGAATTATTATTATTATTACTTTATCATTACCTGTATTGTTGATGCTACTGCTACTGCTGTTCATTTCCTCGAGTTTCCAAATAGTTTTTATGTTGTATAAATATAGTCTGGAGTTAACTACAAGAATTTGCCAGTTACTAAAATCCTATCTTCACTTGCGCTAACGTTCTTCTATACAGCTTTATCGAAGTTGGTTTCGCGTTAGCAAGGTATATTTAGTTCCGCTTTTTGCCCCAGGCAAACTAAAATTAATAGTTGTGCTTCTGGTTAGCCAGTTAGTTGCCTTTGCCTGCCACTGTTGAAAAGCTTATTATTTTATAATTGCGGTATACCTAATTCTTAAGGTCTTGCGTAAACTTTCTCTGGCGACCGAAATCGGCAAGCACGTACGCAGTAATCAGTTATGATGGCAGCCACAGATAGCAGCACAATACGTATATCCTGGTGGCACAGTGACCAAAATAATAGATTAATGCGATAACTTAGGTTTTAGTAGTGCTTTTCAAGCCATAGGGTATGAAAATTATGGGAAAGGGTTGGCTAGACGTTTTCCAGGTGATAAAACTGGCATCTGTCCTAAATAAGTAAAACAAGTAAAGTAAATACAAGAAAATAACATAAAAAAATCTTATGTGTTACACTCACATGACTTTCTCTACTCTTGTACAAACTATTTTTACAAACGTTTATTCTCCATATGCTTCATGTTAATCGAGATGTTAATCTTATTGCTAATTTTCTTGCAGATGCAAGGGGAATTGGTAGGTTTTAAGCGATAGTCAAATATTTTAAGAGCTGATTGCTATGTGGAGTATTCCATTCTCTTTGCATTACCAGGACAAAAAAATGAATAACGAATTTGAGAAAAAGTATTTATTGGAAAATTTAAGGGAATAACAAGCAATATCTCGAAAATGGTTCACCCAACAACAAAAAATGTATATGACATAAATTGTGTATTTTAACGCGATCTACATTTTTTGTGTAGTAAAATTTTGTCTATGTCTTATGGTTTACCAGTTATGTAAAAGTCATTCACAATGAAGAATACTTTTGGAGACATTCCCAGAAAATTCGAGATATACATTTCATTTATCATAAAAATATCTTAAACATATGATATTTTAATCAAAATTGTTAGAGCCATTTTTGAGAAAATTAAAATTTTAGAAAAATGTTCCATGTAAAGGATAATCTGGAGTGGGGGGATTTTCTTGAAAACCTTCGTGTCGCATCTCTGGAGGATACTAAACGTAAATACCAAGTTTGGTGTTTATCCGACTGTTCGTTTCTGAGTTATGCTGTTCACAGACACACAAACAGACACACACACGGACATGTTTCCAAAAATGCTTTTTTTGGATTCAGGGGGTCTCAAAACATTTATTTTCGGTGAAATCTCGGTATCGAATTTTTGGGTGGAATACAATACTTCCCCTACTTACTATACGTAGTAGAGAAAGTAATAAACCCCACAAGCGTTTTATGGATAGATGCAGGAGCGTCATTTCAGTTTCTGCTTAGAGGGGAGAGCAAGATTGCCTGAAGCAGTTTGCCGAATATTCATGTGAATTTTAACAACACATTTAGCCTAAAAGAAAATAATCTTTTACTTCTTAAATGTGAAATATTTCTATTAAATTACAGTTGCTGTATTTTTATTTTGGTAAAGCAATAATAACCAGTAGCCCAAACATTTCTCGTAACCTGGGGGGCAATTGACCCCCCTACCCTCCCTAAATGATGCTCCTGGATAGATGCTCTTACTGAATAAATTAAGAAACATGCAGCATATGGATAGCTTCTAAAGCGAGTTTTATTTGCTTGCATTATGCCTTAAAGTAAATAATAGGAAGTAAAACATCACAATATTAATATTCCTACAGTTTCCGGTTTTACCTTATGGTTTATTTTAAACGCAAAATCTTAAATTGTACTTTCTTTACAGTTTTACCTGATGTTTTATCTTAAACGGAAAAACTTAATACTCTTGCATTTTCGATTTTACCTGATGTTTTATTTTAAACAGAAAAGCTTAAACTGTATTTTTACATGATGGGAAACACTTTTCAAGATAATAGCGCTAGTCAACAGTCTGGCATTATCTAAATATATTTTGGGGCATGGGCAAATGAAGAGCACTGGGAACAAAGGTTGTATAAGACTTAAGAGATTAGATGGAGCTAAACTATTGACACACCAGGCGAGATGGTTCAGGCTCTTCGTGATTTCCCTGGTCGCTAGGCGAATCCTGGGATGGATTCTTAGATACCACGGATTTCTCATTCTTCATTTATTCTTATTTCACTTCCCTCATCATTCATTGCGCAGTGGATGATGGTATGCCGAAGATGCCCTTTGAGGGGAGGATTGCTTCTACAATGACATCGGAACTTTGTGCCCGAATCTGTCCATGCGGAGGGGTAGGGCTTTATCGAGTTGCATTATCCGGTAACGTTAGAGACCCCGCTACATTGTTCCTTCCGTCGCAAGATCTGATCACACCTTAGTCCTTCCTCCCAGAGATCAAGTAGAGCCAATAAGACCAGTACTGACCAAGTACCGAAATCCTATCTAGAGACTGTTGATAATACTTCTTGAAAAACTCTCTAAGAGTACTTAGGATATGCTCACAATATAGACTTCTGTTTAAAATAAGAGAGTAAGGGTAACTTTCAGTATAACAAAAAACAATATAAGTAGGTGCAGGATGTACACAAATGATTATAGGATTATAGAGGTTTTATTAAACTTATTCTCCCTGTGTATACAATATGATTTTGAAACATAACTTAAATTGAAGAGTAACTGTAAGTTTCAATTCTACGTGCGCAGATTTTGTTTTGTTTTGTAGCCATGGTAACGAAATAAATAGACATGGCAACTCGAGTGCAAAGGGCTTCCTGGGTCTTGAAATTCCAAAACATAATTCAGTGATTTACAGTTCAACGAGCGTATAGGCGAAGATTTGGTCTTAACGCCCCTTCTGGTAACAACATTCATAAATGGTATAATCAGATCCAAACGATAGGGTGTCTGTGTAAAGGAAACGCACAGAGGCACCACGTGTCGAAAATGTGGAGAGAGTCAGAATGGTTTTTATCTTTCTTTTTGTTTTGTTTTATTTTGTTTTAAAGTTCCATTATTACTATATTTAAACATTCTTTGTTCAGAGTATTTTGAGACAGTGGATGGGGCAAAGTAGAAAACCGGTTGCTCGTGCCCAAGTCGGTTTCGTGTGGTGGTTCTTTGTGCTGCCGTACCGGCCGCTCAACATCCTTATTTCCCCGTTCCACTGTCTCAAAAGACTCTGAACAAACAATACAATAGTCTTATCGGCGGTATTTCCTTTGGAACATATTATTGTCTATAAACAATGGTAAAAAATTAAATTGAGTTTTATTTATGGACGCTGTTTAACAGCTGTGGTCCTTAGCGTCCCATTCTATATTGGCCGTGAAAGACCGGTAATTTTGCTCAGAGGCTTCTTTACCAGGCTTGAGATTCTTTTACGTGCCGTAAATCTACGACACGGGACCAACGGCTCTACTTCCCTTCCGTGATAAGGATTTTTATATCCCCCAAAAAAAAAAATCCATCGCCCTTCGCCGGGTTTGAACCCGCGACCTCGGGAACTAGAGGCTAGCATAGTAACCACTACACCACGGAGGACGACTATAAGCAATGGTGTTAACTCGTTTTCGGTTGTTGAATTTCTGGTAAACTTTGGGTTTTATTCATTAGATCACATACACATTCACACTCTCATTCATACTTCCACACTCTGGGGAGGATAGGGAGAACCTACGCTAGAGAAAAATTCCCACCCCCAGCCGGGAATCGAACCCGGGACCCCTCGCACAGCAGGAGTCTACCGACTAGAACAGCTTTTGCGCGCAGTCCTAAAGAAATTGTGTGGTGGGCGAGTTCCATAACAAATAATTCCAACAATGACAGTGTGGAAGGTTAAGAAAACGTTGCACTACTACCTGGAGGATTATTGCAGCAGTAAGATCAGTTACACTGGATATGCTATCGTCAGTGTAGACTGTAGACTACTGCTCCTCGTGTCACAAATGGATCCCACACTGAACCTCCAATTTGTTTTGTGGTAATTTTCGTAGTTTTTATTCAATTTAACTAATGATTCAAAATTATATTTTTTATCGCAGAAAAATATATAAGTTTACATTTCCTATAATGATTTGTTTAACTGTATACACAACATGCTTTTCATTTTACTGTTTAAAGTAGTGGAAGTAGCACATTTCACCTAAACATTTGATTTAGGGGCGTCACGGAAATACATAATGTGAGATTCCCTGAACCAGAAAAGCTTAGAAACATATATTCGGATAAATACGACCTTTCATACTTAAGTCAGATTCATTTTAAAGACGTAAGGCTTTATAATTCAAAACAAAATAGTTTTGAGTCGTAACAAAAGCTCAAGAAGATTTTGTAAGTTTCTTAAAAAAAGAAAGAAAGCAAGAAAAAGACATTCTTTCTCTCTTGTAATCGCACACTTAAAATATTAATTTTAAAATTAATTTTGTACGTGAAAAAATAAATAATTTAAATCCAAACTAATACATAAATATACCAAAAGAAAATATTTATACAGGAGCGGGTTTATGAGGTAACGTAAGTTATATCTTGAGAGATCCCAAATTCGGAGGGTTTACGAATCGCTGTGAAAAACGAAGTTACATTTAAATGGGAGTCAAAAAGGGAGAGAGGGTGTTAAGAACTTTGCAATGACTGCAATAAAAGCATTACTTTGCGACAGGAATAAATCAGGTTAATAATATAATATGTATATCTTTGTTCAATTAATATCCTTATAAATTTTCATTATTATAATTGTTGTTTAACGTTGCTTTAACTTCGTGGCACTGTACTTTCATTGCAGTTTGTTTTACCTGTGTCAGAGTTTGTTGAAGAACAGATGGGCCCTAGTTGCATAGTCGCTTCATGTAGATACTATTTATTTTGCTTCTATTTGTTATCTGTGGTTGGAACCTTGGGCTGTGTTGTTATATATCCAGCGATTGAGGTAAATCTCAATCAAATCGATCGGTGCATAGGATTTGAATCCGGAACCTTCTGAATGCCAGCCACAGACGCTCGTAAAAGACACGAACCATCTCGCTAGGTTCTCAACTATTTAGCTGTCATTGACGTGAACACTTCAAGCGCTTAGCCCAAGTAGTAGTTGTTTTTATACGATTTACACGCGTACTCACGAAAGATTAATATCACCTTTACTTGTGGAAAGATCATCCACCTTTCACAAATCTATGCATGCAATTATTGCTGAAAGCTACATCAGAAATAAATAGCTCAGCCATACAGTTTGAAAACACAATCATGCTACAACAGCCGATGTACATCGCCGTGATGTGAGGGTAACTATGTTTGCTATAAAATATTTCGGAGGTCCGGAGTTTAAATCTCGGTTGGAGTGAGTTAACTGCATTGTTCCTTTCCGGGGTTTCGTTATACTTGGATGAACAAACGAGGGATAGCTCTCTGAACATTCCAGTCGTTTGAAACTGGAATTTTTTTGAATTGCAAGGTTATATACTTTTTAGGGTATTTCTGAGATAGTGTAGATACTTCTTAAGGCTTTGGGCCAAAATTATATTCAGGGCCGTTTTGGGGCGTTGAAATTTTGAGCGGTCGGTTATGTTGGTGCATGGAGCCATTCGCCAGTAGGTTTGCTTTTTGCTCTCTCTGATGGGCCAAAAGTATCCTCTATATTCGCATTCATCGGAACGCAATTTGTCGCGGTATCGTTCGTGTTATCTTATTTGCTGAGCGCCTGTTATTGTTTTACTATTTTTGAATTTTTGGATTCTTTGTCCTCCGGCTAGCTATTATTACTCAGTCGAGCAAATCTCTTGAACAGGGTGTGTAAACGGAAAGGAGTTGTTACTAAAAGATAACACTGATAAAAGAATTTGTTTTTACACTTTTATTGACGTCATACTTCATTAATTTCACATATTTACTCTTGATACACGCCCGACTGAAACTGTTATATTTTCGAATGTAACTTATTTGCAGCACATTATTAAATCGAGTATTTCACATTTTTGTAACTAACTTTACGACGCGAGAGATTCTGTAGAATTACGTAACGTGTACTTCGTGAATGATTCTGTTGAACTGCGCGACGTGTAACCCGTGGATGATTCTATTGTCTCTGGCTTTAGAATTTATACTCCCTCACCCCGATATGCCTAAAGATTATAACAGAGCTGCTATTGGTTAATAAAGCGCGCCAACATTAGCGTCTATTTCTATATCCAATCAAAATTGCGAACACATATGCTCTAGGGAAGATATTCCCTCCATTTCTAAAGAAAAGCGCGCTACTCTGACGTCATTTATAATTGATAAACAACTCACCCCCTCGCTCATTGTTACCCGCTCCTATTTCAGTGAGGCCGTGTAAACTTATTTCCTAACAATGCTTATAATTAACAAACATCTCAAATCATTGTCATACAATAATGCTAATTTACACTACAATCACTCTGGCATTTACAGTGTTGTGATATAAAATACTGCCTCAAATTGAAATTGGGCGACATGGAAATGAAATCCCTCCAAACCGCACACGACAGTTTTAAACATGAAAAGTGCTTTGCCATATTAGCGCATTACCATATGGCACTTAAAAAAAACGCACTCCCTTGCGCTATATAGAAATCGTGTTGAAGCAATTATAATTTTAATTTTGTTCAAAACAGTACCTATTAGTTTTTATTAAATGAGTTTTAAACATTTTACTCATTTATTAAAAGTAGATTTAATAATAATAATAATAATAATAATAATAATAATAATAATAATAATAATAATAATAATAATAATAACTTTTTCCATGGTCCTATTTCTGCATAATAACCCAAATTTTGTCTTACTTGGGATCTAAACTAAGAAAATCATACGATTCCCCAAATTAATACTGCTTATAGGTGTAATTTCAGGTCATTTTACTTAATCTTTAAAGTTTAAAGCGTTTTTCTGTCCTTATTTATTATAAATGCAAGATAGAACATTTTTAAGTGTTCATCCAGTGCAGATGTCTTCAGAAATTAAGTAGGCATTTATTTCCCAGTGCTAAAAAATGAAGAATACCACTTGTTCTGAGCGGAACTGAGCGAATGGTAGCTACAAGATGGCTGCGTAAAATGGATAAATTTACTTTGACAGGTTACTATATTGCCATTGTGAGCATGTAGTGGTGTTATCTAATTTTTAGTTGTAACATGGACTCATGCTATAGCTAATTATGAGTGTGAAAATTCGTCTATGAACGAAAACTCAACAGGTAAGAAGAAAATGAAATTCAAACGAAGAACCATATTGTGAGGAAGCAGTACGTCAAATGTCAAAGCAGCAGGTTGTTTTGAAATAATGCATAGAATGACAAATCATCTTCTTCATGGTTGGAGAACAATTTTGAAAGATCAACACAGATGCCCTTATGAAGCATTAATCGCACATAAATTGAGCCCTAACCTTAGTAACAAAGGCATTTAAACGTGCTTAAAGTTACCTGACAGCACCCTAGAAAAAGAGCAAATTTTAGTGTAAAATAAGCTTTTGTAAACTTAAGGGCTATCATTTAGCCGAGTCCATAAAAATTGTTGTTATAGCCTAAATTTCTGCCAAAAATTGTAAACGCATAAACCATACTATATACACCACTCTTAGCTTATAATAGTGCAAAGTGGTTCTTGGATAAAATAATGAATAATAACGGTTTACCAAAGTTTTGATTACAATAACACATTAAAGCATAACATTGCAATTCAATAACCTATTTAAACTTCTCAAAGTTTGTTTTTATTGGCTAAGCATGAAAGCAAAATAAGATAGTGAGTGCATTTGGCAATGTTTCTTCTTCTGTTATATACTTTTAATCTACTTTTTTATTTCTTGTTGAGGATAACCCTTGGTTAAGAAGAAATTGCTCTTTTACAATTCAACATTAGTGATACAAATACATAACCTCAATGTACATAATATCTTGCTACCACAAATTGTGATATTCTTGGTTATTTAGTAGGCTATGCATGTAGATGTATAAGCATACAGATGTATAAATTAAAGTTTCTAGTTATTGCAACTGTGATTGCATAAACGATGTATGCTTTGAAAATGTAGAATTGTGGGATTACTATAAGAGGTTTGCATTCTTCAACACTCATTCTGTTTTTCTAAGATTTTTAAATCAATTAGACATGTATTACTACTGTATGCCATATATCAGCAGTCTTTCTTACTCGTCACTGCACAGATGAATTTTTAAATATTGAATTATAATTGTGTTACTTTCATTAACCCTGTAATGTGCTCTTCAAGTATGCTATTTTATGTAATCTAGTCTCATTTGTTATTGCAAATATCTCAAAAATGTTAATAGAAGTTTTAGAAATATCCATAAGATTTAGCATCCAATTTCAAAACAATTTGGAAAGAACTAATAGAATAGGAAAACGGGAAGACAGTTTTTAATCATGAAATAATTAGGTAGTTTTAATTTTTTTGTATTTTTATTTATGCAAACTATTTGAATTTGGGCATGCTTATACCTCTTAAAATGGAAATTTCTCAAATACCTTAGTGTATTTGCAGAAAAAAATGAAAATGAAAGGATATCAGTATTTATTCATAAAAATGAGAAATAAATGTGTTTACAAACTCCAATTCCTTTTAAGATATTTTGCGCTATGTGATGCCTATTCATTGTATAAAATACTTCATGTGAAATGCTACAGCGTTGCAACATGTACCTATCACAATACATGCCACCACATTATGTGTTTTGATGTCTGATGACTAGATGTATATTTTAGACTAAATATATTCCTATTTTTATTTATCTGTATGAAAAAACTTAAACTAGTTAAACATACTCACATTTTACATAAAATATAAATCCACAAAAGGGGTTTTTGGTGCCCAAAATGCATTTTTTGATCATTGAGGCATATTTTAAAATTTTAGAACCTAAACTTCGTATTTTAGTATTTATATTGTTTTATTAATTCTTTTCTCATGCAGCGATGAAAGATAAGGTCTTGAATATTAGCATGCTTAAAAAAATAGCAGTTTGGTTAAATGAATGACAAATTTCTGGAAAAGGATTGGTTTATTTTAGCACTTAAGCTAGAATCTGAGAACTTTATGTTGTTCACTTGCCAGTTTCTCATTTTGCAGAAGGAAACAGAGAATAATTACCCCCTCCATTGTTTTGTCATTCTTTGGTATTGGTTGGAGACTGCAGTATAAGAGAAATCCCACCTAAAGTATATGAAGGGTTCATGGCGGATTTCTTTGCCATTTCCTTTCTTTACTAAAATACCTAATCCTTTTCATTATCAAATGTTTCAAGCAAAATGTTCATCATTGTCACTATGAGTTTTCCAACAAATTAATTCCATCTGTTAAAGGATTCTCCTTCCAATAAGACTGTTGAGTTTTATGCACGTGTTCACAAGCTTTCCTTCAGGTTTTCTCTGGGGCCTCTTCAAGAGGGAGAGGGGTAGAGAGTGAGAGACAGGAAGATGGAGATGGGGAGAAAGAGAGAGAGAGATGGAAATGGAGAGGAGGAGAGAGAGCACATTTTTACAAATAGCCTGGGAATTCTTGTTCATTGTGAATGATTTTCTATAAGTGATAAACCATAAAAGATAGACGAAAACATAACATTTTTATGGCATTAATAGTTCCCGACATATTCATTGTTATTGGTTTTGATTTTCTGATGTTTATTTTTACATTTTTCAGTTTTTCAATTGCTAAGGCATGTTTATTAGTTTCCCATGATGCAGAAAGTCAGAATTTCAAAGCAGGTATATGCACTGGTTTTTTTAAAGATTTCAGTATCGCTTTGGTCTCCTATATGTACTTACAATGAAATGTATATATGCAAATGTTTATCTTGATTAACGTTACATAGATAGAAAAATAAGCTTTTATAAGAATAGTTGCAGAAGAGATATTAAGAAATAAACAATAATGGGTAGAGAAAATCATGTGAGCGTAACAACTAAGATTTTTTTGTAGTTATCGATTTATACCGATTGTTAAATTGTATTAAATGGATGCAAATGAATACAATTGTAAATATTGTTACAGGTGCTTATCTGGAGTGAGTTGCTGAAGTATGGCTAGTAAGGATGGGGCAGAAGAGGTATTAAAGCAGGGTCTTATGGTCAAACGCTCATTGAACAAGAAGATTTTCACACCAGTGAACTACAAACAACGTTGGTTCGTGTTGACGCCCAGCTATCTCATCTACTACGACACGGATGGTGAGGTATGTGATCTGTTCTATTGGCCTGCATTTGAGTTACAAGCTCCATAAGGATTGAAAAGCAATGGAAGAGAAAGAGTAACTGTGCAACATGTTAAAACTGGTGTACAGTAAACTGCTAGGGAAAACAGATTGCGAAGGGCAGAAAGTAATTTAAAATATGGCATATAATTTATAGTAGAGTTCTGCAAACTCAACATAAATGGAGTTTTTTTTCCCTTGAAGTTTAACATCCTATAACCAGGTAGGTCAAATGTACAGTGAATGAACAAAATGGCTCAAATGTGCCCAATATCTCTGAAGCTTAAAGATCGCGCAACATTTGTCTTCTCAGATAAGGGAAAACCCATCCAGGCAACTCAGCCTAACCAAGATTTGAACTCTGAACTTCTTGAATGTAAACCCTCACCATGAAGGTAGGCATAAATGGAATTCTTTACATTTTAATATTTCAGCTGTAATAAAGTACTGGAATGTTTAAGTCTATAAGGAATTAAAGAAAATACATGGGATCAGGGGCACAGCAAACCTGCTAGATGTTACTGGTGGAATCATTATAAAACTAACATAAAATATATTCTTGTTAATCAGGAGGATAATAAAACTAACTTAGTGAGCCAATTGAGGACAATTATTACATTACTTCCACATAATTGCTATGAACATGTTTCGGAAGCATTTTCTCTTCTGCTTTGAACCAGATATCAACTGCTGCATGGAGTGGTACTAGCATCTTCATGCTGCTTCTCTCTTGATGGTAGCTCCAAGAACTTACTGAGGAAATCTTTAGTGAAATTCAAAATTCATTACCTTCTCTGTGTTGTTCCAAATATCTATTCCCATGCAGTGTGGTGTTGTTTTCTGGTAACATGTTTTAAGAGTTTGGATTCAACAAAACCTTGTTAGACAAGAACATAGCCAGAACTAAGCAATATAAGCAACCAAATCAGTCACCACCCACATACTGCAGTGGAAGAGAGATATAAAATATTTAAGAAATTTACTTTTACTGATTCAACAGAATTTCCAAAAACATAACATGCCAGCCCCAATCAATAGGTAAAACATTTTGAATTGTGCCACAAAAGATGTCATCCCACCAAACAAAAAAGCAGGCATTTACCAATTAAATTGCAGTGGTTCTGAAAAACTATACATTGGCAAGACAAAAACAAACAGACACAGTGAAAAATCAGCAGTGACCATGCACTTTTTGAACAGAATACATGACATAGATCCCAACCCCAAACTCCTGAAAGATATCACCTGTGAACAGGAACTCATTACATGGGAACAGATACTTACTTGGAAGAACAAGGAAAAGGTGGGCAATTATGCACCCTCACCAAAAGATTTTCTCAGTCGATTTTTGTGCCACCACTAAGAGAATTTCTAAAACATGTTCCAGTAATTGTGTGTAGGTGATGTAATAATTATCCTCAATTGAGTCACGCATAAATAAAATGTATTGTTTGTAATTTTAACTACAGAAACCTTAAAACTCTGATGATATTATTTTTCGTCATAAATATTGTTGTCATACATTGGAGGGCCAGTCTAGTTAGAGCTTACAGTTATGTCGCGGTATCGTTCGTGTTATCTTATTTGCTGAGCGCCTGTTATTGTTTTACTATTTTTAATTTTGAGTTCTTTGTCCTCCGGCTAGCTATTATTACCCAGTCAAGCAAATCTCTTGAACAGGGTGTATAAACAGAAAGGAGTTGTTACTAAAAGATAACACTGATAAAAGAATTTGTTTTTACACTTTTATTGCCATGACACTTCATTAATTTCACATATTTACTCTTGATATAATTAACAAACATCTCAAATCATTGTCATACAATAATGCTAATTTACACTACAATCACTCTGGCATTTACAGTGTTGTGATATAAAATACTGCCTCAGTTACAAAGCAAAGGCTTTTGGTATGCATTTACCATCCAATTGGACAGGTAATATGCTCATTGACATTGCCTGCTTAAGGCTGGTTCACAACAATTGGGAACGGTAACCAGAACTAGAATGACAAATTTGAAATACATATATTTTGATGGAAGCATTCACAATTGACGGGAGCTTTCCCTTGGCCAAGTTTTAACTTTCTCGTTCCTGGGCATGGCATAGTAGATTCATATTGTCATATTAGACTCTTCACAGTGGAGATTAATTTAGGTGGCCATGACATGAAATAGCTGCTAATGCTCTCTCTACCCACAATCTGGAAACATGAAACCAGGAGAAATTCTTGCATATGTGTGTCCTAACCTCAGATCCTAACACTCGCAGATCCATTGAGCATTTGATTCTTCTAGTGAAAGGGTCAGATGTAGTTTGTTTATATGCAACTCAAATCTAAAAAACAAAATAGCGAAAACTACAAAGAACAGCTAAAATCAGTAGAAATTAACAAAGAACAACAAACAACTTTAATATACACCATCAAATAAAGGAATGAAAGCTTGATATGACTAGAGGAATAAAAAATGTAGTGGATCTGCATTAAAATTTTAGATAATGTTTACTCTATTGAATTTTGACATTGGCTGACCCACATTGTGTTGGATGAATTGGAAGCAGTGAAAAAATATCATTGGCCAGTTAAAAGCAAATGAAATCCCAATGCACAAAATCAACTTTCCACTTTGTGATCGATATTATTATAAAATGACATTCCTGTTCTCTTACCAGGTTATTGCAAACGAAAATCTTGTATGCTGTATTCTTCCTGTTCTTGTATCCATATCTGTATCTCGTATCTCAGGTTATTGTGAACCAGTCTTAAATTTGGTTGATGACAGTAGCATAAAATTATAAAGCAGTGATGTACATAGGTCAGTGTTACCATTCATAAATGAAATGTTCTCAATTGGTTTAGTTTGCTTAGGTACAGATTTTTTGTGTATAAACAATCATGTGCACTTTGATATATGAACAGTGTCATCTCACAAATGAATGCAATCATATTTTGGAACATTTTTTAAACAACCATGATTTGTATCATTTGCAGAAAAGAAAGATGATGTCATGAATGACAGACCCCTTCTTAGTTTAACAAGTCTGATAATGGAGCCATCTGATGACTGTAACAGGCTGTGAATAAAAATGAGTATATAGTATACACTTAGTTTTTTCAAGTAAACTCTCTTTGGTAAGAATAAAACTCTTCGAGTACCTACTTCATTTTAAGAACATAGTAACAGGAGCAGAGCAGAACATACCCATGCATCCATCATACAAGAGTGTGTACTCATAATTGGTGTGAATAAAAGCTAATATATTCTCAATTTTACAAGTTCATTCTTTTCTCATGTCGAGCATAGTTGGATTCATATTCACTTCTGAGTATATGTATGAGGGCTGATCAACAAAGACGGAGACTGATTTTTTTTCACAGATGTTTATTACTCCAATTCAATGTTTACATGATCTTTTTCAAAGTAGTCCCCTCCTACTTCAGTGCACGTTTTATAGCATCTCTGCCACTCCTTGAACACGTGCTGCAGACCATTCTTTGTCAGGTCCTTGAGAATCACCTCACTTTTCTTGAGCACTGCTTCAGAGTTCTCAAATCGAATACCCCTAAGCTTTGCCTTTAGTGATGGGAATAAAAAAAAGTCACAGGGTGCAAGATCGGGGCTATAAGGTGGATGTGGTACACAGGTAATGTTGAATCGAGCCAGAAACTGCATGACTTGATTTGCGATGTGAGGCCGTGCATTGTCATGATGAAGTCACCACCCAGTCCGAGAAAGCTCTGGTCGTTTCTTTGCAATGTGCTTCCTCAGTGTAGCCAATACTGACGTGTAGTATGCTGCTGTAACAGTAGTGTGAGGGGGAACTGCATGCTGGTAAATCATTCCATTACAGTCAAAAAATATGATCATCACTTTCCCTGTAGATGCAACAACTTTTGCCTTTTTTGGTGTTGGAGAACCTGGCGATTTCCACACTGTGCTGGCTTGTTTTCCTTCAGGATCATAATGATGCAGCCCTGACTCATCACCAGTGATAATCGATTTAAAAAATGCGTCACCTCCATTGTGGTATGCGAAATGCACGTAGGGTCTACAAAATAGAGCATTACTACCAACCTACCAATACGAGAGTGCTGCTGACTACCAACATTATACATAAAAACCCGCTCTTTTCAAATATTTATGTTACAGATACGAAACTGACGGAAGCTACAAGAAAAAATCAGTCTCAGTCTTTGTTGATCAGCCCTCGTATGTTGATTTCTGTTTACTTAAAAATAAATCTGAAGAGAATGGCAGACTTTATGAGCTCTATAGTACTCATGGAAGAATATACAAACATAGCCATGGACATAAAAGGACTTTCAAAATTCTCTATTGCTTCACAAAAAATACAACCTTTATTAATTAACCTTACTCTTTAAAATGTGAACTTCAAATCCAGGTAGTTACAACTTTATAATAAAACTGTTTCAAAGTATATATAGTGTAAATATCCTAGGATTCCAGAAACTGTCTGATTAGACTCTTCATCCAGCACCTCATGAATTATGACTTTCCAGTCCACAATTATTCCTTTCTTTTTGCCTGGTTTATTAATGTAATTTTTTTCTTATCACCAGCATATTTATTGAATTGCTAATGTTGCCATGAACTTTCATGGAGTTTCAAAATGCTCTCTTGCTTCACGAAAACATAATAAATATCATTGAAAGTCAGATTTATTAATTAAGCTTCCTATGTAAAATCTTTACCTCAAATTTCAGTGTTTAAGAAGTAACTTTAAAAGTTACCTATAAGAAAGCTGTTTCATAGTAAAAATCCCAGGATTTTAAAAACAGTTCGATTTGAATCTACATTCAGCACTTTATGAGTTATGACTTTACAGTCCGTGAATATTTTCTTTTTTCCTGGTTTATTGATAATATATTTTTTACTATTATCTTTATTTTATTTATTGTTATGCTAATTTAATTTACAGCTATGCTTTTGTGCATGTTCTTTCAATTAAATTTTAATGTCTTGAAGGACTTCATATTTGCGTAACATAACTGCTGAGGCTTGTTTAGCAAAACAGAATATAATTCTTGAGCAGTTTTGATGGGACACAACCAGATGCAACAAAATCTATTCCACTAACATGGAATAACGGTTGAGCAACACAACCCCACACGATCAACAAAGTGATCAAGAAGGCTGTGAAGTTGAGATATGTTTGCTTGAGGTAGTAGGTTTTTATTCTTACGAAAACAAATATGTTCTCATTTAGTTGAGTATATAATCACAGAAGGCGTTCATACTCATTAGTATAAACTTCAAGAAACAACTTGCTTTTTAATCATATGAGCCATTTTAACACCTCTTGGTATTCAGACTATCCTTGGCTCTGCAGGTGTGCAAAACTGAATAATGTTTTCTGCTGACCCTATTGTTTTCGAATGAAAAAGCCTTGTGGAGTAGCAGCAACAATAGTAATATTAGTAATAACCCACCTCTGGGGTGAGAACAGGTGTGTGCCTGCTTATAATCAGATGAGCCTGAGTTTGAATTTTATTTGGTGTGGGTTGCCTGGATAAAGTTTTCCTTATCCTAAGAAGATAACTGTCAGATAACTAAGCTCTATGGAGCCTGTATGTACTTATCATTTACCATTTCATTCATGATTTGATATAACCTGCTGGTTCAAGGATGTTTAAGTTGCAAATAAATTGTAACAATAAATAGCTGTAGCCTAGTGCATTCTGAGTGTTTACTGTTACCAATGACATGGTGCAGTCCTGACAAAAAGTATCATTTTTTATGTCTGCACAGGGATTACAACTCTCTAAGCAGTATCTGTATGCTTTTATTAGGGTTACATAAGGCTTACTCATTTAAATGCCTCACAATTATTATTGGTTTTATAATACGCCTGTGAAAATTTTTTAAATGAAGAAAAATGAAAACTTTGTTGGTATTCTTTTCAGCTGCGGTTATGACAACTTTAGTTCTCTATGCTCTAAATTTTAGAAAAGATGTATATGAATCCAGTCTGATTTATATACATCATATCCCAAACCCTATTCTATAGCTGTCTGAGTAGAAGCATAAGTGTAGTTAATTATTACTGTCATGGAGCAAGTTTTGGTTTGAATAATAGTCATGACTCACTGGTAATATATCCAGTGTATATACTGGATATCTATATGTTATGTTGGTAATAAGTTCTCATACATTCCGGGGGTCATGATGTAAATAGGGCTTCTTGGGCTTCCAACCAGGTTAAAGACCAATGGAATACAGCTTAACATCCTTTTACTGGTAGGTCATACCCATCAGGTGGTGAATGATTCAAATGCGGAATGATGCTGCAGCATCCATGGAGCTTAGAGGTACCCAATATTTTTCTTCTGAGGATAAAGGAAAACCCAAGGTAAAACCTTATTGAAGTAATTCACCCTAACCAAGATTCAAACTTGGGATCTCTTGAATATGAGGCAGACATGCTACCACATATGGAAGCGAGCTGTTACTGGTGCTGTTTGAAATAAAGTGAATTCTGTGAATAGCTTATTTTTGCTAAATGACTGTGTTCAATGCATTTAGTCAAAAATAGTTTATTCAAATTGTGTATCAATAATATATTGGCTACTTGTTATTGGAATATTATATAAGTATTATATTTGAAGTTGTAAATGAATTTACACATTTACTTTGAAAGTACTGTCTAAGATTAGCATACCAATCAAAACTGCTCAGTCTCTGCAATGTCACAAAAATATGAAATTTTAAAATTACTTCATTAATTACCTAAATATTCGTAAAATATGCATCGATTTCCCAGTAATTGGTGTTTAAGTTCAAGCCACCTACCTATATCTGTTGCAGCTAACTAGAAGAAAGTGTTTATTGGTATGTTGATTTAAGTGTGGTAACCATGTCACCAAATGTTTACCAGCTAAAAAACAATGATACCATAAGCTTAAAGTTATTATATTGAATTTTTGTGAACTTTGCTATTTTCACACCTTTTTTGTCCAAATACAGCATTCAAAATTGTGGTGCACATTAGATTCAATTGCAAAATTGTTCCATAGTTCATCAGAAACTGCATTCATATTTATCATACCTATCTTACATCACAATGCATCACATTTATCATTGGCATTTATTGCAAGATGTTGGTAGTGGGGAAATAGGGTGCATTATTATGATGCTATATTATCATACTACTTTCAAATGTAAAGTGATTCTTTATGCTGAAAAAATGGTAACGAAAGACAGGAAGAGAGTTCAACGCAACAGAGAGCAACTTTTGTTTATGGCATTATTTGCAACTAAAGCTAGCAGAATAGTGCTTGTAATACTGGCAGCAGTAACTGTTCAGTTCAAATGTTCATGTAGCATAGGTAGTTGTAATTTATTTAATATTGACTGTGTCACATAGCAATAGACTACTTATAATACTAGATACGTTCTGAAACGCTATGCACAAATCCACTGTTGTACAAAATAAATTTAAATAAATGCAAGTTGAAATTTGAAGTGCATATTAGATTCAATGAACCACTAGATTTACATAACTGCTGCATTATTTTGTTCTGTTATATTGGATTACATTCTTTATTTTGTGTATGTGATCTATATTTAATAATGACTTATCATTTAAGAGAACGTCCACAATGGCGTGGCATAGTGCTAAGGGATTCTTCAACAGCAGGATCCAGAATACGAATAATAGTACAAAATATTTGTGAAAGAGATACAAGTCCCTTAGGCTGCAACACTATTCAAAATTAAAACTCTTTTGCACAATGGAAATTTACTCACAATATTGTGTTTTAAGTACTATATGAGCATTCTTGATATAAATGCGTTTTTGCTTTTAAGAATTAGTCTTTATCTTTTATTGTAATTTAAGAATGAATATTTAAATTTTAGCTTTATCCTTCATGAAGCTTGTAACTCTAATGGTACAAGTTGTAGCAAATGGTTTGCTCTTTTTGTGGTTTGTTTTTGTGTGTGTGCTTAACATAATGATTACTTTCACGTTTCTTCAATGTTTTAACAACATTATTTTGGGCTAGTATTTTATTTCTATAGTATGAATGTCATGCTTATTATGTAATAATAGACCATCTAAGACCATCTTTACAAACCAAGTCTATGTGTTGATGTGGTTATCAGTATTTAACACTTAACTAAGTTTAAAATACATATAGAAAGAGCTGAAAGTTCAAACTGCAAATAATCAACATTCGTTGTGTCTATACCACTAGAAAAAATGAACTTATTGGATTAATATAGCCTTTATCTATGTTCTATTTAAGATGCATGTATAAAGCAAATCATCACAAGAAAATCAAGAGTTTTTGCTAATTTATCATACTAATTAACAATTCCTTGTTGATCTTTTGGAGATTAGATGGTTAATTCTTACATAAAAACACTCAATACTTTTCAGAGATTAAATGGAATTATCGGTGTGTTTAGGATCCATAAGGTTACCAGACTTTTTTACAGATTTACATGGAATTTTCCCCATCACAAAAAAATTTTGCAGTATATAAAATTATGTTGATTAAATACCATAAATTTGAGATATTGACATAAATAAACTCTTTATCCTAAATTTAGAAATTCTTGGACAAGTGATCACAATGAATATGTAAGCAGGAAATCAAAATGATAGAGAGAAAATTACTACAGAAAAATTGCAGAGCTCATTAAAATACAAATTTTATATTTTTTTGGCGGGGGATGGGGTCTTTTCTCATTTCCAAGATATTTGCTGCTGTTTTTAAATTTCACCAAGCGGAAGTTTATTTTAGTGTCTTATATGTTGGAAGAAGTGACTTATTCCCTCACCCCCTTCTCATCTCACAAGATGAACTTGTGACAAAATCTGATTTGTGATTTACGGTTAGAACAAAAGCATTCCTTTGCAGCTTTAAAAATACTACCAGCCAAATTAATGCAGAGAAAATCTGCATTTCTAATATGTACAAAGGATAATACAATTTACATGTTTTGGAGATATTCATTATTTCGCATTTTATTTTTGGAAAACTGCACAAATGTTTAAACTTTTTTAATGTGCAGTATTTTCAAAAGTAATTCACATTTATTTAGTGGACCAGATGTTTTTGTGTAATAACTGAAAATGTCATCATAATTAATGTTGAAAATACAGTGCATAAATTGAAAAAATTATGCAAATTTCCAAAAAGAAAAGGGTCATAAAATTAAAAATAATTACTGGTGCATGTAAACTGTATTATTGCTAATTTTTTGTGCATATGTAAAATGATAAATTGGTTTGGCTGTTAGAATCCTTTTTAAAGTGGTGTACAAATACTTTCTGTTCTACCTGTATGTATGCAGCCGAGTTTTGTCTTTGCATCCTGCAAATTGTGCATTGAGCGGTTTGAAATATATTTTTTATGAGTAGTGTAAATGAGGTATCTATGAGTTAGTAATGGTTACAGTAATTTCTGTGACTGTTGATATTAGTTTTTTTTTTTTTTTGTGGTTAAAAAACATACTTATGCAGGAACAGGTCTGAAGAGATTTGAACCCAAAACTTTCAGATTTACAGGCAGATTGACTCAGAAAATAGAGGCAATCTTTTTTGTGGAGTTTGTAGTCTGTTGTTTTCTGTGGTACAGAATCTCACAGAAATGTTAGCTTTTGCAGAATACAATGCTTTAGATGTGTTTTATTGATTTTAAGTTTTTATCTTTCACTGGGGTTTTACAAAAGATAGGCGACATAGATTTTACAATGGATTCTGTATTTCCATATTATTGGCAGTATAAAGTATTAGGGACGTGATACACTGAGTACACTGATTGTTTCTCTATGTTAAAATAAATCAAGAAGCATTTTCCTCTTTAAAGTAAGATTTTGTAATTTAAATAGGGAAGTTTTTTAAACATTTTATTGCCAATATTTCTTTACCTTTTATCTTTTTGTAATTGTGATATGTGGTTATAAGTTCTTAACATCTTAAAAACAGATGACTTATAAAGTGACATTTCTTTTTTCATCTATTCTTTTCTTGTCAATATGAAGTATTCATTTGGTAACAATATGGATAATAACAATGAAATTAATTTTTAAGACTTTAAAAATGTACATTTTAATCTCTGAATATCCTCTAGATTAAAATCCCAGTGTCCTGGTCATATGCTTAAACTTGTTTAACATATACAAAAGCGAATCCTGGGCACTAAGAAATGAACTGCTACATTAAATACTAAATTGAATACTGAACTCTTAGTCACTCTCCATTTTCATACAGCACAAGGAGCTAAAACATGAAAAACTGTGTGACCTGGTTGAAACAGAGACATCTATGTCAATACACGGAAAGAAAATGCGACTGTCGGCAGAAAAAATACACGGAGAAAAATGAGATTGCAGTGAAATCTAGGGGAAGTAACAAGGAACTACCTAAAGAGGAGATAGAATAGTACATTTTGCATTTTAAAATATATGCCGCATGGAAATAATATACCCGCGTATACTTGGGGTTTTATTATTTTGCCAAAATTAAAAACTCAAATATACTTCGGTTGATTTGTTAAGAGGTTAAACAAATAATATTCTTTTTATCAAAATTACGCTCTTCTAAAATTTGTTTAAACTTTTAATGTAAATATTATCAAATTAGACTCAAGGGTTTACTTTCAGGAGAAAAGAGAAGAAAGGTTTATCGTTTTTTCATATCAGTAAATAATACAGATAAGATATTTGCAATAAAGTTTTTTTTATTTATGAAACTGTGCATCAAAGAGGAAAATGTAACAACATTTTTAACTTTAGCTGTTGCTGTGCCCATTATAATGGAAAATCAATTGCTGCATAATTTAGCTGCAAGAAACTTTTAACTTGGATAATTTCCTATCTTTACTCTTAACTATTTTGGAAGCTGATTTTCTATAAATTTACAGATATTAACATTACATATAGCAAATAACATTTTTAATTGTAAAATATGTGTTTCATCACAGTGCTACCAAACTCCTATCAATATCTTGTTGCTTTATTTTATATGTGCCATCTCTGTCATTTATTACCACATTTTACAAGGTAGGCTCAGGAATTAAAATGTTGACCACTGATTAATTGTTCGTTAGCCAATGAATTCTGTATTTCTGTTGAACAATACAAGGATTATGGACTTGGTGCCAAGAATATGGTTGACTTCTTTACATTAAAATAAATCATGAAGCTTCTCTGATATATGGTTTTTTGTAAATGAAGTAGTGAAGTTTTTTTTAAAAATTGTTACTGAAAATGGAAAATGTGTGCCGGATACTGTCTTATAATTTTTAAACTGTATGGGGAGTTGTAGCATAAATTTTATCTTCAAGATGCCTCGCAGATAGTAATACATGGACTTATATCTGAAGAGTGAACAGGGCAGTCAATGACTCTGTCTTCAAAAACATGTTGTAATGTAAGGCAATGATTTTCTTGAACTTCTGTTGGGTTTTACCAGAATAAGAACGAGAGAGAGTATTATATAATTATTTATTTACAACACGTTTAACAGGCCACTGTGTTACATTTCAAGATACACTCTTAGTTCTTACACACAGTACCACAGTCTTCCATCAGAGGCTCTCATTACCGTCAGCCCATAGGTGTGTGCAGGCTGTATTTTCTGATCCTTCATATCCTACCCTGGTCTGTTTCTAATGGAATGAGCCACTGTACAGGACGGGTGATTCAGCTTCCATCCAGCTGACGAAGGATGGTGGTTCTTGTCCTTCCATCATGTCCTTGGCACAATTCCTCCACTACGCCCTTACATCACATATGTCGCAGGGGTATATTTCCCTGCAGCAGCACAACATCGCCCACCCTGCATCTAGAGGAATCCTTAGGCCATCGTTTTTTGTGATAATTGCATAGTTGAAGCAAGTACTCCCTTTTCCAACCCTTTTGCCTGAGTCTGAACAAATTGGTCAAACTCCTTTCAGTATTAGATTCGGTTCCATAAGGTATAGCCGTTAGCCTTTCACAGTAAAAAAAAATCTGACGATGTTAAAGCGTTCGTGATATCCCCATCTTGTGTAACAGGCCGTGAGTTAAGGACGGCTTCAATGTTTATCAACACAGTATTTAACCCTACTTCGTCAAGTTGAATGTTCGAGGACCTTCCTTAAGCAGCGCTTGATGGAGCCGATCATTCTTTCCCACCATCCCCATAAGCCGACATGAGGCAATAAATTTCCAACTAATTCCTTGACATGCTAGATGTTGGCGGGTGGTATCAACAGTGAGCACCTTCCATATTTCCGTTAGCTCACGGCTCGCTGCGTGAAAAGATTGGACATTGTCCGAGTAGATTGTATGGGGGCAATCCCCGTCGTCTGGCGAATCGCTCGAGTGTCATTAAGAACTTGTTCGTCGTCATATTCGCGCGAAGCTCCAAGTGAAGAGTCAGTGTCCTGGAGCATGTGAGGAGTGTAATGTAGGATTTGTGCAAGCTGCTTCCCACCTTCACATATAATGGTCTTGCTAAGTCAGTGCCCATTATTGGAAGAGTTTTGAAGGTATCACTATATCGTGTGGCAGTGGAGTCTCCAGCTACGTGTTTGTCGTCCTCCGTGGTGTAAGGGGACCTTGTTAGACTCTAGTTCCCGAGGACGATGGATTTTTTTCGGGCGTAAAAATACATAGCATGGCTTTCTTCGGCAGGGAAGTAAAGCCGCTTGTCCTATGTTGTAGATTTACGGCACTTACAAGAACCTTAAACATGATAAAGAGGCCTCTGATCAAAATTTCCCGCCTTTCACGCCCAAAATAGAATGGGACGCTAAGAACCACAATATTTAAAAAGCGTCCATAAATAAAACTCAATCATTTCCAGCTACATGTACTTGGATTTCTGGAAATTTTACGCGGAAGACACATGTGTAGCACCTTAAATGCCTGATTTGCACGAAGAATCTAGAACTCCGTACGGAGCTCACACACTCCTAAGTAATGCAGGCAAACGTGTGCCTGCTATATCAACAATGCCGTGAAGTGGTGTGACCCATCGAGAATCAGTATATGTCGTTCTTTAGAGACATCAGCGAACTGTAAGCGACCGCCGAAGCGAATCAATCCATTTTCTAGGAAGGGGTTGAATCGCGCTATGTTCGGTTCCACTAGAATCGCTGTGTTGTTTTGCAAAGCCGCCCATGGCAGAGGAACATCTTTCTGCTGTACAGTCGAATCCAATTCAAACGGGCTGCTAGAAGTTCAGGGTCGATTCTGTCTGCATTTCGGAAGTTCTTTACAAAACATAAAATCCAGACCGTATTACGCAGAAGCCGCCAGTAGGAGCTGATCGTGAGGCTTCTATTACAGGTGCTGGTGTGTCAATAGCAAAAACTTGGTACCTGTCGCCCCTCGAGTAGTGAGATGTTAGTCGTTGCCACAGCCGGCCAATGGTCTGGAGTACGGACAGCCATGGAGGTCCCTCCACCATATCTCAAGTAAATATATTTGGTCTCCGTGAAGTCTCCTGGTCAGATAGTGGTGTGTAGGATTGTCCTCTCCGGAACAGTATCGCCACTGGGCAGCTGTTGAATGTGTCAGTATTTCCGTCACCCTGTTGCAGAAAAAAGTGTTACAGCAGTTGGGGTTATTTCGAATCCAGCCTAACCCACCGTCGCTGCATAGAGAAGCCTGAGACATCTTAAAACCTGTCCCTTGACAGGTCATGGAGGAGTCATGAGCTGTTAGCGCCATAGAAAGCTCTAACCGAGGAGGTGTCACTTTCTTTATGGGGATCGAAACACAAAAATGAATATTTCATTCACCACATGTGTTTATTTATCGTCAGGAGTAAATAACAACGCACGCAGTTTCACCATCCCAAGGTGAATGGTTATCGGGTTACGGCCTATTGTTGACTGGACGCGTGACGTCATGAGAGCCACACTACACCCAGACAAGACGTATGCAGCATATGCGGTTTAAATGACTAACACGTTTACGTGTTAATTTTATTTACATTGAAATTCTGATCTAGCGCTGCTAGCATGGATCTTAGTTGAACACATTTACTGGAAAATGTATTCCTTTCGGAGTATATCTGAGATGTAGACTGTGATTAACTTTCTAAACTCAGTATGTATATAATGTCGAATATGAGCCAAATCTTTTAAGGTGCTGTCTAAAATAATTTTCTTCAGAGCATGATAGGCGTTTGATTCGTCTTTAATTCATAATTTATTTCTTTGGTCTTCAGTTCATGTTCACAAGAGTTCCATTCACAGTTTTCTAGTCATTTATGTTTTCATTTCTTAAGAAGAATTGATGTGATGTTTTCAATTAATATGTTACTGTTTTCATTACAGTTTTGCGCAGCCCACAATAAATGATTATTTATACTGGCTTTACATGCCATCAGCTCAGGGTATTCTTTTTCTACCATTTAATTTTTTCATTAGACTTTTAGACAAATGCCATACGTCAAATTCATGTTCATCTTTCGGATACTGAGTGTTTAACATGTATCTTATACCTTTATATCTGTCGGAGATAAAAACTTCAACTCTACAGATTTCCTGTTTTGCAAGCCTAGTCATTATGTCACAAGCAGCCTTTTCCAAATCGCCTTTCACGTCTTTGAAGAAGTTCAAAATCATTAATTGTGCTGGAATTTAAATCCATTACAGAATATTTGTCTGGAAATCCTGGGGAGTCATACTGCCCATCCCCTGCCAACCATATAGGTATACCACAACCTTTTAATGAATTCAAGTTCTTGTTTATTTCTTGAACCCAAAATGCTCTAACAATTACTGATGCTGCCATGTTTCGAATGGTTTTATCGAATGTAAGCCCTGAAAACATTGCCAAACCTAGGGATTTGCAGAAGGACTTAAATTTCTGAAAGCAACATACCAGATAATGAAGCACTTGCTATATATTTCCTTCCAGTTTGTTTCCTGATAAATTTTGTGAGTTCCAAGTGAATGTATTACTGTAATAACACACTGTTTTAACACAAAGCATTGTCCCTTTTAATGTAATGAGAAATTGTTTTGACTTCATTTCTACGTAAAACACATACACTACGTGATCAAAAGTATCCGGATACCTGGCTGAAAATGGCGTACAAGTTTGGCGCTCTCCATCGGTAATGCTGGAAGTCAATATGGTGTTGGCCCACCCTTAGCCTTGATGACAGCGTTCACTCTCGCAGGCATACTTTCAGTCAGGTGCTGTAAGGTTTCTTGGGGAATGGCAGCCCATTCTTCACGGAGTGCGGAACTGAGGAGAGGTGTCGATGTAGGTCGGTGAGGCCTGACACGAAGTCGGCGTTCCAAAACATCCCAAAGGTGTTCTATAGGATTCAAGTCAGGACTCTGTGCAGGCCAGTCCATTACAGGGATGTTATTGTCGTGTAACCACTCCGCCACAGCCCGTGCTGTACGATCGTGTTGAAAGATGCAATCGCCATCCCCGAATTCCTCTTCAGCAGTGGGAAGCAAGAAGGTGCCTAAAATATCAATGTAGGTCTGCGCTGTGATCGTGCCACGCAAAACAAGGGGTGCAAGCCCCCTCCAGGAAAAACTCCACCACACCATAACACCACCACCTCCGAATTTCACTGTTGGCACTACACACGCTGGCAAATGACGTTCACCGGGCATTCGCCATACCCACACTCTGCCATCGGATCGCCACATTGTGTACCGTGATTCGTCACTTCACACAATGTTTTGCCACTGTTCAATCGCGTAATGTTGACGCTCGTTACACCAAGCGAGGCGTCATTTGGCGTTTTGCTGCGTGATGTGTGGCTTATGAGCAGCTCTCGACCATGGAATCCAAGGTTTCTCACCTCACGCCTAACTGTCATAGTACTTGGAGTGGATCTTGATGCAGTTTGGAATTCCTGTGTGATGGTCTGAATAGATGTCTGCCTATTACTCTTTACGACTCTCTTCAAATGTCGGCGGTCTCTGTCAGTCAACAGACGAGGTCGGCCTGTATGCTTTTGTGCTGTACATGTCCCTTCACGTTTCCACTTCACTATCACATCAAAACCAGTGGACCTAGGGATGTTTAGGAGTGTGGAAATCTCGCGTACAGACTTCTGACACAAGTGACACCCAATCACCTGACCACGTTCGAAGTCCGCGAGTTCCACGGAGCGTCTCATTCTGCTGTTTCACGATGTCTAATGACTACTGAGGTCGCGGATAATGAGTACCAGGCGATAGGTGGCAGCACAAAGCACCTAAGGTGAAAAACTTGTTTGTGGGGTGTCCGGATACTTTTGATCACATAGTGTACCTTGAAAAATAAAAGTAGAGGTGTTCAAGCAACAGTGAAATATTTCACTGTAGCTTCATTTACATGTATGGTGAAAGTCTCTTCTTTTTCTTCTTCTTCCTCCTCCTCGTTATCAGTGGTATCAGAATCTGAAGTATCAGGTTCGTAGAAACTTTCATTCAGTTTATCCTGATCTCATCATTGCTTGTTTAGTAGATATTTTCAGGTTCCAACAATATATATATATATATATATATATATATATGTTGTATATATATCCTTATAATTTCAGTACCTAGTTGAAATCCTACTTGTGAATTCTTGGTTTTTTCATCACCTTCGATCCTGAATTCCTTTTCACTACTTTTATCATCATCGCCTTCGTTGTCAGTCTTATTGCAAGTAACACTATGGCATAGCTCAGAAACTATGCTTTTTATGATTTCTAGTCTCATGTCATTCTGTTCTTTGTCATTTGCTCTTGGATGAAGATGGTGAAGGATTAATTGTCTTACTATAACTTGATATCTGAAAATTGTCTTCATTTTCCCTTATAGTAATAGGAATAGTTCCATGTTTTAATAAAGACCCTCTGGAATTTTCTTTCGGCAAATGCTGCCTTTTCAATAACTGTTTCTGTTCATAATCTATGTCCTTAAAATGGAACATAAACGAGCACCGGGACTAGGCAAAACATCTTTTCTTTTGCAAACTTCTAATCATATCCTATATCTTTTTGGGAGATTTGTCTGTTTGTAAACGCGTGAAAATTAGTTCTTTGTGTATTTCTCTTCTCACATTACAGCCATATGCACAACATTGAGGCATTATATTTGTCACAATATTAAGTTGTATAATACTAAACTGACCCCGTGACACCATCACCAAAATACCACCACAAGGTACACTACTCTTGAACTTAAATACTAGTAAGAACAATTTTTGAAAACGTATTACTGCACGTGCAGCAATGACTGACTTGTGATCTCCAAACTGCTTCCAGCGCACGGCTGGCTCTGATGACGTATAAGGTGGTTATGATTTCGCTTGCGCAGCAATAACGGTGTGTCGGAGTAAGAAAATAATCTTACCACTGCATTTTACAGGCCATATCCTTCATTTAGGAAGAAACGTGATTTTTGTGTTTCATTTCCCTTTAATGGGTACGAGCCTAATCTTACTGGCAACTAAATTTACAATGGATGTCTCTTCAGTTTGCTGACTTCACATAAAGTACAGCTCCGTTAGCTTTCTCAGAGGCGTCACAGACAACGTGGATGTTGGAGTTACGATACTGAGACACTCATATTCACCGTGGAATCTTCTAGAATAAATGAAGATTCGAAGTCCATTGGCCCCAGTGTACGCCTATATTGGCAGGTATTATTACGTCCCAGTTATGCCTCTACTCCAGGTTTCTGGAAGAGCAGCTTGCCAATGATGGATACTGGTGAAAACAGACCAAGATCGCGGAATGTGGCAGCTGCCTTTAAATGCTGCCATTTGCTTTTGGAAGCATCCAGTAGCTTGTCGGTTACGTTCTTGTGGTCAAAGAAAAAGCCACCTGACTCGTGTCCCTATTTACTCCCAGAACATGGTTTGCTTCCTAGATTTCTCGTCCTTCAACCCTCCAGATGGACTTCAAGGACTCGGAGTTCGTAACCCATTGGTAAGCTAAACTGACGTAAGATGACAGTAAGCTCATAGTACACCGTGATGATACTGCTATGGTCTTCTGTACTCGCAGCAAAGTCATTCATCAAAGTGTTCTCATCTAGCAGAGCTGCAGCTGTAGGAAAGTCGTCCGCATATTTTGTAGACAATTTTCGTAAAGTTGCAGACAAAAGGAACGGGCTACAGGTAAGACCGGAAAGGAGTCTCATGAAGCGGTAAACTGCTACTCCATTCTTAGTTAGCAAGTTACTAAAGCTGTCTTTGTCCACCTTATGCCAGAAAAAGCTAGCCAGATCTGTATCCTGGTCATCCAGAGTTAGCCGCAGAAAGGTCTAACCTGGCGGAGGGCGATGGATGTTTTCGGGCGTAAAAATCTTTAGCATGGCCTCATTTGGAAGGGAAATAAAGCCGGTAGTCCCGTGTTGAAGATTTACGGCACGTAAAAGAACCTCAAGCCTGATAAAGAGACCTCTGAGCAAAATTACGGGTCTTTCACGCCCAATATAGAATGACATGCTAACGACCACGGCAGTTAAAGAGCGTTCATAAATAAAGCTCATTTTAATTTTTCAGAAAGGCCAGGTCACGTCGCCGACGATCGCTTCAGAATATAATCGAACGCGTAGAAATGTTGACAGTATCTCCGGAATCAGGTCCCACTCCAGATCCTTATTGGGTGATAGGGCGTCCCGTTTGTGACTTGAAGCGCCGAAGACGATTCTCCATGTGCTAACTCCGCGTTTGTCCTGGGTAGTTGGAATACCTCACAGGAAGTTTCTTCTGCCATGATTCAATCCGACTTGATCCTTGGACACGTAATTCAATATCTGGTCATAGTCGATGGACTTGAAGTGGTGTCACTATCAAGACGTCTTAGTGACGTGAATCTGCTCATGGCATTGCTGCGGTTTGTAGAAATAGAGGAGTTTTCCTTTCGTGGCAGATGGACTACTGCTCTGCCCTCCTCGATGCAAAAGTTGTCATGAAAATACTGGAGGCTTGCTGCGTCTTTAGCACATAAATTCCGATCGTGGTCTACGATCATCATAGTTTCTAAGTCCCAGAAACGCCTCATGTTATCACCTGAGGCTATAAAGGTTTGCTCCACAGTGATGTTGACCACTATTTTGTTAATGGTGATGTCACATTTGTTGCCGTTGAGGATCCACCCGAAGATCAAGGGAAGTGACATACCGAAGATGTAAGTCCAATAGGCTGCGTATCTTTCACTATCTTACAATATTGATCTCCTCCGATTAAAACTTCAATAGGGAGATTTGCTGTGTGGCCTTTGTGGTCGGTTAGTTGCAGTCTTCTGATCAGTGCCAAGAAGTCGATGTCGTATGGCATAGCCCGATGTGATGAGTAGATGTGGGTACTTTCGAATGCCATCACAGATACTGCGACCTTAGTCCAGACTGCTCCCACACTGAAGCGAACAATTTTACGTTGGCGTGTCGTAACTAGCGATGTTTCAAAAGCAATGACGACAGGTATTTTCGATCAGTTACATCCAGTTTCAGATCTTTCACCAAGGAGGTGTTAATAAAGGTAAATTGTCTAGCCCAATCTAATCCACAACGCGTCAGTTTGCTAAAATCAGTTGGACCTACGATCCGAATGGGGGGGAGTCCGTAGATACACAAAGTCCGGTGACGTAATTATCACCTTGTCTACCAAAGTCGAGGTTCCTGGAGTGTCATTGCTACAGATGATGTGTCATTGTCCGGTGATGCAACTAGTGGCAGTTCTTGCAGGATGACTTTATAAGGTTATTTTAAAGATAAAAAGAATAGAAATGTTAATAGAATAATACATCCTAAAATATCTTTAAATGTGAAATAGGGATGAAAAGGAATTTTATCAATATTACTATTTGTTCCTCCTCTTTTCCCACAGTTGTTAACACTATGACCTCAGTTGAGGCAGAAGAAATAACTGTTGCTGCTCTGCAGCTTCTCCTCTCAATCGCTGACGTCGGCGATGTTCCTGCATTCATGAGGCTAGTGATCGCGACGTGCCCAAAAGACGCAGAAACTCATTGGGTTTAGGGTGACTCCGTTCGACCTTTTTGTGTCTGATTCGAACATTAGCTTCTGCGCTAGCTAATCGGTAGGAAGGATGTTGCCTCTAATGTTTTGGGTAATAAGTGCCCGTTCCACTTCGTTCAGAAACTCCATTAGCGTCGTTATAGCACTCTCGATAGCTTTTCCGTTTTGGCATGGATGATCCAACGACGACACACATCATCCGGAAAGCCTGAAAGGATTTTTGGAGCTGGTACTCTGCCATGGTTGTCGACATTTTCCCAAGGGATCTCAAGACTTAAATTCTTCTGTTGCAGTCTATATAGGCAACATTCGGGGCTTCTGGCCTGTAGTGCTGCATCGATTTCAGATCCTCCAGATAATTCAGATAGACCTGTATAATCCTATTGTTAGCCCATACCTGCAGATAAGGATCAGTTTTGTCTCTTCGTGCGCGTCATCTGATTGGAGATAGTCAATAACGTGCTTTGTTTTGCCTTCTAAATATCCCGTAAAAACACATGTTTATCAATCATGGAGATGTTAGGATTCTAGTCAGTCAAAGGCGTGAACTGTTCCTAGAAGCGAGTCTAGACTTCCACAGCTCCTGAGAATAGTCCCAGGTTAATTGCGGGAAGCTTTGCAATTTGCATGTGGACTGCCCCTGGAGTATGGTGGCAATAGCTGCTGGTTGTGCAATTGTGATTGCGGACATCGAAACTGCTAGTTTCATGTCAATCAAAATAGAGGCCCTTTGAACTGCAAGTTTGGAGACCTCTGTGTATTCGGCACATTTCACGATGTTGGTGGCGTATTCTTCACCGGTGAGCAGATCGTGGATTGCATCATCCAAAATACTTAGACGCTATAGAGTATCCTGAAGACAATCTCGGAAATGCTCACAGACTTCAAGTGATGTTGAATTGGAGAATCTGTTGATGGCTGTGGCAAATCGTTTGGAATTTGCGCACTTTATTGCTTGCGCTTCAAGTTCGCTAGGATTGATTCCGCGTCCGCAGCTGTAGCTATTGTGTAGATGAAGCTGCAAGTGGCAAGCCTAAGAGCTGCAGAGATTGGAGCTGGTTGTTTACAATTAGCGCTGCAGTGAGCCACGGAAGTCGAAATCTTGAGAGAGTTGCCTTACCTCACAGAGGAGGGCGTAGTTCCTCCCGGAAGCGCAACGGATAGTTCAAAGAATGTGCAAGGAGGAGCCGCAGGAATCGATGGGTTGAGTATGCATATACTTCACAGATGGCGTTGTATCGTTATCTTCATGCAGCAGCACACGCCGCACAGATCCAAAATGTCAAAGTCAATCTTGCAACTGACAATTGTCCATTTTGCGTGATTACACTTCTAATGCGTGCAGTTATTCTAATCATTGGCATGAAATCAACTCGTGCAATATCCTCAATACTCAACTGATGGAATAGTACAGTTCAATACAGGTATATTATCTACTCATCTGCTAGTTCGTCGTCCATGATCTCACATTAGCTTTATCAAATTATAGTTCAGAAGTGACGATTCTTCTATCGCAGCACAATATTCCTTTTTGGTAAAATGAAGTCCCCAGGCTTGTAGGCCGTGGTCCAGTACGATTGGATTAACGCCGGCCGTGAAAGCCTAAGTTTTTATATTCCTTTCTGGTTAATACACTCCCGGGTTTCGGCACCGTTTTATGTTGAGTTTTACCAGAATAAGAACGAGAGAGAGAGAGAGAGAGTAATTTGTAATTATTTATTTACTAAAACTTCTTAGTTGTCACTGTTGCATTTTAAGATACACTCTTAGTTCTCACACACAATTCTGCCGTCTTCCGTGAGAGGGCACCAGGGACCTGCCATTACAGCCCATGCTGTGTCTTCTGGTCCTTCACAACTTCTTTCCATGACAACCCTTATCTTATCTTTCCCCATTTGGGACGTAGGTGGTGTAAGTTTCTTTTTGTTTAATACAGATCCGGTGTTTAAATTTTTTAACATACGAACGGTGACACAGGGAATATCTGTATACATTCAAGCTGAATGTCAACACGTAATTGTGTTCGAGCAAAACTTAACTTCTGCAGTATACACCAGAATAACTACACACAGTAAACATAATCAACAGATAGCTTCACATAATGTCATTCCCATTATTCACCATGCCAAACAGTGTTAGATGGAACTGCAAATGCTGTTATCGTCACTAGGGGAATGAGCTAGGGTACTGCACAGCAAGGCCATTCAGCCCAGTACCTGCTACAAGTCGTACCCAGCAGCCGCAGTCACGTCATTCAAGATAAACGCATGTTATGCCATCAAGGTTTAGAAACTGGTTTTGGTCCGAAATAAATTGCGATTGAAAGAACTGAAATTTAACATAAAGAAACAATCAATAGCACGTGCATCAGTGTTCTAAAAACTCTTAATACAAAATACTGATTTGGAAGGAAGACAGGTTCAGGTTGGATAACCGATACATGTAAATGAACAGTGTTTGATTAATTATATTTCTTTTTTTCCCCTTTCTTTTCTATTATATGTAAACTTATATCAGTGTTAAATGCAGTCTTCATTCTCAGAAATTGCATTTTAGACACATAGAGAATACCCAATAAATTGCAACAACTTTATGTTAATTAGATTTACTCAGGCAGCACTCAGTATCAAGAGGTGCCTGGAAATCATTTATCGGTGCATTATGTATCTTAGAGAACGTTTATTCATATCTTCTTAGGACTTCCTTTAAACATGCATTATGGCATACTTTGAAAGTGTTCTAGAAGTAGGTATGTTTGGTTTAAAATGTTGACATTTTATGTAGATCTCCATGGAGTAACAAAGAAGTTTTTGGAAGTACTGTTGACATTCTATGAGTTACTTTTTATATAACTTGTCATATTTATGTAGGTTAAAGGTTTATTAACAAATAGTTATGAAAATACAATGATATATTGTTGAGTAGCTAATAACCCGTTAATTTTACTTAAATTGATGAAACCAGTTGAGAATGAACGAGGAACTGAAACAGTTCGTGTACGTGTATTTTGTACAGCCGCCCGCTTGTTCACTGCGAGGCTTCACAATGTTTTCGTTGCGTTTTGTTCATCTCATTGTGTGTTATTTTGATGACTGCTACTCGTGTTGAGAAATCGTATGTTTTGGAATTTTGCATTTCTAGGTTAGTGATTACTGTCCAACGTGAATTTCGCAGAAAGCAGAAGAACCCACCAAATGAAAATTCAATTTACAACTGTTAAAAATAGTTTACAGAAAGTGATTGTGTAAAGGAAAATCACCTGGTCGCCCATCAACTTAAGTGGAAGATGTAGAACGTGAGCAGTCTTGTTTTGCACGAAACCCACTAAAGTAAAAAATCTGATGTGTTACACTCACATGACTTTCTCTACTCTTGTACTAACTATTTTTACAAATGCTTATTCTCCATCTACTTCATGTTAATCGAGATAAACATTTGCAGACTCTATCTGATTGCTAATTTTCTTGTAGATGTAAGGGGAATATATATTTGCAAGGGCAATATAGAAATACAGCAGCCTTTAAGCACATACATATCTCTTAATAGCTGGTTGCAAGGTGCAGCACTATTCCCTTTTCCACAGATTAATACTCTTTGCATATCCAAGACAAAAAAAAATGAATAACGAATTCCCATTTGAGAAAATAAGTATTGAAAAATTTAAGGAAATAACGAGCAATATCTCGAAAATGGTTCACTCAACAACAAAAATGTATATGACGTAAGTTGTGTATTTTAACGCGATCTACATCTTTTTGTGTAGTAAAATTTTGTCTATCTCTTATGGTTTACCAGTTTACCAAAAGTCGTTCACAATGAAGAATACTTTTGGAGACATTCCCAGAAAATTCAAGATATACATTTTATTTGTCATGAAAATATCTTAAACATATGATATTTTAATCAAAATCGTTAGAGCCATTTTTGAGAAAATTAAAATTTTCGAAAAATGTTCCATGTAAAGGGTACTCTGGGGTGGGGGGATTTTCTTGAAAACCTTCGTGTCGCATCTCTGGAAGATACTGAACCTAAATACCAAGTTTGGTGTTTATCCGACTGTTCGTTTCTGAGTTAAGCTGTTCACAGACAGACAGACACACACACACACACACGGACATGTTTCCAAAAATGCTTTTTTTGGATTCAGGGGGTCTCAAAACATATTTCCGGTGAAATCTCGGTATCGAATTTTTGGGTGGAATACAATACTTCCCCTACTTGCTATACGTAGTAGAGAAGGTAAAAAGAATTGCAGGTAGAAAATGGATGTGCCAACAAGTGTTGAGAGTTCTCTGTAAACATTGTCCTTCAAGCCATACAGTCTTCAACTGCACTAGCAATTACTATCCGGTGACGACCACAGGCGTCGACTTCACTTTTGTTTTCAATTCTAAAAAGTGACGACAGATGAATTTCTGACAGTTGAGTTGGATAAACTACTGTATCTATACTTACGGAGTTCCGTTTGCTCCTCGCTGCGCATGCTCCTTTTTCTCACAGCTACAGAGCTGCCAATATGTGACTAACAAATACGTCGCAAGCAGTGAAATCCGTAAATGAGAACGAATATTACTGCTCCTTACACCTCTTTATTCGCTGTAATGTACAGAACTTTAACTTCCTTTTATTTCTTTATGAACAGAGGAGTGAAGCAGTTGAGGTCTTAATATTACTACTCCCCGCACCTCTTTATTTGCAGTAACATACATAACCTTAACTCCCTTTTATTTCATTTATAAGTAGAGGAGTGAAGCACTTGCAGCCGTAATATTACCACTCCTTGCACCAAGAACAACAATGCGTTAAAACATCGCCAATCTGGCGGATTTGCCTACGATAATGTACATACTGAGGCTTTCACTGCCGGAGTCATGACTAATAATTAAATTACTACTATCTGGGCTTGTAGGCCGTGGTGTAGAAGGCATCGTGGATACCGACGTTGGCTGTGCTTGCCTCGATAGATTGGCAATTCCCTACGCGCATGCGCATTATCGACCATATGGCTAAGCTTATTGTTGCCCAGGATTTTCCTATAAAAGAAAGGATCCTTAAAATGGTGGTGGTTGAGTTACAGGCTCTGGAAGTGTTAACATCTACTCCAAAACATAATACTAACTAATCCTTTTCATCTTTATAGCGCTTTTTAACGCTAGTTAACGAGTGTATCGGTATCATAATTTTACCGAATCTCCACATGCCATTGTGGAACACCAGCGTGATTAACCAAAATTCAATGTGCCCTGTGCCATCTTAACATAAAAATGTTCAGACCGTTATTTTTCATGGAAAGAGTGGGATTGTGTGCCTGGACGTTTTACAACAGTGGCTTATGCCTCGGTAGTCAGAAGACCGTAATTGCGGTTTTCAACAAGACGGTTGTCCTGCCCACTTCCACAAAGAAGGCCGTCATGTTTCCAAGACAATGGATAGGACGTGCACCTGAAGATGACCAGCACCGTATGCTGTGGCCTCCAAGATCACCGGACCACACACCGTGACTTCTTCTTGTGGTTACAACAAAGAAAGGGTGTACGTTCCACCACTGCCCCGTAGTATCGCAGCGGTAAACACTATCCACATGCCCATGTTAATGTGAGTGTGGTAGGAACTGCACTATCATGTGGATTTACGCCATGTCACTCGTGGTACTCGCATTGATCATTTGTAGGCGTTAAAAAAAACTGAGCTCCTTGTTCATTCTCAACGGTTTCATTAATATAACTTCAATAGTTTACTTAAAATACATTTCTGTAACCCCTCAAACCTTTTTGAAGCACGCTGTATAATGCTATGTGCTTGTGTCAACTCATCATACGTATATACTTACAGGGTGAGCCAAAAAACTACGAACCGTTTGCGCGGTGTTTTTTCCTGTCCCCGTCTTCGGCGCTCGTTGCCGTTTGCCGCTATCATAGAAAGGCGCGGATGAAACCATACAACATTTTAAAAACTACTTTTAAAGGCTTTACTTACCAACTTTATGAAAGGAAATGCTGAAACTGCCCACCGTCGTTGTCCATACATTTTGGACACCTCTTTAGGAAGCTATCCATCTTTATCCAAAAAAATGTTGTATGGTTTCATCAGCGCCTTTCTATGATAGCGGCAGACGGCAACGAGCCACGAGGACGCGGATAGGAAAAACACCGCGCAGGCGGTTCATAGTTTTTTGGGTCACACTGTAGTAAGCTGAGCTGCGATTCAAAGAATTTGTAAACGCATTAATCTGTCCAATGTTTGTGTTTATTTTATTTCCCATTATAACACCTGTTTTCCAAAACCCTGATTGCTGCATTACTTATTTAAAGCAAATTGTAAAATAGCCATTTTTGTGGAGATAGTGCATTTGTCTACTATCTTTAAGGTATAGATTTTGAATCTTAGTTTGAATTAATTACCAGCCTCTAGTTCCTGAGGTCGCAGGCTCAAACCCAGCAGAGGGCGATGGATTTTTCAGACGTAAAAACGCATAGCATCGCTTCCTTCGGAAGGGAAGTAAAGCCGGTGATCCTGTGTCGTAGATTTACAGTACGTAAAAGAACCTCAAGCCTGATAAAGAGGCCTCTGAGCAAAATTACTGTCTTTTATTCCCAATATGGAATGGGACGCTAAGGACCACAGCAGTTAAAGAGCATGTATAAATAAAACTCAATTGAATTACCTATTTCATTCATTGACTATCCCCCTACCTGACTAAAGGACATTAAACTGAAAACTAAATTTAAAATATTAAAATTGTAGCAAATTAACAGAACATATTCCTGTGCTGGATAATTTGAGCAGTTTTAATTTAAATAAATTATAGATTTATAAGAAATAATTTTCGTAGGCCTCTTAAACAGCAGTTTTCAATTAAAACTTATGTTTTCTTCACTGTACAGTGAACAATGTGTATTTATTGCAGTAGAATAATGTGTAATGTAGAGTAATGTAAATAGTTCCAACATACTGTACTCCCAATATCCAAAGTAACCAGAAATAAACAAAAGAAAAAGAAGCTTAAAGAATCGTGAAAGAATTATAAAAATTAAAAACACGCATAAGTAACAAGAATAACCAAAAGTTGCACCCCAGTTATTATGTGTTTTTGCTACATTTAGATAATTGCAACAATAGAGTAGACCACAAGAATACTTCAATCCATGTTTATTATAAAAAATTAATTTACCCTGGCATTGTAATATAAAATTAGAGAAACTGAGCATAACATTAATTATTATTAACAATGAAATATCACCCTAATATAATTTATGCTATTCATCTGAATTAATCTTATCAGAGCCTCTTCTTGCTGATAACGGTTTCATGGAGACATAGAAAGAATAACATTTTAAATCAGTGATCTTACTTCTGGAACATTTTTAATGAATGTCATAATACAAAATTGTGAGCACTTAAGAATAGTACATGAAAGAAACTTCTTTCAAAATATCCTTTTACTGTGTTAGCCTTATGGCCACAGTGATGATATAGGAGTAATAATCTTACGTCTCATGTTTTTGGTGTGGTTTAGAATCCAATTTGCATTAAGCTGCCTGTCTTAGGTTGATATTCATGGTATTTCTTCATTCCTTAATGTAAATATCAGATGGGTTAAGTATCTTAGTTCCCCAGCTTCATTTGTGTATTCATAATAGTGTGATCAGTCTGGTTAAGGACTAACTTAAAACAAAAAAGCAATTGTCTGACGACAAATGAAAAGTAAGCTCTTCCTAGAGTAGAGTAAATGATAACTGTAACTAGTTTAGCTAAGTTAATGTGTACTGTTGCATTTGTGGTATACAGGCAGTTGTGAAATTCCTATTAATACTCTTAGAATTGCAGGAAATGACTGAGTAGATAGTTCAAAAGGAATGTCTTTAATGAATAAACAAGCTCAGTGGTATTCAATTGACCGGTGAGAATCAAATAGCATGCATGACCTTTTGCTCAAAGAGTTAGTGATAGTTCCATCTTCTGTATTTTGTTTTATTTCTGTAATCTGTGCTTCAGTTCAATATTTAGTCATTTAGAGTAAAATTTAAAGGCCAAGGTCATTGTCACATTTAAATTATGTTATCAATATCATTTGTAAAAGCTGATAATTTTCCTGAGACAACTTAATTTCGCTTTTGTCTGATGTATATTATCATGGCATAATTATTTCTTGATCTTCTAACCCAAAATAATTATAGTGTCAATAGCAATGCATTTAGGCAGTGCACAGTGAAGACTCTTAAATTCTGTACTGTTTACCAAAATTTCCTTTGTTTGTACTGTATACTAGGTATGCTCCTAAATTTATAAATATTTCAACTATTTTCTATGTTTAGTTGTTGTTGGCTTTATATTCTAAAAATTATCTTGTTATTTATGTGTTTAGAAAGCGTCATTCTGGATAGTGATGAATCATTTTAGTGATATAGAAGAATTTAAATTAAATATAAGAATTTAAGCTTCTTTTGTCTAAAAAAATAAACCTTTATTTACATTATGTGAAGAACTTGAAAAATATTTGCACTTAAATGGAAAATGATATGCAAGTTTCTTATTTGTGTAGATGCCCTAAAAAGCTGGACAGAAATCTTTTTATACATCTCATTTTTTGTATTTAAAAATGCTGAAAAGAGTACGGAGAAAACAGGCATTTAAGATTTAGTTAACCATGCAATGCATCATTCTAGAACTACTGCTTCATTGAGGAGAGCATCAGTGAGAGTTATTTTCAGAATTAGCAATCAGATTGTTATCTGAGTTAGAATACTGCTCACTTTACAATATAACATGCCCTATACATCTCTTTAAAACATATACACTGTAACCTGGAATATGATAAACATGTGAACAGAAACACCTACAAACTTGACTACAACATATAAACAAGAGAAAACCAACAGGATTAAGTTTTATTGATAAATTCATGTGGATGAAAAAGAAAGAATTGCACATTTTCAAATTTATAATTTAAGTGAAACATTAGAGTAGACCATCTTAGAAAAATTAATTTACCAAAGAATGTTTTTTAAATGACTAATGCATGAAAGAAATTACTTTCATAAATTGTGTATTTTAATGAACTCTACATTTCTCCAACAGTAAATGTTTGTATATTTCTTATTGTTTCTCAGATGTTTAAAATTCACTGAAATTGAAGAGGAATTCGAAGGCTGTTTGGAGAAAATTCAAGATGTATGCTTTGTTATGGCAATAATCTCCAATATAGATGTCGGTCAAAATTGTTAGAGCTATTTTCTGAAGATTTAAAATAATGGAACATTTTCTATTTAACATGTTGTTTGGGTGTAAAGATAACTTCATGAAAATCTTCACCTTGCATCCATAAAAGGTACCTGACTTCAGTAAGAAACATTGCTGTTTTGAGCAAGACTGTTCACAAATACCCTTGTCCATTCAGCGCTTTTTCTAAAAATGGTTCTTTTAAGATTCAGAGAAGACATATACACTGCTTTTCCTTCACAATGTGGCCACTACACAGCTGCTTGTGTGTCAGCTGCAGCAGCTTAGGCTCCTGCTGAAACAATTATAGAATCCCCACAACTGCCCACATTCTTATATTTGTAGTTAGTATTACAATGATGATAAATGTACCTTTTCGTAAGAGGTGTTGGAAATGTTGTTCTTCCAACATTTTGGGATACACATTTCTGGCATTTGCCCAAGAAATTTTCATTCATACTGGATATTTCAATATCTCAAATTGAGTGCATTTCTCGTCTGATATTTTCTTTTAGTTCTTCGAGTGTATGGGGGTTTGTTGATTCACCTTATTTTTAATGTGATCATCACGGTGTGGTAAATTTCTCTAATTCAATTTTGTGAAATGATAGAGTAATTGATCCATGCTTAAAATTCTTCTGTGACGAAACATGATTCAATTTATACAAAATACTTGTATTAAGAGAATAGAGAGACCTGATTTTACACACAAGACTCCTTTAAATGAGATGAACATTTCTGAGCAGTAAATTCATATAGAATAATGGGTTCTATATTTTTTGAACAAACAATAAATGCAAAGAAGTACAGGAATGACTTATACCACTTTTTGAAAGCTGACCAATGTTAAATGTCAGTCTGGATTTTTCCAACAAGACTTTGCTATTGTGCATACGGTTGATGAGTCATCGGATTTACTTCACAAAAATTTTGAAGAGAGATAATTGGTAAAGAATTATAGCCCTCACGAACCCCTAATTTGACAATATGTTATTTTTATCTATGAGAGAACTTGAAAAATAAGGTGTGTGCAATAGCCCCTGTACATTGGAAAAACTAAAAGAAAACATTAGGCAAGAAATTCAGTTTTGGATATTGGACTCTTCATTCTGAATGAAAGTTTTCTGAGAAGATCTCAGAAATATGCGGATAAAGAAGGACAGCTTTTCCAACATCTCTTATCATAGGTGTGTGCTTATTATCATTGTAATTGTGACAGTAAATATTAGAACGCGAGGCAGTTGTGGGGATATTATAACTGTTTCAGCAAGAGTCCAAGCTGTGGTGGCCAGCTCATGAGCTGCCATGCAGTGACTGCAGTGTGAATGAAAAGCACTGTAATACCAGTGAAATTTTCATTTGGAGTTTCTGGATGGAATGTAAATATGTTCTCTTGTCAAAATCTAAGGCTTATACAGGGTGGACCATTTAAGTTGAGACTGTACAATATCTCCAAAGCTAAGCATTGTAGAAAGAAATGTCCTTAATAAAAGTTGCTTGGATATTATGGGGGTAAGTAAATGCCATTAGTCGTGTTTTGTTTGGAGGACATTATGATAGTCATTTTAGGGTCAATTTCATTTTTTTAAATGGGTACCTACAATTAGGGTAAAATTAAATTGGCCCTAAAATGACCATCAGAACGTCCTCCAAATAAAAGACGACTAATGCCATTTACTTTCTCCCCATAATATCAAGCAACTTTTATTAAAGACATTTCTTTCTATAACGCTTAGTTTCGGAAATATTGTATAGTCTCAACTTAAATGGTCCACCCTGTAATTCTCTCTTGTGATCTCACTCATTATTCCTCTTCTTTCTTTTTGATATCTACTACCTTTTTTTTCCTTTCTTTCTTTTCTGCGCACTGGAAACAACACCAGCATGCTTTAAAACAGTACAAAGCACTGCTTTAAGTGAAAAACACTAGGGCTGAGTGGGATTTTAATGTAGTTATTATAATGATTGGCGGCGCCGTGGCCGAGTGGCTAGACCACTTGCCTCCCACCAAGGCAGCCCGGGTTCAATCCCAGGGACCTGCATGTGGGATTTGTGGTGGACGAAGCGGCGTCTGGGCAGGTTTTCTCCGGGTTCTCCAGTTTCCCCCGCCATTCATTCCACCAACTGCTCCATCATCACCTTTCCTTTCATCCATTTCACCAACATTTTGTTTCATCTACTTCCTTCATCCCATACCAGGCATTGGGCTGATCACCCATCCTGGATGCGCTGTCTGATCCATGAGTGTCTGCTCCTCGACGGGCCTCTGACCCCAGGCACCCGCTTGTAAGTCCTGGGGGGTGTAAGTCCTACATAAGAGGAGGGTAAACAGATAATGAATGAATGAATGAATATTATAATGATTCTTGATATCATTCAACTGTCTCATGGTATTTTTCCCTTTGTGCTCCTCCAGCTTGTAGACACACTTCTTATGGGTGTGCTTCTCAGTGAAGAACAGTATTAGCCATCTCAAAAGTTGATACTTTCAGTCAACACAAAATTCAAAATAAATTTTGAAAGTACAATGTTCAAAGTTATATTAAAATTCAAAATTTGTGAATGTTTTATTTATTATTTTTATTAGTTTTTTCAGTTGTGCACAGGTTGTGAAAGACAATGTTCTAATGGAAATGCATGTTTGAAAATCCTCATGTAAGCATTTGAGAGTCCAATTCTTTATCAAAGTTGTGATGTGCATTGAAAGTCAATTGTAACACACTGTAGTGGAAAATTTAATCATGCGTTTATTTTTATTATACTTACAGCGCAGAAACAGTATAACATATATTCATACTCAAGGCACTATTTACTCAGTCTCTTCTACAATCTCTAGGAGCTTGTAATAGGAATTTTAAAACACTGTATATATTTTCTATGTTGGTATTATTCTGGGTAATGACTGAAATAACATTTTTTTGCTCTGTAATGCCCAAATGTACAATGGAGAAATAAAGTAGTATCTTCCAAAATTTAAATGTACATATATTTAGGAATTGATATAATTTCCTTATCTTCCTACTATTCTACTATTTTGTATTCCCCATTCTATTGTTACCACTTTCTAGGATCATTTGGAGGGCATTGGTGTAAACAAATCTCCCACTGGATTTGCAGATCTATCCTGTTTCAACAGTCTACATTTGCTCTTGAGTAGGGTACGATAAACCAGATCCCTTTATTCTATTTACATATTCTGCCTTTTAAGTTGCTGAGTAATGTAATTAAATGCATCATTGCTGTAGATTGCTTCAATTGTATTTGTTGCTTTCTTTTTATGCCATTTACCTTCAAGTAAACTGCATGCTTTTCAGAGCAAATATTAATGAAAAATTGTAAATCAGAAGAGTATGTACTTTGCTTTTTACTGTTGCAGTTTTATAGGATTGTTTAAAAATTATGCTTTCTGTGTTATTTTTCGGCTGCCAAGCTTTTTGTATGTACTGCAGTATCTTAGAAGCATTTTTCATCATAGGAAATGAATAAATATTATATTATTACAGTGTGTCTTTAGCTTAGAAACTTATAACCATAATTCTTGCTATTTTCATACAAAAAACTATTGTATATTAATTTGAAAAATATTTATTGCAGTTCATTAACTGTTATATCAGAGTTAAAATGTATGTTTACATGTTCTATTTTGACTAAATATTAGAGATGTAAAGATTCAGAAAGTTAGCGTGTTCGTGGCTGAGATTATTGACTTTATTTTACAAGTTCATTCTTTTATAGTCCTTTCCATCATGTAGCATTTATAGAGGTGAAAAATGCTCTTAAGGAAGCTTTTGAAAACTTTAATATGACTTTATAAAGGCATGCATATCTTGTATCTACAATATGCTCTTCATGAGCATTTATTTTGTTTATGAGAAGTTGTAGGAAAACATTTTATGTTTATGAAGGCACATAGATAACATGAAAGGAGTAACAAAGAAATGTAATTAATTTGTTAGTAAGCCCTAGCCCGTGTGTCGGAATTTTATTCTTTTCTATTGATTGTTGTATAGCTGTTTTACGAGTAAAACTTTTGCCATTGCAAATTATGTTATTGTAGTAAAACCTTGTAGGGTATTTCTCAAGTGTGTTGTTTCACATTTTGTTTTTATTGTTTTTTCTCTTTCTCAACTTGGCAAGGGACAAGTAACATGTTTTGCTGTAGATATGTTGCAATACACACTGGGCCCATGTCAGCTTTATGGCATTGTGGTATTTAAGTGCAATTACAGCTCCTACACCCATGCGCAGGAGTAGAGACCATAGTTGTAGCAATGGCAGGTAGAATGTTAGCTTGCAAATAAGTGGATCATCCTTAACTATGGAATGAGGCATATCAGTGTCAAGTTATTAAAATTATTACACAACATTTATGCATGAACATATGTACATGTTTAAGTTACAAGTGGTGACAAACTAGAGAGAAAAGAAAAAGAAATAAAATTCACCTCTAACTGACCAGATGTGATCTGGCTTCACATACTTTAGCCAGAAAATGACTAAGGTTTTGGCAGTTCTTCTGGTCAGCCAGTAGATCCCAATATTCCAGTCTTCTTCTAGATGTACTTAAGAATTTTGTGTGAATTTAATTTTTCTCTGTCTCTCTTCCTCACTGTATACATTCCACCAAAATATGTACCCAGTCTTCATTTCCACCACAAAAAGAGACAGATTCTCCTGCCAGCATCGTCAGTCATTTTCTGTCCCCTCCAGCCTTCCAGTCCAAACCATGCCTTTCCTGATGTTTTAAGTAGATATATGTATATGCCTGTGTAACATAATACAATTTTATTTCATTTGCTAGGCTTGGCGAAGGCTTGATTTTCAAGTCCGATTCAGTTTCATGTCGGCTGATGTTTATTAGTCTTCTTTTATGTTTTTGCCATTTATTTCACCTCTTTGCCATACTGACCCCATGTCTATTCTCCTTATACTTCTTCTGCCTCAAAATTAGGAGACAGCTTTACTCACTGGTATTTGTAACATTTGGATCGTAGCGTGAAATGATCTCCCTGCATCAGCCACTACTGTCTCCTCTTGCTCCTGGCTGAACTCGGTGAGAGATGTGGAGCAGGTGAGGCAAGGGAAAAGACGAAGTTACTGTTAGTGAAGGCCTAGCGGGCTAAAGAGAATGTACTTTGTACCTTCGTGGTTTTAAAATATAAAGCTTACGCTTCCTTTCCCTTAGCATCCCTTGCTACGAGTCCCCGAAACGGTGTTGTGTCACACGACGGTGATACACTAAAATTGAATTGGCTGACTGTGGCATAAGTAATGGGAGGCGCGGCTTCAACACTAGCAGCGTTCACAGCGCATTGTTCTACCAAACATGTGCAAGCCCTAACGTGTTTAGAAATCAACAGTTTCGTTTAATGTAAATGTAGCAAGGTCTCCGGTTGTAATTGTTTCGTTACGTTCTGAGGACCTTTAAGATACATCGAGAAAATGGATGTTGGTAAATCTTATGGCAAATAGTACTTTGAATCTGCCTTTTTGTTGTGTTTGAGAAGTCTTTGTGCAGTTGAATGTCGTTTTATCTCTTCAGCTCCCCTTGATGCTTTTAACTTTTTTGTGAGGTCTTGATACAACGTTCAATCTTTGCTTCAGCATCAAGCAGAAAAAGAACAGTCTCAGTAAACTTTGAAACAGTTGTGAAACCTACGGAATAAACGGATAATCTGATTTATAATTTAGGAGTTGCAATGTACAGGCAGAAGGAAAATATAGCAAGAGAGGGAAGGTAAGAGACCATAGTTAGGGGATAAAAATAGGAAGTTAGTTTAATAATTAAATAAGAATTCGTCTGTGGACTGTTTTTTTATTCTCAACCAGCTATAAATTCTACTTTTAGGCTGCTTTAAAGACATAGCATGCATATAATTCCGCCTCATCGCCTTCGACAACTCGGTGCTGCAAAGGCTGAGATTGTAAAGAAAAGAATTTGTCGAAAGAAAGGCTTTAGCTGAGGGGAGATAGAAAATACATAATGGGTACGCGTTATCGCACATCGTTGTTACAGCGGTACAGCTGCGAATCTACGCTTTTTAAAAAAAGTATTTTAACAAAGGATTTTAAGATGTCACGACTATTTATTTTAAGACTCTCATTACAAAGGCATTGAAAAAATAACATAAGTTTGGGTTTCAACCAGCTGCAATCTAAAAGCCAGTGTTGAATATTTAATAAACAATATTCGTAACCATGCTGGAAAACCGTATTTTTGCATGACTAGTGATTTTCTTTCACAATGTCCATATGTGGGATGTGGAAGGGTGAATGGGATTTTTGGAAAAAAAGAAAAATTGCAATGCTGTGCTTTGCTATGCTGACACTCTGCTAATGATCTACCGTGACCGATGCCTGCTAACGCGCATTGACCCTCTCATGGTATGTTCTCTTCCGTGTTTTTACAACTTTGCCATATAACCGATATAATAAGAAATGCAAACGCAAAAGCACGTGAAATAGAATTACTACATTTCGGACAAACCCAGATCAAGCGATTTGTAAAACTTATTGTACCCTTGCATTACTTCTTCAGTTTGCAGCTAACATTTTTGATAGCGCTGTTGTACTTACTGTGTTCCCCTCACGAGAATGTGTCTGTAAGGAATATGTTGACATCAACAATTCTATCGCTATCTTAGAAAGATTACGGCTCTACTTTCAACGAATTAATGACTTAAGGCCTCTTAAAACATACGCTCTTCTGCTAGTAATGCTGAATGACCACTTGCCTTTGTTTACTTTCTTGTCACAGATTTTAACAACGTTACCAACTATTTCTCGGGCTGGACTGCGTAGAGTTCTTCCTTTGTTACTGGGCATGGTAAATAACTTTATAAATCACTACTGCTCCAAGTGAAACACGCTGGAATATTAATGTTGCGCGATGTTTTTAATGAGATATATTTATGACATAATGGTGAGCTGCCACGTGGTACTGTCCCCCTCACTCCCCCGGAGAGCAGAACACCCCGCAAACGTTTTCTCGTCAGAGGCCTACAATGATTAGGTTATTTTATCATCGAACGCGACTTCGTCGTTTCGTAGTTTCTAAGTTGTCGTGGTCACCGTTATGCCTTCTGTGATAAAAGGAACGACAGTGGCTGTCATCGACAAATGCGCAGTGAACTAGTAAGTTATTGTAAAATAAGTTTACGAAGAGTTGAACAGTTCTTGGAACAGCTTTATTCAACCATGGAACAGAGAAAACGAAAGAAAATACTGAATTCAGAAATACCGTTTAATAGTGGAAAAGAATGGAAAGAAAATCTATGTGATACGTACATATGAGTTTCTCTACCTTCTATTATTTATAAGTGGGTGTACAAACTACTTAATAAAGCTTATTTTTCTATCTAAATCATTTTAATCCAAATAAACCTTTGCAGAAATGGATACATCACACATTTCGTTATAGATACAAAGAAAAAAATCTGATGTGTTACACTCACATGACTTTCTCTACTCTTGTACAATCTATTTTTACAAACGCTTATTCTCCATATACTTCATGTTAATCGAGATATCGAGATGTCAATCTTATTGCTAATTTTCTTGTAGATGCAAGGGGAATATGGTAGGTTATAAGCGATAGTCAAATATTTTAACGCTGGTTGCTATGTGGCGCATTCCATTCTCTTTGCATGTCCAGGACATAAAAAAAATGAATAACGCATTTGAGAAAATAAGTATTGGAAAATTTAAGGAAATAACAAGCAACATCTCGAAAACGGTTCACTCAACAAAAGAAATGTATATGACATAAATTGTGTATTTTAACAGAATCTACATTGTTTGTGTAGTAAAATTTTGTCTATCTCTTATGCTTTACCAGTTATGCAAAAGTCGTTCACAATGAAGAATACTTTTGGAGACATTCACAGAAAATTCGAGATATACATTTCATTTCTCATGACATTATCTTAAACATATGATATTTTCATCAAAATCGTTAGAGCCATTTTTGAGAAAATTAAAATTTTCGAAACATCTTCCATGTAAAGGGTAGTCTGGGGTGGGGGGATTTTCTTGAAAACCTTCGTGTCGCATCTCTGGAAGATACTGAACCTAAATACCAAGTTTGGTGCTTATCCGACTGTTCGTTTTTGAGTTATGCTGTTCACAGACACACACACACGGACATGTTTCCAAAAATGCTTTTTACTTTCTCTACTACGTATAGTAAGTAGGGGAAGTATTGCATTCCACCCAAAAATTCGATACCGAGATTTCACCGGAAATATATGTTTTGAGACCCACTGAATCCAAAAAAAGCATTTTTGGAAACATGTCCGTGTGTGTGTCTGTGTGTGTGTGTGTCTGTGTGTGTGTGTGTCTGTGTGTGTCTGTGTGTGTGTCTGTGAACAGCATAACTCAAAAACGAACAGTCGGATAAACACCAAACTTGGTATTTAGGTTCAGTATCTTCCAGAGATGCGACACGAAGGTTTTCAAGAAAATCCCCCCACCCAAGACTACCCTTTACATGGAACATTTTTCGAAAATTTTAATTTTCTCAAAAATGGCTCTAACGATTTTGATGAAAATATCATATGTTTAAGATAATGTCATGAGAAATGAAATGTATATCTCGAATTTTCTGGGAATGTCTCCAAAAGTATTCTTCATTGTGAACGACTTTTGCATAACTGGTAAACCATAAGAGATAGACAAAATGTTACTACACAAAAAATGTAGATCGCGTTAAAATACACAACTTATGTCATATACATTTCTTTTGTTGAGTGAACCGTTTTCGAGATATTGCTTGTTATTTCCTTAAATTTTCCAATACTTATACTTTTTCTCAAATGCGTTATTCATTTTTTTTATGTCCTGGACATGCAAAGAGAATGGAATGCGCCACATAGCAACCAACGTTAAAATATTTGACTATCGCTTAAAATCTAGCATATTCCCCTTGCATCTACATGTACATTACCAATAAGATTGACATCTCGATATCTCGATTAACATGAAGCATATGGAGAATAGGCGTTTGTAAAAATAGATTGTACAAGAGTAGAGAAAGTCATGTGAGTGTAACACATCAGATTTTTTTGGATTCAGGAGGTCTCAAAACATGTATTTCCGGCGAAATCTCGGTATCGAATTTTTGGGTGGAATGCAATACTTCCCCTACTTACTATACGTAGTAGAGAAAGTAAAAAATCTGATGTGTTACATTCACATGCCTTTCTCTACTCTTGTACAAACTATTTTTACAAACGCTTATTCTCCATCTACTTCATGTTAATCGAGATAAACATTTGCAGACTCTAGCTTATTGCTAATTTTCTTGTAGATGTAAGGCGAATATATATTTGCAAGGGTAATATAGAATTACAGTAGCCTTTAAGCATAGACATCTCTTAATAGCTGGTTGCTATGTGCAGCACCCTCTCTTTGCCACGGTTTAATACTCTTTGCATATCCAAGACAAAAAAAATCTGATGTGTTACACTCACATGACTTTCTCTACTCTTGTACAAACTATTTTTACAAATTCTTATTCTCCATCTATTTCATATTAATCGAGATGAACATTTGGAATTACAAAACAAGGGGAAGATAGTACGCCTTAAGCGATTGTCAAATATTTTTAGAACCGGTCGCTATGTGTAAAATGTAATTCTATTTGCATGTCAAAAGATCGTTTCTGCAAATGTTTATTCTCGATTAATATGAAATAGATGGAGAATAAGAGTTTGTAAAAGTAGTTTGTACAAGAGTAGAGAAAGTCATATGAGTGTAACGCATAAGGTTTTTTCAAAATGGCTCTAACGTGTTTAAGATATTTACAAAACAAAATGTATATATCTTAATTTTCTGGGAATAGTCTGTTAAGTCCTCTTCATTCGGAAATAATTTTGAATAACTGGCAAACGTTAAGAGCTAAACAAAAACGTACAACACAATAAATTACATCTATTTAAAAACCATAATTTATTTCAAATAACGTTTCTGTCGTATCAGCCATTTCCAAGATCCGTTATTACTGGTTTGAATTTTTCAATATTTTTTCAATTTTAGCGCTGTCACTATGCAGTTGTTTCTCACGAAGCCATGTAAAGAATATGGAATTTCAAGGCCAATATTTAGCCACTCGCCTTTAAACATCTTTCATTCGGTTTCCACTATATCCCTTGTACCTACAAGAAAATGTGTAATTAAATTATTTTTCCAACGGTTTATCTCGACTAATATGAAGTACATCAAAAAAAATCTGATGTGTTACACTCACATGACTTTCTCTACTCTTGTACAAACTATTTTTACAAACGATTATTCTCCATCTACTTCATGTTAATCGAGATAAACATTTGCAGAGTCTATCTTACTGCTAATTTTCTTGTAGATTTAAGGGGAATATATATTTACAAGGGCAATATAGAAATACAGTAGTCTTTAAGCACATACATATCTCTTAATAGCTAGTTGCTAGGTGCAGCACCATTCCCTTTCCCACAGATTAATACTCTTTGCATATTCAAGACAAAAAAATGAATAACGAATTCCCATTTGAGAAAATAAGTATTGAAAAATTTAAGGAAATAACAAGCAATATCTCGAAAACGGTTCACTCAACAAAAGAAATGTACATGACATAAATTGTGTATTTTAACGCGATCTACATTTTTTGTGTAGTAACATTTTGTCTATCTCTTATGGTTTACCAGTTATGCAAAAGTCGTTCACAATGAAGAATACTTTTGGAGACATTCCCAGAAAATTCGAGATATACATTTCATTTTTCATGACATTATTTTAAACATATGATATTTTCATCAAAATCGTTAGAGCCATTTTTGAGAAAATTAAAATTTTCGAAAAATCTTCCATGTAAAGGGTACTCTGGGGTGGGGGGATTTTCTTGAAAACCTTCGTGTCGCATCTCTGGAAGATACTGAACCTAAATACCAAGTTTGGTGCTTATCCGACTGTTCGTTTTTGAGTTATGCTGTTCACAGACACACACACACACACACACACACACACACACACAAACACACACAGACACACACACACACAGACACACACACGGACATGTTTCCAAAAATGCTTTTTTTGGATTCAGGAGGTCTCAAAACATGTATTTCCGGTGAAATCTCGGTATCGAATTTTTGGGTGGAATGCAATACTTCCCCTACTTACTATACGTAGTAGAGAAAGTAAAAATCTGATGTGCTACACTCACATGACTTTCTCTACTCTTGTACGAACTATTTTTACAAACGTTTATTCTCCATATGCTTCATGTTAATCGAGATATCGAGATGTCAATCTTATTGCTAATTTTCTTGTAGATGCAAGGGGAACATGGTAGGTTATAAGCGATAGTCAAATCTTTTAAGCGCTGGTTGCTATGTGGCGCATTCTATTCTGTTTGCATATCCAGGACATAAAAAATTGAATAACGAATTTGAGAAAAAGTATAAGTATTGGAAAATTGAAGGAAATAACAAGCAATATCTCGAAAATGGTTCACTCAACTAAAAAAATGTATGACATAAATTGTGTATTTTAACGCGATCTACATTTGTTGTGTAGTAAAATTTTGTCTATCTCTTATGGTTTACCAGTTATGCAAAAGTCGTTCACAATAAAGAATACTTTTGGAGACATTCCCAGGAAATTCAAGATATACATTTTATTTGTCATAAAAATATCTTAAACATATGATATTTTAATCAAAATCGTTAGAGCCATTTTTGAGAAAATTAAAATTTTCGAAAAATCTTCCATGTAAAGGGTACTCTGGGGTGGGGGGATTTTCTTGAAAACCTTCGTGTCGCATCCTTGGAAGATACTGAACTCAAATACCAAGTTTGGTGTTTATCCGACTGTTCGTTTCTGAGTTATGCTGTTCACAGTCACACATACACACAGACACACACACGGACATGTTTCCAAAAATGCTTTTTTTGGATTCAGGGGGTCTCAAAACATGTATTTCCGGTGAAATCTCGATATCGAAATTTTGGGTGGAATACAATACTTCCCCTACTTACTATACGTAGTAGAGAAAGTAAAAATGAATAACGCATTTGAGAAAAAGTATAAGTATTGGAAAATTTAAGGAAATAACAAGCAATATCTCGAAAACGGTTCACTCAACAAAAGAAATGTATATGACATAAGTTGTGTATTTTAACGCGATCTACATTTTTTGTGTAGTAAAATTTTGTCTATCTTTTATGGTTTACCAGTTATGCAAAAGTCGTTCACAATGAAGAATACTTTTGGAGACATTCCCAGAAAATTCGAGATATACATTTCATTTCTCATGAGAATATCTTAAACATATGATATTTTCATCAAAATCGTTAGAGCCATTTTTGAGAAAATTAAAATTTTCGAAAAATCTTCCATGTAAAGGGTAGTCTGGGGTGGGGGGATTTTCTTGAAAACCTTCATGTCGCATCTCTGGAAGATACTGAACCTAAATACCAAGTTTGGTGCTTATCCGACTGTTAGTTTTTTAGTTATGCTGTTCACAGACACACAGACAGACACACACACACGGACATGTTTCCAAAAATGCTTTTTTTGGATTCAATGAGTCTCAAAACATGTATTTCCGGTGAAATCTCGGTATCGAAATTTTGGGTGGAATACAATACTTCCCCTACTTACTATACGTAGTAGAGAAAGTAATAAGCTTTCGTAAGAATAGTTTATAGAAGCTATATAAAAATAAATGATAGTGGGTAGGGAAAGCCATGTGAATGTTATACATCCTATATTTTTTTAAAGTAAGAATATACCAATGTGCATCTGCCAGTTGTATAAAGGGAGATATGTCGGGAAAAGGGGAAACAGTTTCAATTTTAAAGGTAAATTTCACTAGCTTATGATAGTTGCTCTCTTGTTACAATGTAGTCAACTTTGAGCACTAAGCAACTCGGGAAGTTCAACACGTAGAAATGAGCACTGACTGATATCCAGAAAGTCGTGACTGTAATATTTAATGTTAATACAGAATTTTCTTACTAAATCATTATATCGATAGACCATATTAGAGACAAGGCAAAATATTCATCATTAAAAAATGTTAGAAACTAGATGAATAGTTTCTGAAATAACTTTGAACAAAACATTTTATATTTATAACATACTTCATACATATTAATTTGGTTTGTTGTATATAAATTAATATTCTTTATAATAATAAACATTAATTTAATTATGTTAATTCATTAAATTAATAAAACAATATTTAACATTTAATCTGTGAATATTAACACATTAGCAACCTCCAGTTGGAGAAAGCAGAATTATCAATAAATTCGCTCTCTCTCTATGAAAGCACCCTAACTACAGGTATCAGTTTCCAAAGTATGATTTAGTACCCAAACGTAAATGCTTTGAGGGCATTCTGAAATGTGAATAAGGAAGGTAAACAACGCTAAAGCATCTATTTAGTAAATTCCTTTCTTTTCAGCATTTCCATTTTCTTCGCACTATCCCTCTGAGTCAGTAATTTACCTAACTAGCACGTGTCCACCTAGAACGTATATCTGCGAAGACGGAAAGAACCATGATAACCCAAATGTAAGCGAGTACCATAAAGGAAAACCAATGCTTTTACTTCCTGTGTCCCCTGTTCAATTATTCCTCCCTCACCTTCTATTTCCTTTCTTGCAGCTTCCAAATGAGCCAACTTAATCCCCAAAGTGCTGTACAGCGAACTTCATAAATGGCTGCAATTTATAAACAGCTTACTTCATTTGTTTCGTTATTATCCTGCATGCATTAGCAATTTCTGCCCTTGGCATCGGTAGAGACTTGGCGGTCTCAGAGTGCTGTGTTTGCCAAAAGAGATTTCCAAACCCGAAGGGGTTTGTTTTTGCAAATTAGCATCTCTACGAAGAACAGGAAATCTTTCGCATGTACAAAATTCAATGATTAGTACGTGCATTTCAATCAAAATAAATGCCAACGAATTTAACTGAGGATTAAATAAAAGCCAACGAGTGCATAAAAATGGAACTGTAACAAGAAAAGCCATGTAATGTACAGTGCACAAGTTCGGCCATACTTTTTACTTTCTCTACTACGTATAGTAAGTAGGGGAAATATTGTATTCCACAAAAAAAATAAACATTTTTAGAAAAATGTCAGAGTGTGTGTGTGTGTGTGTGTGTGTGTGTGTGTGTGTGTGTGTGTGTGTGTGTTTGTGTTTGTGAACGCATAACTCAGAAACGAAAAGCTTCTTGGTATTTAAGTTTAATATCTTCCAAAGATGCGAAAAGTAGATTTACAAGACAATTCGCCCACCTCAAACTACCTTTACAGGAACATTTCTGGAAAATTTTTAGCTGTAAGAGTTTTAATTAATATACCATATTAAAGATATTTAAATTACAAATAAAATGTATATCTTGAATTTTCTGGAAACAGCCTGTGAAGTCCTCTTCAATCAGAAGAAATTTTATATAATCTTATATACTGGTAAACGTTGGGTGATAGACGAAAACGTACTACATTGTAGATCTCTTTAAAACACACAATTTATTTCAAATAGTTTTGTTGTTGTTGTGACATAAGCCATTTCTGAGAGATCCCTTATTAATGCTTCGAATTGTTCGTTACTTGGTCATTCTTTTAAAGTCCTGTCAACATTTAGTTGTTTTAAGGCCAGAACATAGAGTCCGGTTCTTAAACATTTGACTGGCTGTGCTTTTTTTTGTTATACTTTTTCTATTGCGTATAGTAAGTAGGCGAAGTATTGTATTCCACCCAAAAATTCGATTCCGAGATTTTACCGGAAATATATGTTTTGAGACCCCGTGAATCCAAAAAAAGCATTTTTGGAAACATGTCCTTGTGTGTGTCTGTGAACAGCATAACTCAGAAACGAACAGTCGGATAAACACCAAACTTGGTATTTAGGTTCAGTATCTTCCATAGATGCGACACGAAGATTTTAAAGAAAATCCCCCCACTTCAGATTAACCTTTACATGGAACATTTTTCGAAAATTTTAATTTTCTCAAAAATGGCTAACGATTTTGATTAAAATAGCATATGTTTAAGATATTTTCATGACAAATAAAATGTATATCTTGAATTTTCTGGGAATGTCTCCAAAAGTATCCTTCATAGTGAACGACTTTTGCATAACTGGTAAATCATAAGAGATAGACAAAATTTTACTACACAAAAAATGTAGATCTCGTTAAAATACACAATTTATGTCATATCCTTTTTTTTTGTTGAGTGAACCATTTTCGAGATATTGCTTGTTATTCCCTTAAATTTGTCAATACTTATTTTCTCAAATGGGAATTCGTTATTCAATTTTACTTTCTCTACTACGTATAGTACGTAGGGGAAGTATTGTATTCCACCCAAAAATCCGATACCGAGATTTCATCGGAAATATATGTTTTAAGACCCCTGAATCCAAAAAAAAAGCATTTTTGGAAGCATGTCCGTGTGTGTGTCTATGAACAGCATAACTCAGAAACGAACAGTCGGATAAACACCAAACTTGGTATTTAGGTTCAGTATCTTCCACAGATGCGACACGAAGGTTTTTAAGAAAATCCCCCTACCCCAGATTACTCTTTACATGGAACATTTTTCGAAAATTTTAATTTTCTCAAAAATGGCTCTAACGATTTTGATTAAAATATCATATGTTTAAGATATTTTCATGACAAATAAAATTTATATGTTGAATTTTCTGGGAATGTCACCAAAAGTATTCTTCATTGAGAACGACTTTTGCATAACTGGTAAACCATAAGATGTAGGCAAAATTTTACTACACAAAAAAATGTAGATCGCGTTAAAATACACAATTTTATTTGGTATTTGCAGGGGCAATATAGAAATACAGTAGTCTTTAAGCATAGACATATCTCTTAATAGCTGGTTGCTATGTGCAGCGCCATTCTATTTGCCACATATTAATACTCTTTGCATATCCAAGAGAAAAAAATGAATAACGAATTCCCATTTGAGAAAATAAGTATTGAAAAATTTAAGGGAATAACAAGCAATAACTCGAACATGGTTCACTCAACAACAAAAATGTTTATGACATAAATTGTGTAATTTAACGCGATCTACATTTTTTGGGTAGTAAAATTTTGTCTATCTCTTATGGTTTACCAGTTATGCAAAAGTCGTTCATAATTAAGAATACTTTTGGAGACATTCCCAGAAAATTCGAGATATACATTTCCTTTGTCATGAAAATATCTTAAACATATGATATTTTAATCAAAATCGTTAGAGCCATTTTTGAGAAAATCAAAATTTTCGAAAAATGTTCCATGTAAAGGGTAGTCTGGGGTGGGGGGAGTTTCTTGAAAACCTTCGTGTTGTATCTCTGGAAGATACTGAACCTAAATACCAAGTTTGGTGTTTATCCGACTGTTCGTTTCTGAGTTATGCTGTTCATAGACACACACACACACACACACACTCACACACACACACACACACACGGACATGTTTTCAAAAATGCTTTTTTTTGGATTCAGAGGGTCTCAAAACATGTATTTCCGGTGAAATCTCGGTATCGAATTTTTGGGTGGAATACAATACTTCCCCTACTTACTATACGTAGTAGAGAAAGTACAAACAAACAACTTGGAGACATTTTCCGTGTAAAGATGGAGAAGTTTCTTGAAAATCCTTTTGTCACCCCTTTGGAAGATACTGAACTTAAACACCAAGTTTAGTATTTATCTGACTCTTTAGTTTTTGAGTTATGCTGCTCGCAAACATACACACGGACCTTTTTCAAAAAAAATTTGACCTCAAAACATGTAATTATAGGTATGTGAAATCTCGGTATCGATTTTTGGGCTAGAATATAACACTTCGTCTTGTTACTGTAAGTGCGGTAGTAGAGGAAGTAAAAACGACAATTTTCAGCATATTTCAAAGATGCGACACTAAGATTTTATAAAAAAATCCCCCAGGCCAAATTTCGCTTTATATGGAACATTTTTCAAAATTTTTAATTTTCTAAAAAGGTCTCTTTATATTTTTGATTTAAGTACCACATAGATATTTGCATGACAAATAAAATGTATATCTTGCATTTTTATTGGGAATAGCCTGTGAGGTCCTCTTCATTCGGAAGGAATTTTGTGCAATTTTAACCGGTAAACGTTAAGAGGAAAACCAAAACGTCATGCACAAAAATGTGAAACACACATTATTTAAAACAATTTTTTTGTGGCATCAGTCATTTCCCAGATATTCGTTGTTCTTTGTTTGAATTTTTCGACGCTTCTTTTATTTTTTTTAGAGTACTGCCGCTATTTAAATGCTTTTCGCGATTTCGCGCCAACATATAGCATTCCGCTTTTAAACATTGACATCCATTCAGTGTCCTCTATTGCCCTTGTATCTACAACGAAAGATGTAATGGAACATTTCTACAGAGGTTTATGTCTAACATGAAGTAAATCTCATCCAACTTTGGTTGTCAAAATTTCTGTCCAGATTTCACATAAACTTTACGTTTATGGAAGGCGTTGAGTTCTGTATGAATCGCTGTTTATTCCTTATGTATTACAAATTCTTTTGTACATTTTGAGAATTCTGCGAACCTTTCTTGGAGCATAAATGCGGTATTTGCTGCTTAGCGGAATGCCTACTCAACAAACCTTCTCTTTAAGTCGTCGCTCTGTGAATGGATTGCGGCGGGAGTAGGGTAGGCGTTGACCCTTCTAAGCAATAAATAGGCGCCCTGGAATCACCGTGTTTAAGCGAAACCACCTACGTCTGTCCGTTCATTTTGCGCCGACTCAACCGCCCACCTTTTCTATTGTCGCGCTCCAGTTGTGCCCATGGAGTAGTTCAATAAGAGGAGGATTCTTCGCCTGATAGCGCATTGCTTGCTAATTGGAGCATTGTGCGCCTGAAGCCCACTTACTCATCTGTTTAACCTGTATGCAGGCAATAATGTGTTTGCATTCACGAACTTTATCAGGGACGCTGGGCTGAAATTTAGTAATTTCGGTCACTATTTCTGTTTTTCTCTTTCATGTCTATTTTGCAACCTACAGAAGTTCTAGGTAGTAAGGAGGAAAAATCTGATGTGTTGCAACCACATGTAATTTTCTCTACCAACTATGAGTAACTCTTATTCTATCTAAATCTTGTTAAACGAGATAAACTATTACTACACAGTTACACATTTCGTTAAGAAGGATACAGTAGGCTAAAGCAATGGTCAGAATTGTTACATCGTAAGCTGGTGGCTATGTGATGGCTTTGAAATTTGTGCTCTTTGCATTACGAATGACTTAAGTCTTGAAAAAAAGTATAAGTATTTGAAAATTCAAACCGACAACTAAGTATGTCTCAGAAATGTTAACACCACAAAAAAGTATTTGCGCAAATTGTGTGCTTTAACGACGTCTACATTTTTGTATAGTAAGATTTTCTCTATCTTTAGTTATACAAAAGTCATTCAGAATGAACGTTATTCAAAGGCTATTCCCAGACAATCCAACATGTACGTTTTATTTGTCATGAAAAATCTTAAACACAGTGTTTTTATATAAAAAATGTAAAATTTTCCATCTAAAGGGTAATTTCGGTTTGGGAATTTTCTGGAAAATCTTCCTGTCTTTTTTTAGTTATGCTATTCACACACTTGCAGACGTGTTTCTAAAAATGCTTCTTTTTCATTCAGGAGATCTCAAAATGTGTTATTTCCGTTGAGATCTCGGTTTTTTTATTTTTGGGTGGACTGCAATACTTCTATTTAGTATAGCTAAATAGTAGAGAGAGTAATAAATACAAAGATTTGAAACGCATCAACAATCCCTTAAACACAAAGTCCAGTTTCTGCAGAGTATTTTACTAAAGTATCCAATCGTTACACTAGGTTGGCCACCAGCTGGTGGAATTAGAACACAACCAGAGCTTGAACCTTTGCTAAACAGGTATGAGCATATTTCGGTCGCATATTTGCAACTCTGTCAGCAAGACAGCTTTAAAATCAGACCAGCATGATGTGATCTTACACCGGAAGAGGGTATTCCTGTGCACAGGAGTTATGATGCTCATCAGAGATGATATATTCGTGGAATCTCTATCCATACAGTCTGACATCCAGTCAGTTGCTGTAAGGATTAAACTGCTATCCATCGGATTTATCATTTGTAATAAATACTTATCTGCCTCCAGCTCACGACCTTTGCCCAGTGATCTAGAAGATCTAGTTTCGCAGTTACCAACACCTTTTCTGTTGGTGGGAGACGTCAATGCCCATCACCCTCTTTGGGGCTTACCTCGGGCTATCCAGAAAGTAACCTCCGTTCCTACGTAGCTCGAGAAGTAGTGGGTTAGCGTCGCCATTTCGACATCAGCGTGCGCAGTGGCTCAGTACGTTTCTAGTTGTGCAAGGTGGAGGATCGTACTGTCGCGTGTTTGCTAGTTATAACTTAACAACATGAGCGCCTAAATAACAAATCCCGCCAATGTAAAGGGCGTGTGAAGTGTGAAAAGGCTAAGAAGAGCAATCTAAAACAAGCGTCGTGGTGTTCTGACATCTGGTGTTGTGTTTTTGCATGGCAACGCTCGCATTCGTATAGCAAATAACACAAATGAACTTTTGGCCAAGTTCAAATGGGACTTTATTGACCATCCCCTGTACAGCCCAGCCATGGCCCCTAGCGACTTCCATCTGTTCCCTACATGAAAAAGTGGCTTGCAGCTCAGCGCTTTTGCAATGACGAAGAGCTTCAAAACGCCATGATAGGTTGGCTTAGTTCACAGGTGGCAGAATTTTATACAGAGGGTATATCAAAGACTGTGAAAAGGTATAAGTGCTTGAATCTGTTTGGAGACTATGTAAAAAATAGAGAAAAGCTGTAGCTTTCGGGTGTATATAATACAACTTTTGTATGTATACCGGTTTCATGCTTATTTCAAAACGGAGGTTACTTTCTGGACAGCCCTCGTACACTACCCTCCACTATTGACCCATTCCCACTTCCAGTATATTCCGTAATCCAATATTTTGCACATGTATCACGTTCTCGCTTACACGAAACATTAATTAATCATATGTTACGGTTTAACATTCGAAAAGAAAATATATTTGAAAATTTGGTTTCTGAAATAAGTCGAATTTTTATTAAACAATACGTAATTAAACTATTGAGTTTGCATTCGTGTCCATATTCTCTTTACAATCCTATACCGCAATGGATATAACCTGTTCTCATATTTAAAAAATTGACACATTTGATAACCTCAACGTTAGTTCTTCCATAAGAAAAGCATGGTACATACAAGTCCCTTGTGTCTTAACTATGTGAAAACGTCTGTAGTGTATACACAAGACTGGTGATGGGACGATATCACTATCTCTCGATACCGATACTGATTTTTGTGCACCGATACTCACACTCACGTTGTAAAAAACTGTAGTCAATAGCTTCTGCACCGAATTATGTTCTTGTTAGTATAGTTTTCTGTGTATAAATGCATGTAACCAATTTTGTATTGTATGCTAATTCCGAAATTGTTTCTGTTAGGCATTCTCCAATTGGCAGCAATTTTCTTACCTTGATAATGCCACAAGTTATGTATCTCCTATTGTTAGTCAATAATAATAATAATAATAATAATTATAACAATAATAATTTCTTTGCTTTCCTTTTTAGATAACTATATTTTGTGCTGAGAACTTTCTTACAAAGATTTTCTATCCATAATATGGAAGTTAGTCGTACGATATACCTGTAAGCTATGCTCCTGACCCGAGTTTGACTTTCGTAAACACAAACTAACGATGGAAGGAAAGAACCAATACTTCCATGCGCTGAATTATCTTACGTCTTAAGTTATGATTTGTTTCTTTTGGATTCACGGAGTTTGGTCACCGGAGTAGCAAAATGTAATGGCTGAGTGAATCACTATTGAGTTACTATGTGAGTCACATGCTATTGCAGAAACGTGATTTAGTGCGCCAACTAAATCGGCTATTCACAGCTCAGTTAACGCTGTAACATGTTTACTTCTACTACTTACCCCATTGTTTTGCATGTTTTCAATTAGGCACAAGAGTATGGAATGTTGCATTAATTCACCCACAGGAAACGCAATTAAGTTCTATCAAGAACTGTAGCTAGCAACTCTTTGGGGACACATGCGAGGCAATAATGTAAGGTCTCCACTCCTTTCATTCTTTATCTAGCATAAAGTTAAATGCATTGAACTTTCAATAATGCGAAAGTTAAAAATTTAAAGGTGTCGAAGGTTTATATCAAAGTATTAAACATACTTCGATACCATCGAGTATTGAGAGTATCTAGGTCCCATTCATACATAAGACAAACTTGTAGCTTTCAGAAATGTGGTTCGCTTTATACCGTCGGTATGTAACAATGCACTGGGTGCTTATTAGAGCGTGTATTGTCAATGAAAGGAGGTAATACGAAAGTAAGAGATAAGGCAAGGGTTAATTAGGAATTACTGCAGCCTGGGACAAACTGACAAGCGTCTGCACAAGTTATAAACTGGATTATTAAACAAGCTCGTGGTGATGAGTAATTCACTTGCTCTGCAGCACCATCGCGCATGTTGTGGGCACCATGCAAACAGTTACAGCTCCACTCGAACACGTACGGGACAACCCACTAATTTCATTCTCTTCTCAAATTGTCCCTGATTTGCTTACCACAACCGTCGCGTCGAGGGGTTTTATCGTAAAAAGCGATTGAAGTAAATTCGCACGAACAAAGGTCGGTCACCACCCTTCTCTTTGCTTTGGAATGCAGTATCTTACTGACCAGTTGTCGATTTCACGCAGAATGGCCCGCGAATAACGCTCGTCTCAAGATTTGTTTTCTCTGCCTGTGATGTCGCGTCAGATAGAGTTGGGTGAGAAATTCACAAAACGGATACGGACGATTTAATCTGATGGAAAATAGATTTGATGTAATAAATGGGGAAACTGAGAACAATAATAAAGCTTTATAGGAAATAATAGCTTTGACACAACTATTCTGACAGTGTTAAAGGTACAAATCTATATGTATATCGTAAAAAGAGAATATTTGTTTGTGTGTGTGTAGGGTAATCCAAAATTTTGATAATTCTCTAACCATTGGAAAGCTTTATTCTTCCAGATGAGCACAAGTTATATAATGTTTCCAAAATTTTGAAAACTCTGGATTTAGGGTATCTTTTCCATATTTATGTCACCAAATTTCAATTGCGTTTTGTTGAATGCAAATATCAGAGACTACTTTTGGTAATTTATTGCAAATATGACAGGTTTTTAATGACTTCGAGGCCAAAGGGGTAAATGCGGAGGCTTAAAATATTATAAAATTGAGTTATTTCAGAGGGGTTGTATATCATTCATATAGCAGTTTCCTCATATTAACCGAGCGGGATGGCTCAGGTGGTTACGTCTGTGGTCCGCATTCTGGAGGTCGATCCCCAGCGACCGCCCACTCTGACCCATGAGTTTTTTCGGGGTTTTCCCGGGTCGTCAGGCGAATGCTGGAGTGGTTTCTTCCATTCCCCAAATTTCCTGTCCCTCTAATTCGTTCCATTCTTCATTCCATTCATCTTTCATCCCGTTGGAAGTGTCGGCAATGTGTTTCGGTGCAGCGTGGCAGGGGAAAATGATGCTCTTTGTGACTCTCTCCGTCCCTCGGCTTTCGGCTGGCTGCCGGGGTATCCGAACCCCTTGAGGAGCATTGGACCCCCTCTGTGTGGAGGGGGGTCCCCGGCCTGCCTGTCCGTCTGCCAGGGTGTCTCTGTCTGGAAACTTAGGTTCCCTGTCATTGCTGTGCCGTCGCTCCTGGTTCCGGACGCCCGGTGTCCCCTCTCGCCTCATCCTTCTCTAGGGGACACCTCCTCGTGGAGCATAGGTGCAATATCCTCTCTGGATCAGTGCCGAGTCCCCTCCTAAGTCAATCCCTCATATTTCATTGAAGTGTTACCGAGTAATATTTTTGGTATGATTTTGAAAAAAACCAGGCACATTTGGATTTTTCTAGAAACTGACTAAGAATGGCAAGCTGCCTTACATTCAATCCCTATTTTCCACCCTGACATACACATCGACATTCTTTGGCTTCTCTAAATGAAACTTTGTACGGTTATACTACAGGACCCAACCAAAATTATAAGCTACATTTCAACTCTAAAAAACTACCCCTACCATATTTTCAACCCCTTATGTAGAAATATGCACTGTTTAAATCATAGGTCTAGATAATGCACAATTATACAGTAGCAGTTGGCAAAAATTATAGGTTACGTTACAACTTCCAAAAAACACCTAATCCTTATTTTGAATTATAAGTACTCGAAATTTTTAAAAGATACCCTTACCTTATTTTCAACCTCTTAGAGTTAAAAATATACTGCTTGATCAACCAGGGCACAAATTTGTGCTTTTGGACTGTAGGACTTGGCGAATATCCATGTTTTTCAACCCGTTATGTACAAATAAATTGTCACTATTTGACCATCTGGACAAAACTTTGGAGGTGCAAGTAAGTACAAATTACAGGCTACTTACGACATTCAAAAATCATCCCTATCCTTATTTTCAACCCCGTACTTAGAGAATGTACCAATGCAATGAGTAAGAGGCTATGAGGAGTAAAGGGGAGGATTCACCATTAAAATCATATAGATAATTGCACAATCGTTTCATAAAGGACGGGGGAGGAAGGTAAAAGAAAATAATTTGACATTCGAGTTTAATAAACTACAGTGCAACGCCGGGTACTTTTTTAAGCAGTACAGTCAGCTAGTACTTTAGAAATGCATATTCATTCTAATTATTCTGCTGTATAAATAGGAAATATAATAGCAATTTTTGGTTTGAAACCATCATAATGTAGAAACTACTCATCCGATTAGAATAATTTCTTAAGTGTTAGATAGCTTTAATACCTCGTGAATGACAATACAGACTATATAAACAAACGAGATTGATATTTAAAATTAAACATTTTTCTGCTTAACCCTCCCCTAACTGCATATATATGAGTGGGAAATAAACTGGAGCTGTGATCTTACTCTTAAAAAGAGTATTCTATATTAAAATGTTATGGACACGACTATCTTCATACTAATTCTGTGCTCTCATATTTCAAGAATGACTATCTTGATTTTATTGAGTTATTTAGCGTTGTGGTGCATGGCGCATGGTGCACAAAATGATAGTCAACCAGTTGTGCTAAAATGCCTAAAAGAAAAGAAAATCGCCAAGTGCAAAGAGCACTGCAATTATGTTTCGTCGAATTGTAGCTTTAGAAATCCTTCGTTGTCAGAGGTATTTCAGAAACCTTAATCGTTTTATATCATTAAACTGCCAGTAATAAGTTGCAAACTTTCACCAACGTGCTTGATCTTCCTTTTTGGTTGCAGTTTATCATCCGATTTTGTTATCCCTATGATTGGGATTCTATTTAAGTGATCTTTCCAATTATATTGATGTTATTTTATTATTTGTAGAATATTTTCTACTTTCAGTTCGTTTCTAATATCTTCACTCTTTTGTTTTTATCCAAAAGAGTATATCCAGATACGAATCTGAGAAATTTAATTTCTTCTGCCTCAATTATAATTTTAATATATATTTCAGTTTACGTTCTTGTTTCCCAACACATCCTGTAGTTTTTTGTTGTTAAAATTCGTTACTTTGCGGTTTAGAAGCTTGAAACCCTTTAATTTATTCAGCATTATTCACAAATGTGTCGTGCTGACAAAAAAAAAAAAAAAAAAAACTAAGTATGGGGTGTGGTCATGGTAATTGCAGATCCTGCAAAGAGCAGCGCTAACAGAGACATTTTGGGAACGCTGGGGTAGAGGAACTACTACATTCGACTCAGAGATTCTGTATTGAAATAAATTCTTGATTCAACTGGCCTCAAAATAAAGCTGGCAGCGTCAAATCTTATGTCCGCCGAAGTTCCACTATTACCTATCCTTCCCATTTAATCACACCTAAGACAGCTACAAAATTACACCAATCAAATTTTCACTGCAAAGTCAGCTTCCACCATTCTTCTCTTTATTCTGTGTTATCTCGGAGTGTGGACCATTGTCATCGGGCTTATTTTCTACCCCGCACCTATTCCTGATTTAGTTCCAAGCACCTCTTTAGCAGATAATTTCTTCTCATCCAATGTCCTCACCAGTTTCTTTTCCTGAGTAACTTCAGCATCGCCCACTTCGTAACGGTGTTACCTTTCTTGTCTGTGCATTTCGTGCACCTCATTCTTCTTTATATCCAATTCTCTTCGGTGCAACGTTGAAGTTTCCACACTCTGTGCTTCAACAAAAAAGCATCTCATCTCTTTCTTAGCTCTTTGGTTAAGCGTCCACAGATGACGATTTTTTTTCTATTTAAAACTTTCATTGCCTGTCCTCTGCTTGACGTTTTGACAACACCTCGTGCACCTGTTTATGGTGCGTCCCCAGTGCTTCACTCATAAACTCGAATTCACAAATGTAGTTACTATGCTTTCCTTCCAATTATTGTAGTTTTCGTTCTTTCTTTGCATTTATCTCCATTCCTTACTCCTTGCCGTTGCCATTTATATATTTTCCCCTTCGATAGCAGTGCCATATCATTAACAAATATGTATTTTCTTCTTCTTCCCCCCTTATTTTGTGAACAATTCTTCTCCAGAATCTCCATGTAGGTGGAGAATAGGAAGGGTGATAAAGGAAATCCTTGTTGTACGGCTATCGCTACTCTACCTTCCTTTGACACATCTCCTATCTCCATATAGGGACTACCTAAGAGACCTTAAGTAATTTAAACTTTTTTTTCTCTTTATTTAAGAGCTTAGAGCATCGATTTTCTTGACTTTTCTTATAATTGAAATCTGTACTTGCTTATTCTCTCAAAATGTAAAAGCACGAGTTCTTGTCACACACTTCATGAATTCTTTTAGAGCTACTCATTGATTATTTCCTGCTTTGGTTTCTCACATATGTGTTGAGGTTTGTAATTTCAAAAGGTAATCAGTAGTGAGGAATATGTTGCATGAAGGATTCTTTGGCATTTGAGGATTCTTGTTTCTAGTTTGTGCAACCTGGAGGGGAGATGGCTTCTGGAGAAATAATTCTCGAGTATACAATCGCAAAATCTGTGCTGCCCTCTTCAGATATGATAAATATTAAGCCATCAGTGTAGTCAAGGAAGTTTCAGCCGAAAACGAAAGTAAAATTCCTACGTATGTTGTAATGCAAAGATTCCGTTTTGCCTAAACGTTTTTGAACGTTTGCAATCTCTTCCTGCGTAACACTGGTTGCCACTTTCCTCAGTTGAGTTTATCCAACGAACATGAAATTTACCCCGATTTATTATTTCAATAGTCTTGTTTCTTTTGTTACTTCAATTTCAATAACAATTCAATGGCACGACAGAAGGTCTCATCCCAACTGTCCACATGCAGAAGTGGGCGATCATCCAACCGGTACAGTGGTCAGCACCACGTGTTTCCAGCCAGAATGTTGGTTTTCGTGAACCACAGATCGCTACCAATCATACTTCTCATTTCCTCACTATATTGTGTGTACAAGGTCCTAAACATGGGTCAGCAAATCCGACGATGGACTCGAAATCACGCACATTCCGTGACCAGGAGTCGGTGCATCGCCCTCGAACCTTACGGCGTAGAGGTAGCGTAATTTTAGCTGCCTTCTATTCGACCCACTTAAGGTAAATTTAGATTCACTAGAGAACTTGTAGTGTCGTGAGATGCTCTTGTAATTTTTACCAGTGCACGTTTTAGGATTGTGACGGTGAATGAACGAAATAGTTAAAAATGCTGCTCAAATGAGCCCGAGGTCCCTAGAAATTAGAATCTAACATTCATCTTCTCAGGATAAGAGGAAACCCTGGTAAAAACTTGACCCAGGTATTTCACTTTAACCGAGATTCTAACTCGGGACCTGTTGAATGTGAGGCAGACCTCCACACCACACAGATGAGCTAAATGTGATTTGCAAGTTTATCTGGATTATAAGAAGTAGACAGAAAAATGAGATTTAGAAAAAGAATTTGTAGAATGGTGAAAAGAGAAAGTTATGTGAATGCAACACATTAGTTTGTTAAATTTAAAATAATAATTTAATATATACTTAAATATTATTCTTCCTAATCATAATTCTCGTGGTAATGCAAAGAGCGTGGTGTTTCAAAGACACAATATCAAAATCTGACTATCGTTTGAGCTACTGCATTCTTCTTATACTTACAACGAAGTTTGTAATGGCAGTTCATTTCAATTAATAAGAAGACTCTTTCACTCAAGCCATGTGTAGGACAAGGTTGGAAAGACAGAATCAGATTGAAAAATTCAATGTCATAGCCGAGATTTGAACTACGGATCTTCCAGTTTACGTCTAGGTGGCGCCGCGGTAACGCGTGCGACTCGCATTCAAGAGCACCCTAGTTCGCTTCCCGGCTATCGCCCAATCTGACCCACGGGTTTTTTTTCGAGAGTTTTTCCGGGTCGTCAGGCGAATGCTGATATGATTTCTCTCAGCCCCGAATATCGTTCCATTCCTCATTTCATTCATCCTTAACCCCGTTAGGTCTGTTTTAGGGTTGGAAGTGTCGGCGATGGTATTCCGGTGCGGCGTGGCAGAGAAAAAGGATGCTCTCTGTGGAACCTTATCCGTTTCTCTGTCTTCGGCTGGTTGCCAGGGTATAAGGACTGCTTTTTGGGGGCGTTGGACCCTCTGTTTGGGGTGGGGTTCCCGGTTTGCCTGCCGAACTGTCAGGGCGTCTCAATCTGGAAAGTTTAGGAACCTTGTTATTGCTGTTCCGTCACTCCTGGTTCCGGCCGCTCGGTGTCTCTCACCTCGTCCCTCCCTCCCGGGAGCGCCCCCTCGAGGGGCACAAGCACAATATCCTCATTCACTGGATCGGGGTCGAGTCCCCTCCGTTACACATTCCATTCCAGACCAGAGAAGAGAAGCATTTTAAGAATTCAGAACGTGAAGCGTAATACAAAGTCATTTGGGGGGGGCATCTTCAGATTTGTAACTTGAAAGCAATTTAGTTTTTAAAATAGAGTGCTTTCAAATGAACCAATTGCAACAAAAGCTCATCAACCTATCTGCATTAACCCTTCGGGTCACTATTTTGAAAATTTAGCTTATATGTTATCCTAACCGAATAAAACAGCTGTATAGAAACTGCATATTTTGCGCTAAACGTTGTTTCCTCGTATCTGTTAACATTTTCTCCTTTTGCATACAATACCTAAATAGGTGTTTTTACTCTACGTCCACTATGCGACTGGCACGGTGTTTCTTGTTTTTTCTTGCGAGTGTGTATGTAAGGGGAATTATGTTTCTAATAAAACAATCTGTATTCGTTTGTGTATGTAAGGGGAATTATGTTTCAAATAAAACAATCTGTATTCGTTTTTCAGAAACAAACGCAAAATATATCTCATTTTGAAGAAAATTTAATGTTGTACTTAATTCTTCCCAAACTGCTTCAACAGTTTGACATTAATATTACTTTTGCTGCCATATTTTTAAGACATTACTTGAATATTGTCAGAACCGAATGTGCCAACTGTATGGAACTACACAGTTAGCGCTAAACGTTGTGATCAATATCTATGAAAATTAAAAAGCAAAACGAACTTATATTCAAGGTAATAAATACCCTCGGAGCATGCGTAGAACGTTCTATTGGTGATAATTATGAAACTATTATTATTAATATTATTACTTGTTACTAGCAACAAACATTAAAACAAGATATACATTACGCGAACCTTGTTTCTCAGGAAAATTACTCAATCTTAAACTTCTGTAGCACCTGCATAAAGAGAGTAATATTTGATTTTTAAACAACATATTATGCAAAGAAAATGTTAATTTATTTCGCTTGAATAGTTCTAGTAAAGAGAAAAGTATTTGGTTTCGTCTTCTTTCCTCTTAGAGTCAGGTCGCTGAATTATACGAGCATACACAGAAGTAAATGTGACCTTTGAGACGACCGGCACTTACTGTTGGCTGTAGCCAGGCATGACTGGCGAGAAGAAATTCTTCCCCCTCTTCCTCTACACCCCTTGGCCCATCGGAAAACATTTGAAGCCCACTGTACATAGCGCGTTCTATGCAGTGACTACCGCGGCGCTGTGTAGGTTAATATGCCGCAGGTCTTTATTTCCGGACCGGTTATTACTTAGGGCTCGGGTCAGTGTAGTAACCTCCCTTCAATGAAATTATTCCCTTAGTCAATAGCTGCACGCCTGTACAGTTGACATCTGGAGTGCAACTGCTTCAGTAGTCAGTACGGGTACAGCATTTCATTCAGACACCTAGGAACTGAATCCAACTAGCCCTTCATTAAACGAAGAAACGAATGCACTGTCTGTAGTAGTCCCGGCGATCCTCGTTTGTTTACATCGAGTCGTCATCGCTGATGGTTGCTTTACACCGTTAACACATTTTTTTTTATTTTTTAATGGCTTAGACAATTTCCTTGCACTGAGATTAGAAAGAAACGTGACAATAGGTCTCTTAACAGTTTTAGGTGCGAAGAAATAAGCAGCGTGTGAGACGTGTTTATGTAATGAGCGCGGCGATAATAGTTGGACGAGTTCGATATGGAGAAGTGATTTTTTTTCTAGTCACGATATGTTTTTATTAAAATTAAATGGATAGGAAAATGATCTAGTACATTTGCAGAGTAACGGGTAGGGAAAATCGGGTAGAGTTGTTGTGTTTGCTAGTCTCATAAACTGTGGAGGACTCCTACATGCTTGTGTCTTGCAATTGGAAATGGGAGTGTTTGCGCCAAGTTGTAACAGTCTGCTTGCTATAATCGATGTAATACCGTGCGGTGCGCAAATAAATCTGGCCTGAGACACAGTTGTGCACGATCTTAATTGCAACCGCTCATCCATTGTAATTACCACTTGAGGGTTATTCTCATTATCGCCAGTTCATCCCCCTACGTTGTCAGCATGCACCACAGAATTAATTTGTGCACATCCCGCCCCCTTCGCTGTTTATATACATGCGTTGTGTTTACATAATATGTAATTAAAACAAACTTCATCAAAAGTTTGGAGTTAAGCGGTCACATTTCCAGGAATGCCCAGATAGAATGAGTTTGCTAGTCCAAATTATATCAAAAGTATTAACAATTAAAATATTGGTACACTTTTTACACTTACAGTTCTTAAATGTGTAGTGTGACACTCTTGCAAATACATGTAATTCGTATCTTAAACTGAATTGACCTAAAAGACAACATTTATATTCTATTAGCAGAAACAGCATCGCCCGCTTATTGCATTAACTGAAGAGATCCTTCTCTGTGTTGTCTCCCTCTCTCACTTCTCCTCCTCCCCCTTAGCTACTCCTCCCTCTCTCTCTTACTCTGCCTCCGTTGCTCCTCGCGCTATCTTCCGTATGTCATGCGATGTTTTCAAAACAGGCAATACAACTTTTTTCTGACGTGTTAATGGAAATTAGAAAGTAAAGTGTTTGACGGTATACAAACGTGTGCCTGTTACTAATGGTTGTTAAGCGATCGAACTATATTGTTTCTCGTGGTAATTGGTATACGTGAATAATGATAATGAAAAGTTTTTATTATTTAAATATTCATCCTGTCGAGATTTTCTAAATAAAATGCGTATAAACCGTTCATTATGTAACAGTTTTCAAAGAATTCAATACCCGAAATATTTCGAATTTTTTGCTTCGTGCCTCATTAGAACCTCCTCTCTCTTCTCTCTAGTAGTAACCGTTATTCATCCAAATAGAAAATTAGATATTTATTTCGGCTACAGCTTTATTATATATTTATTCTATAAATTTGTGTTTTAGCATCAAAATTATTCCAAATTGGTAGAAGTAACAAGATCGTCATTATCCCTTAACTATCTTTCACTGCACAGACAAGCCTTCGAATGTTGAAAGAGATCAGAAAAATTGAATATCACAATCTGGGTTCGAACCACGGATCTTCGACTTTCCATGCCGACACATCACCGCTTTGCTTTTGCGACGAAACTTTCGAACGCGCAGTAGTTTTCTCCCATCTGATTCATACACATCGGTAAAACCTTGAAGCCTTTCTCAGTTAACCCGAGATATCGTACCTTAAAGGTGACCTGCAGTCTGCAACGATGTGCTATGAATTCCAAATATGTGGTTAACCACACCAGAGATTAATTATTCTTTTACAATCGGAAAGCTGAATCAGATTTAATGTGAAACTTGAAGCTCATCTCGACCGTTGCTGTGAATTTTCAAACTTGATTAAACTTCCCAAGTGCAAGCTGAATGTCCTATTTAGGAAGTAATGAAATCTGATGGAAGTTTTATTTTCAGTGCAGTTTTCTCTCTCAAAATTGAAATGCTGGCTCTTGTTTAAAATATGTTAAGTTGGTGCAAGAAGTTAAATCGTTAAATTGTTAAGCAACCATCGGTTCCTTTCTCCTCGTGTCATGGAAATATTGATATTTCAAAGCCAGCATACAACTATTTTTGTAAACGTATATCTCGATTAACTTGACATAGAAAAGTACATGAGAATCATTTTTGAAGAGATGTAAAAATAAACGATAGTGGGTAGAGAAATCCATGTGAATGTAACACATAATATGTGTTTTAAAGTTTGTCTATCGTCTCAGCCTCGTATATCCCCTTTGTACCTTCAACGAAATGTTAAATGTAACCATTTCTGTAAATGTTATCTCGATTAACATGAAGCAGTTACAAGAATAAGCTTTAAGATTAGTTTGTAGATGCATAAAAGCAAGATTGTTTTGTTGTAATTGCGCTATAGTTGTACATCACGAGAAATTTGAGAGCTCTTGTGTAGATCATTACATTGAAAAGTTGCGTTTGGGAGAAAGATCTAATGGTCAGCTTTACAACTCCAGTAGATTTACTGTGTACTCTACATATGATAGCCGTGAATAACAAAAACAAACTAGCTCTTCCACTCATACAGTGTAAACAGATTACTTAGAAAACGAGCTCTAACAGGGAAATGGAGCGTTTCCGCACCGTGTTTGTGTAATGCTCATGTGATTTCATTCGTTATGTGAGGAAGTTCTCAAATGTTTGGCCGTTACCTCTAGTATCATGCGTATTTTATTCGCATCCTATTCGTATTTGCCCTTTTCTGCGGACATGCTGCTGCATATTTACTTTCTTCAACACATTTACTGTTTGTGTATGAAGGGAAGTGACTTTAAAACGAGAACTTAAACGTGCAGTGGACAAGAATATGCATCTGTAGTTGTTTCATCCGAGTTAGAGTCCTTTCAAAGGAAAGCTTCCCTCCTTGGAAGTGTGGAGTAACTGGCACTTCCTTCGTTCCATGAAATTTACTTCCACTCCTTTGAAGTTAGTTTCATAACAGACAAATAATACTTCCTACTCCGTCGGAGTTAGTTCCATTTCCTCGTTTTATATAGAGAGCACAAGGTATTGAAATTCACCAAAAGCCAACAGTGACAAATTTCTCACATTATAGTGTTCCGTGGCTATGTTTGTTGACATTCCATCTGTTCACTTGGCATCAATACAATTAATTGTTTCTAAAATTCTCCCCATGGTAAAAATATGGCCGAATTGGTGTTAATATCAGCTGTTGAGACAGTAACTATGTATTAACTATGTAATAATATTAATAAGCAAAATACTTGCTATGTAAATACATGTTAAGTATAAGTTTTATGTGTGTGTAGGAGTTTAGCTGAAGCTGTGGGACACTTGCTAAAAGCAGAAAAACAACATGTTTTGTTAGAATTAGGGTAAGGCAAACCGACTTGTAGGGGGATGACACAATAGCTAGACCTTGAGTCATTGTGTAGGAGAAAATCGCAAGCTAGCACAACGTATATTTTTGAAGAGAGGTCACATGTTTGGAAACAGCGAATGATAGCCGGGTAAGTTTTCTAGAATGTTCCAAGCTGAAGGAACACAGCCAAAAATATTTTAAAAAGAATATGTTTAAATGTTTAAGTGCAGCAAAGTTAGTTATAGCATCCCCAAGCCAAAGACAGTTGTGTATAAAGTGCGGCGATGTGTAGAACATGCACTATGTGATCAAAAGTATCCGTACACCCCACAAACATATGTTTTTCATCTTAGGTGCATTGTGCTGCCACCTACTGCCTGGTCTCATTATCCGCGACCTCAGTACTCATTAGACACCGTGAAACAGCAGAATGGGACGCTCCATGGAACTCACGGACTTCGAACATGGTCAGGTGATTGGGTGTCACTTGTGTCAGAAGTCTGTCCGCGAGATTTCCACACTCCTAAACATCCCTAGGTCCACTGTTTCTGATGTGATAGTGAAGTGGAAACGTGAAGGGACATGTACAGCACAAAAGCATACAGGCCGACCTCGTCTGTTGACTGACAAAGACCGCCGACATTTGAAGAGGTCGTAAAGAGTAATAGACAGACATCTATGCAGACCATCACACAGGAATTCCAAACTGCATCAGGATCCACTCCAACTACTATGACAGTTAGGCGTGAGGTGAGAAACCTTGGATTCCATGGTCGAGCGGCTGCTCATAAGCCACACATTACGCAGGAAAATGCCAAACGACGCCACGTTTGGTGTCAGGGGCGTCAACATTACACGATTGAACAGTGGCAAAACGTTGTATGGAGTGATGAATCACGGTACCAATGTGGCGATCCGATGGTAGGGTGTGGGTATGGCGAATGCTCGGTGAACGTCATCTGCCAGCGTGTGTAGTGGCAACAGTGAAATTCGGAGGTGGTGGTGTTATGGTGTGGTCGAGTTTTTCCTGGAGGGGGCTTGCACCCCTTGTTATTTTGCGTGGCACGATCACAGCGCAGACCTACATTGATACTTTCTTGCTTCCCACTGTTGAAGAGCAATTCGGGGATGGCGATTGCATCTTTCAACACGATCGAGCACCTGTTCATACTGCACGGGCTGTGGCGGAGTGGTTACACGACAATAACATCCCTGTAATGGACTGGTCTGCACGGAGTCCTGACTTGAATCCTATGGAACACCTTTGGGATGTTTTGAAACGCCGACTTCGTGCCAGGCCTCACCGACCTACATCGATGCCTCTCCTCAGTTCCGCACTCCGTGAAGAATGGGCTGCCATTCCCCAAGACACCTTCCAGCACCTGATTGAAAGTATGCCTGCGAGAGTGAACGCTGTCATCAAGGCTAAGGGTAGGCCAACATCATATTGACTTCCAGCATTACCGATGGAGGGCGCCACGAACTTGTACTCATTTTCAGCCATGTGTCCGGATACTTTTGATCACGTAGTGTACGTGTAAGCTCTCCGAAGTAGGAGTTATTAATTACCTTGCAGAATGTAGTGGGAACGTTGAAATTATATCAATTTGAAAGTGCAAGTTATTAGAAGGGAAACAAAGTATAGTTTAGGAACGTGTGATAAATACTACCATTATTAATCAAGTACTTACAAAATACTTGATTGCTAAGCGACCTTTCTACAGCTCCAACTAACTCAGTTATTTCTAAAGCAACAGTGTACCTTCTTAATAAAGCAGAAAATGCGTGTGTCATTAAAGCATTGTGTTCCTCTACTGATTTAATCTTGTGTTAGTGTTGTTACCACTTACCTTCCTTCCCGTACCAGACCCTGATAAGTTACACATGCTCTACCATAAACCCAAACAGCAGCAGCCGTGGCAAGAAGTAAAATAACATCTTTAATAATAATTTAATAGTAACAACCTAAACACCAAGATAATTATTAGAAATAACATTAATTCAGATATTAATATATTGACATTTGGACCTACTCCGAGTTATGCTACCAGCTACGAGGATATACCGCACTGTTAGGTTGGCGACATAGATACTATATTGCAGATACGTAAACCATTGAATTTAAAGCAAATTGTTCTTGGTTGCGTAGACGTCATTGTGTTATCGTGGACATTTATTTTGAATTGTGTTAGTGCTTACAAAAGTGTTCCATATTTTGTAATAGGAATTTGACAGTTATATTCGAGGAACGGTTATAACTGTCGCAGTTACAGTAAATTAACGCTTACCAGTAAGGATTAAGTTATTTCTTTCCATGGTTATTATGTTCACATTTAGATTACATTAATGGTTTCCAGTAACGATTAGATGTAACTCGCTTCAATATGAACGCTGACGATATAGACTTACTTAATGCAATTTAAGAAGAAATTTGTCTAGCTAGGTCAACACTTTGATTACTACAGTGGTTTGTAATCTCAAAATGCATACACATCCCTCTGTTGGCTTCTCATTATTGACTTAGCTATTCGCGCCATAAGTGCACTTCTCTTAGTACATGCAGATGGGAACGCCATGAGTAAATGAAAAGATCGTTACATTCATCGGAAGCATGCAGTTGTATAGTATGCATAAATAATATTCAGCTTACGATTATGGTGTGTTTGGTAATGGGGCAGCCTTTTCAACTAAGATTTTGTTTGGGAAATACTGGTTTAACTCTGTGTATATCTGTTGGTCTTTCATTGTTCTTTGCCATGCAAGATTAAAGACGTAAATATCAATTACAACTAATCCAAAAGAACGGAAACACACACCTTCGCACGTGCTTTTTGAATTAAAAAATAATGGGAAATGTCACGTTTCTTTAAGCAATCTTAGATGGTAGACTTGCTGAAATTGTGCAACTCCGGATCTTGATTCACCACTGTTATATGTACCGTTGTTTGAGCTCAGCGGGCTGTGCATATTTTGCTATAAACAGCATTCATTGTTTATTCATACCCATCTGCTTGCCATGTATAAAAACTCGTGCACCTGTAATCGTATGTGAATAACCATCTTGACGCATTGCACGCAGCATTGTGGTTGCATGCAAATGTGTACTTGCAACTCCGAGAATAACTAGTTGTAGACGAGGTAACTAGTTCCTCATAAGCGATAACCCATGCTGCACACATGCAGTGAATGATGTCATCCAGGCTCGGCAACGGTCTCGTTACTTTAGTAACCGTTAACGCAATAACGGTCTTCGTTACTTTGGTAACCGCAATCGGCTAACTTAGTTAACTGTGGTAACCGTTATTGGTAGCTAGTTACTTTGTAATCATTACTTTGCTAACTAATTACTTTGTATTCGTTACTTCGGTAACCGTTACGTTATTTTCTGCCCATCCCTACTTTGTAATTGTTGTTCTTCAACACAATTTCGCAGTAAATACGCAACAATACTCGGCTTTGGTAAATTATTTAATCAAGTAGGGCTATTTCAAAGCATTACTATTTTGCAAACTTGTTACAAAATATTTTGTTCATGAGTAGTTCCTGTGTACAAGCACTGGAGCACGTGAACACCTAAAACTCTTCTGGACTAAATCACTTCCGGCGTTAAACATCGCAAAGTAGTATTCACCGACTGGCTTGAAGTAATTCCCATTGTAAAGCTGGCAGTACTTCAGTATAGTGTAGCGTCGCCCATTTTGAGTTCTTGGGAACTGCCTTTAAATTGTGTCCCCTATAGCGTCATTCCATCAAATCCAACCATCCTCCACTTAACTCCAAGGTGTTATTGCTTTACCATGGGATAGAAAAGGTACAAAGGTTAAATCACACTAATATTTCGGCATTAGGTTTCCCTCCAGGTTGGTGCAGGGGAGGGTTGTGATGCGAAGTGTTTACATTTTTAATTTACATTGATGAATAAGTTAATGAGAAATGCTACGCCAACGTGTACGGCAATATAAAACAAATGACAGTTTTGATATTGATTAACAGAAAATAATATAAAAGACCTACATACAAATGTTTGCCAAATCGTTCTTGAAAATACATTCGCCTTTAACTTTCCCAGCTTTTCTGGCCACCGATGTTAAGTAACGCGTTTTTAAAAAGTGGTACTAAACATCCACACCAATATCTGGCTCACGAGATGATGTAAGCAGCCAGACAAATAAGTAAATAAATAAATAAATTAAAAAAAATCTGCAGATCTACATTGCTCCAAAAGTTGTTTTCACTAAACTACTGACCCATAGGTAAAGTCAAAGGGCATCTGTTAACAACAAATTCGTAAATTGTTAATGCTCTTAAAGAACTCGGTGAAATGCTCTAATCTTTCTTCCTGCTTATTTCGTTACTCGTTTCCAATATGTGTTTTCCATCGGCTACAGAATCCCTTTTCCTGCTTCTAGAATTTTAGAAGATGCATTTTTGCGATTTCTTTCTGCCTGTCTTGCCATGAGGCATTAAATTCGTAGAAGAATAAATCTTCAGCGATCTGGTGAGCTTTGGCAAGTACACTTAGCTTGATTAACTTTCAGTGGCATATATAGCGCTGCATTCTAGTTTCTAGTAAATTAAAATCCTTTTAGCTCGTCCCGATTTGTAAAGGCTTCCATAGTTGATTTCTTCACGCAACTCTTCGTCAATAATGCTTAATCTACAGGGTGGTCGAGGTGCTTAAGGCATGGACTAGTGTACGGGAAATTCGGGATTCAAATCGCTCCATGACCTCCTCTCTGACTGAGATGTTTTTTCCGGGTTTTCCTCAGCCCCCATAATTAGCAAATGCCGTAGAGATACTTAAGCCTGAGACGTTTCCTTCGCTGTTTTTTTTTAAATTCTTTATTTCATGCATCATCAGTATCCACAGCCTATAGTGCCGAATGTAATAAAAAGAAAGGGCCTTAAACACTAAGATCACGGAGTTATACGAGGCGAGCCAACTGCGCGGCGTTGGCAGTTGTAGTAAACTACAAAAATTACCATTGTGCGGAAACTTCAATCGTAAATTGTGTAAAAGCAATTATTTTTACAGAAAATACGCAGAGAAAAAATATGTCTTGTATACTATCCATAACCTTAAGTGCGTATTGGTATTCAAAGACATTACAGCATAAAGTCTTGATTAAATTGCGATACGAACTACAATTTTACATATTAATGCAATGTTTTATTAAATATACAATGTAGAATTCTCTCTTAAGCTGTGGATATCTATTCTCCTTTCACCGGGTTTAGCAAGATGTCTTCGTACCCAGAGTTTGTATGACATTATTGATACAATAAGCTCTTAACAAAAAAGTTGTGTGGATAAAATTTCTGCCTGTAACAAAGTGCATGTCGGATACATTCCGACAAACTACTGTTCCATGTCAATCGATTTGATTTGATTTACCCTCAGATAAGAAGCATAAACCCCAACTCATTGACATCTTTTCCATCGAACCAAACTTATCAAAGGAATGTTTGGTATAAGAACCAAACACTATACTAAACGCTGATGAGAATAATATAGTATTATTAGATCATTGATGATTGATTGATAAAATCTGGGAGACAAAACATGGTCTTATCTTCTTGCCCTCATCGAAGCCGATGGCTTATTGTGCGATATCTCTCCCGGTTGCACTAGTTCAGTAAACCTGTTCTCTTAAAGATTTTCAGGAGTCCCTCAACTAGATGTTTATTGGATACTGTTATATTGGGGTCTGGACTCCCTGAAACGTTGTATCGTCTGTTTTCTAATGAATCGCATTGGAATACAAGATGCAGAACGGGTTCACCTTCCCTGTTACACATCCTACACTTTTAGGACCTTTTCTCAATCCTCATTTTATGCAGATGTTTCTTTGAGTTCTCATGACCAGTAATTAGACTGTGCAATTTCAGAATCTCATATTACAGTTTAGGTATGATGTGGACATCATAAGTTTGCTCCGTACAGAGAAGCAAAGCTCGAACATCACAGATACATCTTGAGAATTTCCGTCTCGTTCACTCAAAAGAGTTCAAAGAACTGAACCTCTCAGCGACAGAAGGGTGAGCTACCTTTGTCAGAGTGGTTTTCTAGTTACGGTATTTTGACGAAAACCATGTTGACGTTTCCCTAAGTCACTCGTGGATGACAAGTGTTGTCATGCTTCAGCACTTCAGGAGCTAACTACTCCATTTGAACTACTCACAATAAAAAGTGTGAATGAGAGAAGTAGTTCTCAATGAATTGCCTTGGCCCATCACTGTAGCGAAGGCGACCTGTTGTGTTATTTTTTTATAACGACATTCAGAACAAGTCTCAGACGCGGTTAGCAAAGAACGCACTTAGAAATTACTACTACTACAACTACTACATCAAGAGGTTTATCTTTCCAGCCTAGAGGTCTCGGCGTGTTTGGGTGCTTTACATTGATCATCGTTGGAATGGGAAGAGAGTTGAATAGCGTTAATTATCATTAAGGGCTGGCTCGTTAGGGAAGTCACCTCAATCTAGCATCATGTCGTCGTCAAGGAGACGAAGCCTGGCGGGGTTAATTGGAAACAGAACGGCATCCGTTCTTTCCACACCTCTCTATATTATCTCTCGCAAATATTTCTTGGCTGCAAGCTACAAGGTGCAGGTTAATTAGGCTTTTGATCCAAGAAGATACACCTGCTGCGGTCGCAAATTACTTTACCGGAGCTGGATTATAATGTTATGGCATAAATGTAACTTAACTTTATAATATTACAAGCAATCTGGCGTGAAGCGCACACACGATCTCTACGTACAGCTATTTCGTAGCCGTTCTACAAAATCTTCCTACGAATCTAATTTAGGTTAATCACTATAAAGACAACTTCATGGAAATGATAGTATTCCTCAACATTATTACCTTCTCTATCACTCACCTATAGCAAGGAGAGGAAATGCTGTATTCAAACCAAATTTGATATCGAGATTTCACCGGAAATACAAGTTTTGATGTTTCAGGAATAAAAAAAATGCATCTTTAGAAAATAGCTCGCGTGTGTGGAGAGAGGGAGAGTAGAGTGAGGAAGAGAGATTGAGAGAAGCATATCAAATCGAAAAGTCGCATAAATAGCAAAGTTGATATTTAAGTTTCAAAGGTGTGACAATTCAAGAAAGTCTTCCCACCCTAAACTATCCTTTACATGCAAAATGTTTCTTTATTTTTGATTTCTCAAAAATGTATCCAACGATTTGGTTAAAATACAACAGGTTTAAGGGTATGCTGAGTTTTCTGCGAAAAGTCTGCAAAGTCCTCTACTTTCTGAATTAATTTTGTGTAATCTTGTATTACTAGTGAACCGTAAGAAAAAGACAAAAGCTTACTACACACACAATGCAGATCTCTTTGAATGTACAGGTTAGGTAACATAAAGTTTTTATGGACATTTAGTGCTTCCAGGATATTCGTTTGCATTGGTTTGAATTTTCCAATGCTTTTACATTTTTGAAGTTTTAAGGCACCATTCTTTTCTCTCTTGTGATGTCATTCAAAGTGCAGGGAATTTCATGGCCCAGTATATCATGACTCGCTATTTAAAGCTTTGGCTAGCTTTGGCGTTCTATATCCACCTTGTAATGTAAAGGAAATGTGTAATGTAACCATTTCTGCAAAGACTTATCCCTAGGTAGAAAAAATAAGCTTTCGTAAGGGTAGTTTGTGGAAGAGAAATACAAGTAAGCAACAATGTGCAGAGAAAACCATGTGAATGTAACACATCCCTTATTTTTGTTTAGAATTCCAAAACCTAATAGAAAACGTCGGAAGAAAATTGTTCCTTGGTGAAACGAAGAATCTCGGCTGGCTGTTAGAGCTAAAGTAAAGCCTTTTCTAAACACACAATATTTTCCAGTATGGAAAATAAGATATTTTACCTATTTTATTTTTTTAAAGATATTTTTAGATCATATGCCCGTAGGACTATAAAGGGCAACAAAAATCATCGTGATTAATTCTATTTCTTATGACCAATAAACGAAGAAATATGGGCCAAAATTAAAAGCATCAGAGGTACCAAGTGTGTGACTGCAATATATCTGCAACCCTTCAGTTCAATTCATCCTATTACAGATGTCCAAGAGAGAGAGAGTACAAATCGAGGCGAAACCAGCCATCTCAGTGATTCTATTTATCACCCTAAATTTCTTCACTACAAATCTCAACTTCGTGAATTGCAACTAAATATCATAAATTCTGACTCTTAGGCTCCATATAACGACGAATTATCCTTTGAATAAAATGCAGTACTCCATTCGTGCAAGAATACCAGTCCTGGCCCTGATGGAATTCCTCTAACTTCTGCCACTTGAAGGAAAAATGTATGTTGTATTAACCTGGGTACTTAAAGTACTTACAGTATTGTAAGACGCCATTGGGGCATGTCATCTCAAAATGAATTTGAGAGCTCCTTGTGGCTTGCCGGAAAAAATGCGAGTCAGTTGGGGGATTTAATGTGTTCCGGCATGTTGCCATGGTGGCTCAGTTGGTTAGAGCACCTGGAAGAGCCGTGGTTTAAATTCCGGTTATGGCATTGAACATTTTCAGTCTGATTCTACCTTTACATAGCCTCCCTTAAAATTATCGACCAATAGCACTAGACTCAAGTCTGTGAAAACTGATGGAGAAAATTATTAACAAACGCCTAAAATGACAATGGAAAGCCAATAGTTTTTTAACCCTTTTAAACAGCACTGTTCTACACCAGATGCCATAAGTATGTTAGAATCTAATATGTAAGAAGCTTCTAGGGACAGAATTCATCTCAGACTTTTAAGCTTTGATATATAAAAGGCTTATGCAATGAGATGGAAGAGGCACATTCTCAAAACGTTAATTGATCATGGAAGTTTCAGAAATCTGATACACTTTATGTACAACTTTTTACAGGATTGACAAATTCAAGTGCAGATGAATGGTACCACGTCCAGTATTTTCCACATTGTAAACGGAACTATCCTAAGTGTTACCTTATTCTTAGTAGCAGTTAATGGCATACCGAATATAATAAGTCCAACAGTTAGTGTGAATCTCTTTGCAGACGTTTTAGGTATGTGTTGCTCAGGAAAAAATCCAGAAACTACACAGTAAGTTTACAAAGTACAATTAAGGCACAGGGGGAATGGACTCCTACAAGTTTCAGATTCTCTGCAACCAAATCCAGATCTGTTACCGTCTCCAGAGACAAAGTCCAAATTTTTCTCTATCGGTAAACATGAATAACCAAAAATCTCAAACACCAGTACTCTAAAGTTGCTTGAATTGAGCAATATGTCAGTAGATTTACTAGCGTGTAAAAGAACTGCGGCACGAAATTCTGGCCTCACCGGCGGCGCTGTTATGATCCTGGCCATTGACAGCGTCGTTAACAAACAATATAATATATTGACCTGTGACGAAAACCTCATGGTCTCATCATATCCGATCTATACGTGAGGACTGATTCAGAAGACTTAACATCCTGAGATGTTTAGCGGCTCAAAATTGGGGGACAGACTATCACTTCTTGCTCTCTTCCTATAGAGCCATCATACGCTCAGCGTTAGATTACGGATCCATCATCTACGCATCGGCCAAACAGTCTATGTTGCAAACGTTGGACTCCATTCAATCATCCGCATTACGCATAGCCCTCGGAGCATTCAGACGTAGCCCAACAGCAAGTCTCCAAATCGAAACCGACAACCCACTTCTGACTTTCAGAAGAAAAAGTGACATACAGACCATAGTCTGGATATTTCTGTATATATACATGAAACTGTTTTTTCATCTACAACCTCGTCTTCAAAATATTCATCATTCCAATGGAGATACCAGTTTATCTTAAATTATATCGAGTTCCCGATACCACCAATACTGGAGGAATTAAATACCAAAATAAACATGGAACTCAACAAAAAAGAAAAATCCGTCGTTAGTGAAAATGTGTGATATTTCAATACACGTAAGCCAAGCACTTATTCACAGAGGCTCAAAATCGAATCACGGATGTCTATGTGCAGTGACCACAGTAACTATCTGCATTGCTTCCCATCGCTTCTCTGACAAGTTTTCAATTTTTTCCTACAAACTACTGGCCCTCAGGGAAGCACTATCATATATTATAAGTTATAACATCTGATACCAAATACTCTCTAAAGTTTACTGGTTTCCAAAGCTCTCTTCAAGCAATAAAATCGATTCACACACGCTATGGTTCATGGTATTCACCACCTCTTCCAGTCTGTTTTCACTAAGGGCTACCATGCAGCTCTTCTCGTTTGGATCCCATCACATGTTGGCATAATGGGCAATGAAGTAGCGGATTCCATGGCTAAAAGAGCTGTATTTCAAAACTCCGTTGATTGCTCCATAAGGAATTCTACGCAATAACTGGAGACTCCATTGGCTTTCTTCTCCCGATAACAAACTTCACACAACTAGGAACAACGAAATGAAACCTTTTTCTTACAGTGCCATTAAACGCCAAGATCAAATCATAGCAACAAGAACTCGCATAGATCATTCAAGACTTACTCATACTCATCTCGTTACTAAAGGTGAAACACGAAATGTCCATTCTGCTCTGCTATCGTGACACTAGAACACAGGGTCACAAAATGCCGACAAATGACCTCAAGAGGAAAAAATATGGAATTCTCATCGAACTCCATAGAGGAATTGAAAATCAGCATCAGCTTATTTCTAGTTGAGGAGGATCTTACTCATTCACAATGGATTACTAAATAAACTGTAAATCAATCATATCATATACTATACTAATCATTAAATGTCATTTTATATAGTTACTGTCTCACTAATCAACTGTATTATCATTCACCACAGTATTACTGTGTACTTCACTCGATGTGATACTTAATGTGCCCCCAACATAAATGAGAAGTGTATAGTATGCTACTTGCTCTATTATATATTACCTTGTAAAAGCCGCTGTAAGACCTAAGATGTTTTTGCGACTATAAATAAATTAAAAAATAAACATAACACATGTGTATTGAAATCATTTTTGTCGACATTTATCACGTTTAACACGAAGCAACAAACTGTGTTTTAATGAATGATTTACACACAGAATAACTATAAAAATAAATTATAGTGGATAAAGTCACGTAGTTGTAACATAAAATTCTGTTTTATAGAAACTTAATAACAATATTTGAAAACGGTAGGTTATTTATTACTGATCATTCACATATAATGTATTGATTGCATGCTAGTAGTGCGAAACTGAAATTAATATTTGGTATTCAGAAATAAGGTAAATCCAATAACATGTCTGGATATTACGCCATAGGGTTGCCCATAAATATCTGCGTGGATGAAGAAAGTAAAAGGAAATATGGCATAAATAATACATTTTCTAAGATCATTTTTGTGAATTTCCAGTTTCACGCAATATCATGAAAGTGAAGTCTTAACGGTGATTTAAAAATGCTTCAAGATATATTTAGTTCTTTTTTCTTCTTTTTTTCACACATATCTTTTGGCAGAGGTTTTACTCAGAGCACTGAATCGCCTTCTCCCAAAATGGACGGTGGAATAGAACAGCAACAGTTTGATATTCATCTCATGGTGTTTTTTCGAGTTATGCTGTTCAAAAATGGACATATGCATTTGCGCTTGCGCACACCCGCTTGTACACGGACTTTTTTTTTTTTTCCAAAACATCTTTTTATGGATTTGCAGAGCTTCTAAGCATACATCCGCGTGGTATCTCGGAATCAATTTTTTTTTGGTCGAATAATATTGTAAACTGCAGAGCAAATAATATGTACGCAAATGATACAGCATACATTACTTGCTGGTGTTGGGGCAGCGTTATTCTATCACGCGTTCTCATAACATGTGTATTATAATATGAATACACATTAGAAGTGGTATTCATTGTATGTTGTAGAATATTATGCAAATGTTTAGTGCCAAAGTAGTTTGAACCAAACATACCACTTTTTAAAATCCAGTCCAACACCTGGTATTATAAACATTATAAAATAACCATATTAATTAAATCTACTAAGAGAATAGAAAGTAAAATGGTAATCGTTGTCATAAGTAATACTGCGAGTGATTTGGAGGTTATCTAGAGAGTTGTATTAGGGTTATTCCACGATTAAAACGTAAAAAAAAACTTTGTAAATAATAGACATCATTGTCACATGCAGAATAAGATACATGCTTGTAAATAGTTCGGTTTAAAATATCGTTGAGTAGTTCTATTGTTTAAAAACAAGCAACTATCGTATGGCCTAGAGAGTATACCAACAGAATCAAACGAGAACGTATCTAATCTCAAAAGTAAAGGAAGCTTTAATCAGTAAGTAAATAAAATACAAAAGTTTTGCAACAACTACATACATATAAGTTTGTCCTAGACCAAATAAAGAGATCTTCCATCCCGTTTAGAGTTAAAGAAAGGAGGTTAGCAAATACAATATCACTTTTGGGGAAGCAATACTTAAAAATCTGATGTGATGCATTCACATGATTTTTTCTACTTTTGTATACACTAGTTTTACAACAGCTTATTTTTCTATCTATTCCTATTTATCGAGATAAACGTTCATTACACATTTATACGTTTTTCTGGGTACAACAAGGACACAGTAGGCCAAAGCGATAGTCAAATTTTTAAAAAGGGAATTCTATGCTCTTTGCATGATCACCACAGAAAACGAATAGCGACGTATGCTTGAAAAAAGTACTTAAATACTTGAACAGTTTAAACAAATAACAAAGAATATCTCAGAAATTGCTAACGCAAAAAAAAATCATTCCACATAAATTGTGCTTTAACGAGATCTATATGTGTGTTGTGTAAAGATTTTGTATACCTCTTACGGTTTACCATTATAACAAGTCCTTCAGAATGAAGAGGACTGCACAGGGAAATCGTAGAAAATTTGCGACGGTATTACTTATAATGTTTGTGTATTTGTGTTTACTCCACGTGGTGAAGCCATTTTGTGACGTGATTCTTTGTTAGGTTTGTTAGCTCCATCTGGTGTTAGCAATTTGCGTCAGTATTAATGTTTGTTTGAAAGAATGCTACTGTTATTTTATTTAGTTTTGGTTCTCTGTCCTCCGGCTAGCTATGATCTTTTTGGTCGAGCACTTCTCTTTATACAGGTTGTGTAAACGGAAAGGAATCTTTTATCCAAAGATAACACTGATGAAGGAATTTGTTTTACACTTTTATTGTCGAACACATTTACTATCACATTTTACACATTAATCTTGACCTTCGCCAAACTGAAACTGTTATAATAACTTCATTACTGATCATTCTTAATTCCCGTACTTCAACCTTTTGTATAATTAACTTTACAACACTTTAGATTTTTCATAACTCTGCTACGCGTAACTTGCGAATCGATAGTCGACGTGTACTGTACAAATATTTCTGCTGGACTGAGGGCGACGTGTAACGTACAAATGTTTTCGACGAACTGACGGACTGAAGGCGACGTGTAGCATACAAATATTTTCGGTGAACTGACGGACTGAAGGCGACGTGTAGCATACAAATATTTTCGGTGAACTGACGGGTCTACCTCTAACCTAGCCCTTTTTATACTCCTACACCCCGATATGCCTAAAGATTATAACTGAGTTACTTTTGGCTAATAAAACGCGCCAACATTAGCGTCTATTTTTATATCCAATGAAAATGATGAATACATATGCTCTAGGGAAAATGTTCCAGCAAATTCTAAAGAAAAACGCACCAGCATTACGTAACTTCCTCGTCTCTAATAATGATAACAGCTCACCCCCTCGCTGCATTATTGCACGCTATTATTGTCAGTTTCAGTAAGGCAGTATAAACTTACTTCTCAACAATAATTACAATCAACAAATATCTCAAATCAATGTCACATAAAAATGCATATTCATACTATAATCATTCTTTACATTTAAATAATTTATGACACAAATTACTGCATCAAATTCGAGACATACAATTGGAGATACTTTAAACATATGGTATTTTAATAAAATCTTTAGAGCCATTTTTGAGAAAATAAACGATAAGGCAAATTTTTCCATATAAAGAGAGTTTGGGGCGGGGGATTTTCTTGAAGATCGTCGTGTTGTATCCTTGGAAGACACTGAACTTGATTACCAAGTTTGGTATTTATCTGACTTTTCTATTTGAGCTATGCTATTCACACACACACACACACACACACGAGTGTTTTTACAAAAGTGCTCTTTTTGGGATTCAGGATTCAGAGAATCTCAAAACGTGTATTTCCCGTAAAATTTCGTTTGAGTTGTTGGGTGAATGCAATTCTTCCGTAGAGATAGTAAAAATCTGATGTGTTACACTCACATGACTTTCTCTACTCTTGTACAAACTACTTTTACAAACGCTTATTCTCCATCTACTTCATGTTAAACGAGATAAACATTTGCAGACTCTATCTTATTGCTAGTTTTCTTGTAGATGTAAGGGGAATATATATTTAGAAGGGCAATATAGAAATACAGTAGCCTTTAAGCACATACATATCTCTTAATAGCTGGTTGATAGGTGCAGCACCATTCCCTTTGCCACAGATTAATACTCTTTGCATATCCAAGACAAAAAATGAAAAATGAATTCCCATTTGAGAAAATAAGTATTGAAAATTTTAAGGGAATAACAAGCAATATCTCGAAAATCGTTCACTCAACAAAAAAACTGTATATGACATAAATTGTGTATTTTAACGCGATCTACATTTTTTGTGTAGTAAAATTTTGTCTATCTCTTAGTTTACCAGTTATGCAAAAGTCGTTTTCAATAAAGAATACTTTCGGAGACATTCCCAGAAAATTCGAGATATACATTTCATTTTTCATGATAATATCTTAAACATATGATATTTTAATCAAAATCGTTAAAAAAAAAGATTATGCTGTTATCCCTAAGGTAATTTAATCTTTAAATCATCAACTATGGATCTTAAAACTTAATATAGTATTAAACTCAAAAAAGAGTTCATTTTATCTTTTAATCACCCCAATTAAATATATGGGTTTTCCAGATTGATTATTGAAGTTTTTGCTAGTAATTTCTGTTTTAACAATGTTTATATCATAGAGAGAAAATTTAAATTTTCGAAAAATGTTCCATGTAAAGGGTAGTCTGGGGTGGGGAATTTTCTTGAAAACCTTCGTGTCGCATCTCTGGAAGATACTGAACCTAAATACCAAGTTTGGTGTTTATCCGACTGTTCGTTTCTGAGTTATGCTGTTCACAGGCGCGCGCACACACACATACACACACACACACACACACGGACATGTTTCCAGAAATGCTTTTTTTGATTCAGGGGGTCTCAAAACATATATTTCCGGTGAAATCTCGGTATCGAATTTTTGGGTGGAATACAATACTTCCCCTACTTACTATACGTAGTAGAGAAAGTAAAAAGACCATAATTTTTCAGTGAATAACGCCCGTACGCTTATACGTGATTGCTCCGCATTAGACGATGCATCTATATGTGGAACAGTCATAACTCACGGTACACAGTATTTTCAGAATGCATGCCGTACTGTTGCTGTAAATTTAAAACCCAAGCCATATGTTTAATTTACATTTCACGAAGTGTTATGTTAGTTTTAATATCTCCGTAGGTATTAATGAGCTTCTCGTATTTAACCAATTGGTATATGAGGTATTTGAGTATCACTCTGCAAATGGTTGAAAATTCTTCAGTAATTTTAACGACTTTCAACAGCGCTCTTTCAAGCGTTAGAAAATAAGTTTTTAACGAGCTATCCATTCTTAGCTTCTGAAGCTCGTCACTATCGATCTCAATAGGCAAACACCGCGAAACTTTGTAATCACATGCGTTGCACCTTTGCAGGCGTGATTTACCCTGTCACTTCCCCATCCAATTTTCCAACTGAATGGGCTTCTAAAACAGCCTCCCTCACAGTAGAAGGTGGGACCGCGCAAGTAATATTTGCAAAGCCTGAGCGAATCTTTATAGAATGTACGTGACTAGGCAAGTCATATACCCACAGTCATGCAGAATTTTTGTTCTTTTACAGCTTTTCTCCTCGTATTTTTCTTTCACTGTGAGCAGAGTGAATGGCCGTAATCGTCATTCTGCGGTTGTATAACGTTAGTCTCACCGAAAGGTTCTACATCGGCTTCAAGTCCAAGTCTACAGCCAAAATTTGAAAACTGTAATGTTTGGCTAAATGCTAATCCAAGGAAGTGAAGTTCTATCCATTGAAGCACAGCATTTTCTGTATGAGGGAGTACAGAGTTTTGCATGTGCTCATAGAGAGCTAAGAATAAACCAAACACATTATAGCATTTCTTGCAAGGGAAGTACTTAAGTCACTAGAACCTGAATATTTTGAAAATTGGTTACTGGGTAGTTTCACGTTCGTTGATTCACATGATGCCATTCTTCCGTTTCGCAGATGTCTGCTTTAGCCATAGCTACCTTCCAAAATGCGTGTGTTGTGCATAAATATAGTTTGGAGTGAAAAGGTAACATTAGAACTGCTTGATACTATTGAACAACGTTACGCAATAGATACAAGTTCTCTAACATTCATAGAGCAGCTACACTGCACGGCTTCTCCTTCATTTTAAATTTTATAAGTGATCCTATTCTATTGCTGCTATGAGGGCTATTTTTTTTCAACCTCCGATCGCGCAGGAGCGCAACCACACGAGCGGTGGAAACTGTTTGTGCGTGGAGGGCGACTGCGCATGTCCCCCACTCTACCCTCAGGCACAGCCAACTTCACCATGCCATTGTGAACCTAGTTTTTGGCACGGAAATATGGTCACTACGATTGACTCTCTCGCCAAATGTGAGGCGTAGTGTGATTCGGTTCCTTCAAGCAGAAGGGAATAGTGCAGCTGATATCCACCGATGTATGAGTCGGGTATACGGTCCGAACTTATGAGTGATGGTGTTGTGCGTGAATGGTGCAGGAAGTTTAACGAAGGCCGGACCGATGTTCACGATGAAGGAGGTCAAGACGCAAGTCTATCTCTGCAGATGACATTGTTCAGCAAATTGACAAGAAGTTCGGAACGACCGAAGGTTTACCATAAGCGTGTTGAGTGAGAAATTTCCTGCACTTTCAAGATCATATGTTTACAAGATCATAACAGAGCACCTACACAATGGAAATTGTGCGCTCGGTGGGTTCCGAAGATGTTGTCTGAGGACCACAAAAGTCGCCGGGGCAGCAGCGTTGACGTTTCTCACCCGTTATGAGGCTCAAGGTGGCGATTTGTTAATGAAAATTGTGACTGGCGATGGGACCTGGGTTCATTATGCAACCCCTGAAACAAAAGAACAATCTCGTCAATAGGTGCGCGCGCGTGCGCGCACACACACACACGCACGCACACGCACACGCACACGCACTAACCAAACAAACCCAAAAAGTTTAAGGAAACCTTCAACGACAAGAAGATGGCTTCAGTCTTATGGGACCAAGAAGGTGTGTTGCTGGAGGAGTTTCTGGAATGGGGGTCTACGATCAATGCAACTGTTTATTGCGAGACATTACGACGACTGCGGTGAGCCATGCAGAGCAAACGTCTGGGGTTGTCTTGATTCATGACAATGCCCGCCCTCACAGTGCTCGTGTCACCCAACAAATTCTTCAGGAATTTCGATGGGACATTTTCGACCACCCGCCGTACAGCCCTGATTTGGCACCGAGTGATTTTCACCTCCTCTCTGGACTGAAAAAATGGCTGGGAGGGCGGAAGTTCGAGAATGATGAAGTCCTTCAAACCTCCGTACCTATCTTAACTCACTGGCGGCAACATACTGTGCAGAGGGGATCGAAAAACTTGTCCACAGGTATGACAAATGCCTCAACCTTAATGGCGATTATGTTGAAAAGTAAACACATTTGTACCTAACTACCTGTCTTAACTCACTGGCGGCAACATACTGTGCAGAGGGGATCGAAAAACTTGTCAACAGGTATGACAAATGCCTCAACCTTAATGGCGATTATGTTGAAAAGTAAACACATTTGTACCTAACATTTGGTAATAAATTTATTTGGCTATGTACTCCTCTCTTTTAATTATGACCCATCGGAGGTTGAAAAAGAAATAGCCCTCGTACGTCACGTACGTTTAACGCGCCCTTAATCGTTAGCACAGTATTATTTCTTTCACATAACTATAGGAAGTATTACATTGAAAATATTTCACCTTCTGTTACGTTATCACTCATTTCGACTGTCTTTTTCACAGCTAATATAGTAAAGTCTTAAATTTCCAGGATCGGTAATTCCCATTTTATTTCTCTAAGTAACCAAACAAATCGTTACGTACATCATTTCCACTTATGCCGCCTCCCAGCTTCAGGCGGCATTCTACTGGCCTTCACATGTGGAGTTGTATAGCAAAGAGGAGGTGCGTGTGTCTGCTTACTTTTTCGCGCATGCAGTGGTGTCCTGTTTTACGTGCACAATTCTGGATTATTCACATATGAATGCGTAACTTTAAGCACTAGCTTTACTCATCACTTATAGTAACCAAGTTTAAATATATAACTAAATAAAACACTGTTTTGCACAATTTCTCCATGAAAAAGTATTTTTAATGGCACTATAATGTGAAACCGAAGTAAATTATATATTCATTTGACAGGGAGATGAACAGGAGGGACATACCCCTACCTGCCCATATCACTTATGTGCTGGAAGAACTCTGACTCTAAACACAAATGTTCCCACATTTCATGATAGTGTTTCCAGAGGGCAACGAGTGATTCAGTGCCTAAACGGCTAAATCAGGTAATGGTCAAGGTTGGAGATTGGAGAGTGGCGTGTATAGCGAGGAGGCATCTGTTTATCTTTTCGCGCATGCAGTGGCGTCCTGTTTTACAAGCACAATTCTAGATTATTCACATATGAATATACGACTTTGAGCAATGGCTTTACTCGTCATCACTTATAATAGCCATGTTTAAATATATGTGCGACCACATGATAGTTGGAAATCTGTATGACTAGGATCCAGAGCAGACATGGGCCGTGGGTCATGTTAGAGCTTAATACATAAATAATTTATGGCATCTATTCAATGTTTTAACTATAATAAATATTAGGGGAAAAAAACATTGCAAGTGTAAAAAGAGTAGGGGGCTTAGTTGTAAACTATAATCTATGACCGCACTTGGGTTCAGTTCAGCTAGTACCAGCCTAAGAAGCCCGTTTTAACAGCAGCCTTGTCTACATACATGGGGTGGAGCAAAACTAGTAGTATACACACAGAAGTTTTGTTTCTATTAATATTGAGGCATGAAGAAATTCGATATTCTCCTGAGGACTTCACCAGAACAAACAAAATGACCTTCCAAATCTGCAGTAGCTACCACTGACTTAAGTTACCGTCCAATCTGATTCCAAATTCTCTCTGGAGAAGTTGCTGGAGGAATGTTGGCAGGTATTCCAGAGGCACCTCCACTGTTTCCAATATCCTGATGGGTAATAGGGTTGTCGAATTATGTGGTCGCAGAATTTTCATAAATTACCACCATTGGGGTGCGGGGCGAGCAAGAAACGACACTTGTCCTTGGATGGCGTCTCACACTACAATGAAGTATGGACCATTCCTTTGCCAGGACATCTGCGGACTATGATTCACCGTTCATATTTCTAGAGAAGTATGACAAAATGGATTACATTTGTGGAATTTATGGTTCCGATTACTTGAAAGTAACGGTTCCAAAATTGCAGTCTCAAACAAATGAAATGGCGAATATGTTATGTATAGACATACAACGTAATAGGTAACAAAAAAGTAACCTTACTCGGATTCTTTCTGATCAGTTCATCGTTTTTCGGTCGCTGCCAACATACCTAAATACACGCAAGTTCTCTTGTGCGCTTGGCTTCATACGAGGCGATGAAAGAAATAATCATCACTACACTGATTTAATGAATCCTTTGGCTCTTAGAACTGTAGCAAATATCCTTATTGTGATCAGTATTTCATGTTATGAGAATGTTAAGTTGGACTATTTGGAGGGCTGATAAATTGGAATCTTATTGCTCTGTCTATGTTTATCTACTACGGATTATTATTTTTCCCCATCTCTATAGATACGACCGTGATTCGGCCCTGAACAGTCACAAAATATTTGTTCGCCAATCGTCAAAAGTTCCAATGAACTCGCGAGTGTGACTAGGAAGCATTGTAAGGGTCGCTGAGAAAGAAATACTGCTCTATTATGCGCCTGGTGTGATACTGGTGGAGAGGGTTATTTCACTGCCATGATCTACGGATAATGCACAACGACGCTTGTAGAGTGCTTTGCGCCGTGAAACAAATTCTCCTGGTAGTTTAACTGGGTTGATCTTGGAGTGGACTGGACTGGTGTGGCGTTCCTCTGGTTCCCGCTGTTTCACGCAGTGTAAATAAACGGTCCCTTTTTCGAGGCCCTGATAATCCCCCTAATGCTTCACGCCTGCGAGATCTGGGGCATGGCTTCAGACAGGTGGCTGTTATGGCTACAAACGCAGAATAGGGAACTTCAGTCCATCTATTCTGTCGGTATTTCATTCCCGTGAGACTACTCCACGAAGCCTCATCCTTTCCACACGTGGAAGATGAAATTAGGCACCGGGCCACAAAATTATACGACAGTTTGCCTCAACATCAGAGTGCCTTGGTTAGATCTCTTGGGGACTATACTCCCAGAACACGCCGCTTCAGGCGATATGGGGTTCCCTGCATGGTTTGCGGACATACACTGTACCAAATAACACCGGAGCATATCCATCAACAGCTAAAGCTGAGGTTCATTCTTAATCCAGCCGAGAGCTGATTGGCTTCAAAATTCATTTCCTCGGCCAATAAAATTACAGCGTTTAAAACCACTTCCTTCTGGATGCAGAAGGGCAGACAGCCGTCAAGGAGCAATATGATACCTCAGTTTCTAATCTATCTATCCCAAAATAGAAAAGTCATCTTTAAACACCCATCCTAAAATAAAAACCCTGCGTTAAAACCCTACTAGGGTGAGCACGCAGCAAAATGCCTGTCGTCAGCAAGTCAGAATCAGTATAGTTTTGGCGATGTTGATAACTACAAGATTCATTTGCGGAGCTCAAATCAATGTATAAATGTAAAGTAGGCATTTTAATAAGATTTATATTTTTCATCTAGTAAGTTTTGTTTTATATGATATACCATTTCTATGAGATTTAATAAGAATGGGAGGCACCCCCTAGTAGTTCACTGAAAGTTCAATACACACATTTTATTTCGCATTCTATTATCTACATTCAAGTTATGGCATGTTGAGAAAATAAGTTACCAACAGGAAATAGAGTCGGGTTGTAAAATTAAACCTTCTCTATGTCTAGCAAATGAAATAAAATGGAATTGGGTTAAGGAGGCATATATACTTAAATTAGGAAGAAAGGAAAGATAAAAAATGGCATGGTTTAGACTGGGGAGCACAGAAAATGACTGACGATTCTGGCAGGAGAATCTGCCCATTCTGTGATTTGGATGAGGACTGGGTACATATTTTGGCGGAATGCGCTCAGTGGGAGAACCAGCGAACAATTAAATTCAAAGAAAAATTCTTAAGTCCGTCAAGAAAGAGATTGGCATGTTGGGAGCTACTGCTGACAGAGAAACTGGCAAAAAATGAGCAATTTCTTGGCTAAAGTGCGAGAAGCTAGGTCAAATTTGTTCAGTTAGTCAAAGGTAATTTATCTCTATTTTCCTTTTTCTTGTGTATTTTTGTTTTGTTTCTTTTTCTGTTGTTTATTTTGTCACCATACCTTGTGTCGTAAATATGCATGTACGGTCAATGACCCATGTACTAAGTACTTGTGTAATAACTTCAATAATTTGAAATTAAAAAGAATTAGTAGAGTTTTCTAAAAATCATTCCCTTTTCCCTTCGGAAGACACGAACCTAAATTCCAAACTTGGCATTTAGAGCACTTTGCTTCTTTCAACGGTAATCAAAAAACTACTAATGAAATCTGAATAGTTTAGGGTCGAATTATAAAATGTTTCGCCTATTATAACAGGCGTATGTCTTTCTTCATCCAGATACCTCATACTATTCATTAAAACCCTAATTTTTCATACTAATGATATTTTAATTAAAATCGAGAGACTTTTAAGACGCAATAAAACACTTTTCCATGTAAACCGTTGTTAGGGTTGGGAAGAGTTTCCGGAGAATATTTCTTCGCCTTGTGTCCTTCAAGGATACGCGCGCACACATCTTCATAAATATATTTTTTATAAGTCTTCTAAACGCGTAATCTGTTATCTGACACAATGCATTATTGTGTTTAAAAAGTAGACTACAAAATGTAGAACGGGAACATTGCGCGAAGGCGACGTGTTTCCAGATCTTGCAAACTGCGAGTTATTCAAATGAAAGTGCAAAGCTTTGGAAGAAGGGAGTCAAGAACTTGTTTTTCTCACTTAATCTCGCCTCTCGTTGGAATATAGCGTTGCGCACAGAGCAATAAATCTGTAGAGATTTAACTTGCATTGAAGTTGTGAAATTTGATAATACCATATATATGGAAACCAAGAACAGAATATTGAACCTGCCAGTTATCTTTCCTGCCGCTGGGCTCTAGTCTAGTGGAGCGGGGAACCAGCAGAGCCTGGAGGTGTATTCATTTGTAGAGCATGCGCAGACAACTAGCTCTCATTATCGTATCGTATCCACCTTCCTCCATTCATGAATGCCATCTTACAAACTTGTTCATTCTTCAGGGATTACTACTGCTTGGCCGTGAGAATTGCAAGCGCCTTAAATTGGTTAACTAAGGCTTGCCTCGTTCTCGCTTGGTGCCGTTTCGAAAATCTTCCCGAAGGAAAATATTTAATCAGGAAACATCATTAAGTGTAGAAAGTAACCAGATTATCATATCAAAGAACTATGCTGCGGCTGCTTCTAAGAAAAAACTAAAATAATATTGAGAACCTAAAATTAAAGCAGGAGTTACAATTTTACTTTTTCTACCACATACAGTAAAAGAAGTATTGTATTCGATACCGAGGTTTCAACGGATGTACAGTTTTGAGACTTCTTGAATAAATAAATAAATATAAAAAAGCAGTTTTAAAAAAAATGTGTGTGTGTCCGTGAACAGCATAATTCAAAAACGAAAAGCCGGTTAAATATCAAACTTGGTATTTAAGTTTAGGGTCCTCCAAGGATGCGACAAGAAGGTTTTCAAGAAAATCCTCCCACCCCAAACTACCTTTCACATGGAAAACTTTTCGAAATTTTTGATTTTCTCAAAAATGTCTAATGTTTTTTATTAAAATACCACATGTTTAAGATATTTTCATGACAAATGAAATATGTATCTTGAATTTTCTGGGAATATCCTCTGAATCCTCTAATTCTGATTGCTTTTCTTAACTGGTAAACTGTAACAAAATCTTACTACACAAAAAATGTAGACCTCGTTAAAGCACACAATTTATCAAATAAATGTTTTTTGTGTGAAGTTAATCAGTTTCGAGATATTGCTTGTTCTTGGTTTCAGTTTTCAAATAATTATACTTTTTTCAAATGGGAATTCGTTATTCGCCTCTCACTCCTCTCTCTCTCTCTCTCTCTCTCTCTCTCGTGGTGATGCAAAGCAATTACGTAGTGACCCGCTCATAAAAGATTTGATATCGCTTAAGCCTACTGTATTCTCCTAACTCCTATGTATTTACAATAAAACATGTAATAAAGCCTTTTCTACAAATGTTTGTCTTGATTAATATCTACATAAAAGAATCCTAAGCTTTTGTAACAATGGTTTGTTGAAGAATATGTAGAGAAAAAGAAAATACCGTAAATGTAACACATAAGTTTTTTTTTTAACTTTATCGGTTACTTTACAAAAGCAATGGGTACGAAAATTACACTTAGATATTTCAACGAAAACACAGTTTTTGAGATCCACTAACTCTAAAGCCGTATTGTATGTCTGGTAACAGCATAACTGAAAAAGAAGAAAGAAAAGTCTTGGCTACGAGATTGATATTTAAATCAAGCACCTTCTTAGTATGCAATTTAAAAAACATTCAAGGGGTTGACCCCATTCTCAAAACAACCGTTAACTTGATGAAATGTCTGTAACTATTTGTTATCTCAAAAACTATCCTTTTAACAATGTTTATACAAATATAGCAACGCCCACTTCTGTAGTTGGGGATACCTTGTTTGCCTCACGTTGAAGTGGTCGCTAGATCAAATCTCGGTTGGTGTGAGTTACCTGGTTAAATACTTTTTTTCCCCTCACAGGGATTCCCCTTATCTTTAGAACGTGATTGTCGGGTAGCTCTAAGCTCTATGGTGCCCCTTGGGCTCATTTGAGCATATTTTTACGGGATCCATTCTCCTTACCAAGGACCTACCTGGTTAAAGGGAGCAAAGCTCTCAAGGAAAAAAGAAATACAGTAAGTTAGAAATGTTCATGAGACGAATAAAACTGAATTTTCTCTACATATCCTGTGAAGTCTTCATCTATTGAAGTTTGTATCACTGAGAAACTAGGAGACCGACAAAAACTTATTGCAGGAAAACAGAAGTTTTGATAAAAGTGTAGTTCATGTAAAACAAAAGTTGTCCTACTAATGTTTAAAGAATACATTGTTTCTCCTTTAAACTGCCCTACATTTTAACAAGCACTCAATAGTTCACAGAAACATATCCTACAGAGTTAATACCCAAATTATTCACGACCTATATGTTGGATCAAGACCTAATAACGATCTTTTGACGTCATATTCTGCATCATTTGCCCCTTTATGCCAACGGAAATAGCGCAGTTCCAGTAGTAAATTGGTTTGGTCTGCAACTTCTAAGTACACACACACACACGCGCGCGCGCGCGCGTAGGAAGGAAAGGGAGAGGGATGCGTTCGCTTGAGTCGAACGCAGTGCTTTATGTAGTCTAAATCAGGGTTTGCCAAACTACGGAATCGAACCCGTTTGCTTATGTTTAGCCCGCTTACAAACTTAAAAAATGTAGATAAAAAGAAACATTACGCCTGTATTAGATTAATTTATTCACAAATTTCGAACGATTAAACAAAATTAAGTGCCCAGATTTTTAATTTGTACGAGGGCGGTTTGATAAGTCAGTGACTTCTTAAAGAAAATAAGACTTTTTCCAAAAAATCAATTTTATTTCTCAATATAGTCTCCTTTCAATTCAAGATACGTTGTCAAACGTTTGTCCAATTTTTTTAACTCTTCCAAAAAATATGATTTTTCGAAATCTGCAAAGTATGAGGTTGTTTCTGCCATGATGTGTTCACTGGACGTGAATTTCTTCCCAGCGAGCCAATTTTAGAGGTTTGCGAAAAGGAAGAAGTCTCTCGGAGCCAAATCTGGAGAATATGGTGTGTGAGGTAGCAGTTCGTAGCCCAATTCCACAAATGTTGCGATGGGAACGACAGACTTGCGTGCAGGTGCATTATCCTGGTGAAAGAGAACCTTTCTCATACCCAAAAATTCGTGCAGAATGTTATACATCCGTTCACTCGAGAAGTTTACGGTCTTGGGTATCTCACGGATTTTCACTCGGCGGTCTTCCAACCAATATGTGAACTTTGTTCACCTTCACCATTTCTTCTGTTGTGACCTCAACCAGCCGTCCTGTGCGCACTGCATCTCTTGTGCTCGAATAGCCACATCGAAATTCTGCAAACCACTTGTGAACCATGGCATGTGATGGAGCAGAGTCCCCATAATACTTGTTCAGCTTTTTTTCCGTTTCCTTCACCGTCTTACCACGCAAAAAGTAGGGCTTTATCAGAACACGAAATTCACTTTTCTCCATTTTCTACGAAGCAACACACATCTGCTTATTTTAGACGCTCTCAACAATGTTCTAAGAAACAAATACGACAAATTTCTGCGATTATACCAAGAATAGATGTAAGACTTGGGTGCAAACAAGAAACCTGTGATTAGAACGCTATCTCTCGTCAAAGTCATGGACTTATCAATGCGCCCTCGTATATTCTGTAATGACCTCTGAAGGACAAACACAAGGAAGTTAATTAGGATGATTTTTACAACCGTCTGCGGATGACACATCTCATTTGAAAGACTGCACAAGGACTCATATCAGCGTTCGCATCAAGTTTATCTGTGAAAAGACATTAATTACATCAATTTAATACGTTAAGTATAGATTGTAGTTCAATAAAATACTGTGTTTGAAGACCAATGCGTTTAGGTGCCTTGTGCCTGTGAGTTTATGGTTCCTATCTTAAACTTATGTGGCTTCGCCCTCGATTCATTCTCTGATGGTTGATGTGCCCTCCATTATGAAAAGTTTGGCACCCCTGGTCTAAATGATGGGCAGAGAAATAAATATATAACTGTCAAACTAAACTTCATTGGTGGAAATAGTGTTCGGAAATTAATGCTGCGGGTTAACTATGGGGGACATCTTAAAAATAGTTAAATCGTGTAACAGAATGATGCATATACTTTTCAACCCCTGAGTCTATATATTTATACTTCTAAGATTGAAATATACTGGGTGGAAGGCGTATAGATGCCAGCCTTTCAATCGAAGTGAGATGTCCTTGTGTATATTGTAAAAGTTTATGAGCACTTTTCCTCTGTGTTTAATAGATTTAAAAAGGAAGAAGAAGGGAGAGATGCGTTAGCAACCACGAGTTTTCTGGCATGTGCAGTTCGCTTTCGCTTTTGAGGGGCAAGGTCCCTAAAGTAAAATGCGCACAGATTATGCAGCCAGCCTGAATGTGTTACTGCATCACAGGAATGATATTAACCCTTGGTAGTGGTATTTTATTCCCAAGACGGTTCTTTCATGTATTTGCTACGAAGGTTTTAATATTTAATGAAATCAGCTTAAAGCGAAACACACTTGTTTTAGCTTCCAACGGAAGAACGAAAGAAAATGTTTAACATTTTCTTATTCGCATAGAATCCAAATTGTAATACAGGAAATAGAAAGTTCAGCTGGTTACCGAAGCCAGCATCGAATGAATACAAATCTTGCATGTTACATTCACATGACTTTCTGTACCCATTCTTCAACGAAGTATTATTACAAAAGTTTATTCTTTTATCTACTTCCTGTCAATTAAGATAAACATTTGCAGAAATTGTCTTATTGCAAATTTCCTTGTAGCACAGTAGGCTTTAAGCGATGGTGAAGTCTTTTAAGAGACCCCGAGTTCGAATCTCGGTTAGGGTGAGTTATTCGGATAAGCGTTTTTTTCCCCTGGTTTTCCCTTGTTCCTCAAAAGATTTATGTCTAGGAGTAACTTTAAGCTCCACCCACTCCATTCATTCATCGTCCGACTGACCTAACAGGTTAAGAAACGCTAACCAAAAAAGAAAAAAAAAATCTCTTAATGCCGGGTCCCTGTCTGATGCTTTAAAATTCAATTCTCTTTGCATGACCAAACAGATTTTGCTCTTGAGGAAATTTGATAATTAAAACCAGTAACAAAGAATATCTCTGAAATGATTAACGCTACAAAACATTTTGACATAAATTGTATGCTTCAACAAGCCTTACATTTTTATGGAGTAAGGTTTTGTCTATTTCTTACGGCTTACCAATTATGCAAAAGTGCTTTAGAATGAAGAGAACTTCAGAGGTATTCCCAGAAAATTCAAGATATACATTTTATTTTTACTTTCTCTACTACGTATAGTAAGTAGGGGAAGTATTGCATTCCACCCAAAAATTCGATACCGAGATTTCACCGGAAATACATGTTTTGAGAAACCCCTGAATCCAAAAAAAGCATTTTTGGAAACATGTCCGTGTGTGTGTGTCTCTCTCTCTGTGTGTGTGTGTGTGTGTGTGTGTGTGTGTGAACAGCATAACTCAAAAACGAACAGTCGGATAAGCACCAAACTTGGTATTTAGGTTCAGTATCTTCCAGAGATGCGACACGAAGGTTTTCAAGAAAATCCCCCCACCCCAGACTACCCTTTATATGGAACATTTTTCGAAAATTTTAATTTTCTCAAAAATGGCTCTAACGATTTTGATGAAAATATCATATGTTTAAGATAATGTCATGAGAAATGAAATGTATATCACGAATTTTCTGGGAATGTATTCTTCATTGTGAACGACTTTTGCATAACTGGTAAACCATAAGAGATAGACAAAATTTTACTACACAAAAAATGTAGATCGCGTTAAAATACACAACTTATGTCATATACATTTCTTTTGTTGAGTGAACCGTTTTCGAGATATTGCTTGTTATTTCCTTAAATTTTCCAAAACTTATACTTCTTCTCAAATTCGTTATTCATTTTTTTATGTCCTGGACATGCAAAGAGAATGGAATGCGCCACATAGCAACCAGCGTTAAAATATTTGTCTATCGCTTAAAACCTACCATATTTCGTTTGCATCTACAAGAAAATTACCAATAAGATTGACATCTCGATATGTCGATTAACATGAAGCATATGGAGAATAGGCGTTTGTAAAATTAGATTGTACAAGAGTAGAGAAAGTCATGTGAGTGTAACACATCAGATTTTTCATAAAGATATCTTAAATGTATGCTAATTCGTTAAGAGCCATTTCTGATAAAGTAAAAATTTTCCATTTCAAGGGTACTTTGCGGTTGGGAGATTTTGTTGAAAATCTTTGTGTTGCATCCTTGGAAGATGTTGAACTTAAATACCAAGTTTGGTATTTGGTATTTAGCTGACTTTTCATTTTTTATCTAGGCTGTTTACAGACACATACACGCGCGCGCGCACACACACACACACACACACACACACACACTTTTTCTAAAACTATTGTTTTTTATTCAGGGTGTATCAAAACGTGTATTTCCGGTGAAATATGGGTGTCGAATTTTTTGGTGGAATGCAATACTTACTATAGGTAGTAGAGAAAGTAAAAGACAAAAAATTGCGCAGTTTTATTTAATTATCTGAGCGACATAAAATAAATTATTTTACTTACATTTTTAATAAAAATGTTAAGAACTAACGTATGTTACTTAAACCTTCAATGAAAGTTAGTTAGAGGGCAGGGAAAATGACTTTCAGAATTGGTAACACTGTTTATAGCGCATGATACCATAACGGTCTTAAGCGTGATTCAAGCCGATGTTGCAACGTCATAATTCCAGCTTAATTACCTGTTTAAAATATTCTGATGTGATACATTCACATGAATTTCTCTACTCTCTATCGTTTATTAGTGGGTATACAAATTATTCTTACTAAGGCCTATTTTTCTATCTACTACATTTTAATCCAAATAAACCTCTGCAGAAATAGCTACGTTACATATTACGTTATAGATACAAACGCAACAGCGATAGTCATAGTTTAAGAATTAGACGTTATATACGCTGGCATTAAAATTCCTTACTGTTTCCATGCAATCGCGAGAAAAAACTGAATGTTGACAGAACTTAAAGAGAACCACCAAGTATTGAATAATTCGAACTATTAATATATCAGAAATGGTTTATGCCACAAAAAACTACTTTGAAATAAATTGTGTGTTTTAAAGAGATCTACATTTTTTATGTAGTTGATTTTCGTATCGCTTAACGTTTACCAGTTACACAAGACTAAAGAAAATTTCTTCCGAATGAAGAGCACTTCACAGGCTATTCCCAGAAAATTCAAGATATGCATTTTATTTGGCATGTAAACATGTTTCATATATGGTATTTTAATTAAAACCGCTAGAGCCATTTTTAAAAAAAATAAAAATATTCGGAAAATATTGCATGTAAAGGGCAATTGGGGGTGGTGTATTTTGTTGAAAATCTTCGTGGTGCATCTTTGGAAGATACTGAACCTAAATACCAAGGTTGGTATTTTTCCGACTTTTAGTTTTTGAGTTAAGCTGTTCTCTCTCTCCCCCTCTCCCCCTTTTCTCTCTCACTCTCACGTATTTCTAAAATGCTTTTATTTGGATTCAGGCGGCCTTAAACATGATTTCTGGTCACATCTAGGTATCGAATTTTTGGGTGGAATGCAATACCTTTTCTACCTACTATGTACGTGGTAGAAAAAGTAAAAAATACTAAGTTGTGGCAAAATAAAGGTACTTACGAAGAAAAATATATTAAAAAGGTAGATCAACTACTACTTTCTTATTCCTATGTGTGAATTATAATTAGGAAACGGGCTTTAAGGTGATGCAGTAATTTGTATCACAAATTACTTAAATGTAAATAATGATTGTAATATGAATATGCATTTTTATGTGACATTGATTTGAGATGTTTGTTGATTGTAATTATTGTTGGGAAGTAAGTTTATACTGCCTTACTGAAACTGACAATAATAGCGTGCAATAATGCAGCGAGGGGGTGAGCTGTTTATCATTATTGGAAACGAGGAAGTTACGTAATGTTGGCGCGTTTAGAATCTTCTGGAACATTTCCCTAGAGCATATGTATTCATAATTTTCATTGGATATAAAAATAGACGCTAATGTTGGCGCGTTTTATTAGCCAATAGCAGTTCAGTTATAATCTTTAGGCATATCTGGATGAAAGTCTATAAAAGGTAGGTTAGAGGTAAAGTCCTTCATTCGGGCAGTTCATCAAAATTCTTTGTATACTACACGTCGCATTCCCGTCAGTTCGTCGAAAATATTTTGTATGATACACGTCGCCTTCAGTCCAGCAGAAATATTACGTCAGCTATAGATTCACAAGTTACGCGTAGCAGAATTATGAAAAATCTAAAGTGTTGTAAAGTTAATTATACAAAAGGTTGAAGTACGTGGATTAAAAGTGATCAGTAAGAAGTTATTATAACAGTTTCAGTTTGGCGAGTGTCAAGATCAATATGTAAATGTGATAGTTAACGTGTTCGACAATAAAAGTGTAAAACAAATTTCTTTCATCAGTGTTATCTTTGGATAAAAGATTCCTTTCCGTTTACACAACCTGTATAAAGAGAAGTGCTCGACCCAAGAAAAAGATAATAGCTAGCCGGAGGAAAGAGAACCAAATTTAAATAAAATAACAGTAGCATTCTTTCAAACGAACATTAATATTGCCGCAAATTGCTAACACCAGATGGAGCTAACAAGCCTAACAAATGAATCACATCACAAGATGGCTTCAACGCGTGAAGTAAACACAAATACACAAACTTTATAAGTAATACTCTCACAAAGGACCAAAATGCAAGTTTTCATTTGTCTCTGTGCATGGAACCACCTCCAAAGTAGATGACCACTCAGTCCCTTCCACGTAGGATAATCATACTAGTTTCCGGCGTTTTCGTCCTGAGCTGTTGGCTCAGAATTTCTTTTGTATTTTCAACTTAAGTTTAAAGTGAAGGAAAGGAGTAATATCCTCGATGAAAAGAAAGGCTTCGTTAATTATGATAGCAATAGCATCCTGTCTAGACGTGCAAGTCAGGTTTTTATTTCTAAAGTAAGAAACTGAGGAAAAACACTGCAATAAGTACGTTTACTGACTTGACCCTGCCTCATGTTTGTGTCCTGTTCGCCTTTTGGCTCCTCATTTCTTCATGCTGCAGTCTGAAGTTCCTTAACATTGCCAGTTCATTGCATAACCAGTAGGTCGTTTACACAAACAAGGGGTTCACTTTGTGCAGTCTGTGATCTGAAGATGGAAAGAATAATACGTTCGTTAGTGCACAGCTAAACAGGAATATATAAATGGCTAAGAGAGTAATACATTTATGGTTTAAAACATAACGGTCCCTCTTATTTCGTTCCTCTAACGCATTTTAGTGTGGAAAGTAAACTCACATGCATTCTAAAATGAGTTGTAGTTTTATATTTTTGGAACTAAAGTCAAACTGTCGTACCGAATATGGAGGGTGTCACATAACCTGTGGAATATTCCAATTACAAGCATATTCTACTGCATCTAAATCCACTTTTATATTATAATTTTGTTCAAAGTCTACTATTCGGAGCAGTTAGAAGTTATACAAGCCAATTGCTATTGTACCTACAAATATATTGGGCAACGTTTATGAAAGTGTTATAGTTCATCATTTAAGAGAATATATTAGGGAAAATAACTTTCTCAGTTAATCAAAATTTGACTTGTCTCCTTGTAGAAGTACACAAGATGCTATTCAATACTTTTTGTTGCATTTATGTGCCGCCTTTAGAGATTTAAGGTCATATGGCGGCTTTGCCTTTGGAACAATTATTGTTAATCGGCGATGATATTAACTCGTTTTACTGTTATGTAAACTGTGTTTATTTACTTGGTTTTCTTTATAAATATTAAGTTCACACACATATTTACTCTTCACTTATACTTCCAGACTAGAGGATGGGGAATAATCTTAGCTAAATAAACATTTCCAGCCGGGAATCGAACCCGGGACCTCTGTATTTGGAAGCTAACCACCAGGCCACAGAGGCAATTCTGTACAAGATTTATTACCAATTGTGTATTAAGCTTTTGAAGAGAAGGAAAATGCTCTTGTGTTCCTATTTGATTTAAGTAAAGCTTTTGATTGCATTCCACATTATTTATTATTAATGAAATTAGAGCATTGAGGAATAAGAAACAGTGAGTGCAATTTTTTTATAATTATTTAATTGGACGAAATTATGGTGTGTTTGTAATGGCTTAAGGAATACAAATGTTGGTATAGATTTTGGAGTGCCTCAAGAAACTCTCTTAGGACCTTTTTGTATTTCTTATTATGACAAAACGACTTGCCATGTAATATAGCTATTCAGATGATGCTTCTACTTTTATTCTAACACATAATGAAGTTACTGTTCTTAATGATACGTGTAACAAAATTTATGACGTCATTAACTAGTTTTCTAGTAATGGGTTTTTAAGTAATTTGACAAAATTTGAAAAATTATTTTTAGTTTTTTAGAAAGCTCTGGCGTTGCTAAAAATATTAATGTGAAGATTTTTGGCAGATAGCTAGATCCAGAATTGAATTGTAATTCACATGCTGAAGTAGTCTGTAAAAAGCTTTCTAAAGCTGATATTTATTCATAACTATTTACAAAATGGTATCACGCAGCTATATAAATCAAATATACCTTGCATTGTTTGAAAGTGTTTTCAGCTGTGGGCTATTGTATATGGGAGTATTAGTAAAGTTAATGTAATTTTACTTCTACAAAAAATAAAGGCATACGAATTTGTATGTCATACTTGGTAACTAGTATAATAGCATACAAAAATCTGCCTGAGAGAAATAGATGTGGCACAGTTCAAGGCCAAAGTAATAGACTGATTGATTTGTCATGCTTTTTATAATGTGGACGAATTTATTAACACTTAGCATCATCATATTTCATATTAACCTACATTATATATATATACACATACTTTATATATGACAGCCTATATACGAGGTCAGCTGCGCCTATTTATTTTTGAATTTATGCAACGTGCTAAGCGACATATGTGACTTATGCCTTTCTTGAATACCTTCTAATTGCTGATTTGCATAACACTTTATAGAGGGGGGATAGATAACTCAGTGCATAAGTGTTTTACGGGACAGAATGCAATCGCCATGTATGTCGATTTCAAAAACATCCCACCCTGACACTGGCAGCTGCAGCAGCGCTTTTAGCTGATTTTACAAACCTTTATTCTTTAGCATACATTCCTACACACCTTTGAAAACGCCCCTGAAGGAACAACTTATCACAGGCATCAATTGACAAAACTATTTGAAAACAAAATGGCAGATCTACGCATAATTTAATATCAATAAAATTACCTACTGCACAATTAACTATATAGGCTTCATTGAGAGAACTATACTACATACATTTACATATAAAACAATATTAAAACAAATAATTAAAGCAAGAATAAAACTCAATTTTTTTTGAGAAATTTTAAATCACACATTGGGATGATTGCGACCAATTGGATTTAAGCCGTCAGCCAACAAAGGTTCATAGTACAGCGTTTGCAAAAAATGCTAAGTATTAGGTAGATAATTTCCCTTCTGTCATAAACTATGGCATATTTCAGTTCATACAGTAACTGTAATGACTAAAGCAGTCTCTTTATATGAGTTAAAACTACCAAACCGAGCTCAAAACACTGTAAGAAGCTGCAAAAAGCGTGTAAAGATTCGAGGTGGGGGCAAGTTCTGCCGTTACTAATTCGTATAGGAACCCTAGCTCGCAAGGTAGCATTAGCCGAATGGTATTAACATGGTTGCTCTAACACTGTCCCATTTCAGTTCGGGTTCAAATCCTTCCGGTTAAGTACAAACTTTTTATTACCTTTTGTTTTTAGCTCTTTTGGTCTCTGATTTGATATTATGATATAAATAACAGTTTTGATAAGATAAGTGTGTACAAAATAAAATAATCTCCATGTTTTTCACCGCAAAGCCCAAAACATCTACGGGCGCTCATACGTGAAGAATGCAGGCAGATTACACCGCGCATGTTACAGCATGCAAGAAGGTCTCTCAGGCAACGTCACAAATGTGCGTTGATGAAGGGTGTTATCATTTTGAAAATTTATTTCGTTGATGAAGTCCACGCTCTTTAACAATTTATTATTCTGTTTACCCGTGAACTTAGCACATTTACAACTCCTTTGTCAATAGAAGTAGTGAAACATAAGGTTTAAACATGAAACAAAAACTATTAGATTTAATATCGTCGGTATCCGCCCAAAAGAATGAAAGCTAACTACGTAACACGCTTAAAACACCAGATACAGTACAGATTATTACGGTAAACATGGTACACAATTATCCGCTTGTAATTGTTGTGTCTTTGGCTCACAGGAGAGCAAATAACAAAAATAAATACATTAGTATACTAAAATACAGAAAATAAACACAAGGAGAAAGAAAGAAAAAAAGAACCAAAAAACTTTTGATGCTTGTATTAGATTCGAACCTCCGAAACTAGCGTTTGCTTCACCATATTTCGGCAGCTACCCACTCGGCTAACTCACTCTCTGCCGTTCTTTGGGAGAACATACCTCTACCTCCTTGCAAGCGTTATATCCATGAACAGCCGCCTTTTTTTTAAGCCTTTTGCAGCTCCTTGGTTCTCATTCAGGCCTTTAATTGTTAATGCTAGTTACGCATAGTACCTAATAGAAGAGTAGACCTACAATAACAGTTGGTTTGCTAAAAGGGTTGATGTTTTCACATTAGACTATAAATTGCGGGTTGCATAGATACGAATACCTAGGGGCAGCTGACTCACCTGGTAGGTATATATTATATATATTTATTATCTTGACTATGACTATTGTATCAGGTACCCAATGTCTGAATCAATAAAGAATTAAAGAATTACATAATGTACCAGAAATTAGCATCGATATAAAACTGTGTCCTCCTCCGTGGTGCAGTGGTTAGCATGCTAGCCTCTAGTTCCCGAGGTCGCGGATTCAAACCCGGTGGAGGTCGATGGATTTTTTCGGGCGTAAAAATACTTAGCATGGCTTCCTTCGGAAGGGAAGTAAAGCCGGTGAACCCGCGTCGTAGATTTACCGCACGTAAAAGAACCTCAAGCCTGATAAAGAGGCCTCAGCAAACTTACCGGTCTTTCACGCCAAATATAGAGTGGGACGCTAAGGACCATATTAGTAAAAAAAAACGTCCATAAATAATAATAAAAAAACCCTCAAAAACTCGATATAAAGCTGCATATTTTAAAATGGAAATACTGTTTCATTCCATGATTTATTATACTCTCCAACCTTATCAGATGATATAAACGTATAGTAATCGGATTATGAGAGACGTTTGACTTTTACTTGAAATAATGACAAAAGTGATTTATAATCCCAACTTCCTCTCTGATTTTTTTTTGGAGGGGGCAGATACGCAATATTTCGTAACAGTGGTGTGACAGCTGAAATGTTTTGCTTTGTAAATTACCTAAATACAAACCTCTAACGCTTCATGCTTGTGATCTGAACCAGAATTGCGATTAGGTGGGCAAACATGATCCTTGTGATGCTGTAGATCAGCCCAATTGAATGTTCTGTGCCGTCAGTATCCTACCAGCTCCTCGACACACAAAGAGAACCTCACTGAGAAGTGTAGGGCAGGTGAGGCAAGAGAAAAGCCGAAGTTAGTGTTAGTAGCAGGCCAAAGTGAATGCATGTTGTAGTTTGTACATGCGTGATTCTGAAACCAACCCTGTTTTTCTCATCCCTCCGCACCCCTACTCATACCTAGGCTTCTCCGGAGCAATTACTGTCACAGGCAGGCATTAATGCGTCACATGTGGTTGCGTTCGCGGACCCTGCTATAGATTATGGGTTTAACTCAACAAGCCCGCGATTTTAAATGCACTAAAAGGAAATTTCCGAAAATTAGATCTTATCCTAATTTCAGAACACCTCGCATTAAACTGAATAGTAATTTTTTTCGATTACCTGCAATGAATTCTAAAATTTCTTCCAGAAGAAAATCGCACTCTCTTGATAATTTTTTTAAAATAAAAAACAGAAAAGAAATAGATGTTGCAACATTTGAACTGTTTCAGTAAGAGAATTTACAACTATAACAAAAAAAAAAAAAAAAAAAAAAAAAACTAAAAGGTTGCAAGTGCGAGAAGTACAGATTTTTAAAATCAGTGTCTTGTATGCTATTCAGTTATTTGTGCTCAATATGGATCCTAATCACCATATATTTGAAGTTTAATTACACAAAGCTGCTTATGAATTGTTGCTATGGTTTGTAAATTAAATCATGTACGTGACATGTGGAACGTAGGATTTTTTAAACTTGTGGAATTTTCATCACTTTCACACGAATACGTAATATTTCTTTAGAGAACACATCTTCCATCCGTTTACTACCAAGGTCTGCAGGCAACTGAACATATTTCAACCGTCCAAACCCGTAAACTTGTGTATTTCAAGTCTCTGATTGGCTAATCCTAGTCCAATAGAATACCTGCATTTAGTTAAAACTTTTTCTGGCTGTTGATTGGCTAATTTTGAACTGTAACAAAAATTTACATTATCGTTGCTCTAATCATGACTAGTAACATTCAAACTCTCAAACTCATTGTTACCTCATTGTTAGCAACGTTCAACTTATTATTCTCATAGCTCTTACATTATTAAATTACCTAATGCATTCACATACAATTATTGAACGTGTTTACAATAATATAAGGATATGCGATGACTGTTACATACATTTTAAAAAAATTATTACATACATATTGCTTTAAGGCGGGCTGTTATTGATTTTACATATTATATAATTTAATTGAAAAATTATTCAAGTGTTAAAAGTACTGCCTCACACTAGAGTAGCGAGGGATGAAAATCTTTCCACTGGCATTAAAAAACAAACACTTCAGTCACAATTACGTAAATAACTATTTTACTAAAAGTAGAACTTCTAACAGAGCACTTGAGCTAGTGCGATAATCTTCAGTGTGATCAATTTTGGTTTCAAGTCCAATCAAATGGCAGTTACCCTTTTTATTTAAATATGTTTAATAACTCGATTTGGTTGTATTAAATTTTACTTTTCATCATGTCTGTTTATATGAATTTCTCATGGTGCTCGCATTATCTGTTTACAATACAAACCGCCATACTTTAATTTATCACAGTTCATTGTAGAGTTAAACTATACGTTATTTTGGCAGCTTTCTTTGATTTAAAATGCTACTCTTTTATTTAACCTAAATAAAGATAGATGGCGGAAATGAATTCAGAGGAAACTGAAATGGAAGTGAAATTGCAGAAAGAATAACCTTATAAGTACTTGCCCAAAAAATCCAGAAAGTAATATGATACTCATAGCATTTAATCGCTTCGTTGGCTGCTGTAAGGCAAAACATCGTGGAAACAATTTCACCGAAAATGACTGCTAGCGAATCAACAAAATATCTGACATCTCGCTTTTTTACTTTCTCTACTACGTATAGTAAGTAGGGGAAGTATTGTATTCCACCCAAAAATTCGATACTGAGATTTCACCGGAAATACATGTTTTGAGATCCCCTGAAGCCAAAAAAAGCATTTTTGGAAACATGTCCGTGTGTGTGTCTGTGTGTCTGTCTGTCTGTGTGTCTGTGAACAGCATAACTCAGAAACGAACAGTCGGATAAACACCAAACTTGGTATTTGGGTTCAGTATCTTCCAAGGATGCGACACGAAGGTTTTCAAGAAAATCCCCCCACCCCAGAGTACCCTTTACATCGAAGATTTTTCGAAAATTTTAATTTTCTCAAAAATGGCTCTAACGATTTTGATTAAAATATCATATGTTTAAGATATTTTTATGACAAATAAAATGTATATCTTGAATTTCCTGGGAATGTCTCCAAAAGTATTCTTTATTGTGAACGACTTTTGCATAACTGGTAAACCATAAGAGATAGACAAAAGTTTACTACACAAAAGATGTAGATCGCGTTAAAATACACAATTTTTGTCATATACATTTTTTTAGTTGAGTGAACCATCTTCGAGATATTGCTTGTTATTTCCTTAAATTTTCCAATACTTATACTTTTTCTCAAATTCGTTATTCAATTTTTTATGTCCTGGATATGCAAACAGAATATAATGTGCCACATAGCAACCAGCGCTTAAAAGATTTGACTATCGCTTATAACCTACCATGTTCCCCTTGCATCTACAAGAAAATTAGCAATAAGATTGACATCTCGATATCTCGATTAACATGAAGCATATGGAGAATAAACGTTTGTAAAAATAGTTTGTACAAGAGTAGAGAAAGTCATGTGAGTGTAACACATCAGATTTTTTAAGGCCATTTCTCTTGTTTCAAGAACGTTCTAAATGTCATATCTGTTAGCTTCAGGAATAAAAACAATATTATTGTAATTTTTTTTACAAATTTGAGCTCTGCCTAAAAGCTAGTATGTGCCACACGCGTGAAAAATGGTTTTATTGTGCCCATAGGATTGCGAAATAAACCCTATTTTTACCGCTTGCATCATAATCTACTAATTCTTACCTTGTATTAATAGAACTGCTTTCTAAATATAGCTCTCTGAATTATTAAGATCAGGCATAAAACTATAGGTTTTAACTTGTAGCCTTACCTTTCACGTTACTTTCTTGTTAGAATAATTTGAAAGAAGGGGGTAATAAAAATGCGGGTGCGTTGTGATGTATAGTAAGTAGTTAGGTGTAGAGACGGTGGTGTTCCAGTACGCAAGTGGGCAATCCCCCCTCCTCTCTCACTCGCATAAAGTACTAAAGATCTTAATTATATCCACAATTTTGACTTGCGTTTGCCTCCGGGACGGAGAAGTTGTCAAGAATCGTTAATCGAATTTCGAAACTTGGAAAAAAGTAATAGAGAAAAGTTATTTCACTTTCGAGCTTAATAATAAATTAACTTCCCCCCTTTTTGGGTGTAGGAGAAAGGGAGAGCTTCACGTACCACGAAAGTAAAGTGTAGCCGCTGGTTTGATTAAATTAAGTGCTGGAAGTGAATTTTTTTTCCAGTAGTAACAGGTATTGAATTGTTTTGTGTGATGGCACACAGAAAATGCGTTGAAGTTTATTTTTCAATGTTAGGAAAATAAAATGTTTATAAATGTTAACATAGGACCTATAAAGATAGTTGGTCTTGGAACACAATATGATTTGCACATTTGGAATATGGAAACCTTAAAAAATTCAACCAATACTTAGAAAGTTATCAGTCTTTGTCAATGCAGTATTACAAAAGGGATTTTACAAGAGAATAAAAGTTAACGTAAAAATCCAAAGCACTTTTAAGTTTTTTTCCAGAGAATTCGTTCGCACCGACCTTTATTGTACATTGCACATAACAAAAAAGAATGAATAAATTTTAGAGAAGATACAGGATGTAAGTTAGGTTTATGGTTAAATGTAGGTACAAATGATTCTGTACTTGCGAGACAGATGGCTTCCTGTAACAGTAACATCTGCTTGATTAACTTGCTAATGACTTAATCTGTTCGGCGCCATCCTGCACCATTTAGTTTAGTGATTTTGATTTAATCAGAAAGAGGAGTTAAGTGATAATAGAATTCTGTTTTGTGGGTATTTCAATGTAGTCGAACTGTTGGATAGACGGAGTTGATTGTGTAGTCGCCTTCGTGTAGAATTTGTTTTATTTCCGTTTGCTTATTTCTGTGTATGGAATTTCGGCTCAAAATACTGGATATAGAATCCGGTATTTAATCTAGCGACTGAGAGAATACCACAAAGAAACTCCGGTTCACGGGATTTGAACCAGCGGTATCCCGAATGCGGGTATAGCTGCAACCGCTTGGGTCATTTAGTCCGTGAAGCTTATTAATTAAATAATGTTTTCAGCATAAACAATCCACACATTTAGTAAAGATTCCTCCAAGAATTTCTCAAAGTCTTGAAGGAAAACTGTCATCAAGAACAGGATATTATTGTTTGCAGTGGATGCCCATCCTTTTTTACCCTTTTGCGGACCTGTTATGATTCTAAGCCTTTGTTTCTTAAGTATTGTATTTTGTAGTCCAAACCAAATGCATTGCATTGATCAGTGAAATTACTAGGCAAAACTTATCTATTTTAGAAAACTCTCATCTGGTAACATCCGCTTAACTGTGTGGTTCTTTGTACCATCAAAACAGTATTTTATCATTAACGGCAGCCTCATATTCTGGAATAATGAAATATCTGTAATATTGGTGAACTGTAGCTGCGGTTTTGTAATGTGGGCAAGAAACTTTTACCCTTTATTTAATAAATCATTATCTACCCATCTTTTCTTAGACGATCAGTGTTCATGTCTAAGCGATGAAGATGCGTTTCAGAATTCACTTTATAAACTAACAAACCAAGAACAAAAGTATTTCAGGTGTATTTCTAATGTGATAAAGATTAAGGTTAAAACCAGTAAGAAAATGGCCAAAGTTGCACTTTTTAATTTTGATAACACTTTTGGTTGTTTGAAAAATATATTCCCAAAATGTTATGCAAGCATTCCAACAAAGTCGTCTCCGAAAAAATATCATCGCTGCCACACTAAATTTGTATTATTATTTGTTGCATGCAGATTGTAAATATGTCACTAGTGGTTTAGCTTTCCATTTGCAAAATCTAAAAATAAATCTTTTTTTTTTGAGTGGCGCGTTTTATTTGTGTAACTAAAAAGTTGCGTGTATATTTATAAAGAAAAAAGAAGTATTTTTATGAGTTTTAGGTTCCATTAGTTAAAATTACGAATAATATATATTGCGAAGAAGGCGACCTCTCCTATTAAGGTAGTTGGTTGCTTGGCAGCCTGCGCCGGAAACCTTGTTTGGTTGGAGAGAATGGAAGGGAGTACCATCTTCTCCGACGGGAATGCTAGAAGCGGTATCGAGATACGGGTCATTTATGGATGCTTCATTCCTCCGCCTTCCGCGAACTCTGGAAACTCTTGGACTATGTATCGAAGAGAGTGCTCGCGACAGTTAGTGAGTTTTTGTTATTGATGCGACATAAAGTCCTGGTTACTGAGTGTGTTCTGAGTGAGTTGGCTATTGTGACGTGCAGCGAGTGCTGCTCAGCGGGCGAGGGATAGCGAAGTCCTTTGTTCGACACTCAGTGAGTGATGTGAAAGGAAGAATAGCTGCTTTGCGGGTATTTCATTACACCGCTACACGATAATGAGTCAGATTAAAAATGATAGCCCTTAGTAGATGGAACTGGAAACTCTAAACTTTACTTCCAATTTCCATGGCATTAAGTTCCAGGTCAGTTCATTAACTAGTTGTAATTAACACATAGGAATTATTTTTCTTTTAAATTCACGCGATACATAAACTTAAAAGGCGTGGACTTTCATAGAAGAATTTCGCTATTTTTCTCGTTCAGGAAAAGAGCGTTTTAAGAAACCCATGTGATTAATGATGCGCAAGAAACCAGCATAAAGTATCTATTGGCAGAGAAATGTAAAGGCAAGAATTAACGCCTGCGATGAAGGAAGATAAACATTTTCCCCCTTTTAATGCGAGCCACTTATCTGCAGAATATTCGGGTCCTCCATCAACCATTATATTTTTAGTGGAGATAGAGTTGCAGCACTCTCGATGGGTAGGTAGTGCTCATTTACTTTGGAGAGAACACCACCAGCTCTTTTTCATTGCGATGTAATTTCCTTACGGCAAGAGTTAGCTACGTATGCGTGACGTTGCTAGGGCAACGGTGAAAATACATCATTACTTCTTTAAAGAGGGACAACGCCTCGCTTGTCGGCGCTACTCTTCCAGGAAATTTGAAGTCTGAAGGGTCAGTAAACTAGTCTAGTGCCTACGTATTACTTGAACAGGCGAAATGATAAACGATCCAATTGCCAATTTTAAACATTTTAAGAACATGTCTTTTTCACTAGAACACAGGTCTGGAAAATAGGCAATTAATGGCGTCTAAGTCATATCTGGCAAAAACTAAATGGTAACCACTTGGAAATTTGAAAAAAATGCACATTTTTACTTTCTTACTGCTCATCTATGTTAAGTAGAGGAAGTATTACCCAACATTACTATATCACATTTCATCAGAAATTCACGTTTTGGGGCATCATAAATACCCCCAAAATATATTTCTACTTTACTACGTACTTAACTGTAAGTAGAGGAAGTATTGTATTCCACCCAAAAATTACTGAGATTTACATGTTTTGAGACCCTCTGAACATAAAAGCAGCATTAAAAAGTCTCTCTCTGTGTGTGTTTCTGTGAACAGCATAACACATAAACGAAAAACCGGTATTTCAGTTCAGCATCTTCCATGGACGCAACACGAAGATTTTCAAGAAAATTTCTCCACCTCAAAACTGCCCTTTACACGGAAAATTTTTCGTTATTTTTTATTTTCTGTGGCGGATTTTTATTAAAATACCGTATGTTTAAGATGTTTACCTGACACATAAAATGTATATCTGGAATTAACTGGGAATAGGCTGTGAATTCCTCTTGGTTTCTAATAACTTTTGTATAACCGCTAACAGCCTAAGAGAGAGACAAAATCTTACTACACACACACACACGCACGCACGCACGTGGGTCTTGTTATGGTATGCGATTTCTGTAAGATAAGTTTTTGTGGCGCAAAGCATTTCCGAGGTATCTTTTGTAATTGATGTGAATTTTCGAATACTTATGTGTTTTTCATTGGTAAGTCGCTATTCGTTTTATCTCGTGGTCGTGCAAAGAACATTAAAATTTAAATTGATCCTAATTATAGGTTCCCATTAAAAAAATTAAATTTACCCTAAAATGGCCATCATAACGCCCTCAAAAAAAAAACACGACTAATGGCATTTACTTTTCCTCATAATTTCAAGCAGCTTTTATTAAAGACGTTTCTTTTTACAGCACTTAATTTTCGAGATGTTGCGGTCTCAAAGTGCGGTCCATCGTATACTTATGTTTTTTTATGCTTTTTAAGTAATAAAAGTGATTTAAAAAATCCTTCTCATTTTTACTTTCCTGGAAATTTCCAAGGATAATTTTTATTTATCATCATCTTAAGATTATTTAGTGAAAATTCCGAAGCAATTAGGGAAAAGTAAGCACTTCAAAGAGCAAGTTTAGTGGGGAGCGCTGTAAACCTTTGCAAAAATAGCTACATTACACTTTCGTTATAGATACAAAGAGAACACGATAGTCAAATGTTTTAAGTACTGGACACTGTATGCGGGCCTTAATTTCCGTACTGTTTCCATACAATTGCGAGGAACAGCTGAAAATCAATGAGACTTTAAAAGAATGACAAGTATTGAACAATTCGAACCTTTAATAACGGATATCTCAGAAACGCTTATGCTACAGAAAAACTTATTTGAAGTAAATTGTGTGTTTTAAAGAGATCTACATCTTGTATATGGTGCTTTCCGTCTTAATGTTTACTAGTTATAGAAGATTATACAAAATTCCTTCCGAAGAGGACTTTACAGGTTATTTCCAGAAAATTCAACATATACATTTTATTTGTCACGTAAATATCTTTTGTATATGACATTTTAATCAAAATCGTTAGCCATTTTTTAAAAAATCAAACTTTTCGAAAAATATTTTATGGAAAGGGTAGTTGTGAGTTGGGGGATTTTCTTGAAAATCTTCATGTCGCATCTTTGAAAGGTACTGAACCTAAATACCAAGTGTGGTATTTATCCGACTTTTCGTTTTTGAGTTATGCTTATTCACACACAGATACACATACCGACCTTTTTCTAAGAATGCTTTTTTACTTTCTCTACTACGTATAGTAAGTAGGGGAAGTATTGCATTCCACCCAAAAATTCGATACCGAGATTTCATCGGAAATACATGTTTTGAGACCCACTGAATCAAAAAAAAGCATTTTTGGAAACATGTCCCTGTGTGTGTCTGTGTGTGTGTGTGTGTGTGTGTGTGTGTGTGTGTGTGTGTCTGTGTCTGTGAACAGCATAACTCAAAAACGAACGGTCGGATAAACACTAAACTTGGTATTTAGGTTCAGTATCTTCCAGAGATGCGACACGAAGGTTTTCAAGAAAATCCCCCCACCCCAGACTACCCTTTACATGGAACATTTTTCGAAAATTTTAATTTTCTCAAAAATGGCTCTAACGATTTTGATGAAAATATCATATGTTTAAGATAATGTCATGAGAAATAAAATGTATATCTCGAATTTTCTGGGAATGTCACCAAAAGTATTCTTCATTGTGAACGACTTTTGCATAACTGGTAAACCGTAAGAGATAGACAGAATTTTACTACACAAAAAAGTAGATCGCGTTAAAATACACAACTTATGTCATATACATTTCTTTTGTTGAGTGAACCGTTTTCGAGATATTGCTTGTTATTTCCTTAAATATTTCAATACTTATACTTTTTCCCAAATTCGTTATTCATTTTTTACTTTCTCTACTACGTGTAGTAAGTAGGGGAAGTATTGCATTCCACCCAAAAATTCGATACCGAGATTTCACCGGAAATACATGTTTTGAGACCTCCTGAATCCAAAAAAAGCATTTTTGGAAACATGTCCGTGTGTGTGTGTCTGTGTGTGTGTGTGTGTGTGTGTGTGTGTGTGTGTCTGTGAACAGCATAACTCAAAAACGAACAGTCGGATAAACACCAAACTTGGTATTTAGGTTCAGTATCTTCCAGAGATGCGACACGAAGGTTTTCAAGAAAATCCCCCCACCCCGGACTACCCTTTACATGGAACATTTTTCGAAAATTTTAATTTTCTCAAAAATGGCTCTAACGATTTTGATTAAAATATCATATGTTTAAGATAATGTCATGAGAAATGAAATGTATATCTCGAATTTTCTGGGAATGTCCCCAAAAGTGTTCTTCATTGTGAACGACTTTTGCATAACTGGTAAACCATAAGAGATAGACAAAATTTTACTACACAAAAAATGTAGATCTCGTTAAAATACACAACTTATGTCATATACATTTCTTTTGTTGAGTGAACCGTTTTCGAGATATTGCTTGTTATTCCCTTAAATTTTCCAATACTTATACTTTTTCTCAAATTCGTTATTCATTTTTTTATGCCCTGGACATGCAAAGAGAATGGAATGCGCCACATAGCAACCAGCGCTTAAAATATTTGGCTATAGCTTAAAGCCTAGCAATTCCCCTTGCATCTACAAGAAAATTAGCAATAAGATTGACATCTCGATATCTCGATTAACATGAAGCATATGGAGAATAGGCGTTTGTAAAAATAGATTGTACAAGAGTAGAGAAACTCATGTGAGTGTAACACTTCAGATTTTTACTTTCTCTATTACGTATAGTAAGTAGGGGAAGTATTGCATTCCACCCAAAAATTCGATACCGAGATTTCACCGGAAATACATGTTTTGAGACCTCCTGAATCCAAAAAAAGCATTTTTGGAAACATGTCCGTGTGTGTGTCTGTGTGTGTGTGTGTGTGTGTGTGTGTGTGTGTGTGTGTGTCTGTGTGTGTGTCTGTGAACAGCATAACTCAAAAACTAACAGTCGGATAAACACCAAACTTGGTATTTACGTTCAGTATCTTCCAGCGATGCGACACGAAGATTTTCAAGAAAATCCCCCCACCCCAGACTACCCTTTACATGGAACATTTTTCGAAAATTTTAATTTTCTCAAAAATGGCTCTAACGATTTTGATGAAAATATCATATGTTTAAGATAATGTCATGAGAAATGAAATTGTATATCTCGAAATTTCTGGGAATGTCTCCAAAAGTATTCTTCATTATGAACGACTTTTGCATAACTGGTAAACCATAAGAGATAAACAAAATTTTACTACACAAAAAATGTAGATCGCGTTAAAATACACAACTTATATCATATACATTTTTTGTTGTTGAGTGAACCGTTTTCGAGATATTGCTTGTTATTTCCTTAAATTTTCCAATACTTATACTTTTTCTCAAATTCGTTATTCATTTTTTTATGTCCTGGCATGTAAAGAGAATGGAATGCGCCACATAGCAACCAGCGTTAAAATATTTGACTATCGCTTAAAACCTACCATATTCCCTTTGTATCTACAAGAAAATTATCAATAAGATTGACATCTCGATATCTCTATTAACATGAAGCATATGGAGAATAAGCGTTTGTAAAAATAGTTTGTACAAGAGTAGAGAAAGTCATGTGAGTGTAACACATCAGATTTTTTTACTGTCTCTACTACGTATACTAAGTAGGGGAAGTATTGTATTCCACCCAAAAATTCCATACCGAGATTTCACCGGAAATATATGTTTTGAGACCCCCTGAATAAAAAAAAAAGCATTTTTGGAAACATGTCCGTGTGTGTGTCTGTGTATGTGTCTGTCTGTGTCTGTCTGTCTGTCTGTGAACAGCATAACTCAGAGACGAGCAGTCGGATAAACACCAAACTTGGTATTTAGGTTCAGTATCTTCCAGAGATGCAACACGAAGGTTTTCAAGAAAATCCCCCCACCTCAGATTATCTTTACATGGAACATGTTTCGAAAAGTTTAATTTTCTCAAAAATGGCTCTAACGATTTTGATTAAAATATCATATGTTTAAGATATTTTCATGAAAAATAAAATGTAATTCTTGAATTTTCTGGTAATGTCTCCAAAAGTATTCTTCGTTGTGAACGACTTTTGCATAACTGGTAAACCATAAGAGATAGACAAAATTTTACTACACAAAAAATCTAGATCGCGTTAAAATATACAATTTATGTCATATACTTTTTGTTGTTGAGTGAACCATTTTCGAGATATTTCTTGTTATTCCCTTAAGTTTTTCAATAATTTTCTCAAATGGGAATTCGTTATTCATTTTTTTTGTCTTGGATAAGCAAAGAGTATTAATTTGTGGCAAAGAGAATGGTGCTGGACATAACAACCAGCTATTAAGAGATATGTCTGTGCTTATATTGCCCTTGCAAATACAAAACAAGGGGAACATAGTACGCCTTAAGCGATTGTCAAATAGTTTTAGAACTGGTCGCTATGTGTAAAATGTAATTCTCTTTGCATGTCAAAAGATCGTTTCTGCAGATGTTTATCTCGATTAATATGAAATAGATGGAAAATAAGAGTTTGTAAAAATAGCTTGTACAAGAGTAGAGAAAGTCATGTGAGTGTAACACATCAGAATATTTTTATTGGGGCCCTCAAAATATATATTTCCAGAGGAATCTCGATAGCGATTTTTGGGTGGAATGCAATACCTTCTCTGCCTACTATGTACGTGGTAGAGGAAGTGATAAGCTATCGAATAGTTTTTATATAAAATATACGATAGTGAGAGAGAAATTTAGATGAACGTAAGATATATATATATATATATATATATATATATATTAATTTTTATTGAAGCGATTTCAAAACTTACATTTCCAGTAGAATTACAATACCAAATTATTTTAGGCTAGAATGTTTAAGTTCTTGTTCGTTAGAGAAAGTAATAATAATAATAATAATAATAATAATAATAATAATTCTTAAGAATCAAATTTATCAGCAGTGTTAATTCCACATTAATAAAACTGCATACTGTAGAGAGAGGCGTGGGAATTTTTGTTCGGTCGCAGATCTATCGGTGGATGTTGTAATTACGCGGGACTACTTTGAACGCATAATATGTGCATTTAAATAGGGTACAGGCAAGGACACTGGTGTTTAACTCGGCCGGTGACCGTTACCCTGCTCAGCGTAATTAAATAAATGGTAATGAGGAAGCATATTAGCCGGTGCTGTTGTAGGAGAGAATATATCGGTTTAATATCCGGACTTAACCTAAAAATCGGGATGGCACCACTGTTTAGCGCCGCGGCTGTGGTGTGTGGGTGGATGCTGCGAGCCTGTGCAACCCACCCACCCCCACCATTGAGCCACGCTGTGCGGCGGGATAGTCTAGTGTAGTCGTGTCCGGGGGCTTGTGCAGCTCGTATCGTGCTCTCCTCGCTCCAGACTCTCAATCACAGACAGGTAAGTGATACCGCCGTCTTCAATGTACTCCAAACATGTTCACTAAATGTAATTCTTCATTTCATAGATTTTTATATCAACTGTTTCAAAGGAAATAATTTTTGATTAGTAAAAGTTTTTCCTTTAAGCACTTTTTGTATTCTGTCTTTATGTATATACTTAAAGGGAAATAGCACAGGCTTAAGTTTGTAAATTTAAGAGCCCCTTTTCTCTAAAAATATCCATTATATTACTGTGTATTATTTTATCCACTTAATATAAGTATTTGACTACATATTAAAACATTTTTAGGAAGTTAAGCTTCTATTTTTCCGAATACGTCTTTTGCTTTTATCCAATTAACGTTTTCCGACGTAGCTAAAATCTTACAGAACCGCTCCCCTCTTTGGAAGGGGTAGAGCCATAGGTTATTATTACTATTAACTTTCGTAACAGCCCCTATGGAAAAAGACAAATTTGAGAATGCATGCTACTCGAGGTATATACTTAAAAATAATCTGCATAAAGCTAAAAGAGTTCACTATGAATTTACATACACATGGATAGGTCTTGAGGAAAGATATAGCAATGTAAAATCCCAAACCCACTGTACAATTTCCTCTCAAATCCTTAATAAAGGATGCAACGCCCTGTATTTGGAAGGGAACATTGCAGAAATATTGGCAATTAACAGTTACTGGTGGTGGTCCGCTCTTACTTCTTAAACAACTGATGTGCAACACTCACGACTTTTTCTACCCATAGCAAATTCACATACCTATATACCTTAAATATTATACTCTTTCTTATAAAAGTTGACTCTTTTATCCACGTTACATTGTTGAAGGCAAATGTTTGCCTAGAAATTATTTGAAACTAAGTAACATTTAAATGCTTATATCACAAGTTGGTGTTTGTTAGCAACGAGTTGATGCGAAGCAAAAGAAAGAAAGACAAATAGAACAAACAAAACAAGAATTGCAAGTTCTCATTATTCTTCCATTGCATTAAGCACCCCAGTTTAGAAAAACGTAAACATACAAGGAAGAGTTCGGAATCGGCTATGCTATACAAGTATATTTAACACAACCGCATATCTTGATAAAGTCTGCATTTTTCTGTAGTAAGTTTTTGTCTTTGCCTTACGTAAAATGAAAAGCTTCATTTCAAATGAAGAGGCTAGTCACAGAGTATTCAATATATGCAGTTTAGTAGTAATGCTAATATCTCAAATTTATTACATTTGAATCAAGATTATTAGAATCGTATTCAAAGACCAAAAAGTAAAGAAAATTTTCCGTATAAAGATACTTTATGGGTGGGGGAAATTTCCTAAAAATCGCCTTGCATAAGTGTATTTGTTATTAACCTAACTTTTCGTTTTTTAGTAACAGTTTACACACATGGCTGCGTATACACAAACGCATGCACTCATGCATGTACACAGTTTTACTTTCTAAGCATTTACATAATGTAAATAGAGGAAGTATTGTATTCCACGCAAAAATTCAGTATCGAAATTTTACTGGAAATTCATCTTTTGAGGTCCCACCTCAAAAAAAGGTTTAGAAAAAGCTTCGCGCGCGCCTATTTCTGTGTGTGTGAACAGCCTAACTCAAAAACGCAAAGTCGGCTAAATGCAAAACTGCATGTTTAAGTTCATTTTCCAGGGATGCAATACACAATTTAAAAAAAATCCCCCATTCCATGCTACTCTTTACGTGGAATTCCGTCTTTTTTGGTTTATAAAATAGTTAATAATTTTGTTTAAGATGTCATATATTTAAGATATTTGCATGGATAATAAAATATGTATCTTGAATTTTCTCTGAATAGTCTACGAAGTCCTCTTTGTTCTGAATGATTTCTATATGCAAGTGTAAACTATATAATTTGTGTCAAATGTCTTTCTGGTAACATTAAATATTCGTTGTTGCATCTTTAAACTTTTTATAGGTAAAACTTGCTTGCCATCTTTAAAGCCTCTTCGGCGATGTTTTCCCCCCGAATTTTTTTCCAATTTTTTATGATACGTGAGCAGTGGTGTTTTATTTTTCGTACCTTAATGTAAACAATGTATATTACTTAATTTGCTATAATTTATAGTGAAAGATGTATCGCACATAATGTGAATATAACAATTACTTTTTATATGAATACAATAGTATGTAAGTTGTAATGGGTGAACAGCCTTATGAATGATTATTATTCTAAGATTTTTCAAGATTTTAAGAGGTTTCTAAAACGATTTTAACCAGGGGAGATAAAAACTTCCAATATATATATATATATATATATATATATATATATATTACTAAAGGTAGAGGAATAGTGCATTCCATTGGAAGTGCACGCTTTTATCTCCCCTGGTATATATATATATATATATATATATATATATATATATATATATTCCTTAAACACGTTGCTCCGCGTTTCTTCTGCACGCAGTTGTGTGTTGCCAAATGTAGTCCATTAAGGGAACAGAATTGTTTCAGAACAAAACAAATCTTATCTTATGACTTAATCTGGAGTGGGAAGAAATCCAAAAATATTTTAGTGAGTAAAAGAACTTCAAGTGTAACATACTATTTCCTGTAGGTATCCATTTCGGATTCTCATGTGTTCCTTTTATGCTGCATTATTCAAATAAAGGTTGATTCTTTCACTTACGTTTGTAGTTGCGATAAATATTATCCTAAAAATGCTTTCAAGTTAAGCAATATTGGGTTGCATGCAGAAAGAACACGGCTGTTTATATCAAGTCGGTTTTTGATAGAAATGACCCATGGAAAGAAAAGAAAGAAAAGAAAATTTGACCTGTACTTATCACACGATTTTTTTTCTGCCTACTTCTAATTCACAATTACTATATTGTATAAATTGTACAGTTCATACAAACATGTATTCACAATAAATATTTGCGAAGACTTGTAATTCAAGGTTGGCAATACGATGGTTGCATGCAGAAGCAACATTCAACTGTTTACCACAAGGCCATTTTCGTGAGTAATAAGCTGGATAGAGCGACAAAGAGAATGAATAAATCATTTTCAAACATGAAACATGAATAACTCGTTTTCAAACATGAAACATGAATGTCCTCTTTTGGGTCATTGTTTTTCATAAGGGTATATATTTAAGAATAATGAATGAGAGGGTTTCAAAAATTACAGTGGTACAGTAACGAATTGTAACAAAAACTACATTGAAACTACAATAGAAATTGTAATAATCATACATCAACAAAATGGCAGTGTAAAGCTGCTGCTTCAAATCCTAAGCATTCACCCGAAGAGAATTTATATCAACATGTAACTAAATTTGTGATCTCTACCCATATTAATTTACCTGAAAATGCATAAATATGATTTGAATTCACCAACTCTTTTTACTTTTAGCAGCCATTTTGTTAAATCATGTAACTGTTCTTGCAAGAATACAGAACATCATTGTTATGCATGCCAGTTTTATTCTCTGTATTCATCTAGAGGAATTAATGCATTCCAATCTAAAACTGGATATAGGGCTTTCACCGGAAATACACGTTTTGAAGTCCACTGGAGCCGAGAAAGGAATTTTTGAAAACGCTTCATGGCAGGGGAGTGTGTGTGTGTGTGTGTGTGAGAGAGAGAGAGAGAGAGAGAGAGAGAGAGAGACAGCACAACCCTAAAACGAAACATTGGATAAATTCCAAATGGCATACATGAATTACAAAACTAGGTATTTAAGCCTACTGGGCGAAAATTTGCATGAACATTCACTCACCCAGTCTGCCTTAATATAGAAAAATGTTCGTTATTACTTTTCTTAAAAATAACTTTTGATTTGTATTAAAATGTACATTTGATATTTTAAATGCACATGTTTAATTTTTTGTGAGTAGGCTTTGAATTCGTTTTCATACCGATTCGATTTGTACCGTTTTGTATGACTGGGAAATCATAAGAGATAGACAAAATTTTGACACAAGAAAAATATAGAGTTCATTAAAATACAGAATTTATGTCAAATTTCTTCATAGCGTTTAAGTGTTTGTAAGTTTACACTTTCCAAGTACGTCATCTGACGACTTCAAGATTGTGATTCTTCTTTTTATTTCCATTTTGTTTTTTGAAAGTTGTTTTCTTGTGTTCTGCTTCTGATATTTTTACACATCACAACTTTAAAGGACACAAATATCCATGCCCGAGGCGTTACATGAAGCCGCGGTCTTCCACACTAAATAGCACCAAAGCCCAACTCTCTAGCGTCAGTCCTGTTACCAGAGCTAAACAGGAATGTTTTCGAATGTTGTAAAACACTAGTTGCTTAATTTTAAATCATGCCTGGATTAAATGTATATTGTGAATGACTAAAGTGGTTAAAATTACTTTTTATATTAGTAAGTGCTACAGTATATACCGGATATTTGCGAATTTGTCATAGATAGAGAGCCTTGTGATGTTCATATCAATTTTTACTTTTTCTACTACGCATAGTAAGTAATGGTAGTGTTGCATCCACCTAAAATTCGAGTCGAGGTTTCACTGGAAATATATGTTTTGAGGCCCCCCTGAACCGCCAAAAAGCATTTTTAGAAAAGGTTTGTCTCTCTCTCTCTCTCTCTCTCTCTCTCTCTGTGTGTGAACAGCATAACCCAAAAACGAAAAGTCGGATAAATACCAAACTTAACTCAACATTTAAGTTGAGCATCCTCCAGAGATGCGACATGAAGATTTTCAAGAAATTCCTCTACCCCAAACTACCCTTTACATGAAACATTTTTCGAAACTTTTGATTTTCTAAAAAATGGCTCCAACGATTTTGATTAAAATACATTTTAAAAATATTTACATGACAAATAAATTGTATATCTTGAATTTTATGGGAATAGCCTACGAAGTCGTCTTCATTCGGAAGGAATTTTGTATAATATTGTATAACTAGTAAAGGTTAAACGACAGACGAAAACGTACCACACAAAAATGTAGATCTGTTTAAAACACACGATTTATTTCAATCAACTTTTTTGTGGCATAAGCCATTTCTGAGATATCCGTTATTAATGGTTCGAGTTGTTCATTCTTTCAAGTCCTGTCAACATTCAGTTGTTTCTCGCGATGTCATGGAAAAAGTATGGAATTTTAAGGCCAGCATATAGCGCCCAGTTCTTAAGGATTTGACTGTCTCTGTTCTCTTTGTATCTATAACGAAATGTGTAATGTAGATACTTCTGCAAAGGTTTATTTAGATTAAAACGAAGTAGATGGTGAAATAACCTTAAGTAAGAATAGTTTGTATATTCACTAATAAACGATACAGGTAGAGAAAGTCGTGTGAATGTAGCACATCACACATTTTTTTCTTGTTTCTTGACTCTGTTTGACTTTATGCTTATCGAGTTATTCCCTGGTTAAGTAGCACTATAAATAGTGACACTTTGTGTGTAACACCAGGAGTAAGTATAATTTTTTTGCACCAAGGAAATTGATTGGGATTTGTATGTTACTGAAATGCATATAAAACTTAAAGTAGTAAACATTAAGAAAAATTAAAGTAATAAATATTGAAAAATTCTCCTTATTTCATGAACGATTTCATAATATGTGGTTCTGTTGTAGTTTTAAATGATTTATACATGAAGAATGTTAGGAAATGAGATAATTTATTTTCTTCTAGGTTGTTTGCATCTCCACAGTTTAGAAACAGTTGATCTAAATGTTCATGCACTTGTTACATAAATATTTTCTTGACTTAATTGCACAAAACTACGCAACTTTACAACTGCAATCTTCAACCCACAGTAACAATTTTGATCCAAGGTTAACAACGTAATGATAAAAATAAAGTAACCAAATTTGCAGCAATGCAACATTTTTAAATTGCAAAAATAGAATTTAAAGCATAGAAAGAATTTCCAATTTACTTGTGTATCCTTTGAATGAATTATATGAGCGGTATTTGATACAAGCATTATTTTAAAACAAAATTTTTTCTTATGTTTTATACCTATACTTGAGTGTTATTTACTAAACAATTTGTGTAACAAAATTAACTGTTATAACTTAAAATTAACGTCGTGTCTTATTGATTTTACCGTCATAAATTCTCATTTAATTCATTATTATTTAATAACTTGTATGCCATAAGTGTTTATTTGTAAGGAATCTCAACTGAGCACGATATTTTTTCATTTAGGGATGATGCTAAAAATAGTTATGTTTATATTGAATGTAGTAATTCTGTAGCAAAATAAATAAAAACAGTTTCCTGAAATATAATTGCCAAATACATTGACATTTTTTAAAAATGTCATGAGTTGCATTCTTGAAGAATGTTGGATATATGCGGAATTACCTCCTATGACAATGCCCAACACTTGAGGAGTTGGTATTCCGAATGTTTCTATTTTCGGTTTCGTTCTCGACAATGGTTATAAAAGCCACCCAGATTTCTGAATGGACTGTTTGAGATACACGTCAAAATGTTTACTGATGTTGTGTAGAAGTTGGACTTTGAAAATATTGTCAAGTGAGTAATAAGAAAGGCATAAAGCTGGATTACCATGAATGAAAGAACCCGAGGAGTAGAAGAAAAGAAAGGAGAACAGAAAATAAAGGGAACCTGAAGAGCAGAAGTGGCGATGCGTAGTGTTTACAATGGCGAAGGCGCCGTGAGCTCTGAGGCGTTGTATCATCAAAGAAGTCGCTGTAATTGTTTTGCCTTGCTCATCGACGATATAAGAATGCAAGCGTTTTTGTTTCGCCACATGAGAAGAAGCCCTGTACTTTTTTATTTGTGGATAGAGGATTGTAAGTCACTTTCTGAAAGTTCACAACACTTTCAGAAAAGCGTGCTTCCAGGCGATTAAAGCCTACATCGAATGTGGGTCTGAATATCACAAAGAGAAACCCTTGTCTTTTTTAACACATGATACTAAAATTTATCGTTTAACGACATAAACTATAAAATGCTTATAATATACAGGCTTTGAAGTTTCACTTATTTATATGTGAATCAACTACGTATTGTATACGTAGTTTAAGTGTCCTGAGGTTTTCTTTAGACATCTTGTTAATTATTGGCTGAACTTGCGCAAACATTTTAATTTACTTAATATTAAGGCAGTTAGCACCCACCTTTACAAAGATACACTTGCAGAAATTCCATTGCGAGGGAGTTTTACTCAAACATGAATTAGGAAAAATAACGAGATTGTCAATGTACACATTGCGTTGTATTTCAGGTGCGTTCGTAACATTTGTTATGTGGTATTTAGTAGACATTTTAGGAAACAATTCCAAAAATGGTATATTTTAAGTAAACTACCAGTATATCCTACTCTTAAATTTCTATCCATTATAAGCAGAACATAACCGATAATATATGTTAATTGTATCATTTGTACAGAGTGAGGCAAAAAACTACGAACCGCCTGCGCGGTGTCTTTCCTGTCCGCGTCCTCGGCGCTCGTTGCCGTCTGCCGCTATCATAGAAAGGCGCGGATGAAACCATACATGTTTAAAAATACTTTTAAAGGCTTTACTTACCAACTTTATGAAAGGAGATGCTGAAACTGACCACCATCGTTGTCCAAACAAAATATCCGTCAGGAAATTGCCAGCATTTCTCAACGTGAACTACGGCGAGTGATGGATACTTTCCTAAAGAGATGCCAAAAATGTATGGACAACGACGGTGGCCAGTTTAGGCATCTCCTTTCATAAAGTTGGTAAGTAAAGCTTTTAAAATTAGTTTTAAAAATGTTGTATGGTTTCATTCGCGCCCTTCTATGACAGCGGCAGACGGCAAGAACGCGGACAGGAAAAACACTGCGCAGCCGGTTCGTAGTTTTTTTTGCTCACTCTGTATACCCCCTTTAACTTCTGTGATCATATCGGAGGCTTTGACTTAGAAACAACAGATGCTGTTACTAACTCGTTGACTGTAGGTAGGTATCTATTTAACTTTTATTTAATTAATTTTCATTTGGAAAGATACACATTCACTCACACATTCACATTTCCAGACTCTGCGGGGGGTATGGAATGAATCTAGTTATAGAAAAATTACCCTGCTTCAGCCGAGAATCGAACCCGAGATTTCTGGATTGAGAAGCCAGAACTTGACCGCAGAGATTATAAAGGCAGTCAGATATGTTGTTTCGTTACACACATAGTGGCAACCCACCTTCATAAGCCGGATTTTACCGCTACGTTGTGTTAAAGAATCTGTTTAAATCTATGAATTTCACCAAGATATTATTTATTTTAATGCTAACTTTGTGATTGCATAGTTTATCTTAAGGATGGCCAGGAATCTGGAATTTCGACGCGCGCGCCGATGGTTCTGAGTTGTTTTAAATAAATCTAAATTCATAACACAAAATTTAAAATAAAAATCATAGCTACGTCCTAAGTCGGGGTGCAGCTAATTGAGCATATGTTTAAGGCTTAATAAGTAATGGTATCGAATCCCAGTCTCCCACAGGACAAACGGCAGCATAGACCATTACACCACACAGCAACTGTTTGGTGTAGGAGCCTATAAACACTTTAAGAGCTTTTCGGCCACTGTCCTGGAATCCATGTGATTGTATTCCGCTTCTGATTTCAATACGAATTAAAAAAATAGCACATTTATTTCCTCCCGCCGGTTTGCAGTCACTAAAAATTCAGTTTCCGAATTTTCGCTAAGTAGTTCAGTACTTTTTTCGCTACCGCACCATTTTTGGGGGTCTATGATAAGCTGTCATATTGTAAACATGGCTTCCCATCTAGAATATTTAGTTTTGAAATAAAATAAAAATGACACTGGCTTTTAAAGGGAAATACAGCGTTAGAACTAAAATTATTTTTGATTAGTACTCCTAAAGAACAATTTACAAGTTTTAAATATTTAGGGTGTGAAGTCACTTCTAAGCATACACGTGTAAGAAGAAACAAACTTCCAATGTTCCAGGAAATGCAATGTGGTACAATAAATAGAACATTAAGATGAAAAACAAGAAAAGAACTGAAATTGTATAACGTAACAGTAGTACCGGTTTTTGTGTGAAACGACACAAGTGTTGACAAAAGTAAATTGTAAACTTCTTAAATGAAGTTCCTAAGATCGGCCAAGAGTTGTACAAGGCTGGGTAGAACCAGGAATGAGGATATAAGAAGTGAACTAAATGTGGTATCGCTGGAAGAAAAGATTCTAAATTTCAGAGAAGTAAGTGGAACATCTTGAAAAAAAAATCCAAAACAGATTTCAATACATAAGCCAAAAGGAAAGACAAAGCCGGCACAGGCTGAAAGCATAATCCCTGAAGAGAAGAAAAAGAAGAAATAAAAATGACTGTTGGAACAAGATTTTGGCCCATAAAGTGTTAAGTGTAAAAATAGATACAGTTCGCTTTGGCACTCCGCTTCTTATAGTCAGTTTAAAAGCTTCTTCAGCCATTGGATATTTCTGTTTGAATTACGTTCTTTAAAAGTAATTAAAGCATCGAAAGTTGTATTGAAGAAATTCTGTTTTAAGGAGCTTCAGCAGTAACAAAACTCATTTTAATGTAAAACCCCACTTACATAGTTAGGGTTGCAAAATGCAAACTCAACACTGTTATAAACAATTGTTCTTGGATGAAATTCGTTTGAAATTGATAAGGAATTTAACAGTAGTTAATATGAGCAGTGTTGTTAAAACATGTTGTTTTGGGGATTCCTTCCTAAATACCAGAAGGAACAAAATGTTGTGTATGTACCTGAAAATGTAACGGAATGTCTACATTTACGATTTTTTTTTAAAAAAAAGTCAGATCCTAGTCAGTCTTTCACATTGCGGAAAGTGGGAGCGCTAAGGAAGCGAATGCGGGAATCAGATGTAAGGTGTCAGTGCGCAGTAGTAATAGTTTTAGAGCCGGCACTACGGTCGGCCGATAAACGTAACGTTTAAAGCTATCCAACAGTTAGCACATTTATTTGACAGTTGCATTAAAGTGCGTAGTATGACTTGCGTTTATTCACAATCCGGAAGATCGAGCAGCATATAACAGCAATCTGGCAGAGATAAAAGAAAAACATTGATGACTGTACATAATATTGGATTTGTAACCTATAAGCTTTAGCAAAAAGGTGCTTTTATAAGTGTACGTGTTATTTTTCGAAAGTAAATGCATACCTTTGTACATCATCGTTCAGGCATGTTTCTATGGAGAATATGAAAATTAAAGGATTCGCTACGGAAACCAAACGCAGGTTCCCCGCTTCCAAAATTTCCGTACCTTTATTTACCCTTTTAGGTCTTAAGTATGCGGGAAATATCGCAAAACTACTTAAAGTTGGTCTGTAGGTGAACTACTGATTACTTACTCGTAATTTAGAGTAATACTGAATAAAACGGTGAATGTGGTGGTGTTTTAACTTCATAGGAACGAAGAAGTCAACCTTGAACTGATAGCTTAGTGGCGTTAGTACACGAGTGCTAAAAGAAACTGGATGTGAGTTAGTTTGCCAATGTATTTGTCCTACATTTCATGCATGAGCATAAGATGTCATTTCCGTTATTTACTCTTTCGTTCAAAAATGTCATCCTCGCGATTATGTGGGAAGTTGTAGCACTCAGCGGCGTGAAGCATTAGGTGACCTTTATTGAAACTATTCATTACCTAGAACAGAGATTTTTCTGTGTCTTAAGCTTCATTACATTTTACAGCAATATATTTACACCTGGAAACTGATGTCAGTAATTTTTCTCATGAAATGGGAGTTTTATTTCAGCGACTGTCACGTGTAGATTAAAGAGAACATTTGTGTTGCTTTGTTTTTAGTGACTGGAGTTTCAACCACTTAATATATTAACTAACGTGTTTTAATGAGTACTCTGGCTATTCTCATAGAAATAATTGGAGTAATGTAATGTTTCAGCTCCTAATGATCTATTTATAAGAGCGCTGCTGAAATATTTAGCATGGAAGTAAATGGAAGGAAACGAACGAGTGGTGCCATACGTATGTTACAAGCCCAAAATTAATATATTTGATGTGAATTATGGCCTATGTAATAAAAATAATACCAGCTACTAATGGGCTAAACTTGTTGGTGGTACTGGAGAAAGCATTTATCTTTCAATTAGTTAAAATGCATCATAAGTATCTAATAATTTATCTGGCGATGGTAGTAGAGGCCCTAACTGTCTTGAATCAAGTATAAAATGTGGTATTTATTCAACTCTTCAAAGACGACCCAGGAGTTCGAATGTTTCTTCACATGAAAATGAACGATCGCTGATTCACTGTTACGGAATCTTGATGTCGGCCACTGTTGGAATGCTCATGTCTCTCAGTTTACATGCATTGTTTTACTAGAAGCCCCAGTTAATATAATTAAGTTGAATGATTCAACTGGCCCGTTAAACCTTATTCTCCGATCTGCCGTTTCCATATTGTTAGTGCACTGTCAATGTACAGAGCGGTTTTGTAATGCCCCTTTTGTGCACTGCCATTGACGTGTTAGCAGGTTGCACATGAAGTGCAATTTACTTTAAAAGCTTCAGTTTAGGCCGAACTGCATTTGGAAAAAAAACAACTTTTTCTGTGAGCGTTTTGCATGCAATTTCGGTAGTTGTGTTTTTGTGCTTTTTGTTTCGTGTCAATCGAACAAATAACAAGGACTGAATGATTGAGTGTGTGATATTTATGGGATGACCGACCATCCATACCAACTTTTCTGTGACAGTCCCGAATTTACACCTGCTGTCGTAGAAAAAGACGTTGTATAATACACATTCCTAAATTTAATTTTAAATAAGTTCGACTTTACCTCGCTTCTTAAATTCACTTCGTCCAAAAATAATTCACTTCGTGCAAAAAACTTCCGTAATAAAGAACTATCTATAGCTCCTCATTCCTTCCATCGACTATCTGATGAAAATATATTACCACTGTCTGCTAAACTATTCTGTAATCATTTTTCAGGTTGTGTCTTCCTTTAACTGACCTATATATGCAATAATAGCACGTTTTTAAACCTCGAACTATCGCGAAATGGACATCTTTGCAAAGAAATGGCCAAATGGGCACCATAATTTTTTGTCAGCTTTAGATTTCGTTGTACAGAATTATTTTTACCGCTTGCATAAATTTGAGTGGTTTCTGTAAATACAGACAGAAACGGTCCCTTGGCGAGAGCCATGACAGCAGCACGGTTTTATATTTTGTACATGTAGCATATTGGAACTACGAATAAATCAGAAGCAGCAGTTTGTTTTTGAGCGAAGGCGTTTGTAGAGTTATCCACATAGTTTCCAAGTTTTCTTCCGTTTTCACATGAAGAGGTTATTTCTGCATTTATTTATTAATTTAAATAGGGAAATCTAAAGTTGTGGGAGCCCATTCCAGACCCGAGGAAGACATTTTCGATGAATCCTGAGTATTGTGCGCTTGTGCTTTCGATTTTTTTTCTTCCGGTTCTCAAACGTGCTCATTAGACTTTTGAGGAAGTTCATTGAAAATGGATTTTGGAGGTCGAGAGATCGGTCTACATGGGCCTTATCTCCCGAAAAATTCATTTCCATTTATTTTTAAGGGAAATGTTATAATTGGAAGCAATTGCGATCATAAGTCAAAGACTGTCACTGGCCGTAGAGCTTTCAGCCAAAATGCGATTAGAAATATACACCAGCTCAATACAGATTCCATAAGCTTAATACATATTCTTCACGCAAGTTCCTTATACTGTTGGGCGTTCAGGTTGTCAAATATTTGAAAGATTCTAGCTCCTCGACTCGGGCACTTCACTTATCAGCTGGATAGAAACATATTAATAAAACTGCGGTCAAAAAAGAAAAAAAGAAAGAAAGTAAAAAAAAAACATAAGATAGAACTTACACAAAACTTTTAATTGATTAATATGCACTGATTCATAAAATTATTTTTTTATAATTTTATTAATTCATAATTATTTTAAATTATAGTTAAACCTTAAGGTTAAGGATTACGTTTAAGACTTCCTAATCAGCTGTACGTTGTAATCTGTTCAATTATGATAGTGTACTTCGTGGTTAACATCAGTTTTAGTAGATTGTGTTTCATACTTATTCAAGATCATCATGTATTTAGTTGGTGCAAGGCCTGACTTTTCTATGAACATCACTTGCTCTCTGGATTTACTTTATTTAATGCAACGAATATCAGAAACCAACGCATGAATGTCCAAACTTAGTAGTATCAGCTGCGTCCTGCAGGAAGTATTGTTGTACCATTCGTAACAGGATACTGTTCTCGAACAAATAAGCGGCTCTTCGCCTTTCACAGTTGACAGCTGGTAACCCTGTCGATGTAACCTCAGCCCTTAATTCATAGCAAAATTATAGAGCACACCGATACCTGCTACCTAATTCATCAACTGAGGAAACTTAAAAAAAAAAAAAAACAAAACAAACAAACACCATTAATTTAACAAAAAGAAAGTGAAGTGGTGAGGGGAAGTCCGAAAGTCCGAGACACTTTCCAGGTTGCCAGGAAAAGATAATGAGAAATTTATTGCCGATGCGATACGCAAATTACCACTTGAAAAACTTATATTATCCTTAGGCGAACTAGCCTCTGCTACGATAATATGGAAACAATTTTGGCGAAAAATTATGAAGTAAACAATATTAAAGAACACCATAATAACAAAGTCATTACTAGCCCACCTCCGTGATTAGAGGTTAGCGTATCTGTCTCATTTCAGAGGTCGAATCTAGTTGAGTTCAGTAAGGTTCTTCAGTAGATTTTCCTTCATTCTGTGAGGGTAAATATTACGTAACTCTTTAAATTGCATTGACCCAGTGCTCATTTGTTACATTCCTTCAAGATACGATATGACCACCAGGTTGAAGTGTCTATAATAATGGATTTCTTGTTTAAATGGGCTGTTAACATAAGATAACTTTGACAACCCAAAGGTAAGTGATAAGGGTTCCCATAAATGGTCCGTATTAATCGAGGTTATCTTAATTATCTCCATTTTGTTTGTTTAACGACCAGAGCGTCAGAGACTTTACGGAGATAAAACGCTATTGTTTTGTTTAGAATGACAATGTTGCTTTCTGCACTCGACGATGAAGGTTTACAGCGCTGTGAAGTAATCGGATTCCCTCAGCTGCCACTATTTTAAGTGACACAACTTAGTTATAAAGTTTGGAGTTCAAGTGCAGAAGGAGCAAGTGAAAACCAAGTTGAGTGGCACTTGCTAAAAGCGGACCCAACGTACATACGCCCACATTTTTTTTTTCCATCCCTTAAAATATGAATACGTTAAGAAGCTTTGGACCCCCAGAGGCATTTTCTAGACCGCGCCAGAAACCACAGGGTTTTATATCTGTCTTTGCGCTTTGCCGAGAAACGGTAAAAATAAAGAAAGAATAGGAAGTCTGGCAATCTGAGATAGACTTTTGGGACGACGATTATGCTTGTAGCAATTTTTTTTGTTAGTTTTTCTACCAACATCTTTTGATGTAACCAGAAATATTTCTATTGAGTCTACAAGGGAACCACATAGTCGAGGAGCTAAATATTTTAAATGTTAGACAATCTGATTAAGTTAGGGTTTGTGTATTTGTGATGGTATAATGCGATCATAAACAGACAAACCAAAACTCACCAAGCTCTATACACAACTGCAGCATATGATATAGGATGCTTAAGATTTCCTTCGGAAATATTTTCCCAAAACTCTAAACATTAAATTATTTCATGCAGTGTTTGTAATAGCACTGGTTATAATAATATTTAAATGGCATGTCACCATAGGAAAGACGTGCACGCCCGACAGGATAAGGAATTTGCGTGGAAAACAAATTATTAAGCTTCCGAATGTGTATTGAGATGACATGTATTTCTAATAGCATTTTGGTTGAATGAACAAATGAAAGCTCATCAAGATGGCAGCAAAGCTTAGAATTTAGCATGTTTGAAATAACCTTGCCTATTATATGTTCTAAAATATTGTTTTGTAGTAATTATACTACTTCGATACATTCATTTATCTCTTGTTATACTACAGACTACACTATTAACATAAAAGTGTTCTCCTATCCCCTTTAAGTTAATCATATAAAACTTTTCGACTAAAAATGTGTTCAAATGGGTGATATTCTTATATTTGTATTTGTTTTTAGTGACCTCAAACGAAAGAAATGAGTGCATATAACTCATACGAATTCGTATGTCCTTTTTAACGTTTCAGAGATATCCCTTGTATGTTGTCCCATTTACATAAAAATGGAAAAAAAACCAAGTGAAAGATTCAACCAGGATTCAAATATAAACCTCAGCATAGATAAACTGGAACCCTATGAGTTTTATTGCTTTTGGGACAGCATTAACATCAATGATAGCCTTAAAGAAAACACACAAATTTATGTACACAAATAATCTTTAATTTTGTGAATAACAAAACTTATCATAAATAGTTTCTTAATAAAACATTCTCATAAACGTTTTTCACAAACATCCAAAATTAGTGAAATATACTCATTTTTTGACTTCGTGCCTGATTATAATCACCTGTTTGGGGAATGTAATCAAGATGCCAAACCTTTTATATATTGACTGAGAGCTTACGTAGGTTTCATAATAGATATAGCCACTCTTGTAGGGGAGGGCAACGTAAAGCTCATTATAAATTTTAACATTAGCTATTTATCCAAAATCGAAAATTACTAAAACGATTTGGGTTAATATTTCATTGTACATTATACAAGGGCAGTCCCAGAAGTACCCGACCTGATGTATAGATAGTGGTTGTTGTTGCAAACAAATGACTGGTAGAAAGTACCAACCTTATAAAGCTTAAGTCTGAAGTTTGATGATGCTACATCGTTTACTAATTGTATGGCAGCCATCAATCGTGAACGCTCTCAGCAAATTTGTAAACATTGATAAAACTGGTCATCGTTATGTGATACAATACTTTCATTTGAAAGGTCTTAGTGCAACTAATATTAAAGCTGAGCTAGATTCTACTTTGGGGGAGTCTGCTCCTTCGTTGACAACAGTAAAATATTGGGTGGCAGAGTTTAAGCGAGGCCGTAGGAGCTGCCTAGACGAACATCGCAGTGATCGACCAAATGAGGTGACCACGCCAGAAATTGTGAGGAAAATCCATAAAATGGTACTGGATGACCGTCGACTGAAAGTGCGCGAGCTAACAAACATCTTAAGCATTTCAAAAAGTGCTGTACATCGCATACTGACTGAAAATTTATACATTAGAAAGCTGTGTGCAAGATGGGTGCCGCGTTTACTCAAAATGGAACAAAAGCACCATAGTGAAGATGTTTCAGTCGAATGTTTGGCGATGTTTTGCTGCAATAAAGCCGAGTTTTTGTGTCGATTCATAACCATAGATGAAACATGGGTCCATCACTTCACACCTGACACGAATGAGTAGTCAAAACAGTGGATTTAAAGGGGAGAATCGGCTCCAAAGAAGGTGAAGAGAGTTCCATCTCAGGGAAGGTCATGGCGTCAGGTTTTTGGAATGTGGGTGCAATAATTTTCATTGATTATCTTCAAAATGGAAAAGCAATCAATGACGAGTATTATACAAACTTATTGCAGAATTTGAATGATGAAATCAAGCTAAAACGGCCGCATTTAGTGGAAAAGAAACTTGTTTCATCAAGATAATATATCAGTTCACAAATCCATTATCGTCATGGTCGAAATCAATGAGTTAAAGTTCGAATTGCGTCCTCATGCACCCTATTCGCCAGATTTAACCCCTATGATTATTTTCTATTTCTAAAGTTGAAGATATAGCTTGGTGCTAAACGATTTGCGAACAGTGAAGAGCTGGAGTCCGTAGTTGATGGCTATTTTGCAGAACTCGATGGTTCTCAGTATAAACAGGGTATCGAAGCTATTGAACATCGTTGGGAAAAGTGTATGGAGCTGAAAGGAGACTATGTAGAGGAATAACGATTTTTTTCCCAAAATTTTTGTGTGTTCTTTTTTAGGTCGGGTACTTCTGGGACAGTCCTCGTATGTATGAATGTAATTATTTCATAAGTTTTGGACGTTGTAAATTTATGTCAACACAGTGTGCCATCCCTCGCGTTCCAATCCACGTATTTACATATATGTGGGTGTTTGAGAGGGTAGTGCAAATAAAATATTAATGTTGGAAATTAATAATACGATTATCTTTCTTAAAACAAACTGTTTTCTATTGGTTTACATGACCGCTGGCCTTTTTGCCAGACATGTCAAGTTGTTATTTACTGAGGCAAACGTAGCGCAAAACAGAGAATAAATGCTTGTGGTTTACTCTCATGTGGCTCTTAAAGGACGAAAGCGTGAAAGAAGCCACCAGCGGTTCTGGGGTTATCGAATAAGTTCGCGAATATTTCGCAAGAGAGGACTTATTTAATGAAGATTAAAACCTTAAGTCATATGGATTATTTAATTATGTCTTTTACTAATATTAACAATATAAATAATGCTGTTATCAGGATAGTATCATTAATGCCAACTGCTGACTAAATTATGAAACAATATCTGACCGTAGGTTTAACCTTAAAAGTAAAATTAAGGTGTTTAATTAAAAGAATAAAAATGCAAACTTTCTGAAACTGCAGCCCTTATTACTTTCTCTACTACGTATAGTAAGTAGGGGAAGTATTGCATTCCACCCAAAAATTCGATACCGAGATTTCACCGGAAATACATGTTTTGAGACCTCCTGAATCCAAAAAAAGCATTTTTGGAAACATGTCCGTGTGTGTGTCTGTCTGTGTGTGTGTGTGTGTGTCTGTGAACAGCATAACTCAAAAACTAACAGTCGGATAAACACCAAACTTGGTATTTACGTTCAGTATCTTCCAGAGATGCGACACGAAGATTTTCAAGAAAATCCCCCCACCCCAGACTACCCTTTACATGGAAGATTTTTCGAAAATTTTAATTTTCTCAAAAATGGCTCTAACGATTTTGATGAAAATATCATATGTTTAAGATAATGTCATGAGAAATGAAATGTATATCTCAAAATTTCTGGGAATGTCTCCAAAAGTATTCTTCATTATGAACGACTTTTGCATAACTGGTAAACCATAAGAGATAGACAAAATTTTACTACACAAAAAATGTAGATCGCGTTAAAATACATAACTTATATCATATACATTTTATTTGTTGAGTGAACCGTTTTCGAGATATTGCTTGTTATTTCCTTAAATTTTCCAATACTTATACTTTTTCTCAAATTCGTTATTCATTTTTTTATGTCCTGGACATGCAAAGAGAATGGAATGCGCCACATAGCAACCAGCGATAAAATATTTGACTATCGCTTAAAAGCTACCATATTGCCCTTGCATCTACAAGAAAATTACAAATAAGATTGACATCTCGATATCTCGATTAATATGAAGCATATGGAGAATAGGCGTTTGTAAAAATAGATTGTACAAGAGTAGAGAAAGTCATGTGAGTGTAACACATCAGATTTTTTTTATATGCAATTAACTCAACCCTTGAATCTCGTTCATATCTATGCCATTTTGTTTTGTATCTCCCATATTCGGGAACAAATGAGGAGGAGACATACTTACCAAATGACAAATATCATTTGTTTTGGATGCAATAATGCCTCTCTAATTGAGGCGCGATTGGTTGTTCTCTAAGACGTTCGTTAATTCTATTCGTCCTTACCGTGTTTACGTTCATACAAGTGGAATGCTCATATCCACGCTTCTAGTATATTTAAATTATGTTTTTAGCTTTATTAGGCATTCGCTAGTGAGCGTAGGCATAGGGAAAGATTACATCAGGCCAGTACCTCTCTATGAGCTGTGGTTCGTCGACTATATTTGGATTTTCAGTGCGTTTGTGTGTGACAAAAGTGAAGCTGAAGCATTCACTGGAATGGGTGGCGCCAAAAGTGCTTGGGAACAGTTTCCGCCTTCCCTTTGTCCGTTGCAAATTCCTCATTCCCTCACTGTGAGCTATACCATAATAATTTGACCGAAAGGTGAGTGTGAACTTAGCCACAGCACTACCTGTTCTTGCAGCCATAGAAATTGAAATGAAGAGAAAGAAAGAGGAGAAGGTAAACACTAATGTGAATAACAGGTCATGATTGGACTCGCGCCATAAACTGCAACATTCACGGACTGGAATGCTGACACTGCCCCACACGAAGTACGAGGGCTTTTAGATAAGTTTGTACAAACTCAAAACTTAACCACCATTTGTGGACCATTTGGGACTCTTGAGGAATCATGTAATTAGTTCCGGCTAGGCATTGAATTTTTCAGGCGTCTGATTCTACCTTTCCAACCCTGTCCAACACACGGCTTGGGTGAAAGAACAATTATTTCCATTAATTGACCTAATAGTGGTTGAAACTAAAAGCCCGGGACTTATGTTGTTACAAAGAATGTAATTCGCTATTGGGGTATGACATCTCAATACATTTGAGATCTCCTTGTGGTTTACCGGGAAAAATTCGAGTCAGCTGGAGAATTTAATGGCGTGCCGGCATGTTGCCATGGTAGCTCAGTGGTTAGAGCAACCGGACGGAGACCGGGAGATCCGTGGTTCAAATTCCGGCTATGGCATTGAATTTTTCAGTCGTCTGATTCTACCTTTCCAAATGTAATTAGTCATTTGAATGGTTGTATTGTGACACACTATCCATTTCTTTTACTTATCCACGACTTTCCTATGGTAAGTAGAGGAAGTATTGCATTCTACCCAAAACTTCGATGTAGAGATTTTACCGTAAAGACACTTTAGGTTCCCTGAATTCAAAAAGGAGTTTTAGAAAAGGGTCCATATGTTTATGTGCCTGTTCGTGTGTCTGGGTACAACATAAATCAAACACGAAAAGTAGGTTAAATACCCTACTTGGTATTTAAGTTCAGCGCCTTTCGAGGATTACACCTCATTACCGCTTAGATTGAATAAGTTTCGTTGTTTATTTTCTTAAAAAAGGTAACGATTTTTATTAAAATACTACATGCTTATTATAACAAAAACATTACAGACCATGTATAAAGCAATGGTTAGGTCTTCATTAATATACAGCAGTGAAGTGTGAGGATGGGAGAGGGTGGATAATGTAAATAAAGTACAATGTAATTTCTGGAAGCGAATTCTAGGGTTGGGGAGGGGTACTTCAAACTACGGATTTCTTCTTGAGGTAGGATGGTGGGAAGATGCTGTATTTGATAAACTAAATGTAGTTAGGTACTGACTGCGAATAATTAAAGGTGACCAAACAGCTCTGAGAGCAATATGTTATCGTCATCAAAGGAACAACATAGAGCATTCAAAATGGTGGGCGGCGGGTTACAACGGGAGTTATCAAAAATTGGCTTAAACGATATCTGGCAAAGGGGTAATGAAAAAACACACAGTGCCGGGAAAAAAGTCAAAAGACGACTATGTGATATAAACAGGCAGGAAATAGAATCTGAATGTAGACAAAGTTCAATATTGAAATAAAAACTAGATGGGGTAAGGAAACATATTTTGGAATTGGGTATAAAATAGAGGACGGGAATAGCATGGCTTAGGTTGGGAGGGTGGAAAGCTCACAACATTGTCGATGATGATGGCAGGAGGGGAACAGGAAGACTGGACGCATATTTTGGCAGCATGCGTGCAGACGGAGGGTATTAGGAAAAATTATTACCGGAAGTATTTTTGACTTTCAACAGACGGAGGACAGCATGCTGGGACTTGATTCTAAACAGCCAAAACTGGCCAAGCTTGGACACATACTTAATGGAAGTACGTGTACTAAGAGATAAGGTGTTTGTGTAATTTTTCTTTAAATATATGTGGTGCTTGAACACTTGTGTGCGTGAGTGTGTGTGTGTGTGTGTGTGTGTGTAATTCTGAGTATTTTTCAATTTATATGTATATAGTGTCGTGATTATAAACTAGTTGTTTTCTGGTCGATTCTGAAAGTTACGTTTACAGACCAGGTATTTTTCTAGAGAGCAAAACTTCGGCCGCAAGTTGTGCATACAGCGATACAATATGTCTGGTGGAACATTGGCGATTTCATGACGAATACTGGCCTTTAGTGTTTCCGATTTTGCGGGCGATCTTAAGGACAACATGCCTCAAGTATCCTCATAAGAAGAAATCACACACGGTCAAATCTGGGGATCTTGCTGGCCAAGTGGTCACCTCTACTGGAGATGATTTTGATTTGGGAAAAGTCTCCTTACGGCATTCATGGAGACCCCGCAGTGTGATTAGCGGTTCCATCTTGTTGAAACAAGGAAACAGTGTAATTTCATTAGTAAGAAAGGTTTGAATCATGTTCACTTACCTGGCTGATGTCACGGCCGTTGCTTTGCTCTCATTCATCCTCAAAAAGAAAGGGTCAGTTATTCCAGGAGACGACACGACATACCAAACGGTTACTTTCTCACTGTGCAATAGTTTATTGTGTAATTGAAAAGGATTGTTTCGAGACCAATCTTGAAATTCTATTTGTTTACAAAGCCAAACAGATAAAAATGTGATTCGTCAGACATCCACAATTTGTCAATAAGTTCACCTTCATGTGATTTAACATCTCTTCACAAAAACTTATTCATGAGAGAAAATCGTAAGGCTTTAGTTTGTGCACTACCTGTAGCTTGTAGGGATGAAAATGAAAATCTGCAGCAGAATCCTTCACCGCGGAGCGCATTGAACTTCTGTTCACAGCAACTCTTAGCGTATTTTCTGGTGTATGTTTGGTCCTTCTGCTACTTGGCTTCTCCTTCAGATCGAACCAACTTCCTTAAAGTTCTTAACCCATATTTTTTTGGAATGAGAATATGGGACGGATCATGGCGTTCTAAATTAAAATGACAACGAAATTGATATCTAGCAGCCTCATAACTATTATTGTTATAAAAGCTTTTCACTCTAAAAGCACATTGTTGACCTGTCCACTGATACAAGTTTATTGAATGGCATTGTCATAGTAACAGAATGCGCACGCAGTTTTCATTTTATTCATTAAGTTATTAGAGAAAACACATAATGTAAAATCGCCCGTTCCTCCGCCGGATCCTAAAGATATTTGAATAAATAATAAATATAATCAAAATCAAATGAATTTCCTAGTTTCCACGATGCTAATGCCTATGAGGAGAGACTGAATGAAATCCAGAGCGGATCAGAAAGGCTTGAGCTGCTGAAAATTCCCTACCGCATCATCGAATGGAATGGTCAACACTACATTTTTTGTAAATTTAAACCATGTTGTTAGTTTTGTAAAGCGTTTCACTTATTAGTGTGGGCAAAAGAAAAGGTTACGTCGGTTTAGATGGGTGTGCAAATGGAGAATCAAGAATTTGTCTTCACACAAAAATCTTTTTTTGAAAGGTGTAATCCCCAGGAAAGAGAGAAGCTGAGCAAACACAACTCTGAATGTGCACTTTCACACAAGCGTCAGTATCTTCCGACATCCTGTCGAGGTCATGCTTTCGGATTTATTTGAAACCCCTTCCGCTAAAAAAGTTGAATCTTTGTTGCTGAACGATCGCAAACTATGGGCTACGGATAGATTAATTGGTTAACATGTTTCAAACTTTGCAAAATAAAGTATACGGTAGATTTGTACTTGGTTAAACCATTCACCCAAATTACAATTGGCAAGTCTTATTCACTATCATGCTGAGGAAACGGACCAGTAAAAAACCAGCAGGTTGCGGTAACGAAAATGCTCTAAAACAAACGGAAACGGCCTGCTCAGTAGAAAACAAGAAATTGTGGCGACAGTTTCTTATAGTTGCAGTGGATTTCTTGGAAAATGTCCAACTATATCCACAGAAAATCACGCTATGCTACTAGGACGACGACGAAACCACCAAAAAGAAATCTCGTTTGCTGAAACAACAACAGCACTCAACTCAGCTGTTGCGACGTTAGAATTATTAATTATGAAATTCTTTTTGCTAGTATTCTTCTTACCTTACCATTTGACCCCCTGTGTTTACATTTTCTCCATGATGAAGTAATGGCTGAAAGGCAAAAAATTAAATCTTATAAAATGGCGATGTTATCACTAAGACAAATGCATGTTTTACTGAGTTGAGATGTCGTATTTTTAAGGATGAGATAAAACAATTACAAAGCATCTGCAAAATTGTTGAGATTTGAAAGGTCTCTGCTTCCTATGGACTTGTCGAAAGGTCCTCCTATGTTTATGCTGTTCATGACGCACAATCGCAAAAATGATTCCCCAGCCTTGATTAGTGTAGGGTGTAGAAATAGTCTTAATGTTTTATAATCTGCTTCTCCGCGCTTCTTGAAATTAATTTGTCAGATGACGAGACACCTGTGTCACCCACACAAACTGCTTTGTGAACTGCATATAGGCGACTAATTACTTGCTAATATTGATGAGAAGCTTGTCTGCGGTACAAGGGAACACATCGACCCACCCCATGCTCAGAGTGTTGCCTTTGATTGTCTCTTGTGCCGGATTATCCAACAGTTGGAGTCATACCGTCACGTATTGGTACTAGTAGGGACTTGCACACACAGGTGACTGCAAAAGTTATACATTGCAACGAAATAATGAAACTGTTTCAGAAGTGGTTGCATAAACAGTAACCCCATCATACATGTTGCAAGTCACGTCCTGCATTTGGAACGCGTGAAACTATTGTACTAATTATTTTGAAATGCCGTATCAGTAATTTGCGAGCTGTAAACTACAACTTGTTGATGTGTCATGATGCGATAACAACATGCAATAAGTTTTGCCGAAACTCGCTGACGGAAGTTGAAAGCAAAATAGCATAAAGGCATACCCGGTTGAAAAGGGTATTGCTATCATTCCTTAAACTACAGAGAGGTTTCAATGTGTACCTATTACTGAAAAAGTGTATGGGCACTTTTCTTCTTTCATATACAGGGTGTCGATAAAGTCTCAATACGTTTTAATGTTCCTTGTGTACTACAACTCAATAAGCATTATATTAGGTTAGAGTAGGACCTTATAAAACCTAATACACTTCAAGATGTCGACCTTCATTATCAACACAAGGCAATTACCGGGACAATCTACCTGGACATGCTGCAGTTGCCTGGAGCCACAGCTACGGCAGGATGGTATCCTTACCTATATCATTTATCTACAAGATGACGCACCACCACACTAGGCAAACGTGCGGGACTACCTGAATGAGACTTTTCCTACCCGGTGGATCAGAAGAGCGGCGGATCTCATGGGCACTCCGTTCTCCCGACCTCACTCCCTTTGACTTTTTCCCTTGGGGTTTCATCAAGAGCGGAGATTGTGCTACCAGGGTGCCAGATCTGCATAGGCTGAAACAAAGAATAAGAGCGTCATGTTTGTTAATGTCCCCTCAAATCTTACGGCGCGTGTTCCATACAACCACAAGGCGGTGGAAACTGTATGTTGATAATGAAGGTGAACATGTTGAGCTGCATTAGGTTCATAGGGTCCTACTCTATCCTAAAATAATGTTTATTGTGTTTTAGCAGACCAGGAAAATGCATTGGGACTTCATGGACATTGTGCATTTGTTTCGAAACGTTTTAAAAAGAGGGAGCGTTTGGCAACGGTACGATTTTGTTGCAGATGAACGAAAAATACGCCCTTGCGGTGATGGCTGCCACGCGGTAGAATGCCCGTTGAATTTCGGGTCCGGGTCTGGGGCTATCTCACTGCCGCTTATTCCTCTTTCTCGGTCCTCGTGGGACGTCAGAGGCAGAGGAATTGGGCTGTGGTTATCACGTTGCCTCTCCCAGGCTGCTTAAAGGGGATCTTTCTCAGCCTTTTTACACCAAGAAATTCTCAGCCGGTTCCCAGGATCCTCAAGAGACTGCATGTACTCCTTACCAACCCAGCAGCGGAAATATCCCCCTATTGAGACTGGAGATCGAACCCTGATAACTTTACACGGTAGGCAGCGCTATGGGGACGGACTCTAATTAGCTCTAAGTCAGGAAATGTAATTTTAAAAAAACTGCGTTTCTAATTGGAAGCAATGTCCAGTGTCAAAGGAAAAAAACAAAATTATCTACCCATTACATTCCAGGATACCCCTTACATAGTACTCTTTGTAGAAGAATGTGTACTTTGGGGATTTAGCGACGATAAATACCTAGAAATTATTTCAAAATAGGAAGTACGAACTTGCTTATGTGTACATAGGTATTGCCAACTTTTATCTATGTTTTGCCCGTAATATGTAGGGGAGCAGAGACCTTTATTTACGACTTTTGGGGCAAAGGAGTAATTTTTATTGCTTTGTGGGCAGATTCAAAATTTTACAGATTTCAGCACGTCATGACAAATCATTAAAATTCTATTACATTATATTCTAACTTATGATTACAGATTGAATGTACCACGCTAATTTGTATACAGTGCTATGATAGGCCAGAGCTTATCGTGTGTCTATCCTTCAACATGATCATAGTCCCTCTTCACTGGGCTGTAATAGAATGCGTAGCTTGCGGATTTAAAATTTGAGTGTACCACTAAAAGTGAGCAGTAAATGGGCGGGAACATTTAGTAACGGACTACCTAAATTATAAAGTAAACTCCCTCACGTAAATTGTTTATCTTATTTGCGTTATATGCCCGCGGGGTGTGTTTCCTTATTTTGTGGTGGTTTTTGCTTATAGATCATGTTATGAAGCGTGAAATACTGACTATAAATCTGCGTATAGTTTATAAAGTGGGGTTTTTTGCTTTATTTGTTGTTTATTGTGGTACCAGAAATAACTTCTGCATGTGTGACAGAAAGAAAGAGTACTACCTGGTCTTCAAGGATTCTTATAAAACGGAATTCCCATTTATTTTACGTTTAATTTTTGTACATTTATGCCGTACGTTTTACTCATTCTAAATTTCACGTAATCGCAAAATTATTACGCTTTGCTGACAAGGGAAATTTTTATGGGTTTCAATTTGAGGAAATTGCAAGTATGCGTGCACGATGTAAAGAGCAAAACTCAATTGCTTAATTACAAGTAAGTTTTTGTCACTAGCAAGCCAATGAAAAAGGAATCATACTTTCTGAAACGCTCTTCATTAAATGATACTTAACCCGATTTAAACTTGTAAAAGCGTCAACATACAACAAATATTTTCGAACTGACTAATGCTACGAAAGAAAGTATTTGGCAAAAATAGTATATTTTAATTAACTATATATTTCGCTTGTGGCAAGCAAGGTTTTTAGGTCTTATGGTTTCCCAATTGTAAATTGAATAAGAACAGGACTTCACGGATTTATCACAGAAAATTCAAGATGCTATTTTCTACGTCATGCCAATTTCTCAAACATATTATATTTTAATGAAAATCATTGTACCCGTAGCCATGTTTGAGGGAAAAAAAGCTTAAAAAATTATTTTGATGTGAGGGAATTTTAATTTTTGCGATCTGTTGCCCCCGCACATTGTCGCAGTATCGTTCGTGTTATCTTATTTGCTGAGCGCCTGTTATTGTTTTACTATTTTGAATTTTGGGTTCTTTGTCCTCCGGCTAGCTATTATTACTCAGTCGAGCAAATATCTTGAACAGGGTGTGTAAACGGAAAGGAGTTGTTACTAAAAGATAACACTGATAAAAGAATTTGTTTTTACACTTTTATTGCCGTCACACTTTATTAATTTCATATATATTACTCTTGATATACGCCTGACTGAAACTGTTATATTTTCGAATGTAACTATAATCAGTTATTTGCCGCGCATTTCACATTTTGTAACTAACTTTACGACGCGAGAGATTCTGTAGAACTGCGTAACGTGTACTTCGTGACTGATTCTGTTCAACTGCGCTACGTGTAACTCGTTAATGATTCTGTTGAACTGCGCGATACCTGTCTTTGGCTCGGAATTTATACTCCCTCACCCCGATATGCCTAAACATTATAACAGCTGCTATTGGTTAATAAAGTGCGCCAACATTAGCGTCTATTTTTTTATCCAATCAAAATTATGAACACATATGCTCTAAGGACGATATTCCCTCCATTTATAAAGAAAGGCACGCTACTCTGACGTCATTTGTTTGCCTCTTCTAATTGATAAACAACTCACCCCCTCGTTTCATTGTTACCCGCTCCTATTGTCAGTTTCAGTGAGGCCGTGTAAACTTATTTCCTAACAATGCTTATAATTAACAAACATCTCATATCATTGTCATACAATAATGTTAATTTACACTACAATCACTCTGGCATTCACAGTGTTGTGATATAAAATACTGCCTCAACATGGAGCTTTCTTTTTGGTTTGTTATTACCATCTAATTCTAATAGGTAAAGAAAGCATTGCATGTCGCTTAAAATTGGGTAACGAAATTTCCCGGAAATACATGTTTTGATGTTCCCTAATCCGTGAATACAAAACAGGATTTTTAGAAAACGTGTTTGCCTGTGTATCTGAACTGCATAACCCAAAGACGAAAAGTCAGATAAATATTTAAGTTCAGAATGATCCAAGGATGCAAGATGAAAAGAAAATCCCTCACCCCAAATTCCCGTTTATATGAAAACATCTTCCTTGGTTTTGATTTTCTCACAAATTCCTCTTAACGACTTTGCTTGAAATGACATCTGTTTAAGATATTTACATGACTAATAAAATATATATCATAAGTTTTCCGTGAAAAACTTATGAAATCCTCTTCATTATGAATTATGTCTTTATAATTTTATTAACTAGTAGAGATAGACAAAAACTTACTGCACGAAAAATGATGTCTTTAAACCACAAAATTTGTGACAAACACATTTTTTGTGGCAGTAAGAATTTAGTTTGATATCGGTTTGATAAAGTATTGTAAAATGCATTCATATTTTGAAGTACTGAGTAGTCACTCTTCTGTTTTACGCATTGTCATGCAAAGAATGGAATTTGAAAGCCAGCTCATAGCAATCCTTTTTTAAAGGTTTGGCTATCGCTTCGTCGTTCCTACAACAAACTGTGTAATGAAACTATTTCTGCGAAAGTTTATCTCAATCGGTATGGAATAGATAGAAAAATATGTGTTTCTAAGATTAGTGTGTAGAAGAGAGATAAAAGTAAATGGTAGAGAATGGCATGTGCATGTAACACGCCAGATGTCGTTTTACTGTCTCTACCACGTACATAATAGATTAAGAAGGTATTTCATTCCAACCAAAAATTCGATATCGAGATTTCACCGGAAATGCATGTTTTGTGTGTGTGAACATCACAACTCAGAAACGAAAAGTCGGATAAATAGCACACTTGGCATTTGAGTTCAGTATCTTCCAAGGATGCAACACGAAGATATTCAAGAAAATCCTCCCACCCCAAATACCCATTACATGGAACATTTTTAGAAAACTTTTGTTTTCTAAAAAATGCCTATAGCGATTTTTATTAAAATACCATATATGAAAGATATTTACATGACAAATAAAATGTATGTCTTAAATTTTCTTGGAGTAGCCTAAAAGTCCTCTTCATTTTGTATAATCTTGTATAATTGATAAACGTTAAGCGATAGACGAAAACGTACTGCACAAAAAATGTAAATATCTTTAAAACACGCAATTTACTTAAATAAGTTTTTTGTGGAATAAGCCGTTTCTGTGATATCCATTATTAAATGTCGAATTGTTTAATACTTATTTTTTTTAAATCCTACCAATTTTCAGTTGTTTCTCGCAATTGCATGGAAACAACATGGAATTTTAAGACCAGTGTATAGCGTCCAATACTTAAACATTTGACTTGCGCTGTTCATTTTTACTTTCTCTACTACGTATAGTAAACAGGGGAAGTATTGTATTCCACCCAAAAATTCGATACCGAGATTTCACCGCAAATACATGTTTTGAGACACCCTGAATCCAAAAATTTTTTTTTTGGAAACATGTCCGTGTGTGTGTGTGTGTGTGTGTGTGTCTGTCTGTCTGTCTGTCTGTCTGTCTGTGAACAGCATAACTCAGAAACGAACAGTCGGATAAACACCAAACTTGGTATTTAGGTTCAGTATCTTCCAGAGATGCGACACGAGGGTTTTCAAGAAAATTCCCCCACCCCAGATTACCCTTTACATGGAAGATTTTTCGAAAATTTTAATTTTCTCAAAAATGGCTCTAACGATTTTGATTAAAATATCATATGTTTAAGATATTTTCATGACAAATAAAATGTATATCTTGAATTTTCTGGGAATGTCTCCAAAACTATTCTTCATTGTGAACGACTTTTGCATAACTGGTAAACCATAAGATATAGACACAATTTTACTACACAAAAAATGTAGATCGAGTTAAAATACACAATTTATGTCATATACATTTTTTTGTTGAGTGAACCATTTTCGAGATATTGTTTGTTATTCCCTTAAATTTTTCAATACTTATTTTCTGAAATGGGAATTCGTTATTAATTCTTTTGTCTTGGATATGCAAAGAGTATTAATCTGTGGCAAAGAGAATGGTGCTGCACCTAGCAACCAGCTATTAAGAGATATGTATGTGCTTAAAGGCTACTGTATTTCCAAATTGCCCTTGTAAATATATATTCCCCTTACATCTACAAGAAAATTAGCAATAAGATAGAGTCTGCAAATGTTTATTTCGATTAACATGAAGTAGATGGAGAATAAGCGTTTGTAAAAATAGTTTGTACAAGAGTAGAGAAAGTCATGTGAGTGTAACACATCAGATTTTTGTATCTATAACAAAAATGTTATTTTTGCAAAGGTTTATTTGGATTAAAATGTAGATAGAAAAAGAAGCTTTAGTAAGAATAGTTTGTACACCTACCAATAAGTCGACCTCCGTGGTGAAGTGGTTGCCATGTTCTAGTTCCCGAGGTTGCTGGTTCAAACCCGAAGGAGGGCGATGGATTTTTTTTCGGGCGTAAAAATCCTTAGCATGGCTTCCTTCGGAAGGGAAGTAAAGCTGGTGGTCCCGTGTCGTAGATTTACGGCACGTAAATGAACCTCAAGTCTGATAAAGAGGCGAAATTACCGGTCTTTCACGCCCTATATAGAATGGGACGCTAAGGACCACAGCAGTTAAAGAGCGTCCATAAATATAACTCAATTTCCATTTCCCACCAATAAAGATAGGGGGTATAGGAATTCACGTGAATGTATCACATCAGATTTTTTTTAAATTCAAAACGCAAAATTTCTAGTAAAATCTCGATATCACATTATACATAAAATTAAATTGTGATTTATTTATGGACGCTCTTTAACTACTATTTTTCCTGGTCTTGCATTCTGTATTGGGTGTGAGAGATCGGGAATGTTGCTCAGAGGCCTCTTTATCAGGCTGGAAGTTCTTTTACGTGTCGTAAATCTACGACACGGGGCCTCCGGCTTTACTTCCTTCCCGAAGGAAGCCATGTTAAGGATTTTTACGCCCGGAAAATCCATTGTCCTGCGCCCGGTTTGAACCCGCGACCCCGGGAGCTAGAGGCGGGTATCCCTAGACTACGGGAGGTGACAAATTATGTTTTACGCAACCATAGCAGCCTGTCTTTTCTTATTTAAAGGATGATTAGGGTCCGGGTCTAAGAAGACACAATTTGGAGCTCTGCGTGTATACTAGGGAAATATGGCATTTCCTATATTCTTATACGCTGATTAAATTTCATATGAAAAATTATATTAATGTTGTTCAGGATGATATTTAAAATAAAATTTCCTCCCCCTTATTGTTTTTAACACGTAGCGAATATAGGAGCATTTTCTGAGATGATAAACCACTTAGCTGCTTAATATTCACAATAAGCTTGCACCAGCTTGTATTTGTATCGACATGGAAACTGAGGTAGAAGAGATAGCAAATTAAAAAGCATACGCTACCTAAATACTGGTTTAAAGCGCAACTTTGTACAGCGATATTAAACGCATTGGATTATGTTATCGTGTTTACTTAGGCTCAAGATTTCGTCCAAAGAACACAAAGAAGCAGCAGCAGCTGTAAAGGAAATATTCATGATTCCTTAACAACATTGTCCAGAAATGCAGTATGCAGGAGTCTGTCGCTGCAAGGATTAGGAAAACGGTAGGCACCCTTAATCCTGTTCCTTTGCTTTTGTGAAAGGAGCTAGCAAAGCGCGGGTTAAAAACTCCTTTTGTGCTCGGCCTGAAACTCTGGAAGTGCTTCACGGAATGATGCGAGAAAAAATGCGGTGGGTTTCCAAATGCCGTACCTTTACGTGTGACTGATATCCGGCTTCACCAAGTCTCTTTGTCGTCCTCCGTGGTCTGGGGGTACCATGCTAGCCTCTAGTTCCCGTGGTCGTGATTTTAAACTCGGCGGAAGTTGGTGGATTCTTTTCGGGCGTAAAAATCCTTAGTGTGGCTTCCTTCGGAAGGGAGGTACAGCTCGTGGTCCAGTGTCGTAGATTTATGGCACGTAAAAGAACCTCAAGCCTAATAGAGGCGTCTGAGCATAATTTCCGGTCTTTCACGCCCAATATACCGGGTGATTTATGAAGAAGGGACACATTTCTTTCTTTAATTATTCTGTTCGAAATTCACTCAGTGCCCCAATTTTAGCACCAAGTTAAGCGGAATGTTCTGGAGTTTCGATTGCCTGTCACTAGATGCACAGATGTTCATGTTTTATTCGTAATTGTTAGTTTTATTGCCGGCAACTGTTTTTGAGTTGTTCTAGTCAACGTGAAAGTGGAGTACACATTAAATGAAGACTCTTCCTTGTAAAGCAATACTGGATTATGAATTCAATTACAGCTACTCAAAGGGCATACCAGAGAGAATTTGGTGTTCGGAATCCTCCCCAAAGAAACACAATACTGGGACTGGTAAACAAATTGGAAACAACTGGATTTCTGGTGAGTGAAAAAGGCAAAACTCGTTCATCTAGGCTTCCCACGGTTGTTGACGTAAGAGCACGACTGGATCAGTCACCCAAAAAATCATTAAGACGTTTGTCGCAGGAGAACAGGGTACAGCTGTGAAAAGTGCAGGCCTAAAGCCGTATAGGATTACGGTTGTGCATCAGTTACAGGAACCAGATAAGGATAGACGATTGAATTATTGTCGTTAGTTTTAGGAGTTCATTGTGAAAAATCCTGCCATATTGTCCATCACATGGCTCACAGATGAAGCATGGTTCCATTTATCCGGCTATGCACCTATGCACTCGGTTAAAATCGGAGTTTGGTGCGCAATATCCACACAGAGAATAGAGGGACCATTTTTTTAAAACAATGTGAACACTGCAGAGTACCGACGGATTTTGATGAAGTTTGCTGAGCAAGTAGACGATGTAGAGTTGAGTCAGGGATATTTTCAGCAGGACGGCGCTACATGCCATACATCAAATGAATCCATGGCACTAATTGCAAGTTTCTTTGACGACCGGATAATTTCCAATTACCTGTGGCCACCGAGATCTCCGGTTTTGACATCGCCGGACTTCTTTCTATGGGGTTACTTAAAAGACAGGGTTTATGCCACACGTCCCCTGACATTGGACGACCTGAAGCACAACATTACACAGGAGATTCAAGCTATTGACAACAGAGTCCCCCAACGAGTGGCCAGTAAAATGGAAGGACGTGTTAAGTTGTGCCTTATGCAGGATGGAGGACAGTTTCAACATTTGCTATAGAGGTAAATAATCTCCCAAAATTCCTCTGCATTTCAGGTATAATAAGTTGTCGCTAGCATAACTCGTTTTGAAACAATTAAAGAAATAAGGTGTCAGTTCTTCATAAATCACCCTATAGAATGGGACGCTAAAGACTATAGTAGTTAAGGAGAGTCCATAAATAAATAAATAAATAAATAAATAAATAAATAAAAGAGTCTCTTTTAAATATAGCATATTGACGGTTAACCAGTTCGTCCTTAAATTTCATCAAATCATTCTTTTTTTGGCTACAGAAGCGTTTGTTAACGGATCGTTTTCATTGAGACGTAGTTGTCACCGGAATGTTTTATAATAGCAAGAAGTGTTACTGACCGCTGGTTGTCCGTGGCGTTTGGCGGCAGAAATAGAATTTCTAAAGACACCATGTGAAAGTAATCTTTCTAGAGAAGGAAAATCCGTGTTTGTTAATTAATTTTCCTATACAAGATCTGGTGTACACACACAAGCTGGTGACCACAGCAAAATTAGCAATATGATGGAAATCTTGCATTACAGCTTTTACTTCTTGGTTATAGGTAAAGCCGATCTATGATCGTCAGCTTTTGAAGCCGTACCTTTAGCTTCAATATCTGCTGCAGACTACTACAGTGATTGGCTATGAGATCTTTCTCTCAGGGTATGCTTGGGCACATTTTGAAAGGATAACACCAGTGTAAATTGATTGAGAGGTTAATATGATCTAATAGTTGAGCTACTGAAGCGAATTGTCAACCGTTGAAGATAATAAATGAAACTGATTATGAATCGTAGTACTTGAAACTATAACAATTGAATTGTTTTATCTGCTAAGTTTTGCAGTATCAGTTTTACGGTTTGAAAAAACTGTTTCCGCAATAAAAGAATCTAGAAGCGTAACTTGCCGTGAGTCGCTAAAATGCTTATCACCAAAACCCTTCGCAATAGCCCTTAAATCTTACTCACACAAGCACGTCACTGGTTGTTTAAAATAATACACGAATAGTCACCGGTATCCAGAGTGACGGATGTGTGCACGAAAAGAGTGTCTCTGATTTAGATTGCGTGCACTTATGTCAACTTAAGCTCCGCCTACTTTATAAGTACCCGACCAAGTCTGCTTTTACCCAAGTCAATATTACAATTCTTATGTGTGCGTCTGTTACCTTGTTGCTATGGGGTACCTCCCTGAATCTCAGAATTTAATTCCCTTTCTCTTTTACAGAATTTTGATCTACGTGACGGTTCGAATATGCTGAATTGCATTCTTAGAACTTTATACTAACGCGTTCGCTACTTCGGCTGTTGCTAATTACTTTGGTTAACATGATCCGCTAATGACCTTTTCCTCGGGCAAATCTTTTCAACTCAAGCTTATTACATTATACGATGATTTAATATACGGAAATTATTTATTGAAATTATTTCTCTATCTTACTATATTTTCTTTACTTAATTACATCTTCCTGTGGTTAGCTGGTTATTTTACAACTATTTCTACCCTTTATTTTGTATATCTCTTGTACAAATTGGTCTTGCGAAAGCTTACTTTTCTATGTGTTAATTGAGTAAACGTTTCCATAAATTCCACATTTCATTGAAGGTACAAAGGAGACGCAGGAGGCTGAAGCGATACTTAAAATTTTAAAGCGGTTCGCTATATGCTGGTTTTGGAATTCCAGTGTTGGGTGACGGAAATAGTTAACTGCCCTCCCCCCAAAAAAATCATTTGAGATAAATTGTTTATTTTAACGGCATCTTCGTTTTCTCGTGCAGTATGTTTTTGTGTTTCACATACGGTTTACTAATTGTAAAAAAGTTAAGGACTTCATAGGCTCTCTTGTATTAGTAATGCAAACATCTTAAACAAGGTATTTTAATCAAAATAATTAAGTCATTTTTGAGCAGAGCAAACATAGCGAAACATTTTCATGGATAGGGTGTTTCGTGGTGATGGATTTTCTTGAAAATCAATTTGTCGTTTCCTTGGAAAATGCTGAACTTAAACACCAAGTTCCGTTTTTAAGGAGTGCTGTCAAATATATGTGGGCAAATCTTTTTCTATTTTTGGGGGCGGGAGATTCACGGTACTTTAAAACATTTTTTTGTATGGAATATCGATATCAGTGGAATTCAGGTTACTTCCCCTACCTAGTAGATATCACGGAGAGGCCCCCGAAACCAGGGCACATCACCACATGTAGCCCTATATGGCTCTTTGTGCTTCAAAGGTGACCTTTGGGAGGAAGAAATCCGAAGAGCGACAAGATCCGGGCGACGACATCGCTACCGTGGACGGGGCCCCTATCAATTCCAGATTGAACGCATCTGATGCCGATTAAGCCTGCCCACAAGCTCCGGGCTTCCCCCTGGGGGATCGAATAAGGGATGCCGCTCACAGAGGGCGCTTCCGTCAGCAGTCCGACCAACGTCAGGAGAAACCTTCACAAAGCTCACCACCACCGCCCAGCCGCACGCCGAACATCGTCGTCTGGTCCTTCAACCCTAAAACAGAGATGATGAAGGAATGATGGGTTCAGAAAATGGAGGACAGGAAGCTCGTGGTAGACATAGAACTATTCGAGCATTCGCCTACCGTTCCGGGAAACCAGGAAAAACCTATGGTCAGAAGAAGGGGTTCGACGGCATCGAACCCGAGACCTCCCAAATGTGAGCCTCACACGTTATCGTGGGGCCACTTGCTCGGTGCCTAGTATAGGTATTTGGGGGAGAAATTTAAAGGTAGCGTCTAGCCTGGAATTGAATCCGATTCAATCCTGGGATTGAATGCCAGAGGTGATTACACCAAGATCTCTAAAAGCGATATAAAGTTAATGTTCCTATCTAAGGACTATCTCTTCAGTTTTACGTTGTTTAAAGCTTGAACAAGTACCGAAGTATTCATTGTATGCGAATTTGCAGAAAATGTTGATGTCATTACCAGCCGTAAATTCTGTTGGCAGAGCCATATTGATGAACACTGCAGAAAAGTAAGTTCGTTTTCATATTAAACCAGAATTTTGTAGAAGTCTTTGATACAACTCTAATTAACCGTGGCGTTAATAAAGGTGGGCGAAGCTTACAGTGCCTATTGACTGGAATGTAAAACACGGCATGTGACGGCATTGCAATCCTCCCGTTTTCGGAACTGCCATCATAGGAAGAAGTCACTAAATCTGGTGCATATATGGCTCTAATATTTTATATAACAGACCGAAGTCTATTATACTCTTTGCACTGTTTGAATAGTTTGTACTTTTTTGCGTAATCGTTTGCATTAATAGAGTAAATATCATAAACGCAAGAAAGATTACTAAGAATTAGTGAAAAAATTGGTATATTTTGCATATATTTTGTCGATATTAGGTCTGACGACCGATAAGATCCTACACAGAAACTGACGGAAGAGCACTCGCTTGCAAGAGGTACGGGCAAATTAAACAAAATCTGCACATGGCGAGGCTACGACGGGGAAACGCAGCTAAGTTAAATACAGAAAATATTACTAATCGGAATAATACCTGGCTTAAGGGAGAGGAAGGATTCTACTCTACCAAAATTAAAACTCTTCAAGAGTGGATGGCTAAGGGTTTAATGAGATAAAAACTAATTACATTACTTACATTCTTTTCCCATTGTCTACCGACGAGGACATCGTGCCTTAGCACGAAGAAAGCAGTTGCACGTCTTTCGTACATGGAACTTACTTGCTGACTCCCAAAAACCAACGCTAACTTTCAAGCGATATCGTGCTGATGAAGGCATGAAATGGGAGGTTCGTGATTGTAAAATATGTACTTACATGACTATAAATGAGTTCCTAAACACCATGAAAATTTTAGCGAATTTGCAAATTTAAATATTGGGAACCTACAAATCCAATTAAATAAGGCGACAACAATGCACTCATTGCGATACGTGAGTAATGATTTCGATTAGTAAGATCTCAGCATAGGTTACACATAAATGACAGATACAGCATCACAGGCAGTGGACATTGATGAAGCAATGTTTTTGGAAAGGAAAGTTTCAGAGCTAAGTTTATGGCACCTCCCCGGTATTTGTCAATTATGAGGACCGAGAAAAACCTGAAAAAAATCTGATGTGTTACACTCAAATAGCTTTCTCTACTCTTGTACAAACTATTTTTACAAACGCTTATTCTCCATATGCTTCATGTTAATCAAGATGTTAATCCTATTGTTAATGTTCTTGTAGATGCAAGGGCATATGGTGCTTTTAAGCGCTCTTTGCATGTCCAGGACATAAAAAATCTTGTGTTACACTCATATGACTTTTCCTACTCTTGTACAAACTATTTTTACAAACGCTTATTCTCCATATGCTTTATGTTAATCGAGATATCGAGATGTTAATCTCATTGCTAATTTTCTTGTAGATGCAAGGGGAATTGGTAGGCTTTAAGCTATAGTCAAATATTTTAAGAGCTGGTTGCTGTGTGGAGTATTCCATTCTCTTTGCATTACCAGGACAAAAAAAATGAATAACGAATTTGAGAAAAAGTATAAGTATTGGAACATTTAAGGGAATAACAAGCAATATGTCGAAATGGTTCACTCAACAAAAGAAATGTGTATGACATAAATTGTGTATTTTAACGCGATCTACATTTTTTGTGTAGTAACATTTTGTCTATCTCATGGTTTACCAGTTATGCAAAAGTCGTTTACAATGAAGAATACTTTTGGAGGCATTCCCAGAAAATTCAAGATATACATTTCATTTATGAAAATATCTTAAACATATGATATTTTAATAAAAATCGTTAGAGCCGTTTTTGAGAAAATTAAATTTTTCGAAAAATGTTCCATGTAAAGGGTAATCTGGGGTGGGGGATTTTCTTGAAAACCTTCATGTCGCATCTCTGGAAGATACTGAACCTAAATACCAAGTTTGGTGTTTATCCGACTGTTCGTTTCTGAGTTATACTGTTCACAGACACACACACGGACATGTTTCCAAAAATGCTTTTTTTGGATTCAGGGGACCTCAAAACATGTATTTCCGGTGAAATCTCGGTATCGAATTTTTGGGTGGAATACAATACTTCCCCTACTTACTATACGTAGTAGAGAAACTAAAAATTACAGTCAGGGAGAATTGTCGTGGCGGAATTTAAACCGCGGACCTTCTGTTCACGATGCATGTGTTAAGGATCTCGGCCACCCATGTCGGTGATACCACTGTGTTACTCGACGCATATTATCGATTTCTTTGCACCGAGCATCGTTTTATTCATTATCGTAATACTGCCACTGATAAAGGCTACCATAGTTTGAGTCTTTTGCAAGAAAATTAGTTATGTCTTTAGAGGAAGAATTAACATTCACTTAAATATTTAATCTTACATTACTTATTATAGCTTACTGCAGAATTTATATTTAATTTCTCTGCTGCTTATGTATCTACGGTAGAGCAAGACATGCAGTAGAAAACTTCGATTTGGATACTTCACCAGAAATATATAGTGCGAACCATTTCAAACCTACGGTCGTTCTAGCGGGATGTTCGGCGTGGGTTTACTGGAGAGACGCGAGCGCGCTCTCGCACCCATGTGCGGTGGATGTTGGAAATTAGGCCTACCATCATATAAATAATGCGTCATTAGGAGGTAATAAGAAAATATAATGTTGATCTTACCTTTTATTAAAGTATGTGTTGAAAGTAATGTCCATCCTTCTGGATGCAAAGATCAAAACGGTCTAGAAAGCTCTAAAGTACCTTCTGCGACTCTGTTTTTGTAATTTCACTTAACACTCACTTGATTTCATTCTCGGGTTCTTAAAGAGTGTACTCGTATGAATTAATTTCCATTATAAACCCCCCACATATAAAAATCACATTATTCGTTGCTCGACACTATACAGCACCATTGTAAACAAGGGATTTACTGTAATTCGCGTGTTTTCAAAAAAAGACATTAGAATGACATTGAGCGTTCGGCCGGTCGTTACGGCGTGTGTAGTCATTGATTTTCTTCCCGTGAGGGAGCGGTCGGTTCTCCCCAATAACGCGTGCTGTACAGCGCGCTAAAATGCCGGTAAGTTTGAAATGGTCCGTACTGTACATCACGATCCCCGGAATACAAAAAGGAAAGGAAAACTGCTCGAGAGAGATAGAGATGGAGGGAGAGAGAGAGTAGTTAAAAAATGAAAAGTGGTATAAATACCGACAGTGGCTCCTCTTAAAGTGGCAACGCGAAAATGTTCAGCAGATGATTGTCTTTTCAAGCAACCTTTATATGGAATCACATTCGTTATTTTAAACTTTTTTCGGGAGTTCATTTAACGATTTTAATTAAAATATAATTTATTTGAGATTGTATGGTAGTATATGTCTTGAATGTTTTGTAAACAGCTGTTTTTTTTTCTCTAACACAAGATAGACTAACATTTACCGCAGGGAAATGTATAATAAAGGATACTGTTACACGTTTACTTAGATATTGTGTAATGTTATTGAAAATTGACCATTTTCATTCGAGCTCATTACTAACAAAAATTTATTTATGATATAAACAGTTGTTTTTTTCCCACATCTTGTATATAATCAAGTCCTCATTGTTTAATTTTAAACCTTTTTAAAAGGATATATATTTTGATAAACGCAAGGCGGGCAGAATAATAGCTTTTTATGTGAATTACATAGTACAGGAGGGATATCTATACATTGATGATGGGTAATGAAAGTTACGTCTCTATCAACGTTTTCCATGCTGATGTATGTAGAAAAATGGTTTTTCAAGGCCCTTCCCTTGAGGCAGTATTTTTAACACTTAAATGATTTCAGTCTAATTATATAATATAAAATTCAATAACAGCCCGCCTTAAAGCAATATGTGTATAATATAATATATAAAATGTATGTAACTGTCATTGTATTATGTTTATATTATTATGTACATGTTTAATAATGTTATGTGAATGTATTAAGTAATTTAATAATGTAGGAGCTGTGAGAATAGTTACTAACAATGAGGTAACACTGAGGCAATAATGAATTAGAACGCTTAATAATGCTGCTAGTAATTCTTGGAGCAACAATAATGTAATTTTTGAGACGGTTTATAAATAGCCAATCAAAAACCTGAAAGTTAAATAAAAGTATTCTATTGGATTAGGATTAGCCAATCAGAAATTGAAATAGAGCAACTTGTACACATTCAGGCGCCAATTGCTTGTAGGCGCGTCCTCGAGAAGTTTAATACGTATTCAGTGTGAGACAAAATTTCATTACGGCGAGGATATTATAAAGTTTACGTGTTAAAGAGTGCAAGTTATTAATAAAGAACCTCACAGCTCTCTATATCAGTGAAGTGTTATTTAATCGTGTGAAGGATTAATAAATGGAGTGAAGTAAAACATTATAATCTGTGTAAGCCTACATTCTTTAGCCGTATCACACCCTGCAAAGAGAAACACGTTTCTACAAATTAATACTGACGCAGCCGAGGCAAATATAAATAAATATATATACTATTTAAAGAAATATTAAAATACGAAGTTGATTCCTAAACGTTGGGGCGAAGGCCACCGGAAACTTTGTACAAAACGTGGTTGCAACTACTTCAAGTTCGGCTCCCCAACAGTCGAAATACAATACATCCAGTTTCTCACCCTTCAAAGTCAGGCTTATTCCCTCCATAGGTCTTTCAGTGCCCCTTCTGCTTAGCATTTATTCTGTTCAGCAGTGATACTTGTGTTGCCGACCTCGAAGAAGCCAGTTCTATAGCGAGTGACAGAATAGCTTCTTTTTATCTGTAACGCTGATGACCGTAGCAGTTTAGCGCCCTTAAACCGCATATCATCATCATTTATCTGTAAGGATAGCTAAGTCCGCTGCACTTCGTGAAAATACATTATATTTCATATAAATAAGGTATATGAATTCGCTAAGTAATGTCGAACCCATCACTGTGGTTTACTATGGAGAAAAATAGCTATTTCGCCTTTCGCCCTCCAATTACAGGTTAGGAAGGCAACCTTAGTGTGCTGATATTCCTCTTGGCTATGTGATCGTATTCCGTGTTGAAAACCTCTGTCCGTTAAGAACGAAGGGACGTTTGATTCAGTCTTCCATATTTAGTATAGTCGCAGCTACGACAGAAATAACGCTTCACGATGCGGCTTCAAAAAATGTGACTTGCTCAGGTCTCATGTCTGCAATCTGAATCATCCAAGTAAGGCAAAGCGTTTTGAGATATCTACATCACCTCGCAATCCCTCGCGTAAAGGTATCTCGATAATAAAAAGAGGAAGAGGTTCAACTTTCCTGACATATTTCTCAGTTTCTTGCTGCCGTAATCTTGTTGAAGAGATTGGCAAGCTTTAATCTAGTGCGGCAGTGGGTTCTGCAAACGTCCAAACCGCCATTTTTTACGTCCGCACTTCTTCGCGAGGTCTTATCGCTTTCGGCGAGGTTGTATTATGAGTTCTTTAGGATTAAAGGATTGAAAGTCGGCTGGTTGCGAAAACGAATCAGAGATTCCTCGTTTAAATTAATGTAGGTTAACGGGTTCGTTCTCGGATTTACGGTATGGGGCTATAAACCTGGATAAAGGCGCTATTGATCACGCTTGTGGCTCCTCCGCTCTCTACCATGCAATAATTTCTGAAACCTCGGGTTGATACTGAGGATGCTAAGCGGGAAACGCGGTCCATTCGTGAATCTTGCCTCGCAAGCTAAACGCTGCAGTCATTATTTTATACGGTAAGTTATCTAAGCTGCATAAGCTGCAGAAGTTGTTAAATATGCATGATCATAACTTACACATATGGCTTTGAAGATGTTCTCAGGTATTGTATTTCCCTATGTGAACACATTAGTGAGACAAGTCTTCATGATCCAAGTTTAAAGAATAAAGATTACGATAAACTGTAAATTATAGCCAAAAGCTCACTACAGAAAAAATGTAGACCTCATTAAAATACACAGTTTGTGTCAAATAAACCTTTTCGTGGTATTATCCGTTTATTAAATATTCCATGATAAGCGTCATCTAACGGACATGCTTGAAAGTTTACGATTTTGTTTTTTCCCCCTCTTCCCTTTCATTCCATCGCAAGAGCTTGTTTCTACGAATAAGTATTTGAATACTGTTTCTGCATGTTGTAATTAAACACTTAGTTTCTTAATTTGAAACCATTCCTAAGCAAATATATATATATATATATATATATATATATATATATATATAGCGAGTAACGTAACTTGGATAGAAAAATAACTTTTATAATATGAATACCACAATGCAGCATATTGTAAATTTGGACAGACAGACAGACTTTGGGAAAAACTTCTTTGAAACACTTTTTGTTAAGGTACTCATGAGCTGCGACACTTTGTTTCAGTGCAAGAAGGGCTTATGTATTCAAATTTGTCGATCTTAGATAAGGGATTGAAGTAAAAATGCAAGTGAAACTTTCTGTTTCACGTGCAATATTCTGTTTGTTGACCCAAAATATGGAAATGGATAGGAAAAACATTCGTTGCAGTGCAAGAGGGGTTTGTTGTTAGTGCTGCCACCCAGTTTGGATACTTCTGGAACTTGGTATTATGTACATCCAATTTTATTACTTCCTGAGATCAGCAGGTTTGTTTACTTTCATTTGTTGACCTCTTGTGCCGAGTTTCGTTCATCTACTCATTCTGCTGACTACTTCTCAGTCCTTGCTTACACCCAGAACCGTGAAATATAACTACGACAATTTTGGAACATTACGGACAGAAAGAATGAATTGGCGGAGATGCATATGGTATACGAGGCAGCATCAGCTTCTGGCCATGCGGCACAGAAGCTTTAGCAGGAACGATTTCCAAATCGACTTGCTCACCACAGTGAATTTGCTGGTATTCATCCCAGACTAAGCGCAATGGTCGCATTACACAGACGAGCAGATAGTCAAGGACGAGGACGTTCGGCGCGAACTCCTGAGTCCAGGAAGCAGTACTGCAGTATGCAGAGGACAATTCTTCGGCGAGTACTCTAGTTATCGCTTACCAATTGAACATTAGTCATTTCACGGTCTTGAGAAATCTGCAGGAACAGCTGCTGTATTCATATCGACTTGAAAAAGTCGATGCTACTAAGTCGGGTGACTATCTATTGCAACAGCAACTTTGTAATTGGTGTCTGAAACAAAGTACAGTCCAACCAGACTTTGCAATCCGTGTGTTATTCACGGATGAAGCATGCTTCACCCGTGAGGTATTGTTAATTCCCGCGTTTGGACTTTCGAAACTCTCATGTGGCGTGCGTGTGGCCACATCAAGTGAGATTTCGTGTCAATGTATGGGCAGAGATTGTGGATGTCCTTTCGCCAAGACGACTCTAAAGCCCCTTGTACACGATCAAACTGTTTTTTCAATTCAAGAGTTTACAAGAAAAACTGTGAAATATTTTTCAATATGTGAGAAGATTAGAAAAGACTTGGCAAGACTTAACAATGTCAAAAATGTGTATTTACAAGTTGTCTCTTCGCCAAACTGAAACCCTTCAGAACACATTGATAATTTATCACGCGCAAAGCAATTTTGTATTTGCGTCACAGTGTAACTTCGCAATGAAATATTGTTCTTTAGTAATATTATGGAGCACTTTCACGTATTATATACAAGGAAATCACATTACGAGTGTGGAATACAATGAAAAAAACACCAACCGATAGGGTAACCACACTATATAACATTGCATTAATGTATACTTAGTTCGGAAAACTGCCTGGCAATTATTTCTTCATAACCGCCTTCATCTGCTCCATCTTGTTGTGGTAATCCACAGAGCCCTCCAAGTACAAACATGGCCAGCTTATGTATAACCTAATCAGTTCGCATACGACATACCTTAGCCGGGTAGCCATTTTTGTTTACTTTTCGCTTTCAGCCATGTTGCAGATTTCGTGACGGACTGTGAAAACTCGATTTCATTGTCCAAAGACATCAAATCATTGTGAAATCTTTGACCGTTTAGAGCATGTCCTTATTTGCTTTCAAGGCTTTCAAAGACTTTAAAAGTATTGGAAGCAATTTGACAAGTTGTGAAGTTTGGACAACTCTTGAAAATGTCTTGTAAAGTAATGAATTTGACAAACATTTGATCGTGTACAAGCGACTTTAGATTTGCTTAGCAGTTTTGCTGTTGCAACAATTTCCTCTTAATATCAGAGAAGGAATGCAGTTTCAACATGACGGGGCACCAGATCATTTTGGGAATGAAGCACAAGCCCATTTGACAGCTACATTCGGCGCTCATTGTGTAGGTTTGGTGGGTCCGTTGCCTGGACGGCGCGCTCACCTGACCTCATCTCACTTGATTTCTTTTCATGTGGCTACATGGTCTATGATTCGTAAAACCCCTCTTAACTCGAAAGAAGAGCTTGCAGCACGCATAGTCAGTGCAGCAGTTAAAACCAGGGAAATGTCTGCCGGCTTTAAACGGGTACGACAAAATATGACGCGTTGACGGACTACTTGTCTGGAAAACGCATCAAACGTGTGTTTCAGCACTTGTTATAGTGATAAGGCAGGAAAGTAATGGATCCATACTGATTATTGGACACTGAAGTGAGCTTTTTTCCATGTTTAGTATAGTTTGTTAGTGTTTTTCTACAAATTTCGGTCAGTAAACAGAATATCTGTAACATTAATGATTTGTATATTGAATTTTAGTATGCCTAATTACCTCAATCCCTTTCTGTAGAAGTAACCAATTTAATCACATAAAACCCCTTTTCTGAAACGAAACGTCACAACCCATGAAAGTCGTGTGAATGTATCACATCAAACTGTTTTTTAGTTGTAACAAAGCAATGTATTTTGTTTCTAATGTATCAACGAACTCCTACCTTTAGTATGTATAAAGCAGCAGAAAAACAAGCAAGATTAATTTTAATGTTACTGTGTTTTTATTTCATTTCTTCATAAATGGAGCACCCTGTACTGTAAACATCAAAGTAACCAGCTGAATTACTGTATCAAATGAACAGAAAAGATTTAAAGCCATTGGATTTAAGCAGAGCAGTAACTTTAAGGTTAACTTTATTTACCTAGCTAAGCTGAAACTTTACATAATACTAGTGTGTCTGTAACGGCAACGGATTATTTGAATACCAATTTTGCAGATAACATATATTTTGTTGAGGTTTGAAATCCAACCTTCAGGTTTTAATAAAAAAGCTGCAATAGGATTTTCAACGCGTAGAGTATAGTGTAATTAAATTGGAAGAGCTACAAGGAAATTTTTGAGGCTGAAGCTGCAGATGAAGTTGGGAAATATCGCGAGATTCGCGCGGTTGGAAGTCAAGAGCCGGAATTTAATCAAGTCGTCGTGAACAGTTGGTTATGCGGCAGTTTGCTCAAAGGCGTGTGGGATAACCTGCACTGTACGTCAAAGGAAAGGTGGAAGTCTCATTCCACAATTTGACCGAAGTATGGAGATGTTTACCCAAAGCATCTAGTAATATTCCTTGAATTAGAGCTTAGCGAGCACTAACTCCATTTTTTTACAGTTGCGCAAACTTGCATGTATAAAACCACGTAGTGTTTTAGTGTAGGAAAATAGATTATGGATTTATAACGGAAATTCGGATGTAAATCGGCAAAGTATAATCAATTGTATGCAATCCTATCATTTTAAACAGGTTGTTAATGTATTCAATATCGTGCATAATTGCGGTGCCAATAACAGCAATGACGTATTTCCTATAGCAATGACCTGATACCGCCATTCCGAGTTGCTGTGGCGTATAGAAAGAAGGTGAAACAATTTTGTGATACTCTTTTCGCTGGGCAACAGAAATAAAAAATCCTCTATATTATTAAATATGGAATAATTAAGATCTGAACTTATATGTACTTACCATGTTGTGCTGATAATAGGCTATATCACAGTCCGTAGCACCTGCTCACTTCTGTACCAGGAAAGGAATGCATGCAAGTGGCGGTTTCTTTTATCGCTACAACACATTAAGTAATAACAAATGAATAGCAGGGAGAGAAACTAACGTCCCATTTATTAACATATGAAAACGCTGTCACTATGTCAGCGATGGCTGTTCCAATTGTTTCGTGATTTATTTCCTACAATTTATAATGCCAAGATGTGAACATTTTCGCACGAATGACAGTGACAAATATTCACTTGTCCCATAATTATCAAGATTATCCACTTGTTGAATAAACTACTATTAAATTCATATAAACTCTGTACCTAGGGTGCTTAAAGCAGACAAGGGAACAACCCCAAGCTTTGCATCTTTGGGCTAAACCCGTATGATTAAGAAAGAAAATCTAGTGTGTTACATTCACATGACGTTCTCTACCCACTATCGTTTATTTTTATACTTCTTCTGAAAACTAAACTAACAAAAACTTATATTTCTTTCTGTTTAGTGTTGATCGAGATGAATGATTGTAGAAATTGGTTTCATTGTAGTTTTCGTTATAGTTACAAGGAGCATACAGAGGCTGAAGGGTAGTCAAATATTTAGGTAATGAGGTGCTGGATGCTGACTTTCAAATTCCATGCTCTTTGTATGCCATTACTAGAAACAAATAAATGGTACCTTTCACTTAAAAAAATGTAAAGATACTTGGAAATTCAAACAAATAGCAAGGAATGTATATCTCAAAAACGGTTAATGCCACATATATCTTAATACTTTGTTTATGTTAACAAGGTCTACATTTTTATGTGGTAAGTTTTTATTTACATCTTTTGGTTTAACAGTTATATAAAAAATACAAAATTCATTCAGATGAAGAGGACTTCACAGGTTGTGCGCACAAAATTGAAGGCATACTGTGGCGCATTAATAATCTGTGGGGGTTACATTATTGTTCTACATTGTCACTACCAGACACATTGTTGTTTACGTCACTCTCGGCTGGTAGCTTTGCTAGCCACGAGTAGTGGGGGATAGCGTCACTGTCAGGATTCTGTGAGAAACGGACCGCGTGTGTAAGCCGGGCTTTGGATCGGCGGACATCTCCTCCCACCTTTCATTTTTTTAATGATGTAGGAACCCGAAACGTTTGGGAAGTAAATCTAGGAATGTGTGAGTAGATTTGTGTTATGGATTTTGTGTAGTAAAAACCCACGCCTTCCTCTGAACCTCCACACCACGTTTCGGTCCTCCGCAGCCAGGCAAGTTTACGTCCTCTCAATGTGTGTGTTGGGCACTCAAAATTAATTTAATTTTCATGTGAACTTTTAGGCCATCTTCCCCAGCATGTAACAATACGTCATGTAAAGCTTTTAAACCTTTGGCATTTTAATCGAAATGATTAGAGCCATTTCGATTTTGAGGAAATAAATAAAAAGTTTTGCATGTAAAGGTAGTTTGGCGTGGGTGGGGTGTACGTTGTCGAAACTCTTCGTGTTTCTTCTTTGAAAGATGGTGAACTTCGTATTTGAGTTATACTCTTCACACACATACACGCGCGCGCGCGTCTTTTTCTAAAAACGCCTGTTTACTTTCTGCTCTGTTTACCTGTAGTAAGTGGAGGAGGTATTGCATTCCACCCAAACATTTGATAACGTGATTTTACTGGAAATATACGTTTTGAGGGCCCCGAATAAAACAAATAAGTTCAGAAAAAGACCCGCGCTTCGGTGAACAGCATAACTGAAAAACGAAAAGTGGGTAAAATACCAAACTTGGTCGTTTAAGCTCAGCATCCTCGAAGGATGCGACACGAACGTTTTCAAGAAAATCCCACCATTCAAACTATGCTTTACATGAAAAATGTTCGTCTTTTTTATTTTCTCAGGAATGGCTCTGACAACTGATTAAAATACCATATGTTTAAGATATGTGCATGACAAATATAATGTGCATCTTGAATTGTTTTGGGAGCCTGTGGAGTTCTCTTCATTCAGAATATTTGTATAACTGCTAAACCGTAAGAAACAGACAAAGTGTTACTACACCAAAAAATGTACATCCCGTTAAAGCACACAGTTTATGCGAAATATATTGGCTTTAACAATTTTTGATATGTCCTTTTGTCGTTGCTTTAAATTTTCCAATGATTATTCTTTTTTCGAACGGTAAGTCACTATTAGTTTTTCCTTGTGCATGGAATTTTAAAGCCGTTAACTAGCGATGCACTTTCAAAATGTTGACAATCGCTTTAGTCTACTGTATCGTTCTTATACCTACTACGATATGTATAATTTGTAATGAAAGTTTATCTCTATTAAGAAGTGGAAAAAATAAGCTTATATAAGAATCGTTTAGAGTGAGTAGAGAAAGTATTGTGAAGGCAGCATATAAGGTTTTGGGGAGCGAGTGTTCATGGAATCTCAAAACATGTATTTTCGATGAAATGGCGTTATAAAATTTTTGGATGGAGTACAATACTTCCTCTTAGCTATTATAGGTAGGTGGCAGAGATAGTAAAAATGGAATGAATACAGGTAATTTATTATTAGAAAGTAAAACATCCCGGGCTGAAACCAGGAACGGGCACAAGCTAATTAGGGCAATATGCTGACGGCGACCCATAACCTAAATGTCAACGTGGCTGTCATGTTACAAGGTGGTGGTTTGTTCAAAGTTGGAATCCCACCAGCTCTGTTGTTTATGTCCTGTGGGAAGCAGAGACTGCTTGAATTAGGCAGCACGAGCAGATCTCTCTCGGCGAATCGATTTGCAAGGCTCGTGCGTGGACCCACCGCCAATTGGGGAGTGTTCCCCTAGAGAAACCGAGCGAGCGACACGTGTACGGCACAGAAACAGTAACCGGCCCGATATATTGCTACGGAAATCTGCCACTACTAAATCATGCATGCTACCACCCGCAACCCAAAAGTAAAAAGAATTTTGAACAGAATAACAAAGCGTCGCTGCTTTTACCAGCACAAGTAGTCGACGCAGTCAATTAATTTGTGAAAGAATAAAGGTTTGAATGTAATGAAAAATCGTGGATAGCTTAAAATTTTAGTTAGGGGACAAGGTAGTCTGAACACATGAAAATTACGCGTTAAGTGTGTTAAATTATCATCGCTCTTAAAGTTCTCAATGGTGTTTCCTGAAATTTTCATGAGTTATTCTATAAATCATGACAATTATTTCAAGTATTGGTTTGCATTGATAGCTTATGTAGTTGAGTCCATAAAAAATTATTTCATTCAGCAGAAAAATAATAAAATTTACTCTTAAAACATGTGAATTTGTGTACCTTTTCCTCTGATACTACTTGCAATACAGAATCACACTTTTGCATGCTTGTTCTTAGTATAATCAGCTATCTTTTGAACCTCAGTTATTTAGTTATGTATACCAGTTCACTAGAAATTGAAAAAAAATATTTGCAAAGTCGAAAAAGTAAAAATGTGGAAAATTTGCAATGTTGTTGCTTTCTTAATATCACTAATATACATTATAAAGTTATGATTGTGGTTTAGAGCGTTTAACTATGTGTTGTATACATGTGCTCAAAATTTCAGCTCTCTACCTCTCATACTTTCTAAGAAAAAGGCACATAAGTATCCAAAAATGTTGTTTTGGGAAAACTGAATTTAAAGTTTGAACATTAAAATTCTGACACACTTCAGTACATTCCAGGGTCCTAATCATCTGCACCTTCATTCCTGGATTGCTTCAGCTTTTCTGATTGCCTTCTCTTGGTCCTGGACTCTTTTGTTAACTGCTGAACTGCTCGCTGGGCATGATACAGTCATTCGTTGTTAAAAGATACAAAAATGTTCTAAAAAGGGGCGTTGCATGACAGCTTTAAAGGAATGCAGACTAGCATTTAACTGGTATTTAAAATCTTAAAAAAAACCCTTAACCCCCAAAAAGTGTATATTTTCTGAAACTGGAAATAACAGATTTTATTAGTGCTAAGAACAAAAATTGTGATTTTTGACCTTTTCAGAGTACCTTGTCCCCTTAAATAACTAATTCTTATTCAGCAGTAGTTCCCATACTGAGCGAAATTAGAGGTTGATGGCGGTGTAGCAGAGGCAGCTTATCAGAAGATAAAATAAATTATTTATCTGAAAATAATAATAATAATAATAATAATAATAATAATAGTAAGTTGTTAATATAAATGATTTTGATACAATTTTGTAAGATTTTCAACGCACAAATCAGTTTAAATTATATTTGAAATTCATAAAACATATCGGACATTAAGTATAGGATATTTGTTAAGTTTTTATTACGTATTTACGTATTTTCTGCTAATTTAACGTCTGTTTACTGCCTAGATCATACCGGGACAGTTACAGGATATGTATAATTTTTTTTGCACATGATTATTTGCCGGACAGATGGTCATTGTCGCTTTCCTACACTTTCTTCAATGTGTATCTTTTTGTACTCTCCTTCAGTGGTGTCTAATTAATCGCTATTGATTTAATCAGAATTGGACTTTTGCGATCGTAGGATATGGCAAATGTTGTAATGTAATTCATCCGACTTTTCGTATTTTAGTTATGGTGTTCCCCCACCCACAAGGAGTTTTTATAAAATTATCTTTTTATTCAGGATATCTCAAAACATGTATTTCCGCTGAAATCTTAGTATTGCATTTTTGAGTGGATTACAATACTTCCTCTACCTACAAGTAAGTGCTAGAGGAAGTAAAATACAAGCATAGACGCCATTAATGCTGTTACTCCTCGGATATTCGTTGCTGCAGGAAAAAAAGAATCGTAGAGATATGAAATATTAGTAGTTAGGAATAACTATATTTTAAATTGTAATACGATATAGCAAATATACCTCTTGCTTTTTACTTTCTCTACTACGTATAGTAAGTAGGTGAAGTATTGCATTCCACCCCAAAAATTGGATACCGAGATTTCACCGGAAATACATGTTTTGAGGCCCCTGAATAAAAAAAAGCACTTTTAGAAAAAGGCCCGTGTGTGTATCTGTATGTCCGTGAACAGCATAACTCAAAAACGAAAAGTTAGATAAGTACCAAATTTGGTATTTAGGTTCAGTATCTTTCAAAGATGTGACACGAAGATTTTCAAGAAAATTCACCCACCCCAGACTAACTTTTACGTGGAAATTTTTTTTCTCAAAAATGGCTCTAACGATTTTGATTAAAATATCATACATTTAAGACATTTTCATGACAAATAAAATGTATATCTTGAATTTACTGGGAATTCCCCTCTTAAGTCCTCTTCCTTCTGAATGGCTTTTGCACAACTGGTAAACCGTAAGAGAGAGAGACAAAATTTTTCTACACAAAAATATGTAGATCTCGTTTAAAGACACACAACACACGTGTCATATAATTTGTTGTGTGTGTGTGTGTGTGTGTGTGTGTGTGTGTGTGTGTGTGTGTGTGTGTGTGTGTGTGTGGAGTGAACCATTTCCAAGATATTCCTTGTTATTTGTTTGAATTTTCCAATACTTATTACTTTTTCTCAAATGGGAATTCGTTATTCGTTTTTTTTTTTGTCCTGGACGTGCAAAGAGAATGGAATGCCCCACGTAGCACCCAGCTCTTAAAAGATTTGACTATCGCTTAAAGCCTACCATATTCCCCTTGCACCTACAAGAAAATTAGCAATAAGATAGAGTCTGCAAATGTTTATCTCGATAAACATAAAGTAGATGGAGAATAAGCGTTTTTAAAAATAGTTTGTATTAAGAGTAGAGAAAGTCATGTGAATGTAATACATCAGATTTATACAATACCTGTTGTTATAATAGAAGAATTGCTTGTACTTCTCTACCTTCAACTTTTATTTCCCGCGAGAAAAGAGAAGAAATAGGAAGGAGACAAACGAAAATCCAGGCACGCTTTGAATTCCAATTCCCAGCAATACAAAAACCGCCGGAATCAATACCGCAGACTTGCTACCAGCATTTGTTAATGTTGTTTCATTTTCCAACTGTAAGAATTATGTCCATTCCAGCAGACCTGCTTTATAAAATAGAAGGCGTTTCTGAATTGAGGTTAGTAAGAGGGACTATGCTGGTATATACCTACTTGTTTACTAAGTTGATGAAGATTTTTTTTTCTACAAAGTTTATACCTATTCGCGGTTAAGTATTTTTTTTCATGCTATATGTGGTTTGAATCTTATGCTCAACTCCTAATCATCTAAACCGTTTATTCTTATCTCGCTTTTCAACGTGCTTCTAAAACTCATGCTTTTCTACCAGTACATGCCTAACGTTCCCACAGCCTCCTAGAAGAAGGGTTGTTCAATTTTTGCATACAACTGGTTTTTGCCTCCATTGCTTTACAGTTTGATGAAAATCTGCGAAGCGATTAGAAGCTAGATCTGCAGGGTAAGAAGGATATTCAGAGGTTAAATACTCGTATTTTAACTGCAGCCATCACAACATAAGACTTGTGGCCTGAAACATTGTCTGGAAGAAAGAGCACACCTTATTACAACATCTTTGGACGTTTTGCATATCAATTTTGAAATTAGAACTGCATAATAATGACTTGTTTCTTTCGTTTTGCTGCCAGTAATCAATGAGAATAATATTCCCACATTCCAAAAACAGACTTATGATATTGCCTGCTGATGGCTCAACCTTGAATTCTTGTTTCCATTCCTTGCTCTGAATTTTGGTTTCATTGTCATAATGGCTTTTTAATAGTGTTTAACGCTCCTTCTTACTACTTATGGCACTACAGGTGGTGACACTGCTGATACATGAAATAAAATAAAATAATAAATGGCAAGGAAACGTTCCAGGCGCAAGTTTACAGCACCTCCCCACCATTCACCTGTAATGAGCACAGGAAAACCTAGGAAAACATCCAGTAAAGCGGACGATCCTGGCGGGATTGAACCGCAGACCTGTCGTGCCTTAACGACCTTGGCTATCCATGACGGTATGGTCATAGAGGTGAACTATTATCCATAGCCACACCTCTGGGTATCAATATCTTGTGTTAGTTCGTGCAAAAAAATTTAAGACGCCGCTTGCAAATATTTATACTTAGGAATAGGTGTCAACATTCGCATCTACTTTGCAGGGAATTTTTACTTTCTCTACTACGTATAGTAAGTAGGGGAAGTATTGTATTCCAACCAAAAATTCGAAACCGAGATTCACTGGAAATATATGTTTTGAGACCCCCTGAATCCAAAAAAAAGCATTTTTGGAAACATGTCCGTGTGTGTGTGTGTGTGTGTGTGTGTGTCTGTCTGTCTGTGAACAGCATAACTCAGAAACGAACAGTCGGATAAACACCAAACTTGGTATTTAGGTTCAGTATCTTCCAGAGATGCGACACGAAGGTTTTCAAGAAAATCCCCCCACCCCAGATAACCCTTTACATGGAACATTTTTCGAAAATTTTAATTTTCTCAAAAATGGCTCTAACAATTTTGATTAAAATATCATATGTTTAAGATATTTTCATGACAAATAAAATGTATATCTGAAATTTTCTGGGAATGTCTCCAAAAATATTCTTCATTGTGAACGACTTTTGCGTAACTGGTAAACCATAAGAGAGAGACAAAATTTTACTACACAAAAAATGTAGATCGCGTTAAAGTACACAATTTGTTATATACATTTTTTTGTTGTTGAATGAACCATTTTCGAGATATTGCTTGTTATTCCCTTAAATTTTTCAATACTTACACTTTTTCTCAAATGGGAATTCGTTATTCATTTTTTGTGTCTTGGGTATGCAAAGGGTATTAATCTGTGGTAAAGAGAAAGGTGCTGCGCATAGCAACCAGCTATTAAGAGATATCTCTATGCTTAAAGGCTACTGTATTTCTATATTGCCGTTGCAAATACATAACAAGGGGAACATAGTACACCTTAAGCGATAGTCAAATATTTTTAGAACTGGTCGCTATGTGTAAAATGTAACTCTCTTTGCATGTCAAAAGATCGTTTCTGCAAATGTTTATCTCGATTAATATGAAATAGATGGAGAATAAAAGTTTGTAAAAATAGTTTGTACAAGAGTAGAGAAAGTCATGTGAGTGTAACACAGAAGATTTTCTTATGTCTAATTCCTTATTTAAAGCTGATATGAACCAGTGGCGGCTCGTGATTTGTAACACGCAGGTTTTATTCTCAGTTTACCATAAAATATAAATAAACAAATAGTACGATATAACCCAAAATACGCTGAATACAATTCTCGTTTGTTCATTTACTGCATTTATTTTTCAGCACGTATATCTATGTATGAGTGAAATGTGGATATAAACCGTGCAATAAAATGCATCTATCAAAACAATCGTAAACTAAAGTATATTAATAATTATGGTATTATTCCTTTCAGTAACAGGAAACTGATGAACCCGTGCGTTAATGAATATCTATTAAAATTTCATCGGATAACATACAGTTTTATAACAATTGAATAATCTTAATCACACATGCTTACACATCAATACTCTGTGTTTCTTGAACACATTTATTCTAAGTTTTAGTTCCTACCTTCTATAATAATATATATTTAGACGTCATAGTAAGAACACAATTTCATAAGCGGAAACGCGTAGAGTTTATTTTTGCTCGTTGCCCAACCTTATCCCCTGTAAATGTGTATATGAGGATACCAAGTAATCAACAACATGCATTATAAAATGTTTAAGAATATAAAATTAACCGTAGAAAATTATTGTGCATCTACATCTAAAAAGTAAATAATAATAATAATAATAATAATAATACTTAACTATAACTAAACTAATCTAATTAATATTCTCGTAAGTGAAATCCGTTCTCCTCTCCTTTTGTTCAGCAAAATGGTTGAAATCAGGTTGGGGAAAAGGGCCTTCTCAATATAGCACATGTTAAAGCATCAAGTCTGTCTGTCTTCGTTAAAAGCTAACGTTTTTATCCTCTTGAGAATTGAAAAACACCGTCGCTCTCTGATGTGGTTATGGGACTCGTGTAAATGATGCGTTGCTGTTTATATACACTGCTCGTTATGATTCCTTAACTAATTAAACTTTAAATGCACTCTTACAGTATTTAACATTCTGAAACAAGAGCATACCACATATACTGAATTTATTGGTTAAGGTAGATATTTCACACAACACGTGCTCCCGAACCCTGTACGCAACTAACATGTACATGTGGGAATCATAGCACTCCGTGTGAACGCACGCACTCTGATTATGTGACGCGTAAACCAACATAGATTATAGTATAAGGGGGATTATCAATTATTTTCTACTCTGAATCGTTTTAACTCTACAATGCTATACTTGAAACCGCACTGTAACTTAACTATTTAATTACATTTAAAATAAATTGGTGTAACAGATTTAAATTTTAGACAGGAATGAGTACATTTTTTCATATGTTGGCGGCAGTGAAATTGAATGATTCCTCATGGAAAAGACCGCTTGGAGAAAGAACCAATAGCCAAGCCCCTCGTACTCCGCCAAGTTGCTGATACTCTGTGCACTCCCCACCTCACGTCTCACCTCTAGTAGTATCCACAAATGCGAGGAGTCCCGTACGGACTTGATGTAGTCCGAAATACACTCTGTAATGAAAACATTCGCGCTACTCGCTGTACAAGCTTTGCAAAAACATTAAAAAAATCTACAAACTAAATTGGGGACTGTATAAATTAATACTGCAATGGCATCTGATGTTATCCTTTCTTTCCTGTTTTTATTTTTAAATTATGGGGTGTTTATTTACTGGGAGGATCTTCCAACACTAATTCATACACATTGTTTACGTCCCCTTTATACACTGCCGTTTGTGAAAATTGCAGCACCAAGAAAGAATTTCCCGAATAACTCCAAACTTGGTGGGAGTGTAGAAGAGTGTGCAAACAATAAGTGATTAGGTTTGCAGAGAGATGGGCTACACGTAGGCCGAGCAGAGCCTCCTTGTATCGGTCCGACAAGGTCAGTGTTGAGTTGTCAAACAAGGTGGAAACAATAATGTAAGTGCTAGTATGCCTCGTCGACGTCAAAGGGAGCCATATCGGCATGTGAGTGAGTTCGAACGTGGCAGAATGAAGCGGGTTTGTCATACCGTGACATTTCGGCTCGTACAGACCATGCTGCTATGACAGTGATGCGTGTGTGGAAGCAGTGGATAGATGAAGGTCGTAAGCAGCGAAGATCGGGCACTGGACCACGGAACATGACCACAGCACGAGATGACCGTCATCTTGTCCGCATGGCCATAACGCACCGTACAGCTTCATCCACAGTGTTGGCTCGACGCTGGAGCACTGCAACAGGTGTGAACTTGTCTGCATCTACGGTTCGTCGCCGTCTGCTGCAGGTTGGACTGGTTGCATGCATGCCATTACGTCGGCTTTCATTGTCCAGAAACCACAAGCTCCTCCGACTGCAATGGGTAAACGTGAACACCGTCACGTAGAGCCTGGAGGGCTGCATTGTTGAGGGGCATAGCGGACAAACACCCGGTGTGATGGTTTGGGGCGCCATTGGTTACAACAACCGATCTCGCCTCCTACAAATTGAGGGCACTTTGAACAGCAACCGGTACCTAAGTGGCTGTAGAGTCTGAGGTACTCCCCCTGCTTCAGGCATCTCCACATGCCACATTTCAACAGGACAATGCCCGGCCATATATTGCGAGGAATGTACAAGACTTCTTCGAAGAGCGACGGGTACCATTGCTTCCCTGCTGTACGTTCGCCTGACATGTCGCCCATCTAACATGTCTGGGATATGGTTGGTCGGCATCTGGTGCGTCACGGTAACCAGTGTCACGAATTTGTGGACTCGAATACAAACTGAGTAGAGGGAAATCCCTCATGAACTTATTCAGAACCTTTTTGATTCAGTGCCACGGGTATATCAACTCTAATTGCAGCGCATGGAGGCCACACTAAATATTGAATATTAGGGCTCAAAGGTCATGTATAGATTTGAAAAGTTTATCATTTGTTACTTGTCATGTACCTAACCTGTGGTATTAAAGTCATTGAATTCATGCGTTTCCTGCTCGGTGTTGCAATTTTCACAAACGGCTGTATGTAACAATTTTTCTAGGGAGCGCCCACGCAAGCTCTCATTTTCACAGGAGGTTCTACCACATTTAAACCCATGACACCACGTTATAGCAGTCACGCGTGGGACTTGTGATGAACGAGATGTCACTTAGACAAGCTTCCCTGATTCATTTTCTGAGAAGCACACCACCTCGGCAACCCCGAACGAAATCCCGTTTTCGAGCAATGTAGTATTCCTTGTAAGTAGCATTTTTCTCCTTTCTCTTATTCCAACCCGTCCTCAATTTTCTTTCTATCGTTTTGGAGAGCGTCCGAGAGGTCTTCAGGTGTTTGGTTTTCTACTTATGGCGATCTTCATAAAACAAACTTCAGGCATCCTCGTAATATAGTCCATCAGTATATATTCTTTCCTTTGTCCGCTTCATTATATTCTATACTTCACATTTAATTCAAATTTATTGGTTTCTCTCTGTCGTTAAACCTGTAACCTGTGATATTATAATTTCTGTTGTCACTAGCTTGTATTGTTTCACCATCATCATCATTGTTATTACTGCTATTATTGTTTAACATTGTCTCTTGGTCATATAGTAGGATGTACTGGTTCATTTCAGTCAATGTAGTTGGGCTTAGTTGCGCAGCCGTCTTCTTGTATCATCTGCATGAGGAACTTGCTGATAGAAGGCCTTGGTTCCGTAGACGCCTTCCTGTACCAATTATTTTTACTTTCTGTACCACGGATCTATTAGGTGGAGAAGGTATTGCATTCCACCCAAAAATTCGATGTGGAGAATTCGCCTGAAATACATGTTTTGGGGCACTCTGAATTCAAATAAAGCATTTTTAGAAAATGTCGTGTGCGTGTGTATGAGTATGGTGTGTGTCTGTGAACAGCATAACTCAAAAACGAAAACTCGGATAAATACCAAACGTGGTATTCAGGTTTAGTATCTTCCAAAGATACGACAAGAAGATTTTCAATAAAATCCCCCACCCTAAACTACATTTTACATGGAACATTTATCAATTTTTTTATTTACTAAAAAATTGCTGTAACAATTTTGATTAAAATCGTAATTATGAAAGATATTTACATGAAAAATAAAATGTATACCTTGAATTTTCTGGGAATAGCCTATGAAATCCTCTTCATTCGGAATAAGTTTTATATAATCTTTTATAGCTGGTAAAGTTAAGCGATAGACGTACTGCACAAAAAGTGTAGATCTCTTTAAAGCACAAATTTATTTAAAACAATTTTTTTGTGGCATAAGCCATTTCTGAGATATCTGTTATTAAAGGTTCGAATTGTTCATTTCTTGGCCATTCTGTTTAAGTCCTGTCAACAGCACAAAAAAAAAAAAAAAAAAAATCCTGTCAAGTGATTTTTCGCGATTGCATGGAAATAGTGCGGAATTTTAAGGCTAGCTTATAGCGTCCTTTTTAAACATTTTACCATCGTTGTTCCGTTTGTATCTATAATGAAATGCGCAGTGCAAATATGTAATTCTGCAAAGGTTTATTTTAATTAAAATGTAGTAGACTGAAAAATAAGCTTTAGTAAGAATAGAATTAATTGTTCTTCCACACAATTCTTTTTAGTAAGAACAGTTTGTATACCCACTAATAAACGTTAGAGGGTAGAGAAAGTCATGTGAATGTATCCCATCAGAGTTTTTTGTTATTGAGTATAACAAAAGTGGTATAATAAGTGGTATAAGTGGTATAAAAGTGGTATAAACTTTGGTATAATAAAAGTGCTGGCTATTCTTTTCAGTGTGCAGTAGTCATTGTGATCCTGGACAGGTGATCTTAGTTGTGTAGTTGCCTCTCTGCACTATCTAGTTTTTATTATACTTCTTTTACTCTGTAGGTGAAATTTGGGCTCGTGGTATTGAATGTACAACCCGATATTTACCTGTTTGGAAGGAAAATACGAAAAAAAAAATCCAGCCAGATTGTTTATGGCACACGTCCCAAATGTGTGCCATAAACACTACTGCCAGAGCAATCTCTTTTGCTGTTTTGTTTGTTTTTTCTACCCTACTTTCTGTGACATATCTTAAAACTGATTGTGCATGTATTTGTTTCTCCATAGTAAGGTCTCTCAGAAATGCAAGTATTGTTGCTGCCTTTAATGCATGCTGTCTCTCTCACCTGGTCTGTTCATTTATACTTTCTCTACCGTTTACCTATAGCAAGTAGAGAAAGCATTCTTATTGCATTCCACCCAAAAATTCGACGCTGAAATACACGTTTTGAGACTCCCTGAATCCAAAAGCAGCGTTTTTAGAAAAATGACTATGTGTTTAAGTGTGTGTGTGTCTGTGAACGCATAGCTCACAAACGAAAGGTCGGTTGTATACCAATAAGTTCAGCTCTTCGGAGGATGACAGAAGACTTTAAAAAAAATCCCCTACCCAAATTATCCTTTACATCAAAGAGTTTGATTTTCCCAAAACTGGCTCTAACGATTTTGATTTAAATGCCCTATGTGTAAGATATTTTCATGACATATAAAATGCATACCTTGAATTTTTTTGGGTATAGCCTGCCAAGCCCCTTTATTCTGAGTGACTATTGTATAATTGGTAAACGGTAAAGGATAGACAAAAATCATACTTCACAAAAAATTAAAAGCTCATCAAAGGACATAATTTATGTCAAATAAAACGTTTTTGTGACGTTAACCATTTTTGTTATTGGTTTAAATTTTCAAATACTTGACCTTTTTAAGTGGTAAGTCGCTATTCTTTTTTTCTGGTTTTCATGCAAACAGGGCGGGATTTCAAAGCCATCACAGAGCGATGAATATGACTATCGCTTAAGCCTACTTTATTCCCTTGTACCTACAACAAAATATATAATAAAACCATTTCTTAAATTTTTACCTCGTTATAACGTGAAGCAGATAAAAGAATAAGCTTTTTATAGAAGAGTGGATAGAGAAAGTCATGTGATTATAATGCATTAGATTCTTAAATAATCATTTATAGTGATTAACGCAAAATGAATACGAGAATCATAAGGGTAGGGAAAGTCATCCGAACGATATATATTAGGTTTTACTTCTAGTGTTCAACCAATGAAACCGATTTACCAGGTTAATAATTAAAAAAAGCAACTATGAATAACAAGTGCCGTAATCTCTTGTCACGCTGCTCACAGTTTTCGTATTGTAGTGGGAAGGCATTGTTCTACATCTTCAACTACTAAATCTTCAGAACGTAAATCTGTAAGCAGCCTCTCGAATGTTTGGCAAGAAACGTCCCGTTGTAAGAGTTTATGTGGTCAGGATGAAGTGGATGAAAATGTTGGGTGGGCGCGGGGAAACGTGATAGAGTGGTCCATTGGGACCAACCTCCCCGCCAGCAGATCACGGAACGCCAGTTTAACCACCATCAGGAATAAAAAATAAAAGAGGAATTCTTTTTTTTTTATTCTGCACCTCTCCAAAGAGAAGAACGATGGGTAGAAAAAAATGTGCAGACTCCCGTTCCCCTCATACATTGCAGCAGTTCCAACCTAACGAAGCCCTTCGAAGTACGGAGCGGAACTAAAGGCTGTCAGCATTAAATTGAAATAAACGGCTCCGAACTCGGTCCCTCCGCAACTATTTTCCAAGAATCTACGTGAATAATTTAATTTTCCCTTCTTGGTGGAGAGTTATTTTGCATTTTGGTAATGCTGTGGTGCTACCTTTGGATATCTTATAAACTGAAGTCGGAAACTCCATTAGAATGGAATATCTTGCAAATAGACGTGTCGAAGCTCTCACAATATCATCATCATTATCACCATAATCAAGTTCACCTTTTCTGAGGTCTTCGCACACTTGTTTTCCTATAGGGTTATAATTTATAATTATAGATTTTCTGTTAACACCTGTATGTTTTGCAGTTTTCTTTATACTCTTTCGTTTATCAGTTAAATTATAAATATGTAGCTCTTCTCTAATAGTTTCGTTTCTTATAGGATCCTTTCTAGTGCATTCTATCCTATCTTTCATAAAAATATCACTTTTATCCTCTTAAATAATCCAGGACTCACTTGCATAAGCTATCGCTGATATTGCCATTGCGTTATAAAACTTTATTTTCGTTTCCTTTCGGGCTCTATTATTTTATCTACTACGCATAGTAAGTAGGGAAAGTATTGTATTTCGCCCAAATATTCGAGTTTCACCGGAATTGAGGGTTTGAGCTTTGAGGCTCCCCTGAAAAAAAAAAGTGTGTTCAACACCAAACTTGGTATTTAAGTTCAGCATCTTGCAAGGATGTTACACGAAGATTTTCAAGAAAATTTCCCCATCGCAAACCACCCTTTGCATGGACATTTTTAGAAATTTTTGATTTTCTCGAAAATGGCTCTAACGATTTTGATTAAAATACCATATGTTTACGATATTTTCATGAAAAATGAAATGTATATCTTAAATTTTCTAGGAATAGCCTCTCAAGTCCACTTCACTTTGAATTTTTTGCCTAACTGATAAACCGTAAAAGAGATAGACAAAGTTTTACTGCACAAAAAATCTAGATCTCGTTAAAACACACTACTTATGACATTTCCGAGATATTTACTTGGTTTGCATTTTAAAATACTTAGCGTTTCTCAAATGGCAAGCCGTTATTCGCTATTTCTTTTTTTTTCTCTTGACCATGCAAAGAGAACGGAATTACAAAGCCATTACATAGCCATCCGCTCTTAAAAGATTGACTATCGCTTAAAACTTAATGTATTCCCCTAAACACGTTGTACCCACAAGGAAATGTGCAATAAGGCAATGTGTAAATGTTTATCTTAACATGAAGTAGAAAGAGGAATTATTTGTAAGAATATTTTGTACAAGAGTGAATAAAAAAAAAGTCATGCGAGTGCAACACAGCATTTTTTTTTTCAATGTTCTATTGATGTACCACATATTGCTTGGTGTTTATTTAGTTTATGTTCCACAAACTAACAATGTCATAGCTTCTGTTGATTCCAAAACAATTATTTGATACTTGTTCAACAGTTTCATTATTATTGTTGTTGTTGAAAAATCCGGATATATTCCACGATGAGTGCCTTTATGTTCTTTGTGGAGATTCTAAGATTAAAGCATCTACCTACCTGATTAATTTTTAATCTGTATACAGAATGTTAGAGATCATCTTATTTTTTCGTGTTATTACAGTGTCATTAGTATATGCCAGTATATTTATATAATCATTATTATTTATTCCTATGCCAGATTTTTCTTCCTTTTCCCACTTGTTTATGACGTAGTTTAAATGTGTATTAAACATGGTTGGTAACAGGCTGCATCCTTGTCTTACTCCTTAGTTTGTTTCTAGCTCCCAATATTGGAATACTAAACTACTAACGCAAATATATTGACAACCACCCGACGTATCTGTAATATAAAGCTGGATTGTAAATAAATTACACGTAACACAAAGAAAATTTGCTGTATATAGATAATTGTAAAGCTGTATTTCTTCGCAGAAGAAACTATAACCACGGGTCAATGTTTAAAAAACTTTGAGATACCACCGTCTTCCACCAAAGTGTTTTAACTACGAAACGGAACGAACTTAGTTCCCGATGTAGTATGTACAACGTATATAGAAACGATATAGTGCATTTTTTTTGAATTACATGTTTTAAGTTAATGCCAAAATTAGAAATGATGTTATGTTCCAAAATCGCTAACAAGGGGACGCATGGGAAAATATTGAGAAATTTAGTAATATGTAAACTAGGTAGCTCAAATTAAAGCAGCTGTATTTTCATGTAATTTATGGAGTCTTTAAATTTATTCTTGTGTAATGTAAAAATGAATCACAATTATATGGTACAAAGCGTTTTGTTAGCACGCTGTTGTATACCAAGAGATAAAACGATTTTTTGATTTGTATGAAGTATAATTCGAAATATATTTAGTCAGGATCAGGAGAGTTTTAATCATATTTAGGGCCAGTTTCACCATCCGATGTTAAAAATACTCTTAACATATAGTTTGTTAACATTTTGCGTTTCATCAAGCTTTTACAGCAAATTGTGAGCTAACATTTTGTTAACGGCAAAGAGAACTGCAAACGCAAGCTTTGGAGAAGGCGGTGGTCGAGCTACACTGCTTCTGAACGTAACCCGATGCACTTTTGTCTACGTATCACCGCGCTCTCTGTGTCAGTAGCCAACTATTTACATTTATGGCAATGGCCATGTGATTTTCCCGTTTGTTTGAGGTTAGAATCACGATGTAAACTGAAATAAACGTTTCACCGTTTGAAACGCGTTAAATATACATCTGGTCAATAAGTATAGACGTATTGTCAAGTGCGAAAAAGCCGACGGTCTTACATTAAAGGACAAGATTGCAGCCTTGGACAAAATCCATGAGTAATTTAATTGGAATGAACGCGTTTCTCTAAGTCCAGTAAGCAACTATGGCAATTTTATGCTAACATAAACTGCTGCACCAGAAACGTTAGGTGCGAAGAGCGTTTAAAACTGGTGGTGGACACTGCATTGAAACTAATGTGGACGAAAACGTGTTATCGCTGATTAACCAAGCACCCGAAAAAAATAGTTTGCTTCTTGATGCAATTGCTTTGAAAACTTTCCGGATAAACCCACAAACGGTAGTTTTGGAAATACCAACATTATCACAAGTAAATGAAAAATGTTAGTAGCATAAAATCTGAGTACCTAATTAACACTCTTCTATTGGTAGTATTCTAACCTCTCGTATTTCCCATAAAACCATGCACATGACCCCTTGGACAGTCTATATTGCTTTAAAAATTCCTCCTTTTGCAGGGTTTAAAATTTATTATGACGTACGACTACTCCTCTATTAGTAATGACATTCAAAATCCCAGTTGTAGCAAACTCGCATCAAGAATTCGGTTTGCGGCAGCCATTTTCCGGTTTCTAACATTTGTTAAATGCCCTAACACAGGGATATGGGGATGTTAACTTAACACCGACTTTAACACATTGTTAAAGTTAACATTGTTTGATGAAACAGAATTTGTGTTAACTTCAGTGTTAAATCAGTTTAACATTGTGTTAAAATTTAGCACCTGTTGGTGAAACCGGCCCTTAATGTTTTCATCGTAATGATACAGCTCCTGTTATTTTTCGTTTTTCAAAAAAGAAAAAATGAATAAAATAAAATCTGCTCAAGAAGAAGGGAATGCTGACACGCGACTTCACTTAGTCAAGGGACCAATAAAGGAGCATTAAGCCGAAGCGAAACGTATTCGCTGGTCAGCTGTGGGTGTTTCCGAACAAATTGGTAAGAACACACTGTAAGATAATAGGGTAGGAGTGAGTAAACAGCTTTACAATAAAATTGGCAACAGCCGGAAATGTTCACTCCAAAGGTTGCTATAGCCCTGTGGTTATAAGGGAAAGGTTTACTCTTGAAACAATCAGTATTAGTTTTAATTTTAAGAATTTGAGATCGACGGTTAAAATTACTGTAATTTAAAATAATATTTATGTAATAATTCAGGGCTAGGTTTAGCAGCAGTAAACAAAACATTTTGTGCCAGAAAACTGTTTCATAGCTTACAACATTTTAAAGGAGTTTATATTAAAAATGTGTAAAAATTGAAGGAAAATACATGCCATTATTTTAAATTACAAGCTTAATCATTAACAAACTTCTCAAGATTTTCCCATGCATTCATGTAGTAACTGCGTAAGGAAAGCTTTAAGCAGCAATACCAGGCTATTATTATTATTATTATTATTATTATTATTATTATTATTATTATTATTATTATTATTATTATTATTATCATCATCATTATTATTTTAGTAGAGGTAAAACTTTGTTTTTAAATGCATTGGTACGTTGATATCTTAAACCGTTCAAGTGACACTGCGATGCAAGCATTTTCCGCAATTATTAGCACTGTTACATCACACTTTGAATGCCAAATAATCTGCGGTTGATCAGTATTTTGACCATTACCATATTGACTGACGTTTAACTTAGGTTTGTTTTCAGCGAATACGTGAATGAGAGAGAACTGCCATTATGTAAATTTAATTTCCCTTAAATCAGTTTCTGCTTCGTTTCATATATCGTATATCTCTACATTGTTGTGTGCAGCATGTTTGGTAGGCAGAGCTTACCTGAAAAGCATTTGCCAGCAAAAATGGTTCGAATATTTTTGTGAGATACATAACTAACAGATTTCGTTGTGAGCAAAATTAATTTCAGAAAGTAAACGAGATATTGAATGAATCACTTAGAGAATTAACATATGTGTATTTAATTTGAAATGTAAATAAGCCTAACGTGCGCTTCTCGATAGAGGCTGCCGTAACTTATGAGCTGATTTGTATACTATAATTTCATAAGATCACCCCTTCATCTTTAAGTTGTGTAATGAGAATTTGTAACCCTTTTTTCAAAGAATTGGTTCTCAGCCTTGAAAATCGGTGGTTACATGTTAAAAAGTAAATTGAGTTTTATTTATGGACGCTCTTTAACCACTATGGTTCTTAGCGTCCCATTCTATATTGAGCGTGAAAGACCGATAATTTTGCTCAGAGGCCCCTATCAGGCTTGAGGTTCTTTTACGTGCCGTAAATCTACGACACGGGACCACCGGCTTTACTTCCCTTCCGAAGGAAGCCATGCTAAGGATTTTTACGCTCGAAAAAATCCATAGCCCTCCGCCGGGTTTGAACCCGCGACCTTGGGAACTAGAGGCTAGCCGGTACCACTAGTCCATGGAGGACGACACTTTTGTCTGTGATGAACTAAAGCCGATGTAAGAAACCTCGATTAGTAAAGGAAAATGAGTTTACAACATTTGCAGATCATGATAGCTAGAAATTGATAATTCGAAATTGGAGTAAAAGAAGAGCAGGCGGATGGCGATGCTTAGAACCTGCTGAAAGAAAAAAAGAAAGAAAAAAATGTGGCAAATTGTGTGGATTTTCGCTACGTTTGCTCTTTTGTGTGACTTGGTGTTTTTATCATTTGCAGCCCCTTGAATCCTTTGTGACAGAAAGCCATCGTCACCTCGAATCGGCAGAATGATTTTTGCCACTCCAGTACACCCTTAGCTTCTTTCGGCGATGTGCAATTTGGCTGCACACCCGTCAAAGGAGCATTTTATTGCGCTTCGTATCGGGTGGAAACAAGCGAACGCTATAAAGACCTTTTTATCACCAATGTAGTGCATATTGATTTTGGGAAAGTCTTTGCTAAAGGCGACCTTTAGTAATAAAGAACTGAAACTTTGTTTCTATGTAACGAAATTTATTAGGATTTCAAAGAGTACTTCATTTATACGTACACTTGGCGAGATAGAAAGTGAGTAATGTTAAAAGATAACGAGGTTTCGCTAAACAAATGCACAGCTCTATTACATATAACTACATAATCTTAAGCGTAAAGGCATTGGAGGATGAATGATTTTGAGTTTTCATGCAGTAGGATTAGGATTAGTGGACCTCAGGGATCTTTTGTGCATACGCTTCGATAGGAACTGATGAGATGAAGGAATCGCAAGAGACGTACGGGCTGCAGGCCGACGCAGGCGACAGAGACGCGCAGAGTTCCCTAATAGTTACAGGCTTGACCACCTGGCTGGACGGTGCTCGACGGCGACCCTCTCAAGGGACCAAAGAGTGACGCTCCCCTGGCGGAGACCGGGAAAGTTCGACCCAACAGTGGAGGCTCGAACGGCTGCCGCCTGACGAGTCCGAGGAGCTCTAAAGCGCAGGCCCTTGCGCCATCTGTCCGCCGCCTACCGACACACAACCCCGGAGACAACTGTAACAGGGAGATGAAATGAGAGGGAGAGAGCACATCCGTGGTAGACAGCATTCGCCTTACCTATCGGGGAAAACCACGGAAAACCCCATGGTCAGAGTGAGCGGTTACCGGGAAACGAACCCAGGACCTCCCGAATACGTCGCAAACGTTACCGCGGTGCCACCTCGCTCGGTTTTCGTGCAGTAAGCTTATTGTCTATGAAGTATCTGTTGTTCGGTTAGCGCAGGCTCAGCCAACTTAATTACTCGTGACGTTGCACAACCTATGTGACGCAGATACGGCTACAGAGAATCTTAAGTACGGCGTGCGGAGGTAATGGAAGAAAGCATCTTCCAAAAATGTATTAGGAAATCCCTGACGATTACCAAACATGTCGCCAATGTTCGTATACTACACTGCCGTTTGTGAAAATTGCAACATCAAGAAGGAAACGCTTGAATTCAATGAATTTTAATACCACAGGTTAGGTACATGACGAGTAACAAATGATAAACTTTTCAAATCTATACATGACCGTCGAGCCCTAATATTCAGAATTTGGTGTGGCCTCCATGTGCTGCAATTAGAGATGCAATACGCCGTGGCATTGAATTAAAAGGTACTGAATAAGTTCCTGAGGGATTTCCCTCCACGCAGTTTGTATTCGAGTCCACAAATCCGTGACACTGGTTATTGGAGGACCGTGACGCACCAGGTGCCGACCAACCATATCCCAGACATGTACAATGGGCGACATGTCAGGCGAACGTGCAGGCCAAGGAAGCAATGGTACCCGTCGCTTTTCGAAGAAGGCTTGTACATTCCTCACAATATGTGGGCGGGCATTGTTCTGTTGAAATGTGCCCTGTGGAGATGCCTGAAATAGGGGGAGTACCTCAGGCTCTACAACCACCGTTAGGTACCGGCTGCTGTTCAAAGTGCCTTCAATTCGTAGGAAGCGAGATGGGTTGTTGTAACCAATGGCGCCCCAAACCATCACACCTGGTGTTTGTCCGCTATGCCGCTCATCACTGCAGCCCTCCAGGTTGCGCTTACCACGGTACCGCCGGATAAGTATGCGGACATCACTGTAGGTCACGTTGAAGTGGGACTCGTCCAAAAAGACTACGTTTTGACACTCAGCACCCCAGTGACCGTGTTCACGTGCCCATTGCAGTCGGAGGAGCTTGTGGTTTCTGGACAATGGAAGTCGACGTAATGGCATGCATGCAGCCAGTCCAACCTGCAGCAGACGGCGACGAACCGTTGATGCGGACAAGTTCACACCTGTTGCAGTGCTCCAGCGTCGAGCCAACACTGTGGATGAAGCTGTAGGGACAAGATGACGATCTTCCCGTGCTGTGGTCATGTTCCGTGGTCCAGTACGCGCTCTTCGCTGCGTACGACCATCTATCTACTGCTTCCACACGCATCACTGTCGTAGCAGCATACCCTGTACGAGCCGAAATGTCACGGTATGACAAACCCTTTCCCGGAGACCGATTATTCTGCCCCTTTCGAACTCACTCACATACCGATATGGCTCCCTTTGACGTTTTATTTATTGTTTCCACCTTGTTTGACAACTCTGCACTGATTACACTGGATGCAACACTGACCTTGTCGGACCGACGAGAAGGCTCTGCTCGACCTACGTATACCCCATCTCTCTGCAAACCTAATCACTTATTATTTGTACACTCTTCTATACTTCCACCAAGTTGGGAGTTATTCGGGAAATTCTTTCTTGGTGTTGCAATTTATACAAACGACAGTGTAGATAAAATTAAGTTTCTGCACGCTAGATGGCGGGATTCTCTAAACTGCCTCTCTTCCATCAATTGTACAATTTTAAGAGAACCTTTGTAAATCCTAACTATATCTGCAACACAAACTTCTAAAAATAGCATAATTTTATCTTATTAGCAAAGTCAAATTAATTGCATATCTATTTGCTCTTAATCATAAAATGGTGATTCAGCCGCTATTAAAGACGCAAGGCGACGACGTCATGTTATGAATATTGCACCACCTTCCAAATATTTGCTTTGGCTTTTACAGTTAATATTATTTCCCTAGCTGCAACTACCCTACACTTATCAGTGAATACCTTTCTCTGCGCCGGGAATAAGAGAGACGTGCTCCCTTATGTTATAGAAAATTCAGTTGTCTGACACTAGGCTAGCATACACATAGTCCAGAAATAGCTGTCAATCGTAAACAGAAGTTTTCTCCAAAACTTACGAAACATTTAAGTTAGTGAATAGGATCGAGTGCCCGTATTTGTAATTACAGCAGTAGGGAGTAAACTGTACAGATACAGATGAATACTTTATTTACAAGGAATATATAATAGCTACTTTTGAGGATGACATGCGAAGGCAAACCACAATTCTGTTTTGAGATTTGGAGGAGATACCGATGGAATAAATATAATCAAAACGAAGTCAATGAGATAGTAGGAAAGAAGCTGATGAAGCGTTATAGCTGTTATACGTAATACATTTATATATAAGACATCCAGTTCTGTATACACCTAGGATGGTCATAGTATATGCATCGCAGTGAATGTGTATCTGGAGTAAAGAATGTTCAGTTATAGCAGATTAAAAGAAATAATTAAAGGAAAATGAAACAAAATGTCCGGTGAAACAAAACAAAAAATATGAAATATTACTGCAAAATTAGCAAGAAAAGCCTGATTGGTTAAGTTAACATGACTTCTCTACCCTCTAACGGTTATTAGTGGGTATACAAATTATTCTTACGAAAGTTTATTTCCTATCTACTTCATATTAATCGAGATCAGCCTTTCCGGAAACATTTCGTTATAGATACAACGGGAATAGCGAGGAAATTGCATATTATTAAGTGATAATTATGTCTGTGACATAATATAAAATAACGACAGCAATGGATTTATTACTATTGCAAGCATAACTATACCTAAAATGTTTTAGAACTGGACGCTATACGCTGGCTTTAAAATTCCATACTGTCCGTGATATCGCGAGGAACTGAAAATCTACGTGACTTAAAAAGAATGACAAAAGTATTGAGCAATTCGAACCATTAATAACGGATATCTCGGAAATGGCTGATACCACAATAAAAAAAAGGTATTTGAAATAAATTGTGTGTTTTAAAGAGATCCACATTTTTTGTGTAGTACGTTTTCATTTATCTCTTATGGTTTACCAGTAATGCAAGATTATATTAAATCCTTCCGAATGAAGAGAACTTAGTTACAGGCTATTTCCAGAGAATTCAAGATATATGTTTTGTCTTGTAAATGATTTTAATATACTTTGGTATTTTAATCATAATCGCTACAGCCATTTTTTCGAAAACAAAAACTTTCGAGAAATCTTCCGTGTAAAGCATGGTTGAGGGTGCGGGTGATTTTCTTGAAAATCTTTGTGTCGCATCTTTGGAAGATACTGAGCACGTTTTTGAGTTATGCTGTTCACACACACACACACACACACACACACACACACACACACACACACACACACACGGACCGTTTTCTAAAATGCTTTTTATGGATTCAGGAGGCTTAAAACAGGTATTTCCGGTAAAATCTCGATATGGAATTTTTGGGTGGAATGTTATGTACGTAGTAGAGAAACTGGAAGTTAAGAGAAGCTATTGGAAGCGAAGCAGATGAGATTTTCTCTTAGGAACGACAAAAGAGAAGCTTAAGAGAAACGCAATAAGAGAAATATTAGAAATAAAGATTGTAATCGAAGTTAGGGAATATGAAAATTACGAAGAAGACATTTGCTTATGACGGGTAATAAAGATTTAAAAAATTACCATAATATGGGTACAAATCCCATGGGATCCAAGAGCACGATTGATGGAAGAGTTCTGATTTCGACAAATTCCGTTTCGCAAGCCTTGAGTAGGAAGAAGAAAATCTTATTGAAAAACATGTATAGGCAAAGTAATAATTCTTGTTAAGCTTTATGAAATACGTATACTAGAAGTGATATAACAGATAATTGAAGAAATACAAGGAAAAATATATCTCTGACATTTGTGAAAAACGGTGCTCCCTCTCCCGCACTCGCTATCTTTTCTTTTACAGCCTGTTATGGCAGAATATTTTATTAATCGTTTTATAACACTAGTCTGCGTTTTCAAACTTTTTGTCAGATGATTTCTTAAAAGTAGCTGTTCTTGAATCAAGTTTTTATGCTGATTCCAGATTAACTTCCGTTTTTTTCTATCACGTCAGGTTTTTACACAAAATAAGTAATATTTTGACAATTTTACTAATGAGCGTAGAAAAGTATTCAACTACCATTTCACACAAGGTAAGTTTTTATTCAAGAAACATTTTAAGAATACTCTCAAGAACTCCCCTAATTTATTTCATGACTACATTTTAACAAAACAAGAAGCCAAAGTGTTTCATTTAATTTTCTTCAAACTTTCTCTTCTTTGTCTTCCTTGCAGATCCTTGAAGATGACTATCCCTCCTCAACATCCAACAGTAGTGGTTATCATAGTTTCATTCCATCTCCCCTGGTACCTCCTCTCCATTTCCTTAATATCTTGGTGAAAATGTTCACCCTGCTCTCCGCTATAATGTCTCAGATTTTCTGGAAAGTAGTCGATATATGAATGCAGAAAATGCACCTTTACACTCATGTTACAACCCATCTTCTTGAAATTTTCCTACATTGTTTTTTCGACAATGGCCTTGTAATTAGGATCTTTGTTATTGCCTAAGAAGTTTTCAGTAACTGATGGGAAGGCGGTCCATGCTTCTATTTCTCTCTCATTCATTGTCTTCTCAAAATCTTCATCCTTCATCAATTTCTTTATTTGAGGACCAACAAAAAATTCCAGCCTTTAATTTGTCTTGTGTAATGAAGGGAAGTTTCTTGGAAAGGTACTTGAAGCAGGGTCCATCCTGATTCATCAAACCCAATTTTATGTGATATCTTTATATCTTTGAAGTGAAATTGTGAAAAAACTGTACGTGATAGAAAAAAACTAAAAGCAGTTCTGAAATCAGCATAAAAAAGTGAGTCGGAATCACTTTTCAGTCATCCGATATCATGCAGACTAGTGTAATCTATTAGCCAGTTTATGTTGAAAATGACGTCTTAATTTAGCCATTAAAATAACGAGTGAAATGGCTCCGTGGCAACATGTGCGGCATTCGGAGATCCCGGGTTCAAATTTCCGTCGAACGCCTTCTCTGATCCTCTGTTTTCACCGTGGACACCAGAGAGCGCCCCAGGTCGTTTATTGCCCAATCTGGGTGGTTCTAGCGGTTGGTCGGCTCCTCGAGCCAGGAAATGTTAGGGTCTTCTGCGTGTCTCTGTGGCAACCTCCTGTATGATTCCTTCGCTTCATGCGGTTGGTAGCCACGGAAGATCTGCAAAGGTCACGGTGTACGAGATGCGTCCCCCCCGTAGTATATCCTGTATCCATTAAAGTAACAGAACAATATATGCTAGAGAACCCGTAGTTTATTAATGAGTTAAATACGGCGTTTCTTTTTCCATCTCTCTCTCTCTCTCTCTCTCTCTCCGTACAGCTCCGTGTCTTTTCATCTATCTTTTTACCCTCACAAATCCTCATCTTTCTTCCATTCTCACTGTTTCTCCGTCCATCGAACTCACTCCTCTCTATGCAACTTAAAATGACATGTTTTGAGTATGAGTAAAAATAAAGACAGGAATAAATATTTAACAATACAGAGTCGATGTCAGTGATACCGGAGATATTTAAAATAGTCAAGGTTTAACCATTTATGTGTTTGTTACATAATGCGAAGCAAGCATAAAATATGAAATCTTCTGGCCGTTTCTTATGTACATAAATGTTGGTTAGCTTCAGTAACTTTTAATGTTTTAAACATACAAATTAGTTCAATTATTGTTATTTCAATCATCATAATGTGGACTAAGATTGCGCTGTGGTGGCAAAACGCGTTATTGTAATAGAAAAGTTACAATAAAACATTTTTTTCTCCCGTAAAGCGTGTTAGATGTTTTTCTATGTCCGTGGTTCAGTTACAGGAATTTTAAAATTAAAGAGTGCCTTTGCAAATGATTATTGCAATGTTCATTTAGCGAATGGACAACATCATGACCTAATTTAATTATTATAGGGGTAAAATGTTTTACAGATTAGCTAAGCCACGTATTTCTAATAAGTTAATTTGTAACACTAGATGCATGAGAGATGCTCGAATATTCCACGCAGCAGAAGAAAAAATGTATTTCCTTTTTCATCTGCCATGATAATTTCCAATAAAGCTCGACTTCCTCATGAGAGATGACGTCACTGTTTTATCACTTGTGCACGAGGTTCATTAAATAATTATTGCGGGAAAGAGATAAAGTTGGCATCGCAGCTGTTAAAATGGATCGTTAATTTAAAAGCGCTGGGATGCTATCTGCTCTCCACATCATACTTTTGAATTAGTCTTGGCATTTGCTGCAAAATTTAAGTGCGAGATATCATCTTCAATAACGCTGATGCGGTAAACCATTTCGGGGAAAATTGTGTGGAAAAGGAATACATGGGAAATAAAATGCGACTGGAAATTGCATGGCTAACTCTACGCTAGCCATTGCAACATCATTGTCTCTTCCATTTCCTTGGAAAGCCGTTTTAGTATCTGTATTAACCTCAATCATACCATACATCATTCTCTGGAGGTCTGTTAAAAATTAAACTGAGTTTTATATATGGACGCTCTTTAACTGCTGTGGTCCTTAGCGTCCCATTCTATATTGGGCGTGAAAGACTGGTAATTTTGTTCAGAGGCCTCTTTATCAGGTTTGAGGTACTTTTACGTGCCGTAAATCTACGACAATGGACCTCCGGCTTTACTTCCTTTCCGAAGGAAGCCATGCTAAGGATTTTTAGGTCGAAAAAATTCATCGCCCTCCACAGAGTTTGTACCCGCGACCTCGGGAACTAGAGGCTAACATGGTACCCCTAGACCACGGAGGACGACTCTGGAGCTCTGTGTCCCAAAGACTCGAGAACAAGGAGATTTAGAGGCATTGGTTTCCTGGTGCTATAGCACCAGCTACAAACATGACGCACGTTATAGCTGATTCCCTGAATGCCAACTTTTAATTTTATTGTTTTATATAGCGTGTGGTCCAAATTTAGTTGACAAATGCAATAATGTTTGGCGTTGTAGAAATGTTAAATTAACCATATCGAATACTTGGGTGTGGCCCATTGGTCAGTTGACAAATTAGCCGTTAGAAAATTAGCAAATTAGCTAATTGGATTATAATCTATGGAATGAACCTCAGAGATGAGTATGTAGCAAGAAACATCGCAATGTTGATAGTTTGAAGCGTGCTACAGTGAAATAAGCGAAGGCAATTCCTTTGCAGACTATTCGTTCCAGCATTGATGCATGGCCAGGCAGATCTGTATCAGGGCTCGAGGAGGACATTTTGAAACCTAAGTGTTGTAAACAATTCTGGAAACTGTGTACTTTATTTTTCATTAAACATTTGAGCTAATTTGTTTTTTAAATTATACTTTTCCATGTTAAATTTGTAACAGTATTTACGCCCTTACTAGGTATGACACCCAATATGTTCGATATAGACATCTCACCGAAGTAAATCTTTTGAAGCCGTTTATCCTCCCAAAAGCATTTTAAGTAAAATGTCCATGTGTCTATCTGTGTGTCTGAACAATGCAAATTAAAAGCGAAAAGATGGATAAGTACCAAACTTGGTATTGAAGTGCAGCGTTTTTCGAAGATACGACGATTTGTATGAAAATCCCTTATCCAAAACTATCATTACATCTGAAGGGTTCAGGCACTCCAAAATTCTCATACCGAGATTGGGGAGAAACAGCTTGCTAAAATTAACTAGAGATAAGCTCTCGTGGCAATGGGCCTCGGACTCTTTTCAGGAACAGGAAGGGAAAACAAGTGAATCCTACCGGTAGACGGTGTCAACAGGCATATCAGATACAGTTGCCCATCTAATGTGCAAGTGCCCAGCATTTGCTCACAAAGGACCCTCATTTTTGGAAGTAAATTTCCTAAATTGGAGGAGCTTCGAACCATTATGGTCCAGAGCCTGATTCAATCCATTGTGATTTTCAGACTTCTGGATCGTTGACAGACTGGTGGTGCGCAATAGTTCTGCAAAGGTCGCAGTGCAGGGCATTGTTACCCCCATCATACCCGTCTGTTTTTTGTTGTGGCTAGGCTTCAGATGTCTAGTTGCTTGTACACGAGCAGCAGGTCGCCTGACGAGCACATTGAGGGTACCTCTCAGCGTACATACGCTCGGCAGCCCGGAAATTAATAGTACATTCGCCCAATACCATCTACATATCAAAACCTTCCTCCTTTGTGAAAACCATTTTGTTTGTTGTGAAGTAAGTTGTTTGTAACCACTTTTAACTTTTATATTTATTTCATTAGCTACAAACACTAGACTGTCATAGCATTGTGCAAGCTATCTGAGCCATTTCTCACTATGAATGTCATTTCTATCTGCGTAACTGGGTTTCGGGTGCTCTTGTGTTTTCCTATGATTTTCTCCTTGAAATGTTAAAGTGATACGCCATTTCCGCTTATGGTTGATTGAAATACTCAAGCTCAAGTAAAAGTTCACACGTACTTTAGTTAAAAATGTTTATTTCGAAAATTTTAATGCCGTATTTTCCGAAATAAATGACTGTTACGGGTGGTCTGGTCCATCCTCCATATATAGAAAACCGGTCGAGATATGACCTCCCAGTTAATACAGCACTAAATAAGCGTATGACTTCCACGCCAGTCGCAACATCGCAGGTATTTCGGTAGAAATAAGGGGGGGGGGAGAGCAACAAAAAGGAGAATTTTAGAGAAGCAGAGAGCGAAGTAAAGGTAAGTTTGAGATTTACTTCCGTGCTGTAAGGATCTTAAAGACCTTTTTTTATCTGGAGTACCATAAACGTAACTGCTTGTGTATTTCCACCGTAGTATTACTCCGAGGAGTTTCTCTGTAGTGTTCAGTTAACCTGGTTTAGTTGGAAAACAAATCACATTTCTTCCTGCCAGCGCTAGATTCCTTTGTCCCATTTATCTAAAGAAACTCCTGGCCATATATGCCCTCCTTCTTTCCAGAAACTCCCTTCGTTTTAGGAGGAACGGACTGGAGCATCTGGTCTGGAGAGAATAGATAGCAAACCTGCTGGAATTGGATTGCCCAAGTTGAAGAAAATGCTACGTTTGTCCGTCAGGATTCGACCGCGTGATATATGAGTTCTGGATCGCGTGGGCGGAAATTGAATCCGTTGTTTGTTCCATTTCTCTCCTGGCTAACCAATATATACACACACGAATGTAAAGCCGTAAAAGAATATTGGTATTAAACCTTGTGTACGTTCAGGATTTGATTTAAATCCGTTTGTGGCTTCATTGCTTTACTCTACCTATATAATCAGCATGTAGGAGTAGTATGCTCACGAGCACAAGATTTTGAAAAGTGTTTTCATTCATTTGTTTTTCTTCTTCATTCTGCCGTACTTCTCGAAGTAAACGTTGAAAAATACAAACTAAACCATCAGAGCAAGAATGAACATGACAGCCATGCTGCGATTGAATAAGTAAATAAGCTTATAATGGGTTGCGCATTTTCAAGCGATTTAGTAGCTTAAACTTACAGGGATGTGTGCGTTTCAGGGTTAAGAAATCTGATGTGTTACATTCACATGCATTTCTCTACCTATTTTTATTTTTCTATCTACTTCGTATTAATTGAGATAAACCTTTGCAAAAATAGTTTCATTACACATTTCGTTGTAGGTACAAGCAGATATAGGAAACAGAATCGATAGACGTTTAAAAGCTGGTCACTGTATGTCTGGTCTGTATATTCATACTCTTTCCATGACATCGCGAAAAACAACTGAATATCGCGAGCACTTAAAATGACATGTATTGAAAAATTCAAAACAGTAATAACGCACATCGCGGAAATGGCTAATGTCACAGAAAAAGTTTTTGAAATAAATTGTGTGTTTTAAAGAGATCTACATTTTTTTGTGGAGTACTTTTTTGTCTATCTCTTATTGTTTACTAGTTACACACAATTCCTTCTGAATGTAGAGGACTTCACAGGCTATTCCTAGGAAATTAGTTATATTAATTACATATACACATACACACATTTTATTTGAGGTGTAAATATCTTAAACATGCCGTACTTTAATAAAAATAGAGGTATTGAGGAAGCCGAACATTTCGAAAACTTTTCTATATAAAACATGGTTTGGGGTGGGGGGATTTGTATCGCATGTTCGTATCGCATCCTTGGAAGGTGTTGAACTTAAATACAAGTTTGGTATTTAACCAACTTTTCGTTTGTGAGCTATGCTGCTCATAGACACACATACCTTTTTCTAATTTTTTTTTATTCAGGGAGCCTAACGCATATTTCCCGTGAAATTTCGGCATCGAATTTTTGGGTGGAATACAATACTACTTTGAGGCAGTATTTTATATCACAACACTGTGAATGCCAGAGAGATTGTAGTGTAAATTAACATTATTGTACGACAATGATTTTAGATGTTTGTTAGCTATAAGCATTGTTAGGAAATAAGTTTACACGGCCTCACTGAAACTGACAATATGAGTGGGTAACAATGAAGCGAGGGGGTGAGTTGTTTATCAATTAGAAGAGACAAACAAATGACGTCAGGGTAGCGTGCCTTTCTTTAGAAATGGAGGGAATATCTTTCCTAGAGCATATGTGTTTGTAATTTTGATTGGCTTATAAAACAGACGCTAATGTTGGCGCGATTTATTAACCAATAGCAGCTCTATTATAATGTTTAGGCATATCGGGGTGAGGGAGTATAAATCCTTGAGCCATAGGCAAGTATCGCGCAGTTCAACAGAATCATTCACAAGGTAAACGTCGCGCAGTTCTAAGAAATATCTCTCGCGAGTTATACGTCAGGCATTTCTAAGGAAGCATTCATGAGGTACACATTACGCAATTCTACAGAATCTCTCGCGTCGTAAAGTTAGTTACAAAATGTGAAATACGCGAATTAATAGTGCGCGGCAAATAAGTGATTGTAGTTACATTCGAAAATATAACAGTTTCAGTCAGGCGTGTATCAAGATCAAATATGTGAAATTAATTAAGTGTGACGGCAATAAAGGTGTAAAAACAAATTCTTTTACCAGTGTTATCTTTTAGTAACAACTCCTTTCCGTTTACACACCCTGTTCAAGAGATATTTGCTCGACTGGTAACAATAACTAGCCGGAGGACAAAGAACCCAAAATTCAAAATAGTAAAACAATAACAGGCGCCAGCAAATAAGATAACACGACAGATTACCGCAACAACTTCTACTTACTATAGGTAAGCAGTACAGAAAAAAGAAGAAGAATTTTCGCAAACTTTCAAGCGTGTACTTGGGAAAGCTTTAACATGCAACATAGAATATTTAAAAAAGGGCTAATGCTACTAAAAAGATTATTTGGCGCAAATTGCATTCTTGAATGAACTCTATATTTTTTCTGTAGTAAGATTTGCCTATCTCTTATGAATTTCCATATATATTATAGGAAAAAAGTAATGTGCAGAAAATTGTAGAGTAGGGAGGTAGCACCAAACTAAGCATTTAGGGGATAAGAATAAGGGATCGCAGAAGCTCTTTTACTATGCTACATACGTCAACATTATATCCGCCATATTGTTAAATTTGTTTTAGACGTGTCATACGTAAACAAAACACTCTGATATAGTACCAGTCACTGCCACTAGGTGTGTCTGGTGTTCGATGCCGCGTTTGTGTTGTGAAGCCTACTGGATGGTACGGTAAATACGTCTTACTCAGTACAGTAGGCGCGTGTAATGGTTAATTTCTCATTTGTACCAGTACTCATTAGTTGAGACAGTACGTACACACTTGTCGTGTGAGTTACATTTCATTTGGACTTTCAAATGAAGACATTTCATAGTGTCCGTTTATGTAACGCTCCTGTTATTAGTAGTCCTCCGTGCTCTAGGGGTACCATGCTAGCCTCTAGTTCCCAAAGTCACGGGTTCAAACCCTGTGGATTTTTTTCGGGTTAAAAGTCTTTAGCTTGGCTTCCTTCGGAAGGGAAGTAAAGCCGCTGGTCCCGGTCGTAAATTTACGGGACGTAAAAGAACCTCAAGCCTGATAGAGAGGCCTCTGATCAATGTTCCGCTCTTTCACGCCCAATATAAAATGAGTCGCTAAGAAGCATAGCACTTAAAGAGCGTCCAGAAATAAAACTCAATTTAATTTTTATTTTTTTCTGTTATTATTCTAAATCTGTCATCTCATGCTCCTAACCTCAAAATGCTTAGTTTGGTAGGTACTGGATTCCTACTCTGGAATTTTCTGTACATTGTTTTTCCGCATTCTGTACCAACAGACTAGCTGGCTGGCTTACTCGAAGTAGCACGGGTAGCTTTTTATACTAAAATGACGATTTAATGAGTTTGATTTACCTTCCCGGTGACATTCACCATGGATATTCGTTGCTACTGTTTTGAATTTTCCACTCTTTATCACACACTCTTTAAGTGCTAAGTCGCCATTGCTTTGTTTCTCGCGAAGTCACACAAAGAGTATTGAATTTCAAAGTCAGCATTTAGGATCCACTTTTTAAACACTTGGCTATCGCTTAAGTCTTGGGTATCCCTCTTCAGCATACAAAGAAATCTGCAATGATAGTGTTTCTGCAAAACTTTATTTCGATTAACATGAAGACAGAAAAACTAGAAAAGTTTTGTAGAAAAGTTATAGAAATAGAGCATAGTGAATGGAGAAGGTAATGTGAATGCAACACGTCACATTTTTAAACATTTTTTGTTACGATGTGCAATGTTAGTCTGTTGTAATCTAAAGCATTTAATTGTTATACTTTTTCTGACATATGTTGATGGATCTATAAAGTAACTATAGAAGTGTAAATTCCATTTTACATGCTGTTTTTGACATAGAAACAAATTTCGGTATAGTAATAAGAAAGTAAGTCTGGCGCTGTGGACTAGAACATGGAGCTCTAATTCCCGGCTACGATCCCACCCATGGTGGTGCGGATTTTAAATCCCGGGCATAGGACCGGTTCCCACTCAGCATCATGAGGAAAGTGAGGAGCTGCGATAGGCAGAGGTCCAGGCCTCGTAAACCTACACCTTCCCGTATCGGTTGGTTGAACGCCCACCTCTGCTATGCGTAAGTGAGCGTGAGGCCGACAGTCGGGTAGGCAGAGCCCCCGCGGGCTATAGCGCGACAGGATTTATTTTTAATAAGAAAGAAACTAGTTCTCTTCAAAAGCGTTCATTACAGCCATTTCTATTTCTAATAATTTCTATTTGGGTGATTCTGGTTTAAACTGGCACTATTCTTTTATACTATTTTTACCGGTCCAAGCCGGTTTTGAAGTATTTCGCGTTTTAACATTAACGAATACAAGGACATATCACTCGAACGCTACTAAAAGCATCATCAGCTCGGAGAATGATTGCTGAGCTGTAGCAGAAGGCAGGCGATATTCTTTGATATACTCTTGTGTGAAACGAGATCCATCGCCTCTCTTCAGATGTGGCCTTTTCTTTGTTAGTTCGGTTAACAAAACATGGCCTGCTCTTCACATTCTTTTGTTGCTAGATACTTCAGTACCTTTGTCGCGGCGCGGTTGCTGTCGGCAACACAGATACTCGTATGGATCACACTCTTTATCTGTTTGAAGTGTGTGATTAAAGTAGGGTTTGTGTCTCTTTTCTTCTATCTTTTAAGAGGCGTCGCGCAATAGAACTGAATACCGTGTGTTTTTTTGCTTCACTTGCATGATGAACACACTCGTGCATTTGCGGTTGCAATTTGTAATTCATTATTCTAAAAGAACCGCATTTGCTTGTACGGCGATGAACGTTTGTTGGGAGTCCATATCCCGGGGCATTTGCAAATGTGTTTGATCTGACACATGGTGTTTGATTGTGTCCACCTGGAAGTGATAACGCAATTAGTTTCTGTGGAGAAATGATGTCGCAGATAATATCACGCAAAATTCCTCATAAAGCCAAGCTTTCTGTGACAAGAGCGCCAGTGCTAGTGACCAGAATAATATCAGGGATATTTGCAACATACGAAAATTGCTTTCCAAACGATAGATGTTAGGGAATTTATTTTGGAAAATTGTGAAAAAGGGAAACTGAATGTGCGTTCGCAAAAAAGGGCTAACCATAATTTTATCGGAACAGAGAAAAGCGACCTTTGCAAATGCTAGCAATATAAATCGCCCATATTCTAGCACACATAGGTATAAAATAACATACAGCTATCTTACAGAGTTACCTACACAATCTCCACGGCCTGCGGTCTAAAGTTCCAAGTGAGCCAAATTGTGTTGTAACAAAACGAAATGGCATGTTTTCAATAAACTGTCGTAAAATTACAAGCGTTGTATCTCATCAAGCAGATTTCCTTACTGTTAGCCGAACTTAGAGAGGGTGTATTGCAATTTCTGCAGTAGATCGAAGCATGTAACTTATTTTATAAAAAAATGATTGATAGCCCGTTTTGATAGCGAGAATCCATTCAATTATACTTCAACGCAAACATATATTCTATTTTTAATGTAATTAGAACTTTAATGTTTAAAACATGAGTGTTTAGAGATCTTTGTGAATAAAATAAGACCAATAAAATCTAAAAGTCGAAAATACTCGTGGAAAGTTTTAGGAACTATGGTGAAACAGTTTAAATGGAATTTACTGTCGGCTCCAAGTCTTATTTAAATCAAATTGATGGGGTGGCCATCCGGCTGATTGGGAAACCGCTGCCTGAAGATCATGCAGATGTGTTTTCCTAGGATAAGTACGTGCCCTTTAGGGTGGATTATTCATAGTGTGCTAGTCAGCATATATGGCTTAGTTCAGGTATTCTATTCCATATACCGTAACATGTGGTGAATTTGCCCCAAATTTCTGCTGTAAATGTCCTGCATAGTTGTAATAAGTTACCACAAAATTATGATTTCAGCTCTCTGAGACCACATTCTTTGGTACCACACGCCTATATTGCTTCTGTCTTGTAAATTTGCTGATTTGTTGTATTGAATGTTGTAGACTTTCTGTGAATGCAGGGCGGGAGAAACAGGACGTGCACTGCTCAATGCGCTGTGTTCAGCACACCTAGCATGCTTATTAGCAGTTTAAACAAGACACTACCTTCATATAAAAAGGGGAGTTATTGCGTAAATCGCGAAATCCAAAATCGTATCCTTATCTATAATAAAAGCAAACTATTGGGACCGCACTCATAAACATAGATAATTCAGAGAACAGACATTAGACCCATCAAACAGAAGTCACGAGAGAAAAGGAAATCATACCGAATTTAAATGACGCTCAGGAAAGGTCTCTCTGAGGTATAAATATGTAGTTAGGAGTGAAGGGGTTAAAATATCCCTGTTCTCTGTTAACTTAACAGATAGCACCTGTCTCTTTCTAAGTCTCAACAAGGAGCCGTCAACCCTCTTACAGTTAATGGGTACCATAATCCCCTGTGCCAGTTTGGGGATGCGGTTGATCAGGGTAAAAGTTGGTCAACTTCCAAAAGCGCGCGTTGCAAAATCAATGAAGTCCTATTAACGCCGTTGAAACTTTGAGAAGAGCGTCGTTAATCTGGAGGTTTTTAGTGGCTTCCTGGCGGTTTGTTTACTTCAAGAGCAGTTTCTGTGTGGTAATGAACGGACTTTCGACGTTGTTTGCCTCGCTTTTAATTGCACCAGTGTCGGTATTGTGGCTGAATGTAAGAAACAAAGGATTTGATTTCGAAAACTTGGGCGAGTTTCTTGTTTTCTGTAGTTTCTTGGAAGATTGTTTATTTGTTTAGAAAGCACGGGGCATTTTAAGATAGTTTAAACAGCAGGCGCTTTGTGGACTTATATTCCACGGGAAGTTGCTTTAAATGTTAAAACCCAGAATGTCCGTATTAATTGTTGGCATGAAAGCAGCTGGAGCGTACTATACCGATTGTCCTGTAATTGCATACGTTAAATAGGTTGCTCGTATTACAAGAAAAGATCTGATTTGCATTAGTATAAGTTTCTTTTCCACTTATCATTTATTTTCATAGCGGCACTACAAGTTATTCGTAGGAAGGCTTATTTTTACCTACTTTCTGTTAAGGTAAATGTTAGCCAACAATAGTTTCTCAATATTACACATGGAAAGGGCTGGGAGGATAGTTTACTGTTAAAATATTCATTCCATTGTCTGAAGATAAACAAAAGAAGGGCATAACACTTGAAAAGTATACTGCTTAAAATAATGAAAATTTCAAACAAAGCAGGAAATATCTTGAAAATGACTTAATGCTGTGAGAAAGTTATGTGACACAAATTGCACATCTTAGTAAGTTCTAGATTTTTTTCTGCAGTAGGTAAATTGTTTCTGTACATCGTGGTTTCCTTTAAATTTCAATGAAAACAAAGAGAACATGGCGGGTTATTTAGGAAATTCAAAAATTCACATTTAATCTGTCAAGACTGTACCTCTGAATTCTCGCATTTTAATGGTTATCCTTAGAATCGTTTTGAGAAAATCAAAAGTGTTTACTTCTTTCCACGGGTTAAAGAAATTACGTGAAAATCCTAGGCTTGCATTTTTCAAGGATGCTGCATATAAATACAAAATTTGGTATTTGTAGGATTTACCAACATATTTTTTATGATTGTCTCTCTCGCTCATGCGTTTTTTCTATCCCTTTTTCTAATTCAATAGGCGTTAAAAATACACTACGTGATCAAAAGTATCCGGACACCTGGCTGAAAATGACGTACAAGTTCGTGACGCCCTCCATCGGTAATGCTGGAAGTCAATATAGTGTCGGTCCACCTTTAGCCTTGATGACAGCGTTCACTCTCACAGACATACTTTCAATCAGGTGCTGGAAGGTTTCTTGGAGAATGGCAGCCCATTCTTCACGGAGTGCGGAACTGAGAGGTATCGATGTAGGTCGGTGAGGCCTGGCACGAAGTCGGCGTTCCAAAACATCCCAAAGGTATAGGATTCAAGTCAGGACTCTGTGCAGGCCAGTCCATTACAGGGATGTTATTGTTGTGTAACTACTCCGCCACAGCCCGTGCAGTATGAACAGGTGCTCGCTCGTGTTGAAAGATGCAATCGCCATCCCCAAATTGCTCTTCAACAGTGGAAAGCAAGAAGGTGCTTAAAAATATCAATGTAGGTCTGCGCTATGATCGTGCCACGCAAAACAAGGGGTGCAAGACTTCTTCAGGAAAAACACGACCACACATAACACCACCACCTCCGAATTTCACTGTTGGCACTACACACGCTGGCAGATGACGTTCACCGGGCATTCGCCATACCCACACCCTGCCATCGGATCGCCACATTGTGTACCGTGATTCTCACTCCACACAACGTTTTGCCACTGTTCAATCGTGTAATGTTGGCGCTCCTTACATCAAGCGAGGCGTCGTTTGGCATTTTCCTGCGTGATGTGTGGCTTATAGGCAGCCGCTCGACCATGGAATCCAAGGTTTCTCACCTCACGCCTGTCATAGTACATGGATTGGATCCAGATGCAGTTTGGAATTCCTGTGTGATGGTCTGGATAGATGTCTGCCTATTACTCTTTACGACCCTCTTCAAATGTCGGCGGTCTCAGTCAGTCAACAGACGAGGTCGGCTTGTACGCTTTTGTGCTGTACATGTCCCTTCACGTTTCCACTTCACTATCACATCAGAAACAGTGGACCTAGGGATGTTTAGGAGTGTGGAAATCTCGCGTACAGACTTCTGACACAAGTGACACCCAACTACCTGACCACGTTCGAAGTCCGTGAGTTTCACGGAGCGTCCGATTCTGCTGTTTCACGATGTCTAATGACTACTGAGGTCGCGGATAAGGAGTATTAGGCAATAGATGGCAGCACAATGCACCTAAGATGAAAAACGTATGTTTGTGGGGTGTAGGATACTTTTGATCACATAGTGTATATTTCTGTTCAAAATTTCACTATCACAAATTTGGGCCTAATGCAATACGTTTTCTGCCTAAGCGCAAGAGAAATAATCCGATGTGTCAATACTCGTGCGACTTTCTCTGTGCGGTTCATATCCATTCAGCAAATTATTCATTAAAAAAGGCTGTTTTTCTACAGTTTGTTAATTATGCTAACTAGCTGATGGCCCCGATAATCAACGGTTTTCTAATAATTTACGCCTTTCTGCTGATAATCTAAGGCTTCCAACACAATTTCTGTTGCTGGTTTCAATGTTAAAGTTCACAATTAAACATATCTCCGCAAATAGCTTCTTTGACCAAAGTATCGATACATTAAGAAATTGATGAACAGCATCATTCGAGAATAATCAACAAATAAACTTGCGGAATCCAGAGCCTACAAGAGAATGTACATCAACCTCTGCCATTTCCATCCCTGTTAAGAGTACATCTGTTGTTTGCAACAAGAAAGAAATTCCATCAACTTTCAATTTTAATAATTTACGTTTTAAATTTTTTTCAATGAAACTCCATTATCATTATTTTATCGAATAATGCAAGAGCAGAAGCTAAAAATAAATCTAAAAACTAGCTACTTAGGGATTATATTACGTAATCTTAGTTGTTTATTGCCATGCAACTGTTAAAAATAGAATTTAATTTTGTATAGTTCCAAAGATATTTAAGAGGAAAGATATGCTATTTATAATAATCCGGTAAACTTCAGAGGGCCTTGCTTAGCAAAAATACAACTAAGGTTATTTAATATATTCCGTAAGTAAGCTTCCGTAAGCTTTAAGATTTATTTTTAGCTTCTGTTCTTGTATTATTCGATAAAATAATGATAATGGAGTTTCATTGAAAAAAATTTGTTTTGTTATAAATGTATGTTCAATTTCCAGCATATAGCGAGCTTCATTTTAAACATTTGACTGGCGCCCTGTTTATTTCTACGTAACCACAATAAAAATGTTGAATACATTTATAACGTTTAAAATGAATCTCGCTATATGCTGGACTTGCTAATTTTAATGCTTTTTTATGGCCTAATGAGAAACAAAAGAACGAACATGACGTTACAGAAGTATGTAGCTTGAAATGATGGAAGATTGCAATCAACCGCACAGAATATCTCGAAAACGTCTATAGTCACAAAAGTGAATTAACACAAATTGTATATTTGAATAAACCGGACTTTTTTCTGCAGTACTTTCGTTGTTTTATGGTTAAAAAAAATCAATCAAACTGAAGAGGTCTTAAAGGCTGTTCGCATAAAGTTTAGGAAATACACCTTATTCCTGATGTCAATGAGTCAAAGATACAAACTTTTAAAAATCTTCCTAAGTTTGGTATTTATCCGACTTTTCTTTTTGAGTTATTCTTCTCTCTCTCTCTCTCTCTTTCACTTACGCACGCGCGCGCACCAATCAGGGTTGGCAGACATGTGTGGAAGTACATACAGCTATAAAGAGCTGTTTTTAATACTAGCCTATTAAATTCATGGGTTCCTGGATGGATTCAGTACTAAGAAAAATCTTGTGTTACATCACCTGACTTTCTCAAGCCATATCGGATATGCTTGAATCTCTTCTACAGACTATTCTTACAAAATGTTATTTTTATATCTACTTCATATTAATTGTGACACACTTTTGCAGAAATGAGTTCAATATACATTTCGTTGTGGCTACAACGGCTTACAGGAAGCTGAAGCAATAATAGATCTTTCCATGCTGGCGTTAAAATTCCATACACTTTCCATCACATCGCGATAAGCATGATGAGCACTTCAAAAAATAATATTTTGAGAAATTAAAACAACAAATGCATCGGAAATGGATGATGACACAAAAATTATTTGAAATAAATTATATCTTTTAAAGACATCCAAATTTTTATAGTAAACTTTTGTATATCTCTTATGGCTTACCAGTTATACAGTGTTACATGCTGGGGTGAGGGCCACAAGGTTTCCAGCAAAGTATTACATTTTAATCACCCCAACATGCACATGGGGGAGCTTAGCTACAGACGGCGAGAGGACTAGGGCCTTGATATTCACATTAAGATGCAGGCGTGTGGTTTTTGTAACAAATTACAAAAATTTCACATCATTCACATTACCTGTGATTTATTTAATGAAGTAAATGGTGTCCCTACATCACACACACAGGGGAATAAAAGATTGAGTGGAGATGCTTCACACACGACCTACATCTACACTTTTTCACACAAAGACTGACGCTCACACACACAAAGAAAGTGACGCTAAACTATTCCCCCTCTCTCCACCTCTGGCTAGGCTCGCCAGCCAGTGGTGGCGAGTTGTCATGCCATAGAGAACTTCAAGCACAAAACCGAAAGAAGTAGTGAATACTAAACAATGTTGTCGTCAATGCAACGCAATAATGTGTCTGGCATGGTAATAGCTACTAATACCTACTAATACACCACAGCAGAATTATACAAAATTCATTACGAATGAACAGAACTTCACAGGCTGTTCCCAGGAAATTCAGTATATACTTTTATTAGCCATATAAATATTTTAAACATTTTAATCAAACGTTAGAGGCGTTTTTGAAAAAATGAAACATAACGAAAATGTTCCATCTAAAGGGCAGTTTAGGGCGTGTAGAATTTCTTGAAAATCTTCGTGTCGCATCCTTGAAGGATACATAATTCGTGACGCTACTGCCCATGAAGGGCCTTGACCTGCCAATCCCACTGCCGGCCTCACACCCACGTACACACGGTAGAGGTGGTCGCTCAACCAACCGATTTGGAGAGGTGATGTAGGCAACATCACGCATTCCCCAGTCGAAATGTTGGCCTCGTAGTCGGGATCGCTGCCTATCGCAGTTCCTTACTTTCGTCACAATGCGGAGTGGGCACCCAGGCTTAAAATCCGCATCCCCATGGGTGGGATCGAAACCCGGGTACATTCCGTGGCCGGAACCAGAGCTCCACGCTCTAGCCCATAGCATTACCTCATAGGACATCCTTGAAAGATGTTGAAAACTTAAACATCAAGGCTGGTATTTATCCGACTTTTCGTTTTTGAGGAGAGCTGTGTTGCCCGCGCGCTCGGACCTTTTTCTAAAAACTTTTTTTTTTGTTCGGGACACATCAAAACATGTGTTTCCGGTGAAATCGCCATATTTAGTGTTTTGTGGAATGGAATACTTCTCTAAGTAGGTGCTAGAGAATATAAAACCTCGACATACAAAGAAGTGTAGGTTTAAAGCCGCTTGTACACGATCAAATTTTTGTCAAATTCAGCACTTTACAAGACTCTTCAGGAGCTGTCACAACTTCACAACTTTTCTTGTCAAATTGCTTCCAATACTTTTAAAGTCTTTGAAAGCCTTGAAAGCAAATAAGGACATGCTCTAAACGGTCAAATATTTCACAATGATTTTATGGCTTTGGCCAATGAAATGCGAGTATTTGCAGTCCGTCACGAAATCTGCAACATGGCTGAAAGCGAAAAGTAAACAAAAATGGCTACCCGACCATTGAAAAAACATTTCACAATTTTTCTTGTAAACTCAATGAATGGTAAAAAAGGTTTGATCGTGTACAAGGGGCTTAAGATAATTTTAGTTACAAATTTGTCATTAGTTATGTAACGCGAATAAATGAATCAGGTTTTGTACGAATACTATAATATATGAGGGATTATGTAAATTTGTAATTGGTGGAGAAAATCGTGCGTGTGTGATATGTTTTATTATTCCCCCTCTTGTTAGTACTACTGTTTTTATGCGCTTAGAACGGTTGGATGTTGTTAACTTTTTGGAGCACATCATATCCGTCATTCATCGTCATCCATTTTTTGCAATAGCTCGCACCTCCACAGAAGCAAAATTAGTTCTGTAATATATAGTAGATTGACAGTAACGCATTGTTATTAACTGCCGCTGGTGTAATTATAAAGACTCCACTATTATACGTAATAATTGCTACTTAACTGCAGCGTTTTATGAAGTTTTCATATTTTAGTGTGCGAATAATAGCCACTTTTCATCTTGTTGTTCCTTCATCACTGGCGGATATGGGCTGGGCATGCTTTCGCTCGCGTAGTTGTATTTTATTGCTGTAATGGTTGTATTTTACATGTTTTTAGTCTAGAAGTTACGATTTATCGACGGGACAGTATTGAATAGGGAAATTGTCGATTTTATTTTTTCATCAAATAACGCCAAACCTGATACTCGTATACATATAGCAAGCGAGTGCATAGTAATATGTTTTGTGTAGTTTGTTTGCTGCTGTTGTTTCATATTTCCAATTTCCTCATTACACATTAAATGCCATTGTTAATTTACAACTTTCAAAAAGTACCAAACCCAATTTTAAATCCCTGGACATTTTTAAAAATTACCCTTACCGTTATTTTCAAATCCTTATGTGTAGGTACTAAAGCTTTTGGTACGAATGAAAATGTTTGGCTACTCAAGGGTTTCAAAAGCCACCCCTAGAAATTGTTGCGAAGGTTATCCGGAGCCGAAGCTCTCTCTCTCTCTGTCTAGACCCAGGGAAAATGCCAACTGAATTGTTTTTGTGGAATTTTCCATCTGGTCAAAAGCCTGTTTTCGTAAATAGATCCTCCCGTTAATGCGGGACGGAAATGGTTACGTCACTTATGCGCACCAATCCAAAGGAAAGAATACCGACGAGCCTAGGAAGGGGCGACAGAGTTTACCAGCTGTCTAGGCTGGTGCTGGATGACATTAGGGCGTTGACACAACCCTGTAGTCATCACTGCCTAGAGTACCCAATCTCCGTTGGGTGTCGGGATGAACTGCTCTGTTGAGATCAACCCAATATAAAAGAGCTATCCGACGGAAGAGCCTCAGATTTTGGTCTATACACTTCAGTAATGTGAGAAGTATCATGCGTGCTAAGGTCTGCAGCGCCCTCATCACTGAAGTAATGGAATCCCTCTCTCATGGAAAAAAATCATCCCTATCCTTATTTTCAAATCCTTGCACAATGCTTCCATACAGTGACGGGTAAGGCAGCTAGTATAAAATAGATGAGTTGATGCAACTGAGCATTTTGTAAGAAAACCTTTTAAATTGCAATTATGCTTTGCTTTTAAAAACAGCTCTGCATACACTAATTATGAGCTATAAGTTTAATGATGACTATCTTTCAGAACGATAGGCTAATAATATACACATTATCATGGTTGAACATGCGGAGAAAATGGCACAATTAAAGGAAAACATAGCATAGTAAGTATTTAAGGTCTTAAAACTAATAATATGAATATTAATATCCAAATCAAAAGTATTATTGGCTTCACTGCCGAAACCCTGGAGAATTGCAGGATTTTCTGTGAAAGGATGTTTCTGTACTGCACGAAAGCTACGCGCCGTGGCTCTTAGCATTCTTCTCTGACAGAACTGTGTTGCGGGTTGCGGCAACGGAACATGAAGGCTCTTCCGTGCGTTTAGCAAAGCAAGGAGGCGAGGCGGCGCGCCTTCCTGTTAACGCTTATTAATACTAGGTGCTTAAGCAGGCGGGAGTAACATCGTATTGCTCTAGAGTACCTCTTTCCACTCCTTTTTTCATGGTTTATTTATTCCGCTGTGTGCTAACTAGCTTAGAGTAGTTGTTTGCTGTGAAATTCTCTTGCTAATGGAGAAAGCGCGTCTCTTGTGTTATTCCCCCATCTTTTATTATATAGTCCCCGCAATTCCGAAAGGTACTATTGTATTTACCTTTGTCTTAATGCATAGGCTAAACGCAACCGAGGCATAGAACGCGATAGTGATGGAACCTCCATAAAAAATAAGACGTACTTTGAGTCTTGTTAGTGCATTTATGAAGATTAACCAGTCAGTTATAGTGCACTAGGTGTGTGTTAACAATATAAGTAACAATTGACGGGTAACCGTGTGTTCTTATGAAATACGTTACTGTTTAGTTGGTAAATACTTGTTACATTGTCTATTACGTACAAGAAGTTTTCAAACTAACAACACGATTATACAGTGCCTTCGTCTTGTGCCAACTGCCTTATATGCGTATCGGCTGAGACGGCAATGACCTCGATATTATGCCGCTGCGCAGAAGCGGTGCAGGCGTGTCAAGGGTACGTCCATCAGCTCTGAGCTGCTTCAGTCGATGCTTTGTCTTCGTGTTGTGAAGTGTTTCGACAATACTCGTGTTGTGTGTGATTTCCTTAGGAATGTTATTATCTTATTAGTCTACGGAAATGCCTGCCAACAAATTCACACTTGAACAGCATATTTTTATGTACGATACATACGTGAAAATAGAATCTGTAGACAGGTGTATAGATAATTTCAGCAGCAATATAAAAGCAGAAATTATGAACGTTACGCAAGACGAACTTGTACGTGTGAATGGTGATTTCATCCGACGATGTAAAGAATGTCTCGCGCAGATGGACACCACTTTCAAGAACACTTATAACAAGTTTAGTATCCATTACATATATGTTACTAACATTTGTGAGTAAGTAACGCGGGAGTTACGGTACGGAAAACCCCGCACTGTAGCAGACTGTGTGCTGAGCATGCATTCCCGCGATCCGCGGCCTTGGCATAAAACGAAGGCACTTAATATTTATAGTTTAATATTAATTAAGATTCACAATGTAACACCCACTCCATAAGTTTCTTAGTTTTTCACTCAAATTTATACGGGGGGATTTTTTTCTGCATAAAGCCCTTTGTGTGTTATTTCTACGCTTGGCACTATGTTTTACGTTTAGTCTTTCAAAGTTCAGGAGCAGAGTAATTTATTTATTGCAAGAGAGGAGGAAAATAAACTCTGCTACAAGGAAGTTTAAGTATTTACAGCGTGTGCAACACACACACACACACACACACACACACACACAAAGGTTGCCAAAGGAGAACACCTACTGCAACCCAACATGGCATGAGCTAAGAATAAAACGATATTGTAATGCGTCAGGTAACTCATGTAATTAACTTTTAGTGTTTCAAACCTTGATGCTGCCAGAAGATTAATGGCAACAATCTAAAATCATAACATGCAGAACAAGGTTTACTATGAAAACATGTCCTGACCTCTGACCTGTTACACTTAGCAACAACAATTTCTAGCTGAGACAAATACTGTCCTGTATGCCATGGCCACTGTATAAGCAGTACTTTAGTTCAATTGTGTTGGTCAACGTAAAGTGGAAAGGGAGTATGTAAAGTGTGTTGCCTAATGGTGGCCACCACAACTTTACTTTAACTGTTAGGTTGGATAGTGATATGATTAGCAGAAGTTTTCCAAGTTGTTGGCTAAGAGGGCATTTCCAGAAAGAACTATGATGTGCTGGTGTGGATTTTTCAGGAATGAAAATAGAAGAACAGAGAGAAATGCGGTATTGCAATATAATAAGTTGTACTGGAGAATTCACCTTTCACTCCGCAGCAACTCCTGCATCTTAGGTTCGCAGGATTTTCGATGGTGATATAAAGATGGTGAACAAACTCGGAAAATGGTTACTCTATAAGCTGACCTCAGATCAACAGAAGCAATGTGTGTCTGCGTCTCATTGCAGTGTGTTGCAAAACAAATATGGAAGTAAACGTATACTCATAATAACCATGGATTTTAACTGCATTACATTTTGGAGGTTTCTTCCAGAGAAAATGGCAGGTCCATAAGAAGTTTCAGGCTAAAGAGTTCTGGATATGGAAGCCTCAGGAAACCCACATTCTTTAAACTAATACAGCACCTTTTGTAAAGAAGCATCTGAAGACAACTGGTATTCGAAAGCGGTTCTACCCTGCATTACTCTTTAGGTATTATCCCACAAGATCTTTGATGTTTTTGGCAATTAAAGAGGAAGCTAGGGAGGACATATTACAAAGCTCTGGAGAGGGCAGTGTTATATATTGTGGCCCAGTGAATGGTGTACAAGACTAAAAGAAAGTTGGGGACTGTAGCGGGGATTAATGCGTTTTAAGGTTGTTTTCTTGGTGTTGGGTTTATTCTTCGGAAGGATTGATGTTGTTGCCGGCTACTCAGGTAGAGGAATATTAGTTGTGTGACTCTTATCTCAGAGAGTGTGGATGGGAGATGAAAGATACTCACTGTTCTCCTCTCAATGGCCCGTTTATTGAAGATCCACACTGCTTTCCTCGTCCGAATACCACTCACACAAGACGCGATCCTCCTATCATCCCCTGCTATTGTTTACGTGCTTTACCCTTTCCTAATTACTTTTAGAAGTTGAAACATATCTCGACCTGAATTTAATAACTTGACTTTTGTCATTCCTAGCTACCCTTTACTCACTTTTGATTTAACACTAGCTTTCAAATATATCAAGACTTAAGTTTAGACATCTGCACTGTTTACCTCTCTGATACGAAATGCTCTGAACTTCCACATCTATCTGGCTACCTCTAGCGACACGAAGTCTACCCCACTGTACTACACGAAGTCATCTGTCCTACCCTCCCTATACGACACGAATTGATGCATCTTACACGGGTATGAAATTGCTCTCTGTCATAGATAATTGTTCTATTTCACGCCTCTTTTCTAGTTTCGATCTTTCTTGTTACTATGCACGTGACTTTTATCATTTGTTATTGGACATCTTTCAAAATTTTTCTCCGTTTTCCATTGGTTCGTTTTATCGTCGCTCTGACCTCGTCCGCGTCGGCTATTACCACTTTAAGTTCGCTTGACTGGATTTTCTGTGCGCTTGACTGCATTCGATTTCCGTTCCCTTGTTTTCGCTTCCTGTGAGTTCCACCAGATTTCTATAGGACTTAAGCGTTTGCTAATGTTTATTTTTTTCTATACGTTCGTAAGTCTTTCACCCTTTTTACAGTTTTCACCAAGTCTCTTCTTTCTAAGATACGCGTTTCCTACATTTTATTTCACGTTCTGATTATTTATTCGTATCTGTTGTTTACTTTATTTTTTCGTTATGATTTTATTTCCCCCTTTTCTCATCCTTAATATTCTCTTTTATTCTTCGTTCTTATTAGTATTCCCCTACTTCTTATTTTGATTAGATGATTATTAATATTCTTACTATGGTTATTATTATTATTATTATTATTATTATTATTATTATTATTATTGTTATTATTATTATTATTCGGGATGATCTTATCACTTAATGACATATAATAAAAAGGGAAAGCTCCTGCTTGTAACATTATACGACTGATGTATCAATTCCTTCTTTTCATTTCAAGAAATAATTTTTGAAGACAGGCTTTCTTGAAACCATCTCATGTAATCAGTATGAAACAATGTCCACAATGTTTGTTGCCTGACATAAACCATCTAGCTGATATTTCTGTAAGTAGATAGTAAAATTAATCGGTAGTGCCACTCTGTCTTGATGGGCATCTTAACATTACGTCGCAATATAGTTTAATTAACTAGCTCCCTTCAGATTCCGATTAGTAAAAGGTATTACTTCCCAGTTTGTTTACGCAGGCGTAGTTAATGTATCGTAATTATTGAGAGTAACTGGGTATTCTCTGTCCATCTTGCTATTGTAACGGTTGGAGCAACGGTCACGCTATTTTGGCGATTCTTAATGTATGTACCACTTGCTCCTCCAGTACTTTAAAATGTAGTTGTAAACAATCCGCGGTTAATATACAACTGATAAAAATCGGCTACTCTTTCCGTAAAGAATTAACGGAACCAAATAGTTTGGCGATCAAGGTGACAGAAGTTCTAGCAAGCAGGTGTTTACATTCAGTGCCAAAAAGTAATTAGCTCTTATAAGTATCACAAAACAGAAGAATCGGCTCAGTTGGTCATCGTTGCAGACAGATTGTGAAGTGATCCACAGCCTTTAAGGTACGTAGCATAGGCTCAAAGGCCAAGGAACGTCCATTCAGGTTGGAATCTTCGGCAAATTTTTAATTTTTTTCTATTACTTTCTTCATTTTTGAATAACCAGGAGGATAAAGACATGCAGAATATGAGGATTTGTATGCTGTTTTAATGAATTGTTAGTTTGTTTCGTTGTTTATTGTTCTGCCTTTTTGGCTCAAACTCTCTTTCTACAGTGATTCCCTTTCACCAAATAATCTAATTCGCGAAACAGTGTGCTGATCTGTGTGCATTTAAGTATGTGTATGTTGACATTGCTCATAGAAGTAAAGATTATATAGCATACATTCTAATTGGGTATTAATAAATAAAAGTAGCACCGGAACCACATACTCACATTCGTTTTGGACGATGATTTGTGTATGTACTCAGCCGTAGTGATCATGCTTAGTCGTAAGGTGCTCAACAGTATGTGTTCCCTCCTCTTCTAGACTGAATATTCGTATTGCATCCACCATTTGTGGTTTAAGAGGTTCATTTAACATTCTGTGATTGTTGATCACCTGCCACAACCTGTTGTCCTTATACATTACAGTTACATGCACTGAAATGACGTGATAATTTAATGTTTTTGGAGTGAATGTAGCTATTACTTCCAAGGTTGGTTCTCATCTAAACAGAAAACTAGAATTACATGTTGGCAGTTGGCAGAAGTATACCGACCAAATCGCTTCAGGGCATTTTAGTCCCCCAAATCTCTAGAGTTATAAAATATCGCCCTCTCTCTTTTATTTTACCTGAAAGCACACCGGACCAGCACCGCGCAGCTATCCATACTAGACATCCGCACCATCAGCAGACTACTAAGAATGTAACTTAAAAAAAACAAAAATCGATGTTGTATTCACATGACTTTCGTTACCTAATCTTCTACAAACTGTTTTTAAAAGCTTATTCTTCTGTTATGGACACAAAATTTTATTACACATGTACACGCTCGTTATAGGTATCAGAGGGATACAGTAGGATAAAGTAATAAATTTTTAAAAAGTGATGGCTGTAAAATTCCATAACCACGGGAAAAAAACTAATTACCATTTGGAAAGCTAAGTATTTGCAAATTCACACTAACAACAAAGAATATCTCGGAAATGGTTAACGTAAAAACATGTGTTGCATTCACATGACTTTCTCTACTCTCTATCGCTTATTAGTGGGCATACAAATCATTATTACGAAAATTGGTATTCGTATCTACTTCATTTTAATCAAGATTAATATTTCCGAAAACAGCTATATTACAAATTTTGCTACAAATACGAATGGAATAACTATAGTAAAATGTTTTAGAATTGGGCGCTATACACTGGCCTTAAAGTTCCATAACCTTTCCTTGACATCGCGAGGAACAATTGAAAATCGAAGTATAGAACAATTCGAACCATTAATAACGGATATCTAGGAAATGGCTGATGCTACAAAAAGTTATTTGAGATAAATTGTGCGTTTTAAAGAGAGATGCAGTTTTTATGTTTTATGTTTTCGTCTATGGCTTAACAATTACCAGTTATACACACAAGATTATACAAAATTCCTTCCGAATGAAGAGGCCTTCACAAGCTATTCCCAGAAAATTCAAGATAAACATTTTATTTTTTATGTAAATAGCTTTAATGTATGATATTTAATGAAAATGATTAGAGCCTTTTTCAGTAAATAAATTTTTTCCAAAAATCTGTCATGTAAACGGTAGCGTGTCGCATCTTTGGTATTACTTAACCTAAATAGCAAGTTGGGTGTATCCAACTTTTCGTTTTTGAATTATGCTATTCACACACATACACACATTGACCTTTTTCTAAAAAGGCTTTCTTTTTGATCCACGGAGCCTCAAACACGTATTTGCGGTTAATTCTTGGTATTGTATTTTTGGGTGGAACGCAGTACCTTCTCTATCTACTATGACGTGATAGAGGACGTAAAAAAATGACATAAATTGAGTGCTTTAACGAGGTATACATTTTTGTGAGATCTCTTACGGTTACCAATTATACAAGTCATTTAGAATAAATAGAATTTACCAGCTTGTTCGCAGAAAATTAAGGATATACATTTTATTTATCATCTACATATATTAAACATATGGCATTTTAATACAGATCGTTAGAGCCAGTTTTGAGAAAATCGAAAATAAGGAAAAAGATTCCATATAAAGAATAGTTTTTTTTCAGTTTTACTTATGGACGCTCTTTAACTACTATGGTTCTTAGCGTCCCTTATTATATTGGGCATGAAAGACCGGACATTTTGTTGAGAGGCCACGTTATCAGACTTGAGGTTCTTTTACGTACCGTAAAACCACGACACGGGACCACCACATTTATTATCCTTCCAAAGGAAACTATACTCCGAATTTTTACGCCCGAAAAAATCTATTGCCCTCCGCCGGGTTATAACCAGCGACCTCGAGACGCAGAGGCTAGCATGGTTCCCCTAGACCACGGAGGACAAAATAGTTTGGGATGGGGAATTTTCTTGCAAATATTCGTGTTGTATTTTTTGAAGATGCTGAACTTAAATACCAAGTTTGGATTCACCCAACGTTTCGCTTTTGGGTTATGCTTCTCTCTCTCTCTCTCACTCTCTCTCTCTCTCTCTCTCTCTCACACACACACATTGTTTTTTATTCTGCGAGTCTCATAACGTGTATTTCGAGAGACAAAATTTTGCTACACAAAAAATGTAGATCGCGTTAAAATACACAATTTATGTCATATACATTTTTGTTGTTGAGTGAACCATTTTCGAGGTATTGCTTGTTATTCCCTTAAACTTTCAATACAAATCTCGTTATCGAATTTTTGGATGCAATGCAGTACGTTCTCTACTTACTATAGGTAATGGTAGAGAAAGTAAAATGACGTTTTATAAATGATGCCAGAATATGCTGATGGCCACTGCTTATTGCGCTAGCTTTGGACAGATTTTTCTTATCGACTGTCCTTATTGAGTAGCCATGCCATCCAGTTTTCCCCTCTACTAACATACAAAGTGGGCCAAAAAACTACGAACCGGCTGCGTGGTGTTTTTCCTGTCCGCGTCCTCAGCGTTCGCTGCCGTCTGCCGCTATCATAGAAAGGCGCGGATGAAACCATACAACATTTTTTAAAACTACTTTTAAAGGGAAATGCTGAAACTGGCCACCGTCGTTGTCCATGCATTTTTGGCACCTCTTTGGGAAACTATCCATCACTCGCCGTAGTTCACGTTGAGAAATCTGGCAAATTCCTGACGGTTATTTTGTTTTAATTCTTCCAGGGTGTCTGGGTTTGTCTTATACACTTTGTTTTAAGGTACCCCAGAGATAGAAATCCCAGGGAGTTAGGTCAATGGACCGAGGGGTCCACAAATCTCTACTAATTATTGTCCTCAAATACACTTTCAATTTTTTATCATCGAAATATTGTCCGTATAAGCTGTTGCAGAGTCTTGTTGAAAAAGGCAAAATCACGCTCCTTGGCTGTTAATTCTCTAAAACAAGGGGGCAAAATTTTATTCAGATATGTACGGGCTTCAACTGTTGACTCGAAAAAAATTGGCGAGTGATTGTAAGTATTGTAAGATGGTAAGCAAAGCCTTTAAAAGTTAGCTTTAAAAATGTATGATTTCATCCGCGTCTTTCTATGATAGCGGCAGACGGCGAGTGCCAGGACGCGGACAGGAAAAACACCGCGCCGGCAGTTCGTAGTTTTTTGGCTCTCCCTGTATAATGCTTGTGTCTTGCTTTCTTTTCTAACGCATCCTATAGTTTTGAATATGCCTAAACATTATTTTATGAACTGTAGATCATCGAAGTGGAGGCTCTCTCATCCCGGAAAATATTCCTGAAAATCCGCTCTCACTGGCCAGCTGATCATACCTGAAAATTGCCTAAATCCTTCAAAAACAAACTTGGTGTAACTAATTATATATGAACCGTCTAGCTGCATAATTGGTATTAGTTACCTATTTCTAAAGTGTAGAAATGGCGTTTCCTTAAGACCTCTGCGCACGAAGCCAAGTAGATATTTAGAATTTCAAACATGTAACTTCCGTTTTATATTTATTTTTACGTTTTTGGAAGTTTAGAATTTTCTACATGCTGGAATTATTGCACAGTTTTCAACTTTTTAAGAAGATCACTAAAAACTACAAAGACGTCATGTTTTTTCTTAGTGTTTGTTTATCACTATTGGCTTAACGTCCTAAAGTTAGGAACGAAGCTGTACCTACATTTTTTTTTTTTTTTGCAATTTAAAATAATAGCAAAAATCTGTCAACCGCTATTTTTTGCGGTGTATCTGCATCAGAAGAAAACTTAAATTATTGTAATAATATTAAATTAATTTAATAACTTAAATTAATCGTACGCTTAGTTTAAGTTAAATTATTTAATTAAAGTAATCCAGCTTTAGACTGGATATGCAGTTAAATTTTGTATGTTTCTGCAGCTTAAATATCTGGCATACATTTCACGATATGTTCATGGTTGTAGAATGTACGTTACATTTAAAGCGTCTCGTCTGCCAGAGAAATAAAACGCTCAGAGTTCCGAATCTAAACGTGCACTTATCAGCGGAAGTACGTTTCCTGGACTGTTAGTGCAGCTACGACCTGCCGGGTTTTGATCCGGTCTGAATGCGCGGAGAAGCAAAATGAAACAACGACAGATGGCTTTGTCAAAAGGGAAGTACATCGGAATTTTGCATAATTTGGGTTAAAAATTTGTTTCGCGTGTACGATATTTTTTTTCTGTGATTCTGTGGTTGCATTTATTGCTTTTACTTTTACGTACATGCGTGTTTACACGGATACAAACACCCATGTCCGAGGCGTGACTAGAACCCGCAGTGCTTCATTCGACCGAGCACTAAAGAGGTTTGATCCACGTCTCGGCTACGGGTCATAAAACTGGTCTTTAATGCACCGTAATAAACCTCTTCTTTGAACGCATGAGCTTGGGTTTCCCATTTCGGAAGATGTGACAACATTTGTATATTTTAGATGTGGTTTAATTGCCTCACATAAGCTTTCAGCTGCTGCACCGATAAAACGGCTTTAGTTGCGTTCACAGACGCCCCTTCCACAAGGAACACTCAAGCATCCTTCTCCCTAGTTTTTACTAGTAAGTAATTTATCATGATACTACAAACACAATTTCTTGATACAATAGAATAATTATATCAGCATAAACTATAATACAAGGTTTACAATTTAATTGTATATTTAATCTTCTTATCTCTACATTGAATTCTTTAGCCCTGAGGGCCCAAAAGGCTCCAAATCCTATGTTGCCGAGCTCTTGGGCCCTCCTTACTGCTATTTAACTTGCTTCTCCCTCTTGTTTACTAAATTTTCATCAACCATTTGGCTTTTACTCTACCTAAAAAGTTTCCTACTTCTATTATGTTTTTTTTCTATTTTACGTTCATAAGCTTTTTCTCATGAATTTCTTTTGGTATATTTGCCCACTCCTTTTTACCAATTCTCTGTCTGAGAGTCTTAGTTTCCTCACATTAAAACATTATGTGCCAATTATCATCTTTCATGTTGCACAAAGAGCATTTCTCTAGATCGTTCCTTATTTTTAGTTCTTTCAATTTCATCCCCACTGTTCTAGCCCATGCAAAACCTTCTATCGCTGCTTTGTCAAATATAACAATATAATTTTCCCTGCTCCAGTCCATTTTCATTTTTCTATATGTATCCAAGGAACTTTTCAAATTAAAACGAGAATATTTCTTGTTTTTCAATAGCTTCCAATCTCAATCTAATTTATTTCCAATAACCATTTTGTAGCAATTTCCTATCTCCCTACATATCTCCATAACCATTCTTCACCATAACTTCCTTTTGTCTTATTGAGCCAAGTAACTTTTTTATCAAGTCTTTCTTGTACAATCAATCACTGATGTTGAACATTATACTCATCCAGTTTTCTTGTTCTAGTCCAATATTTCAAGACTCTTTCCACTATTTTCCTCTTAATTCCAATTCTTTCTACTTCTGCTTGTGCCACCACATTGGGTAAGCTCTTGGCAATTGCAAAAATTTTTGCAGAAGTTTCTATGTATCATATCTGTATTTACCCATCCTTCCTCCAATCCCCAAATCTCCACCCCAAATCATCCTTTCCTCAACAGTTGCCATATAAACTTTCTCTAATCATTTTATTTTCATTCCTGGTATTTTGTCCATACATGTTCTTATAGTTTTTATTGCCAGTTTTGCTTTAGCTAGCATCATTTTCTTCTGATCACTCCAGGCAAACCTTACTATTTAGTCTTACTCCTTTAATAGTAATTAAGGGAAGTACTGCATTACACCAAAAAAGTTTGGTACCGAGATTTCAGAAACACATGTTTTGAGGTCTCCTGAATCCAAAAAGGTCCGTCCGTGTGTGCTTGTGTGTGTCTGTGAACAGCCTAACTCAAAAAACGAAAAGTTGGTATTTAAGTCCAGTATCTTCCAAGGATGTCAGTTGAAGTTTTTCAAGAAAATCCGTCCATCCCATACTAGCCTTTATATGGAAAATATATAGTTTTTTTTCTCCAAAAAATGGCCGTAACGATTTTTATTAAAATACCTGTGTTTAAGATATTTGCATGACAAACTCCCTTGAAGCCTCATGTTTATCGTGTGTATCTGTGCGACCTACCAAACATTTACCGACAATGAGGTAAATTCTAAAATAACGGTGAAATGAATATCATGTAAAGCTTGAAAATAGCTTTTTATTGCTAAGTGTGCACTATTAAATGCTAATTGGTTTCATGATATTATGCCTCTTGGTAGTTAATATTTTTATCTTTATTTCGAAAATATACAATATTAATTTTACCAAATGTGTTACAAATAAAACAAGATACCCTGTTAGAATTGTTCACCTCTGTAGCAATGAAACAAACTAAAATGACGAGTTGGTAATTATATGCGATGCTTGATTGATATTAATATTAGATTGAAATATTTGAGTGAAAATGATACAGTTTTCAGTGAAACTAAGCTCGTTCGTTAAGGCATAAGCTTCATTTGCATATTTTGTGAGTTACCTTTTCCAGAAGGTGTCAGTTGTGGAGCATTGGGATCTATAGTCATTATGTAACACCAGTAAGTAATTCTAGGGAGGTGATTGCAGCAAAATTAAGCGAATTATGCTGTGAAACCTTTCTTTTTTCCATAAGCACACCATATTCATAATAGCTTGCTTTCAGAGAAGAGGCAAGTAAACATAGGACTTATAAGAATGAAGTGAAAGCTTTGAAATTATCCCATTATTCCTTTCAAGAAGTATAAAAAGTTAAAACTCAGTTCCATTATTTTGATAATTCAACATATTTGGAAATGCAGAATAAAAGCCTCTAGCTGTTTCGCATTTTTCAGTTTGAAAATTAGGAATATGCTCATAAGGACAGTCCACTCGTTGGAAACTGGGATTCCCTTCGGGCTTTAAGAGTAGCTGACGGGGGAAGTGTGCTTCTAAGAAGTTGAAACGATTTTGACTTAGTCAAATTAGATCCGTTATTGAGCATGAAATTTTTGTGTTGGCCGTTTGCTCGGTGTACGGCTGGCCTGCCATTTCTTCTGACAGGCTGATGTATCCAATTCCAACGTTCCCTCTGCGGACTAACACAAAGCCGAGCTTTCTAAACATAAGGGATGGGACGATTATGATCTTTTATTCCTTCTTAGCTAGTGATCCTATTTTTCAAGAGACAAAAGATTGTCAGTGTTGAATGGTGCACCACAAAATGTCTGCCTAGCTAGTCATATTGAGAAAGTTTCACTTGAGGGACGAAAGAGCGTCACTAAAACACCACATAATGTCGCTTAGCTAATGATCGTATTGTAACAGTTTCACTTGAGGGACATAAGAGTGTCACTGCTGGATGATACACAACAAACTATGCCTAGTTAGATGATATTGTAAGAGATTCACTTGAGGTACAAAAGAGTGACACTGCAGGATTGTACACCTCAAAATATCAGCCTAACCAGCGATCATATTGTGACATTTTCACCTGAGAAACAAAAAAGTGTCACTTGCTGGATGATACACCACAACATTTCTGCCGAGCTAGTGATATTATGACAGTTTCACTTGAGGGACAAAATAATGGATGCTAGACCACAAAATTTGTGCCTAACTAGTGATTGTATTATGACAGTTTCAGTGGAGGGACAAAAGAGTGTCACTGTTGGATTTACACCACAAAATGTCTACCTAGCTAGTGATCATATTATGACAGTTTCACTTGAGGGACATAAGAGTGTCACTGTTGGATGGTACACCACAAAATATCGAACTAGTGATCATATTATGACAGTTTCACTTGAGGGACATAAGAGTGTCACTGTTGGATTTACACCACAAAATGTCTACCTAGCTAGTGATCATATTATGACAGTTTCACTTGAGGGACATAGGAGTGTCACTGTTGGATGGTACACCACAAAATGTCTACCTAGCTAGTGATCATATTATGACAGTTTCACTTGAGGGACATAAGAGTGTCACTGTTGGATGGTACACCACAAAATGTCTACCTAGCTAGTGATCATATTATGACAGTTTCACTTGAGGGACATAAGAGTGTCACTGTTGGATTTACACCACAAAATGTCTACCTAGCTAGTGATCATATTATGACAGTTTCACTTGAGGGACATAAGAGTGTCATTGTTGGATGGTACACCACAAAATGTCTACCTAGCTAGTGATCATATTATGACAGTTTCACTTGAGGGACATAAGAGTGTCACTGTTGGATGGTACACCACAAAATATCGAACTAGTGATCATATTATGACAGTTTCACTTGAGGGACATAAGAGTGTCACTGTTGGATTTACACCACAAAATGTCTACCTAGCTAGTGATCATATTATGACAGTTTCACTTGAGGGACATAAGAGTGTCACTGTTGGATTTACACCACAAAATGTCTACCTAACTAGTGATCATATTATGACAGTTTCACTTGAGGGACATAAGAGTGTCACTGTTGGATGGTACACCACAAAATGTCTACCTAGCTAGTGATCATATTATGACAGTTTCACTTGAGGGACATAGGAGTGTCACTGTTGGATGGTACACCACAAAATATCGAACTAGTGATCATATTATGACAGTTTCACTTGAGGGACATAAGAGTGTCACTGTTGGATTTACACCACAAAATGTCTACCTAGCTAGTGATCATATTATGACAGTTTCACTTGAGGGACATAGGAGTGTCACTGTTGGATTTACACCACAAAATGTCTACCTAGCTAGTGATCATATTATGACAGTTTCACTTGAGGGACATAAGAGTGTCACTGTTGGATGGTACACCACAAAATATCGAACTAGTGATCATATTATGACAGTTTCACTTGAGGGACATAAGAGTGTCACTGTTGGATGGTACACCACAAAATGTCTACCTAGCTAGTGATCATATTATGACAGTTTCACTTGAGGGACATAAGAGTGTCACTGTTGGATGGTACACCACAAAATGTCTACGTAGCTAGTGATCATATTATGACAGTTTCACTTGAGGGACATAAGAGTGTCACTGTTGGATGGTACACCACAAAATATCGAACTAGTGATCATATTATGACAGTTTCACTTGAGGGACATAAGAGTGTCACTGTTGAATTTACACCACAAAATGTCTACCTAGCTAGTGATCATATTATGACAGTTTCACTTGAGGGACATAAGAGTGTCACTGTTGGATGGTACACCACAAAATATCGAACTAGTGATCATATTATGACAGTTTCACTTGAGGGACATAAGAGTGTCACTGTTGGATTTACACCACAAAATATCGAACTAGTGATCATATTATGACAGTTTCACTTGAGGGACATAAGAGTGTCACTGTTGGATGGTACACCACAAAATATCGAACTAGTGATCATATTATGACAGTTTCACTTGAGGGACATAAGAGTGTCACTGTTGGATTTACACCACAAAATGTCTACCTAACTAGTGATCATATTATGACAGTTTCACTTGAGGGACATAAGAGTGTCACTGTTGGATTTACACCACAAAATGTCTACCTAACTAGTGATCATATTATGACAGTTTCACTTGAGGGACATAAGAGTGTCACTGTTGGATTTACACCACAAAATGTCTACCTAGCTGGTGATCATATTATGACAGTTTCACTTGAGGGACATAAGAGTGTCACTGTTGGATTTACACCACAAAATGTCTACCTAACTAGTGATCATATTATGACAGTTTCACTTGAGGGACATAAGAGTGTCACTGTTGGATTTACACCACAAAATGTCTACCTAGCTGGTGATCATATTATGACAGTTTCACTTGAGGGACAAAAGAGTGTCATTGCTGGATGGTACACAACAATATGTCTGCTTAGCTGGTGATCATATTATGACATTTTCATTTGAGGGACAAAAGAGTGTCACTGTTGGATGGTACACGACAATATATCTGCCTAGCTAGTGATCAATTATGACAGTTTCACTTGAGGGACAAAAGAGTGTCACTGTTGGATTTACACCACAAAATGTCTACCTAGCTGGTGATCATATTATGACAGTTTCACTTGCGGGACAAAAGAGTGTCATTGCTGGATGGTACACAACAATATGTCTGCTTAGCTGGTGATCATATTATGACATTTTCATTTGAGGGACAAAAGAGTGTCACTGTTGGATGGTACACGACAATATATCTGCCTGGCTAGTGATCAATTATGACAGTTTCACTTGAGGGATAAAAGAATGCCACTGCTGGATGGTACACCATAAAATGTCTGCTTAGTTGGTGATCATATTATGAAGTTTCATTTGAGGGACAAAAGAGTGTCACTGCTGGATGGTACACCAAAAAATGTCTGCACCAAATCTTCAACAAAGAGAACAAACCATCGTATGACTGGTCTGTGTATAATCCTTTTGCATGGCGGCAATGGTTTTCCATACTACGCTGGAGGCAACTCAGTTTTTGCAAGAATCAGGAATTAAATGTTTGTCTCCCCTCCCTACAGTCCAGATCTGGCCCATGCGAATGTTTTCCATTCTTCAAAATAAAATAAAAAATGCATTGTCAGTGATTTAAAGAACCTGAAACCACAGTGGTTACATACGAGTAATATATTTGCAATTTCTCCAAGAAGTTTGGAGTTTACCATTTACAGTATGGATGAGACGTATAGAATGTAATAAAAATACTTTTTGCAGGATCGTGTGTTTTCTCATCTCTCAGAAGGAAATATAGAATTCCAAAACATGAATTTGTTTCCAAGTAAATTCACATCTACCAACAAATTTGGTGGCTGTAACAACATAACATAGAGTGATAAGCAAAATAAACTGAGGCCTTAATTTACATTTTTAATAATTAGCAATTGATAATACTTTGCAGTGAACGGCACATTTCGAGCAGAATTACTTATACTTCAAACATTATTGAAAACTAATTAACCGTACTAGAATTTTCAGGAATCAATGACGAGCACCCAATTTTCCATGCCTCTTTAATACTGCAAATTCATAACCCACGGCTCCGACTTAAAATTCTTCTTGAAATACTGAATCTCTATTATTATTGTATATGTTATTGTTTTAAAAAAAACACGCTTTGAATCATGATCACCCATCAAACATTCGACTCATAGCCTCCATAGCCTTCGTTAGTTATAGCTGTTGAATTGTAGCATTGCGTTACTGGTGATCCTAGGTGACGATGGGTAAATTCATTAGACATTTTTACTTTTTTTTTTTACCACGCACATAGTAGGCAGAGAAGGTATTGCATTCTACCCAAAAATTCGATACCGAGGTTTCACCGGAAATGCGTGCTTTGAGGCCCTCTGAATCAAAAAAAAAGTACTTTTAGAAAAAGGTCCATGCGCGCGCGCGCGTGTGTAGAGTACAATCAAAAACGGAATGTTGGATAAACACCAAACTTGTATTTAGGTTCAGTATCTTCCAAGGATATAACTAGAAGATTTTCAAGAAAATGCCCCCACCTAAACTACTCTACATGGATCATTTTTTTAAATTTTTGGTTTTCTAAAAAATGGCTCTAACGATTTTGATTAAAGTACCATATATGAAAGATATTTACATGACAAATAAAATGTACATGTTGAATTTTCTGGGAATAACCTGAAGTCTTCTTCATTCGGAAGGTTTTTTGTATAATCTTGTATAACTGGTAAACGTTAAGCGATATATATGAAAACGTACTGCACAAAAAAATGTAGATCTCTTTAAACCACAGAGTTTATTTAAAATACCTTTTTGTGTGTCATAAGCCATATCTGAGATATCAGCTGTTGAAGGTTCGAATTGTTCCTTTCTTGGTCATTCTCTTAAAGTCCTTTCGGCATTCAGTTGTTTCTCGCGATTGCATGTAAACCGTGTGAATTTTAAGGCCAGCATATAGCGTCCAGTTCTTAAACATTTGACTATCGCTGTTCCCTTTGTATCTATAACGAAATGTGTAATGTAGCTATTTCTGCAAAGGTTTATTTGGATTAAAATGTAGTGGATAGAAAAATAAGCTTTAGTGAGAATAGTTTGTATACTCTCTAATAAACGATAGAGAGCAGAGAAAGTCATGTGAATGTATCACATATGATTTTTTATTCATGATTCACTCAAAATAATAAAACACGCCATCGTGCAAAAAGTAGCATGCAATGCATGTGTATGAAGTGAATAAGAGCATTTCGGAAATAGAAAAGAGGAGATGAAGTCTTTTCAAAGTATTCGTAAATTCTAAATGGTCCACTTCCCACATTCAGATCGCCATATACAGTTGAAGTCATTCAGTGATCAGAGCTCAAGTTCTTTAAAAAAATATTACATTAATTCTCAAACTTTCGGGGAGAAATTAAGCCACGTAATTCTGAATTGAATTGGACTAGAGTATGTTAGGTTTTGTTTCACAGTAGTTACGCCCCTGCTTCTCGCCCTTTATTTCTAACACAGTGAAGAGTGCTGCGCTTTCTCACTCGTTACTGCATAATTTTCACTTCATCTACATTACTTTCCGAGCATCGGAGTACATCTTGGCGTTCTTATTCCCCGAGGACCAGCCGCATATAACTTGTTCGCTCTCGTGCGTGTTTGTTTTAAACAAGAGAGGCGAGTAAGTCTGAAGAGAGTTCTTCAATATTGCAATATTCAACCCCCTCCGTTCTCCACCTCAAAAGGGAGAATTGGCAAGCAGCGATACATATAATGGAAGAGAGCAACGCCGTGTTGATAGCGTAACTGCCGCATTCTGCTCTCAGGAAAGGAATAACACAGAATGGTCGTATTGTTATAAGAACTGCTAAGTTATATACTGGCGTTCTGGCAGAAAGGTTACACAGATGGGCTGAACAAGAAAATAAGTTATAAGAATTTCATACAGTTCAGGAAAAATAGCAGAACTGTGTTTTCATAACAAATACAATGGTAAAGAAATATCCGAGTCAAAAAGGGGGCGGCTATACATGCTTTTCGTGGGGTTTGAAAAAACATTTGGCACAATTAATCTAATGCACTGGGCTAAAATTGAATGGGAGAGGAGTAAGTGACAAGTCTTTATAAAACTCTGCAAAACCTGCACTGGGAAAATGAGTACCATATTAAGATTACACACGATATGGCGACTACAAGTAACATGAACACAGTAGGTCTTAGACAAGGGTGTCAGTTAAGCCTGATACTGTTTAACCTATTCATAAACACATTTTAGGAGAAGTAGTAAAGCTAACATTCACATGCCCACTATTGAAGATGTTTGGATCCCGGGATTGTTATTTGCTGATGACTTACTAGCGGAATCAATTTCCAATATTGGCTTAGGGAAGCTGATTGAAGCAGTATCTAAATTCTCTAAAGAGTGGGGTTTAAAACTAAATACGCGAAAATAAAAAACCATGGTAATTGAGAAAGGAAACAAGTTATGAAATAATGAAAAATGATATTAGAACGGGACAGAAATTGAAGTATAGTCAGTAAATTTTATTATTTGGACATTAGGCTTAGCAGTAACGGGGATTGGAGGAAACAAAAGAAGAAAGTGCTAGCTGAGGAAGGTTACCTTTAAAAGTTATTAGCGCCTGCAGGCCCAAACTACAGGAATACTTATTAAGTGATTGGAGAGAATATATTTGACAGTAGTAGAGACCAAAATGATGTATGGGACTGAAATATGGGGTACTGGTGAGGGATGGCTAAACGTTGATTCGATTTACAGCAATTTCTGCAAACAATTTAGGGGTTACCAAAAGGCTCACCAAATGGGGTTGCACAAACTGAAGTAGGTAGAGTTGGGAGTAAAGGAAAAATAATGACAAGAACATTGAAGTACTAGTTTAAGATCAAGAACTTAGAAGAGAATAACATCTTGAAACATTGCCTAAATTTTCAAGACAAAACAATGAGAAGTAATATCTGGATTAATAGAATCAAAGATACTATGGAAAAAATCGGATTGGGCTTGATGTGGTGTGAAGAGATGTTAAAGAGGGTTTTTTTTTTTGGAAAGAAGTCAAACAAAAAATTGAGGACATTGAAATCCAGAAGATATTTAGTAGTCTCAGCAACAAAAAGTCATTGAGGATATACAAGGAGATAAAGAAAGTATGGGGTAGAGATAACTATGTGGATAAAGGCAACCAGAGGTCGAGGGAGGGAGCTGCATGGGCCCGAACAGAGTTAGTGGAATTGAAACAATAATAGCGGGTTTGAAAATAGGAAGGTCCAATGTACGGAACGCAAGATACATTTTTGGCATGCGATTCTGGAATGCGAAGAAACCAAAATAATAAGAGGAAAACTTAGAATTGAGAAAGGGTCTGATCTAACAATAGAGATAAAGGGGGAAAAGTTGGTGAATTTGAAATCAAGGCAGGAAATCTTAGAGTTTGGGGAGTATCTAGACAAGGTTAATAAAAAATGGAGGAAGAAAATAAACAATCTTCGGGAATCGAAGGTGCAGAAATATAATTTAAACCGAATAGAGTCCGAGTATACCGTTAAAGAGAGTTGGGCCTGATAGTAGAACAACGACAAGGTTGAAACTAGACGGACCACTTGTTTACTCAGCAACTCTCCAGAGAGAGTTATTAGTATTTCGTACTGTGAGTTTTACTTTGTTTGGTCAAGAGATTGTAAAGTAATATTATATATATTGGTTTCAAATTATTGAAGTTATTACACAAGTATTTAGTGCATGGGTAATTGACCGTACATGCATATTTAAGATACAAGTATGGTGACAAAATAAACAACAGAAAAAGAAAACAAAACAAAAAGAACAAGGAAAAGGAAAGTAGAGATAAATTACCTGTCTAACTGAACAAATTTGACCTAGCTTCGCGCACTTTAGCCAAGAAATTGCCCATGTCTGGTCAGCCAGTAGCTCCCAACATGCCAATCTCTTTCTTGAGGGACTTAAGAATTTTTCTTTGAGTTTAATTGTTCGCTGGTTCTCCCACTGTGCACATTTCGCCAAAATATGTACCCATTCCTCATCCGGGCAGATTCTCCTGCCAGAATCGTCAGTCATTTTCTGTACCCTTCAGCCCCCCAGTTTAAACCATGTCACTCCTGATCTTTGCTTTCTTCCTAAGTTAAGTATATCTGCCTCTTTACCCCAATTCAATTTTATTTCATTTGCTAGAATTAGAGAAGGTTTAATTTTACAACCCGATTCTATTTCCTGTGGTTGATGTCTCTTAGTCTTCTTTTGACTCCTTTCCATATGTTTTTGTCATTTGTTTCAGCTCTTTGCCATACTGACCCCATGCCTATTCTCGTCAAACCCCTTTCCAAATCAACTGCCCAAAACTTAGGAGACAGCTTTTCTCGCTGGTATTTATAACATTTGGATCGTAATGTGGAATTATCCCCCTGCATCAGCCTCAGCTAGTTCTTCACTGCTCTTATTTTGCAGTGTATTGTGTCTTCATAACATCCCACCTCCGTCTATACGTCGATCTACCCTGCTCACCGTCCGAATGCGCTTACCTGAGACTGCGATTAGAGCAGTCTGTTGCTGAAATAAACTAGACAAACGTGTTAATAAGAGCCATCAGGTTTAATGAGCATAGGAATTATAATTGAAATTTCTCAATTCATTTTTACTTCGGTTCTCCACAGCCTTCCGCTCTTCAAACAGCTTCATAGGAAGATATCTGGAACAATCAAGTCTGATGATCTAATGGGACAAGGGATATAGCCAAAACACGAAGTGATGTGACTTGAATAATACTCCCACACCGAGGCTGTGCTCAGGTTCGAAGTGTTTGCCTTTGATCCATTCTGTTATACCAAATATTTTCCCGGTAGCAGTGAAAATGTTGCAGCTCAGGAATGGTAAATCTATTATTATTTGAAAAATCCAGGAAATCACCTAATAAATCCAAAAATATAACATTTTTGCTTCTTTTTATCAAAGTTTAACCAATACACCTTCTGATGACACCGCTAAATTAGGTAGTAAATTTGCAAGTCCAGAACGTTTGTGTCTTAATAATGCTTTATGGAAGAACACCTTCATAATCCACAGAAAACCGAGGAATGCTGCTAAAATAGAAAACTGTGACTTAAATCGGGTTCTTCCCCTGGGCTTCCTTATTTGGGAGTAGTGTTGCCCACTATTATGAAGGACCTCGTTAATCATTCTATGTTACTATACGAGAAAGTCAAATGAAAACAGGTCAAATGTCAAAAATGTTATTGAACATTTGTTACATGAAACTCGTCTCCATATTAATACATTTACTCGGCGTTATCATTCTTGTAGAAGCTTCTGGGCCTATCGGATTCACAATCTTATCCAGTCGCACACGATGTTGACATGTTCCTGGCCAAATTCTCTAGGATCGTATAACCAAGACGGTTTAGAATATCTCAGGCGAAATCATCGTGATTGCAAAAATTGGATAGTTGAATCGTCTCATCTAATTAACGTATCCCTTTAAACTTCCAAAGGCTTTTCTATTACTCCGAGATATAGCATAAAGGCGATTTGCAATGTTGCAGGTATATCTAATTTCTGAGTTTATAATTAACCACACTATTGGGGTTTATAATTTCCTATAATTTGTTCCTTCCTACTTACGTAAATCCATTTGATTCTAACAATGAAATATTATTTTTGGCTTTTGTTGTTTTATACACTTAAATGCCAAGGGAAATGAATAATGTAGCCCGTTTTGCAGTTTGGTTGAAAGTCTGCAATTGTATACAGTTTTTCGTCGCAGAATTCCCTTCTGTAGCAAATCTGGCATAAGAGTAAGAGTCCTTATCCTAACCAAACTAATAGTCTAATAGTCTTTGTAGGTGCCACTAGAGTCGCAGTGGACAGCGATTAGCTCCAAACTGCTAGATCACTCTAGGGAGAAGTAGGCTTTGTTGGTGGTGAGTCGACAATTTTGCTCATGGACACTTATGAAATACCTGATGCTCTTGAAGAAAAAGCTACCGAAAACTGATTTGTGGAGATTATAAATTTCGATGATACTTCTCACCAATCAGAGAGATTTGAACTCTGGCGCCATAGCATTTTGGGCGACTTTAGGCGTTTTCAAATTGCTTTTGTCTGGAAGCTTAAGAGAAACAGAGAATTCTTGAGAAAATGTAGGGAATAATGGGATCACCATCCAGGGATTTTTATGATATCTGCTTCGCCTTTAGAATCTCTAAATATATTACATAAAGCAATAACCGTGTTCTATGCCTTGGACTGGAACACATAAACTGTTTCATTTCTTCGCTGTATCCTAGTTGTGGCACTTTGCACTGAAAAAGGCGACTTCTGCTGCTTCATTTAGATTCAGAAACCGTGTCGCTTATATTCGCGCTTTGAGCCAAGAACCGGTATTTACGCCGTTATGAATCGAGAGCATGACATTGGATAAAGGGCAGAATGTTGGAAAAAATAAGAAAAAAGGTACTCCGTATAAATGCTTGGCGAGAATTTACTGCAGCACTGTGATTAGGTGTAAGTATAGGCGCACACAAAACAATAGTATGTTTTGGTAACGGTCATGCGAGCTGAAAATCCGCTATAGCAGATCCGATTGTGGATTCTGTAAATCAAGTTGCATAGGTCCATCTGGGGTAATCTTCACGTGCACTATATTTTTACTTTCTCTACTACGTATAGTAAGTAGGGGAAGTATTGTATTCCACCCAAACATTCGATACCGAGATTTCACCGGAAATATATGTTTTGAGACCCCCTGAATCCAAAAAAAGCATTTTTGGAAACATGTCCGTGTGTGTGTGTGTGTCTGTGAACAGCATAGCTCAGAAACGAACAGTCGGATAAACACCAAACTTGGTATTTAGGTTCAGTATCTTCCAGAGATGCGACACGAAGGTTTTCAAGAAAATCCCCCCACCCCAAACTACCCTTTACATGGAACATTTTTCGAAAATTTTAATTTTCTCAAAAATGGCTCTAACGATTTTGATTAAAATATCATATGTTTAAGATATTGTATGAAATGTATATCTCGAATTTTCTGGGAATGTCTCCAAAAGTATTCTTCATTGTGAACGACTTTTGCATAACTGGTAAACCATAAGAGATAGACAAAATTTTACTACACAAAAAATGTAGATCGCGTTGAAATACACAAATTATGCCATACACATTTCTTTTGTTGAGTGAACCGTTTTCGAGATATTGCTTGTTATTCCCTTAAATTTTCCGATACTTAATACTTTTTCTCAAATTCGTTATTAATTTTGTTTATGTCCTGGACATGCAAAGAGAATGGAATGCGCCATATAGCAACCAACGCTTAAAATATTTGACTATCGCTTATAACCTACCATATTCCCCTTGCATCTACAAGAAAATTAGCAATATGATTGACATCTCGATATCTCAATTAACATGAAGCATATGGAGAATAAGCGTTTGTAAAAATAGTTTGTACAAGAGTAGAGAAAGTCAGGTGAGTGTAACACATCAGATTTTTTTTTTTGTAGAGTGAACCATTTTCGAGATATTGCTTGTTATTCCCTTAAATTTTCCAATACTTAATACTTTTTCTCAAATTCGTTGTTCATTTTTTTATGTCCTGGACATGCAAAGAGAATGGAATGCGCCACATAGCAACAAACGCTTAAAATATTTGTCTATCGCTTATAACCTACCATATTCCCCTTGCATCTACAAGAAAATTAGCAATCGGATTGACATCTCGATATCTCAATTAACATGAAGCATATGGAGAATAAACGTTTGTAAAAATAGTTTGTACAAGAGTAGAGAAAGTCATGTGAGTGTAGCACATCACATTTTTAGATGTTACCTTGTGCAAAGTTGGTGTTCTTTTTTAAATATTTTCGACCTGGAATACTCGCTTATTATCATAAAACTTGAGTGACAGAGATTTAAAGAGGGTATCTAGGTACGGTTGCAAGTGGGTAAACTTGGCGTTTCTTGTTACTTAGACAGCACGTAAGCTAACTTTCACCTCAGCGAACTAATTGTTAGGAAGAGCATTTAAATTTGCAACACTCGGTTTTAGCAACTAGGAGTTAAGCATTCGGTTCGACATGGATAGTAATGTACTACATCATTGCAAGGTTGACTACAAAACTCCTGTCGTCCTCCGTGGTGTAGGGTTACCATGCTAGCCTCTAGTTCCCGAGGTCGCGGGTTCAAACCCGGCGGAGGGCGGTGGAATTTTTCGGGCGTAAAAATCCTTAGCACGGCTTCCTTTGGCCCCGTGTCATAGATTTACAGCACGTAAAAGAACCTCAAGCTTGATAAAGAGGTCACTGAGCAAAATTACCGGTCTTTCATGCCCAATAAAGGAATGGGACCACAGCAGTTAAAGAGTTGTTACAAAACCCCTTTTACTCGGCACAGATGCTGCGACTCAAAATGACTTGAAAATATGCCATGGCAAAAATTGAGAGTTACGCATTTTAAAGAAGAATTTTGGGGATGTTTGAACAAATAGGAATAATTCTATTAAATGTATGCTTAAACAGAATCTTAAAAGATCTATAAACCTCACATAAGTAGAGATAGCAACTTAAAACAATTCTAGTAGCCAAATAACGACGATATTGCAATTTATGTGTTCAGGAGTTTTTTCAGATTTTTCATTTCATTAGCTGTATAAATTCTTTTGCAACTTTTTTCCGGTGTACAATGTTTAACAAAATTATTTTACGTGCACTTGTTAGGACAACTTATATTGTCTGCCAGTGTCACCAACATAAGTTTTAAACCGTGCCGGAGAAATACTAAGGAGCTGATGAAGTTCAGTAAAAACGTTGATAATGTTTGTGTTCTGGCCAATTTCTGAATTGGCTGTAGCTCTCTCATCTAAAAATACCCGACTAATTTTGGACACCCACGTCGAAAGTGTGTCTTGACTACCCTGGAAATTCTTTACTGCTTTAGACTTTTCTGAGGGAATAATTAATGTGGTTCTCTTCGTGTTTCTGTATTTGCGACTTTCACACTTTTAGCGCCATGAAAGTAGACATCGATGTGATACGGATCCAATAGGAGCAGCACTAGGTACAGAGGCGAACTTAGCACCTCGGCCAACAGATATTTTGTGCCTAAGCCATTGACGGGGTGCTCCCGGAGGGAGGGGTGAGGTGAGAGGAGACAGAGGACGGTCGGCCACGGAGGCACGACAGGGCAGAGGGCAATGTCCCTACCTTTTACAAATGAAGTTCCCCGGATGGCAGTTGATGCAACCGGCTCCCCTTCCACCCTGCAGGCTTGCACATTCCACTGGGAGGCCCGGGACTCGGAGACTGACCCGTTTCCTAGGACGAAGGGTTGTATAGAGAATCCTTTTCCCCGAGACTCCCGCCGACACTTGCAATCCTGAAACAACCAAGCAGATGAAAGGTGAAGTGAAATGAGAATAGAGGTGAGATGGAGGGACAGGAAATTCGGGGGATGTAATTAACCTTCCCAGCATTTGCCTGGCAACCCGGGAAACCTCCGAAAAAACCCATGGTTCAGGAAGGTCGGCCACGAACCCACAACCTTCCAAATGCGGGCCACAGACGTTACTGTCTGAGCCATCCTGCTCGGTTACCGATCGAATAAGCTCGTTTTGCAATTCCGTAATGTTATGGATTCCTTAGTTGGCTTACCGACGTCTTAAATCTCAAAGGACGATTACATTAATTTCATTGACCCCCCTTTTTCTTTATGAATTTATTGCAAGATGGTATAGCAGATCTTTATGATGAATCCTCTGCTTTACCCCTCATACTGCAATTTTTAATGGCCCGTGATAACGTAATTAGCCGGCGCCGCCGAGTGGTTAGACCGCTCGCCTCTCACCGAGGCGGACCGGGTTCAATCCCAGGGACCGGCATGTGGGATTTGTGGTGGCCAAAGCGGCGCCTGGGTGGGTTTTCTCCGGGTTGTCCGGTTTCCCCCGCTATTCATTCCACCAACTGCTCCATCATCGCCTATCCTTTCATCCATTTCACCATCATTTCGTTTCATCTACTTCCTTCCTCCCATATCAGGCATCGGGCTGATCATCTATCCTGGATATTCTGTCTGATCCACGAGTGTCTGCTCCTCGACGGGCCTCTGACCCCAGGCACCCGCCTGTAAGTCCTGGGGGGTGGAAGTCCTACATAAGAGGAGGTTAAACAGAGAAAGAAGATAACGTTATTACAGACGAAGAATCATCTGACGTTCACGAAAAAGCTTATAAAATATCGATGGATGTTGCATTTCTGAGTTCTTCAGGCCCAGCCTCTGGCTGTATTTACAAATTCTAGAAATGCTGTATAACCTTTAAGAAAATACACTTAAGCAGTGAAAGAATTAACGAATGGCTGAGTAATTTTAGATAATTGTAGTAGAAATTTTAAGATTTTGTACCTTCTCTTGGCCCTGTAGTTATTTAATAACATAATGCACTCACATAATACAGAAACCCCTAGAATCAGTATTCAAAAATGGGAGAGAAACTAGAGAATATGAAGACCCTGCCCACAGGCCAGCATTTTGAAAATGGCATATAGTCTGTAACCACTGCGAAAAACAATCTCAGCCGTTAATTATAAATGTGGTTTTGAGAGTTTCTAATATTACGCTGGACACAATTTTCTCTCCTTTTATAATTATTTAGCATACGCTGTTAATGAACTTGATTACATCGTACATAGGAAAAACAGCACACTTTTTTTACATAAGGGTTATTAAAATCGTCCGCCATCCAAAAGCATCATTAAACACGAATGTACAATTAGAATAACGTTTTCTATGTATTCTTTATGGTACACACTGCTTAATCTATAGTATTTGAATAAAATGTCAATTAAATTGTGTACAAATATTATATGAAGGCTTACACAAATTATAACTATTTACTTCACTCTTTTATTAATCCTTCACGCGATTAAATAACACTTCACTGATATATCCTGCTGTAGAGCTGTGAGATTATTGTTACTTGTACTTTTTAACACGTAAACGTTATATTATTCACGCCGTAATGAATTTTTTGACTCAGACTGAATACTTATTGAATTTCTCGGGAACGCTGGCTAGTAGCGTCCGGTTAGGTACGCTTGTCTTCTAGCGTCTAGCTTCCACTGCTTAAATTTGTAAATCTCTCTGCTTCGTCTCCGATTGGTTAATTTTACTCCAATAGAATACTTTTGTTTAACTTAAGCTTTTTCTAGTCGTTGATTGGCTATTTATAAACTGTTTTAAATATTACATTATTGTTCCAAGAATTACTAGTAGCATTATTAAACTTTCCAATTCATTATTGCCTCACGTTTACCTCATTGTTAGCAACTTTCGGCTTCTATTCTCACAGCTCCACATTGTTAAATTTCTTAATGCATACATTATATATATATATACCTAATATATATTGTATTATACACATAATGCTTTAAGGCGGACTATTATTATATTTTTTATTATATAATTAGACTGATATCGTTTAAGCGTTAAAAATACTGCCTCAATACAGAAACCCCTGGCATCAGTATTCAAAAATGAGAGTGACACTGGAGAATATGAAGACCCTGCCTCCAGGCCAGCATTTTGGAAATGGCATATAGTCTGTAACCATTGCGAAAAACGATCTCAGCCGTTAATTATAAATGTGGTTTTGAGAGTTTCTAATATTACGCTGGATACAATTTTCTCTCCTTTTATAATTATTTAGCATACGCTGGTAATGAACTTGATTACATCGTACCTAGGAAAAACAGCAAACTTTTTTGCATAAGGGTTATTAAAATGGTCTGCTATCCTGAAGCATCATTAAACACAAATGTACAATTAGAATAACGTTTCCTCGCGTGTTTTTATGGTACATACATGATGTATGCTCACGTCTATAGTATTTTAATAAAATGTCAATTAAAGAAATACGCACTGTGTACAAATATCGTATCATTATAAGCAGAATCCGATTACTTTTGAGGTAATAAATGTGAATTCACTTTTGTCACTTGGCTCGTTTTCTTTTGATTGCTCATTTAACGCGAAAATCTTAAATTTATAATTTCTCAGTTCTGAAAACAGTTTTCCCAGATTATCAAGCATGCACTTCGCCTTTTTACTTTTTCTACCACGTACATAGTAGAAGAAAAGGTATTGCATTTCAGCCAAAAATTCCAAAGGTACTGTAATTTAACCGGAAATATGTTTTGAAGAATTCTGAGTAAAACAAAACAAAGAAAAAAATCTTTTAGAAAAATGTCTGTGTGTGCTGTGAACAGCATAACTCTAAAACAAAATGTCGGATAAATGCCAAAGTTGGTATTTAGGTTCAATAGCTTCCAAAGATGCGACACGAAGAATTTCAAGAAAATTCCCATCCCGAAGTATCCTTTACATGGAACATTTTTCGAAATTTGTTATTCTCTAAAAATGGCTCTAATGATTTTGATTAAAATATCACATATTAAAGATATTTACATGACAAATAAAATTATATCTTGAATTTCATGGAATAGCCTGTGAAGTCCTCGTTATTCGGAAGGAGATTTTAATAATTTTGCTTAACTGATAAACGTTAAACGATACGCGAAAACGTACTACACAAAAAACGTAGATCTGTTTAAAACACGATTTTTATCAAATAAGTTTTTTTTGTGGCGTAAGTATGTCTGATATATCCGTTATTAAAGGCTCAAATTGTTCATCTCTTGGACATTCTCTTAAAATCCTTTCAACATTCAGTTATTTCTCAGAATTGGAACAGTATGGAAGTTTAAGGCCAACATATAGCGTCAATTTTTCAAGCATTTGACTATCGCTGTTCTCTTTATTATCTATAACGAAATGTGTAATGTGGCTATTTCTGGAAATGTTTATTTGGATTAAAATATAGTAGATAGAAAAATAAGCTTTAATAATAAACGATAGAGTGTAGAGAAAGTCATGTAATGCAATACATCAGGTATTTTTTTAACTTAAGTATTTCCAAAACGGCTTGATTTTCTCTTAGCTGAAATTTGGTTAATGCTCCAAAAATTAGTAAATTAGTTTTTATGTTCAAGAATACTTTGAACATTTAGCTTCATTTACATACAATCCATTTTGCTCTCTGAGCCCTTTTAAAGTTTCAAGCTTGTGACCACGCCCAAGAGCACGCGCAATTGCATGTTTTTACTTCCAGTGCCTTTCATTCGACTTTGATTTTTCTTACACGTTTGTACATCAAAAATGCTCCATACCGTGCAGTTTGTAAGCAATGTTCAACATTTCAGCAAAAACTCGGAAAGAATACTTAAAAAAACTGGCATACGGTTTTTCTATAATTTTAAATTACTCAAGATATGACATAATTATTTCGACCGTCGAGGTAAAAATGTTACAGAGTTATATTTAATTATAAATTATAAAATTGTATTTAATTTTTCTGAAAAAACCAGAAGAGTGAACAAATTTATATATCCCAGATTTGTGTATTAATATTTAAATAATGTGATAGTATGTTTATTATTTTCAAAATTACAGTTTCTGCATCGTATTCAATAACTGATTAATTAGTGTATTAAAAGCAAAATAACATTTTTATCTTTCAAAAACCATTAAAGGTATCTGTATGAAATTTGTGGGGAGCAGCATGTGACAACATTTTGAAAATATAGAAATAAAAAGTGCAAGATTTGGATATTTTACCTATGTGTACCCTTAACACAAACACCCATACCCTTTAAGCTCTAAGGGATGCTCACAAATGAAAATGGCCTACTCCACATTTCTGTGTGGTAGTTTGGTATAGACATAAAAGTGTCCTGCCTCGTGGTTTATGGCCGGTGGCCCCCTCAGCTTCAGTAGCGAAGCGTCTCTTGTGGATCATTACTCGTTCTGTAAATAAAACTCCAAGGAAGACACGCTTAAATGTAAAGTAACAGCCATTGCTTGGTTTATATCCCCTGCTGTCTTACCAAGCCTTAAAAACCCATCAAGAGTTTCCGATGCGGAGCAGATAACGCCGGGGACGTGAAGACGCTTTACTCCGAGAAACCTGCCACATAAACTACTGCTGTTTTATTTCACTCCGTCTCGAGACATGGTCTACATAAATAGTGTTGTGCACAAATGATGTTCCCAACTTTCAGACAACTAGAAATCCATTGGCATTGGAAAGTTCCACGAGATCGTGTTGGCAAAATGTTTACTAAACATTTACACTAGCTTCTTTTTTAAGGCTAGTCTACAATCTCCACCCCAGAACGGAAACGAGAACAGGAAGCAAAATATCATACTACATTTTGGTTCAAAGTATTCGGGGAACGAGAACGGGAATGCATATCGCTGATCATATCGATAGCAAAGTGGAAAGTCATTTTGCGCATAGGGACGTCATTTGTTTATAACTGACGAATTATATTTTGTTCACCTGTTTACAATTCAGCCAACATATTGCAGGTTAGCCAACGTCATAATTGAGGCAGTATTTTTAACACTTAAATGATTTCAGTCAAATTATATAAAAAAATCAATTACAGCCCACCTTAAAGCAATATCTGTATGTAACAATATATAAAAAGTGTATAGTACAGTCATTGTATACATGTTCAATAATGTTATGTGAATGTATTACGTAATTTAATAATGTAGGAGCTGTGAGAATAATAGATTAGAAGTTGCTAACAATGAGGTAACCTTGAGGCAATAAAGAGTAAGAAAGTTAATAATGCTACTAGTCATTATTGGAACAACAATAATGTAAATGTTGTGACAGTTTATAAAATAGCCAATCACATCCAGAAAAAGCTTTAGCTAATGGAGGTGTTCTATTGGACTAGGATTAGCCAATCAGAGACTTGAAATATGAAATTTACAAATTTTAGGCGGTTGAAATCAAGTCAGTTGCTCGTAGACAGTGCTCATAACTGGACGGTTTGGTTGTCCTCGAGATGCGTCCTGAGAAATTTTATACGTATTCGTGAGAGACGAAAATAGTTTACGTCTTAAAAAGTGCAAGTAATTAACAAAAGAATTTCACAGGTCTCTATATCAGTGAAGTGTTATTAAAATCGTGTCCAGCATTAATAAAAAGGAGTGTAATTAAAACTTATAAACGGTGTAAGCCTACATTCTTCAGTCCCAACACCTCCCTGCTAAGAAATCCATATCTCTAACGATAATATTGACGCAGCCGAGGCAAACATAAATATTGTCGTATGCCTCACTTAATAGTATTATTTAACTTCAGAGGAGAGCTACTCGCTTGTGAGAGGGATCGTTAAATTAAACAAAGAACTTTAATTTAAGAGGCAACGACGAGGACGCAGCTAAGTTAACTTTACAAAATAGTCTTACACCAACATATTATCTGGCTGAAGGGAGAGGAAAGGAACTCTATTATACCATAATTAAAAGTTAAAAGGCGTGGATGGCACACAATTTATTGGATGAAGTTAGTTACATACCTTTGCCCATTGCCTGCCGACGAGGACATCGTGTGTTAGCAGTTGCCCGACTTTCTTACCCGAAGCCTACTCACAGAATGAAGCTACGCCAAGTTGGCGTCAGTAACGCCATATCCCTTCCAATGACACACTGTTTCCCCTGAATCGCCCCTACTCAGACAATCTGCCCCCTCCGACCCCGGCAACCAGAGAGCGTCTTAACAAGACTAACATCTGTGCACATGCCACATCTCCCCCTGGCCACCGAAGTCGACGCCCTCGTCGACATAAGGAAAATAAATATAATAAACATGAAAAGAACAAAACAAAATGACATACAAAAATGACATACACATGTGTGATGAACCAAAATATAACAATAATATACATGTGTGGTAAGCACCCAGCCGACGACACAATATTGCTGGGCGATGACGAGATACGAGAGACGTAAGTGCTGTCGACTAGTATTGTTAATGCACTTATCTTTAGCACCCCGCACACGCACACACCACGCTGCCTCAGTTCACAGGCACACTACACTGCGCAAAATATCGATGGAACTGTTTGTGGGTGATTTTATACAGTGCCCACAACGACGATTTGTCCTGGTGTAGAATGATCACCGCAGGTCTCTGGTGATGACAACAGGGTGGGCAGTCGCTGGCTTGGACTGCCCCCCGACATGGTGGCTCCTTATGCCACGGCAGTGTAGTGACTGCCCGACAGCTTTCCTGTGGTGTTTCTTGACTTCTGGTGTGCCCCGGGGATGCTCTTGGGGTCTCTCGCGCTCCGCCACAGCAAAATACTAAAACAAAACCACCAAACAATAAACAGGGTGCTCCCACAAACAATCACACATAAAAGAATGGTATGTCATGTACAATTAAAGATTTTAAAGTTTGAAAAGTTTACACTAAAAATTCTTATGACATGGGGCAAAGAAAGAGAAAAAATAAGTACAAATTGGCATAAGAACTAAATTTTACAGAGTTGCCATCCAAAATTTAACTTACAATGCTTCACAATCCAAATAAAACAGTAAAACAGACTCAGAATACATGAACATGACAGAAATGAAACATAACCTTATTTTGGGATCCCAATATTAAATCTTAATAACCAGCTGGTATCACTAACAAAAGAAAGTAAGTGCACTTACAAGACAATCACACATGACAATGAAATGAACTCATTCACACTGACCATGGCCCAAATTACACACAACACTCACTTAACTATCTACTCAAACTAGTGTATGCATCACTACAAACTACATCCACAATACATCTCTAAACTACGCCACGTGACATGCTTTCAACTACTATTGTCCTACTCTTGTCACCAATACAACTTCTCGTCCACATCACTATCTTTCTCATCTCATTATTATCAACATCTTTCATAATCATCATCAGTATCATCAGCAGTATTGCAATCAGCAACATTGTTATCTCAACTTTCAATTTTCTCTTCAAAACAAAACATGTTCACTTACGTGTCACATTTAACATGCTGTAAATTCAAAACATCTAACATAGACATAACCTTCAAGAAAGCACATTAAAATTTCAGGAATTACACAAATAACATAACATTATACTGTTGCATCCACATCCTCCAAATGAAAATTAAGCTGGAAAACAGGTGGTATTAAAATTTGCTAACTAAGATGGTAATAAACTTGTTGCATAAACAGAAAAAAAAATTATTCACAGTACAATCACTTCCATCCATTTAATCTCTCGTGTGAATTCATCACACACGCTATACTGGGCACGTTACAGCAACACCAATAAGCCAAAATCTCTGAAATCATACAACTGTCGGGGTTACACTGTGGCACTTCCACCGAAGCTGACATCATCTCGTCTCTTCTCATCTCTCCTCATCTCATCAACACCGTCGGGGTTACTCTTTGGCACTCCCACCGAGGCAAATCTCACATATATCACATAACCTCAAATACACACTATTCATGCAACAATTTTCTGCAAATAAAAATCACAGCATCATTATGAAACCCAAAATCAAATCGAGTCAAATCAAATCAAATCATATCAAATCAAATCGAATGCAACAAAACAACATCACATCATTACTCAAACAATATTGTCACATAACATTCCTGAAAATGAAAGCTCAATTAAGCACATAGTACACATGAAACACATTCCTGCAGCATAACACAACAACAAAACAAATGATTTGCAGTTCCCAAAACATAATTTAAAATTTAAGTTACACCCACAATAATAATACACTTTTAATTTAGCAGAGACATTCATATCGCACATTATTCCTGAAAAGCAAAGCTTAATTAAGCATCAGTCAGCGAAACAATAAATTTAGCATACCTGTGTGTGTTGTGAAACTGTTTCATTCGTCCAAACTTTAGCACTCACAATGTTTACATACTTACAGGTTATGGTTTTTTTCCTTATTCTTTTTACCACAAAATTCCTGTGCAATTTTCCAAAATCTGGTAACACACGTACAGCTGGTTCATCAACATCCACATCGTACTGGTCCATATTAGAAGCACATCAAACCTAATTATGTGCAGATAGATGGCAAGGCTGGTAGGCTCCTGAAACTTTTACTTACATGAGTAATTGTGAAGCATTTTCCCCTAAAAATATGCATTGCGGAATTAAATAAACCAAACTTGGCAACGGTGAAGCAAAATTATCAGCATTATCATTTCCTTAATTTTTCCGCGAGTGTACAACGCACAAAATGTTCAATATATATACGTGACCTCTTTCATTTTATTACTTTATTATTCTAAACAAATGCACCACACTTTTTATACACACGCAAATTTTAACCACGCAACACACGAATTTTGAACTAATTTGTTGTACTTTCGAGTCGTTAATACTTTCAATATGACGCAATCTAGAATGCAATGTTACGTAAATCAGCTCACACACGCAAACACATTATCAACGACACAAATATCACCCTATTTTCAGAATTCACTTTCCACAATTTTCAAAACTTTATACTTCAAAATGACCAGCACGAAGAACTTAACACAGTGATATAATTTAAAGGAAATGAAGCCAAAACAAGGGGAAAATGGAGTCAGAAGTTTTAGCGTCACGCCGGCAGACAAACGGAAAAATGTAAAAATGAGCTCAAAATTAAAATTTTGAAACCAGACTTTCAGATATGATGGAAACAAAATTTAGAAGAAGAGAATCACAAATTAAAGCATAAAAATCCTTACCCTTAAGCCAGAAACAAATTTTACATTTTTCACGACCACGTGGAGAAGCACAAACCGTTAAATTTGGAGGGAAAAAAATTTTGCACTTAAAATCTCAAAACAATCAAACCAATTACTCGGCGCCACCACCAATTGTCGTATGCCTCACTTAATAGTATTATTTAACTTCAGAGGAGAGCTACTCGCTTGTGAGAGGGATCGTTAAATTAAACAAAGAACTTTAATTTAAGAGGCAACGACGAGGACGCAGCTAAGTTAACTTTACAAAATAGTCTTACACCAACATATTATCTGGCTGAAGGGAGAGGAAAGGAACTCTATTATACCATAATTAAAAGTTAAAAGGCGTGGATGGCACACAATTTATTGGATGAAGTTAGTTACATACCTTTGCCCATTGCCTGCCGACGAGGACATCGTGTGTTAGCAGTTGCCCGACTGTCTTACCCGAAGCCTACTCACAGAATGAAGCTACGCCAAGTTGGCGTCAGTAACGCCATATCCCTTCCAATGACACACTGTTTCCCCTGAATCGCCCCTACTCAGACAATCTGCCCCCTCCGACCCCGGTAACCAGAGAGCGTCTTAACAAGACTAACATCTGTGCACATGCCACAATATATAATATTTAAAGAAACAGTCAAATTACAAAGTTAATATTTTTAAATTTTTTGGGGGACGAAGGCTACCGGGTACCATACGTGCAGTTGCAACTACTTCAAGTTCGGCTCCCCAACAGTTGAATAACAATACAACTCCTACTTCAAACTGACTTACCATACGTGCGGTTACTCCTACTTCAGAATGGCTCCCAAAACGTGGGGCAAATAACAACGTAAAAATAACAATAATACAACTGTTTCAATACAATCCACTTCAAAATTGACGCCCAAAGCGTGGTGCAAATAATTTAAAACTAACAATACAAACCATCTTCATAATTCGTTTGAGTAAATATTTTCTAAACACATATCCACACTGTTTCGTATTCCGCATGCCAGCGTCATTCCTTCATTAATGGCGTATTTGTTGTTATTTATTGTTCTGAGTTAATTTGTTTAGGAATTTGCTGTTTGTAGTTTTTACTACTGATTTTGAGGCAATAGCCAGTTTTGAGTTGCATAGAAATAAACTAAAGTGACGCTTTCGCTAGAAGAACAAACGACCTGAGGGAGTCGCGACGCACATTTGCTGGAGTTTTTCCCGGTTTCGTTTTCCCAGCTTGCGAGTTGCGACTCTATAGCTGCTGCTTCATGTCATGGCCGCCTTACATAACTTCTACAGTGAAAGGAATGATGTGCACGTTTGGTTTCCGTTTTCGGGTATTGCGAACCAGTCTTTAAAATATCATGCCGACTCGATGTGTGAGGGTAATTTCAGAAATTATGCGTAGAGTTGTTTAATTGCTATAACATTTAACTTCCAATCTGCTTACATCAACCTTGTAACTCTTGGAGTTAAGTGACGGCTTACCATTTTGGTGGTAACTTTTGCTTTTGGATGACGTTTAATTTGCCTTTGTTCAACTCTCGAATGCATTGGGACACAACAGCATTTAGATAATTTAACATCATATAACGTTGAAACTGGATTTTTTAGTTTTGGGGACAATCATTGATTCCTGTTCAAATTGAGATTGATTGAAGGCATGTATTCTAATAACAAACTCATAACCAGCATGCCTACGGGCGGTCTTTTATAGGAGAAACAGGAAACAAACTCCAATAACTGTGATCCTTTATGGGCACAATTTCTTATGCAAACATTGTTGTTTGTTTCTACCATACATTTCGTTTCAAAGCAGTGACAAGTGTCTTCTGCATTGGTATATAGATAGTGTTGGCTAATTGATTACCTACAGTATTAGGATCTTCAAGTAGTTATAGACTCTCGGGGGATTTACCCTTAGTGATTAGTAGACTTCGGATTTTTAGGTCCTAAAAATGTGATTTTAGGCGCCTAAAAGGTCCTAAGAGTAGGGAAATAGGTCTTTAATAGACACAATAAATAAACAAATTTTATGCATCACGGCATGCAAATCACAGTGATTAATGTTTTATTTCAAAACACACTTAAATACAGTAGGATAGATAAGATAATATAGTAATTGAACAATCATTGTATAAACAATCTGTGTCATTGTTAGTTAATTAAAATATAAAGGATAGAATTATGTCTTACATGAATTTTAAAAAATTAGTGCGAGATTGCTGTTTTTTAAATGGCAGATTATTCAATTTCACTTTTGGCAGTAATTTTGTCTACAATAAATAACAAGAAGCATTTCCAGATGATGTGGGGTAAGTTTATGTCTTTGGTCGGTCAGAATTAGCTTAAATGCTGAAAAAGATCTCTCAACGTCTGCGGTGGTGACTGGAATATATTTGAAAAGAGAAACCATATGCGGATTAAATCCTGTAGAGATCTGCCTCACGTCCGCTTAAAATATCTGATACTCCTTTCAGAACCGTATATCCAGGATCTGTTGTAATGTTAGACTCCAGTATTGGACTTAATAAAATGCATCAAACCAATTTGAGATTATTTTCAGATAGAAGAAAAAGTCATATGGTAGTTAACGTACACGGTCTCATGTGTATAATAAAAGTGACAGAAAATACAATAAAAAGCTTATCTCTTTATTGCAGACTTGACAGAAGATTATTTTTCCATCTGTTGTATAAGACTGGAAATCTGACATCCAGGTTCTTATTAATGAATTTTTGGTAGATTTGTTCTTAGGTATTTTGCAGCACTAGCAGAAAAATCTGATGTGTTAAATTCACATGACTTTCTCTACTCTTGTACAAACTAATTTTTACAAACGCTTATTCTCCATATGCTTCATGTTAATCGAGATATCGAGATGTTAATCTTATTGCTAATTTTCTTGTAGATGCAAGGGGAATTGCTAGCCTTTAAGCGATAGTCAAATATTTTAAGAGGTGGTTGCTATGTGGAGTATTCCATTCTCTTTGCATTACCAGAACAAAAAAAAATGAATAACGGATTTGAGAAAAAGTATAAGTATTGGAAAATTTAAGGGAATAACAAGCAATATCTCGAAAATGGTTCATCCAACAACAAAAAATGTATATGACATAAATTGTCTATGTTAACGCGATCTACATTTTTTGTGTAGTAAAATTTTGTCTATCTCTTATGGTTTACTAGTTATGCAAAAGTCGTTCAGAATGAAGAACACTTTTGGAGACATTCCCAGAAAATTCGGGATGTACATTTCATTTTTCATGAAAATATCTTAAACATATGATATTTTAATTAAAATCGTTAGTGCCACTTTTGAGAAAATTAAAATTTTCGAAAAATGTTCCATGTAAACGGAAATCTGGGGTGGAGAATTTTCTTGAAAACCTTCGTGTCGCATCTCTGGAAGATACTGAACCTAAATACCAAGTTTGGTGTTTATCCGACTGTTCGTTTCTGAGTTATGCTGTTCACAGACACACACACGGACATGCTTCCAAAAATGCTTTTTTTCGATTCAGGGGTCTCAAAACATGTATTTCCGGTGAAATCTCGGTATCGAATTTTTGGGTGGAATACAATACTTACCCTACTTACTAAACGTAGTAGAGAAAGTAAAAATATCACAACAACCAAAGACTTTAATGCAGTTATATTATGAACACGAACCGATACTTTGCCTTATTTTCAAACAACTGTTTCTGAGAACCAGACGTGGGTCAATTGTTGTTATTGCTGAAGTTCCGATTTCGCATGCGGCACCATTTCTTTAATTGTTGCTTTATTTTTTGTTCCTTTTAAAAACGACACAACGCCGCATATTATCAAACAGAAATCAAATAAATATCCAGTCAATGAAGGGTTTGTTGTTGATTAAATGATTATTTATTGAATACAACACTGTAGTGAATAAATTCATTGGAATTTTAAAAAAAAGGCATTTATAGGCACCAAAAGCCAGAAATAGGCATTTATGCTGAAATAGGTGCTTATAGGGCACTATAAAAGTTGGTTAATACTACTTTAGGCCAATTATATGTGTAATTGTCTATGTTAGGCTCAATAGGCTGTAAAGGAAAACAATAGGTAAAAACCTAAATATCCGAAGTCTAGTGATTAGGCTTGTAACCTTGGGGATCGATGACTGAAATTGACTGCTATATATTACACGGTAGCGCTCATAAGTCTTTTGACAAAATGTATTTAGTCCCAAGATAGGGCAGCATAGGGCAATTTGACGCATGTTTTGCAAATATTTTGACAATTAGCGAAGTAATTTTAGAATTTAATATTTTTGCGACATTGTAGAGACTGAGCAGTTTCGATTAGTATGCTGCTCTTAGTCCTTACATACTATACATATGCCGCGTTGCGTCTAAATATTTATTACTAACTGGCCTAACAACGTTGCACGGATGGCTTTTTAGACTCGAATGACGAATTAGTTTCATTTACCTCGCCCCCCCCAACCTTCTTTATGGAATTATTGTACTATGATCTAGAAGATTTCTATGGTGAATCCTCTTTTATTTTTTATAATTTTAATTTCGTACAGCCTCGGCTGTTCCTAATGACGGATGAAATATCCCCTGATATTCACGCAAAAGGATGTGAAACCGGCGGAACGTCTGATTTCCTTTACCCCCCCCCCGACAGTCCCCGAATTGCTGCATAGTCTAAAGTACCCTTTGGCGTTGGAACAATTGTCGGTCGGAATGGTCGAATTATTTAGATAATCACAGTATGACTTTTAAAACCTTTGTACGTTCTCTTTGGTCCCATAATCATTTAATAACATAACAGCTGCATGCATAGTTTTCACATAATACATGGACCCTTAACATATACGACGTGGTCAAATTATTAGAGTAAACCCGGTAAATTGCTATATCTTTCTAATTAGTATATTTTAAAACAAAACATACTCATTGTTATCATATTTAGGTAATAGCTTTTTATTGGAGTGCGTGTTATAATGTTCCAAATTATATCAAAGTTGAAATAGGACAATATTAACAGTGAAGGGTCAATTGATAAAATAAATGAGTCGAATGATATTACATCATGGTGGTAAAGGATGGACGATCGCTTCGAGACTTCAAGGTCTCATCATCGGCTAGAAGACGACTGAATGTTGCTTCACAACACAAAATGTGTCTGACCCATGTGGACGATTGGAAGGACCTCAGGTGGTAATTTTCATAACTGCTGAAGGTGAACCAGAAGGCTGCTGTCCCGACATCCAAATTATAATTTTCAAAACTTTTGCGTGATTCTTTCATCAGAGTCTTAGTGGCCAACCAACAATTACTATATTAATGCAACTAAGGTGTTATATCAGAAATAAAAAAAAATCGGCATTTCTGCAAACGCTGCTGCTATGGAAACATTAGTAAACGCTTAGCAAATATGTAGTGTAGCTTAGTAGTTCAAAATATTTATCCCAAAGTACACCAAAAAATTAAAAATTATTAATAGAGTAAAAGCAATGTGGGCTAAGCACTAAGACAATAATATTTTCTTATATTAAACAATGTTTTAATTATAATAGTTTTTTATGCTCCACGAACATACTTTAAAGAATTAGGCGAATGAGAATGTTTACTGTAGTAATATGACCACGTGTGTACACGAAATAGACGTGAATCTGGTAAGTATGAAGATTCCGCATTCCCAGGCCACCAAGTTACCCGCTTTGGAAAAGATATTCTGCAACCATCGAGAAAAATAATCTGATGACTGATTTCTAAAGTTAGCGGAACCAATTTTCTCTCTTTGTATAATTATTTAATATACCTTGCTGACGATCTTAATTGTAGCATACAAAGAAAATATAGCAAAACCATAACTATTTTCTACTCCATGGCATTCTCAACTAAAATTAAGGCCTTCATCGTAGGCATATTATTTTATTACGCCAATGTGTTATATAAGTACAAGAACTTTCTAAATATTTTTAATTCTGTAGTAATTTATTAAATTAAATTAGGTGTTTCGTCCATCAGTCAGAGAAAATTGGTCTTTTCAATGGCGAAAGAGTTTTCAAAATCAGTTGAGTGGTTTTTGAGATTATCATACATATGCACATCCGCACATTCTCTCTTTACAATATTAATATAGATAATCACTGCTCACTTGTCTCATGTTAAAGTAATATAATCCACCACTATCGGAGTAAACGTTTTATATAAGTTTCCATTAGGCTAATAATTGTATGTTCCAAAACGGCATCTTGGGTCTTTGCCTTATACATGTGTATCACAGGGGGATATTTCATCCGTCATTAGGAACAGCCGAGGTTGTACGAAATTAAAATTATAAAAAATAAAAGAGGATTCACCATAGAAATCTTCTAGATCATAGCACAATAATTCCATAAAGAAGGTTGGGGGGGTGGTAAATGAATCTAATTCGTCATTCGAGTTTAAAAAGCTATCCGTGCAACGTTGTTATGCCAGTTAGTAATAAATATTTAGACGCAACGCGGCATATGTATCGTTAACACTGCGTTATGAACTCGCACGTGTATGGCTACTGTTGCATGGAAGAAACAAGTATCATTATATCTCATTGGTTGAAGTGGCTCTATTGCGTGTGGCCTATTGAAAGTCGGGACGATTTCAAGGTCCCAGTACTTTCACAGTACTTTTCCTTTACACTGTGGCCGCTTCACTGTTACTCACGTGCCGGCCTCCGTAGCTCGAACTCCCGCCGAAATACTTAGAATATCCCCGCCACCGCCTCACGTTCTCTTAGTTACAGTTGCAATTGCAATGATAATAAACACATCTTTTCATAAGAGATGTTGGAAATGTCCTTCTCTATCAGCATATTTCTGGCATCTTTTCAGGAACTTTTCATCCACACGAGAATGGAAATTCACTCCATATCCGAAATTGAGTGAACTTTTTGCCTGATGTTTTCCTTTAGTTTCTCTAATGTATTGGGTTTTGCATGTGTTGCTGCAAAATTGGAAGACTGTTATTGTGGAATGTATACTGATCTGGATTTATGATTATTTTGCCGCATTTCTTGTAATGATTTGTGAAATATTCAGCAGATGACTTGGCAATGTTCATTTACGACCGCGAGATGTTAACACCACTATAGAATCCGTCTGGAAAAGCAATAAGATAGCAGGGAACGGTCTTGCATTTATTTTGAAGCCAGTTTCCGTTCAAAATACGCCCATTCGTCTCAGTGCGAAGAATTACATTCAATATTTGAGCACTAAATGAAATAAGAGGATTTTTATAGTGGCTCAGTATAATTCACATGATCTAGCAATGGAGAAGGATTTGTTGATGCAATTTTTCTAGTAGATATATTGTGGGCTAAGGCTCGAGCGAACTGAAACCACTAACTAGCAGCGCGGAGTCATTGCAACAAAAAAGAAAAGAAAAAGCAAAGGAAGGGTGTGAGACCAAGCTCCACCAGCTCTTTTGAATGAACCTTTCATAGCAACTAGTTGCTCACAGGGGACAATTCTATTCAAGGTTTAAAAAGCAGCTGAATATCAACAAGTAATCTTTGCATTAACTCTTTAGCATCAAAATAACGACCATTTAACATATCGGAATAAAGCTTAAAATATGGGAAAAGTTTCAACGAGGTATGGCCAATTTTTCAGAAATGGTTGATGCTACTAATATTTTTGTTTGATATAAATATGTATTTTTAACTGGATCTGGATGTTCCTCAGTCACCCTTTTTGTTTTCTCAAGTAGGTTTTGTCGATCTTTGATTGTCCCGTTCAGTGATAATGAAGACGTCATAGGTTCCTGATAGAAAATTCATACACACCAGACGGTAGTAAACATTGTTAGACATTTTGAGAGAATAAAATGTATTGAAATTGTTTTCTAAGTAAGGAGGCTGTAGAAATGGGGCGAATTCTTTTAAAAAAAATCTTGCCGTTGCTTATTTTAAAAGTGTCTGGAAAATACGAAATATGTCGTTTGCATACAGGCAGATAGACACATGGTAACACTGCTTTATTAAAGAAGGGACGGTCAACAAGCGACGCAAACTCTGCAGAAATTTCATTGGCAAACGTTTTTCTTCTTCAAAAGAACTCAGCTGGAATATTCACAGGACGTTGCTTCTTACAAAAGCAACGCTTCGTTTAATGATTAATTAGGTATTTATTACGTGGACTAGTCTCGCTGGGCGGCATAGACGTGGAAGGAGAATAATTAAAAATATAATAAACGCCTCTTTCTCTCTACGTAAAACGAAATTGCTAATTATTAGAGTTGCATTAATTATTATTTTAATTGAGCTATGAACACTTGCAGCATGAGAATGTTATGAGAAATTGAAGGTCCCCAAAGTTTTGATAATGGGCACATGGAAGCTCTTTCTAAGCCGTTTGCACTTTTCGTTGCGAAGTAAATAGGTAGATTCAGAGTTTTACGGCGATCATAATCATTTTACACACGATTGCACACATTTACTTACTTTTGTGGACTTATTTTATATACCTATTGTGGCAGAATATGTATTTTATTGGGTCAGTAAGGATATCTTGAGAGAAAATTCATATAGAAGTAGTAATAATAATAATAATAATAATAATAATAATAATAATAATAATAATAATAATAATAATAATAATAATAATAATAATAATAATAATAATAATAATAATAATAAGTGCTAAATACGTGGTCCATCCAGAAAGTAACTTTCCTGATTTTGTTTCCTTTAAAGTAAACGTATTTAGCCGGAAAATTACGCATGCGTAACAGATCTATGACACATCAATCATATGCCGGCCGGCCAGCGTGTCTGGTGCCAGCAGCGCGGCAGCAGTGGCCCGAAATGGCGGCTCTTATTCGTTCTCCCGCCGCCCGCGAGGTTCGGTCAGTGTTAAAGTTCCTTACTGCACAAAACATAGCGCCGAAATTCATCGTCAGCTCTGCCGGGTCTACGAATATCATGAGCAAACAGAAGATGCGTCGCTGATGTAGGCAGTTTTCCGAAGGTCGTCAAAGTGACCGTGATGAAGAGCGCAGTGGGCGACCAACTTGTTGAGCTGCATCAGCGCATCGAGGAGAACCACCGCTCACGATTACGGAGCTCAGCAGCCATTTTCCGCAGATATCGCTAACCTTGTTGCATGAAATTGTCACTAAGCACTTGCTGTTCAGTAAATTGTGTGCCAGGTGGGTGCCGAAAAAACTGACGCCCAAGAACAAAACGAAACCTTAGGATCAGCACTTAACACTTTTGCAGCGGTATCATGATGACGGTGACGAGTTCCTCGACAGGATCGTCACGGGCACTGAGACGTGGATTTCACACTTGACAAAAGAAACCAAGCAGCAGTCAGTGCATTGGCGTCACAGTGGATCTCCGGTCAAGACGAAATTCAAACAGACTGTGTCGGTGCAGATAGTGATGTGCCGATGTTCTGGAATAGGAAGGGCACTCTGCTCATTGACTTCCTGCCCAGAGGTGAAACAGTGAACGCTGACCATTACTGTGAAACACTGAGGAAGTTGCGACGTGCCATTCAAAATAAGAGGCGTGGAGTGCTTATTGCAGGCGTTGTGCTGCTCCACATACGGCTAGGCGCACAGCAACTGCTCCGTAGGAGTTCGGCTGGGAGCTGTTTGATCATCCACCATACAGTCCTGATCTTGCTCCCAGCGATTTCCATCTTTTTCTTGCATCTCAAGAAATTCCTGTCCGCCGCTCAGCGTTTTGACAACGACGAAGAACTGAAGACGACTGTCACAATGAATAACATCCAGAGACTGGTGAATAGGACATTCTGTACTCCCAGACCACCATGCTAAAACATTTAGGTAATGGCACCTAATAAGGAATAACCGTCTTAGATGTTGATTATAAAATATCGGCTGAATAGTTTCTGGTGTTACGCTAGAAGTAATTTTCTCTCTTTATGCAATTACTTATATGTGGAAACGAACTCGATTACAACAAAACTTTCTTACATAAGGGTGATTTAAAGGTTTGGGCAAGCTTGGCAACACACACAATACCGATATAACCAGATCCGATTGTCCTTTTTTATTTGTTTATTTATTTTAAGGTCTGGGTGACGCAAATGGTTAGGCAGTGGCCTTCTAATTCCAAAGTCGCGGGTTCAAACGCGGCCCAAACTGATGGTTTCTAAGTGTGTTTAAAACGACAGCCCCATGTCAGTAGTTTACTAACATGTAAAAGAACTCCCGCGGGACAAAATTCCGGCACACCGGCGGCGCTGATATCCTGGCAAGCGACAGCGTCGTTAACAAACAAACATTATTATTATTCCGGCTGCCTGTAGTTTTGTTATTTCTTCCTAGTTGCTAAATCATCGGTGACTATTACTTAGAATGAAATATACACAGCTTTTGTTTTATTTTACATATATTTTCCGTGAAATAATTATTTTCTCTTCATATTTTTCGCAAGAAAAGCCAAAGCCTTCATCGCAACTATGATCTTTTATGACCAACATGTTAGTATTCTAAAATCAGACTTCGTAAATTCTTTTTAGTACTTTTAGACATTTAGGAAATTAGATTAGAAAGTTGCGAATGAAGTTAGGTCATAACCTATGTCCGTCGGAAAGAACAATCCCTTTAAATGAAACAAAACAGTTATAAAAATCAGTCCAATGATTTCTGAAATTACCCTACACACACAAGTTTTCTCTGGTATATTGCATATTTATATGACTATGAAAATAAATGATATTGGTCAGAAGAAGTCGTGTTATTGTTAAATAGCAGAGCTTTTCATTATTAAATTCGTTGCATACTTTTGGAGGGGGGTATATGCGCCTCGTAATGAAACAATGTCTGTATCGAATCTCGGTTAGGGTGAGTTACCTTAATAAGGTTTTTCGGGGTTTCTCTTATGTTGAGAAGATAAATGTCTGGGTAACTCAAAGCTCTAAGGACCCCGGACTTATCTTTAAAAGAAAAAGAAAAAAAGCAGGTTTGCTGAAGCTGTGTGCTTCGCGCTTAATTTATGAAAGACCATTCGTCAGCTGACTTAAGTAATTCCATAGGCACGCAGAACTATAACATGCCATTCCCGCTCGAAACCAAAGCTGCGAAATGGGTCACTTAACAAATAATTTTGCCACTCGTTTACGTTAAGACTTACTGCACGTGGATTGTAGTCTCCATTCCCCTATCTTCCATCCCCTCTTTCCCAGTTGTGCTGTAAGTGCAATTAATCGATGATGCTATTGTAAGTCATTTTATTAGTAGCGGTTAATTTATATTAGTTGTAAATTCAAGTCATTTTCAAAATGTAAGAGTATTAATGTGACATAGATATTGCGTACTGCCTTCCCTAATTTTAAGGGTGCTTACTAATTTTCGTTTTATTTGCATACAATCCTTTTAGTTTGAGTAGCCCAGAAAATTTGAGTGAAAGTAGTTAAGTACATGTCCATAAGTAGAGAGATCCCAATATCATGTTTTGAGGATAAAAAAGAAAGGGAAAAAAACGAGATAAACCTTACAAGGCCAACTTATTCCAACTCAAATTCCACTCGGATCCAGCGGATGAGGAGACAGTCATGCTACCCCTACATCACCGAGGTGGAGATGCAGCCCCTAATAACTATTTAACTATATGTACCGGCTGTACGAATTTTGTAGAAGAAAAAATATGATGTGTTACACTCGCATGACTTTCTCTACTCTTGTACAAGCTATTTTTACAAATGCTTATTCTCCAATTGCTTCATGTTAATCGAGATGTTAATCTTATTGCTAATTTTCTTGTAGATGCAAGGGGAATTGGTAGGCTTTAAGCTATAGTCAAATATTTTAAGAGCTGGTTACTATGTGGAGTATTCCATTCTCTTTGCATTACCAGAACAAAAAAAATGAGTAACGAATTTGAGAAAAGGTATAAGCATTGGAAAATTTAAGGGAATAACAAGCAATATCTCGAAAATGGTTCACCAAACAAAAAAAATGTATATGACATAAATAGTGTATTTTAACGCGATCTACATTTTCTGTGTAGTAAAATTTTGTCTATCTCTTATGGTTTACCAGTTATGCAAAAGTCGCTCACAATGAAGAATACTTTAGTAGACATTACCAGAAAATTCGAGATATACATTTCATTTGTCATGAAAGTATCTTAAACATATGATATTTTAATCAAAAACGTTAGAGCCATTTTTGAGAAAATTAAAATTTTCGAAAAATGTTCCATGTAAAGGGTAATCTGGGGTGGGGGATTTTCTTGAAAACCTTCGTGTCGCATCTCTGGAAGATACTGAACCTAAATACCAAGTTTGGTGTTTATTTGACTGTTCGTTTCTGAGTTACGCTGTTCACAGACACACACACACACACACGGACATGTTTCCAAAAATGCTTTTTTGGATTCAGGGGGTCTCAAAACATGTATTTCCGGTGAAATCTCGGTATCGAATTTTTGGGTGGAATACAATACTTCCCTTACTTACTATACATAGTAGAGAAAGTAAAAATGATTCGTATAACATTAAAACAGATTGTAAATTAAGGCGTTCAGTTTTATGGAATGTCCTTTACAAAATTCTCTACCGTTTAATAATTAAAAGCTGCACTCCCTTTATCAAGAATGAACTGCTACTAATCGTTGCCATCAAATTTAATGTCATTCTGTATTCATTTCATAGTTAATTGATAAAATGGGAGACGCCACTTTTCTCCACGCACTTTTATTTAGATTGATTTGAACATGGGTGTGAAAAATTGTAGTATCAGTAAGAAGTGTAATTTTCTGCGTGACAACTGAAATGAATTGAATGGGAATCTTTACCATTTCGGTTCCGCTTAGCATCCAATACAAGGTTGGGGGAGTGATACGGTTGGAAGGCACATTGCTAATATTTCTGAATATGTAATATGCAGAGTTTGCCAGTGCAGCGCTTACGTAAGCGGAATCGAGAAACATTGTTACCTGAAATGCAAATTTCATGGTAATGTGCTGATTAGAAGACCAAGCGATTATGGAAATATGAGACCCAGATATTCATTTTCCTGTTATTGGTTCCCTGATTATTAGATTATGTCACCAGGATGTAAGCATTCCGAGCAAGCTTCGTGATGGGTAGCTAAAGCTGAATCTGCAGCAGACATATGTTTTCTTCAATGGTACCGTCATATATTGTACATTATTCTTCGTTCCTGAGAACCTTTTCCCTTTATTTCTGCCTAAACAGTACCGTTCTACAGGAGGGATTGAACCAGAGTACGCTCCTTTCAAGCGATAGTTAGCGATAAAGTGAACAAACCAATATGATACTATTTTTCTGTATGAAGATCCTTGAGATGATAAAATATTTGACTGTTTACATATTTCCCTCCGTAGTTAAAAACGCGCAGCAGCTAGATCACGCATTAGCAAGGGAGCTGCTCCGAAGCGTTGCCCGCCGCATGAGCGATAGCATTACAATGGAAGCCATGTTTTATTACAAGGTTTATTTTGTTTTTAAATTTTTTTTTGTTTTAAGAAACATCAATAAAATAATTAAAATTAATTGGCTATAAAGCTTTTAATTCATAATAAATCAGATGTATAACTTCAAATAAACCGTTTTATATTTTGTGACATTAATTTTTACTTTCTCTATTACGAACCTAGTAGTAGGTAGAGGAGGTATTCATTCCCAAAAATTCGATACGGATATTTCAACGGAAATACATGTTTGGAGGCCCATGAATAAAATAGCATTTTTAGACAAATGTGCGTACGCGCCTGTGTGTGTGTCTGTGTCTGAACAGCATAACTCAAAAACGAAATCTGGGATAAAAGTTCAGTACTTTCCAAAGATGCAACACGAAGGTTGAAAGAAACCTCCCCCCCAAAACTACCCTTTAAATATAAAATGTTTCGAAAGTTTTGATTTTCTAAAAAGTGGCTTTAACGATTTTGATTAAAATACAATATATTAAAGATAATGAGATGACAAAGTGTATATCTTGAACTTTCTGGGAATAGCCTGTAAAGTCCTCTTCATTCGGAAGGAATTTTGTATAATCTTGTATAACTGGCAAACGTTAAGCGATAGACGAAAACGTACTACACAAAAAATGTAGAGTTCTTTAAAACGCAAAGCATGCAAGAATACGTTAATTACTCATTTATATCTACTGCAACATGATCCAAAATCTTTTTGGCTTCATGGTAACTGATCCAAGGATAGTCATCTACTCTCAGTATGCTGAATAGAGCACATAGGGTGGACAGTATTTCCTTAACTAATTAAAAAAAATACATCCCAACTTGATGAAGGAAGACAAACTAGCCGCCATGGTTGTTCATGTATATGACATCTTTTTTTAAAAAAAAATGAATCCACTGCTTGCTGTAGTTCATGCTGAATATTACTGGCTATTTCGAGGCGAATATTTTGCTTCTCCAGCGTTTCTGGGCTTATATTGTATAGGGTGTATTTTTTACATTTATCCCAAGTATAAAACTCGCAAGAACATGTCTGTGTAAGGAAGGGGCCATAAATCCGTGCTAAAAACTCTTGTCACATTTTCTTGTCAATATGTCATGGAGTAAATTTTAAAACATATTGTAACGCAGCAGCCATGGTCCAAGATTTTCGGGAGGTCGGCGCCGGGCAATCCGTGTAAACCACGATAACGGCCACTCGCCAGCGTAAACACCGGGGGCTATCGGCAGATAAACAGGACCTTCTGGAAGCTATTTCTGCCCACCCTTCTCCAGAAAGTGTGTCAAAATAGTTATAGAATGTTCGAGAACCTTGTGGAAAGATTCCACTGGCTATAAAAGTGAGTTAAGAAGAGTTGTTGGGTCACTGCGAGTAGAATGCGAATCGAGTGTGAGTTGAGATGCATCCGTGAACGAGCGAGACGAGCGACATCAAGAGCAATTCTCCGACCGAGTTGGTGCCGACTGTTGTGATGTGAAGCGAGTGGTACTACGGAGCGACTAATTGTGGAGTTCTTGTGTTCGACTCCCGAGTGAAGTCCGGTGTCAAGAGACTACTTCAAGAAGGAAGTGAAGAGACGGAGAATTGAATTAGTTCACCTTAGTGAAGTGATAGTGTGAACAAAGTGAACTCCAGGTGAAGGTGAACTAGATAAGAACTTAGTACAGTGAGGTGAGAACTGAGAGAAGTACAGTTGAAAAACTGGACAAAGTTACTTGCTTCATACGTGGAAGCAACTTTCAGTGTCAAAATGACGAAGAAGAGGCCCTACAATTTATTCTCCGCTGTTAGTGCAAGATCTATCAATTTTTTCGTCTCTATACTGGAAGACCTGATTAGAACGCAGAGGAATTTTAAATAAATGCACAGTATGCAAAGCAAAACACATGCTTACTGAGATATAATTCATTTTCCGATTAAATATGGAACCAAGCATATCATGGTAATAAATGGAGTGAATACAACCAGTATTCAACCATACATTGATTGAACCACATGCCTTTAAGCTGGAAGGACCTGCGCTTATGAGTAGGACATGCATATTTTTTGAGCACAAGCATCAGTGACATTTGTGATGAATATTTTAGTATTTTATTGAGTTTTATGGATGTGATAATACTTTGTATTTAAATAATTTCAATATGTGCAGATTTTCTTTCATAACACATGACACAATACAGACTGGAGTCGTCGTTATGGGGACTCTTGCAACGTTCGCCATTTTATGTTAATGTGCATCGACAGAGGCGAGAAAAATTGTTCCAATCCGTTCCAGTTCCAAAATAGTACTGCATTACAAATAACTGTTCCAAAGTAGGTAACGGTCAAATACCCCGGTTAGCCGCAATGTTTGTCGCGCACTCCAGTTTCTCCCTCGGGATTTCATGGGCTGCATACTAAAGGAAGCATTTTTTCATATTTTATGGTATATGTCCCTCATTTGGTCTTACGGTAGCGTTTCATTATATAGCTTAGCATTTTTGTAGCTCGGTAACATATTACAAGGAGGATGAGGATAGAGGAAATTGAAAAAAATCAATGCCATAGTCGGGATTTGAATCACAGATCTTCCGGTGTCCATCCGAGTTACCGGAAAAATGAGTTGGGGAATTGAATGTTAAACCGGCATGTTGTCATGGTAGCTCAGTTGGTTAGAGCAGCCGAACTGAAACCGGAAGATCCGTAGTTCAAATCCCGGCTATGGCGTTGAATTTTTCGGTCTGACTCTACCTTTCTACCCTTGTAGAAAGAACGGTCTTGTATGAAAGAACAATTAATTATCACCTCTACGAGTATTTACGCATGACCGTAACACCAAGATACTCTTGATCTACATGTTACTTGCCAGAATCGGGTTCTTTCGCATCAAGTCGTGACTCTTCGTTTTGGTATCAAAAAACAATATTCTATTCCCTTCTGTGCCTTCCACCATGCACGCGCGAATTCGTAACATACTCTTAACAACAATACACCTAATTCATGTTAAAGGAATTCACTCGATCATCATTCTTATTGTCATCGTAGTAACTATCATGCATAAGTTTGCATTGTACTAATGATTATATCTTCCAAAACAACAGTGTATCGTAAGAACTCATTACCATTGGCTGGAAGATTTTAGTGGGCGTTGTCCTCTATTGGAACTTGGAAGCAGGGACGGTTCATGTACGTACCCGTGACTGTGGAAATGTACGCGAAGTACTCTCTAAAATCAGAGCGTTGCTTTTGTAACTGGTTATAAACATCATCATGGTTATAAAGGCACCATGACGTCATTGTCTTGAGTCAATTTTTTGAAGCGAGTGTCAGCTTTAAGGGAAAGGATGCAACGTAGTACACGTGTTGGAAAAGTTGCCTAGGACGGTGTTCAGTTTGAAGAGTATCTATAATATGATAATGACCCTCCGTCATGGCTGAAATGTGAACTGCTGAGGCAAGATGATTAGTTGTTTATATCTCTTCGACGGACAACATGAACACCGAGCACATATTGCGTACTATCATCCTATTTCCCTTATTAGGCAGAGTGGTTCACATTAATGATAAATGGTAGAGAAAATAACGTGCCTCGCAATGTCACATGCAAAAGCATGAAATAAAATCAACAATCAAACGTATTAATCTTTCTTGCATAACCCTACCAACGTCCATTCATTGCGCACAGATAATGTTATTCACATTCGAAAGCTAGCCATCATTTCTCTCTGTTGAGAAACTCAAGTTGGTCAATGTCAGTGATAACAAGTGTCCCGCTTACCTTCGATATCGAACGCCGTGCTTGCTATGCAGCTTCTCCGACAAACGACTCATACGTCTCAGGGATAGTAAGTAATAGGCAGATGCTCTGCGGCTAGACAAGTGACTTCATACAGCACTTCGCGGCGGACTTTGAAATGAACACCCAATACTCGAACGAGCGTTAATGCAAAGTTGGATGGCTGATATTTTGGAACCGTTTAACTGGATCTATGTTTATTTTTTTCGACCCGCTCCATTCTCGTAAGCCTTATAAAATAATGGTTATGCTATTTTTCTCCTGCCTCTATGCATAAGGCATAGACTCGACTACACCTACTTGGTTAGCAGGTGAGATATATTTTTCATAGGGACACAAGACCCTCTAGGGACTAGAATGAATTATTAATGCACAAATGTGTCTCGGGCGTCTACTTGAACAGTGCATAGAGTGTAACCCGGACATGATCATGAAAATGAGATGAAGCAACGGACCATGAAGTAGTGGCTGTGATCAACACCGTGTAGCTGGAAGGATTATTAATCCATCTTGCGGCGTTGAAGGAAAAGAAAACCATTATAGTAAAAGTTGCCGTACTCCATGGGAAGAGAAAAACTGATGCGCTTGACTGGGCTGTTGCTAATCCCGGTTAGCCGCAATGTTTGTCGCGCACTCCAGTTTCTCCCTCGGGATTTCATGGGCTGCATACTAAAGGAAGCATTTTTTCATATTTTATGGTATATGTCCCTCATTTGGTCTTACGGTAGCGTTTCATTATATAGCTTAGCATTTTTGTAGCTCGGTACACATATTACAAGGAGGATGAGGATAGAGGAAATTTAGATATTAAAATTCCTTTTGCAAATGTAGCTAACGTTTTTATACAAAACTAAATTCTTGGCTCTTAAAGAACTAGGAGAAGATGCAATAATTTTAGAGTTACAATAGTGCCTAGTGGTTTTTTTTAAGTCCTTGTTTTGAAAAGAAAATAATACTGATTTTTTACTTTCTCTATTACATATAGTAAGTAGGAAAAGTATTGCATTCCGCCAAAAATTCTGTGCTGAGATTTCACCGGAAATACATGTTTAGAAGAAGGTCTATGTGTGTGTCTGTGTGGATGTGTGTCTGTGGTCTGTGAACAGCATAACTCAAAAACGAAAAGTCAGATAAATACCAAACATGGTATTTAGGTTCAGTATCTCTCAAAGATGCGACACGAAGATTTTCAAGAACATTTTATTGAAAATTTTGAGTTTTTTCAAACATTCTAATGATTTTGATTAAATTATAATATAATTTTCATGACAAATAAAATGTATATCCTAAATTTTCTGGGAATGTCCTCAAAAGTCCTCTTCTTTCTGAATGGATTTTCCATGACTGGAAAACTGTAAGTGATAAGACATTTTTCTACACAAAAACGTGTAGATCTCGTTAAAATACATAATTTATGTTATATAATTTTTTTTTGTCGCGTGAACCATTTCCGAGATATTCCTTACTTGTTTGAATTTTCCAATACTTATACTTTTTCTCAAATGGGAATTCGCAATCCGTTTTTTTATGTCCTGGACAATCAAAGAGAATGGGATGCTCTACATAGCAACCAACTCTTAAAAGATTTGACTCTCGCTTAAAGCCTACCATATTCTCCTTGCAACTATAAAAAAAATTAGCAATAATATGCAATTAGCTATTATTTCTGCAAATGTTTATCTCGATTAACATGAAGTGGATGGAGAATAAGTGTTTGTAAAAATAGTTTGTACAAGAGTGTGAGTGTCACTCATCAGAGTTTTTTAAAAATCTATTTGTAATATTGATTTTATTTCGGATTTCATATAAATGGGGAATTTTGCAGTAACGAAAACAACTCTACTTTCTCTACCATCTGCCTATAGTATGTAGAGAATGTGTTGTGTTTCACCTAAAATGCACGCTTTGGGTACGTTGAATACAAAGAGGCCGCCCTGCCTGTTTGTGAGCATCATAACTCAAAAGCGATATATCTGATAAACACAAACTTGATATTTAACTTCAGATTCTTTAAAAGATGTGACACGAATATTTTCAAGAAAATGTTCCACCCTAGACTACCCATAGTGGGGAAAATTATTACTTATTTTCGATTTTCTCAAAAAAGGTTCTTAATGATTTTAATAAAATACCATGTGTTTAAGATGTTGGTATTACTAATAAAATTATCTTCAATTTTCTGCAAATAGCCTGTCAATTCATGTTGAATAAAACATGTTGATAAAAATTTAATGCAGTAAAACTAAGATCTCGCTAAAACAAATAACTCCAGTCAAACTTTTTTCTGCCATAAAACATTTTTTAGATATTTGTTTAGAATTATCGTGCACTTTATGCATTTTTTTAAAGGACTAGGTTCATTCTTTTGTTTCGAGTGAAATCCAGTGAAATTTCAAGGCCAGGAAATACCCAGTGCCTTTTTAGAGATTTCATTATCGCTCCAGCCTCTCTTGTAATACAAAGACATTTGTAGTTAAGATTTCTGCAAACGTTAATCTCAATACACTCGAAATAGGTAGAAAAATAAGGTTTATAAGAATGATTTATGGAAGAGATGTAAAAATAAACGATAGTGGGTAGAGCGGTCATGTGAAAGTAACATTAGATTTTAAGTGCACTTTTAGGATTTGCCAATAGCTTCTTCACTTCCTTTACATACATTTTTTATAAATACCTTATGGAAGGGGTATAAATGTCATCCACTTCGGAGATAATACTATGTACATAGAAGAATGAACAATCTAAATACCATTTTAACATTTTATGGACTTTTCGTGGCATTATAATTCATATATGGAACAGCCAAAGCAATTTTCTTTCGAATCATATGATAAAACAGTAGTCGTTCTGCATTTCTGTTTTATTCTGTTTGTTAATCCTCTCGTTTTGCCAAAATTTAGCATTTTGTATAGTGTAAATTTTAATATATAGTGACTTTAGAGATTGCAATTGCGACGTGAAGAATTGAACTCTCACATGCTTCAGACAGTTTTGGAATACCTGGGAATGTCATACACTTTGAAGAACTTCACCAGCATTTTGCGGTCCCCCACTCCTTATATTGAATGTTTAAATGTAAATAAACAAATTAATTTACATGTTTAACATAATTTATTAAGCGCTTAAGTAAAGTAAACAATTTTGTTTTACAGCATATTCTTGAATTGTTAAGAAAATGCACCCAGGTTGCTTTGTTTTCCTTGAATGTTATTAAGCACGTGGAATTGTGTGTAGTAGTAGTGGTAGTAGTAATAGTTATAAAGTATACCATGCCTATTTGCCTTATTTGTAATTTTAAGTAAATGTTTAAGCTAAGCTTGTGTTCTTAGCTGCTTTCATTCAAAGCTACTGGAAATGCGTTTCGGTTGTAGTTGTTTTCTTTAAAAATTAAAGCTTTTACTGAAAGTACATAAAATAATGTCTTAGGAACTAAATACTGCCAGCAAAAGTCAGCATCATTCCATGGCGAGCTTCAGAATCTCTGAATAACACTCTGGGACAGCCAACCTCCCTTTAAACCCAGTTGTAAAATATGGTGCGCGGTTCCCAAACGTCTGGCTTCTTCTACAGATCTGTGGAATATAGAAACATGGCGCTGTTTAACGTTTTCATTGTACCCATTGAGATATCTCTCTGGCTTAAAGATGACATCTATCTGCAATACACCATGAAGAACGTATTGGCAAATTGGCCCATATTGAATTCTTATATAGTTTGGTGTCTTTTTAGGCACTCTGCCGGTATACATAATCTGGAAACGCTAGGGACCCCGCTGTGTTTCACCTCTCGACATTTGATTTGGCCAAACTTGGCACTTTCCTCTACTTCATTCCCTCCTCTTAGAGGCACATAAGCACATTAGAACTTGCGTAAGAAGCAAGCTTTGTTAGCATTAAGTATAACGCAATCACCGTCTGAAACAGTTGAATGTTGTTTAGAATACTACGTTGTGAAAAGTCTTTAAAATAAATTGTTATTAATTATGTTTCTTGCGTTAAAATGTGCTTAATGGGCCATTACCAAGGTACAATTAAGGCTATTATTTTTCCTCCACCGTTTTGTGGTATAAATAAAGTTCATGTTATTCTAAAAGATTTACTCCAAAACTTGGTTGATTAAAAGTAATCTCGCACATGTAAAAAAAAAACGGCTCTGGGAACCCTTCCCTTCAAAGCCACACTTAAACTCCCTATCTCGGTCGTTCATAATTGCTCCTTCGCACAACAGCGATTCCGAGATTCCAGTTTCTTGGGTGATAGGATGACTTTTGTGTAAAATATAAAGTTTGCAGTAATTCCTAAAGTGTACTCTATAGCAAAGGTTTAAAGATTAGTAAATAATAAATAATAGAGAAAAACTAAGAGTTAGCCAAGTAAACACCACTACTACTTTTGGCTGCCGAGAAAAGTAGTAATATCTTTCTATACGTTGAAGTGTACTATAAAATTGGAGCCAGAAAGACACGTTTCCTGCCTCCTGTATTGATATTCTCAATGCCTCACCTGTAAATTTGTAATGTAATGCAATGCAATGCTTTCATAAAATATACATTTGCATGTTTCATATTATGTTTGCTTACTTTCTCAGATTGTCGTCTCTGAAAGATTGTACCTTTTTGGAATGTTTACAGCAGCGGCGCAAAGAGCGCGGCCGTATCGAAGTAGGTTCTGTTCACGTTGTGGAGACGGCCCAGTTCGGAGGAGGCGGCGGTGGCGGCGGAGGCGGTGGAGGTGGTACTGGCGATAGTAGTAGCACCAACAGCCTAGACGGCGGAGTACCGCATCCGGCTGGGTTCCCCTTCCAGGTGGGCTACCAGGAGGGTGGTCAGGAGTATACTCTGTACCTCCTGGCCAGTCGCGAGCAGGACAGGGCCGACTGGATCCGAGCGCTTAGATCAGGTAGGTCTTTCTGAAAACATGCAAAAAGTAAAATAGTATAACATAATAATCCTTTGCGCCTGGGCCTACTAACCCTGAGGGCTTCACGCCCAGGTAAGTATGGCAGAGGTGGGCGATTATCCAGCCGATACGGAAGGTAAAGTGGCCAGCACTACGCATTCCCCAATCAGAAGTTTGGTTTACGTGGCCGGGAACGCTATCGCAGCTGATCAATTTCTTCACAATGCTGAGTGGGCCCTGGGTTTAAAATCCAAACCCCCTGGATGGAATTAAACCCGAGCGTATTCCATGGCCGGGAACCAAAGATCCAGTACTCTAGCGCACTGCTTCATGGCGCAGGGAATAATACAACATATTGGTGAAAATATTCTACATAATTCATAATCCAAACAAAACTCTTAAGTAACCAAAATTAGGGCATTTGTAGCCCGTAAATTCCGTCCTCTTTAGCTTTTAGATATTACTATTTTTATTATTAACAACCATCGTAGCCGTCGTTAAGATCGCTTACAAAAGTCCTGGCTCCGAATTCCGGAAGGTTATGCCTTGATAAAGAATTTTTTTGGACTCCTGACCCGAAAAAGAAAGAAAGAAAGAAAGAAAAAATAAACGAACTACTAGCAGTTGGGTTTTAACTGTGATAGGCTTGAAGCTGTGGTTTATGATGCCGCTATCGTGCGACAATTTGAAGCAGAACTGTAAATGCCACCTTTTCCCGTTGTCTCCAATATTTGCTGTTGATCTTGCTTCCGGCTGCTCCAGTGGTAGAGCTATGACTACTTTCCCTCAGGGTATGCGGGGATGTATTGTAAAGGATACCACCAGTTTAACTTGACTGAGAGATTTATTGGTAACTAATATTTGAGTTCTTGAAGTAAGTTGCCGACCATTTGAGAGAAAAATAGACTGATTCTGAATTGTAGCACTCGAAACTGTAACACTTGAATTATTATACCTGCTAACTTCTGCAGGATCAATTTTGCGGTTTGAAATAAACAATAAAAGAAACTAGACGTATAACTCGCCCTGAGTCGCTAAAATGTTGACCGGCAGGATCCTTCGCGGCAGCTGCAAAATCTTAATCACACAAGCGCGTCACTGGGCGCTTAAAATATCACACGAGCAAGTACCGCTGGTGATACCAGGGAGAGTGTTAATGTGTGCACAACTGTATGTAAGTACCAGAGCCAGTGCCAGAGTTAGAGTAACCCTCGGATCTAGATGCACGAACATTTATTAACTTTAGCTCCGCCTGTTTTACAATTACTCCCACCAACATTCTACCTTATACGTTGCCAAATCTCAAAACTCTAGTATACGAATGTGGCACTGTTACTAGGGGCTTAGCTAAACTTATCAGAATGTAAATGTCTTTTTCTTTTAACAGAATTTCTGCCTACGTGACTGTAAACGTGCTGAGCTTATAACTATTCCCAGAAATTCTTAAGGTAAGTTTTCGCTCCTTCTCGGCTCATTAATGACTCTAGCTAACCTGACTGTCTAATTACCTCCATCTTTCCGGACAAACATTTCAACTCAAACTTGCTACATTGTACACTGATTTAATATACGAAAATTATTTATTGCAATTATTTTTCTATCTTAATTTAATTATTTATATCTTCCCGTCAATAATTACGGAATCAAGGCCAAGGTTGATTTATGGTCTCATTTGTTTTACTTACCCGACTTTCCAAACGAGTATTAGCACCGGACCTGTTGTACGATTACTACCTTGCAATGCACCTGTGAAAGTGCGCGGGGTTGATCATATCAATTAAATTAGTTGATACCAGTGGGTACGCCTCATTTATTATTGAGCAATGTTAATTGTAATTTAGCATTATGAATTATGGCTTAGTTGTAGTTAATATCATTAAACTGCCTTGGAGATCCACAATTCTGAAATTCACTTTTTGTTAAGAGTTAAGAGATTTTCAGTTTTCGTGCTTAGCTTGTAGTGGCATTGATTGCCACTTATGGCAGAACAGGTTTTGACTTTTAGCTTGTATTTTCCAGGGAACGGGAAGGAAATTTGTATGCACACATTAACTCTTTCAAATTCCGTTCACAAACGCTGACTTATTAGCAGATTATGAAGGTTGTTTGAGACTTAAGATCTCTGTCGCAGTAGCTATAGGTTAGGAAAGAACTCGAGCTATTCCGCTCACGTTATTGTACAATAGTTAGCAGCGAAGTCATTACTTTAGCTATGGCAAGAGTTACTAGCAGGGGTGTATTTAAGGGGGTGGGCGAGGTGTCCTCTCCCGAAATTTCTTCTATCCTAGTACAATAGTGAACACAATTTGATGAAGGCAAACGCAAACATTTTATCTAAATCAGTCTCAGAGTGAAGTATGTCTATAGAAAGGGAATTTTTATTTTTTCAAAGCGAAATTTTCTGAAGACAACGTGACAACATTGAATGCTTCAAAGACATGACTTTTTACTGTCTATGTTCTCAAGATATTAACCATTTTGCCAGTTTCCACTGCTTCTGCAGACAATTAAAGACATACTTGAGAAGCACAACATCTGAATCACGATTAAATGAACTTGTTTTCCTGTCAATTCACCGTGATATTTGTGTGTCTGATGATGAAGCTGTAGGTAAGTTTGCTAATGTTCCAAGAAGACTTGGTTTTGTATCATGAACAAGTTTGTACTTTCAGATTGTTTCTAAAATTTCAATTTTAAAATATGTTATTACTTGTTAAAACTTTCGTAAAATTCACTTGTAAAAATGTATATCGTATACAGACACATCACTCAAAAAAGAGATTTCTGCTTCAGAACCCAAAAAATGCACTTGTTTGAAATAATAGCTGTTGACAGTTATATGTAAATAATATCAGTATATTATGGCCGTGTCTCATTTGTAAGTGTGCCAAATTTTCAACTTTGTGCAGGTTATTGCCTTTGCCCCCCTAAATAAAATTCTATATTAGCCCCTGCTACCTAGTTATATAAATATATGACACTTGTTGTAGCGACGGCCTTTCAGAAATTTGTTTTTAGCTGTTGGAAGGCTTGGTTTGGGTAGCTTTATATACATTATATGTTTGCCCAAGTTTGAGTTGACGGGGAAATTTTTGATGTTATTGGTCTAAGTGCCTTTGATGGTATTTTAATTGTTGTAATAAACGATTCAAGCTTGGTTTGCATCTATCCTTTATGACCAGACCTCCACAGATTGTCGCAATTCTCATGGCTGGTGTTATCTTATTTACTGGGTGCCTCTTGTTTTATTATTTTAAATTTGGGTTCATTGTCCTCCAGCTAGCTATTATAACTCAGTCGAGCAAGTGTCTCTAATCAGGGCGTGTAAATGGAAAGGAGTTGTTGCTAAAAGATAACACTGATAAAAAAAATGTTTCTACACTTTTATTGCGTCACACTTAATTAATAATTCACATATTTAATCTTTATACACGCCTGACTGAAACTGTGATATTTCTAAATGTAACTACAGTCGTTATAGTTGCCGCACACCAATTACTTCGCGTACTTTACATTTTTGTAACTAACTCTGCGACGTGCACCTCGTGAGAGATTCTTCAGAACTGCTTGAAACTTGCTTATGGCTCGAGAATATATACTCCTTCACCTCGAATTGCCTAAACATAATAGAGCTGCTATTGGTTACCAAATTGCGCCCACTTTAGCGTCTGTTTTGGTCAGCCAATCACTACTACTAACATATATACTCTAGGGAAGATATTCCCTCCATTTCTAAAAAAGGCACGCTACCCTGACGTCATTTTGTTTATCTCTCCTTAGTGATAAACAACTCACCCCCTCGGTTTATTGTTAGCCGCTTCTATTGTCAGTTTCAGTGAGGCCGTTAAACTTATTTTCTAACAATACTTATGGCTAACAAACATCTAAAATCCTGTACATACAATAATATTAATTTACACTACAATCACTTTGGCATTCACAGCATGTTGTGATATAAAATATTGCCTCAAGATGTAGCCTTTTATTCTTCCTATACTATAAACAAAATGTTCGTATCTGGCCAGTAGTGTGGTTTAAAGTATACTTTCTGAGTTATTGTTACCAATTGTAAATCTTTTGTGGATTTAAATCTGATTATTAAATTCTCGGCCCTGACTTTGGCGTATAAAAGGCTATCATTTAGCACAATTTGCTACCGATATTTTCCATCGAACAAGTTTTGGTCAGTATTCTTCATTCTTCATACATTCAAACAGAAGTTGAATTGATTTTATACAACCAAGTTTGGTATACTGAAGTTCGAACAGTGTTTCGCTCTCAGCTAAATCTGTTTGACAAAAGCAATTAAACTGATGCACCATTCCGCATTCATTTTGATGAGACAGACAGAAAGAACCAGACTTAATGCTTCCCTGGCGTTGGTGTTGCGCGGAATATAATTGCCTAGGTTCTTGCATTATTTCGATATGGAGACGAGTGAAACTAATTAAAATGAAATGAAGGATGTCTGAACAGAGCATAACCGTCATAAAATAATGTTAGGTTTCTTTTACACCATTTGTCAATAACGAAGTTTATTAATATTGCTAATTTGATTCGAATTTATAAGCTTTAACTAAAAAAAAAATATCCGATATACAGATGTCACCGGAAATACATGTTTGGATCTCCTTGAATTAGAAAAAAAAATTAGGAAAAATATTCGTGTATATAGTGTATGAGAGAGAGGGAGGGGAAGAGAGTGAGAGAGATTTTAACTTCAGCATATTTCAAGGATGCAAAAAGAATTTTTTTAAAAAAATTTCCTTATCTCCAAACTATCTTTTACATGGAAAGCTTTTGTTATTTTTTATTTTTCCAAAAACACCTGTAATGATTATGATTAAACTTACGTATGCTTACGATTCTTGCATGAAAAATAAAATTAATATTTAAGTTTCTTAGGAATAGCCTGTGGATTCGTCTTCATTCTGAAATGAATTTTGTATAACTGGTAAACAATAGGTGATACACAAAAATCTACTACACAAAATATGTAGATCTTGTTAAAACCCAAATTTATATAAAATCAACTTTTTAAGATATTGACAATTTCCGAGATTATTGTTATCCGTATACTAAATTCTAAAATACTAAATCACCATTCTTTTGTTTCTCGTGATGTCAGTAAATTTTCTGATTTACATTTATAATGATCTTAAAACAATGAATTTACGTATTCAGCATCAAGAAATCTTAACAGAATTACAAAATCCTAGCCACAAATTTCGAACAGATTAACTAAACAGCACGAGGCAGACGAATATATCCTATAACACTAATGCATAAGTTCGTTGCCACATTTCTGTCTTCCACAGAAAAATAATTTTATATTAATTAGTGTTGTCATAAAGCGGCAAATTGCTCTGCGAAGCTACAAACTATGCAATAATTATGTAAAAACAAGTAGAATGCAGATCCATTGATATCGAATTTGCAAGCTTGAAACTATCCCGCAGTTTGCCCTCGCTCATCAAACTAGATGAGTTTAACGGTAGACCCGCGCATGCGCAGGCGGACACTGCATCTAATGGCATCAACTCTCGTGAGATCACTGAACTTCAATTCACCAAGGTGCATAGCAAATGTTATTAAATTATGACCATTAGTTTGATTTGTGTAAGCGAAAATCAGAGTCCGAGAAGGCATCGGGCATCTGTACTATTATGCTATAGTATGTCACAAATATATTAGGATAGTACTACGTAACGGTGTTTCATTGTTCTTAAGGAACGGATGAGTGAATTTTGAAACTTTTAAACCATTTCTCCAAACGTATTGAAAATTTTGCTACAAATGCCCATGTAAGTCGGTAATAGGCTCACTAAGTACAAATGGTTCTTTAGTTATTATTTTTAAAATCTTCTTTAGTTGTGCCAATTAAAGTTCTCTTTGCAATTCAGTTTTTTATTAATATTTTATCAACACATTCTTCATTTATATGTTCATTAAAATCGCTGTAGGGTTTGATGTTAAACTTTAAAAAACCATATAGTGCCTTCGTTATATTGCCGGGCCGCAGATTCGCATATATGCTCCGCGCATGTCTATTATACTGGAGATTTTCCGTTCTAAAACTTCCATGTTGCTTACTCACGAGTGATAGTAACATGATGGACTATAATGAGTACTAACCGTGTTATAAGTTGTGTTGGAAGTGGTGTCCATCTGCACTGAGACATTTCTGCCATTCTTCACCACCACGAAATGTAAATGCATGAACTGTGGCCACTCTATAACGTTTCAATTTTAGAAACGCATTAGGTGTATAAACAGAGGTTTTTGAAATGCCCAATTGATGTGCCACACGTGTTAGAGACTTCTTTGAAGAGCGTTCGAATGATGCACCAATTTCGTCAATTTTTTCCTCCATTTGAACATGTCTTTTTCGCTTCTTAGATTTAACGTTTAGCGTTCCCGTTATCCGAAACCTATTAACCGGACATCTCTATCTGGAACTATATCAGGAAATTTCTCCTGAAATTGTCAGCACACCTGTCTACAGGATTCGGCTTTTATATATGTATCGTACGTAGAAATTTTGTTCAAGCGTGAGATTTCCGGTAAGCATTTCAGTGAACTAATGACAAGAACAGTAACAATAATAAAGATGCTCTAAAGTAATTAACACAAAGCACAGATTTCTTGAATAAACTTTCACCTTTGATTTGCACAATTAACAAACTCTAGTCTTTACAACAGGAACTGAATTCAGAAACTGGCTCAGTATAACAAGCTGATAAACGTAATCTTGAGCGGGTTATTCACCACCGTTAGTGCGTTGCGGAAACACACTGCAGTGGCCACTGAGGTCACTGCAGTGAAAGCAAATAGCACATATACGCGATTTATATCCCAGCTATAAATCGAACGCAGGTATTTTACACGCTCATTTTTCACTAATAATAAAAAGTATTATTTTAACATTAATAATATATTACAGTAGATACAACTAAATCAGAACAATTCTAAGAACATACTCTAAAGTAAGCTTATATACTGAATATAAGCTTATTATAACAAAAATGTTACGCAAAGAGCATTTTATATAGAAGGAAGTGAATAAATTACAAAGTAAGGAAAATGCAAATGAAAGTTTACAGTGCTACGCTCATCAGAACTGCCCTGCTGTACAACTACTCGTCTTTGGGCGTGGTGGGCGCATATTAGGACACATTAAAATGGGCATCACAGTATATCAGAATTATATTAATACTTGATTTTCTCACATCGAACATTTTAATTTCAATATTATATGTTAACTTTTTAAACTAGTACTGCATTCTAAACTTACACAGTAACGTGGCTGCCATTCATTTAAAAATGGCTGCTCGAATAAAATTAAACTTCTATTATTTTACAGTGATCAAACTAGAATATTGATTTTTTCATGATTTTTCACCGTATTTTACTCGTTGGTCCCTCTAGATAAATTATATTAACAATTACTAATGCAGATTTAAAGGATGGGGTTTTAGTTCTTTCTAACTGTTCTCTGTCGTGAGACATTTCTTGGGCGATATGCCACAAGACTGGGGTATTCAGCAATTTTACATTAGTCTGGGCGGAAGATTGATGTAAATCCCGGGAAGGAATTGCCTACGGGATTACGGAACATGGAAGGGATTAATGACATTATTAGGATTCCCGCAGCTTTCCACACCTTCAACGACAAAGTAGAGGAGAAAGAACCCAGATTGGAATGGAAAAGCCTTCTATCTCTCTCGCGCCATGTTTTACGAGAGTGTAAAAGCGAATTAATGTTGACGATGACGAGGTTAGGGTCAGTAGTTGGACCGGGGGCTGGAAATGGGATACAAATCACAACGAGCGTTTTAATTAAGTCACGAAATTTACGACGGTACGTTTTGCTTTTTGTGTGAAACTTGTAAATGAGAATAAAATGCACATTTTGCATATTTAGTGAACGTGTTCACTGACCAGTGTATCGTCGGAGAGTCTATTGAAATTCGCTTTTTCGCACGATCCATATGTAGGCCGTTGATGGAAACAGGGGGCAGTTCCAAAAGTTGTAAGTGGAGGATGAAATACCCTCAAAGTCCTTTGCTCCCTCCCGATAACTTTAAAAGAAATCGGCGAGCAATGCTTTGTTTTGCAAAACTTATTATTGTTCTTTTTCTAGTAAAACACCTGGCTGGATTTTAAGTGTGAATATTCCATTCCTACGCCGCGTATTTGATATTGATCAATAATGTTTACCGATACCTCGGATATCGACCAATCACGGTCGTTTTGAGAAAGGAATATTTTATTGAAGGAGTTGTATTATATTTCAACTGTTGCGGAGCCAAACTTGAAGTGTGTTGCAACCGCAAGTATTGTAAACATTTTCCGGTAGCCTTCGCCCCAAATGTACTTACAGGTGGCCTTTGCCCCCCCAAAATATATTAACTTTGTAATTTAACTGTTTCTTTAAATATTATGTTTACCTCGGTTGCTTCAGTATTATTGTTAGAGACAACGTAGCAGGGTTGTGGTACGACAAGAATGTAGGCTTACACAGATTATAATTTTACTTCAGTCCTTTTATTAATACTTGATACGATTTAAATAACATTTCACTGATATAGAGCTGTGAGATTCTGTTTATTAATTAATTACACTTTTTAACACGTAAACTTATTTTTCGTCTCACACGAATACGTATTAAATCTCTCGAGGATGTGTCTCGCGTCCGGTTAGGAACACTGTTTGTAGGAAACTGAACTCTAAATTTGTAAAATTTACTCCTTTTCAGTTTCTGATTGGCTAATCCTACTCCAATAGAATACCTTCATTTAACTAAAGCTTTTTCTGATTGTTGATTGGCTATTTTATAAACTGTCACTAAAATTACATAATTGCTTCCAAGAATCACAAGTAGTATTGTTAAACTCTCTATTGCCTCAAGGTTACCTCATAGTTACCTCATCGTTAGCCACTTTTAACTTATTATTCTCACAGCTCCTACATTATTAAATTACGTAATATATTCACATAACATTATTACACATGGATACAATAATATAAGCATATGCAATGACTGTTACATACATTTTACAAATTATTACATACACTTATTGCTTCAAGGCGGGCTGTTATTGAATTTACATATTATATAATTGGACTGAAATTATTTAAGTGTTAAAAATACTGCCTCAGTTTATCTTATAATGGGCTTGCAAGGATGCGAATAAGCTTGGTACTGAGCCATAATAGTGTCAGTATACAGTGATTAATAGCTAGTCATCCACCTGGATTGTTGGAGCTAAATTGAAAACAAAACATCTGCTGCATTGTATTCTCACGGGTTTCTCTACTGAGTAAACCGGCTTGCCTTCCTCGTATGTACCGCTTACACCCCCTAGGAGTTACAACCGCGCCTAGGGTCAGAGGCCTGTCGAGAACACTGAATCAGCTAATGATGAACCCGGAATGGAGGATCGGCCCGTAGCCAGGTATAAGAGTGATGAAGAAGAGGATATGAAATGAAGGCAAAATGGACGAAAAGAAGGGTGTAATGAATGGCGGGGGGAGGCGGAGAACCGGAGAAAACCGGTTCAGACGTCGCTTTTCCACCACAAATCCCACATACTGTTCGCTGGGACCGAACTCGTGTCGCCTTGGTGGGAGGCGAGCGGTCTGACCTCTCGGCCTCGGCGCCGCCTTAAACTTTTCTTTCAAAGGTCTTATTCTTCTGCCTACTTCTTGTTAATGGAGTAACTTTCATTTCACATTTACAGGTATAAGAAGAATACAATAGGTTAAAATGAAGGCAGATTTTTAAAAAGCGGATCGCAATGAAATGACTAAAATTCCATACTCTTTACTTGACCACAAAAAAAAAACCCAATGTCTACTTACCATTTGAAAACTAAAAAGGCATTTGCAAATTCCAACCAATTACAAAGAATATCTCGAAAATTGTTAACACACAAAAAAGTTATTTGACATACATTGTATCCTTTAACGAAATCTATATTTTGTATGTAGTAAGACTTAGTCTGTCCCTTAGGTTTACCAATTAGACAAAAGTTATTCAGAACGGAGAGGACTTCAGAGGCTATTCCCAAAAAATTCATGATATACATTTTACCAGTTATGTAAATAGTTTAAGCACACCAGGAAGTGATTGCATTTCTGTTATACCCAAGTTATGCGTACAATTCAATCTCAGTTTTTGTTACTAAAATTCACTTGATTAAAATGAAATTTGGGAGTCTTAGAGAACAAATGTTTCTGCATTTAATTAGTATATAATATTTGGGATAAATTCAAAAACGTTTATGGAAAAGTGGTATAAGTCACACCATGTTTTCTAACAAAAAGGTTTGTACCTCATACTTCAGGTACGCTTTTCTTCCTTAGGGTTGCTTGTGCAGTCACCATTTTTTTCCTGTGGTACTTAACCTATAACTTGAGATCCTGAACTAAATTAAATTTGGATACGTTTTTGAGATTATATAGTTAAACACAAACGCGCCACGCAATCCCGGACCTTTTTCCTAAATTGCTTTTTTTAATCCACGGGCTTCAAAAGCTGTATTTTTAGTGAATTTTCGTTATAGACTTTTTGGATGGAATGCAATAATTCCTCTACTGAAGTAAAAATGGCAAACGGAAGTTGCCAGTGTTGGCAATGAGGAAATTGATACCATAAAGGGAGCTTAACCATTATAAAAATACAGTAATTTCTTTAAACTTTGAAAATTGAGTTTTTACTCAATGCGCATTGAAATATTGTCAATTTCCAAATTGAAAAGAGGGTGACTTTTTTGTGTTCTGAGTTTATATTATTAAAATTTTGGGGTTTTCTATTTTCTCATTCTCACTGTTTGTGGCATTGGTTAGTATTCCGTAAGTATTTGATTGTTCATTCATTAAGTATATGTGAACTGACGGCTGCCACAATGGTAATTTGATTTCGAACAACACATTAAGAAAGAACTTGTTATTTATATAGTATGTGTTACAGTTATTCATGGAATAGTCCTAATAAATCCTATTTGGGGTTACGAGTTTTATCGGATAATTATTCGTAACCTTCCGTGGGATTACCTATGATAATTTTTCTTTCAAAAAATCAATTTTTCAGATTCAACATAGCATTTTATTTGTCATGAATATATCTTAAACATGTAGTATTGTAAAATAAAAACATGAGCTTCATTTCTGCGAAAATAAAATAACTTTTCCATGTAAAGGGAAAATAAAAACGAAAGAAATGAATTTATCAAATTTTTGTTCCGCGGTGTTGAGACGCCCGGGACGGCACAGTTATAGCGGAATGCACTCATACGTAGTAGTCGTAATACTAGTAATAAAAATCTGATGTGTTACACTCACATGACTTTCTCTACTCTTGTACAAACTATGTTTACAAACGCTCATTCTCCATATGCCTCATGTTAATCGAGATGTTAATCTTATTGCTAATTTTGTTGTAGATGCAAGGGGAATTGGTAGGCTTTAAGCGATAGTCAAATATTTTAAGAGGTGGTTGCTATGTGGAGTATTCCATTCTCTTTGCATTACCAGGACAAAATAAAATGAATAACGAATTTGAGAAAAAGTATAAGTATTGGAAAATTTAAGGGAATAACAAGCAATATCTCGAAAATGGTTCACCCAACAACAAAAAATGTATATGACACAAATTGTGTATTTTAACGCGATCTGCATTTTTTGTGTAGTAAAATTTTGTCTATCTCTTATGGTTTACCAGTTATGCAAAAGTCGTTCAGAATGAAGAATACTTTTGGAGACCTTCCCAGAAAATTCGAGATATACATTTCATTTGTCATAAAAATATCTTAAACATGTGATATTTTAATCAAAATCGTTAAGAGCCATTTTTGAGAAAATTAAAATTTTCGAAAAATGTTCCATGTAAAGTGAATTCTGGGGTGGGGGAATTTTCTTTAAAACCTTCGTGTCGCATCTCTGGAAGATACTGAACCTAAATACCAAGTTTGGCGTTTATCCGACTGTTCGTTTCTGAGTTATGCTGTTCACAGGCACACAGACACACACACGGACATGTTTCCAAAAATGTTTTTTTTATTCAGGGGTCTCAAAACATGTATTTCTGGTGAAATCTCGGTATCGAATTTTTGGGTGAAATACAATACTTCCCCTACTTACTATACGTAGTAGAGAAAGTAATAAATAAATACTCGCTTCGGCAAATTGCGGATAATTACAACAGCACGGCAGCTGCAAACTGCAATTTCCTCCACCTACACCCAAGACATCCTGGCAGAGTGCAGTGACAGTACTCAATAAGACAGTATGCTGTCAACTTGCCGTTTATACTACATGCGGATCCCAACACCTCAGCAACGCCACTATTCCAGCAGGGGAAAGAGTTCCTATGTCGTTATCGGAAATCAAACCCGAATCCCTTCGCAACGCAGGCAGCAGAGCTTCGTGGTATTATAATAATAACAATAATAATAATATTCAATAACTGCGAAATTATTTTATTTAAAACAAAAGCAAGACACTGGGGCTGGACGGATGGTGCAATATAAAGTATTCTTGGATTTGGGCCGTATACGTCTAAGAATTTCGCCTGTGCAGACCTCTATGGTAAACGATACAGGAATCAGATGTGAGAGTTTTAAAGGGCGCATGGTGTCTTATCAGAATAACTCAAGTGATAGAGCAGCGGTACAGTAAGACGAATATCCGTGCTTGTAATCCCAGCTGTGATATTCAACTTTTCAAATCTTATTTAACTTTCCAACTTGCTTATTAGCTACATATATGCTATGCATTTTATAACAAGAAGACGCGAAACAGCGAGTGGCATGCGGATATACTCTGCACATTTTGTGCTTATACAGCGCTCGAATTTGTAAAATATCAATAAAATAATAATATATTGATACCTGAAACCAAGATACATCACGTTTAGAGCGATCAACTCACATATAACGAGATTCTTGAAACAAGAGGAATTACGTTAAAATGAGATCATTTCTCGTGTGCCTCGAGGTTTCAGGTGTTTTGATTCGCTAGCAGTCATTTTCAAGGAGTTATTTCACCATGTTTTGCTTTAAACCAGGCAATGAAGCGATTAAATGCTATATCATATTGCTTTCTGAATTTTTTGGGTAAGTAGTTCTAGTGTTATTCTTTCTGCTGCTTCAGTGTCTCTTCCATTTTAGTTTCTTCTGAATTCATAATTGCCGCCATTTAATATTTGTGTAGGTTATACTAGATAAAAGAATAATGTTTTAGAGCAAGGAAAACACAAGTCTGCCAATATGAAGTATAGTTAACTTCTCAACGAATTGCGATAAATTGAAGTATGACGATTGTATTGTGAAAGATAATGCGACCGCCATGAGAAATTAATCATGTAAAAAGACACATTGAAAAGTAAAAGCTAATCAAACCAAGTCTAATTATTAAACATGAGCAAATGCAAAGGGTAATTAACATGTGACTGGACTTGAAACCAAAGTTGGTCACAGTAGTGCGATAATGTAAAGCTTTTAGTTCGTGTGCACTATGTTAAAAGTTCTACTTTTAGGCCACGCTGTCTAAAAATAGTATTTATCTTTTACACAAATGCACACAATTTATTTATTGAAGATTTTTATTTTACTGCGTTTTTTCGTAATAATTAGCTTTTATCAAATGCAGGGAACTTATAGGAAGGATGTGGAGATATTTCTGATGTGGTTAGGGACAAGGTTACTTGGCAGCACACGCCTGAGTTTCATTTTGAATGCCCCTAGGAGTGGTTAGGCACCGAGCAAGGTGGCACCGCGGTAACGTGTGCGACTCGCATTCGAAAGGTCCCGGGTTCTATACGCGGCGACCGCCCACTCTGACCTTTGGGTGGTTTCTTCTCTACCATAATTTCCTTTCCATAATTTCCCTTTCATTCCTTTTCCTTCTCATCTTTCAAGTGTGCTTCTAGGTTTCGTGGTGTATGGCAGCAACGGACAGATGGCGCGGATTATGCTCAATGGAAAGAGTACTCCTCATGGACACTAGAAGGATCCTTGATTGGTGGGTCGTTCGTCGCCCTTTCTCGGCGGATCCAACAGTGGAACGGGTCTGCGAGCTTGGAAATGTTAGGCACTTCCGCGCGTCTCAATGGTCTATCTGCCTACGGCCTGTAGCCTTCTTGTCATCCCTTCCTCTTGGGGAGTGGTAGCCTTAATACCTCTCTGTAGGTCGCAGTGCGCGAGGCGCCCCTCTCCGTTGAATATCCATACCTATAAGCAATGTTGTAGAAACGTTGTATCTTTGTGGGAATGAACTATTCTAAGTACATGTTATGCAAATAAATGCATAGTAATTTATTTTTACTTTCTCTACTACGTATAGTAAGTAGGGGAAGTATTGTATTCCACCCAAAAATTCGATACCGAGATTTCACGAAAATACATGTTTTGAGACCCCATGAATCCAAAAAAAGCATTTTTGGAAACATATCCGTGTGTGTGTGTGTGTGTGTGTGTGTGTGTGTGTGTGAACAGCATAACTCAGAAACGAACAGTCGACAAACACCAAACTTGGTATTTAGGTTCAGTATCTTCTAGAGATGCGACACGAAGGTTTTCAAGAAAATCCCTCTACCCCAGATTACCCTTTACATGGAACATTTTTGGAAAATTTAAGTTTTCTCAAAAATGGCTCTAATGATTTTGATTAAAATATCATATGTTTAAGATATTTTCATGAAAATTGAAATGTATATCACGAATTTTCTGGGAATGTTTCCAAAAGTATTCTTCATTGTGACTGACTCTTGCATAACTGGTAAACCATAAGAGATAGACAAAATTTTACTATACAAAAAATGTAGATCGCATTAAAATACACAATTTATGTCATATACAATTTTTTTGTTGGGTGAACCATTTTCGAGATATTGCTTGTTATTTCCTTAAATTTTCCAATACTTATACTTTTTCTCAAATCGGAATTCGTTATTCGTTTTTTTTTGTCCTGGTAATGCAAAGAGAATGGAATACTCCACATAGCAACCAGCTCTTAAAATATTCGACAATCGCTTAAAGCCTAGTAATTCCCCTTGCATCTACAAGAACATTGGCAATAAGATTAACATCTCAATATGTCGATTAAGATGAAGCATATGGAGAATAATCGTTTGTAAAAATAGTTTGTACAAGAGTAGAGAAAGTCATGTGAGTGTAACACATCAGATTTTTGTTTTACTAGACAAGTGCGGCAGGTTGCGAGTACGTGTGTTTGTGACACAAGTTTACATGCCCCTTCACATAAGGAATGCAGTGCTAGATTGATTTCGTCATGAACATGACGTTAGAATAACACGGGCCGTATGTTAGTTGCTGTGTGATGTATAGGGCCGGCTAGCTCATTGTGTATGCAGAAAGCAACCCGCATCACGGCTCTGTAATGGATGGAGTGGGCGTAGGGATAAACTTCATCTTCTCCCATGATGCCTGCCCTGATCCCCGGCAAGATTTGCGAAAAAGGACGTTAAGCCTTCATTCATCACTCCCGCGGTGCGTTCGTCTTCTCAAAGTTGTAACAAGTACCATCTTAATTACCTCAAGGTACGTTTTTATTAAGTGGCGTCACTTCCGCATGGATAATTACATCTTTCTTTCATAAACTTGGAAAATGCACTTCTCACAGCGACGGGGAAAAAAGAACAGCGGCCGAAACTAAACGCTGCTTACTATCGCTTCAAGCTTATTAGACATGCCTCAATATCAAGCTTGGTTTTAAGTGCCTATAAAGTCCCTTTTTTTTTTCTTCAAGTGGGAGCCGAAAATAAAACCAGGTACTACCTTACCTCCTTAAATAGTTGCAGTTGAAACTTAAGCAACTATTTCCCTCGCCGTCATAAAGAAGTATAAAACGCATTTAATTTATTCGTTAGTGCCATCTGTGCACTACAAAGTTAATATCGCTAAGCTACTTTAGGAAAGATGCATTTTCGAACTCTGAGGAGTAACTTTGCATCTTCTACCAACACAAATAAATAATTTACTTTTATTAAAAGTCTTGATCAATCAATTGGCCGAGTGTGAGGTGGTCCCCGATCAGTTACTGTCCTGAGGTTCTAGCTGTATTTTCCTTCCCAGTATAACTTACCTGGGACTGTACTTTATTTAGCCTTGGTTAAAAATACTCCTTGCAGCTTCCCCGTTGATAATAGTTAAAGCATTGTTTCAAACATTGCTTATTATTTAGGTGTCCTTTGTTCAGCTTACGTAATTGGGGGCTTCTTATATTATTTCCAAGAATATAGTCAAAGAAGTAGTCAAGTTGAGAGTGGACAATACAATACCAGGGGCAGCCACCCCCACTGAACCCAGGGAGAAGGGTGCCAGCCGAGTGGTTCTACCACCCCCGAAGTCTTTTTCCAGTAGGCTGGCATCTGAAAATTTAAATCCAACCCTCCATTACAGGCTAAAAGTGAATACGCCACTTATGATGTCAACCTCCAAAGGGGAAGACTGCCGAACAAACTCGGTGGGACCGACAGACCATTATCGGGCCGTCTACCGCTCTCCAGGGCGGTACCGGAGGACTTTGAGGTGTCTCACAACTGGACGTGGGCCACCCAGATGTATCCAATCTCCCACGGGTATCGAGAACCACTGCCCCGCCGAGTTCAACCCAATCCATCCTCACGGGTGGGACTCTGATTTGGTCCAGCGTACTTCTACTAAAGTCAGAAGTACCACGAGTGCTCAGGGTTCGCAGCGCCCGCACCTCAGTAGCTAAAGGGGTCGGAACACCCCCGGGTGTTGAGAGTGGACAAGCTTTTTTGACATGAGATCATCGGTGAAGCAACCCTTAACTTCTTCTGAGGCAGCAAAGGTAGTACGTAAAACACTTAATTTGCGGTCCAATGTCGGATCCATCGTACATATATTCCTGCAACAAGCCTAGGGCGTGAAGTTTCCTCCACCATAACGTCCAAGGTGAAATTTGCAGCCCCTAACACTTACATGTGGCACGGATGTTAGTTGTTTCATCGGGGGTCATCATGTGAACCACTTGGTTGTTTCGAAATAATTCTGTTCATGTTCACAAAATTATAACTTACTCTGAGAATTCGGATTCTCCTTTGTTTGGTTCGCCTTAAAAATTTCACATATGAATTCAACACTTTGGTCCGCATATTGCATATGTAGGTTTTGGTTTCTTGAATCATCGCTGAAATTTCCCTTGAATGAAATTAGTTCCTTAGATACATGTCACGACTAGAATACGCTGTTCTTTATTGATTGCTGATCATAATCTGCAACATATTGGTCATGGGTGCCGAAAATGCACATTAACAATTTCCACCCCAAATTACTTGCCTCTCTTAGTTTTATTTTAAAAGTAACTACAACGTTAAACCATATTTTTTCAACTAAAATTACATGACGTAATATGGTCGACGCATTCACCAACGTCAACCTAAACTCTCCTGCTTAAACAGTTTAAAGTGCTGACGGATGCAGACATCCAGAAAAGTAGAACTGGGCAGACCTTTCAGAAATGACTATAGCTGTAAGCGGCTGCGAATCATTTCATTCGAAGCTTAATGTGTCTTATTCTACCCATTGCAATATCTACAATTTTGTAGAATTTTTAAAGGAGTTGCAAAGCAAAAATTAAATAATCTGATGTGTTACCTCCACATGATTTTCTCTACCCACCCTTAAAAAACTATTGTTACAAAAGCTTATTCTTCTGTCTATTTCATGTTAATTTGGGTAATCAGTTTTAAAAATGGTTTTATTACATATTTCCTCGTAGGTACAATGGGAATAGGGGAATAAAGTAGGCTTAAGCTATAGTAAAATCTTTAAAGATCTGGTCACACTGGTCCGTTCTCTTTGAATGACCAGGGGAAAAAAAAGAAGAAGAAAACAAAGGAACAATTTCCCATTTGAGGAAAGCGTAAGTATTTGAAAATTCAAACAACAACAAATATCTCGGAAATGATTAGTTAAAAAGCAATTGACATGAATAATGTACTGATTTAAAAATACTTGGTAGAGATCGCAGGGTGTTTTTACGCTTTTTCCCAATCTAGGATAATGAACTTTTTACTGTTTATTAAAAAAGCTTTTCTAAGTATACTGATTTCAAGATTTAGCTAGCTATAAATCTTTTAATCATAAAACTATTTAAATATCGTAAAATCATTTGAAAAAACTGTTTTCATTTATAGGTACACTTTTCTCTGAAAATTAAGTTCCAATTTTTATTTTCCGTGCTACTTAGGTATAGTAAGTACGGGAAGTATAGCATTCCACCAAAAAATTCGATACGGATATTTCACCGGAAATACATGTTTTGAGGTGCCCTTAATCAAAATAAAGCATTTTTGGAAACCTGTCCGTGTGTCTGTTTGTGAACAGCACAACTCAAAAACGATAAGCCGGATAAATACCAAACTTGGTATTTTAGTTTAGTATCTTCCAAGGATGCGACACGAAGATTTTCAAGAAAATCCCCCACACCAGACTACACTTTACATGAACATTTTTCGAAAATTTTTATTTTTTTTAAAAAATGGCTCTTTTGATTAAAATATCGTATGTATAAGATATTTTCATGGCAAATGAAATGTAGGTCTTGAATTTTCTGGAAATGTCTCCAAAAGTCCTCTCATTCTGAATGACTGTTGCATATCTAGTAAACCTTTAGAGATATACAAAATCTTACTATACAAAAAATGCACATCTCGCTAAAACACACAATTTATCACATAATTTTTTTGTCGCGTGAACTATTTCCGAGATATTCCTTGTTATTTGTTTTGAATTTTCCAATACTTATATTTTTCTTAAATGGGAATTTCTTATACTTTTTTTTAATGTCCTGTAGATACAAAGAGAATGGAATGCTCCACATAGCAATAGCTCTTAAAAGATTTGACTATCGCATAAAGCCTACCATATTCCTCTTGCACCTACAAGAAAATTAACAATAAGGCAGTTTCCGCAAATGTCTTATCTGGGTTAAGGTGAAGTAGATGGAGAATAAGCGTTTGTATAAATAGTTTTACAAGAGCAGAGAAAGTCATGTGTGTGCGCAACTCATCCAATTTTTTATTATGAGCTTTTATAAGTAATTTAAGGTAGTCGGCTATTTGTCCATTTGAAGGACTAATTTAATGTAAACAAAATGGTCACAAGAAAATAATTTTGGTGTAATTTTTTTATATTTATACTTTTTTCGTGGAAACCATGTAATTTAGGGCAAAACGTTAGACTATTAAATGCAGCTAAACATTCTGTTCAACCACAAAAAATTTCAAACTTGTAAGTTAAACAGCTTTTGAGAAAAGTGTATCTGAACTTTAAACAGTAAAACTTAGGGAAATGTTAAAAAGCAACAAGGTGAACACATCGTTGCATAGTACATACTATAACATATATAGACCTTTAAAGGAGAAAAAACATATCTCTACCAAGATTCCTTAACGAGGTCTAATTGTTTTCTTGGAGTAAGATTTTGTGTCTTATCTCTAACGGTTTATCAGTTATGCAGGAGTCATTAGAATGAAGAGGACATCAGGGCCTATTCCCAGAAAATTTATGATCTACGTTAGTCATAAAAATATCTTAAACATTTATATTTTCATAAAAATCGTTAGGGCAATTTTTGAGAAAATCAAAATCTTGGAACATTTGTCCATCTAAAGGATGATTTGGAGTGGGGGATTTTCTTGCCGCATTCCTGGAAGATGCTGAACTTAAATACCAGATTCCTGAGATTGGATAGAACAGGAATAAAGCAAGTAGTTGCATTAATCTCTGAACATGGTCACTTTAGCAAACATCTACGTAAAGTAGAACTCTACAAAGATGAACCCATTTGTAGAATGTGCAAAGAGGATGAGGAATCTTCCCCGCATATCCTCTTTGACTGCCCATTTCTGGCAAGAAAGAGACTCTTTCTGTAACCAAGAAGACTTAGGAAAGGATGCTGGCATTAAAACTAAGATACTGTAACTTGTTCAGGGAGCAAATTTTGGGAAACAATGATCGCATCCTTTTCAATGGGGTTGCACAATAAGTATTTTAGACTGATGTGCGGAAGGTGGATAAACTACAAAAAAACTCCCGTCATATAATCTAATATAAATATCAAGTTTAATATTTAACCTACTTTTCGTTCTTGAGTTATGCTATTTACAAATACACACACACACACACACAAACACACACACACACACAAGAAAATCTTTGTCTGAAAATACTTTTGTGGCGTGAGGATTCAGGGAGACTCAAAACGTGTATTTCGGGTAAAATACCCGTATCGAATTTTTGGACAGAATACAATAATCCCTTGCAGTATTTTTAACACTTAAATGATTTCAGTCTAATTATATAATATATAAATATAAGCCTTAAAGAAAAGTGTATATTACAGTCATTGTATATATTTATATTATTATATACATGTAATAATGTTATCTGAATGTATTACGTAATTTAATAATGTAGGAGCTGTGAGAATAATAGGTTAAACGTTGCTAACAATGAGGTGACAATGAGGTAGCCTTGAGGCAATAATGAATTTGAAATTTTAATGCTACTTGTCATTCTTGGAGCAACAATAATGTAATTTTTGTGACAGTTTATAAAATATCCAATCAACAACCAAAAAATAGCTTTGCTTAAATGAAGGTATTCTATTGGATTAGGATTAGCCAATCAGAGACTTGAAATACAGAAATTTACAAATTTAAGCGGTAGAAATCAAGTCAGTTGCTTGTAGACAGCGCTCATAACTGGACGCGTTGGTTGTAAACAGTGTTCCTGACGCGAGATGCGTCCTCGAGAAATTTAATACGTATTCAGTGTGAGACGAAAATAGTTTACGTGTTAAAAAGTGCAAGTAATTAATTTTAAAAAAATCTCACAGCTCTCTCTATATCCGTGAAATGTTATTTAATCGTGTCAAGCATTAATAAAAAGGAGTGAATTAAAAATTATAATCTGTGTAAGCCTACATTCTTCAGTCGCACCACAACCCTGCAAAGAGAAACATGTCTATAACAATAATACTGACGCAGCCGAGGCAAACATAAATATATAATATTTAAAGAAACTGTCAAATTATAAAGTTAAAATTTTTAAACATTTGGGGCAAAGGCCATCGGAAAGTACATTTGGGACGAAGGCTATCGGAAAGTGGGTACCATACGTGCGGTTGCAACTACTTCAAGTTCGGCTTCCCAACATGGTGCTTAAAATAACAATACAACAAAATAACAACTTCACCCTCTACTTACTAGGTACTAGTAAAGAAAGCAAAAAAATACTACTCGACAAACGGTCAGTCAATATCACATCCTCATTCTTGTTTCTCACACACACCACTACCCGACAGAATGACCGAGCATTCGAAAAGTATCTATGTGTAACATTGGCAGTGTTTACTAATATCGCCGTTCCAAGAAGATAGAGTAGTAAATATTCTACATACTGTGCCATACGCCTGGACGGTTTCTCCAGCACTGCGTATAATGGCCCCAGAAAGTATCTACCTCCACTTTAAATTCCAGCAGCCGAATTAACGAAGAGAAAATTATCATTTTTAATACAAAAAAATGAACAAATAATATTCTGACTTTTTTGTTTATCAGATTCTTCCTTTTATTAATTTTACAATTTGCAATTTACATTTTCGTAAATGGTGCTTACAAAGTCATTTTGCATGTTTTTAGTACAGCAAATTTTTGGTATAATACCTGAAATTGATTTTGATTTGACGGAAGAAAATACGTGTCGGTTATTATCATTTTTTTACGAATTTCCTCATTAATGTTTCCGGTTTTATCACTTCACAAATGTATTTTTGCGTCAGTTTAATTCATATACAGATTGCTTACTAATGAATATCAATTAATTTTATAAACACCACGCATGTAAAAGTGGCAAATGAGTGTAATTTTCCAAGAATTATAAAACTAATAAAACAAAAACACCTAGGCATATACCAGAATGGATAAAAACGAACCACGAATATTAGGGAAGAGTTAAATACAGGATGATTCAGAAATATTTTTACAAACTTCGGGTATGAGTTCCTTACACCACAAGAAGGAAAAAAGTTCATACGAACATATGTCCCATAATCCTTTGTTTTCTCGTTAGGAGGTGTTCAACACAGTGGTACTTATAACACACAAAACTCATAATAAATGCTCGGAATGTTCTCCTCTTGCTTCTATGCATGCCTGTACTCGTCGAATCATGGAATATCGCACCCTGTCAAAACCTCCGGGATGGTGTCGAATGGTTTCGCATGCTTCAATGACACGCCGATGAAGCGTTTCTGCATCCGGGATGGCTGCTCCATAAACCAATGATTTAAGATGCCCCCAGAGGTCGGGAGAACGTGTAGGCCATGGAATTGGTCCTCCTCTGCCTATCCATCGGTCATGGCAGATACCAGTCAGTGCATCTCGAACAATGCGACTAAAATGTGCCGGAGCTCCATCATGCATAAACCACGTGTTTTTTCTTATTTGCAGGTGCACATCTTCGTGAAGTAAGTCGGAAAGAGTGTGCTGGATAAAGTCTCTGTAGACAGCACCAGTAAGACATGCTGGTAAAACGTATGGACCTACCAGATAGTCACCTACAATGCCAGCCCACATATTCAGACTAAACTGTTGCTGATGTCTAGCCTGAAGTACAGCATGGGATCACGATCTGCCCATACGTGTGCGTTGTGGAAATTAATAACTCCATCTCTCCCGAACGTTGCCTCGTCTGTAAACAAAACTGACGAGACAAACAATGGATTGGCTGTTTGTGCTACAAACCATCGGCAAAAGTTGTCCCGTGGTGGATAATCGGCAGACGAAAGGCCCTGCACACGTTGAATATGATATGGATACAGGAGCTGCTCTTGAAGTACCCTCCATGATGTCACGTGTGTTGTACCAGATGTCACAGCCAATTGTCTTGTACTGATACCTGGATCGTCTTCGACACACTAACATCTGTTCTTCGCGTTCCGGCGTACGAACAACTCTTGGTCTTCCTCGATCAATAGTCCGTGGTGCAACGGTTCCTTTCTCAGCAAGGCGACGATAAACAGCGACAAAGGTTGGATGACTCGGTTGTCTTCGGTCTGGAAACTCCATCTGATAGAGCCGTCAGCCTCGCGTCCATTACCATTCGCGCGACCATACATAAAAATCATGTCCGCCTGTTCACGAAATGAATATCCAGCCATGGTGGAACGAAACACGTGCAGTTAAATCACTATTAACTCACTACATGTACACAATTGAAACGTTGAAGACAGACTAATGACAAATGACAAACGTAAACAAGTCTCCATGGCAACACTTCGCCATCTACCGTATGTAGTACAATGGGTCAACGCCTCCTATGAATGCATAGAGAAATGAAGTTTTGAGTTGGACCCCGAAAGCCGTTGAACTCACACTTTCATTGTGACAGGAATAACGCAAAAACCAAGGATTATGGGACATATGTTCATATGAACTTTTTTCCTTCTTTTGGCGTGAGGAACCCATACCCGAAGGTTGTAAAAGTATTTCTGAAACACCCGGTATTTTTAGATTATAGGATAAAATTGTAGAAAATAGAAACAACTGGAAAAAACATTTACAAGAATGGAACACTCAAGAATACCAAGAAAAATTTTAGGGTACGGAAAAGAGGAGTAGGACGCCTATTTCTGAGATGGAGAGACCAGGATTTTTTTCACTGGCATGAGAACGGAACAGTTCAGTGGAAATAAACCGTGTATATGGTGGTGAAATCTGGGAAAAGGTCAGAACACGCAAAACGTAATTGTTTGTTCTATCTGCATATTGAACTTTAGAATTTTCTCTTTCTCAATTTGGCACATAGAATTTTTTTAAGCAGAGACGAATACTTTCTAGGATCACTATGTAGTTATTTGGTTTAACGCTTTCAAGAGGAAAGAAGGCAGAAACAAGTTTTTCTTCATAAGGGAGATAAGTTTTATATTTTCATTTTTCTTCGTAATGTTAAGTAAAATACCTAAAGTAATATCATGAACTATTAAGGCTCCTTAGATTTACATTATATTTGTATTGGTATTCAACACCGCAATTGTCAAAATATTTTCTGTGCTTCACAAGTTTAATGAGTATAAAAATATATCAAAATGTGTACTTACTTGAATATGCAAAAACGACTTAAAGCTAGCAATAGCATTCGATATGAGACAATATGATGTAATGAAGTACTTGACTTGAAACAAAAGTGGCATTAATATCCTACTGATTATTTAATTATAACCGAATGTAACATTGTTGGACTATACTGTTTTGCGGATCCAACGTTTATGTTTTTCTGCATTCTTATACCGAAAGAGAGGTTCATCTGTGCGGGGGACAAAATCTAAGGAATCACAGGTAGTTACGATTGAAGAAGGTGTATTGTTATTGTCTTTTTTTAGCTCCACGTATGGACGCCAATTTGAAGATGATGGTTTGTTACGTTATTTTTTTACCACGCTTTGGGCGTCAATTTGAAGTAGTTTGTATTGAAGGAGTTGTATTATATTTCAACTGTTGGGGAACCGAACTTGTAGTAGTTGCAACCGCATGTATGGTAAACAGTTTCCGGTAGCCTTCGCCCCAAATGTACTTTCAGGTGGCCTTTGCCCCAAGTTTAAAAAAATATTAACTTTGTAATTTGACTGTTTCTTTAAATATTATATATTTATGTTTGCCTCGGCTGCGTCGGTATTGTTAGAGACACGTATCTCTTGGCAGGGTTGTGATGTGACAAGAATGTAGGCTTACACAGATTATAATTATACTTCACTCCTTTTATTAATGCTTGACACGATTTAAATAACACTTCACTGATATAGAGAGCTGTGAGATTCTTTTTATTAATTACTTACACTTTTTAATACGTAAACTTATTTTTCGTCTCACACGAATGCGTATTAAATCTCTCGAGGATGCACTTTTTGCGTCTGGTTAGGAACACTGTTTGCAGGCAACTGAACTGATTTCAACCTCCTAAACTTGTAAATTTCTGTATTTCAAGTCTCTGATTGGCTATTCCTAATCCAATAGTATACCTTCTTTTAACTAAAGCTTTTTCTGGTTGTTGATTGGCTATTTTGTAAACTGTCATTAAAATTACATTATTGTTACTCCAATAATCAGAAGTAGTATTATTAAGCTCTCAAACTCATTATTGCCTCAAGGTTATCTCATTGTTACCTCATTGTTAGCAATTTTTATCTTATTATTCTCACAGCTCCTACATTATTAAATTACGTAATGCATTCACATAACATTATTGAACATGTTTACAATAATATAAGCATATGCAATGACTGTTACATACATTTTACAAACTATTACTTAAACATATTGCTTCAAGGCGGGCTGTTATTGAATTTACATATATAATTTGACTGAAATCATTTAAGTGTTAAAAATACTGCCTCAACGTGCTCAACAGTCACTTCCCTAAAGTAATTGACTTGACTTTCTTAGGTTTCTCTACGATACCATTGTTTGTTCACATACCTGCTACATTCAATTAATTCGAGGCACTGATTTTTTTCATGCTTTCTTGAGACGGGTGTGTAAATACCTGCCTGTAGCAATTGGTTGGTAACGCTGAAATAAGTTTTTAATAATAGCTAACCTTCCCAGACTTAGTCCACATAGAAACTTTAAAATGTGCACCAAGTTTCTAAATATGCACCGACGTGCCAAATATGCACAATTTAACATGCGCCAATTGTTTTAATAGTTCGTGATGCACGTGATTTAAAATATTCCGCTTTACCGACAACATGCATTTGCATGGGTTTGAAAACAGATAGGTTTAAATTTTATGCACATGTACGGAAGCCCTAATTTAATCCTCTTCATTAACTTTTTAACAAGTTAATGAGCTAGCAAAGCAGCAAAATTTATGTACTTGGAGCAAAATAGGCCAATGAAATCACATAAGTGACCCAGTAAATCGATAGGTTCTCGATGTGTTTAGCTTGAATTAACTTGATGGTTCATTCCGCACCGTGCCAGAGCGATAAATCAAACCTCGGCATTAAGAGCTAAAGCTCATTACTCCCACTGGGTCCCTGGCTGCAAGCTCCAATTAATTATGTCTGTGTTAGTTATCGAACTCATTAGAACTTAATACAAACTTCAAGTGCTTCTCCACCTTCGAAACTCCTGATTTCAGTTTTTAAAGATAAAGCACTTGTCATGTACAGGAACTTCGATAATCGAGCTCTCCTAACACCAAACAAGATGCATCCGACTGTAACATTTGTGGCTTGCATGCTCTCGGTTGCTGGCCAAGATCTTTCTTTAGGCAAACCGTGTATTTTTTCTTTCTAATCTCCATGATCCTGTCCGCTCATTACATTCACTTCTATAGCACCTTGCCCCTGCACTGTAGAGATTCTTCCTGGCACTATATTGCGGAACTGAAACTGCATGCGCCTTCTCTATGGTAGGGACGGATTGCGGACTGCGTGTCGTGAGTGCCGTTCTATGTTAGTGCTAAATCATCGCCCTTTAAGGCTGAAAAGTGAGTGCTAGATTCGAATACATTAAATTAAATACGTCGCGTTTTTAACACGAGCGTAGCGTTCATCCGTCCTATACCTGATGTTAATTTGACGTTTTCACAGCTCATCTATTACTAAGCGGAAAGTCCTATGTGTATATATTGTTATGCCTGAATTGCAGAGCTTATACCAAAAATGCCAGAAACTTTTAATTTTACACGTTGATGTTACTTTCAGTGTAAATGCCATAAAAGGTCTAAAACTTATAGTTTTTAAATTTTCAGTGGAGGTTTTAGGGGGTTGAAATTTCGCAAAACCCCATTAAGAAATATTGGCAAAGGTCGAATACGACTTCAGAACTCAGTTGCCATCTTATTAATGATCCAGTTGAACCCAAAATACAATCTCTCTGGTCATCACACTAAAATGTATTTCTTTAAAAATGTCGTCAAACCTGAATGACGAATGGAACAAAACTACTGCACCGGGACAGGAATGGATGCACCACTTACGTGCGTCAGCCCCAGAGGGCAAGATTACCGAAAAACCTCAATGGAAGTGACAGTGCCTCGCTCGCCATCTATCAGCTCTGCAGGCTGGTACCAGAAAACATTGGGCGTCTCACACCCCGCTTGAACATCACTGCTCAGATGTATCCAATTTTCCTATCGAGTCTAACCCAATTCTAACAACTCTCGGAAGGTAGGGGACTTAGATTTTCGGCCCACCATACTCCTAGTAACATCAGAAGTATCAAGAGTGTTGGGGTTCCGCAGCGTCCGCACTACGGTAGCTGAACGGGTCGGAACCCCTCCTCTACCTATCTCTTTGATGTAGGTTTTCTGACCTTGTCATATAATATATTTATTTAAATTGTATTACAAATACGTATTGACTCTAATTGTACATAAATTCATCGTTGGAATATGGGATTGTTCAGTATGTATATTCTTTTAATGGTCTCTCTTAAAATGTTGATCCTTATAGCATTTCTATTTCCATTTTCAATTTATTGAACGAATACGCTGCTGTATCATAATGATTCCTATTAATTTCCTTGAAGTTAAAGGCATCAATATAAAAATTATGCTTATATTGGCAGCAAACTTCGGTCACTTTGTGTTTTCACCATATTGCTTTTTGATGGATGAAGATTAAATACAAACAGCTGGTAACAGTGAGAAGAATTTTTCTCTTTGTGATTTAATTAAAATTGTGTTTACATTTTTATCATTTATCTAATATAGCAATTTAGTTTAGTCGCATGCATATTTAGTATTCTCTGCAGCCCAACAGATAGAATTTCAAGGAGTATGTTTATTTTGACAATTTTTACTTTCTCTACTACGTACAGCAAGTAGGGGAAGTATTGTATTCCACCCAAACATTCGATACCGAGATTTCACTGGAAATACATGTTTTGAGACACCCTGAATAAAAAAAAAAGCATTTTTGGAAACATGTCCGTGTGTGTGTGTGCGCGTCTGTCTGCCTGTCTATCTGTGAACAGCATAACTCAGAAACGAACAGTCGGATAAACACCAAACTTGGTATTTAGGTTCAGTATCTTCCAGAGATGCGACACGAAGGTTTTCAAGAAAATCCCCCACCACAGATTACCCTTTACTGGAAGATTTTTCGAAAAGTTCAATTTTCTCAAAAATGGCTCCAACGATTTTGATTAAAATATCATAGGTTTGAGATATTTTCATGACAAATAAAATGTATATCTTGAATGTTATGGGAATGTCTCCAAAAGTATTCTTCATTGTGAACGACTTTTGCATAACTGATAAACCATAAGAGATAGATAAAATTTTACTACACAAAAAATGTAGATCGCGTTAAAATACACAATTTATGTCATATACATTTTTTTTGTTGAGTGAACCATTTTCGAGATATTGCTTGTTATTCCCTTAAATTTTTCAATATTTATTTTCTAAAATGGGAATTCGTTATTCATTTTTTTGTCTTGGATATGCAAAGAGTTATAATCTGTGGCAAAGGGCTGCACCTAGCAACGAGCTATTAAGAGATATGTATGTGCTTAAAGGCTACTGTTTTTCCATATTGCCCTTGTAAATATATTTTCCCCTTACATCTACAAGAAAATTAGCAATAAGATAGAGTCTGCAAATGTTTATCTCGATTAAGATGAAGTAGATGGAGAATAAGCGTTTGTAAAAATAGTTTGTACAAGAGTAGAGATAGTCATGTGAGTGTAACACATCAGATTTTTTAATGTGTGATTATTTTGATACATTTTAATTTAAATTCTTGTTTCAGCCACACTTTCTGTAGTTTTAGTTAAAATTAATTGTGTACTGGACGTTGAAACATCCTGTTATTTGCTCTACAGTATTCTCATACAAAAGTGTCTTTGATAAAAAGAGTAAATCATTTACACCAATTCCTCTACCCATGAAATATGCAGATATATCCGTTTTGCTCGTATTAGCATAAGAAGGCTTCTTTATCCATGTTACGTTACTGACCTTATATTTTTGCATAGGAATAATTCAAAAGTAAGCAAGAAGTGCTTAAACGCAACATGCAGAAACAACATTTAATTGTTTTGCTGGAGACAGACAGAAAGAGACAAGAGAGGGTGGGAGAGACGGTGAGAGAGCGGAGAGGGGTGGGACGTAAACTTTCTAGTATGTCTGTTAGATGACACAGTTGGGAAAGGTATACGCTTTTAACATGGAATATTTCCAAAAGACCAAAGCAACGAAAAAAATGTATTTGACACAAACTTTATATATTAATAAGCTTTAGATTTTATGTGTAGTAAGTTTTGTCTATCTCCTACGGTTTCTTACTCATACAAAATTAAATAAAGTTATATAAAAGTGTGGGGGCTTCACAGGCTATTCACAGAGAATTCAAAACATGCACTTTGTTTATCACTTCAATGTGTTATAAAATAAAACTGCCCTGTAAATCTCTTCTGTGTAGAATTGAAAGCCATGTAGTTTCCCTTCAACTGGTTGCTAGACAGGAGAAGTTAAGTCCAGTGGCGGGGCTGGAAAAACTGTTAAAAATGGTAAAATTTTCGAATGAGTAAATGAACTTGGGTATCTTGGTTATAAACTGCTTTCTTTGGAAAAATCAGACATACATAGAAAAATTCTTACATTTAACAGAACTATGTGAATCTAAACAGTGATAAAACTCACATTTACGTCTATATGAAATCCTGGCAAGTACTAATTTGTGCTTTGGAAGTGAAGTGTGGAGCGAGATTACTGCCAGACTACACCAAGTCGGATAGAAAAAGAAATGAATCGCCATAGAGCCAACCGGTCCTGGATTACATCCATCAGTACCCAGAAAAGTGGAGGCAACATAATAACAGAGTGCCCAGAAGAAGAATTCCCAAGACAATATTCAACTAGTATGTACTTAGTCGGCTTAGCCTCGTGTGTAGGGCTTACATCCCCTAGGACTTACAACTCTGCCTATGGTCAGAGGGCTGTAGACGAGCATTGAATCAGAGAATGAGAATCGGTCCATAGCGAGGTATGAGAGTGAGGGAGAAGATGATATGAAATGAAGGCGCAATGGATGAAAGAAAGGTCTTGGTGGGAAGCGAGCGGTATAACCTCTCAGCCACGGCATCGCCACTCAATTAGTACACACCAATGGAAAATGATCATAACAGGCCTCACGAGGAGATGGGGAGAGAACTTAAGTAAACCGTAACAGTTCTTTGAGAGATGAAGGCAGTGATGAGACTCCAATATGTTAAACATATATTTTGATCAACATCGTTAGAGCCGTTTTTGAAAAACATTAAAAACAAATAATGCAGCGTTTCCATGTAAAGGCTCGATTTGGGTGAAGGAAGGAAACTTTTTGTGTCACATCCTTGGAAGACTTGTTATTTATGTGATTATTGGTTTTTGAGTTATGCTGTTCACACACATGCACGCACTTTTCTAAAAATATTCTTTTTTGGTTTCACTGACCTTAAAACATGTATTTTCGGTGAAATTTTGAAATCAAACTTTTGGATGAAATAAAATACTTCCTCTACCTGCTATAGAAACATGGTTTCTTAAGAAATGTTGTGAGGCACGAGAACTGGAAAGCTTATAAGGGGGGTGAGGCACCAATTGCCAAAGTTTGGGAACTACCGTTCTGAATTATGTTAGATTCTTTCTTATAGGCACACATACATGTACATACTCCAAGTCAGTGGCTGGACCATTGACCCCTTGGCCCAGGAGTTTGACATTATAGTCCTGTGATAAGCAATATAATTTGTAGTTTACATGAGCGACCTGACGTCCCTCTTGTAGACAGTTTGTCGCTGTAACATCGTTACACACCAGCATGTACACAGAACCACAAAAATATATACCTCAATTTCAAACTATTGCATAGTTTTCATACTTGTACATATTTTACTCTGCGACTGTAGCGACAACATCGGTGTGTAAGTGGTGCACCATTTTATCAAACATTGTGTTATATTCATATGACTTCCTCCACACACTCTTCTATACTCTATTCTTATTAGGGCTATTCTTATTTCTAGTTCGTGTTAATCGAGATAAAGAGTTTTCAGAAATATTTTACTTACACATTTCATTGTAGGTTCAGGAGGAATACAGGAGGTTGAAGCAAAAGTCAGATCGTAGAAAAGTGGGTCTGTATATATTGTCTTTGAAATTCCATACATTTCCTAGTCATCACGAGAAACAAATGAATGGCAACTTAGTACTTCAAAAAAGTATGAAGTGTTTGAAAGTTCAAACCAATAACCACAAATATCTCGTAATGTTTAACGCTGCAAATATCTTGATATAAATTGTGTGTTTTAACGAGATCTACATCTTTTGTACACAAAATTCATTCAGAATGAACAGGACTTAATAGGCTATTCTAGAACATTTAAGATGCACACTTTATTAATAATGCATATAACTTAAACATATGAGCTTTTAATCAGTATCGTAATAGCCGTTTTTGAGAAAGTTATAAATAACGAAGATTTTTCCACGTAAAGGGTAGTTAAGGATTGTGAGATTTTCTTGAAAATGTGCATGTCGTATTCTTGACAGATACTGAACCTAAGCATTGTTTGGTATTTATCGGAGATTTCGCTTTTGAGTTATATTTCTCCACACACGCACTTTTTTCTAAAAGTACTTGTTTTGAATTCATCCAGGACCTAAAACATGCATTTTCGTTGAAATCTCGATATCGATTCAATTCTTGGGTGGATCACAATATTTTTGCTACTTGTGATAGGAGAAGTACAAGCGGAGTCATGCATGGAATACCTTATGCTTGAGAATGCAGGACGACAGAACTCATCCATCTTTTCCAGAATGTAAACAGCCAACATGGCAATAAAAGGCCTCTAAACCCTTCATATATGAAACTTAGAGCAAGAGATGAATTTCATTTCACGTCCAAGATGAGACGCATTCTCTGCAGGGTTGCAAGAAAGATAGGGGTGAGTTGCCAAGGTTTATGTAGTAATTCATCCCTACCTTCTGCCGCATTCCCTTCCTGCGAGGACGACAAATTAACGACGGGATTCGTTCCAAATTGAGATTTGTAGCTCACAATGGTTCTCTCCTCTCTAAGGCGGTGTGAAACATAAACAGTACCGTTAGCTTATAGTGCTCTTGTATATGCACTTCAAAACAAGTACAAACACCTTAACTAAGTATAAGTGTGAGGTTTAAAATGTGGGGGAACATGCAAATACTGAATCTGCAGCATACATTTTGGTATAGATCAAAATGGGGAAATGCTGCTTGACTTCAAGCGTACTGTTATGTGAAAAATTATCAAAAATATTTGTTTTGATTACATAGGATTCCCTAGGTGTTTCTGCATAATTATATGATTCTTAAAAGTCAAGGTACCAAACAAATGAACGAGTAAATGAAGTACTCTTTTCCATTTTCGAATTTTTTTTTCCAAGTAGATTTTCACATCTTTAGGTACACATATCCCATTAACTATTAATGATACAGCTTTAAAACTTCTCTGCAAGTACAAATATATATATATATATATATATATATATATAAACTTTAAAATGGATATAATGATTAACTTCTGAATTAATATAACTTAATTTATTAGGATTACATGAAATTTTATACATTTTTCATCGTAAAAAGTAAAACTTGTTTTAAAATAAAATAGTTTTGTCAATTTTTGTGTTTTTGTCACACTATGAAAATCATAATGACCCCGAAGCATAATTATGACAGAAAAGTATACCTTATGATATCAGTTTTATGGTCATTTTAAAAAGATTCTATATTGACATACATTGGAATAAATTTAATTCTTTACAACATAACAGATAACAGTTCTTTAAAATGCACACCAATTCCATAAATTCCCAAACGAGGGAGGTTAAAAACATTTATTTTTCGACGATTATGTTCTTTTATCAATTTCGCGCTCGTGCTACCATGCGGGGGAAGTTGAAATTCCTGCACTCCGTGCGCTTTATATGTTTACTACAGACGATAATAATAATAATAATAATAATAATAATAATAATAATAATAATCCAACTACTGTTATGTATAATTATGGCATGTCTGTAGCATAGTTGAATTTTTCCATTTAAATCTTGCCGTCTTTACTTCCCTTTATTTGTTTACATTTACTTGTGATTTAATTCATGCATTTAAATACAACTCTTTAGACTCAAACAGCGATATCACCTTCAGTTTTTGACTTGATTAACACTACATGGCATTATAATCGATCACCAGTTCGGAGAGGATAGCGCGATCGGTTTTGATACTGCTTTCAAACAGCTGACGGTGGTTAATTTTATTTTCCCTATCGTCGAAAAAATACTATGCAATACATTTGCATTAAGTGGTTTGCAGAAACTCGGAACAAAAAGTAATCGACTCGTATTTTCAAACTTTTTCCGCAAATATGTATTTACTGCACTTGCGAATAATGTACTATTATTTACAAGTAATATACTATTTAGATCAAGGGTGGCGAAAACGCTTTCCTTCCGTGAGTCACCATGTCGTCCTCCGTGGACTAGTGGTACCGTGCTAGCCTCTAGTTCCCAAGGTCGCGGGTTCAAACGTAAAAATCCTTAGCATGGCTTCCTTCGGAAGGGAAGTAAAGCCGGTGGTCCCGTGTCGTAGATTTACGGCGCGTAAAAGAACCTCAAGCCTGATAGAGGCCTCTGAGCAAAATGATCGGTCTTTCACGCCCAATATAGAATGGGACGCTAAGGACCATAGTAGTTAAAGAGCGTCCATAAATAAAACTCAATTTTAAGTGAGTCACCAAATATGCAACACGCACTGCATCACTCAGCAGCACGTGAAAAGCAAATGGAATGTGGCAGAGAGGGAACGGCGCCTACGAGCCATCTCTGATTTAGACAGCTCTTTTCAATGAAAATTGGGTTTTTGTCAGATCCCGCATCCTTACTGCTTTCAGAATGCTTATAAAACAAAATCTGTGTAAGTGATAAAACCAAAACAATAAATTCGTAGTGGTAGAGCCATGATTGGTTGAAATTCGTGTTTCCTTTCATTTTGTTCGTTGAAATTAATATTTCGAAGTATACCTAAGCGAAATTTTATAATGAAAAGGAGTTCATAATTTTGTTTTTCTCAGACCACATTGCGTTTCTTCATCCTGCAAAGTAAGACTTGCCTGACTTGTGAATGTTACATTAAAAAAAGCAAAATCATACTCTGTGTATTTCAAATTGTGTTTCTAAACTCCCTGTTTAAGGCATTCTAAAACACATGACAAGTTCTTAACTTACTTTTAAACATTTGTATTCTAGATGGTATAAGAAATCTAAAACATGTTCATTATTATCTATTAAAAGACTAAAAAGGGATTTACAAGCTCATGAATATTAGAAATGAACTTAGTAGATATTGCAAGGTACCTTTGACATTTTGTTGTTCTGTACAAAGAGAAGATGTAAAAATAAACTTTGCTTGTTTACTTTATTCCGAGCAGCATACATAAATGGCCACTATGTAACTGCTAAGCTATTGGGTATGCTACACAAAAGACAGTCAAATCTTGGTGATGACACTACGAATTCGAATTTATCAAATACTGCAGATGTGCATAAGGAACTCAGCATCAAAACCTTTGAATGGTTTCTATGGTAATTCTGCAGATGTATCTGTGAGTTTCTCCCAAAAACTTGTCTTAAATCTTATTTAAATAAGTTTGCTGTCTTTCCCATTTGTGTTTAACCAGGTTCGTTGCCACCTTGCATTAAATAGAGAGAAATTGTAACACAACATACAAACAAACTATCCAACCGAAATTTATAATTAACAACTGAGAATATTATTTTCCTCGACAATTACAGACAATATGCCAAGTTCAAAGTAGGTGGCTTGGAAAACAAGGAATCTTCATAACCGCCCTACTCATATTTATTTGAATGTCAGATTATTACATCATACCTTCAAGTAATCAAATAACTACGTGACCAAAGGCAAGGTACAAAAGTTTAACATTTTATACATCGTGCGTAATTTATCAGCCATGTGAATAATTATTTCACTGCTGAAACATATCTGTAGCTTATACAATATTTCCTGTGACTGTCTTAGTGCTACAGTGGTTAGCGCTCTGGTTTCTCAACGCAAAAGGCCCCGGGTTCGATTCCCGACTGGAACCGGATTTTTTTTAACCAGAAACATTCCACATTCTCTGTAGATAATGTATGTTTAATAGTAAAAATCTGATTACTTACATTCACGTGACTTTCTCTAATCACTCTTCTACAACTACTTCTCTGTCAGTTTCTTGTTAATAGAGATAAACTTTCATTACACATTTCGTTGTAGGTAAAAAAAATACAGTAGGCTAAAGCAATAATCCGATTTTTAAAAAGTGAGTCGTTATATAAGGGCTTTGAAGTTCCTTGTTGCTTGCATACCATGAGATAAAACGAATAGCGACTTATAAGTGCAAAAAATAAATAAACATTTAAAAATTCAAGCCAATAACAGAGAATATCTCGGAAATGGTTAACATAAGAAAAAATTTACTTTACAGAAATTGTGTGCTTTAACAAGAGCTACATTTTTGTGTAGTAAGACTTTGTCTATGCCTTACGAGTTACTAATTATACTTGTACAAAGTCAATCAGAAGAAGAGGCTGTTCGCAGAAAATTCAAGATACATATTTTATTTGTAATGCATGGTATTTTAATCAAATTCGACAGTCTTTTCTGAGAAAAAAATAAAAGTTTGTTTTTTCCATGTAGAGGTAGCTTAGGATGGGAGATTTGCTTGAAAATCTTCCTTGGAACACGCTGAACTTAAATACCAAGTTTTGTATTTAACTGACATTTCGTTTTCGGATTAGGTTTTTCACAGGCAGACAGGCATACAGAACTTTTACTAAATTCTTTATTAAGAGAGCCTCAAATCATGTGATAAAATCTTGGTATGGAATGTTTCGGTGGAATGCAGTACAAATTAATAAAACCAACTTTAAGGAAGTGTCAACGAGTAGTGTCACCATCAGTTATTTTCAAGTCAAAGCACCCGGAGCACAGAAGTTAAAGAGGACTATATAAACGAGTGATTGAGGAGATCAGAAATCTAAGATTTTACCCATGTCTGTAAATATCAGGGAATTTTGGCAATTTATTAGGAAAATAGTAAGCTTTAAGAAATTACAATTTAAGGGGTTTCAGAAAACGCCTTCTAGGTCATAGTACTACAGGGGTCTTTAAATTTAATTAATTAATTCATCATTCGAGGTTTAATGGCACTGTGCCATGCCGGGTATACCAACAAGTCTTCTTATGAAAAGCAAAGGCAACACATTACTAGTTATCTTCAAACCTCAAATACCCTACACACCCACACCAAAGCAGCAGAGCCAAGTATTAAATTCTCATGCAGCTTAAAAAGGTACTTAAGAGCCTCGTAAGATGTGTATTACAGGAAGGAAGTAATGCAAGATAATGGCGGTACGTAAGTGGGAGTTGAGGCAAACAACATAGAAAACGTTGCATTCTAAGCCAAGACGTACAACACCCAAGTTGTCGTAATGCATTCTTCTGTTGTTTTCTTCTTGTGTGTGCGCGAGGCAATTTAATTTTTTATGGGTCCCTCTTCACTTCGTTCACGAACAGTAGTTTCCTTGTTTTCCTCCTCCTTCAGTAGCCGCCGGCTTTCAGGATGCATTTTCTTGCCACAGACATCCCCACTATCTCTGATTTGCTTTTTGTGTCAGCTAAACTTAAGCCGGATGGGTTTCCTTTTGCTCATTTATTCCCTCATAGGGTTGTGGTTCGTTCCCATACGAAGTAGCGGCTTATTAGTGAACCAGGAAAAAGAAAATTAAGGAATCACACGGAGGAATCCTATCTACTGCAATAAACCAGAGAATAGGCAGGGATTAAAGGATGAGCAGAAGGATTGTCGATATCCCCTGCGCTTTGTCATTGCATACTCCTCAAGGCGATGTACAGATCTAAATTTCTATAAATGATTTTGTATATATGCTTGCATAATGTTTTCTTGATATGTATTTTTTCCTACTTTCTCTGCCACATACCCATAGTGGGTAATAGGAAGTATAGTAGCGTAGTGTATTGTCGCGTCGGACACATTATTGCTGTGCGTAATATATTGTTGAACTGATTGTTTCTTTTCTAACTTTGAATTCTTGTCCGGCGTGGCAATTCCCTCCAATTCCTAGTCAGGTGTGTGCATTGTCGCGTCGGGTACATTATTGCTGTGTATAATACATAGTTGAACTGATTGTTTCTTTTCTAACTTTGAATTGTTGTCCGGAGTGGCAATTCCCTCCAGTTCCTAGTCAGGCGTGTGCATTGTCGCGTCGGACACATTATTGCTGTGTATAATACATAGTTGAACTGATTGTTTCGTTTGTAACTTTGAATTCTTGTCCGGCGTGGCAATTCGCTCCAATTGCTAGTCGGGGGGGTGGTGAAAGCTATTGAGGGAAGAGCCTTGTCTGATAGCGTGGCTCCAGCAGTAGCGTCAGTCTAGTGTGGGTCTTCTGAGTGTTTGGTTACGTGTGCGAGATGGGTGTGTGTGGAGGGGGGCATCTCCCCCAGTGTCGTCTGTAACCTTTTGTGTATAATGTAGGGCACCTTGTTTATTATAATAAATCAGAGATAAATGTGAATTTAGGTGTTTTTATGTTCTAAAGATCCCACGCCCACTTTAGCTTTATGTAGCAAGTTCTTGGTATCTCTCGCCGGCTCAGAGTTACGTGCCCAAATGTTTATGCCGGGGTAACTAAATTTAATATTTTAGCTGCAAAACCTTTCAGCCTCACCCCGATGTATAACAGTATTATATTCCAATCAGCCAAAAATCCATTGTCAAGATGTTACCGGAAATACTTGCTTTGAGTCCCCGTATCCACAACAACTTTTTTTAGAAAACGTCCGTGTGTGTGTGTGTGTGTGTGTGAACAGATAACTCAAAAACGAAATTTCGGATGAATACCAAACTTGATATTCATGCTATCTTCCAAAAATGCGACACAAAGATTTTCAAGAAAATCCTCACCCCAAACTGCCCTTTACATGGAAAAATTGTCGATATATATTTTATTCCCTCAATAATGGCTCTAACGATTTGGATTGAAGTACCTAATTGTAAGATATTTATATGACCTATAGAATGCATTACTTGAATTTTCTGGGAATAGCCTGTGAAGACCTCATTCGGAAGGAATTTCGTGTATTATCTATAACGGGTAAACCATAAGAAATTTGCGAAAACTTACTATACACAAAACATGTGAATCTCCTTAAAAAACAAGTTATTTCAAATAACTTTCTTTGTGGAATCAACCATTTCAGTGATATCCGTTATTATTGGTTTGCATTTTTCAATACTTATTATATTTTAAAGTGCTGTCGCTATTCAGTTGTTTCTCACGATGTCAAAGGAGTATTGAATTTACAGACCAGTATATAACAATCCGATTTTCTTTCTTTTCCTTCCAAGGCGACAGCTTGTTAAACGAATAAACATTTGATTACTGTATCTGCATGTCGAAATAAGTATATCCTGCTTAATTTGAAATTAAAAATATGTATCTTGGGAATCATAACGTGTTTAGAAGAAAAACTTTTTATATTAATAGTATAATTGTAATATGTGTGTGAGAAAGTCATATGAATGTATTGTTATACACCGGGATGAGGCCAAAACGCTCGCAGCTAAAATATTAAATTTAGTTACCCCGACATAAACATTGGGGAACGTAACTCAGAGGCACACGAGAGATACCAAGAGCGTGCTGTACAAACTAAGCGGGCGTGGGATCTTTAGAACATTAAAATACATAAATTTGCATTTACCTCTGATTTATTATAATAAACAAGGTGCCCTACATTACACACAAAAGGTTACAGAAGAACACTGGGGGAGATGCCCCACGCACACACTCCCTCACACTCGCACAACCATTTACTTTGAAGACGTACATTAGACTGGCTACAAGTGAAGCCAAGCCACACACAAAGAGGCTATTCCCTCGACTTGCCTTCACCCCCCCCCAACTAGGAAGATGGAATTGTCGCGCCGGACAAAAACTTAACACACAAACACAACAATTAGCTCAACAATATTATATACAGCAATAATGTGTCCGACGCGACAATACACACACACACACACACACACATACACACACACACACACGCTACAGCATCACATCAGATTTTTTGCTCTTATAGTTGTAGAACGCTCCTGGTATTTAATACTGTCATTTTCAATGAGTTGGAAAATAGTTGCTGTTCCAAGGTTTCTTGGCTGCCACGATCGGCACGGAAGCAGGTTGTGCAAGAGAACTGTTGCAAGGGGCGTTTTCATCCAGAATTCGAAATTGGAGCCGATGCTTTCCCTGTGCTAACAGTTTACACTAGCATCAGCCAACTGAATGCTCTGTGATGTCAGAGAACATAACTCGCTAGGTGACTAAAAGAGCTCCTCATAGCACAGAGAGCAGCTCACTGAGAAGCTGGATGAGGCAAGGGCAAAGGCAAAGCCAATGAATGATAAGAGATGGAGTAATGAAAGAGAGCAAGAGTTTTGGAGCAAGTGTTTAATGCTTGCTCTTACTTCGTAATATCACATGTGGGAAAGGTTCCAGGTACAATGTAATAGTTTTAAATTTTTTACTTTCTCTGCCAAAAAATCCATTGTTAATATTATACCAGGAATACCTACTTAGAAATAGCATAATTCAAAAATAAAAGTGCGAACTTCCTGTATAAGACCAGGGACTTTCCAGGATGCAACGCGATGGTTGCTATAAAGTTCTCACGCCTTAAACAAATGTGGAGCATTTGTTCTCATTGTTTGTTTAAAAAAATCTTTGATACGTTCACATGACTTTCTCTACCTTATCTCTATCTTTATTAGTGGGTACACAAACTATTCCTACTAAAGCTTATTTTTCTATCTACTACATTTAATTCAGGTAAATCTTTGCAAAAATAACTACATTACACATTTCGTTATAAATACAAAAAGATCAGCGATAGTCAAATGTTTAAGAACTGGATGCTATATGCCGGCCTTAAAATTACATACTGTTTCTATGCAATGGCGAGAAACAACTGAAAATCGATGGGATTTTAAAAAGAATGAAAATTATTGAACAATTTGAACCTTTAATGACGGATATCTCAGAAACGGCTTATGCCACAAAAAGCTGATTTTAAGTAAATTATGTGTTTTAAAGAGATCTACTTTTTTTGTGTAATGCGCTTTCGTCTATCGCTTAATGTTTACAAGTTATACAAGATTATACAAAATTCCTTCCGAATGAAGAGGATTCCTAGGCTATTCTCAAAAATTCAAGATATACATTTTATTTGTCATGTAAATATCTTTCATATTTGGTATTTTAACCAAAATCATTTGAACAGTTTTTTAGAAAATCAAAATTCTCGAAAAATGTTCCATAAAAAGGATAGCTGGGGGTTGGGGGGTTTTCTTGAAAGTCTTCGTGTCGCATCCTTGGAAGATACTAAACTCAGATACCAAATTTGGTATTTATCGACTAGTTAGTGATTTTTTTTAGTTTCGCTGTTCCCGGATAGACACACACACGGACGTGTTTCCAAAAGTGCTTTACTTCAATTCAGGGCGCATCAAAATATGTATTTCTGGTGAAATCTCGGTATCGAATTTTTGGGTGAAATGCAGCACTTCCCCTACTTACTATAAAAAAAGTAAAAGTACCAACGGTGTTGCTTAAAACAAATGTTTGTGATCTTATCATCATAAAGAAAATATACGTTTAAATCTTTTGTCCTCTTCATTTTCATTGAATTTTATGCACCCTGAAAAATATAAGAGGTAGACAAGTATTTGCTATGATGGGAAAAAAATGAAAATGTGAATTCATTTACAAATACAAAGTTGTGTCAAGTTCTTTTCGTAGCGGTAGCAGAAATAGTTTTGTTGTATGCTTACCCTTTCGCAAATATAAGTGCGTCATGTGGTGAATGACTTTTGAGATTTTACAATTTTGTTCTTCTTTCTTTCAGTAGCATGATTTTCTTACTAAGACTTGTGATATATGGAAAAATTAAATTGAGTTTTATTTATGGACGCTCTTTAACTACTGGTCCTTAGCGTCCCATTCTATATTGGGCGTGAAAGATCGGTAATTTTGCTCAGAGACCTCTATCAGGCTTGAGGTTCTTTTACGTGCCGTAAATTTACGACCACCGGCTTTACTTCCCTTCCGAAGGAAGCCATGCTAAGGATTTTTACGCCCGAAAAAATCCATCGCCCTCCGCCGGGTTTGGACCCACGACCTTGGGAACTAGAGTCTAGCACGATACCACTAGTCCACGGAGGACGACATATAAGGAGATGAATGTAGTTTTCCGTGTTGCATTGTAACTTCATTTTACATTATTTGAAATAAGTTCTAATCAAAATCATGTTATATATGAGAAGTACAATACACAAGGGATATGTGTTAATCTGTAAGGCTAAAAAAAAGTGGCACAAATGCTGCTTTTTATTTATTTATAGTGTTTTATATACCACACAGCGCTAATACATAAACAGCATTGAAATTAGGGAATTACATTCAAGAGTAAGAAAATCGTTGACTAAATTGTATTATAGAATACATTCTCTTTGACAAGTTCCAAAGCGTATGTACGGCCCCCAGGGATGTGGGGAAGTCAAACTCCGCATTAGACACGTTGATCGGCGTATCGCAAGCTGTCACTGCGATATGATGAATTGACAGATCACTTTGCCATAGGTAACGCCGTGATTGCGATCGTGTGATAGAACGTTTGAGTAAGGGAGAAGCGGCTGTTTGCTATTACTTTTTTACCACGTACATAGTAGGTAGGAAGGTGTTGCATTCTACCCAGAAATTGGATAGCGAGATTTCAGCGGTTAATACATATTTTGAGGCCCGAATAAAAAAAAAAACATTTTTAGAAAAAGGTCCATGTGGATTGGGAGCAAATTTTGAATATGATTTAAAAAAATCTGATGTGTTACACTCACATGACTTTCTCTACTCTTGTACAATGTAGATGGAAGGGGAATTGGTAGGCTTTAAGCGTTAGTCAAATATTTTAAGTTGGTTGCTATGTGGAGTATTCCATTCTCTTTGCATTACCAGGAAAAAAATTCTGATGTGTAACACTCACATGACTATCTCTACTCTTGTACAAACTATTTTTACAAACGCTTATTCTCCGTCTACTTCATCTTAATCGAGATAAACATTTGCAGAGTCTATCTTATTGCTAATTTTCTTGTAGATGTAAGGGGAATATATATTTACAAGGGCAATATAGAAGACACAGGCAGTTACACACACGGACATGTTTCCAAAAATGCTTTTTTTTTGGATTCAGGGGGGCTCAAAACATGTATTTCCGGTGAAATCTCGGTATCGAATTTTTGGGTGGAATACAATACTTCCCCTACTTACTCTACGTAGTAGAGAAAGTAAAAATGGCTTTCTGTTTCCTTTCTTTCGAGTCAAGGCACTACTTCAAGTCGTGTAATGCATTACCTCTTTAATCATACGTAAAGAACAGAGAAAATGTTACAATCGGTCCTAAACCCCGATTTTGAAGATATAAGTATATTTTAAGGTGCACTTTACCTCAGCGCAACAGTACTTGTTACAAAATAACGTGCTGTATTCGATAAAAGTTTTTCATCCTCTTGAGAAGTTCGGGAAGCCATAAACTCGAGTGAGGTCCACAGGATTAGGAATACTTGTTTCCGTCGCTACAAGTTTTATCATGGCATCAGGAGAATTGTTTGTTTTAAGTTGAGCCAGAGATCACGTATAGCTTTGGGTCACAACACTGGACCGAACTTGAAGAGTAACTTCCCCCGAGATCACAGGGTCAGAAACTGAACGTCCGAGCATATTTTCTGAACTGTGCTTGGCCTGGGGCGGAGTCCCTTGGTAGAGAAGTGTCTCATTTGTCACGCAAACTTTGTTTGCTTGTATAGGACTACTGTGTTAACTAAACTCTGGAATTCTGTCATTCGCATTTCACGTCGTTCAAAATAAGGTCACTCTAGAGTCAAGGGAAGTTGTCATATACGATGTAACATAAAGTAAGTCCCCTTAGCTGTTCATTGCATGTTATATACGCGCATGCATCTTCAGCTTCTCCGTGCATTCACTGTTTCGTGTATAGTTTGTTTTCTTTCGCTTTTTCGCCGTCATTTGTTTTTCTTTCCCTCTGTTTTGAGAGGTAGAGATGATTAAAAGCTTCCTTTACAGACATGCTGTGGTATTCTTGTTTATTTGTTGTTTTATTTATTATATTACGGTTTTTTTAACATTATTGTAGCCCCACGTTGGGCGCCAATTTATTACGGTATTACTTATAATGTTTGTGTAGTTATGTGATGTTTGTATATGTGTTTACTTCATGTGAAGCCATCTTGTGACGTCATTCATTTGTTCGGTTTGTAGCTCCATCTAGTGTTAGCAATTTGTGGTAGTATTAGTGTTTGAAAGAATTTTAAGTTTTGTTTAGTGTCCTCCGGCTAGCTATTATTTCTCAGTCGAACATGTCTCTTGATCAGAGTGTGTAAACGGAAAGGAATCTTTTATCCAAATATAACACTGATGAAGAAATTTGTTTTACACATTTATTGTCGAACACGTTAACTATCACATTTATACATTGATCTTGACACTCGCCAAACTGAAACTGTTATAATAACTTCTTACTGATATTTCTTAATTTGCGTACTTCAACTTTTTGTATAATTAACCTTACAACACTTTAGATTATTCATAATTCTGCTGCGCGTAACTTGTGAATCGATACCCGACGTTTGCCGTACAAATACTTTCGACGAACTGACTGACTGAAGACGACGTGTAGTGTACACAGATTTTTGATGAACTGAACGACTGAAGGCGACGTGTAATGTATTGAGATTTTCGATGAACTGACCGCGATCTACCTCTGACTTGGCTTTTTATACACCAACTCCCCGATATGCCTAAAGATTATAACTGAGTTACTATTGGCTAATAAAACGCGCCAACATTAGCGTCTATTTTAATATCCAATGAAAATTATGAATACATATGCTCTAGGGAAACATTCAGAAGGTTCTCAACGGAAAAAAGGCGCCAATATTACGTAACTTCCTCGTTTCCAATAATGATAAACAGCTCACCCCCTCGCTGCATTATTGCGCTATTATTGACAGTTTCAGTAAGGTCGTATAAACTTACTTCCCAACAATATTTATAATCAATAAACATCTGAAATCAATGTCACATAAAATGCATATTCATATTACAATCATTATTTACATTTAAGTAATTTGTGATACAAATTACTGCATCAATTATAGAACCGATTAGCACAACAATGTGCTAAACAGATACGGAAGCAAATACAGTTGATAATAACAAAATAAATAATAACAAGAGCGGAGATGAACCACATAAAGCCCTTCTGGCACAGGGTTACCAGATGGCAGTCTTCAAAAAAGAGTATATTTCTAGATTTATACAAAAATTTGGAGAAGTGTTATAAGTTACTCGACATTTACCTAAGTGACATTAAGATAAATTATAATTTTTACAACTGCACTCTTATATCATGAAAATATTTATACTGTGAATACTGCACTGTATGATTTGCAACTGAAACACATACAGAGTGAATCACCTAAAACTTGCACCGCAATATTTCGGAAATGTAAGGTGCTATTGATATGCAGTTTTCACAGCATTGAGTGGTAGTCAGGGGTTCGTACATTTAGCCTATAAAAGCTTTTAATAATACTGAGAAAGTGTATTTTTTGAGCAAACATACAATTTTTTAAATGGAACAATGCCTAGTTACATCAACAGAATAAAGGTAGGGTAAATACACTTTCTCAGTATTATTAAAATCTTTTATAGGCTAAACGTACGAGCCCCTGTCTACCAATCAATGCTGTGAAAACTGCACATCAATAGCATTTTCCATTTCCGAAATATTTGAGGTGCAAGTTTTAGGTGATTCACCCTGTATATAATAGATAGTATTTCATATCAATTTATCTAAATATACAACGTTACAATAATTTGTGGGAGATTTTAATATAAACTATAAAAAATCATTAGTAAACTAGTCATTCTCATGTGTATCATTATTCTCTGAAGTACTCAGATATTTATTTGATGACCCAATTTCTGAAAATTAATTTCTTGTTTTGTAACAAATAATCATAAAACTGCACACTAGACAAATCCTTATAATTCTATTGCACGCTAATAATTCCGTTAACAGACACAGCACTGAGTCTATTTCTATCTTTGATCCACTGACTGTTTACTAGTGAAAAAATCCTTCTACACTAACATTGTGACTAGGAATAGCAATGCAATTTTGAGTAGCCCTGAGAAACAAGCAACATTCTTTGGCTCCTGGAAATATTTACACCAGATATCATTTTACAACAACTGATCTCCTCCATTAACATTAGCCTGGTTCGTCAAAAACTCCTGAAAATTGCAGAACTGGTCAAAGCACTTTATATCATCTATTTTAATATTAAGCTTATCATTTAGATATAGAATTGTTTGTTCCACATCTTCCCAGTTTGGAAAATTCTTCAACCCCATCCATGTAAACGCTAAAAACTCTTGATGCTGAACCAACCATTTCTTTCTATTTAATCGTTGCATCATACACATGTGCTTATTTCTCCTTTTAGCATATCACATTTAGAACCATAACAATCGTCTTTTTTTTTTTTTCTAAAAACGTTGTTTAGTTTCAAAGATTTGAAATTCTGGATTTGTCTTTCTTGAAGAACATTCAACACACCCTCAAGAATATATATCATTTCTGCAAGTGAATTTTTCTCTTTTTCTAGTGCTAAACTATTATGGTGAAATAATGACGTAAGAGAATGAACAAACCATAATCACGCTTCACTAAGCTCATCTTGAGAAAACATTTTAATCAAAATTGTAATTTCATCCTGAGAAATGAAATATGGTTGTGCAGGATACATTTCAATTAGTGTTGTAACACAAGGGAAAAGAGACAGCCACCTAGTCTTAGAATGACTTAATAGTTGCCTATATTGTACATCTACAAAATCACAAAGGCCCTTAAGACTTTCAGTGCGTACTGTGTAAATAGAAAAATAATTAAATATTTTTAATATTATGGAAACAACATCTAGTGTGAGTTCTGCAGCAATAGCATTTTGGATACAGTTATGTAAAACGTATGCATCATTTAAATTGTTTTTCAGGTGGGCGAAAACATTATGTCTCGTCCTCTTACTAATTCCACGAAAATTTGTATTCGTATTGTCCCCGGAAAGAGCAACACATTTGTTATCAATACCTCTGCATCTAAGAGTATTGTATATGTAAAATTCAATCGTTTCAGATTTTTATTTGGAGTGCTTTAAGTTCTATCACCTTTGTTTTGAATTCCCGTCACACGAGGGCTGATCAATAAAGACAGACTGATTTTTTCTTGTAGCTTCCTTGATAGTTTCCTGTCTCTACCATGGATATTTGAAAAGAGCGGGGTTTCATGTATAATGTCCATAGGCAGCAGCACTCTGTTATCGGTAGGTTGGTAATAATGCTGTATATTGTTGACCATACTTGAATTTCGCATACCACAAAATGGAGGTGACACAAGAGGAGCAATACAGCGTAACAAAATTTTGTTTTCATTTAAATCATACAGCCCCTGAAACTTTCGAAAAGCTGAAGCAAGCATACGGCGAAGATGCTCTACCTTGTGCAACGGTGTTTAGGTGGTTCAAGGACTTCAAAGAAGGGCGAGTCCTCTGTGCTAAGCAAGGTGGGCCTGGTGTTTCTCATTTTCGATTGTAATGAAATGATCTACCAGCATACAGTTCCCCCTCACACTGCTCTTACAGCAGCGTACTACACGTCAGTATTGGCTACACTCAGGAAGCACATTGCAAGGAAACGTCCGGAACTTCATCGGAATGGGTGGCGACTTCATCACGACAAGAGCAATCAAGACCAGGAATTTTTGGCTAAATTCAACATTACCTGTGTACCGCATCCGCCTTATAGCACCGATCCTGCCCCATGTGATTTTTTTTTATTCCCATCACTAAAAGCAAAGCTCCGGGGCATTCAATTTGAGAGCACTGTAGCAGTGCTGAAGAAAAGTGAGGCGATTCTCAAAGACCTGACAAAGAATGGCCTGTACCATGTGTTCGAGGGCTGACAGAGACGCTATGAAAAGTGCATTCAAGTAGGAGGCGACTACTTTCAAAAAGATCATGTCAACATTGAAGTGGAGTAATAAATATCTGTGAAAAAAAAATCAGTATCAGTCTTTATTGATCAGCCCTCGCAGTATTGGATTAGAATTGCAAATAGCTTCACAAAACCATGGTTACTGCCGACTGTTCCAACATCAAAACAAGAAATACTCTCTAAACGGCAATAGACACATTAATAGAGTGAGGTGATAATACAGAATTAATAATTGTTTCTGTTTTAGTACAGGCACGACATTTGTTTAGCTATATTTGAGTCTTTGAATAACACTTTCTGCAGTTTTCCTGTACAGTCCATTGATTTAAAACTTAGAAGATGTTTGACCGTGTGAAAAGCCTTCAGCTACATGGGCCAGATAACTAAGTTTAAAATTTTTTTTTTTTTGCAAAAAAGGTCGTCAACTTTGGACGAAAATGCAGCAGTACGAACCCACGTTGTATGTTTGCCAGTGTTTTGGCGAGCTTCTAGGTCTAAGCCCCCTGCAAAATAATAATTGTGCGTATAGGTTTTTCTGTATACAAAAGCTGAACTACTATAGGCGAATTTCCAATGTCATAATACGGTATGTAGTAATAAACTTAACTTTCGAGGCAGTATTTTTAACACTTAAATGATTTATCCAATTATATAATATAAAATAAAAATACAACAGCCCACCTTAAAGTAATATGTGTATGTAATAATATATAAAGTGTATGTAACAGTCATTGTATTATGTTTATATTATTGTATACATGTATCGTAATGTTATGTGAATGTATTACGTAACTTAATAATGTAGGAGCTGTGAGAATAAAAGCTGAAAATTGCTAACAATGAGATAACCTTGAGACAACAATAAATTAGAAAGTGTAATAATGTTACCAGTAATTCTTGGAACAATTTGTAATATTTAAAACAGTTTATAAATAGCCAATCAAAAACCAGAAAAGCTAAAAGTTAAATAAAAGTATTCTATTTGAGTAAAATTAGCCAATCAGAGACTTGAAATAGAGAAATTTACAAATTCGCTAGTAGACAGCGTTCCCAACCGGACGCTAGACGCGTTCCTGAATAGTACAATACGTATTCAGTGTGAGACATAAAATAATATAAAGTTTACGTATTTAAAAAGCGCAATTAATAAAAAAATCTCACAGCTCTACAGAGAATATATCAGTGAAGTGTTATTTAATCGTGTGAAAGATTAATAAAAAGGAGTGAAACAAAAATTATAATTTGTGTAAACCTACATTCTTTAGCCGCATCACCCCCTGCTAAGAGATACATGTTTCTTCAAATTAATACTGACGCAGTCGAGGCAAACATAAATATGTATAATATTTAAAGAAACATTAAAATACTAAATTGATTCCTAAACGTGGGGGCGAAGGCCACCGGAAACGTTGTATCGTACGTGGTTGCAACCATTTCAAGCTTTGGTTCCCCAACAGTGGAACTACAATACAATACAACCTTCTTCACTTTATTAGCAACCGAAACGAATGTACCAGGTGGACAGATAAGACATTCTGTCTCGCAGTTGATTCTTCCCGGCCTGAAGTCAGGACATCGTTTTTGTAATTCGTCACTAAAGACACATTTCGTTTTGGCATGATTTCGATTAAACATTAACACTGCTTCGCTTCCCAACAAGCAACTGGGAGTAGAGCAGTTGCAAATAAAAATAATCATTCTAGAAGGCGAGCCGAGGTATCTTGCATTGTTGCATATGTAATGCTTTTAACTGGCAGCCTCGATAATTGCCACGCTAGTTATTTCAATTGCTCTGAAATCGCAACTTTGAGCTCGGCGCGGCAGCTACATAAAAAGAGAAAAGTGTAGAAAAAATATCACATTGTTGGAAGAAAGGTTGAATTCAGTTTGCGATTGTGAGAGATCAGAGTTGTATTTCTGCACTTTCAAGTTGAAGCAGTTGTAACTCAAAAAAAGACATTTCCCCATTTTCCTAAAAACCCCCCGGACCAATTTTTAGGGTCCAAAAAAGAGGACATGTCCGGGTAAATGAGGACGTCTGATAACCCTACTCTGGCACTAGTGTTAGATAATGCCGCTATTAGCCATGTACCAGATAAGCAATTGGTTGTTCAACTAAGGCTCCCTGCAACTAGCTGATCAACTGCGGTATTTCTGAATCGCTGTGTCAGTGTCAAATGTGGCATTGAGTGGTGTGGAACTCCTTGTTCTTCTGATTAAAAAGAGAAAGCGTACAGTAAGAAGGGGACAACAGGCTTGAAATTTGCTATAACACGGCAGAAAAAACTTTATTTTACCCAACTTGATATATTAAGTCCTCAGTATTTATCTTTTCAACTAATTGTGTCAAATTCAACTGTTCTGCTTGTTTCTCTACAGCAGCTTTCCGTTCTCTGCAATAAATACGGTTCCTATAGTGTCTACAGTGTTTCTTATATAATTACATTCAATGTAGGCTATTTGAATTTAACCTAAAAATTATATTTCAGGTTAAAATGGTCCTTATTATCTGCAGACCTTTCAATATGGTCATTGTATTACTGTCGTCACTAGCCATGATAAAACACTACAAAATTATAATATCAAAACAGATCGTCACTGCGTTACGCCTCACATAAAAATGACTCATTTTTTTTATTTTGTATTACAAACCTGCGAGACGCATGCGCGAGAAGGCACAGCTAGTCTCACCACCGGTCGGGCCTGGCTAATAGGCTGCATATACCACAGTGCTCCCCCCAACTTAGTTGAGACTAGTTGCAAGGTTCTGATAGAGTCCCCAACTAGTTGTATAACTTTTTGTAGTTGTACAACCGATCGCTCACGGCTAATGGCTCCAATTTAATAATATCCCATTACGAGGGGTACACAGTCGTCAACCAGTTGATCAACTAGTTGCACACGGCTAATAGCGACCTAAAAGCACAAGTTATTGCTAAAGATCTTCTTGCTCCGATTCGGCGTCGGAAGAGAGCAGCGGTCCTGCGGGAGACGATTCTAATCCAAGGAACTGCAACAATTAATATTCCTTGTGAAGTGGAACCTCATTAGTTCAGACCTTTGGCACTGAAACATTTCCAGATTAAGTTAGTTTGTAAGAAACTGTTAAATAATTGCTATTTTGTCCTTCGTTATCAAACTTTGATTTATCCGCCTTTGCAGGTTCAAAATTTAGCAAACCGTTAACTATTCCATTAAATAGCTATCCGACTCCGAGATTTTCTTTGTGAAACATAATACAGCATTGCGAAAACAAATCCTAGTAGTACATATTATGATTTACAGTCCGTTTATAACGGACTAGCTGGCTGTCCAACGTTGCACGGTTAGCTATTTAAACTCGAATGACGAATTAACTAATATCATTTACCTTAAGGCAGTATTTTATATCACAACATGCTATGAATGCCAGAGTGATTATAGTGTAAATTAACATTATTGTATATACATGTTTTTAGATGCTTGTTAACTATAAGAACTTGTTAGGAAATACGTTTGCATTGCCTAACTGAAACTGACAATAGAAGTGGGTTACAATAAACCTAGGGGGTGAGTTGTTTGTCACCAAGAAGAGAAAGCCGAAATTGAGATCACAGGGTAGCGTGTCTTTTTTAGACATGGAGGGAATATCTTCCATAGAGTATATATGTCAGTAGTAGTGATTGGCTGACCAAAAGAGACGCTAAAGTTTCGCAATGTGGTAACCAATAAGAATTATATTACAATGTTTAGGCAATTCGAGATAAAAGAGTATATATTCTCGAGCCATAAGGAAGTTTCACACAGTTCTGAAGAATCTCTCACGAGGTACACATCGCAGAGTTAGATACAAATGTAAAGTATGCGAAGTAATTATTGCGCGGCAACTAAAACGACTGTAGTTACTTTTAGAAATATAACAGTTTCAGTCGATGTATAAAAGTTAAATATGACAATTATTAACTTAAACTAAGCGTGACAGCAATAAACGATTCAGATGTTTATATCAGTGCTATCTTTTAGCAACAACTCCTTTCCGTTACACACCGTGCTTAGAGATAAGTGCTCGACTGAGTTACATTGGTAGCCGGAGGACAAAGAACCCAAATTTAAAAATAATAAAACAATAAGCGCCCGACAAATAAAGATAACACAAGTCACTGAGATACTGCGGCCACATCCCGTTTTTTGTGAAATTATTATACAACAATCTGGAATATCTTTATGCCGAATCCTCCGCTTTACCCCTTATACACAGCCGCGGCTATTCCTAATAACGGATGAGAAATCCTCTGACAGTCTTGCAAAAACATGTGAAACATCAGCGAACGCCTGCCTTCCTTAACCTCCCCCCGACAGTCTCCCAAGTTCTGGAAGTTCTGCACGGCCTATAACTAATCTTTGGCGGTGGAACAATCATCTGTTGGAATGGTTGAGTAATTTATAGATACCTCTCTTTGGTCCCATAGCTATATAATAACAAAGGCTATATAGTTTTCAGATAATATACTGTCCACCAGGTTAACCGCTTTGGAAAAGACTCATATTCTGGGACCATGGAGAAAAATTATATTTGTTAATTATGTAATATTGTTGACTGATTGCTTAAATTGGCTGAACACAATTTTCTCTATTTATGCAATTATTTAACATACCCTGCAATGATCTTGATAACACACACAGGAAAGCAAAATTAGCTTACATTGAGGGTTATTAAAATAGGTTATCGTTGGTATCGTATCGTTATAAGCAGATATTGATTTGCTGTGTGCTAAATCGTGAACATCTGCATTCCTTGGAATCAAATATCTGCGGCATTTGTCTTATTTTACACGCATATTCTGTGAAGTAACAACTGTTTTCTACTCCACGCCCAAAGTCAAAGCCTTCTTCGCAAGCATGTTCTTTTATAACACCACTGTGTTCATATTCAAGCAGAAGGCCTTTGTAAAATCTTTATAATCTTTTAGTAAATTATGAAAATAAATTAGACGGTGTTTATAGACCAAGTCCGTCAGAAAGAGTTGGGCTTTTCAACTAGGTAACTAGTATAGTGATAGATGAGATAAAAATTAAAATTTTAATTATTTATTCTAATTAAATATAGACTTTTTGATTGGAAATCAATTGTACTTTTATACTAAATAAATTGTATTTATCTCCCTCATCAATAAATAGAAATGTATCTATAGGAATAATCATACTACGTCCACGAAGTGTGAAATAATTATCAAAATCGGTTGAGCGATGTTTGAGATTACGCATCACACACACACACACACACACACACACACACACACACACACACACGTACACGCACACACACACACAAATGTTTATAATATTAATATAGGCGGTAATGCATTTACAGTTGAGTAAAATGGGCACGAAGAGGATTTAAAGCTAATTGAACCCCTTAAAAAAATGCGATTTTGTTTAATTTAATGGCAGAGCATATTCCTGAAAACGCACTATGGATACAGTTGACATATTCAACATATTGAAAATTATGGTCTTCAAGAATGTTCTTCATGGTCTTTATATTTATTTAAATGAATCATTCTGCAGCTGTTATATATTGTTATATGAAACACATTCCAACGACAATGCTTAGATGCGTTAATTTATAGATTAACAGCAGAAACATACTTCAAGCACATTGTCATAACATATCGAAAAACTCATTAATCATAAAAAAAACCCTGGAAACAAACCATTTGCACTCTGAAGGTAACAACGTTTTTAGTCAGACCAGAGTAACCAAGCAATGGCTTCGTTTTCACAAGATTCTGTACAGAATAATGACGTTCCGGTCACCGCAATACGGGAATCCCAGGTTAATTGCCATGTAACGCTATCGTGGCATGTATTTGTTACATTCGTTAACTTGCAGTACTAATGGTAATAATTGGTGAATTCTATGTATGTTGCAAGGTGGCGGGATGGGCTTGCCAATCATTAGCATATTATAAGTCCCATTTTCGAACTTAACATAATGAACGATTTATGTAACGGATAAACTATAGATCGTGGTTACATATGTAGTTGACGCTATAGGCGCCTACCAATAGCGCTTGTCGAATCACTAAATGCATTCTTACACCCCAACCTAACAAAGAAGGGGGGGGGGAAGACTAATGTGTTACATTCACAACATTCTTTACTTTTTATCTGTTGTATAACATAATCTTACAAAAAGTGGCTACTTATTGTTAATCGAGATAAACGTTAATCCAGATGGTTTCATTACAACTTCGTTGTAGGTACAAGGGGCCTACAAGAAGCTGAAGCGATAGTCAAATCTTTAAACAGCGGGTCGCCATATGCTGGCTTTGAAATTCCATGTCCTTACAGGATTCACAAGAAACAAACGAATGGTGACTAGCACTTTAAAAATTATTATAAAATATTAGAAAATTCAAACCGATAGCAGAAAATCGTTAAAAGTTGTTTCATAATCCCCTTTAATTCTGTGGTCATATCCAGGACTTTGACTTGAGAAAAACGAGGGTGTTATATTACACGCTGAATTGTGGGTTTTCTTAACACTTATTTTATTGTTGTTTACTATTAAACACAAATTCACTCACATTGAAACTTTCAGCTCTGCGGGGGACAGGGGATAATTCTGGTAAAGAAAATCCCCCGCTCCAGCTAGGAATCGAATGCGGGACTTTTAGGTTCAGAAGCCATAAGGTAGACTACTCGACCGCAGAGACAGTCAAATTGTTTTATGTGACTTACACATTTCTACGAGATATACGTTTTTGCTTTTTCTACTACATATTTACAGTATTGTACTCCACCCAAAAATTCTATTTAGAGATTTCACCGGAAATACCTGTTTGATATTGAAGTTAAATACAAGTTATGTATTTATAAGGATTTTCGTTTTTGACTTGCTATTGACATAAGCGCGCGCGTGTAGAGAAAGTGCTCTTTTTGTCTTCAGGAGAGCTCAAGACACATTTCGGATAAATCTTTATATCGAATTTTGGGCTAGAATAAAATACTTCCTCTACCTAATGGATGATCAGCATAGAGCAGAACAGGTTTCGCGGCTCTTAAGCCGGCTGGCGGTGCTGCTTGCTGTGAGCGCAGCACAGCACGTCCACAGTAAATATACGACTTTCACGTGAGTTATTTCTAACAAAGAACCAAAAACTAAACACTTAGAAATAAAAGCACTCACATGTATCAAACCAGAAGATGTTGGAAGTACCTTCTTTCGTTATTCAAGCATTTCTATCACCTGCTTAGGGAATTGGCCATTACACGCTGCAGTTCCCTCTGGGAAATGCCAACAATTTCTTGACGAATGTTATTTTTATATTCCTCTAAAGTATGTGAATTTGTTCTCTTTTAATTCCCCCATGGATAAAAATCGTAGGGGGTTAAACCAGGGGAACGCTGAGGCCATATGTTGTTAGTGATAAATCTATCTTCAAACACTTCATAAATTTCCTATAAGGACACGTTGCTGTATGCGCCGTCGCAGAGTCCTGCTGGAAAGTCGCGTAACTTATTTCCTTCTCAGTCCGCCAACAGATTGGCCGCAAAATGTTTTACACATACCTCTCACTATTAATTGTTTCTGAGAAAAAAGGGTCTATTATTCCCTCGCCGCTAATTGTGCACTACACTCCTATTTTTTTGATCATGCAGGGGTTCCTGATGAAGGTAGTTAAGCTTTTCAGTACTCCAATAACGATTGTTTTGTGTACTAACATACCCACTTAGGTGGAACCACGATTCGTCCGAAAAGAAAATTAGATTAGGGTTCATTTGACCATCAGTATCTGATTCAAAACCCATTCACAAAATTTCATCCTTAATGCAGGGTTACCCAGTTTAAATTTTTGTACTACAATTTGATAGGGCTTTAACTTGTAGCCCTTTGAACACAGCCATAGGAAATTTCCACTTGCTGTGAAAGACGTCGAAGTGTCGGATGTTATCTAGTGTTTCTTCCATGAGTACTGTATGTGGCCTCTTAGGTTTCTTATCAAGACGATTTCCCGTTTCACGTAATTTATTTACAATCTTTGAATCGTAGTTCGACTTGAAATTCGAACAATGGGAAATCTCTCTTGAAATAAGCCCCTTACAGCACTCGCAGATTCTGTACTGACGTATGAATCATAAATGAATACTTTTGGGGGAACAGAATTTCGGTTCCTAAATAGAACCATTTCACTTAATACGCACAGTATTGCGTCAATTAACAAGCACGTGCCGCGTTTGCAAGAGTTCAACTCGCACTGAAGCCTCGCGCTTCACCGCCGGCCGGTTAAGAGCGGTGAAACCTGTTCTGCTCTTTTGCTAATCATCCAATACTACGCGTATGCGATAGAGGAAGTAAAACGAGAGTTTAATAAACAAAGCAGTAGAATGCTACCCGTGTGCAGGTTGACTCAGTTTGTAGTTTCAACGGAAATGCTTAAGATTATGGTGTAGGTACATGGTTAGCAGGCTGGCCTAAACTCGGAGGTACAAGAAGTGTGACAATGTATCATCATCTCGCAGACCTGAGTTTTTAGAAGGAACGTTAAACACAAGAGAGAGTGTGTGTGTGTGTGTGTGTGTGTGTGAGAGAGAGAGAGAGAGAGAGAGAGAGAGCGAAGAAAGAAACAAAGATAGAGCAAATAAAAAAACAACAGAAAACCCTGCTGACAATTTATATTTGTCCTCTCCGCATACTTCACTATTTTAACATGTTGCTAAGATTGTTTACATGTTCATATGTTGTCAGTCCAGTTTCATACTTTGGCTAATCTTTCATCATATGCTGGTCTCTGCTGATAAATAATATATGTTTCCAGTGTGCTGCAAGAACTCCCCCTTGAGCGAACGTTACCACGTGGGTCTTTGGAGCGGCAAGCGGTGGACTTGCTGTCGACTCTCCACGAGATCTGCGGAAGGCTGTGGTACCTGCACCTCCTGGTCCATCAGCTCGTCTAACCAAGCCCTCAACAACGAGTCTCCTCCGGAATCTGGCAACAATAGGATACACGTAACAGGTAGGGACCTACACTGCATGATGGTTTTAGGGAACATACCACTGAAAACGCATCTTAAGTAGTCTCGTCGTACGTAAACGTAAATTATTTTAAATTATGTCTCCATAGCTTGTTTAGTTTTCGAGTTACTGCGTTTGAAAAATTAAAACAAACCAAGTTCTTATATTTAAACATCCATGCCATTTATCTGATCAGAGCGCACAAAACTGTTATTCAAAGGAAAATACTTTAAAAAAAAAGTCAATGCAAATTTCTATTTTAGAGCTCATTTTTTCTTTAAAAATCAATAACCCAAAATCTTTGCGCAACACAGAATGTAAACTGTTTGGCTTTTGGGAAGATAATAAAATTCTTCAGCAGAACTGGATGAAAACTCCATCTTGTGGAGTATTTTGAACGAGCAAAAATGGTATGGAAAATAAAAATCCCAAAAGCTCAAATTGGAAAAGGAAAATAATTTTAATTCCAGATTGTTACTGTAAAGTTTTCATAATATCAGAAGTAAAAAGGAATTTGCATTGATTGCTTTAGTGATGCATTCTGCTTTAGACGAGGAATTGCTGTTTTTGCCACAAATAAGGAATAGTCGTTAATGTGTACAAAGCTGAAAGAATCCTTTAAGAAATGAATTAGTTTGTTGAAAGACCAGCGTTGAGGATATCGAGGCAACGAATTAAAGGCAAATCTTTCAATTACCTTTTCTAACCTTTAAAATAAAATAAATAAAATGAACTAAACCATAGATATAACATTATACAACCTCGGGGGCAAATGTCTGATTTGCTGCATGTGCCTTCATGTGTATCAGGTACATATTGGAGCTTTCGAGGGGGGGTGCTTAAAGAACTCTACCATCCATCATGACATGCCTGGAAAGTAGATTTTTCCGCATACGTTGCAGCCAACCTAACAACCCCACATCTTTTCCTATGTTTGATCCCTATAGGCACTACTGATACCACAACCATAAGTTTTTTAAATAATTTCTTTATTTATTTACGGGTTTTCCACTTTACAGCAGTTCCCTTTCAAGTCCCGCTTTCCAGAGATTCCTATCTACCCATTGCCCTTCTTCCATACTCCTCTTCATCATGTCCCCACATATTCCCTCATACCATGTTCTTGCTCTGCCCCGCTTTCCTCTACCTGGCGCTTTCCAATTTAAGATTCATTTAGGCCACCGTTCTTCCGACATTCCGTTGTACATGTCCATACCATTCTAGAGATCTTCTTGATATTCTGTCTATAACAGTTTCTTGTGCATCCATCTCTTGTGTGATGTAGGTGTTCCTAACATGTTGCAATCTGGATATTCTCATACTTCTTCGAAGTCTATTCATTTCTGTCGCTAAAACTCTTTTTTGCATCCTTCCCTTTAATGTCCAACTTTCGAACCCATATGTAGGTATACTTTCTATTATTACTTGTAAAATTTGTTGTTTGGTCTTTTTGGTCAAATTCCTATTCCAAGTAAGGCTATTCAGGAATCTAATCGTCTTCCTTGCACAATTTACTCTACTAGTAATATCTTTCTCGCAAGTGCCAGATTTATCTATTATAGATCCTAGATACTTAAACTGCTCCACAAATTTAATTACCACACTTTTTAAAATAATAATAATAGTCATATATTTTGTTACGTTTTTACGGTTTCAGTCTTTCCTCTGTCTTTACTTACGTTTTTATTTCTTATGCATTTTATTCCTGCGTCATGTTGATTTTCACAGCAGCATACTAGGCGAAAGCATCCAAATGACCTTCTTCTTCTTCTTCTTCTTCTTCTTCTTCTTCTTCCTCCTCCTCCTCCTCCTCCTCTCATTTATTTACTGGCTTGAGCAGACAAGCGTTCCCAATTTTATTTTAAGCATATTTTCCATCTAGACATGGGAGATATCACGTCATAAAGCGCTCTGAACGACTTGAATCCCTAAATGAAGTTTTGTTCAATCTAACCCTGCTCAAGTGGGCTTTTATGCTGTTATATCATTTTCCAAGCGCGGCCTACTCGAGTAAGGCTCTTCTTGTCCTATTCACAATGGTTTACTCGTTCAAACTAAAATGCAAATAAAAACTGGAACACAGGCTCATATTTACGAGAAGAGAACGTGTCTAATCCAAGTCGGACGTATTCTCAACAGAAGTATGCGATTGAGAAGTAATAAGTAATATTAATTTTGCAACCTCTTATTCGTTTAAACTTAACCTATAATTACGTTTTATTTATCACTCTGCAAGTTATTTTTGGACATCAAATTGAACTGTAAAATTAAAACAAATTTATTTGGATTTATTAGGAACCAAAGAAGCGCATCCTTTTGCCACGTCTCTTCAATTTCCGACTCAAAGTTTTCCGCCATTATAACAACTTTTTAATGTTTTAATAATACCAGGTGAAAGTAGTCGATGCCACTGAACTTCAGTGGCTCGACTTTAATGGTCTGTCGTTTATTTAAAAATAAAGTTGGTCATGAAACGGGCATTAATATGCAGTATTCTTACGGTTAGTACTAGCCACCATTTTGATACTTTAAGTCATCCTCCGTGGACTAGTGCTAGCCTCTAGTTCCCAAGGTCGCGTGTTCAAACCCGGCGGAGGCCGATGGATTTTTTTCGGGCGTAAAAATCCTTGGCGTGGCTTCCTTCGGAAGGGAAGTAAAGCAAAGCCGGTGTTCCCGTGTCGTAGATTTACGGCACGTAAAAGAACCTCAAGCCTGATAAAGAGGCCTCTGAGCAAAAATACCGGTCTTTGACGCCCAATATAGAATGGGAGCTAAGGACCACAGCAGTTAAGGAGCGTCCTTAAATAAAATTCACTTTAGATTTTTTTGATACTTTAACCAGCTGTTAATGAGCAACTATATAAATAACCATATAATATTACAGTTATTTCTGCAACTTGTGGCTGTAGAAGCTCGTGATAAAAATTCCAGAGTATAACAACAGTTACACGTTCCACAAGTTGTGTACATTATTTTATTTACAAGCCATAACAAAAATTCACAATAAGCAATTTTGCGAATTAAAAATTAAATACGTGAGATTTAACTTCAGAGACAATTGAATAACTTACACAGCATGTGTTAAAGAGGAAGTTTCGGTTTTAAGACACTGTTTGAAAAATCCGAACTTCTCACACTTGAAACAGTTTATCTGTGCTGTGTTTTTTTGTTTGTTTTGGTTGTAAACAAACATTTGTCATCGATCGCCCAAAAATAATAAGGGATATACACGTGCTACGTGCGTAACAGAATCTCGGAAATAGAAAATATTCGACTTAGTCTAGAGACGGAAGTGTACATGAAAACGAGGGGGGGGGAAGCCATTGCGCAGAGAGAGAGGGATAGTACACTGTCTCTTTCTTTCATTTTCGCTCGCTATGCGCTGGCAGATCTCATAACTCAGAGCAATGCTGCTTACTGCGCAACCTGCACTGACCCACTTTCCTCTATGCTCCTGACTATAGTATTTTCAAAATGTTCCTCGAGTTGGTTATAAACCACTTATCGCCAATATATCACAGTGTACCACTGATATTCTTATGGGGGAAAATGTCAAGGTTTGTAGTAAGGTTTGTGGTTAATGGTTGTGGGATGTGGGTTTGGGAATAGAAAGCAACATAGAAAATAGTAATGTTTGACGAGATGCGGCGCTCTGCAGTTTCTGTTCATAGTAAAATTAGAATGTTGGATTCATTTGAAATGGAAGCAAGTTTGAACAACATCTCTAAAACGATATTTTATATTATAATTGCAGAAATCCGTGATATGGTTGACATTTGTAAAAAGTATAAACTTTAGTTTAGAATTCCCTTAAACACGAGGTGAATACAGAAGCAGGGTTTGTAGAGAAGATCATTGTAGCTGGCGCAGAAGTTAGAAAGCAGTCAGATAACCTAATTCGGGCTCACGTTCAATAGGGAAACAGTCGAAGCTGTGCAACTGAAACATTGGCGCGCATTTCAAGGACACAATGAGCAATTTAAATTGAGTAATTTACATTGCATTTTAATTATGTAGTAAAGTAGTAGTGCATCTTCGATCAAGGCAACTGTATAAGAATAATCTTATGGATATCCCCTAATACTACGAAATTCTGTTGCAGCAAAATATATCTTGAGAGATTTGTGTGTCTCAATCTGGTGCTGAATATTAAGAACGTGTTAATAAAATAGACATAGTATTAAGTTATACATAGAAATGTTTTAGTATGACTTCCTCTAATCCCGATTACCCAAGCTGCAATGTTTTCTATTTCTTCCACCGATGATGTTCATCTTTAACGTGTTACAAAGTTCTTGTTAGGGACTACACAGTACTGCGTGCAGAAGGATCGGTGCCAACAAAATTTTGCGCAGTGATTATCGAAAGTGCTTCTATGGAGTAGCTGTAATATTTAATATGAAGTCAGAATCCGTCGGCCCAAAAAAAGTATACGCTCCATTGTTTGTAAGAGGTACTTTAGTAACGACAAGTATGCACATTTTTACTTTCCCTACTACGTATAGTAAGTAGGGGAAGTATTGTATTGCACCCAAAAATTCGATACCGAGATTTCACCGGAAATATGTGTTTGAGACCCCCTGAATCCAAAAAAAGCATTTTTGGAAACATGTCCGTGTGTGTGTCTGTGTCTGTGTCTGTCTGTGTGTCTGTGAACAGCATAACTCATAAACGAACAGTCGGATAAACACCAAACTTGGTATTTAAGTTCAGTATCTTCCAGAGCTGCGACACAAAGGTTTTCAAGAAAATCCCCCCACCCCAGATTACCCTTTACATGGAACATTTTTCGAAAATTTTAATTTTCTCAAAAATGGCTCTAACAATTTTAATTAAAATATCATATGTTTAAGATATTTTCATGACAAATAAAATGTATATCTTGAATTTTCTGGGAATGTCTCCAAAAGTATTCTTCATTGTGAACGACTTTTGCAAACTGGTAAACCATAAGAGATATACAAAAGTTTACTACACAAAAAATGTAGATCGCGTTAAAATACACAATTTATGTCATATATATTTTTTTTTTGTTGAGTGAACCATTTTCGAGATATTGCTTCTTATTCCGTTAAATTTTTCGATACTTATTTTCTCAAATGGGAATTCGTTATTTATTTTTTTTTGTCTTGGATATGCAAAGAGTATTAATCTGTGGCAAAGAGAGTGGTGCTGCACCTAGCAACCAGCTATTAAGAGATATGTATGTGCTTAAAGGCTACTGTATTTCTATATTGCCCTTGTAAATATATATTCCCCTTACATCTACAAGAAAATTAGCAATAAGATAGAGTCTGCAAATGTTTATCTCGATTAACATGAAGTAGATGCAGAATAAGGGTTTGTAAAAATAGTTTGTACAAGAGTAGAGAAAGTCATGTGAGTGTAACACATAAGATTTTTTTTGTTGAGTGAACCACTTTCGAGATATTGCTTGTTATTTCCTTAAATTTTTCAATACTTTTTCTCAAATGGAAATTCGTTATTCATTTTTTTTATGTCCCGGACATACAAAGAGAATGGAATGCGCCATATAGCAACCAGCTCTTAAAAGATTTGACTATCGCTTAAATACTACCATTTTCCCCTTGCACCTACAAGAAAATTAGTAATAAGATTAATATCTCGATTAACATGAAGCATATGGAGAATAAGCGTTTGTAAAAATAGTTCGTACAAGAGTAAAGAAAGTCATGTGAGTGTAACACATCAGATTTTTTAATACACAGTTTACATATAAGTAGTTGTGCTAATATTTGACGTGTATGCTACGTAAAACTTCCTAGCATCTCTAAAATTCTTTTGACATTTCAAAGACATCTTTATCACTTGTGGCCCTTACTTGGATTTCACTTTTTGGCGCCACCTCTATAAAAAGCATAGAAATTGGGTGTCTCAGAGAAACTGGTTATTTTAAGAGGGAAGAAAATCACTATAATTCAAATGTATGGGAATAAGGCTAAATACTATAACATTGTATGCCATGGCCTGTAAGCTGAGCTTCTAAAAATTTAAAATGAATACAAAGTTCAGGGTGCATATGAATTCGTATCACATATATTTATAGCCATATATGTATAAATATAGGCTATTTTATGTATCTAAGGGTAAAAAATTGGGGAAAAAATAAAAATTTGTGTTTTTTCTTTTTATAATTTAAACACCCCATACCTTTATTGGCGCTTTTGATTTACTAATATCAAATATTTTAAGCCCTGTGCAGCCGTTTAAATACTCATGAATAGCACAGTGTTAATTCCAATTTAAAATGTAATTTTTCTCAAAACTTTTTTCCTCGGCATTTTTCATGCCACATGCGTCAACATTTTTAACGATTATATCCTATTTAGTAAAACTTAAGAATTACTACTAAATATTCGCATGATTTTTTCAACCTCACTAATTATCTCATTTTTAATAATACTTTCATAGCGTCATATTCGTAAAATCGAAAAAAATTCATAAATTTAAATGGTTTACCTTTTCGCATATCTGCATTTGATTTTTAAAAAAGTCCACTATGCTTTGTTTATAATGGTCTATTAAAGACAAAATAAAATTTTGAATAGAATATAACAAATCATTTGACATGTTGAGCATTTTTATTAACATCTAATAATTGATTAACTCAAGAACAAACAAATCCGTATATCAGAAACAAATGCACATAGCATGTCGCTGAAATGTTCAATTCAGTCTTTATAATCATAGTGCACTAAACATTTCAAGTCGCTCAAGTGAAAAATATGGATTTTAAGGTTTTTCACAACTGTGTTGTCTTGGATCTCTCAATTATACGAGCTTTCTCCGGTAATCCGAAAGTTTCGAATTTATGCACCATTTATATCCAAAAACCAATAACATCTAAGGTGAAAATAAATCGTAAACTAGATATTTTTAAAAGCAGTGCTGAAGTTAGCATAATAACGAGTTACAACGTGTCGCGGTAATCTGCTCGTGTTATCTTATTTACTGGGCGCCTGTTACTGTTTTATTATTTTGAATTTTGGGTTCTTTGTCCTCCGGCTAGCTATTATTACTCAGTCGAGCAAATATCTCTGAGCAGGGCGTGTAAACGAAAAGGAGTTATTACTAAAAGATAACACTGATAAAAGAATTTATTTTCACACTTTTATTGCCGTCACACTTAATTAATGGTTCACATCTTTAATCTTTATACACGCCTGACTGAAAGTGTTATATTTCCTAATGTAATTACTGGCGTATTAGTTGCCGCGTACTTCACATTTTGTAGCTAACTTTACAACACGAGAGATTCTTCCAAACTGTATGATGTGCACTTCACGATAGATTCTTCAAGACTGCGCGACGTGTACCTCGTGAATGATTCCATAGAACTGCATGAAACATGCTTATAGCTCGAGAATATATACTCCTTCACCTCGAAATGCCTAAACATTATAATAGAGCTACTATTGGTTACCAAATCGCGCCAACATTAACGTCTGTTTTGTCAGCCAATCACAATTACTAACACACATACTCAAGGGAAGATATTCCCTCCACTTCTAAGAAAGGCACGCTACCCTGACGTCATTTGTTTGTCTCTTCTTAGTGATAAACAACTCACCCCATCGGTTCATTGTTACCCACTTCTATTGTCAGTTTCAGTAAGGCCGTGTAAACTTATTTCCTAACAATGCTTATGGCTAACAAACATCTAAAATCATTGTCATACAATATTGTTAATTTACACTACAATCACTCTAGCATTCACAGTGTTGTGATATAAAATACTGCTTCAAACGCCACCTGAATCACCATTCTGCACTGCAGCATGGAGATTGCCGCGTCGCATTTTCCAAACCGCTTAATACTTTTTTTTCCAAGGGAAGAAAAAGGCTCCAACTATACAGGGCGAAAATCAAATTACTGTACATGGGGATTTAACATGGCAACTCTTATTACAATAGAGTTGTAAGATTTTTCTTTGAAATTAACAGGGAGCGAGTATTAGAGAAACACTGATATCCCATATTAAATACCTATGTCCACTGTTTTGATTTCCATCTTGCTTACAGTTTGCTGCAGAAATTCAAATTTCGTGTATCCTCATTGAATTAAAACTTCATTTTCTGAATCCTTACTCTTATCCTTACCTGAAAATCTTGGTTTGTCATTGGGCGAGGAGGGAGGCAAAAGTTTTCAGCAAGAAATTAGCGACCTGGAAAAAAAATGCCAAGGTCAGTGGAAGGTAAATCTATATGAATAGGAGAGTATTTTTACGAGTGCGCGCGGGCGCGTTTCTGTTGTGTAATCTGGGAAACCTTTCAACCTATTTTGATTATTCTTTCACCACAGTGCACTCTTCTTCCGTATAGACGTAGGTCAAAAGTAGTAATGCTGGGGCTCAGGAAGGATTTTCGTATTCATGTCACCCAATTTCAATCTGGTTGAATCTGAATACATATCAGCGAACATGTCTTAAATAGACTTCCAACCCTAAGGGGCTTAAAATCTTTTAAAATTGAGTTATTGGAGGGGGGGGGGGAGAAGTGCATTTTGCTCATATCACCAAATTTCCATCTGTTTTTGCTACACTTTGTTACCAAGGAGCACGTTTGGTATGGTTTTAGACAAAATGTGGTACACTTGTGTTTAGAATTTGGAGGAAATAATAAGCTAACCTACAGATTTCAAAAACTTACACTGCCTATATTTCCAACACCTGTTGCCTTATCTAGACGAAACTTTTTACACTTATACTATAGGAGGCAATGATTACAGGCCACTTACAACTCGTAAAAAAACTACCATATTTTCAACCTCTTGTGTGGAAATCTGTATTATTTAACCCATGTGGTCAAAATATTGTATAATTATACCTTAGGGTCTGGCAGAAATTATAGTTAGCATACGATTTCCAAAAATCTATCCTTAGTTTCAATAATAGAGTACCTCATTTTTTTTAAAAAAAACTGTCCTAATCCTTCATTTTCAATCCATCATAGACAAAACTATTATGTTTGACGAATGAGAACGCAAATTTTTGCACTTAAGCTGCAGGACCTAGCAACAATTGTAGGATATCTTACAGCTTCAAAAGTCTACTCATAATTTCAACCCCTTATGTACAAATTTGCACCATTTGAACAGTCTGGACGTCACTTTTCGCTTTAGGTGCGAGTGAAAATTGTATACTACTCGCTACATTAAGAAACTACCCCATCGTTATTAACAACCCTTTACAGGATGCACCCGGGTAAAACAGCTATTGCATAATGGGAAGCTATTGCTGGACGCCACACCGTGATATTCTAGAACTTCGTCAGGAAGAGAGACTTTGTGCAGTTTCACGCTGACGCAGTAGGCAAAAACTTTACCTACGACAATCTAATGCACTTGTAATATTTTCCACAAGCCATGTTTCATTTTTATTACTTTTATGTTTTGCAGTGTCGCGTTGGCATTGCTGAACGTGTCAATGAATAATCTGAAGAAAAAAAACGGTGTGTAGAATGAAGACTAAGCCCAGGCTTAAATTCACCAACCCACAAAAAATAAATGTGTAAAAGTTCAGATAAGAGCTGCCATAACCCTTAAGGCTGGTTCACAACCAACGAGAACGAGAAAGTTAAAATACATGTATTCAAATGGGAGCGTTCACAATCGATAGGAAGCCTTCCCGAGAACAGGAAAGAAGAGTTGCTCAACTTTTAACTTTCTCGTTCCCGGGCATGGCGTATTAGATCCATATTCCGCATATTAAACTCTTCACTCTAGAGATTATTGTAGGGGACCGTGACATGAAACAGCTGCTAGTGCTCTCTATAGTCGCAAGCTGGAAACATGAATCTGGAAGAAATTAGTAGTAAATATGCTTCCTAACCTCATCCCGACACCCGCAAATCCAATGAGCGTTGGTTCCTCTGGTGAATAGACCATTTGTACGAGTAGTTTGTTTATATGGAACTCAAATCTGGCTATTACCTCAAAAACAATGGCAAAACTACAAAGAAAAGCAAAACCCGGTGGAAATTAAAAAAAGAACAAACAACTTTAATGTATGCCATTAATTAAAGGAACGAAAGCTTCGCACAACTAGAAGGATCGGAAATGTAATGGATATGCATTTAGATAATGTTTACTCTATCGAATTTTGACCCTGGCAAACCATCGTTATGTTGGCTAAATTGGAAGTAGTAGAAAAAATATCATTGGTAAATTAAAAACAAATGAAATCCCAAAGCACAAAATCGACTTTCACTTTGTGATCGATATAATCATCGATATGCATTCCCGTTCTCGTTACCTGGCTGTTGTGAACCAATATCTTATATAGTGTGTTGCTTCCCGTTCTCGTTTCCGTTCTGGTTACCGTTCTCGGGCGGTTGTGAACCAGCCTTTAATCTTGTGGCCTTGATGTACAAGTTATTTTCATGTGAGCAAAAAACAATTGACGAGGGCTAGCTGCACAAAATGGTGTAGAGTAGAAAACATAATGATGGCAGATAACTACATAGCATATCATGAAAGTATGAGGAAGTTCAGGCTTGACAGAAATACACCAAGCCCATCGGCATTCCGTTGTTTACTTCTTATTCTGCAATTATTTGAGGTAGAGAGGTTTAAGATCTGCTCTAACGACTAATTAATGCTAGAGAGACGTCGAGGAATTTACTTTGAAAATAGAATGGATTACCAACCCGTTTTCGTTTTTATGTCCATTTTATTGCAGTCAGCCTCGAGGCGGCCAGTGAACTCGTCTGTTTGTTTCTCTCCATGCGTTTGTGGAAAAAACAACATGGAATACAGACTGGAACTGTTTTGTTCGGAATATCGATCAGATACAAAGCAGGTTGTTGACGTCCGACGAGTCTTTATCATCAGCGCTCTGAAATATAGACACTAAGCATGAAAATTCGCAGGGAGTGTTCGAGACAGGCATTAATGTGGGCAGTAAAACACCGCACAGAATTAACACTTATTACAATGCCATTATTAATCACTGTTTTATATTTTACAAAGTATACTATGCGATTTTGGTGATAAGTAGCTACATACGAACTTTGCTTGGTGATGAATTGTTTATTGTCTGATTTATTTGAATAACAATGTTTTTAAGACCTCACTTGGAGAAGAGACTTTTCTAGATTTGTTTTATTGTCCTCCAAAAACGCTTCACAGTGAATTTTATCAAACTTAACTAGAACCATTTTCGAAATCTGGAATTTCATAAGAGCGTTTTTTAATGTTTTTTCACGGTTTTGTCTTCACCCGAAAACCATTTCCAATAAATTTCATGAAAATCATTAGAACAGAGAACGATAGCTTGAGCTCTATAAAAGACAAGAGTCTTAAACATTTCTTTAAATTCAGTGTTTGTTAATGAACTCTTAAGATAACCGCACCCGGATCAACAGCTAAATTAACTCACCAGTACTGTGAGTAGGTGCTCTATAAATATTAAACTACCCTCATCTCTCAAGCAATGCTTTAACAGATTTAGAGAAAGCACCCGTGGTTCTATCCCTCCACGGGATTGTTAGTTCTTTTCTTTTAGTTTTTAAATAGATCTTAGGAGGCGTAAAAACAGGTGGGACAGCTAGGTATTTTTTACACCTTTTATTTGGTTTTAATTTTTTTTCTTTCGTAGCTTTCTCTATATTTTGTTCCGCATTTTGCGGGGTTCTTCCTTAAGGCTTTGACTTGAGCACATTAGAGATTTGATCACACTAAAATTGAAATGAAAAGAAAGGGGAAAACAGAGCACTCAATTAGAAGCAATCAAACATTTACTTATAGTGACTCCAGAAAGTATTCGACTCCAGTTTAAAGTCGTCCTCCGTGGTTTAGGGGTACCATGCTAGCCTCTAATTCCCGAGGTGGTGGGTTGAAATCCGAAGTAGAGCGATTGATTTTTTCGGGCGTAAAAAATCTTTAGCTTGGCTTCCTTAGAAAGGGAAGTAAAGCCGGTGGTCCCGTGTCGTAAACTTACGGCACGTAAAGGAACCTCAAGCCTGATGAAGAGGCCTGTGAGCAAAATACCCGGTCTTTCACGCGCAATATAGAATGGGACGCTAAAACCACACTACTTAAAGTACATCCATAAAAAGACCTCTACTTTACCAGCCAAATTAAGAGAGACATTTTCCATTTTAGAAAGAACTGATGCGTTAATGAGCAATTTCAATACAAAAGTGTTGCTGCCACCTCTGTGATGTGGGGGTAGCGTGTCTGTCTCAGATTCAAGAGGTCCCTAGTTCGAATCTCGGTTAGGGTGAGTTATCTGGATAAGTTTTTTCGGTGTTTCCTTATCCTGAGAAGAGAATGTCGGGTAACTCGGGACCCCGGGTTCATTTGCGCATCTTTTCAGCCATTTCGATTTCGTTCATTCACCGCCCGATATGACCTAATCCGTTAAAGGACATTAATCTTCAAGAAAGGGAAGGGGGAATTGTTAATTTCAGATTTTGACATTTTCCCTCCCGTCAGATCAAAACAGATTTTCACCGCAATTTCAGCTGTTATGTAAAAGTATTTACTGTAGTAAATGCATGTAAAATAATTTTGTAAACACTACAAAGGAAAAACTGAAAAATCGGTGCAATGTTCCACAGATTATAAATTTAATAACGTGAAATATCTGGGGGGGATAGAAGACATACATTTTAATTTCTTTCTTTTTTTCTGCGTGTTAAAAATAAGATTTGACTGCTAGAACTTTTTTTTTATTGGAGACGATACTTTACTGGAGCCAATGTACTTAACGATACCGAGTGTGTTTTACAGAGAATGTTACAGATATACATGGCCAAATTCTAAATGGGTATGCTAAGCTTGCATGTACGTGAAGAATCGGAGAATGAAACAATAATAAATGAACTACGCATACCAAAGATTGGAATCACTCAATCCATTTACAGTAAAATCCCACTTAACCGACACTTGGCTTAACTGAAATGGCGGAGGGGAAAAACAAACAAACAAACTAACAAAAAAAAAAAAAGAAAAAAAAAAAGAAAAATGAACGAAAAAATGCGAGATGCTCAAATTCGTGCTGGCAACGTTGATGTGACAATTGGCAATGTTCTTTGTCCTAGCCATAAATTTCAATAAGGTAGTTGGTATTGTATGCAGTTAATCCTTACCCCCTACTCCATATTCCAAAACATGTTGTACCGTTATAACTAAAGAAAGGATTTTAAGTTGCAGCACCTTTCCAAAAATATAGCTATTTTCGTTCAGACAAGTCAATATATGCATTTGTGGACATGAAATGAAGCAAAACAATCACCCTTTTTGTGAGATTACTACCTTTTGTACCTTTTCCCTTCTATTCCATGCTTCATCACCTTTCTCTCCACTTTTATCTGTATTTGTAATAGATTATACAATTTTTTTCTCTTCTTGAACGGATTTTAAGATTTTGTTTAATCAGATGTAAACAATGGTCAATAGATATTAAAATGTCATTAATGGAAAGCACCAGTAAATATTCATAACCCCAGCAACAATATATGGATTGTCATAATTTGCACCTTAAAATCTTTTCACTAGTTATAACAACCCCTTCAGTGCGGAGGACCACTGCTATTTTATTTTTGGTGTTGGTCAATGTGGTTTGTGCTTTAAAATGTCAGAGAAAAGAAAACATGTAGAAGTGTACTTGAACGAAGCCGAGTCAGCATTCATCGTGTGATTTATGCGGCCGGTTAGGGAATATGTAACCGGTCCAGTTGGACAGTAACAGGCCTACCAAATTTGTTTCCTTTATATCGGACGATTGCTTTCCAGATCGACTATCCATTGTACGGCGGCAAGGCACGAATGTGAACGGGAGGTCTATGGTTCAAATCCCGCCAAGACTGAGGTTTTTTCCAGGGTTTTCTCAGTCCTCGTAACTGGCAAATGCTGAGGTTGACCTAAACTTAGGCATGGAATGTTTCCTTCCCGAATTTTCTTTCCCGCCATTCATTTCATGTATCGTCGGACTTGTGTGCACTAAAAGTATCTAAAATATTCATGGATTTATGCTGTCAAAATTCTAAAATATAATTTCGAAGATATAAACTAATCATGTACTAAACTTGTAACTTTAAGCTTATAATTTTTGTTACTTACAATGTAGATTCTTCTTTAGACATCATTTCGGTCGCTGTAATTTTATTTATACAGTAATCATTGTCTCCAAATGCTTAGGTGTAACTTGACGTTTATCGGTTAATACACGTTTGTATGTTGAGAGAGAGAGAGAGAGAGAAAGAGAGATATTTCCACGCTTACAGATATTTTTGGTCAAAATTTGAAAGCACTTGCTAACTCTACGGAATTTTTTTCAGGAAGTACTAGATTTTACCTTGAAGATATTTATACACAGAACGCAAATCTTTACTATAAGGATTTCTTTCTAAAGCACTGTACAATTCACCGCTTTATTTTCCTGCACACTGTAAAGGGGCACTCTTTGAACCTCTATATGGGTGGCTCCATTATTTTGGAGTAATGTGTTTAAACATTCATTTTAAAATTAAAAATTGTTCGCTATAAAACTTTACATACAAGCATAGACGAACATGAAACAAGCAAGTAAAACAAGCTAAATGTGCATTTGCATACAAATGCGATGTCTGATCATCAATGTCTTCCACCTGTAGTGCCATATTGTTATACACTGGGGTGAGGTCGAAAGGTTTGCAGCCAAAATATTAAATTTAGTTACCCCGGCATAAACATTGGGGGACGGCGGAAGCGGCGGCGAAAGATACCAAGAACTTGCTGCACAAAGCTAAAGCGGTCGTGGGATCTTTAGAACTTAAAAATACATAAATTCACATTTATCTCTGATTTATTATAATAAACAAGGTGCCCTACATTATACACAAAAGGTTACAGACGACAGTGGGGGAGATGGCCCACACGCAACCAAACACTCAGAAGACCTCACTAGACTGACGCTACCACAGGACGCTACTGCTAGACCCGCGCTATCAGACAAGGCTCTTCTCTCAATTGCCTTCACTCCCCCTGACTAGGAATTGGAGGGAATTGCCGGACAAGAATTCAAAGTTAGAAATGAAACAATCAGTTCAACAATATATTATACACAGCAATAATCTGTCCGACACGGCAATGCACACACATACGCTACTCATGCATAAGAATGGGCGTTAAACACTACTCTCATTGCACGGCGACAATATTTATAAAGAAAACTCTGTCCTCTGAGTGTTAAGGTTTCGTTTATTAAACTGACCAATGATATATTATTTTATACCATTAACGTCTTTAACTCCGGTGTGTACCACGATCCTATCCGTTGTATACCCTCTTCATGGTTTAAAATGTTCATTTAAATTCTATCACCGCAGCTAACAGTGCAGATATTCATCATATTAGGGCATTACACTTTTACAACAGCGGTGAGAAATCTCATGTTTTTGGAATGAATGTACCGTTATGATTTGTTTAGATTTATGTGGATACCAAATGCTGTGCAAGCAGAGCACTATTGACCTAACTGACTGGTGGACCGCTGGGGGTGCAGAAGCTGAACGTAATTCTCAAACACAGGTAGAACACAATGATAATAACGGCAAAATAAAAAATAAACCGGTTCAGGGAAGGATGCAATTCCACTCCTTCCTAACGTTGTAACTATTCTCAACACATTATATTATGTGTCACAAACATACACTTTACTGATTACTGACGTTCACTAATACGAGGTAAATGTACTTTATAGGGATGTATGTGCTACCGTTTCTGTATAATAACAGATAATCGCAGAATTTCGCCCAGGGCAGTACGCTAGCACAAAGCCAGCCAGGCACCCTTTGACCTGAGAGGTTTGGTTTACGTTGCCGAATTTCCCGAACCTGGAAAGCGCGCAAGGAAAATGCTAGGATGTCAGATATCTGCGGGCATTTGGTTTGGCTGGGCTGCCACTGCTAGCCTCTTTGTTCTCCACGCCCCGTTAACTTTACTACACAAAGTTATACCTACCTACGCTCTACATTTTGTCTTGAAATCTGCTCTCGGCACTCAGCGCCATTAAAAATGGCTAATTGCGAGCTGTAGCTGCAATAAATTAATGCCACTTTATGGCAGGTAATTATTTTTTCCCTTCCTTGCGAAATGTTTGCTGCGGAGAAGCTCCCAGTCTCTAAGCTTATGAAGTTATTGTTACAAGACATGGATCTTGCCTTTTTATTACTCTTTTTGCAGCCTTATTCATGTCTTTGCTTTTAAAACAGCAGTTTCAAGAGGAATATTTTAACTTAAGGATTAATTCTTCTTACCTCGTGTTTCCTTGTTTTATTTTACCTCCACATAATTAGTTATCTGGAAAACTGCCTCTTGAAGGTACTCCAGCTTTAAAGCTTTTAATAGCCCCTTGAGTATAGAAGAGTAAATTTTACATATAAAACTGTAACCTAGCTTTTTCTGATAATAATCGCTCTAGGATAAGTAACTCTCAAGCCAGAAATAATATTTTACTATTAATTTCTGTGTATACATAATGTAATACGTATGTTTATTAATCAATCCATTGCTGCCGTATACAGAAGCAGGAAAAATTACCTAATCGTTATTTTGGAACGGTTCGGAGGATGAAACCGTTCCAAAAATAATCATGGGCTCAGTTATACAGTTCCAAATTAACAGTCCCCTAAGCTCGCAGTAACGTAATCGTTCGAGTATTTTTATAACCGTTTCAAAAGTAAAACTCAGTTCCTAGAAAGTAAAGGGTTGGCTCATAAGTTCGTTCGCTTTTCGTTACGTTTCAATCACTAAGAACGCCTGGGAACACACCTCACCCGCAGCATAGCTACGACAGCGTAGTTGCCGAACTTTCCGTTTACAAACTTTAAACAGAAGGTTGTTCAAAATATAAATAACTACGGCAGTTAGGTTTTATAAACAAACTATTTATTTCCTGCGATATGCACCATTATTGTCGACAATATATTGCCAAGTTCCTGGCTATAGTAGCACGACCTAAATTGAGCTCCAATTCCAACACCCGAATTGTAATTCGTGGAATGTTGACGTGATTCTTTCCACGTCCGTAACCATTGTCCGTCCAGTTCGAGGTTTGTCTTTTAGGGAGACATTCCCAGCTCGAAATCGACTAAACCACTTCAGACATTCTTGCTTCGTTACTGCATCTTCCCCGTAGACAGCACAAATTTTCTGCCGGCATTGTGAGGCGGTTTTACCCTTATGATAGTAAAACAGCATAAGATGTCGGAAATAGTTTGTAAACACAAGTTCTCGCCGTTCTATCCAACGTCAGTCACAGATACACACTGACATATCCAATAATGAGTCTAGTTGTTCTCCATGTCGTAGGGGTAGTTACGCAGCAATGATAACTTAGGTGTACAGAGGGTTCAGGGCTTTCAGGCGCTATAGATGGAACTTGCGAGCAAAACGAACGAACGTATGAGACAACCCTATACGTTGCGTTACAGTACAGTAGTTACAAGTACGTAAATGATGTGAGAACTTGAAAGCTGCTACGAAGTTCCGATAAAGAGCATCACCAACCTGGAGGAATATTTCGGCCAATCGGATTTAATTATGCTATTGAGCTTTTGCGTTATATGTTACACATGCGATCGGCAGTCATGGGAGTTGCCGCTTGTAACAAATTCATTAGCGTCATGGAAACTGATACAACAAGAATATGATGACGATGATGATGATGATGGACGTGAATTACTTTAGCGTGAGTTAAGTGAGAAAGAATTATAATATCTATTTGGTTGTAATACCGCATATTTCGTTACTATTAACATTACGTCTGGAATTTTCGCGTGCACGGCTACATATAAGATATGTTGGACAGGAGCTTAGTCTTTTCGTTGGGCAACATTCGTAAACGAACGAAGATTTATGACTTGATGCCAAAGAACCCGAGTCACAGTAACAGTGTGCCAAGGGTATCTTGCTGTTACGGTTATGGTTAATAGTAAATATTCTTGAACATACTTTTGGAGCAGTTATTTGAAAACTAGTATTTTTTGGAACTAGTACAGTCGGGACTGAAAAATAACCCATTTCTCCACCTCTAACACTTGTAGACTAAGGCTAGAGGTCCACTGAAGAATATAAGTAATCATGTCAGTGACATTCAATGTGAGTTTGAAGGCACTTCTGCTCAATGTTAGAACTTGCATCCGGCAAGCCGAAGATTTGTGTTTCGAAACTTGGCAATAGCACTGATAAGGAACGTTTACTCGTTCGAAACTAAGACACAGTTTGCGTTTAATGTGCAGCTGATCGGTGTGGTGTACTCAAAACTTTTTTTCCCAAAGCCATATTTTGGGTTTTTTGGAGCGTTGGCGTTTTGTACTCGTCATATGGAGGGTCAGAGAGACCTCGCTGCGTGCTGCGTGGCTATTAAAACACTGCTCAAGCTGAATTTCAACTAAAGCCGAACCCCCATGGCACGAACATGTGTGAGTCTCACAAGCTCAGGAAGTGACCCATAGAGAGTAACATGGAAATACCTCGGCACGCACTCAAGCTCTGTGCATATCCTCACATATACGGCGTGCATCTCGAGCATTCTCTTGATGTGAGGGAAACCCCAACCAGCCATGTATCACTGCGAGCGTCTCTCCGTGCATTGCCGATGTTTGCACATGATAAAGTCTGGCTTGGTGTACATTAAAAGAACAATAGATACAGTTCGCGATGGTGATCTGCTTACAATAGAGAGAGGGGCTGATGTTCTGGTGAGTGGCTCCATGCGTCGAGCGCAAGGCAGAGCGCTCAGAACTTCAACGTTCGAAAACAGCCATAAATACACTTTGCGCTAAAACTGTTAGCTGTCCCTGCAACCAAAACGAAATACTATTTTAGTACAAACTAAGTGTGCCATGCAAGATTTTCAACTACCCAGCTTTAGTCTACACAAGGCCAATCGTTAGATATGAATCAGTCCTTGATTGACTAGAAATACATACATTAAAATTATTGCAATATTGCAACTCTTCTTTAAGGACGCCTGAGAATGACTGACCAGGGAACGGAGGGGACACCTCGCACCTCGACCCAATGCGTATCTTTTGTGCTTTAAAGGAGGAACCGCAGGCAGGCCGATCGACAGAGACGCGAAAAGGTCCCTAACGCATCCAAGGTTGATGACCCGATCACACCGAGGCTGCTCAGAGAAGGCTTCCCTTTAGTGGAACGACAGAGAACTCGAGCCATTTGAGGCGGCTCAGTGAAGGCTGCATCGGCGCAATCTGTCCGACAACTAATGACGCTGCACACAATGAAACACGAAATGGAAGCGAAATGATCAAAAATGAGGGAAAGGAAATTCGTTGTAGAGGAGAAATCACTCCAGCATACGCCTTGCCAACCAGGGAAAACCACGAAAAACCCGTGGTCAGAGTGGTCGGCCCTAGGAATCGAAACCAGGGTCTCTCGAATGCGCGCCGCACGTTACCGCGGAGGCATCTCGTTTATGTATACCTCCGTCGGGGTATACATGAATTGGGTGACAGCAGTTCAATCCCGTTTGTAGGCATATGTAACTGTGCCTCCTCTCATGGTTCGCGTTCCGCGCTGACACTGAGTTGATGAAACTTAATTCAGGTAATGATAGTGTATATTAGTGTGTGTGCCGCTACCAAATGTAAATTGTACTTCTACATCATAGTGACGCTAAAATAAATAAAGCATTGACACACAATAAATGCTTAATCATTTCATTGATTTGTGGGCAACTTTATATTCACTAGCTATGCGCAGCACAGCAGTGTACATTCGCCAAATGCTCAGCCGTAATGATGGGCTTTGATTAATTTGTTTCCGAATAGTGCTTCATTTTTATGTATCTTTGCGTAATTGCAAATTTGGATTGATATTGAATATGTTGCAGTGAAACTAATAACGATGATAACGAGAAACCCGATGGAAATGCTGTATTCATTAGTGAGGATCCTTTTACACTAAAGTGAACCTGGGTGTTATTTTGGTAAATAAGTAATTCATGTCCAGGAACAGAAATCATTCGATGCTAAAGTAAAAAACATAATTCGTACCTTTAATTTCAAAAAGCACTCTTTTCCACCAAGTATTGCCCTTTAAAATCTTTGGTGGACCAATAAGTTAGTTGCTGCAGGGCAAACAACAATAATTGCCCATTAAGCTTTTTAATAATTGGTTAATATATGATAAATATTCTGTTATATATCAGCTATACAAAAGCAATATTAGCTCTGGAATTAACGTCTTTTTTATTTTAGTAGTGTTTAACGCCGGTCCTTACTACATCGGCACCACAAGGGGTGAACAGTGATGATATGTGAATTGATAATTGCGAAAGGAAATTTGGGAAGGAAACGTTCCCGGCTTAACTTTAAGGTACATCCCTGGCATTTTAGTAATGAGGACTGAGGAAAACCTGATAAAAAACTTAGTCCGGAGAACGTCATAGCGGGATTTGAATCGCGGACCTGCCGTCGTTCAAGTGAGCCGGAGTCCATAGAGATTTAGGTTACTGGATATTCATCTTTTTCATGTATGGCTGACATGGTACCTGCACACCACGGAGGTGGGCCTATTAATTATATTGCAGTATGCTATTAGATGAAGAACAAAAGAATTGAAGCAGTTATTGTTTCAGTCAATGAGAAAGAAGGAAAGAAAGAAAGAAAAAAAAAAGCAAACGAAGAGCATACATTGGAATTATTTAAAACTAGCAAAACTCCCAGTTGCGTTCGTGTCGTTGCATTAAATGCGGGTCTTATCTCCCTCTTTATCTCCCACTCCACCTTTCTCGGTGTAACAACATCTATACGATGTTTTAAAAAAGCCGACGATAAAACCATTTGTTTTCTTGGGGTGTTAATAAAAATTAAAGTATAGGTAAGATATTTAATAACTCACAAACTTGTTCCTGTTCCTTAGTCTTCTTCCACTGTAAAAACAGATCGTTTACCCTCATACGAGGGCTTTGCCAGAACTACCCGGCCTAACAGAGAAATCACAAAAATGTTGGTAAAAAACATATTTATTACTCTACATATTCTCCTTTCAGCTCGATACACTTTTTCCAGCGATGTTCAGTAGCTTCGATACCGTGCTTATAGTGAGAATCGTTGAGTTCTGCAAAATAGCAGCCATCAACTGCAAACTGCACCTCTTCATCATTGGCAAATCTTTTACCACCAAGCCATTTCTTCAACTTTGGAAACAGAAAATAATCAGAGGGGGCTAGGTCAGACGGTGCATGAGGAAGCAATTCGAACTTTAACTCATTGATTTTGCCTGGTACGTAACTGTTTTATGTACACAAGTAATATTTGTAATAAAACATTGGAATAACGTCTTAAAACAAATCCTTTTTGAAATTTTGTAAAGGACATCACTTGTCGGAAACGCCATGTTTATTAACTTTCGTTAAGTAACATTCAGGATAACTGGATAATAAGAATAATATTTCGATTTTTGGCTTCGTGTCTTATTAGAAACCTTCCATTTTGTAAGAAAGCAATTAAGATGCCAAATAGGCATTTCTATAAATGTGACCTATTCGTAACAACCTGTTGGCCATTGTTGAATGATGAGGTAACATACATGTTAACATCGGTTGTTTATCCAAAATCGAGAATTAGCAGAGAAATTACTGTATGTTTATATATGTATATATTGGGCGGTGTCCGCCTCAGATCGCCTTGCTAGTGGGGCACGTGTGAAGCGTGACCTCTTATGGAAATTGGTCGTATGAATTTTCCGACTTGTCACCAGAACTTCACTATAGCAGATGGGACCGCGCACTGCGGCACGTTTCTTATAGCACGTGCTAGATAACTGCAGCTCTTTCGTTCTCCTAACTTCACCCTTTAAAATAATACTCCACATTAATTATTCTTACCCTCGCAACCACCCGTGCCAGTTCGTAAACTTTACCACCCAGTGAATTTGCGATTTAGATGCGTCAGAGCGGTTAGGAACTGTTGTGCCAGAAGGAGGTGAAAGATGTGGACTGGAAGGTTTAATAATGAGTCTACATTATAAACAAAGGAAATAATAATATAAATTATGTAAATGGAATTTAAACATAACTTCTGAAAAGAATTCAGTTGATCATGAGTGCTAGTTTTCACTTTGTCTATCACGCACCTAGTAGGTAGAAGAAGTGTTGCATTCCACCTAAACGTTTGACAGGGATATTACACCAAACGCATGTTTTGAGGTCCTCTGAATTAAAAAAATATTTAGAAACAGGTGCGTGTATGTGTGTCCGTGAACACCATAACTCATTAACGAAATGTCAGATAAATACCAAACTTGTATTTAAGTTCAAAGATGTGAGACAACAATTTTCAAGAAAATCATCCCTCCCCAAACTACCCTTCACATGGAACAATTTTCAGTATTTTGTATTTTCTCAAAAATGACCTAACGATTTTGATTAAAGTACTATATGTATAAGATGTTTACCTCACAAATAAAATGTATATCTTGAAATCTCTGGAAAAGTATGTGAAGTTCACTTCATTCTGAAGGAATATAACTAGCAAACCACAAGAAGTAGACAGAAGCTGTTTAAAATACACAATTTATGTCAAATAACTTTTATGTGGCATCAGTAATTTTCGAGATACCCGTTAATATTGTATGTGATTTTCAATGCTTTATAATTTCTTTAAAGTGTATCGCTGCTCACTTGTTTTCAGCTATATCATGAAAAGAGTGTGGAATTTCAAGAGTAGTATAAGCTACCGGTTTTTAAATATGACTATCGATCCCTTCTGTACCTTCAACGCAATATGTACTGAAGCTATTGCTGCAAAAGTTTATCTCGGTTAACATGAAGTAGGTGGAAAAATAAACCTTCGTAATGATAGTTTGTAGAAGCTATATAAGAATAAACGATAGTGGGTAGAAAAGTCATGCGATAGTAACACACGATACTTTTATATTGTTAGGTGTAATTCCCATTGAGTTAAACGTATGGATAAAGGAAAGGGAAGTTTGCTTTCTTTATGCAGGGTGATTTATGAAGAACTGACACATTTATTTCTTTAATTTTTTCAAAGCGAGTTGTGCTAGCGACAACTTATTATACCTGAAATGCAGAGAGGAATTTTGGGAGATTATTTACCTCTATAGCAAATGTTGAAAAGTTCCTCCATCCTGCATAAGGCACAACTCAACACGTCGTTCCATGTTACTGGCCACTCGTTGGAGGACTCTGTTGTCAATAGCTTGAATCTCCTGTGTAATGTTGTGCTTCAGATCGTCCAATGTCTGGGGACGTGTGGCATAAACCTTGTCTTTTAAGTAACCCCATAGAAAGAAGTCCGGCGATGTCAAATCCGGAGATTTCGGTGGCCACAGATTCTTGGAAATTATCCGGTCGTCAAATAAACTTGCAATTAGTGCCATGGATTCATTTGATGTATGGCATGTAGCGCCGTCCTGCTGAAAATATCCTTGACTCACCATCGTCTAGTTGCTCAGCAAACTCCATGCAAATCCATCGGTACTCTGCAGTGTTCACATTGTTTTAAAAAAATTGGTCCCACCTTTCGCTGTGTGGATATTGCACACCAAACTGCGATTTTAACCGGGTGCATAGCTGCTTCATGAATAACATGTGGATTCTCGCTGGCTCAATAGCGTGAGTTATTTGAGTTCACATAGCCGGATAAATGGAACCATGCTTCATCTGTGAACCATATGATAGACAATATGGCAGGATTTTGCACAATGAACGCCTGAAACCAACGAATTCAGTCGTCTATCCTTATCTGGTTCCTGCAACTGATGGACAACCGTAATCCTATACGGCTTTAGGCCTACACTTTTCACAGCTCTCTGACACATTAAGTAGCTCTACCCTGTCTCCTGCGACAAACGTCTTAATGATTTTTGGTTACTGATCCAGTCGTGCTCTTACGTAAACAACAACCCGGAAGCCTAGATGAACGAGTTTTGCCTTTTTCACTCACCAGAGATCCAGTTTTTTCCAATTTGTTTACCATTCCCAGTATTGTGTTTCTTTGGGCAGGATTCCGAACATCAAATTCTCTCTGATATGCTCTTTGAGTAGCTGTAATTGAATTTGTAATCCAGTATTGCTTTACAAGGAAGAGTCGTTCATTTAATGTCTACTCCATTTTCACGTTGACTAGAACAAAGTCTCAAACAGTTGCCGACAATAAAACTAACAATTACGAATAAAACATGGACATCTGCGCATCTAGTGACAGGCAATCGAAACTCCAGAACATTCTGCTTAATTTGCTGCTAAAATTGGGGCATTGAGTGAAATTCGAATAGAATAATTAAATAAATGTGTCAGTTCTTCATAAATCACCCTGTACAATACCTATCTCTTAAACGACAGTGCACAAATGCATACTACAGAGGTGGGCAAAGCTTGTGTCGCGACTCAAGAGTGTAGTCAAACGTAACGCGATTTAAGGCGCACACAGCCTGGGTCAGTGTTGCTAGCTAGAGGCGAGAGTGTACTTGGAAGTAAACAATTCAGTGGCGGAGTTCATGATGGTATTGTCTCCTATTATATCGTTTTCCGCCATAAATGGATGAGTTTTTTTTGCTGTGCAGGAGAGAATGTGAAACGTTTAATTTGTTCAAAATAAATTACATGGCGTATTTGGTGGTAACATCCAAAGACACTAGTTAGATGTCGAACTTCATATGGTAAAACTAAAGGTAGATATGTGTTGCACTGTGAAGTTGTAGATTATTGATATCATTTGTTTTAGGAATTGAACGTGCTAAACTATTCCAGAGTTAACTGCAAAGAACATTGTACAGAAAGCCCCGAAAATTGATGCCTATAAATACAAAACTAAATGTGCTAGTTACTTGCTTACCTGCGAGATCGCTCGGTCCTTGAAATCTTTTCAAGAAGGTGGATCACTGAAATTATGTCTGACAAAAGTGTGGAAATTATGTTACCACAACTTTCCAATTTTAATAATATTAATTTATCTCGAAGAACCATTATAAAAAGAGTGGAAAACATTTCAAAAAATGTAGAAAGTCAACTGAAACACAATATAATAGTGAGCTAAATTGTTACCAACTATCACTGCAGGAGCTGTACGGCCGTAAGTCCCCCTTCCCTCGCAGCAAGCCTTACTTCCGTGTTTCTTGTGAGGGTTGCTTTGTGTTATGTTGTCGGCGCAAAACTGCCTTCTGCCCACCTCTGGCATACTATAGTACAAATACAATGCAAGTATGTAATGTACATTTATTGCGAAGGGGGGGGGGCAATAAGTATAGGGGTGGTTTTTGAAAGTCGTGAGTAGCCTACCATTTTCATCCTACCTAAAGCAAAGGTTCCCAAAGTCACCTATTGAAAATTTGTGCATTAGGGGTTGAGAATGTGAATAGGAATATTTTTTTTAAGTATAATGTAATCCATAATTTTCGCTAGGTTCTGTAGCTCAAGTATACAAATTTGTGCCATGATTGGCCACTAGTTTTGTCTACAAAGTATTTAGAATGGTGGGTAGAGGAGAAGGTGATTCAACGGAGGGGGATAACTCGCGCGCTGCGACCTGCATAGATCCATTGTGGCTACCACCCCTCAGGAGGAAGGGATGAGGTGAAGGAATCACAGGAGGCTACAAACCGTAGGCAGACAGGCCACATAGACGCGCGGAAGTCCCTAACATTTTCAAGCTCGTAGACCCATCCCACTATTGGAGCCGCCGACAGAGAGCGAAGAACGACCCAACAATCAAGGAGCCCTCTGGTGTCTACGCATCCTCGCCATCTGTCCGGCACCGCCATACGCCACAAAACTTAGAAGCGCACCTGAAAGATGGGAAGGAAACCGGATGCAAGGGAAATGATGGAAAGGATATCATAATTGAAAAAAACCACCCCAGCATTCGCATGATGACCCTGGAGAAACCACGAAAAACCCATGGGTCAGAGTGGGCGGTCGCCGGGGATCGAATTCGCGACTTCACGAATGACAGTCGCACACGTTACCGCGGCGCCACCTCGCTCGGTATGGGTAAGGGTCGTTTTTAAAAATTTCAAGGTACCATATGATCCAAAATAAGGGCTGGGCGGAGCTCTTGAGCAACGCTTTAATAGAATGTTTCCACTTAAATTCATAAGGTTTGTCACAGAATAATTGTTTTAAAATGCACATATTTCCATCAGTTTCTCTGTATTCTTGAATTTGCTCAGAACGGATAATTTATCGTTTTTTGTCTTGTTTTACATTTTTAATTGCAGGCTGGACTTGGAAGGCTTAAAGTGTAAAGAGACGCGAGGAACGCAATGCGGTACCAATAACGCAGACTTGATACCCTTAGGCAATTCTCCCAGTGTATAAACAAATACCAGGGACTATGTACGGAATGATAAAGCCCCTATAATACGCTGTTGATACTCGGAGCACGTTTTCCTGTTGTTGCTCTGGTACAATAGCTTGAGGTTCGCAATCAACCACTGGAAGAACAGCTCACACTTGAGGCGGCGGATCTTGGGAGCTTCATATCCGGTAATGGGATCCGCTGCCTTGCTTGATGTGTGTTGGAGGGGAGAGGGTTTCAATCACCTGTATTTAGCGCACGTACATTTGCATCCATTGTTTGCTTCTCGCCACCCCTGCTAAGTGTATTGATGATACATTATCATGCAGAAATAACCTTCCCGTTAGCAACCTCTCTGCTTACAATTAGCACCATAGGTAGCACAAGGCCGTTCGTACACCCATAGAGACGCTTGCATAGTGTATCATTTACACCCTTTAAGATTTGGCAGTTTTGGGACCTTCGATGGACGTGAAGGTTCTCTCTAAGATAGAGCGCATGTAACCTTTCCATTGGGTATGGTCCAGAACACATTTGTGTACAGACCGTCAACCACATACTCATACGTTTTACTCGATCGTTTCTTCGAGCCCAGTTCTTTCGAGCAAGAACGAATATACCGAACTATGGTTTAGCCTCTTGCCGTAATACTCTTTCTTGGAAATTGCCATTTACTCGTTCGACAGTTCACAGCACAGCTTTCTGTCAGGCGTATTTCTTCAGTACGTTAAGGCAAATGAATGGAATAGCATAGGTCATGTTGCTACATTTTCGACTTTATTTCTACGTACTGTTGGGTTCAAAACTTCTTTTACTACCATTATGACACACAAAGTCCATTTTTTCAAGTTTTCGGCATTGCCCCTAATCAAAACACATATTAAATACGTTTTAACATAAATAAATACACTTTTTATAAACAGTTACACCCAGAAATTGTGTAAAAGGGGAAAAACAACTCCAATCAAGTACGAGGCGTATTCCAAAACTAAGGTCCGTTTTGTCATAACAACATCGCTCATGAGACAAGTCTTTTTTTGACAGTAATATGTGGCTACATATATACTTTTCCACATAATCGCTGTTCACATCTGTACACTTGCTGTAACGCTACACTAGCCCCTCGGCATAGAAATCTGCCCGCCTGGGACTTGAACCAGTTCGTAACGTTCGTCTTGAGTTCATCGTCAGTATCAAATTGTTATCCACCAAGCCACCGTTTCAAATGCAAGAAGAGGAAATAGTCGTTTGGCGCCGGGTCGGGACTGTACGGAGGGTGGTCATAGAGTTCCCAACGAAACTCTTGAATCTTCTCTTTGGTTTTGGCAGCGGTGTGCGGGCATGTGTTGTCGTGCAGGAGGATGATGCCAGACGACAGTTTCCCGCGGCGTCAATTTTGGACAACACGTCTCAGTTTTGTAAGCATTGCACAGTACACGCCAGTTGGAATTGTTGATTCACAGTCCATGAAATCAATCATAAGGATGCCCTTTTCGTCCCAAAACACGGTAGCCATCATTTTGCAATTCAACTATGGCGATTGCTTACACTTTTTTGGTTTGGGTGAACCGGAAAGGCGCCACTGCATTGACTGTTGTTTCGATTCTGCATTGGTGTATGTTATCCATGTCTCGCCGCGCGTAACAATGTGGGAAAACAAACCATCTCCATCTTTTCTATAGCGCTCCAAAAACTGTCGTGCACTACGCATTCGTTGTTCTTTGTGCTGACCGGTGAGCAGTTTTGGCACCCACCTCGCACAAAGTTTCTGGTATCCAAGCTGTTCAAAGTTTCTGATATCCAAGCTGTTCGGTGACAGTCCTGTAAAGTGAGATTCAAGCAACATTTGGGAATTCATCAGCCAGACCACAAATCGTCAAACGCCGATCACTTCGAAGTTTTTGATTCACTTACTCGCACTTGTTGTCGGTCCGAATACTGGGCCTACCACTCCGCTATTCATCGTGCACAAATATGCGGCCATTTCGAAATTCTCGACACCAGTGTCGAACTTGTTTGTCACTCATTATGTCCGGTCTATGCTCGAGGTATAACTCACGATGGATGTTCGCAGCTGATGATCCTTTTGCCAGCAAAAATCTAATCACACCACGCACTTGACAACTGGCGGGAGCTACGATTGTCGTGGTCATTACGATCTGCTCTCACCGACTGGCAAACGTCTACTGCGTCACGCTAACGTAGTTCCTCAGGAGTCGGTAGACAGCGCTGCAGGCGTGAAACCTCATTCAGGCCTACCATCCGTTAAATATTGATCACCGGACCTTAGTTTTGAAATACGCCTCGTATATAAACATTTAGTTAAATAAAATTACAAATGGTATATAATACAATAAGTTAAGTAACGTTTATTATTTAAACTCAAGAATTTGCGCAACTGTCTTTAAACTAAATTATTCCTGCTAACCTTTAACATAAATTAAGATTAATTAACTAATAAGTTGTTGCATTACATTAATGCTACATACAATTAGGTCCACTACTGAAAAAAATGTTTGCTGTACTTAAAATTGCATTTTGTTTTAACCAGTTATAAATTAACAAACCTGAGAATAGACTCGATAATGACAAAAAGCTCTAATGTAAAACTAATGGTACTTGAAAGAACCTTAATGTTTTACAATACGAAATCTCAAATAGTATAAAAGTAAAGCCAAAGAAAGTTTTCTTAAAAGTAAATCTAAGAACACTTCAATACTTCTTACTATTAAAGTATTATTGTTGTTGTTATTGTTTTCTCGATAGTAATCCCGAAGCGCTTCCGTGCATCGCTTCTTCCGGATTTATGTTCTGATAAACTTCCACATTTAATTTTTAGAACACGTTGTTACTTGTATCACTGAACTCTCTACTGGAATATATCACGCTAGCTTAGGCTGCGCAAGGGTACCGTGCAGCAACAACGCCAGTGAAGCAAACAGCGACATTAACCTTGCGTCTGGTCACTTGGGGCATTCGAAGGGGAAAGGATACACTAACTCGTTTAGTGTACCAAACGGAATGGACTGAGGGCGGGACACCCAAAACCAGTATACCCAACACGAGTTCATTTGTATTCGAAGGCATGAATGTTACAAATTAATGATCAAAATTCGTTCGATGGACGGCTCTAGTACAGACTCTAAATAGAAAGTGGATTGAGGCAAAACATAATTATTAGTCCTGTTCGTCTGTCATTACTTAACATTGTCAGTAATCATAATTAACATATAAGCTACGTCATAACACGGCTATAAGCTATGTTTGAAATGCTGGTGCTAATAGAAAAATGCTTAAATTCTGAAATAATCCAGTTATGCTAGAATTATAGATTGGAACCATACCGGGTGAAAGGAATGTATCCTTCAAATCAAAGATAGATCTAGATGAGTACGTTGGAGAAGCTTATGAAAATTCCCCAGTATTTATCATAGTTTTGTGGAAAAACGCTTTGAAATGCAGAGACGTTTGGCAACAGCGCGTTTTTGCTTACAGGTGATTGTGTAAATCACACTTGAAGTACAATGTCAAGTCCGCTGAAGAATAGAATGGATACTCTGTCCCCGATGACATTGCGAATTCGTCACGGCATTGTGGGAGCGATATTAACTTTGCCAATAGTGTTAAATTCCCAAAGGAGTTCTTTGTATATTTGTGTAATTTGAGCGCAATTTTAATGAAGCAACTAATGCCGAAGTGCTTTTTTTAAATTTGAATGAAACACCTAAAGAAAATAAGTTAATGCAAATATTTACTTATTAAAATGGGGGTTAGCATCATTAACAATTTAAGGAAATGCAATAAAACACGATTAATAAGCGAAATAAGAACTGAAATATGTTACTTTTATTTAAGCAATCAATAAAACAGTATAATAAAATGACTTACAGTGGTATTAATGACTGTTAGACCGAAGATATGAAAACGAGCGGCTGGAAGATATCGTAGCCTATGAGGATTGTGTGTTGTGATCAGTTATTAAGGTACTGCAATGTGATGTGTTTGTACAAACCAAAAGGTCAAATCATGGCGAAACGGGGAGCTTAAGGAAGAAAGTGAAGTTAATGATATGTAGGTTAGTTGTTCTATCATATATTTCATTGAGACTTGCCTTGTATCATTCTGTGTGTAAATTGTAGTACGAAGAAAATTGCCAAATACTGTTTTTCCTGCCATATACGCGTTCATAGACTAAAATGTGTCCCAGTAATCTGGCTCGTGTCATCTTATTTGCTGGGCGCCTGTTATTGTTTTATTATTTTAAAATTTGGGTTCTTTTTCCTCCGGCTAGCTATTATTACTCAGTTAAGCAAGTATCTCTGAGTAGGGGGTGTAAACGGAAAGGAGTTGTTACTAAAAATAACACTGATAAAAGAATTTGTTTTCAAACTTTTATTGCCGTCACACTTAATTAATAATTCACATCTTTAAACTTTATACACGCCTGACTGAAACTGTGGTATTTCCGAATGTAATTACTGTCGTATTAGTTGCCGCGTACTTCACATGTTGTAACTAACTTTACGACGTGTACCTCGCGAGAGATTCTTCCAAACTGTATGACGTGCACCTCACGAGATATTCCTTAGAACTGCGTGAAACATGCTTATGGCTCGAGAATATATACTCCTTCACCTCGAAATGCCTAAACATTATAATAGAGCTGCTATTGGTTACCAAATCGCGCCAACATTAGCATCCGTTTTGTCAGCCAATCACTACTACTAACATATATGCTCTAGGGAAATATTCTCTCCATTTTTACTTTCTCTACTACGTATAGTAAGTAGGGGAAGTATTGTATTCCACCCAAAAATTCGATACCGAGATTTCACCGGAAATACATGTTTTGAGACCCCCTGAAGCCAAAAAAAGCATTTTTGGAAACATGTCCGTGTGTGTGTCTGTGTGTCTGTCTGTGTGTGTGTGTCTGTGTGTCTGTGAACAGCATAACTCAGAAACGAACAGTCGGATAAACACCAAACTTGGTATTTTGGTTCAGTATCTTCCAAGGATGCGACACGAAGGTTTTCAAGAAAATCCCCCCACCCCAGAGTACCCTTTACATGGAAGATTTTTCGAAAATCTTAATTTTCTCAAAAATGGCTCTAACGATTTTGATTAAAATATCATATGTTTAACATAATGTCATGAGAAATGAAATGTATATCTTGAATTTCCTGGGAATGTCTCCAAAAGTATTCTTTATTGTGAACGACTTTTGCATAACTGGTAAACCATAAGAGATAGACAAAAGTTTACTGCACAAAAAATGTAGATCGCGTTAAAATACACAATTTATGTCATATACATTTTTTTAGTTGAGTGAACCATCTTCGAGATATTGCTTGTTATTTCCTTAAATTTTCCAATACTTATACTTTTTCTCAAATTCGTTATTCAATTTTTTATGTACTGGATATGCAAACAGAATATAATGCGCCACATAGCAACCAGCGCTTAAAATATTTGATTATCGCTTATAACCTACCATGTTCCCCTTGCATCTACAAGAAAATTAGCAATAAGATTGACATCTCAATATCTCGAGTAACATGAAGCATATGGAGAATAAACGTTTGTAAAAATAGTTTGTACAAGAGTAGAGAAAGTCATGTGAGTGTAACACATCAGATTTTTAAAGAAAGGCACACTACCCTGACGTCATTTGTTTGTCTCTTCTTAGTGATAAACATCTCACCCCCTCGGTTTATTGTTACCCACTTCCATTGTCAGTTTCAGTGAGGCTGTGTAAACTTATTTCCTAACAATGCTTATGGCTAATAAACATCTAAAATCCTGTATTAATTTACACTACAATCACTCTGGCATTCACAGCATGTTAAGATATAAAATACTGCCTCAAATGGTATTGTAATTTTTCTTACCTTTTTGTATACAGAACCACCTCATAAAAATGACACTTATACCCCTTCCTCATGGTATATTTTATTTTCATAAACAGAACACGTAATGAAATAAGAAGCTTCATCTTGATCTTACGAACCAAGCTTAGTATACTCACTAGTAAAATGAAGGACTAAAAGACGCGTTAATAATTATGCCAGGTGTATCATTTGCCTCTAGTCTTTTAATAACCGATTTTATAAACGTCTATTGTGCAGTATAGTTTGCTATCCACCTCCGAAAACTCAGAGTGAAGCACCTATCACATGGAGCCAGTGTCAAAATCACCCAAAAACAAAGTAGCGGATCTAAGCAACTAGAGAGTTAACAGTTCAACCAGTTAGGAGAAACGTCTTAAAAGTGCTGTACACTTACACAAAATGGAAGATGTTAAATGGATAATTTGATAAAGAATTATAAATAATAGCTCATTTGATTAACACAGTTAAAACCTCTCATACGGGTTTAAATCGTGCTAAAAGGAAAGAACATAAAGACAAAATTCGATCTAGTCCTAATAAAAACCGGTGGCATGAAGTTGCTAAATAACATAATTAACATTCCTTCATTGTTAACAAAGTGGCAACGTTCCAATCGTGCAGAGTATATTAGCTTTTTATCTCCTCTTACTTTGCTGCTTTAGACTTTGAGTTGGGTATTTAAGTATAAAATATTATATAAAAGAAATAGCACATTCCTACTTAGACAATTAAAATTATGTAGGTAACAAAGAAGTAAAACTAATGTTATGGTGATCCTCTGGGTGCATTTGAAAAAATTTCTGATGTGTTACACTCACATGACTTTCTCTACTCTTGTACAAACTATTTTTACAAACTCTTATTCTCCATCTATTTCATATTAATCCAGATAAACATTTGCAGAAACGATCTTTTGACATGCAAAGAGAATTACATTTTACACACAGCGACCAGTTCTAAAAATATTTGACTATCGCTTGAGGCGTACTATGTTCCCCTTGTTTTGTATTTGCAAGGGCAATATAGAAATACAGTAGCCTTTAAGCATCGACGTATCTGTTAATAGCTGATTTCTATGCGCAGCACCATTCTCTTTGCCACAGATTAATACTCTTTGCATATCCAAGACAAAAAATGAATAACGAATTCCCATTTCAGAAAATTATTGAAAAATTTAAGGGAATAACAACCAATATCTCGAAAATGCTCACTCAACAAAAAAAAATGTATATGAAATTGTGTATTTTAACGCGATCTACATTTATGGTTTACCAGTTATGCAAAAGTCGTTCACAATGAAGAATACTTTTGAGGACATTCCCAGAAAATTCATGATATACATTTTATTTGTCATGAAAATATCTTAAACACATGATATTTTAATCAAAATCGTTAGAGCCATTTTTGAGAAAATTAAAATTTTCGAAAAATGTTCCATGTAAAGGGTAGTCTGGGGTGGGGGGATTTTCTTGAAAACCTTCCTGTCACATCTCAGGAAGATACTGAACCTAAATACCAAGTTTGGTGTTTATCCGACTGTTTGTTTCTGAATTATGTTGTTCACAGACAGACACACAGACACATGTTTCCAAAAATGCTTTTTTTGGATTCAGTGGGTCTCAAAACACATATTTCCGGTGAAATCTCGGTATTGAATTTTTGGGTGGAATACAATACTTCCGCTCCTTCTATACGTAGTAGAGAAAGTAACAATTAATATTAAATAAACAAAAATTATATATGCAAATGTGTCTAAAGAAGAGGAAAAACAATATATTACTACATGGTAGTATTTGAGTTAAACTCCTTCAGTCGGTTAATAAGGATTAGATGCCTTAAGATGCAATAACGTATTGAAGCATCTATCAGCGAGTCCAACACAGTTAAAGCGGACCACTAATCCACTCGACCATAAGGCACCTTTGCGGATGAGTATTGTAACGTTTTTTGAAACTATCTACTGCCAGATCAACTCCAACCGACCGCTTTTTAAAATACTGCTGTCTAGGCACAGGAATAAATAAACGTATTACAAGGATTCCAGCTGCGGAGGAAGGAATGCTTTTGGCAAAAGTGGCGATTTTTTAATTGATATGCAGTTTACATGGATACTGAAACGTAGGGTCGGCTGATATATATATAACTATGTAATACTTTAAAGGAAGAAAGTTCTAAATAAAGGATTAGAACAGCGCAGTCTCGCCAAAACTCCATATATGGTGTTTTCACTTTCACTAGGAGCGTGAAGAAACGGATTCATGAAACCACATTGCTAATTCAAAATTATTTGCAAAGTATTACTCAAAATGTTACACGCATATGAAGAAATAACATCAATTAAGTATTTGAAATAAACTGTAACATAGGAAAAATTCGCATATTCATAAAGAGGATATTAAAGAGTAACGAGAAAGCGTAACTTCTTGCACTGCTGGCACATGTACACCCTCGTGCATAAAAGTTGACCCATTCCCCCAGATTACCATAGTGTTTTTCTCCTCGTAAAGTTTCCGCCTTCAGGTAACCAACTTTTGACTCCGCCCGACCGGTATCACTCTCTGGCTGGCCCGAAAAACAATTCAGGGGCATAAAAGCTAACCAATGAACGATATTTATAACCTATGTGAAATGAAAGTGTGGTAGGACACCGCCTCTAGAGTTTCGCTACGATTATACACAAGGAAAGCCTAAACCAATTACAATATAATTCGGCCTTCTAGGGAAAGGGTTGAAGAATTATTTGCATGTGTGGTTAAAATGAACGATAGCTACGACGTTTACATATATAGAGCTTTCATCAGCGACGTGGAGGCGAAGGTTAGGTTTTTGCTGCCACTAAACGACAATAAGTAAGCCGGCATTAAGAAAAGGGTAGTGTAGCCTGAAAATAAATATTTAAGTTGTAACGCCTGAAAGCAATATGTGTATAATGTAATATATAAAGTGCATATTACAGTCATTGTATTATGTTTATATTTTATTATTATTATTATTATTATTATTATTATTATTATACATGTATAATAATGATATGTGAATGTTTTGCGTAGTTTAACAATGTGGGAGCTGTGAGAATAGAAGCAAGCTGCCTTCCGTAGCAAACAGAATTACAAAGTAGAAACCGAAAAGTTGCTAACAATAAGGTAACGTTGAGACAACAATAAATTAGGAAGTTTAAAAAGGTTACTAATAGTTCTTGGAACAATAATAATGCAATATTTAAAACAGTTTATAAATAGCCAATCAAAACCTAGAAAAGCTTCAAGTTAAATAAAGATATTCTATTGGAGTAGGCTTAGCCAATCAGATACTAGAAATAGAGAAAATGTACGAATTCAACCGGTAGACGCTACAAGGAAGCGTAACCAAGCAGTTCGGTTTGGTACGGGTTCAATGTAAGACATAAAAAAATTAATTGCGGTGAGGATAATATAAACTTTACGTGTTAAAAAGTAATTAACAATAATCTCACAGCTCTATAGTAAGATATATCAGTGAAGTGTTATTTAATTGTGTAATAAAGGGAGTGTCGTACAATTATAATTTGTGTAAGCCTTCATTCTTTAGCCATACTAGCCCTGTTAAGAGATATGTGTTCTGCAAATTACTACTGACGCAGCCGAGACACACATGTATAATGTTTAAATAAATAACATTAAAATAGTTATTACACATAAAGTAAACGTGGGGCGAAGGCCACCGGAAACTTTGTACCGGGCGAACACTCCTAGAAACAATCTCCCGCAAATTGGCATTCGTTACGTGCGTGGTCTAAAACAGCTTCAAATTGACGCCCATAATGGTGCAACTACTACAACAATTAAACCCCTTCAGTATACATTATCATGAAAGCATACAAATTAGCTACAGTTTACTAGAAATAAACAGTTGGTATTTTTCTTAGGGTCTGTACTACGATCGCCAAATAAAGTATTAGGAACGTACCCTGCAGTTTACCAAATTCAAAGATAAATATTTTCTCCTGTATTAGCAACGGATTTTAACTGACGCATTTGCATGTGTAAGATCTGGTGTTACTTTTATTACTGTTGGCGATTATTCACATTCAAGTTTTGGCTTGTAAGGTAGGTACCAATTCGTTTACTTTCCTTGTTAAACATTCCAGAAACTTTCTTATGTATGGTTATTACGGACTGATGCATCACATCATTCCAATTATTTCTAAGAAAATAGCCAAGGAACATTAATTACAACAGGTTTTCTAATGTGCTAAGAGCTTAAATTCATAAATCCAGTCGTGTGAGGGCTCACATAATATTGTTTTCCTTTGAGCTTATTACAAAGTAAACAAAGAACTAGTGATAGAAACACCTGACTGCTCTTGCAAGCATTCATGGAGGAATAAGTGTAATTAAAACAGTGTTGTTTAATTTGAAATGAGAAAAGTAAGCTGAGTAGAAAATTGCTTTTTATTTGAGCATTATTGTATGTATGGGATACCTGTGAAAGCAATGGAGAGAGTCCTGCGAGTGTGCCACGTAAAATGTTTGTCTAAGAAATTCTTAAAAGTTGAGACTTTGTCTTTTTAGTCTGTTTAGGGAGAGATTGTTATGGCATTCACATCGCGTCTTGAGGTCTTCGTCACTCGTTGAAGATTGTCACAAAGCCCTGAGGGATTTCTGGTTGCCTTTGTAAGGGTCCTACTTGCACAACACTTGCATTCAAGAGGGATGATATTTGCCCCTCGAAAGTTATCCCATTAATAAGGCGTTGTAGCGACAGAAGCTGCCTGGCATGAATATCAATGTTGAGTGAAACGTAAAGAATGGGGCGCATGACAAAACATTTCACGGAGCTTGGCTGCTATACCAAGTAGCTTTGTGATTTAGTGTCGCAAGGAGTACTTCTCAATTGCCCTGGCTTCATCTCCGAGGCAGGCTTTGAAGCAATGGAGGGAGGTACAGAGAAAATTAAAATCATCCGTTTCTCAGAACCAGCTATATTATTCCATTCAGATGCAATCCAATTTGAAGTTTAATTTAAAATATCCAACAGCGCTCTCTTTCCAGATATAGAGCGTTAATGTTTGAAAACTGTTGTAGATTGTTCCATCAGACGAGTTAACTCTATAGTGAAATCGTTCCCTCTTCCTCCGCGTAACACCTGATATTAGAAAAATGACAAATGAAAAACATCTATTTTTTTTTTACTCTACCTACCACGTACATAATAGGTAGAGAAGGTGTTGTATTCCAACCAAAATTTGATACCGAGATTTCACCGAAAATACACGTTTGACCCCCTGAATAAAAAGAACACTTTTAGAAAAACGTCCGTGTGCATAACTCAAAAACGAAAAGTCGGATGGCACCATACTTGGTATTTAAGTTCAGTATGTTCCAAAATAGGACACAAAATTTTTTAAGAAAGTTCCACCCCAAACTACCCTTTACATGGAAGATTTTTTTGAATTTTTTTATTTTATAAAAAGTGACTCTAACGATTTGGATTAAAATACCATATATGTATTAAAGATGTTTACATGAGAAATAAAGTATATATCTTCAATAGTCTGTGAAGTCCTCTTCATTCGGAAGGAATTTTGTATAATCTTGTGTAACTGGTAAACGTTAAACGATAGACGAAAACGTACTGCACAAAATACGCAGATCTCTTTAAAACACGTAGTTTATTTCAAATAAGTCTTTTTGTGGCGTGAGCCATTTCCAGATATTTTCGGAAAGGTTTATCTCGATTAAAACGAAATAGGAAAATAAACTTTCGTAAGAATGATTTGTGTACTCAGTAATAAACGATAGAGGGTAGACAAAGCCATGCGAATATAATCCGTCAGATATTTTTGCTTGCTCCGTTTATATGCCGTCTTTAACATCTCGTGTCACATCGGCGGCTGTGACCTTTGGAACAATTGCTCATCAACAATGAGGATTTCTCGTTTAAGTTGTGTTAATCTTATGGATGGTATTTCTTTTGGTAATTACACTAAATTTACACTCTGATATGCTTCTAGACTCTAGGAAAGATAGGGAATAAACCTGGTTAAAGAAAAATTCTCATTCCAGCCGGGAATTGAATCCGGGACGTCTGGATTTGTAGGTTATCATGCTAACCACCGGCTCACAGAGGCAATCTCTTAATTATCTAGTCTTCTTTGGATTTTTCCATAACACTGAAATGAACTGAGTGCATAGAGCACATCATTTATGCTTTGTCTCCCTTCATCGCTTATTTATTGTATTTCATCCAAATACGCGATATCGAATACACTTTCAAGGTCCCCCTGAACTCAAGTAAAACTTTCTTAGAAACACGTCTTTGTGGGCGGTCGTGTCAGTCTGCTTTGTGAACAGCGTAACCTAAACACGAAAATTAGGGTACACGCCAAACTTGGTATTTATGTCCTTTCTTCGCGAAATTCCTTCCCCCATCCTAAACAACACTTTACACGCAAAAAGCGACATTCTTATTTCTTTCTCTACCACATATCTTGTAGGAAGAGGAAGTATTGTATTCCACTCAAAAGTTCGATACCGAGATTTCATCGGAAATACAGCAGCAAAAAGAGGTTTAGAAAAAGTGTCTCTGTGTGTTAGGTGTGTGTGTGTGTGTGTGTGTGTGTGTGTGTGTGAACAGCGTATTAATATGCATAATTAGTAAATAATGACATTTGGTTAACGATTTCGAACCACAAGCATAAATAGGAAAAGTCACATTGTGATGACCTTTTTACTCTTACCATTTCACATAAATAATAATAATAATAATAATAATAATAATAATAATGATATGCAACACGATAGCCCTGAGGGGCCAGGCTGACCAATCCGACTGCCGACCTCACGCTCACATGCTCATACCGCATACCTTGTAGGAAGAGGAAGTATTGTATCCCACCCAAAAATTCGATACCGAGATTTCACCGAAAATGCAACAAAAAGATTTTTAGAAATAAGTCCTTGTGTGCGTATCTCTGTGTTTTTGTGTGTAATATGAACAGCGTGTTAATGAGGATAATTAGTAAATAATGTCATTTTTAAGGATTTCGAACCAGAAGCATAAACATAAAAACAAAAGTCACGTTCAGATAACCTATTCACCCATTACCATTTCACATAATAGTAGTAGTAGTAGTAATAATAATAATAATAATAATAATAATAATAATAATAATAATAATATGCGACACGACAGCCTTAGGACCTGGGCTGACCAGTCCGACTGCCGACCCCACGCCCACATGTACACGGTAGAGGTGGACGATTATCCAGTGGTGAGATGATGTAGTGAGCATGTTTCCCCTAGCCGGAATGTTGGTTTCCGTCTCCTATACATGTGTCGAAAACACCTCCACGCGTACCCCATGACTAGAAATTACGCTCCAACCCACTGCGCCACGGTGGAGGGCACAACTCCAGATCATCCTTTAAATGTTATAGTCTTAACATAAAAAGCTATTCTTGTGTTCATGTTATGTTACTAACGATATGTTTACTAAAAGTAACCTACTTTTCGTCTTTGAGTTATACTGCTCACAGAATAATATGCACACAGATACAAACCCAGATCATTTCCTAATATTATTATTTTTATTCAGGGTGTCTCAAAACATGTATTTCCAGTTACATCTCAATATCCAATTTTTGGGTGGAATACAACACTGCTTCTACTTGCTGTAGAAAGCGGAGTAGAAGCGCGTGAAAACTGTGCATTGGAACTCTTATTATATCCCTGATGTGCATGTCTTTCGTGGCATCATAGCTACGTATACATGTTTATTGCGCCGTGTAACCTTTCACCCTCACGGTTTCTTGTTTTGCAGACATTTCGTCGTCTCTTTACTCCGCACGTGACGTGCAAGAAAGCGCCGCTGATAACATCGTGTCAGAGTTGAAAATACAGCAGTGTGTTTGTAGGCGGACTGTGCAGATGTTCCAACTGTCCAGGTCACCTGACGCGGCGTTCCCCGCCCCAGTCGTTTGTCATTCGCCCTTTCCACCACAAAACGCACATATAAAAATTAAACTGCTATTACAAGACAAATATACGGCGTTCCAAACCATGTCAATTCTCTAGAAATAAATTTTATGCGACATAAATGGAAAGTGGTGTAGGTGCCAAAAACAAACTTTTTAACAAGGCTTTGCTGCTCTGTTGGACATTATCCGCCGTTACATATAGTCGAACTTCTGCTATAACTAGCTATCGAAGATTATTCCTATTAAACACAAACTATAAGTAAGCATCATTTATTGTTTTTCGTAATTTGGGTCATTCCAGGAATAATGTACAAACTACTTAATTGGCACATTAATTATTTTACAATTTACTTACATCAGCATTGTTCAAAGAAATCTCCATGAAATTTAATGCCTACTTTCTCACCTGTGTTAGCTGTTGAATGGGATGATAATCAAGCACTGTAGCACTACTTACGATGATTAATCGACGAATTATGTGCCCGGTATAGAAGAGTTGTTCTCTGACCCCTGCGTCGTTTCAGTATCTAGAACTGTTCTCAGGGTCGATCCTAATCTTCTCAGCTATAATGAATGCATTAATGTGGGCGATATCCAAGGTTTAGGGTGCATTAAACGAAAACAGTGATTTCACTTTTGATGACACTATTTGTACTACTAAAGCCCTTGCAACATTCCCTATTATGAAACACTAAATATCGCTGTGTTATACTGGCGTTCTTTCGTTCCATACTTCTCTGACACACGTGCGTATATAACTTTGTTCTCAGCGGCGATTTATGGTCAACTCGCCTTTTTAATCTATTGCTGATTTCAATACTTTACTATTTATATCACATGTCTTACTACCAGGACTTAAATATCAACTCGCGAAAAATAACTCTTTGTATATTCAAGAACACTTGCGAACACGAAGAATTATACGCCGACTTGTTACACTAAGAATTATTGCGCCGACTATTTCACCCACCGCCTAACTAAGCTTATATACTACTAGGCGCAACGCTTCATGATTTTCCGTCGTCCTCCGTGGTGTGGTGGTTACCATGCTAGCCTGTAGTTCCCGAGATCGCGGGTCAAACCCGGCAGAGAGCGATGGATTTTTTCGGGCGTAAAAATCCTTAGTATGGCTTCCTTCGGAAGGGAAGTAAAGCCGGTGATCCCGTGTCGTAGATTTACGGCACGTAAAAGAACCTCAAGCTTGATAAAGAGGCCTCTGAGCAAAATTAGCGGCTTTTGACGCCTAATATAGAATGGAACGCTAAGGGATACAGCAGTTAAAGAGCGTCCATAAATAAAACTCAACTTAGTTTTTTCATTATTTGCACATATGGTCAAGTTTTATAACATTTTCATTACTTGGATTTCTTTCTGCTAACCAAGGCGTTTAAAATATAACAAGGACATGAACGGTTGCCTAGACTTTGTTTTGTAGAGAAAATCTTTCAAGTAACACTGCGTGATTAGGGTCATTAACTAATATTTACAAGAATGATAATGTAGTGATTTAATAGGGTGTTATACTGATGTTAATTTTATATTCCTGAGATCAAAATTGTAGGATTTTGTCAGATTTGATTTTGATTAACTGCCAATAACTTTGTAATTAATGATGGTTAATGGTGTCTTTTCTGACCACCAGAATTATCGTTTCAGTACTCGCGTGCGTATTGTAGATTGGATGAGGGAGCACTTTTGAAATATACTCGGTCAGTATAAGTCTGCTCTTCTTATCATGGAAGAGGACACTATACATAAATAGCGGTGGGTGATTCAGGAAAATGTTTAACATAAATTTCAGAGCCTCTTAAAATGGAATTTTCTTAGTATTGTTATTTCCAAAAGGTTCCTTATATATTTAACATGTCCGACATCTGTTCAGATGTCCGCACGATAACGTATTAGGCTCGCATTCGGGAGATCCCAGATTCAATTCCTGTCGACAGCCCAATCTGATCTTGGGTGTTTTGTGGTTTTCCGTGGTCGATAGGCGAATGCTGGGATACTTTCTCATCTGCCATGCTTTCCTATCCATCATTTCCCTTTCAATCCGTTTACTTCTCATCTTTCAGATGTGCTTCTAGGCGTGTGGCGGTGTTGGACATTTGAGGCGGATGCTTGCTCAAAGGAAAGACTACTCCGTGGACACTAGAGGGCTGCCTGGTCGACGGGTCGTTCATCGCCCTGTATAGATAGCTCCAGCATTTGGACGGATCTTCGAACCTGGAACTGTTAGGGACTTCCGCGCATCTCTGCGGACTGTCTGCATGCGGTCCGTAGCCTCCTTTACCTCATCCCTTCCTCCTGGGGGTTTTGGTCACCATAGATCTATGTACGTCCCAGTGCGCGAGGTGTTCCCTTCCGTTGTTGTACCTACACCTATCTATGCTTGCTTTTAAAAATGTACCAACAACATAATAAATTACTGTTCTTATCACTTCAATCAGAATCTCACATTTCTGAATTCTCAGCATTTGTAGTCTGCTCCTTTGCACTCTAAGCTGCAGTCTTTAAAAATTACTTTGTTTTTCAGGCAAAACTGTAGAAAGGTACACAGCAAAATCTCTGGTGCTTTCGGATAAATTTCACATGTATAAGCTCTGCTCAGATGGAATTCATCAAACATGTATTTAACATTCACTATGAATGTCTTCCTAAACCTCATAATGCCTTAATATTTGATCATGATTAATAATTTCATACGAGTCGCCATTATTAAGGAGTTTTAAGCCACTGGAGGAGCTAGCTTCGATTTGGAACATGCTGCCTAGAATTCTTTGATATACTCTGTTCAGCATTGACTACACTGATGCTTTCAGTTTTCTGCATTATACTTATCGAATACATACATGGTGTTTTCTATTACCTAGCTCCGTAATCGGTCATAAAGCTTTCCTTATCTGTTATTCTATTTCTTTACCAGCTGTACTCAACACAAACTTTCCACATGTAATAATCTTTGGTTTTTTGATATTTTTCAATTCGTTTGGTTACAGTTTTTTCCTAGGCACAGACAGTTATTAAAAACCTATTCATTTCTACACCAGTAATAACAATAAAATAAAACCTCTTAAATATTTAATGACAATTCTGAGCGAACCCAAACACAGCAATCCACTGTTGACAGCTCATTACGCCTCAATATAGCGGTCAGGCAGTTGTGCTTCTGTGCTCTTAGTATTCTCAACCACGACAGGCTTCGTTGCCAATAACTATTTGTTCGAGTTCCTACAAGCAGATTTAAATGTCTCTACTTTTTACCAAAAATATCCTTTCGAAAACTTTCAGTTCGAATTCTAAGAAAGATGCCGTGGGGTAAAATGTAATATATTGTAGCGAGCCGAATTATTAGCTTGTAATCCCACACAGGAGGAATAATTCAGGGTAGGAGCTACTCGCTAAAGTCAGAATGGTGATAAGATAGTGGGTTGGAATAATTGCCACTGAATCCCATAAAGTCATGGTCAAAAGATTTATTCTATACTAATGGTCTTGACCAATCCTAGCCACTTCATCAAGCGCACATACCTGAAGTAGTTCTGGCAAGTCTTAATGCCACAAATAAACATCATATACTTCGTGCATGCGCCTCTACGTCAGAATTGCTTGCGTTAAATATGACTCACGCCGGGACCACACTCGTTACCCTTTGGGGGTCACCATATGCAATCATCAACGTTCTATTGGCATCGACTTCCACGAGTGCTAATTACGACCCTTTCTGACATGTTGCTCAACTTTCTCTTCGCGCTGATTCGCGTTTCGGTGTAGAGTGACAATATGCACATGCATTGCTAATATAATTAGATAAACAATAACTTGTTATACATTCTTCAGAAGGGACCATTTGGAGATAACAACGAACTTTTAATCCCTTCATCTTCTAGCCAAGGATATCTAAATATCCGTTCAATGGAATCGTTTTCGTTGTTGTCCATGAATTCTTAATGCATTTGCCTTTGTTCAGTCTTCTAGTAATTTATGACTATGAAATACAATTTTTATAATAAACTGCATTTTCCTCTGTGAATGCACTATTTTGGACATTTTGGAATTTCATTGTTGTTGCAGTTCAATTCTTGCAACGTTGATTGTTTCTTGCTCTTTGCATATTTTATACATTTTTATATGCGAAGAAAATTTAAATTGTGTACGCTGACGACCCTGGAGGACTGCCTTCACGAACTTCAGACAACCCGAGACATCACTTCGAACGTACCACATCACTATATTCAATAGATTCAATAGATGGCACATTCCGAAACCTGGCAGAACATCACTACCAGCTCAGAGCCTACATACAAAAGGGCTTCTGGACAACCGGACGCTCCCAGGACACGCCGGAAGCACCCGAACAGCTTGACGAGCTACGCCGAAATGTTCACATCTAGGATGCCTCCGATGACGTCTTCGGACTAAATTGGTAGCTCATGCGGGCAAATAGGTAGCAGGGATTTTTCGGGTCCTCTAATATAAAAAGGGTTTCCAATCCGCATCACTACCAGGCAACTTACTCTCCATCAGAAGGCTCCCCAAGGAGGAAGTGGCGGCTCTTCAAATGATGCTGGACGAACAACAGCCAAGACCACCAGAACACCAATATCCGTCCAATTGGAAGTATGCTGATGAAGCATCACAGCTTGAGACTGGATTCTTCAATCGCAAGAATAACCGGAAATACCAGTAGGACTTGACGAACATCACACCACACTTCCTTTAAGGCCATCGCACAACACTCCCTTCGTTCTCTCGTTCCTAATTCCTCAGGGCGTAAGCAGGGCCTTGGCCATGTTTGCTTCTTGGCTTCCATCCTTCACATGGCTAAGGTCCAATTTGGCCGGCCAATATATCTACTCTCTCAATCCGCAGGTGTAATAGCGACACTGCTGCGTTTCTTTTCCTTATTCAGCCTTTCTTCCACTTGGAGGGTGTTTTAGGCAAGCAGAAAACAGCTATATTATGAAACAAGAATCTTTTCATAATCTTTCGCCTTTTAGAAGTCCTACAGCTGTGCTTGAACACATAGAATACATTTTACACATATGTATAAAGGAAATATCAAATGGAGAATTAACATCAGCAAAAACAGTGTCATCAAAACAGTGTATTAACTATTAAAATTAAAAAACAAATATAAACTAAGTAATCTTTGCTGTCAATAAACCAGTTCTTAATAATCTAAAACTCCAAATATAAAAGGGATTTAGGTATTTTGGAAGTTGAACTAAATTTTTAATATTCAAGCTCACAATAACAAGTTAGCAATAAATTTATTTGGTTGGCAAGACAAAATCGTTTTGGGAAACCAAAATGCAGATCACTTGGAAAAAGCAGCCAGACCTAACAGAATCTCTTCCTATCAAAATACAAACATTTGCGTACTTAGAGCATTGTTCAATAAATATTACAATAATAATTTTGATCAACCTATGCAACTCTTCATATAATAATAAACCTTGGATTTATAATGTGAATATCAAGAGATAAGACCTCCAGATTGGCAAAAGTTAAAGTAGCGTTTACTCCATATTTCTATTGAAAATTAGGTCAACCAGTAATGGCGTTGGCGCAGTGGGTCGGAAATCTGAGCATATCCTATATGGTTGCTTATGTAATGTTAAAAAAATACTCATTTGTTACAAGAATTGAATAAATTATGTTTTGCCTATTCATACTACTAATTTGGTACAAATTGATCTATCAAAAGCCTTTTCACAGGTCATTAAAATATCCCGAAAGGCAAAATACCAATTAGGGTTACTTAGCCATGTCAAGTGATGTAAATAAACATCTATTACCGGAGGGAGAATTCGATGACAAAGAACTATTTAATTAGGCCAGGTCGTCTCAAAACAAGAGAAAAATGAAGAACCGTGTTAATGGTAAATTATGGAAGTTTGCGTGATTTTCAGTCTCATTCCATATAGCTTAGTTCGACGATTACATCGATGTTCCAAAAAATTAACTTTCGCTGTTGTGAAACTTTCGACTTCAATTTTTGTGACATTAGCCATTTCAGAGATATTTTCTGTCGTTCGTTTGAATTTTCCATTAATACAATACACCAGCAGTTCTAAGTGACCTTTCGATTGTTCTCGCGAGGTCATACAAAATTACCCAATACCAAGGCCAGGATATAGCGACTTCCTTTTTAAAAAATCTGATGTGTTACACTCACATGACTTTCTCTACTCTTGTACAAAGTATTTTTACAAACGCTTATTCTCCATCTACTTCATGTTAATCGAGATAAACATTTGCAGAATCTATCTTATTGCTAATTTTCTTGTAGGTGTAACGGGAATATATAATTATAAGGGCAATATAGAAATACAGTAGCCTTTAAGCATAGACATTACTCTTAATAACTGGTTGCTAGGTGCAGCACCATTCCCTTTGCCACAGATTAATACTCTTTGCATATCCAAGACAAAAAAAATGAATAACGAATTCCCATTTGAGAAAATAAGTATTGAAAAATTTAAGGGAATAACAAGCAGTATCTCCAAAATGGTTCACCCAAAAAAAATGTATATAACATAAATTGTGTATTTTAACGCGATCTACATTTTTTGCGTAGTAAAATTTTGTCTATCTCTTATGGTTTACCAGTTATGCAAAAGTCGTTCACAATGAAGAATACTTTCGGAGACATTCCCAAAAAATTCAAGATATACATTTTATTTGTCATGAAAATATCTTAAACATCTGATATTTTAATCAAAATCGTTAGAGCCATTTTTGAGAAAATAAAAATTTTCGAAAAATGTTCCATGTAAAGAGTAATCTGGGGTGGGGGGATTTTCTTGAAAACCTTCGTGTCGCATCTCTGGAAGATATTGAACCTAAATGCCAAGTTTGGTGTTTATCCGACTGTTCGTTTCTGATTTATGCTGTTCACAGACCGACACACAGACACACACACGGACATGTTTCCAAAAATGCTTTTTTTGGATTCAGGAGGTCTCAAAACATGTATTTCCGGTGAAATCTCGGTATCGGAATTTTGGGTGGAATACAATACTTCCCCTACTTACTATACGTAGTAGAGAAAGTAAAAATTGATTGTCGTCTCAGCGTTTTGTATTGTCTTATGAGTCCACAACAGGGTATATATTGAAACACTTCTAATAACATTTTTTATCAGATTAATGTCCTTTAACTGGTAGGTCACATCGGATGGTAAATGAAATGGGTGAAATTATGTTCAAATGAGCCCGGGGTCATAGATCTTAGTTATCAGACATTCATTTTTTTCAGGATAAGGGAAAACCCTTATTCTGTAACTTATCCTAATCGAGGTTCGAACTAAGAACCTCTTGAATGAGAGCCAGGCGTGCTACTCTCACAGCATGTTTGTTTGAATAATTTGTTTAACAGCTGTGAAAATGAATAATACGAGGGCAGTCCCAGAAGTACCCGACCAGACGTATATATAGCGGTTTTTGTTTCAAATAAATGACTGGTAGAAAGTACCAACCTTATAAACCTTTGACGATGCTACGTTGTTTAGTAATTGTTTGGCAGCCATCAGTATTGAACTCTCTCAGCAAATTTGTAAACCTGGATAAAATTGACCATCGTTTTGTGATACAATACTTTCATTTGACAGGTCTTAGTCCAACTAATATTAAAGTTGAGCTAGATTCTACTCTGGGGGAGTCTGCTCCTTCATTTGCAACAGTAAAATATTGGGTGGCAGAGTTTAAGCGAGGCCGTACGAGTTGCCAAGACGAACATAGCAGTGGTCGACCAAATGAGGTGACCACGCCAGAAATTGTGAAGAAAATCCACAAAATGTTATTGGATGATCGTCAACTGAGTGCGCGAGCTAGCAGACATCATAGGCATTTCAAAAAGTGCTGTACATCGCATACCGAATGAAAATTTGGTACATGAGAAAGCTGTGCACAAGATGGGTGCCGCGTTTACTTACAATGGAACAAAAGCAGCATCGTGAAGATGTTTCAGTCGAGTGTTTGGCGATGTTTCGCTGCAATAAAGCCGAGTTTTTGCGTCGATTCATAACCATAGATGAAACATGGATCCATCCTTCACACCTGAGACGAAGGAACAATCAAAACAGTGGATTGAAAGAGGAGAATCGGTTCCAAAGAAGGCGAAGACAGTTTCATCTGCAGGCAAGGTTATGTTGTCGGTTTTTGGGATGCGCGTGTTATAATTTTCATTCATTATCTTAAAAAGGAAAAGCAATCAATGGCGAGCATTATGCGAACTTATTGCAGCGTTTGAATGATGAAATCAAGCAAAAACGGCCGCAATAAACGAAAAAGAAAGTTTCATCAAGACAATGCACAAGTTCACACATCCATTATCGCCACGGCCAAAATCAATGAGTTAAAGTTCGAATTGCTTCCTCATGCACCCTATTCGCCAGACTTAGGCCCCTCTGATTATTTTCTGTTTCCAAAGTTGAAGAACTGGATTGGTGGTAAAAGATTTGCCAACAATGAAGAGGTGGAGTTTGCAGTTGATGGCTATTTTGCAGAACTCGACGGTTCTCACTATAAACAGGGTATCGAAGCTATTGAAACATCGCTGGGAAAAGTGTATCGAGCTGAAACAAGACTATGTAGAGAAATAAAGATGTGTTTTCCCAAAATTTTTGTGTTTTCTTTGTTAGATCGGGTACTTCTGGAACAGCCCTTGTGTAGGTAGAGAAATTCGTGTCATTGTAACACGCCAGATTTTTAAGAAATACCTTCAGCTGGAAAGAGCCTTATTTTTCCGCAACAGTGTCCGAGATTGCCAAATAAAGAAGCGACGTGTTTGTCGTTCTCAGCAGTTGCATGCAAACTGTTCACTCTCAGGCACCATCTTGAATAAGTTCTTGCTTATTGGACGAAGGGAAAGCATTCTACAAAAACAACGCACGTAATTGGGGCAGGAGAGTTTCAAAAGAAAACGAGATGGAAGAAGAAGAAGCCTGTTGTCAACCATTACAGATAATTACACGTCGCGGGGTATTGCACTGTCTTCAAGAAGCCCCTTCTTTGTTTCGGGCGTCACGCAGCGCGCGGAAGTATCTTCGGGTGCATATCCAGCACGGGGTTATGACTTGCGCGTGTCTTAATTTTAGGTAATTGCATTGCACGTGTCGCTGGCATTGAAATTGCGTAATGATTCTATTTTTCATATTCATGCGTCCCATCCGTAGCAATAAACACACTTTGTGGGTGAAATATCTAATAAATTGAGAAGGAAAACGTAGCTTTAGTAACTTAGAAGTGAGATTAAAAACCAAACGTTTACATTTAAATAACACTATAGGAAAGAATATCTTTTGGCAACTTTTGACTTTGGATAAATATCTAATGTCTAATAATGGGTTTCCTTAAAGCCAAATATCGCATTCATTAATGCTTGTTTCTGTATCACCGTTCACTCAAAAATGCTATGAAACCTGATCTTTAACGTCATTTAGGTCCCATTTAGAGAATATGCTATTGGACTTGTTGCTTCCCCCAAGGGGGGATGTATATGAAATAGAAAATATAGATATCTCGCTTGTTTGGTTTTGTGAAAGAACCATACGAGGAAACTTCATACGCATAATGTTTCTAGTAAGTTTTATTTACAGTATTTTGCAAGGATGAATACTTTAAGAGGGTACATCAATTTTCGTTATGTAAGTTCCTGTAAGTAAACAAGTTATGAGGAGCGGTTTGCGCATAACAAGTAAAAGAAACGTGCACGGTCTGGGGTACTATCAACGACTTTACTGACGCTTTAATTGTTATTAACGTCGCTGAAAAACCAGTTTTATTACCTGTTTTTAAAACATCACTTGGTAATGAGATGGTGGAGACAGCGACGCTGTGAGGGAATGAGGCAAGTAGAAGGCGGTATAGAGGGAAGAAGAATGGGAAGGAAAGAGAAAGAAGAATTTCTTTAGTTAGCGTAATAACGCGAGAGGACTCCTGGTTCTGCTAGTAAATAAACAAATAATAATTACAAAAACAAGTAGAAAGCAAGAATGATAAATTATAGAATATAAGCCTGAACAGTCTTAGGCCAGCTTAACATACACAGGGACCCAGAAACATTTTTTAAAATGTTGTTACAATATGATTATTATTCTTATTGTTACAAATATTGCTTAAACGTTACGTTATTATTATTATTATTATTCGTCATTTTTACTTCTGCAATCAAATAAGAAGTCCAGCGTTAGCTTCCATACCTCTGATTTCGCCAAACTACTATCCTAACAACAGCGAATGTTGTAACATTCACAGGGATTGCTCTGCAGATCAATTCAATTTCTTCCTTTAGTCCAGCTTGAACTGCTTTCCTTCAGAACACGGAAATCCTTAGGCTACACTACACGTAAACCTTAAGGGGTTGTTGAGTAGGGGAACGTGCAGGGAACTCAGAATGACCTTGCGTGCATTGCTCCAAAGTTACGTTTTTGCAGTACTAAGAACTTTATACTCTAGAGAAGTAAATTGATGTCAATATATACTAATCACCCATATGAAATTGTTCCACTATTTGAATTTAATTTATTTGTTGTATTGTTCTTTAATAATGTGAATTTCTTTTTAGTCAAGCATGTATTTGCCTTTTGTGCGCTTTTTGACTCTTATCGTGGTGACACGATTGCTATAGCAACTGTCTATCTTCTGACATCTTTAGAGGTAACATAATACGAGTACTACATATGATGCCACAGCTCAATGTGGAATTAAAAAAAAACAAATAGCATAAATAACTAGTACTAAGATATGTACCCTTGCATATATTTTTGGGCCAGTCTTTCAATGATTGCTGTTTAAAGGAATACTGCTAATTTCGCAGCAGTATTCGTCGTTGTCTATCAAGAGAGAAGAGAGACCGAATTGTCCACAGAAGTTCACGAAGAGATTAGCAATGGTGACTCTTACTTCGACCATTAAACCTTTGGCCTCATGGATGTTAAGTTGTAATCTCCCTTATAATGATAATATAAGGTTTCTCAAATACGGAATTAATCATTATCGACAATGAAAGGTTGAATGAGAGAATGGCAACAATTCTTGGCACACAACTGATGCCGTACTAACGACAGCATTGTTTATTAAATCTCTCCTCGTACTATTCTTTAACTTGAATCATCCATTCCGACATCCTATTTCGTGTGACGGGAAGTAATATTTCACAATAAACACCTCTTTTTTACTTTCTCTACTACGTATAGTAAGCAGGGGAAGTATTGTATTCCACCCAAAAATTCGATACCGAGATTTCATCGGAAATATATGCTTTGAGGCCCTCTGAATCCAAAAAAAAATCATTTTTGGAAACGTCCGTATGTGTGTCTGTGAACTGCATAACTCAGAAACGAACAGTCGGATAAACACCAAATTTGGTATTTAGGTTCAGTATCTTTCAGAGATGCGACACGAAGGGTTTCAAGAAAATCCTCCCACCCCAGATTACCCTTTACATGGAACATTTTTCGATAATTTTAATTTTCGCAAAAATGGCTCTAACGATTTTGATTTAAATATCATATTTCAGATACTTTCATGACAAATGAAATGTATATCTCAAATTTTCTGGGAATGTCTCCAAAAGTATTCTTCATTGTGAACGCCTTTTGCATAACTGGTAAACCATAAGAGATAGACAAAATTTTACTACGCAAAAAATGTAGATCGTGTTAAAATGCACAATTTATGTCATATACATTTTTCTTGTTTGAACCATTTAGGAGATATTGCTTGTTATTTCCTTAAATTTTCCAGTACTTATACTTTTTCTCAAATGGGAATTCGTTATTCATTTTTTTTTGTCCTGGTAATGCAAAGAGAATGGAATGCGCCACATAGCAACCAGCTCTAAAATATTTGACTATCGCTTAAGGCTTACCAATTCCCCTTGCATTTACAAGAAAATTAGCAATAAGATTAACATCTCGATATCTCGATTAACATGAAGCGTATGGAGAATAAGCGTTTGTAAAAATGGTTTGTTGAAGAGTAGAGAAAGTCATGTGAGTGTAACACATCAATTCTTTTTTGTAATGGACGGTCTTTAACTGCTCCGGTTCCTTAGCGTCCCATTCTACATTGGGCTTGAAAAACCGGTAATGTTTTTAGCTCAGAGGCCTCTTTATCAGGCTTGACGTTATTTTACGTGCCGTAAATCTACGACACGGAACCGCCGGCTTTACTTCCCTTCCGAAGGAAGCCATGCTAAGGACTTTTACGCCCGAAAAAATCCATCGCCATCCGCTGGTTTGAACGCGCGACCTCGGGAACTAGGGTCTATCATGGTAACCACTACACCACTGAGGACGACTCTTCTGTGGTGAGAACCTAATTGCAGAAAGAAACACAAAACTGAATTCACAATGTATCAACTTAATCTATTCAAATAAATATTTACTTCGTTGCTATGGAATCTTAGATAGCAAATGATGGATAACTTCAGTGCCGTTAGTTTTGCCCCATACTATATAACCAACTGATTTTAAATAATTTGTATTGTTTAAAGCATTTTAATGGAATATTACTTTGACCTTTTAAACTGTGTAACTTTCCAGTGTTTTGTGTCATGTAAATGTGGTTCCGTATGGGCGATGCTTATAGCCTCTTCTGTAAGGTATCCTCTTTTAATCAAGATTCATTGATTAATATATTTAAATCGAATTTTTAATGCTTTGATTTACCACAAAACAGTTCCGATTTTGCTATAGAATTATTATTAATAATAAAACTTTAAAGTCAGCATTCTGTTCGTTTTACAATGTGCGTTTTTGAATCCCCATTTCTTTTCGCTGTGTTTTTATTTGATAACGAATTTTGGAGTCAACTTCAACTTTCTTACACTCCATTTCTGTGCAAAATTTTCAGCTGACGGAAATGCGGAATCCTTGTACATCCCTTGTAAGAGAGCCTGAGAGGCGCTGGAGTTAAAAACATGCGCATAAGAATGTATTCTAAGGAAGGCAATTTGCTACTTGGTGCAGCATTAGGAAACGGAACTGACTCTACAGAGTCGCAGAAGTATCCCTGTGACTTTAGAAAGTCAATGCCCATTGGCCACAACAAATAGTAGACAAGATGACGGCAAAGAAATTCAATCCCATCCTCCGCTTCTCACATTCCCATTGTCAACATCTCAGCAGCTCGATACAGCGCGGCTGGCGCCTAACAATGGCGGTGCAGGAGCAACAATAGAGGAAACTAACGTTTATCTCCGAGATATCGTCGATATGGATCATAATATACACGAACTGGTTCCTTCGTTTGTGCAGTAACATGCTTCTGCAGACCGTTTTCTGAAAAAGACAAACCTGCCTAGGAGGGCAGTTGATTGTTAGCTTGGTATTAATAAGTCACCGTGTAATGAACTTTTATTTAGTACGTTACATTTCATCTTTTTAATTTTTTTCCCGAAAAGTAACGTCCAATCAGATACTGATGTTTTAGGGTGCAAACAATTTGCGCAGATTGTATCATATCTGAAATGTTTCATTAGAGTTGACGTTTCAACCTGCTCTCCTTCGATTGATGCCTACTCACTTCGCTATTAAAGCTAAAAGGCTCTGGATACCATTCAAAGTAGCCACATTACATTTCTTATAACACGCAGGTTATAATTGAAATATATATGAAGGCATGTTTCTAAAAACAAATGAATTTTCTTTATATTTGACAGCTATTGTAATGTTTTGTGAGTTGATTGCCATGTAATTTGTTCAATTTGCTCTAATAATTTGTTTGTTGATTTTGTGCTCACCCAAAGATGAATTTAACAAGAGAGCATTTCCGGGCTATAATTTTTTACGATTTTAAATCGACATTAACGCCTAAACAACGTGAAAATAAATTGAGTTTTATTTATGGACGCTCTTTAAATGCTATAGTCCTTAGTGTCCCATTTTATACTGTGGGTGAAAGACCGGTAAGGCCTCTTTGTCAAGCTTGAGATTCTTTTACGTGCCGTAAATCTACGACACGGGATCACCGGCTTTACTTCTCTTCCGAAGGAAACCATGCCAAGGATTTTTAGACGCCGGGTTTGAACCCGCGACCTCGGAAACTAGAGGCTAGCATGGTAGCCACTACACCACGGATGACACTAAACAATGTGAAGATCGGCTTAGAAATGCATTTGGTGAAGACTGCCCATCTAAGGAACAATTGTACAGGAAATTGAAAAAGGATAAGCTTTTTCTTGGTGATGGATTTCTTGAAGGACGCCCAAGAGCTGCTGTTACTGATGAAAATATTGTCCCTGTTCGAGCAATGCTTGAAGAAGACCGACGGACACATTATGAATTTATTCGGGCGATATTAGGCATTTGTAGGAGTCAAATCCAAAACATTTTAACATCAACAGACGTGAGAAAACTTTGTTGTCCATGGATTCCACATAAATTGACTCCCGATCAAAAACAATAACGCATTGATTGGTGCAGAAAACCTCTGAAAAATTCCAAGGCGGTACTTCAAATTTGGCTTGGAATATCGTTACTGGTGACGAATCTTGGCTTTATTGTTATGATCCTGAAAAGAGAAGTCAATCGGCTCGTGGGTCTTTCGAACACATCCTAAGCCTACAGAAGTCCGACGAATTCGCACTGCTGGTAAGAAGATATTTGATAGTGTTTTTTCTAAAACGGCCATTTTGCTGCTATACATTAGAAGATAGACGTATCGTTACTGCCGATTGCTGTACAAATGTCTGTTTACCGCAATTTTTTTTTAAAAAATTCGTAAAAAGCGCCCAAAAGGAAAAATGATGTTGCATCATCACAATGCATCGCCGCATACAGCAAAACTAATAATTGAGTATCTGGATGCCCTAACGGTCAGCACCATGGACCCTTCAGCATGAGCCCTTGCCTAGCACCTTGCGATTTCTTTTTGTTTCCAAAAATTAAAGATAAAATACATGGAATAATTTTTTCATCAGATGAAGCAGTGGAAGATTATAAAAACCTGTTTCTGAAGAGCCTCAGGAAGAATGACATTATTGCTTTAAGAAGTCGTTTCATCGAATGCAAAAATGTATTGATGTTGAAAGAGAATGTTTTGAAAAACAATAAAATCATTTAATTACTTTCTCTACTACGCATAGTAAGTAGGGGAAGTATTGTATTCCACCCAAAATTTCGATACAGAGATTTCACCGGAAATACATGTTTTGAGACCCCCTGAATCCAAAAAAAAGCATTTTTGGAAACATGTCCGTGTGTGTGTCTGTGTGTCTGTCTGTGTGTCTGTGAACAGCATAACTCAAAAACAAACAGTCGGATAAACACCAAACTTGGTATTTGGGTTCAGTATCTTCCAAGGATGCGACACGAAGGTTTTCAAGAAAATCCCCCCACCCCAGAGTACCCTTTACATGGAAGATTTTTCGAAAATTTTAATTTTCTCAAAAATGGCGCTAACGATTTTGATTAAAATATCATATGTTTAAGATATTTTTATGACAAATAAAATGTATATCTCGAATTTTCTGGGAATGTCTCCAAAAGTATTCTTTATTGTGAACGACTTTTGCATAACTGGTAAACCATAAGAGATAGACAAAATCTTACTACACAAAAAATGTAGATCGCGTTAAAATACACAATTTATGTCATATACATTTTTTTAGTTGAGTGAACCATTTTCGAGATATTGCTTGTTATTTCCTTAATTTTTCCAATACTTATACTTTTTCTCAAATTCGTTATTCAATTTTTTATGTCCTGGATATGCAAACAGAATAGAATGCGCCACATAGCAACCAGCGCTTAAAAGATTTGACTATCGCTTATAACCTACCATGTTCCTCTTGCATCTACAAGAAAATTAGCAATAAGATTGATATCTCGATTAACATGAAGCATATGGAGAATAAACGTTTGTAAAAATAGTTCGTACAAGAGTAGAGAAAGTCATGTGAGTGTAGCACATCAGATTTTTTTTAAAACTAATCCTTGTTTGATTTTCTAAAAAAATTCACTATCGCCCTCGTATATAGGTATATAGAGAGGCACCTAAAGGTTCCACCGAAATCTCGGGCATGGGGCAGGAGAGGGGCTCATTAAAGTAGATGATATAGGCTGTTTGAAAATGTAAGCAAAAAATGATTTTCGGTGCAAACTTCTGATCTTCTAAATAGAAATCCCGTATTAGTTTTGACAACGGAAGAGGTAAACCTCTATTTATTTTCCTTTTTTGTGAGCTGCGAAAATAACGTAAAGAATGCATTTGTAGCATTTTAATACATTAATCACAGAGATTAACTGTGAAGTTCGCACTTGAGACAGCGTTGCAGTTAAACCTTAGAATGTGCAACTGATGTGCGTTTCATTGTATCTCATGCGTCAAATTCACGTTACAATTTCTCGGGATACAATTGATCTATTGCGCTGCATCAAACGCCATTGTTATTGTTATTTGCCATGTTATATTTTGCGACTAAAATATACGGTTTCCATTTAAAAAGCACAAATTTTTGTTGAAACTCACATTTGCCGACATTTTTGAATGACCTACCTTTATCTACTTTAATGAGCCGATTCCTTCGTGCCTCAGAAAGGGGTTTGTGAATTCTTATCATCGTTTCAGAGATATTTGCAGCGGTAGTTTTAGGCGACTCAGCTTCTGTGTGTGTATTTAATGATAATGATTTAATGACATAACATTACAGCGATAAAAGTGCATGTTTTCACGTTAAATAATAGGTGGTACGTGTGATATGTAGTCAGTTGTTTTCACTTTATTGTACCTCTTCCCTGACTTAGGGAACACGCTTATCACATCACATACCGCATCCCCGTCACGAGTTAAATACACTTTGAACCTCACTTATTTGAACGCGGCTGACCAGTACCTGCTGCCAGATATTAGTTTTTGTTTATACTCTTTTTAAATCCACTGAGAGTAGAATGATACATTACTAACGTAACATGTTTAGATTTATACCTTCCATCATTAATGAAAAAGAATTGCAGCCACACCCTGGAATTACACCAGTGAAATGTTTTCCCGCAATGTTTAAATGCGCTGTGTAAAACAAGGATTAATTTTCAGTTTTGATTTACTTGGCGTTCTGAGAAAAGTCGCTTGTTAAACAACACTACAATGCTGTTTTATTCCATTCATATGTCGCCATTAACATTTGTCACGCAATCAGCTTTACCTTTGACGATTTTGGTTTCTTCCGGTTCAGCTTTATTGCCGCTTTGTTGGTTCACTTGAGTCAGTACATTCCAGATAGAAGGCCTAAGTTGTTCAGTCGCCATCTATCTGCGACGTTCAAGTCGCTGTGCTATCTGTTTTGTTGCTGTGGAGTTTTGGCGAATGTGGATTTAAGGATCGTTGAATTGCTGGCTGTTCTTTGAGTGTGCTGCTGCTGGATAGATCCTCCCTTACTCTCATGGTACCATATTTCTATTTCTACTTGGATCGTGGTATTAAATACAATCCGGTATTTACCTGCCAAGTGGGGAAAACTGCGAATTCTCCCGCAAAAAAATAGCAAGGCTGGTACTCGGGATTTAAGCCCCTCGCGAATGCGATCCAGGGACGCCACTACCTGAGTCATATCGCTCGGTTTTGACGGTCATCTTGTAAACATTTGGTTTTAATCATGTGCCTTTGTCAGTTTTGATTGTAAAGTTTGAATATTCGTATATTAGTACCCAAAGAAGATGAAGGAGAAATTCCTATGAAATAAAAATCAGAGTAGTATACTACAGGCTAGACCGTAGAGGCAGTCAACACTTGTTTCTGCCAGTACAAAAGATACTCACTTGTAAAGGAAATATTGTGTTACATCCACATGACTTTCTCGACTCCCACTATAAACTATTCCCACAAAAGCTTATTCTTCTAGGTATCTACTTGTTAATACAGATAGAACTATAACACATTTACCCGTTCATTGTAAATATAAGAAGATTACAGTAAGTTAACGCGATAGAAGACGGTCGCGACGCGATGTCTTTGAAATCCAGTTCTCTTTCCATGATGAGAGAGAGAGAGAGAGACACACACACACACACACAGAAAATGACAGACACACGTAAAACAAATGAATAATGGTTTGCCATTGGGAACGGTATAAAGCATTTGAAAATTCAACCCAGTAAGAAAGAATATCTCGGAAATGGTTAACGTCACAAACATTTTAACACACTTCGGGTGCTAAGACGTACATTTTTGTTTAGTAATATTTTGTCTGGTTTATCTATTTTATAAAGGTCGTTCAGAATGAAGAGGACTTTAGAGGCTATTCGCAGAAAATTCAAGGTATACATTTTATCAAATCATGCAATTATTTTGGATTTAATGCTATTGTAATCAATATCGTTAGCCATTTTTTTTTAAAAATTAAAAATAAATCAAAACTATTTCACGCAAAGGATTTTTTGGGGTGGGGAAATTTCCTTCAAAATCTTGTTGTCGCATCCTTGGAACACGCTGAGCCCTATCTCTCTGTCTGTCTGTCTGTCTGTCTGTCTCTCTCTCTCTCTCACACACACACACACACACACACACACACACACACACACACACACTCACACGCGCGCACACACACGGAACTTTTTCTAAGCATTATTTTTAATTCAGGGAGTCTCGAAACATGTATTTAGGATTAATTAATTAATCTTCGCGTGACGAAGATAATCAGAAGTGAGCAGCTGGTTACGAGCACAGGACCCGACTTCTGGTTCACTTCTGATTTATCTTCATCACGGTGTTAAAGTGCTTACCTCCATTATGACCTTTGAGTCAGGGGAACATGTGAAAATAACTTGGGAAAAGATCTGGTGAATATGGAGGATGCGAGAAAACTTCCCAGTTGAATTTTCTGAGCTCCGCCTGGGTCAAGATTCAACTTGGAAGTTTTCTCGTATCCTCCGTATTCACCGGAGCTTGCCCCAAGTGATTTTGACATGTTCCTCCGACTCAAAGGTAAACACTTTTAACACCGATGATGAAGTCAAATCAATGAACAGCTGGTTGCGAGCACAGGAACCGACCTGGTACAGCACTGACTTGAAAAAACTTGTCACGTCCCCAAAAATGCTTGGAAAAACATGTTGACTATGTAGAAATCTAACAGAAGGATTGAACAATATAAATAAAATTAATTTAACATGATCAAATGTGTGTAATGCTTTCTATAAAATAGGAAACTTACTTATTGGACGAAGAAGTAGAGAGAGTAATTAAACATTGATATTTCGCTTAGCGAAGTAAGAACTTGTGAGATAGCAAAATGCATAAAAAATTACGGATGTAATGTGGACTTTTCATTTCCGCTTAGAAAGTGAAATGAGGTTTAACTGATACCCATGAGTATGTTTCTATTAAAACGTTTTCTTAAATTTCATATCAGCTGACTTTAAATACTAACCAGATTGTAAGGGAAACCTTATTAAGGAGGACTGCACCTTTCATCCCCCACTGACCAGTAGCTGTGCTGTCCAGTTTACTGTGTTACACTTCTGAGAAAAAAAGATGCCATTTGTAGCAGAGTTTGTCAAGTAACGTCTTCTAAACTCATTTTCAAGGCTTCCTTAATGGTACAGTATATAGTCCTTGTGGTTTGTCACAAGTATATGACTTCCTTTTGATACGGATGCCCGTTTCCTACTGCATCTCCGATAAGTCTAGCTCTGTTCTGTTGGTTTGCGAGAGGAGAATAGTATATCGTGGTAACCTGAAAAGCGAATGTGTGTGTGTCTGTGTTTTACTATTACCATTCAAGCTTTTCTCAAGGATAAGTGAAATAACGACTGAGAACATGCGGAGCGTTGTTTCAGAAACAACTCCACGTTTACGTAAAATTCGAGTATCGAAAGCTTCTTCAGGTGGTGTAATGCCAAAGAGGCGCACAGGTTAGTCATGTTTCCTTGGTATCCGGTTCTGCATTCCCAAATGCTTCAGCTATTGCTTTAATTGGAAGGCGAGCATTTAAAAATAATTATGATTGATCCATGACGCAAGGGTCCTTGGATTCAGAATTACTTTCTGTTTGCTTGACACTGCTTTACTTTTCGTCCCTACAGCTTAGAAGTATGATCACCACCATCATCACCGCTACCGCCGCCACCACCACCACTACCATCATCGCCACCAACGCCTTCACGGGCCCCGGCACCGACACCATACCATCATACCACCACCAACTCCACCATCACCACCACCACATTCATCACCACCACACGATCACCACCATCATCACCATGACTATTACCACTTCCATCACCACCATCACTAGCACCACCACCATCAGCACTACCACCACCAGCTCCACCATCACCACCACCACATTCATCACCACCACACGATCACCACCATCATCACCATGACTATTACCACTTCCGTCACCACCATTACTAGCACCACCACCATCAGCACTACCACCACCACTACAACTACCACCACATCCACAACCATCACCACAACCATCACCACAACCATCACAATCACCATCACCACCTACGCCGTCCACCCACACCACCACCATCACCACCTCCACACATCCACCATCATCTCAAGACATCACGGCCGCCATCAACACCAAAACCACTACCATCCCCATCACCTATACCACCGCATCCATCTCCATCAAATTCCATCACCATCAGCACCACCAGCATCACCAATCACCATTGCCATCATCACCACCATGGTCACCGCCACCACCACCAAACCCACCATCACCACTACCACCATCATATCCACCACCTACACCACATCCACCACCATAAGCACCATCAAAATTACCATCGCCGCCGCCACCACCACCACGACCACCGCCACTATCACATCCTCCACCACCACCTTTAACAGCAGCACCTGCACCATCACAATCTCCACATATAGACCACCATTACCACCACCATCACCATCACCCCAATCACCACCATCGCCACCAACATCATCACCACCACCATCATTACCATCACCACCGCCACCTCACCAGCACGATCACCACCTCCACACATACACTATCATAACCACTACCATTATCACCACATCCACCACCATCACTACTATCACATCTACCACATTACCACCACCTCCATCACCACATCTGTCACCACCACTATCACCACCTCTATCACTACCACTATCACCACCTCCAAAACCATCATCAGCACATCCACTACCACCATCACTACATCCACTACCATCATCACTACATCCACTACCACCATCACTACATCCACTACCATCATCACCATATCTACCACCACCATCATTACCACATCCACTACCACCATCACTACATCCACTACCATCATCAGCACATCCACTACCACCATCACTACATCCACTACCACCATCACTACATCCACTACCATCATCACCATATCTACCACCACCATCATTACCACATCCACCACCATTACCACCGCCGCCATTACCAACACCACCACCACCACCACCATCGCCACCATCACCATCACTACCATTACCACCGCCACCATCACATCTACCACCGTCATCACAACCACGACCACCATCATCACCATTGCCACCACCATTACCACTGCCATCACCACCACCACCACCACCACCACCACCACCACCACCACGACAGCTTATAATGGGATCAAATGGGATACGTGTAAGGCTCCTCAGATTGTATGGCATCAGGAAAATAATCTTACTAACGTTACAGTTTTCGGTAGTAATGTGTGAGTTATTTTATAATTTATTTAACAGCATGCTCCATTACATTGTAATACTACATGCATTAAATATATTAAATTTTAGTTATAATTATTTCATTTTGCATGTGTTCTCACTATACTATTATTCTTATAAATTAAGTTTGTATACTATGGATAAAAGAAAATAATAATAATAATAATAATAATAATAATAATAATAATAATAATAATAATAATAATAATAATGCCTTGAATTTCTATTCCGTTGGCTTACTCATTCCCTGTGTTATTGTGTATAGTATTTGCTTATTTACATATCACTAAGTTTATTGATTTTATGAATTTAATAAAAGTGCGTAGATGTTTGCTATAAATTATTCGTTGGTCACAGGCGAGGTGCCTCCAGAGTTCCATATCGTGTGTGTGTGTGTGTGTGTGTGTGTGTGTGTTTGTGTTTGTATGTGCGTGGTACAAATCATGTTGAACTTTCGATATACTGAGGAAACCTTAGGCCTTTATTTTGATCCACAATTTCATTTAAAGTATTCACTTCAAAAGGTTTCCAATATATCCTCATTTTGTAATAAACTATTGAGGCAAAGCGGTAGCTTTGAAAACATGGCATTATCTAAACTATAAAGTATGAATTTAAAGCCACCATGAATGTATTGAACTAATTCGAGTTTCGTCAAATGTTTGTCAACAGACCGATGGCATTCACTCGTAAGTTTTTCTGTTGTAAAGCCAGGAAGTGATTCAAATTTATGAAATTTTGTTTCTCTGGTCCTGCTTTTGAAACGATTTCTTATCGCGTCTTGTAATTTACTGTTTATTTTGGCATCTGCATCCTCTTTCTACGGAAAATAATTGAACTTTTATTTTTGTTCTTGTACATCTTTGCCTGTGTTTGGGGTGGAGCAGTGGTTAAGTTACTTAACCCCTATGCAAGCAGCTCGAGTTCGATTCTTCGTAGTGGACTGTGCCGTGGTGCTGTAGGCTAGAGCGTGGAGCTCTGGCTCCCGGCCACGTAATGTGTCCGCGTTCGATCCCACACATGGGGTGCGGATTTAAAGTCCCGGGTATAGGACCGATACCCAGGGAAGTGAGGAGCTGCGATAGGCAACGATCCCGGCCACGGAGAGCAACATTCTGGCTGGGAGAAATGTGATGCTGACCATATCACCTCTTCATATCGGTTGGATGATCGCCCACTTCTGCCGATGCATACGTGAGCGTGAGGCCGGCAGTCGGGTTGGCAGGTCTAGACCCTTCATGGCCTTTATTTACATGTTTGCCTATCATAATGTTGCTCTAATTGCGTTCCTGTTATTTTGTGTGTTTGATTGATACCACAGAGTTACGAAGTTTTAATTATATGGTGAAATTTCTACTTCAGTATTATGTGCAGAATCGAAATGCCTGGTCAGAGAATTAGCATAATGGATTTCCGTTCGCTGAAAACGCATTAGTGAAGAATCGACTAATTTGGCAGTAAAGGTAATACAACAGTAATCTGTTAGATGGTTTCCAACTTCGCCGAACCTGTAATGAAAAGCTTTTACATCCCAAAAAAAAGAGGCGTCAAAAATTGTTAGTATCTCTGTAGATAGAGGAAAATTGGGCATTCTACTCAAAAAAACCATATCGGCGATCATGTGTGTGTGTGTGTGTAAGAGAGAGAGAGAGAGATAGAGGGAGATAAAATGAGAATTGTGATAGCCACTGTAATTTGCATTTAACAATATCAGCACCATCCTCAACGTTTAACTTATAAATTAGTGTCCAAGAACAAAATAACGATTGCAGGAAACTTAGCAGTGTACATGAAAGCCTTTCACGTGTATTTTACATGTGCACATCCTTCACCACATGCTTGGTAGCACCACGGTGAGGATTCGAATCTAGGTAGCCTTCGACATTGAAATCCAGTGGTGTTCAGTGCTAACCAGTAAACCCGAGAACAAGCGGCAACACCTTTTAAGGTTGTTATGTTTTCGTCAACTTGAAACGGTTTTGGTGAAAATAAATCGTCCTTAAGGATACATTCAGCTTTTTAAAGATTTGCATGCCCCCTCCCCCACAACAGCCCCTTGCATAAGGTTTTAAATGTTTCTCAAAAGTGGCTGCTATAATTTTGATTAAAATATACTTTTGTGACACTGGTTGATGAATAAAATGTTCACTTTGAATTTTCAGTAAGTAGCTGACGAAATCTCCCTTCATTTCCACAGAATTTGATATAACTAGACAGCTTAAAGATACACACAAAAGCTTCCTACAGGAAGATTGCAGATCGGATATTAAAATACACAAATTCTATGCATATTTTTGTTGGTTTAAATGTTCCAATATTTAAGTATAAAATATTCGTTCTTTTATTTCACATGGATCCGTTCAAAGGCTATAATGTAATGCAATGGATAATGCATTAGTGATGGGACGATACCACTATCTCTCGATACCGATTTTTCAGCACCGATACTCGATACTCACTTTAGAAAAAAACTATAAAGGCGTTAGCTTGATCACTGAATTATGTTCTTATTAGTAGTTCTGTGTATAAACGCATGTAACCAATTTTGTATTGTATGGTAATTCTGAAATTGTTCCTGTTTGATATTCTCCAGTTGGCAAATTGTTTTGTCTTGGTAATGCCACAAGTTATATATGCCCTATTATTACTCAAGGACAACAGCAATAATAATAATAATACTTCATTTGCTTCCCTTTTATGTAACTATATTTTATGCTGAAAACATTCCTTTGCAGGGCTTTCTATCTGCATTATGGAAATAGTCGTACGGTATACCTGTAAGCTATGCTTGTGATCCGAGTTTGGCTTGCGCAAATAAAAAACTAAGAGGTAGAAGGAAAGAACAGGTATTTCCATGCGCGCATTATCTCGCGTCTTAAGTTCTGATTTGTTTCTGTCGGATTTACAGATTTTGGTCACTGGAATAAGTAAACGTAATGGTTGAGAGTGACTCACTAAGCCAGGCTATTGCAGAAACGTGATTTAATACGTCAGCTAAATCAGTTTCATTTACTATTCATTAACGCGGCATGTTACATGAGTACCTCTACCCTTCCCCCATTGTTTTTCATGTTTTCATTTAGGCACAAGTGTCTATGGAATATTGCATTGATTCATTCATTCACTCACAGGAAACGCAGTCAAGGTTTATCAAGAACTATAATCCAGTAACTTTTTGGGAACACGTGTGAGGCAATTACGTAAAATCTCGACACCTTTCCATCCTTATCTAACTTAAAGTTAAACACAAAGCTTTCATTAATGCAAAACTTAAAATGTAAAAGTATCGAAAAAGCATCGAAGGTTTATTTCAAAGCTTTAGACAAATTTCGATACCACCGAGTATCGAGGTATCGAGGTCCCATCCCTAATGTATATCAACCCGGATTTCAAGTAGTGAATATCTGACTACTTTATCCTTTTTTTATACCTACGGTAAACTGTGTAATTGAAATTATTTTGACAAACATTTATCACGATTAAGAGGAAGCTCTATACGAACATTTTTTAAAAATTGTTTTATTTGTGCAGTGCGCTTTTAACATCCGGGTGAAATCGGGGGATCTTAGAAACAATTGACCCGTTGACTCTAGGTTTTTGCTGTTGGGGTTTTACTTATTTTTCATTAGGAAACACACTCACATTCTCTCCCACATTCATACTTCCAGCCGGGAATCGAACCCGATAACTCTGGGTTGAGAAATCAAAACACTGGCTATTCGACTAAGAATTTCATAGATTGACTTAATTAGTTGTGATTGTTGAAATCAACAGGAAAAGTCTCCAGTTATCAAGTAAGTTGGCTGACACTCTAAATTTACAACTGCTAAAATTACGAGTATAATAAATTTTATGAGTGCGCGATATTTTGATCACTTAACAAGCTGCTTATTATACAAGACTCAAGTTGAGGAAGAAGTTTTCTTCTTTTCGAATGTCCAATGACGAGATCAAACAATATATTTCACTTTGAGTGACTGAGACCAGAAAAGGGTGCTTTTGTTTGTTTTGTTTTGGTGACTTAACCTTCTTTCGAGTACATTTTTACTGCTCCTCCTCAATTCGAACAAACAACAATGATTCATACAGATTAACGTAATCTAAAAATGTGACTGTAAGAAAAATCATTTTATTCATACATTTTTTCCTACTGTTTGTTTCGTACCACCAGAATTTTATACTTTTTAAGTAAAAATGTTTAACTGTATTTTTAAGAATACCATTTGGGTTGTACATGATAAATTACGTGCATCAATCTCTCACTGCAGTATGTATGTATTAATGTATATCGAGTCCATAAATAAGACAATTTGGGGAAAATGACAAAGATTCCCTTTTAACAATGACTGGTGTAATGATGTTGATGCCTAGTGTCACACATTATATTAATTGTTTAAATATGTAATTAAAGCTAAAATTATTAAAAATATTAATTTACGTAGCATTTGTACGTTATTTTTTCCAGTTATTAGGTTCTTTTTTTTAGGATATTTAGGCGCTTTTTCAGCAATTTATAGGTCTTTAACTTCTGAGCATTATGATTTACCTTTTATACAAAAGGATATAAAATTCATTCAAATTAAGAGAACTTTACTGGCTGTTTGCAGAAAATGCAAGATTTACGGTTTATTAGCCATGCAAATCTATATGTCCTATTTTACAAAGTTTTTAATATTATACATCAGGCTTTAATATGTTTTAAAAATTCATAATTAAAAACCAGATATCGAATTTACTCACAAATTTCCCGAAACTCCATTAAATTGGAGATGTTCTCAGTAACTGCAACGGTCGAGCGATGCTACGAGAGAGAGAATTTCCCATGTTTCATGACGCATTTACCTTGTTTTCTTATTTTTCATTACTCTTTTGATCTGTATACGCTTCAGATACAGCGTTATTATTGTTGCATTTTTTTTACGAAGTGGATAAACAGGCTTTTGTTCCACGAGCTCTTGAATCTTTTGGACCATGTGGCGAATCGTGCTTACAAAAATTAAAAACCTCCCTCTGTGAAATCCCATCTCTCCCTCCCTTCCCCTCCCTCATTCACATACAAGAAAAGCTTTGTGCTGCTATACTTCTTTAATATGTTCTAGACTATTAATAACCCCGTTGTTTCGAGTTTCCCTAGAACTGTCATTATATATACTTTTAAACTAATTGTTATAAAATACTGAATAAAAGAATAGTTTTCATTTTCAGATACAAAGAGCTACATTGGACTTTCTAGGTGCGTTCGCTATTGCAGAATGCCTATTAACTTCGCTTTGTTTGCCGTGTGAATATAAAGCTTCACGAAACTACATTTTGTACCACCATCACCAACACGATAGCTTAGTCGGTAGAGCACCAGCCTGCTGTGTGAAGGGTCGCGCTGTGCTCAAGAAATTTATCTTTAAAACAAGGTTTCCCGGCTTGGCCAGGTTTGGTGTGTGAAGTGAGTGTTATTGCTTATTTAATAACCAATTTACTCATTATAAATATTTGAGGATTGATACTGGGCATAACGCTGAGCACGCGTGCCAAGTCATTTATACTTATATGATAATATCTACCATCAGCACAACTATATTGGCACCGCAAGGTTAGCATAAGAAAAATCTGATGTGTTACACTCACATGACTTTCTCTACTCTTGTACAAACTATTTTTACAAACGTTTATTCTCCATCTACTTCATGTTATTCCAGATAAACATTTGCAGACTCTATCTTATTGCTAATTTTCTTGTAGATGTAAGGGGAATATATATTTACAAGGGCAATATAGAAATACAGTAGCCTTTAAGCACATACATATCTCTTAATAGCTGGTTGCTATGTGCAGCACCATTCCCTTTGCCACAGATTAATACTCTTTGCATATCCAAGACAAAATAATGAATATAATAGTCTCAAAACATATATTTCCGGTGAAATCTCGGTATCTAATTTTTGGGTGGAATACAATACTTCCCCTACTTATTATACGTAGTAGAGAAAGTAAAAAAAAAAAAAAAAAAAAAAAAACGTATCATTCCAGATAACATAACATGAAGTCCTAGGGAGTGGAACGGACAACTCCCAGGCAACTGGCTGGAATCGCTAGAAAGCAGCATGAAGAGATTTAAAGGAAAAGCAGCAGGCTTGCCGGGCTCTTGACCATTGATTTCCCTTCAACCTGAACCTGATCTCAAGATTCTGGAACTGCAGTAATAAACACTCTGTAAAGCTTGTAGCAGTTAGTTGGACATCTATAAATAACTTTTAAATTCGAAAAATATATATTACAACAGTTAAATGATTGAAGATACATTGTTAATGTTGAATGATTCAAATCAACAACCACAATTAGCATGGCCGAAAAGAAACTGTAACAAGAAGGATGCAAATCTGCTACATTTGAGACGCCCTTCAACCTTAAATATTGTATGAATCACAGCCTTAAAGCTAGTTAACGCGTACGAATGCAGTTGAAGTTGAAACTTGCAAAAGAGTGGCTGAAATCCATGCATAATTAAGGGTAGTTAAACTGCAAACCCTCCTGATATTACTTTTAGGGCAAGTGCAGAAAATTCACATTTGGTTGAATACACTTTTAAAAAAAATCTGAGTGTGGTACTCAAATGACTTTCTACTCTTGTAAAACTATGTTTACAGACGCCTGTTGTCCTTCTACTTCATGATAATCGAGATATCGAGATGTTAATTTTATTGCTAATTTTCTTGTAGGTGCAAGGGGAAAATGGTAGGCTTTAAGCGATAGTCAAATCTTTTAAAGAGCTGGTTGCTATGTGGCGCATTCCATTCTCTTTGCATGTCCAGGACATAAAAAAACGAATAACGAATTCCCATTTGGGATAAAATATAAGTATTGGAAAATTCAAAAAACGTATATGATATAAATTGTGTGTTTTTTTTAACGAGATCTACTTTTTTTCCGTAGTAAAATTTTGTCTATCTCTTATGGTTTACCAGTTATGCGAAAGTGATTCAGAATGAAAAGGGCTTTTGGGTAATTTCACAGAAAATTCAAGATATACATTTCATTTGCCATGAAAATATCTTAAACATGCGATATTTTAATCAAAATCGTTAGTCATTTTTGAGAAAATGAAAATTTTCGAAAAATGTTCCATGTAAGGGGTAGTCTGGAGTGGGGGATTTTCTTGAAAATCTTCGTGTCGCATCCTTGGAAGATAGTTAACTCAAGTACCAATTGTGGTATTTATCTGACTTTTCGTTTTTTAGTTATGATGTTTACGGACTGACAGACAGATAGACACACAGACGGACAGACACGCACACGGGCATGTTTTCAAAAATGCTTTATTTGGATGCAGGACACTTCAAAACACGTATTTCCAGTGAAATCTCGATATTGAATTGTTTGGTAGAATGCAATACTTCCCCTACTTACTATACGTAGTAGAGAAGCTAGTAAGTGTAGTTTTATGATTAAAAAAGAACACAAACATGTACAGTAGTAAATAGTAGTAAATTAATTATCTGAAATATATTAGATTTTAATAAAAATGTAATAGGCATTTCCATGTAAAGGAAAGTTTGGCATGGATGGACCTTATTGAAAATTTTCGTGTCGCATCTTTAGAAGATATTGGTCTTAAATACCACGTTTGGTATTCATTCGTTATTTGTTTCTTGAGTTTGTGTTCACACACTCACTCACTCACTCACTCACTCACACTCACTCACTCACTCACACTCACTCACTCACTCACTCACTCACTCACTCACTCACTCACTCACTCACTCACTCACTCACTCACTCACTCACTCACTCACACACCGCGGATCTTTATCGTTTGATTCAGAGAGCTTCAAAACGTACATTCCCACTATCTCAATATCGAACTTTTGGATGGAATACAATATTTCCTCTTACTATATACTTGGCCCTATGCCTCTTACAGATATTTCATGGTTTGGATATATCCGTGAACAGCAATTATTGAAAAAAACAATAGAGTGGATATATATGTACCTTCATGTACATCGAATAGATGGAGTATACACGGGGTAAACGATAATGGATTTGAATAGTTATTACTATATATTGACGGTGGGGTGTTACTAGTCACGATATCTGACTTACATAAATATCATTGTGAAACTAATTTATAATGTAATAGGTTCTTGGATCGGCCAATGTACAGAAAACAAGTGCATCAAGTTATTTAAGGTTTACCAATGCAAAGAAAGTGTATATCATATTGGAATGTCATCCGTTGTGTTTGTACATCAGGATCAAAACACTACTTATAATTCTAAGATAATATGTGAATGTTTTCTAAAATCATTTTATCAAATCTTTGGTGCTATTGTTCATTGGCTTTTATAAAGCACGATGTTTCTTCCGTGAGGACTAAAAAGTGTGGTACCAAACACTGGAAGAAGATAATTTTAGGAATATGAATTGCGGCCGGTAAAATCTACACCATTGCTAAATTTATTAATTTATTCTGAAATAGAAGTAGAATTGAATTACAGAGGAAAGAAAAACCTGTTTCTATAAAACTACTCTTGACGACATTGGTTGATGGAGATGGGTTTGTTCAGTTTGCTGTGTTTCAGGTAATAATAAATGCCACTTTAACAAAATAGCCTTTAATTCCAAATAAATCTTGGGAAATTTACGAAAGGCAGTCGTGAAATGGATGAAAAATAAGCATGTGGCTTTTGTCGGAATAGGTTGTTACTAATTGGTTATTCTGCTGATATATTCGACTGATATTTTTACGAATTCTGTAAAATAAGCTTAATAGCCTGTTTTATACGAGCATTACAGCCACAGTCACTTATAAATTACTTTTGAACTGTTAAGTTAAATTGCGTGACGGCTGAAAATTAGTTTGGTTACATCTCTAGGCCTATTGTTAATGTCCATAACAGGAAAAAACAAATTTTAAAAAAAGTAATTTGTGTGTAAAGCTGAGACTAAATATTAATTCTGTGTAATTGTAATGTGTGTTCTCAGAAAATGCAGCCTATTTAAAATAATCCATAGGTTTTCGCTTAAAAATAAGTTTTAGTACCTTTAAAATGAGCTTGCGTCTCAAAATAACTGTAAAGTTGCATAAAAATAGAGAAAAATGTAAAATATGCACATAAAATAAATGTTTTGTGTAGATTTATATTACCTTTCCCCTTAATTAACTGTTTTTACAGTTGTGGCGATTTAAATTAACTGCAGAGCTTTGACTTTGCAGTAAATATAGTTTGGTGATTTAGGACACGTCATCTGTCTAAAAGCATTGGATAAGACGTTCTCAGCTGTAACGTAAATTGATTCCGTTGACGTGGAAATCTAAGCCTCCTTGTTCGCTGCAGCCGAGCCTGTGGAAGACATCAGAAAATACCTTCTTGTGTCCCAAAAGTCAATACGGGCTTCCAGGTGGGAGAGCAAAATAAAGGTAGAAAATGGGCCCGTCCCTTTACGTTCGCTTTTTCTCTTCCCTGCCCTAATAAAAGGAACGAGTATCTCTTCCTCCAATGTTAATGTAATTTTCAAAGCAAGGCGACTAACGTTGGAGCGGAGAAATTACTTTCCCGCGAGAATAAGAAAATGGAGATGAGCACTTGTTTTCCTAATGTTGTCGTGGAAACCACTCTGAAGTAAGAAGCTTTTATTATGAGCAAACTGTCACAGAGTCGAAATTTAAATGTTCGTGAGCACCCTTTTAATAAATATTTAAGCTAAGACAAAATATATCTCAGAAGTGGCGAGAAGAATTTTGAAAATGATTCTTTTATAGCTCAGTGTTACTGTAAAAGTTTTACGGCCAAGTCAACCCGTATTTCTGCTTTAGAAAAATAAATACTAAATGGCTATTAATTGCTGTGTCGCCCAGGAGCGTGAAGTATTGCATAAAAACCATAAAACGCGATGCGTTTCTTAGGAGTGAGATACTTACGAAGGAACCATAAAATCGTCGGTATTTTTATACAGTTAATGAAAATGACAGTTTCTTGACAATTGCTAACGTAGTTAGTAACAATTTGAGTGTTCTAATTAGAAGTTGAATTAAAATCTATGTTGAAAACTAGACATGTTTATTTTTACTTTACGAGGGCAGTCACAGAAGTACCCGACCTGACGTATATATAGCGGTTGTTGTTTCAAACAAATGACTATGGTAGAAGGTATCACCCTTATAAAGCTTAAGTTTGAAGTTTGACTATGCTACGTTGTTTAGTAATTGTTTGGCAGCCATTAATAGTGAACTCTCTCTGCAAATTTGTAAACATGGATAAAAGTGGCCATCGTTATGTGATACAATACTTTCATTTGAAACGTCTTAGTCCAACGAATATTAAAGCTGAGCTAGATTCTACTCTGGGGGAGTCTGCTCCTTCGTTTACAAAAGTAAAATATTGGGTGGCAGAGTTTAAGCGAGGCGTACGAGCTGCCAAGACGAACATCCAGTGGTCGACCAAATGAGGTGACCACGCCAGAAATTGTGAAGAAAATCCACAAAATGGTATTGGATGACCGTCGACTGAGTGCGCGAGCTAACAGACATCATAGGCATTTCAAAAAGTGCTGTACATCGCATACATACTGAAAATTTGGAACATGAGAAAGCTGTGCACAAGATGGGTGCCGCATTTACTTACAATAGAACAAAAACAGCGTCGTGAGGATGTTACGCTGCAATAAAGCGGAGTTTTTGCGTCGATTCATAACCTAGATGAAACATGGGTCCATCACTTCACACCTGAGACGAAGGAACAGTCAAAACAGTGGATTGAAAGAGGAGAATCCGTTCCAAAGAAGGCGAAGAGAGTTTCATCTGCAGGCAAGGTTATGTTGTCAGTTTTGGGGATGCGCGTGTTATAATTTTCATTGATTATCTTGAAAAGGAAAAGCAATCAATGGCGAGCATTATGCAACTTATTGCAGCGTTTGAATGATGAAATCAAGAAAAAACGGTATTCAGCGAAAAAGAAAGTTCTGTTTCATCAAGACAATGCACCAGTTCACACATCCATATCGCCATGGCCAAAATCAATGAGTTAAAGTTCGAATTGCTTCCTCATCCACCCTATTCGCCAGACTTAGCCCCCTCTGATTATTTTCTGTTTCCAAAGTTGAAGAAATGGGTTGGTGGTAAAAGATTAGCCAACAATGAAGAGGTGGAGTTTGCAGTTGATGGCTATGTTGCGGAATTCGACGGTTCTCAGTATAAACAGGGTATCGAAGCTATTGAACATCGCTGGGAAAAGTATATCGAGCTGAAACGAGACTATGTAGAGTAATAAATATGTATTTTCCCCAAGATTTGTGTGTTTTATTTGTTAGATTGGGTACTTCTGGGACAGCCCCCGTAGTTATTTGAAACACTGTTTATCTCTTCACATGTTATCTTGTCTATGGGGAGTACTGTTGCCACGTTTCGTCCTGACCTCAGTGTAAAAATACTGACTGAGCTATAATTGTCTTCACTAATGTTTTAACCGGTCGAGGGGTATGTAAATAGCCGTAGAGGCCGCGGTTCCTTTTCGATAAAACAGCGTCGCTGTAGAGGGATGGTCATGTGCGCTTATGCTTGCGCGATTCTCGCTCGGGAAAGCGTTAATCCTTGTCCATGGCAAAAACACCGGTAAATGTACAATAAGAAGCTAAAGAAAGAAAAAAAGAAAGATATAGAATATGGCAACAATGTCCTCGGACTCCATGCAGCTGATATGCAACTATCCGGTATATAGGTCTGCAGCTATTGACTATGGGAAGAATTTCATTGGAAGAGACTTATCTTCGGTGACTTGAGCTCTAAGGGATTACCGGCCCGGAATAAAGGAACATGCCGCATGTTAACGTTATGGGCGCATCTGTAATAAACATTTGAATGCCGCGCAGTTAAATTTTCAGGGTTGTGGGTTTAAAAAGGCTTTTCAAATTAGGTTTTGTAAGCTAACTGAAAATGTCTATTGTACACTCTCTTTCTTTCTTTCTTTCTTTCTTTCTTTCTTTCTTTCTTTCTTTCTTTCTTTCTTTCTTTCTTTCTTTCTTTCTTTCTCTTTCTTTCTTTCTAGCAGAATGATTTAAAAGCTTAAAGTACCACGTAGTCAAAAGAAATATTGTTCTCTTATTTATATATATTTTAAACACGGCGAATTACCACCATGCTAGCCTCTAGTTCCTGAGGTCGCGGCTTCTAACCCAGCGAGGGCGATGGATTTTTTCGGGCGTAAACATCCTTAGCATGGCTTCCTGCGGAAGTAAAGCCGGTGGTCCGTGTCGTAGATTTGTGGCACGCAAAGGTACCTCAAGCCCGATAAAGACGCCTCTGAGAAAAATTACCGGTCTTTCACGTCCAGAATAGAATTGGACGCTAAGGACCATAGTAATTAAAGAGTGTTCATAAATAAAAGTTAATTTAATTTTAACCATGTTGTAATCTGAAACATCCCAATATTAAATTTACCCTTGTGCGTGAAGGTAAACATGCAGCACGTAAAACACCAACTAAATCGTAAAGTTCGTATACTATAATCATGTGTAACCTTGTTTTAGGGAGATCTGCTTTATGTGATGTACAAATTACTGGAGTGCAGCATGGCATTCATTTAACTACTGTAAATCGTTCTCTGGGAAGCAATATCAATCTTTTTAATTACTCCTCTTAAATTGCGGGTTATATGGTTTCTTAAATCACGCTAAGCGTTTTGCTCTGTCTGCTTTTATTTATTTTCGCCATTTTTGCAGCAGCTAAACATCTAACGAATAAAACTGTTGTCCTTAGCGGGTTGATTTATTACTTCAGGAGAGTGTTGTTATGGCATATTGAGTTAAAAGGCGCATAGGGAATAGAATACAAGAATTAAGACAAGTGGTACACTGTCACCGGCTTTATTTAACACTACCTGGCTTACGGCTGCATTTTTGGATCTCTAACAATACTTGAAGTGCTTTCATAAATGCAAAAAACCCACCTATTTTCTTTAATGCCCTTTTCAACAAAAACCTCCAGTCGATTTCATATACATTCTCCGAATGTTTCTGTACATAAAAATATAACTCGGATTTTGATTAACTAGGTAGGTAAGAGTTGAGAGGTCGGCCCTCGTAGCCGTGGTTGCTGAAGCGTATAGCTTCGGCGCTCCGCCAAGCTAAGGGTCGCGGGTTCGATTCCCGCCATGGGCATGGGTGTTTGTGCTTGTGTCTGTTGTATGTGTAATTGCGGTAATATGCGGTTAACAGTAAAACACAGTACTCATAAACTAGGTAAACAAGGTAGCTTTAATAAAAAAAAGAAAAAAGAAAAGAGGAATAAAATGAGTTCGTACGGGCATCTTGCCTCGTCAACTCAAAGGCATGGAAAGCCGATACCCCCATTCCAGTCCCGTCTGTGGCATTGGTTTTCCAAGTCTAATCCAAATTTCCAACATAATGCTTAGGCACAGATAGTTTACAAAAAATTCTGATGTGTTACATTCAGATGACTTTCTCTACCCTCTATCGTTTATTAGTGAGTATACAAATCTTTCTTACAAAGTTTATTATCTTATCTACTTCATTTTAAGGGAGATAAAACCTTCCGGAATAGCTGCATTACCCATTTCAAAATAGGCACAAAGAGAACAACAGGCAAATGTTTAAGAACTGGACGCTATATGCTGTCTTAAAATTCCATACTCTTTCCATGACATCACGAGAAACAACTGAATGTCAAAAGGACTTCAAAAGAATGGCTAAATATTGAACAATTCGAACCATTAATAACGAATATCTCCAAAATGGCTAATGCTACAAAAAGGTTATTGGAAACAAACTGTGTTTTAAAGGGATCTGCAGTTTTTGTATAGTACGCTGTGGTCAATCGTTTAACGTTTACCAGTTATACAAGATTTTACAAAATTCCTGCAGAATGAAGAGGACTTCAGAGCGTATTCCAGAAAATTAAGATATACTTTTTATTTGTCATATAAATATCTTTTATGTATGTTATTTTAATAAAAATCGCTATACCATTTTTTATAAAATGAAAAGTTCCGTAAACTTTTTCATTTAAACGGTAGTTTGGTTTGGGAGATTTTCTTGAAAATCGTGTCACATCCTTGGAAGATACTAAACCTAAATACAAGTTTGGTTTTTATACGACTTTTCGTTTTTTAGTTATGCTGTTCACAGACACATACAACAAATATACGCACCGGGAGGTTTTTCTAAAATGGCTTTTTTTGAATTCAGGAGGCCTCAAAGCATACATTTCCGGTGAAATCTCGGTAACGATTTTTGGATGGAATGCAATGCCTTCTCTACCTACTATGTACGTGATAGAGAAAGTAAAAGTACCAATATACAGTGTAAAAGCATTAGTAAGAAAATGTTCTGTTATTTTACTTCATTTTGTTGGGGGGGGGGGAGATTTCTTAAAATTCTTTCTTATTGAAACACTCCTCGGTGGGAAGAGATTTTGTGCAGCTTTCAGAATTGTGTTTACGTATATGATTTCTGAGTCATGTTAAGCAGTCAGCGAATCAGTGAATGTCGTCCTCAGTGGTCTAGGGGTATCATGCCAACCTCTAGTTCCCAGGTCGCGGCGGAGGACGATGGATTTTTTTTCGGGCGTAAATTTCTTAGCATGGCTACCTTCGGAAGGGAAGTAAAACCGGTGGTCCCGTGTCGTAGATTTACGTCACGTAAAAGAACATCATGCATGATTAAGAGGCCTCTGAGCAAACGTTTCCGGTCTTTCACACCCAATATAAAATGGGACGCTAAAGACTAAGTAGTTGAACGTCCATAAATAAAATTCAATTTAATTTTCAGTAAACCTTCAGAGGCTGCGCCTAGTCCATAAACATCTAGATTCATCCGTTAAATACCTCCTTTGAGTACTAGTTGTACAAATAGCTATTTTCACTTTCTCTACTATGTATAGTAAGTAGGGAAAGTATTGCATTCTACCCAAAATTCGATATCGAGATTTTATCGGAAATACATGTTTTGAGATCCCCTGAATTAAAAAAAGGCATTTTTAGAAACAGGTCCGTGTGTGTCTGTGTGTTTGTGAACGGCATAACTCAAAAACGAAAAGTCGGATAAATACCAAACTTGGTGTTTAGGTTTAGTATCTTCAGTATCTTTCAAAGATGCGACACGAAGATTTTCAAGAAAATCCTCCCACCCCAGACTCCCCATTACATGGAATATTTTTCGAAAATTTAGATTTTCTCAAAAATGGCTCTACCAATTTTGATTAAAATATCGCATGTGTAAAATACTTTCATGGTAAATGAAATGTATATCTTGAATTTTCTGGGAATGTCCCCAAAAGTCGTCTTCATTCTGAATGAATTTTGCATAACTGGTGAACCGTAAGAGATAGACAAAATTTTACTACACAAGAAATGTAGATCTCGTTAAAACATACAATTTGTTTCATATGCATTGTTTCTGTCGAGTGAACGATTTCCGAGATATTCCTTGTTATTTGTTTGAATTTTCCAATGCTAGTTTTTCTCAAATGGGAATTCATTATTGGTTCTTTTTTATATCCTGGACACGCAAAGGGAATGGAATGTTCCATATAGCAACCAGCTCTTAAAAAGGTGACTATCGCTTCTTAAAGTCTACCATATTCCCCTGGCACCTACAAGACAGTTTCTGCAAAATTTTATATCGATTAACATGAAGCAGATGGAGAATAAGCGTTTGTAAAAAATAGTTTGTACAAGAGTAGAGAAAGTCATGTGAGTGTAACACATGATATTTTTGTTTTTAAAATAAATAGTTGAACAGAAATGAATTTAAGTTTTATTTATGGACGCTCTTTAACTGCTGTGGTCCTTAGCGTCCCATTCTATATTGGGCGTGAAAGACTGGCAATTTTTCTCAGAGGCCTCTTTATCAGGCTTGAGGTTCTTTTACGTGCCGTAAATCTACGACACGGGACTACCGGCTTTACTTAACTTCCGAAGGAAGCCATGATAAGGATTTTTACGCCCGAAAAAATCCATCGCCCTCCGCCGAGTTTTGGAATAGTTGAGCAGAGCATGTAAAAATCGGCTGAAGTGTGTTTTACGCTTTTTCATAGAAATACATTATAATTATTATCTTTCGAGTTTGTTTTTCCCTTTTGGATTAGTTTCGGAGCAAATATATAGTACAGGGAAAATACAAATAAACCTACTTTAATACTTTTTTAATGAAATACTGCAAATGACATATTGGCTGTATTTACTTTTGTGCAGTTTACAAAAATATTAAAACTTTAATACTGTCATGTACAGCATTAATGAAATGCTGTATATGACATAGTGGTTATATTTACCTTTGTACGGTTTAGTTCTTGGAAGTTTTAAATGAACTGCGAGTGTCTTTTTTGTGCATTGTGGTTTTGAAATATATCCTGGAAATAAGAAGTCGATCTAAAATTTTGTTGCTTTACGAGGGTGTTGGAAATAGTCGTTATTATAAAATTGCAGAAACAATAAACCTATTAATATTGGAATGTTATTTGCTTTGTTTATCGGAATTAACTTATTATAGGAAACTATCTTTATTGATCACTGTTTTCTGGAATCCCTCTCTGAAGATAAAAGTTTAGTTCATCTGTTCACTTTCGAAACATTTTTACCATGTACATCGAGGTAGAGAAGGTGTTGCATTCCACCCAGAAATTCGATACCAAGAAGTCTGTTTAGAAAAACATCCGTATGCGTTGTGACTGTGAACAGCATAACTCAAAAACGAAAGTTCGGATAAATACCCAACTTGGTGTTTAGGTTCAGTACCTTCCACAAAAGCTGTGGTCCTTAGCGTCCCATTCTATATTGGACGTGAAAGATCGGTAACTTTGCTCAGAGGCCCCTTTGAGGTTCTTTTACGTGCCGTAAATCTACGACCTCGAGAACTAGAGGCTAGCATGGTAACCACTACACCACGGAGTAGTTGTTCAAAATTTTTTATGTTCTAAAAATGGCTCTAACGATTTTGATTAAAATACCATATATTAAATATATTTGCATTACAAATAAAATGTATATCTTGAATTTTCTGGGAGTAGCCTGTGATATCCGGGTCATTCGGAAAGGATTTTCTGTAGTCTTGTATAACTGGTAAACGTTAAGCGATAGACGAAAACGTACTCTACACAAAAAATGTAGTTCTCTTTATAACACACAATTTATTTCATTTAGCTTTTTTGTGGCATGAGCCATTTTCGAGATATCCGTTATTAATGGTTCAAACTGTTCAATACTTTGTCGTTCTTTTGAAGTCCTTTCTATAACAGTTGCTTCTCGCGATTGCGCGCAAAGAGCATGGCATTTTAAGGCCAGCGTATAGCGTCCAATTCTAAAACATTCCCTGTCGCTATTCCCTTTGCATCTATAACGAAATGAGTAATGCAGCTATTTCCGGAAAGGTTATCTCGATAAAAATGAAGTAGATAGGAAAATAAAATTTCGTAAGAATAATTTATATACCCACTAATAAGCGATAGAGGGTAGAGAAAGTCAAGTGAAAGTAACATATCAGATTTTTTTTAATGAATCCTATGTACTATATCTCTATAATTTTAAAATTGCTTAATTGCGCCAAAAGTGGACTTAGGCTGTTATTCCCTGAACTCTACAGCCATATTTACATTTTCCAGGAAGACTTGAAAAGCTAGATTTTCGCTGAAACTGCAGATGGTGTTTTATCCGTCTTTCTCATGCATATACATGCACATGAATATTGTTTTATGTTCTGTTCCAGTGCCAGACATTTGTCATGCCGCCCTCTTTGCTCAACCCACCTTGTTGCTTTAATTGGTGCTTAGTTTCCAAATGCGTCACTCTTATTTTTAACAGTGATATGATCTGCTTACAATGGCAACTCGTGAAGAGTTATTGTTTGATCGTTGTGGGGGAAATCTGCATATCTGCACCGTATCTAATACGTACAGCACAGTACTGATTTATGTCGCAAAATGCAGCCGATTCAATGCAGTTATGCAGATAAATGGCTTTTTAACGCAATAATTCAAGACTAGTAAGGCACGTTCTTTGATTTCAACGTTTTATGTGTTTTTTACTTTTTCTTCTACTTGCCTACAGGTAAGCAGAAGTATTGCACTCCACTCAAAAATTCTATACTGAGGTTTCACTGCGAATAAACGTTTTGATACTCCCTAAAAAATAGAAAAGGGTCCGTATATGTGGTGTGCATAACTCAAAAACGAAATGTATGATAAATACCAAACTTGGTATTAAGTTCAACATCTTCCAAGGATGCGATATAAGGATTTTCAATAAAATCCTCGCACCCCAAACTATCTTTATATGGCTTTTGGTTATTTTTGTTTTTCTAAAAGATGGTTCTAACGATTGTGATTAAAATATCACATGTTTAAGAATTTGAAACTCTCCATTCTTTTGTATAATCGGTAAACCGAAAAAAAGGATATTCATTCAAGCTCACAATTTGTCATAACTTTTTTGTAGCGTTATTCATATTCGAGATATTCTTAGTTATTGATTTCAATTTTCAATTAGCTATACCTCTTTCTAGTAATAAGTCGATTTTTCGTTTATTTCGTGGTCATGCAAAGAACATGGCATTTCAAAACCATCACATAGCGACCCCGGCCTTGTTTGTTGCCTGTTTTTATTGCTGTAGATTTAAAGGTAAATTTGTGGCCATTTTGGCCTGAGCCTGCCACCGCGCATGCCGGCCTCACGCCCACATACTCAAGGCAGAAGTGGACGATAATCCAGTCCATATTGGGAGATTATGTGGTCAGCGTCATGCTTCCTCCAGGTGGAACGTTGGTTGTCGTGACCCTTAGATCTCCTCAAATTCATATGGTGCTGTGTGGCCACCGGTTCTATACATGGGTCGAAAAATCCGCATCCATATGTAAGCGCTCGAAACCATGCACATTTCGTGTTTGGCAACCGGAACATCACGATCAAACCCAGACCGCAGGACGTTGTATAGATAGGTTTTCAGTTTTAAAGCTCAAGTCCATTCAATTTTATGCATACAAACTGCGTAATGAATGAACAAATGCTGTGGAATACCTTTATGTTTCATTAAAGGCCAGAGTTCCTTCCACTGAGCACATATACATTTGGTATATACCTGCATGTTGCAGTTATAAGTAATTGTTAGAGGTGTATGCGCTGAATTAAAGCTCACTGTGACATATATTTCAGGGATTTTAAAATACCAACCAAATGTGTAACGGATAAATTACTTTCTTCACTTTTTTAATGTCATACTAGCGGCTAATTTGTGGATTAGTCATTTAATAATTAATTTCGGTTAATCTGACGAGTATCGACATGTCTGCCTACTGTAGCCATGTTTGTCTGCCAAGTCGCCACAGCACAACGGTGAAGGAGCTGTACCCGCGCTATTGCACGGTATTATGAAAGTTGTGAATGGCATGTTAACAATTGAACTACCAAACTGGCGTAGAAGGCTGTGGATAACAAAAGACGTTAGCCCGAGTGTGTGATAACGGTTCTGGGTAATTAATAAACTTCTGAGATTGATAACGCATCAGCATCATCGATACAGTCTTCTTCATGTAGCCTGTGCTTAGTAAATGAATTTTGCGAATAAACGGAAAATGAACGACGGAAGGATTTGAGATATTTGTTCCTCGTTAGTCATAAAGTGGACTAACAAAGATATTCTGGAGCTTCTATTTCTTACTCATATTCCATGAGAGGAAGCTTATCACGATGAAGGAATTTGCATAGCTAACTACCTTCTGTTACAAAATTCAATTTGTCTTGTGTTAACAGGGCGGCGTCGTGGCCCAGTGGTTAGACCGTTCGCCTCTCACAAGGCAGCCCGGTTTCAATCCCAGGGAACCGCATGTGGGATTTGTGGTGGACAAAGCGGAGTCTGGGCGGGATTTCTCCAGGTTCTCCGGCTTCCTCCGCCATTCATTCCACCCATTGCTTCACCATCACCTTTCCTTTCTCACCGCCAGTTCATGTCATGCCCTTCCTCGCTCTCATTGATCACCCATCCTGGCTTTTCTCTCTCATCCATAGTGCTATGTGCTTCCCGACAGGCGTCTGACCCCAGGCACCCACTTGTAAGTCCTGGGGGGTGTAAGCCCTAACAACTGGGTCAACAGGGAAAGAAGAAGAGGTGTTAACAGATTGCACAGTATTTTGTATTTGGATGAGCTTTCTCGGTTTTTCTAGATATGAAGTAAGATAGAGGATCCTATACAACAATTCAACAGAATTATCTTTGTAGCTTCTTATCTCCTCGCGAAGAGACATTTTTAGAAACGAGTGTGTGGTTTGTTTGTTTGTTTGTTTGTTTGTTTGTTTGTGTATGTCTGAGAGAAAGAGAGAGAGAGAGATACAGACAGACAGACAGACAGAGAGCGTACAACTGAAAACCGTGAGATCATTATCCTCATTTGCTATACTTAAGAACAGAATCTTCCCAGGATGCAAATCAAGATTTACCGTGAATTTCTGCTGCCATAATACTTGCAAAAGGTTTCCATTTTTTTTGTTTTCTCAGAAAGGTCCACTCAATTTTATTAAAAAACAAGTTTGAGAAAATTACATTAGTGGATGCCCATTTAGTCCGTTTCACGCTTGTCCAATTCCGTATACACATAAAAAGACAAAAGCAATAAAATGCAAATTTTGTGAACATGAATAATGCTCAATGACAAAAAGCTACTTTAATTACTCATTGTCTTCTTGGCAAAGGGCTCACAATAGAAGGTGTGCTCTTACAGTGCTCATCTCCTACTATACTAATTTTTATATTCATGTTTGTAGGGTCTTTTACTTTCCATCCAAAAATTCATTATAAAGGTTTCACTGAAAATACACGTTTTGAGGTACTGTGAATAAAAAATGTTGGAAGAAAGTTCGTGTGTGTGTGATCAGGATAACTGAAAAATCCAAAATCAAATAATTACCACTTTTGCCATTTCAGTTCAGCATCTTGCAGGATGCAACGTGAAGGTTTTCAAGAAAATCCCCTTTACTCGGAATATTTTGTTATTTTTTATTTTCTCAATAGCGCTGCTAGACGTTTCGATTAAAATGCCATATATTTAAGATATTTTCATGACAAATAAAATGGATATTTTGAACATTCTGTGAATAGCCTGTGAAGTCGCCATCATTCTGAATGAAGCTCGTATGCATTTGTGTATCCGATAACCTGGAAGAGATATACAAAATCTTAATACATAAAAAATCTAGGTCTCGTTAGAATTTATATGTAATAATTTTATGTAATACGTTTTGAAATGGTAAATCGCCATCCATTTGTTTCTCGTGAAGTAATGTAAAGTGTGGAATAGTATAACAACACTATTTTAAAAAATTGAGTATCACTTCAGCCTCCTATATCCCTCTTTTGCCCATAACGAAATGCGTAGCGAAACAATTTCTGCAAGCATTTATCTCATTAAGATGGAGTAGATAGAAATATAATTTTTTGTGAGAAGAATTTTAAAATAATGGACAGAGAAAGTCATGTGAATGTAACATCAGTAATTTTTTCCCCTTGTTATGTTGTGTACTACCTCCTCCCTTCTCATTGCTTTTTTTTTTTAGAACATTCTTTATGTCGTGTGACTGTTCAACGTATTTCTTCCTCTCTTGTCAGTAACACTAAAGTGATTAAGGCTCCAAGGCCTTAAGTGTTATTGAAGTTGCATGTGGCACTCCAATGCTGTTGAAGGTAGGCAGGCAGGCATTATAATAGAGGTACTATGAAAATGTTCTGCTTCTTCTTCCTGACAGGGATTAGACCAATCGGCCTGTTCCGGCCTCTATCCACCTTAATCTAGGTCTTCCTGGGTCTCTTCTACTTATTGGTCTATAGTTGAGCATCCTTTTTGGGATCCTTGAATGATCCATTCTGTACAGATGTTCTTCCCAATTTCTCCTGTTTTCTATAAGTTTATCTTGTATTGCAAATATATTTAATTTGTCCCGTATTTCTTGGTTTCTAATTTTGTCTAGTCCTGTGTATCCTAATACTGACCTTAGAAATTTCATTTCAGTAGCCTCTATGTGGCTATTATGTTTTTGTCTATTACCCAGGATTCGCTGCCAAACAATAATACCGGTACTGCCATTACTTTATAAACCTTGAGCTGAGTGTCGATCATTGTTGTTTTTAGTATTCTTCTTAAGTACCGCACATTAGCTGATATTTACACATTTTATTATTATATATATATATATGTCAATATCAAATGAGTATTCATATCCCAGATAGTTGAAATATTGGATTTGTTCTAAGATATTATTCTCCAAAATAATTTTGTTCTTATTGGATGTTTAGCTTGGAATGTCATTGTCTTGGTCTTAGGAGCAGAGATCTTAAAATTGTATTGTTTGCATATCTGGTGAAACATATAAGTTGCTCTATGAAGATTCTCTTCTGTGTTTTGTATAATTACCAAATCATCTGCATAGGCTAAAACATTTAAATTCCTTCCCCCTATTAGTATTCCAACTGGTGCACATCCTTTCCATCTACGTAAGATGTCGTCCATATAGATATTAAAAAGAGTAGGCTATAATATACACCCTTGTCTGACCCCTTGGTTAGTTACCGTGCATTCTCCTTAAAATGTGGTTTATTGAGCTTAAAACAGGTGCCTTGGTATAGACTTTTTATACATTTTATTATATGAATGGGGTATCCATTTTCATTTTTCCCATTAATATGAAAATGTTCATATGTCATATTAAACTCTATAAGTAACATTTCATCTCTTCGGTATCTTCTGTTCTGCTGTGTGTGAGGAAGGACGTTAATACTGAGATAGGATGCGATCTCTTTGGGTCATTCCACAGGAAGTTACGTCTTGAGCAAAGCAATGATTATTTCAGCTAGCTTTAGAGACGGTCAGGTTCATTACCGTAAAAGAAATTGCCATGCTTTTGTCTGTTTTGTGTTGAAGAAAAGGATATGGTGGGCTTGCCGCTAATTCCGCAGGAAACGCATATACATTTTTGACGGAACAGGGAAAATAGCGTTGGAAATCAGGGATTAGAGATTCCATAACTAAATTTCGAAATCAGGAACGGAAAAGATTAAATAAGGAAACAAACAGCTGCAGTTAGATTCCAGTCACTTGGGGACTTCACCGACTTCCACATGCGCCAACGATAAAAGTGATGAGCTGGTTGTATAAGCTTTCAGAGAGCATCAAGCGAAAGCATGACATGTCCAGGCATAGGAATTCTTGAGTAATTGGCTTAACGTTATCTACACTCAAGCCATTATGTTAATACAAATAATGTAAACAACGGTCACTGACGGGCAATAAACGCATTGATGTCTGGAAACATCAACAGACTGTACGAGGGATTAGGGTGGTTTGTAACCTTACGATGTCACTGCCAGTAATAGTTCAACGTTATTTCCTTTCGTCTTGGCCTTAATGCTTAGAAATTCCTATGCCTGGATACGAGTAACGAGGGACATAATAAGCGCAACGAGAAACAGGCCTTGAAATAAAAACCTAAAAGAAAAAGGAAGGGAATGTAAGACTGGAAGGCTAGACGCTAAAAGTCTAAGAAAAGGAATTCTGAAACTTATTTCTTCGTTGCGAAGGAATAAGCTGAGGTTAAGTTATGAAACTTGAGAATTTTAACGTAAATTTATAGTTAGACTGTCAACTAAACGGTGAACACATCACAAAATGACACAATGGCGATGACTAGGCTTCGGACACGGTTGTTGTTTCGTTGCACTTTGATTGGAAACAGTTTCGTGCGCACAGGGTTTCACTGAGACCTCCCCCTCCCCAAGCACTATCAAGTCTTTTACTCTAAGCAAGCGTACAGTATATATACAGTCTGTTCTGAAGTTACGAAGTCCGGCCCTTGATAGCTGACAAAACGTGCCGAAAAAACCAGCAAGTATGCCAGATTGAAATCAAAGGAGGCAGAAGGGTTTTTATTGCAAGACACTGTAAATCTAAGAAAGAAAAAAAATGAAGTGATGAGGATATATTATACACAGCCACATCGAAGCTTACAAAGATTCGTCTGACATGTTGGTAAGCACAAATATCCCATTCAATAAGCAAAATTTTGCTTTTAAAGCGTTTCTGGAGAAATGTACAGCTATGAAATTTCCTTGTGAGTCTACTTTACGCAAATTTTATTTGTCTTTGTCATAGATGGCAATACCAGAGTTCTTGAAACTTGCCGATAATTTGACACAACACTTTACAGAAGTAGACAAATGTTCTGCTGTTGAAATAGCACAGCAGAAACTGAAGTGTGTTTTAGATAAAACCCCAGGATATGCAATTATGTGCGGTATTAAGCATTAATAATAATATTATTAATGTTAAGAATAACATTATTCTAAATAGTGAAAATGCACGTGTTCCTCAAAGGTGTGTGACGTTTGTCAGTTTCGTTTTGCAATAGTAACATCATGTGATGTGGAACGCAGCTTTTCAAGATATAAACTTTTTTGAGTTTGAGAAGACGTTTTGCTTTTGATACATTCAGAAAATATATTGTAAACTATTGTAATGGCTGTCCAGGCATGTAAACCACACATGAAACTGATTATTTAATCTGCCACAGTTCAGATTTATTATTTTGTTCATGTTATTTATACTTTGTAATAAAAACTTAAGTTTACTACAGAAATGCGACATTCTGCTCTACTTGTATTTTCCACAGCGATGACGATGATGTATATTTCCAACAGATGTCACTCTATGTAAAACACTACCTCAACAGATGTACGCTTGCCCTAACGTAATGCTGCCAACATATGAATAATGCCACCCAAGCCGGTAAGATACTCAGCCTCAAAGTGAAGCCGAGACATTGAGGGCCCTCAGCCTCAAAGCGTAGCCGAGGGATGTTTTTTAGAAGGAGAGGAGTGTAGCAAGTTGCGGCCGACAGGGCGTAGCCGAGGGATCTGCGCATCTGAAACTCGAATGATTCACGTTCGCAGAAACAACAGCACATCGCGTATTTAGTGCATTTCACTTTTTATTTAGGTTGGCAGTACCCACTTTGCATGTGAATTATCGGAAAATGGCCTACGTTTGTTGTGATCCTGATGCGATTTGCCTATATAAGTAAAACACGTAAAACGGACGGGCAGGTGGGCACCAGATATAGACGAGACCACATCATGTTCTAAACTCACTCCTAAGGCAATTTATTCGCTTTCCTTTCGCTTTTATAAACATTTTCAACAGAGATACAAGTAGAGCAGAATTGCCGCGCACGAGACTACTGCCTCTCTCCCCTCCGCAACAAAGTGACAGTATAATAGAAGTTAACTTAACCTAAAATCATGTCCGAAGCCTAGTGATGACGCATGGAGTACAAAATATTTCACAAATTTGCGAACTGTTTGTACCAAATAAAAAAATCTGATGTGTTACACTCACATGACTTTCTCTACTCTTGTACAAACTATTTTTACAAACGCTTATTCTCCATATGCTTCATGTTAATCGAGATGTTAATCTTATTGCTAATTTTCTTGTAGGTGCAAGGGGAATCTGGTAGACTTTAAGCGACAGTCAAATATTTTAAGAGCTGGTTGCTATGTGGTGCATTCCATTCTCTTTGCATGTCCAGTACATAAAAAAAATGAATAACGAATTCCCATTTGAGAAAACAATAACAAGCAATATCTCGAAAATGGTCCACTCAATAAAAAAAAAGTATATGACATAAATTGTGTATTTTAACGCGATCTACATTTTTTGTGTAGTAAAATTTTGTCTATCTCTTATGGTTTACCAGTTATGCAAAAGTCGTTCACAATGAAGAATACTTTTGGAGACATTCCCAGAAAATTCAAGATATACGTTTTATTTGGCATGAAAGCATCTTAAATATATGATATTTTAATCAAAATTGTTAGAGCCATTTTTGAGAAAATTAAAATTTTCGAAAAATGTTCCATGTAAAGGGTAATCTGGGGTGGGGGGATTTTCTTGAAAACCTTCGTGTCGCATCTCTGGAAGACATTGAACCTAAATACCAAGTTTAGTGTTTATCCGACTGTTCGTTTCTGAGTTATGCTGTTCACAGACACACACAGACACACACACGGACATGTTTCCAAAAATGCTTTTTTTTGGATTCAGGGGGTCTCAAAACATATATATCCGTGAAATCTCGGTATCGAATTTTTGGGTGGAATACAATACTTCCTCTACTTATACATGGTAGAGAAAGTAAAAAGATGTTACTATTAATTAGCTAAATACAATTTAACGTAAAGCAACAGCAAGCTGTTTTTTTGTTTTTTCTGCAAGGATTGAGCTTATCAGTCCGCGACTCCAAGCTGGCAGGTCCATATTTTTTTTCTCATAAAGAACCCATTTTCTCATAAGTCTAACGTGTATACCGCTGATAATGCAGACTACACCTTCTGTTGGTACAATAACCAGGGAAACCAAAATTACGTGAACATATTCTCGTTCACTATCGATTCGCAGAGGTCAGATTTCTTTGAACGACAGAGTAGCCACCCAGAAACTAATTTGCTGGTACACGTTTTTGTTTAACCTTCCGTCTACCCACACACTATCCTTCCATCCATGCTCGTATCAACTCATCCGTTCTTCCATCCAACCACCCTCTCTAAATGTATCGCTTTCTGGTTTCTTGGTGATCTCCCTTTGTTCAAATTTGTTTTGCGTATTGTCCGCATCATGTATTCCACGCCTTCGTGATAATATCGATCATTATCTACAGGTGTAAAAAGGTATATGTTACAATGCTCTGTGGTAGATGAGTACCATATAATCATATTTTGTTTATAAATCCATGCCGAGAAGCTCTTGTTACTCACTAGAGTTTCCAAAACGGAAGGGGGATGACTGCAGGTAAAAATCCGTAGAATATACGAGTGCTAGACGTCACATTCATTAGTTAAGAGTTTTCAACGAGTGGTACTGCATCAGGTATTCAGTGTTGCCAACACATTATTCGTTTCCTTGTCATACCAATACCCAAAAAATCCGCCAAAATCCGTTAAAATAAAAATTAGACACACTCCGTATTTTCATGTAAAATAAAAGTAACCGGAAAACTTATTTTAAATATGCCACTGGTTTGTTTACTCTCGGATCAACAAAACAGAAACAATAAAAGTATTCCGTATTTTCAGCATATTTAAACATATTTGTTTACCGATGTATACTTTTCACACTGGCATAACTCTAATTGTGCTTCTGAGGCGAACGTCACAAACGCTGATGTTAAATAACGTTCACCTCACTCAAATTATTGAAAACGCTAATACCATATATTAGGCAACTGAGGAAAGTGGGCTTGAGGAATCTCTCATGTGAATGCTAAACCTCATGTTATTAATTATACTTTACGCGCCGGGTCTAAGAGAGTAAATGCATTATTGCGTATACAGTTGGGGAATAAGCAGTTTATACTCCAATAACCTAATCTGTAATATATCATGTTCCATGTAGCGAAATAAAATAAAAACTTGCATGCGTAAGAATTGTTTCAAAGAAAATGCAATAATTTTTAACAATTAAAACTAGGCATCATAATCACTCAAAATACAAAATGACTCGTAACTCCTCCGTCAAAAACTCCGTCATCCGTCAAATATGTTTTTTACCCGTCGTACAACCTGAAAATGCGTCAATTTTGATGGAATATCCGTTAGATTGGCAACCCTGCAGGTATTACGTGATGCACAGAGTCCTTCGCCATATCTACAGCTATCTGTAAAGTTTGCGGTCTTCTTCTTCTTCTTCTTCTTCTTCTTCTTCTTCTTCTTCTTCTTCACTTCAGTGATTAGGCTGTGTCTGTCCCGGCTTCAAAACATGTCTGAGCATCGTTTTCTTGGCCTTTCCGGGTGTCTTTTTCCTTTAGGCGTATAGCAGAATACTTTTCTTGGAATCCTCGCTTTCGGCATTCTATCAACATGCTGTCCATTCATTTCTATAATTTATAATGTTTTCTTCCAAAAAAATTATTTCTAACTCATCCCTTTACTGTTCTCAGGAATCTCGTCTCGGCAGCCTGTATCTCATTTTTATCAACGTTCATGTTTCAGTTTCATAGAGAAAAGCAGGCACGGCCATTACTTTGTAAAACTTCATTCGTGTTTCCCTTCTGGTTTTAGTTTTTAAACTCCTATTTATCGTACCGCATATTTGTTGAAACATGGGTAATTTATTTTTAAAATCATTTTCATATTTATAGCTGACACATGTTCCTAAGTATTCAAAACCCGTTACTTGCTCTAGTATAGTAGTATAATTAATTACAATTTTGGTTCTAACAGTATATTTACCTTGGAAGGCCACTACTTTTGCTTTATTTGTCGAAATTTTAGAATTATAATTCTCTCATAACTTCTGTAACATGTACCTGCTCGTTGCAGCTCGTCTTCAGTTTTACTTATAATTATCTGGTCATCCGCAAATAGCATCGTCCAAACCGTAAAATTTGGTGCAATAGAAATGCCTCCATTAATTTTAAACATTCATTCTCTAATCAGATCGTTCTAAATAAATTAAAAACATAGTAGGAGACAAACTACAACCCTGCCTTACACCTTGGTTTATGTATTCATGTACTATATCCTCCATTTCCAAAATGTAGGCTGATTATTGTATCCTTATATATACATTTTAATGCTTTTATTAAATGATTCGGATATCCTCTTCGAGTCATGATTTCCCATAGTTTTTTTCCTGCTTACACGTTGAAAACGCTTTTTCGTGGTCAATTAAAGCTATATGAGTTTCGAGGTTAAATTACACTCTTTTTTACTTTCGTACTACGTACAGTAAGTAGGGGAAGTATTGTATTCCACCCAAAAATTCGATACCGAGATTTCACCAGAAATATATGTTTTGAGACCCCCCGAATCCAAAAATAAAGCATTTTTGGAAACATGTCCTTGTGTGTGTGTCTGTCTGTGAACAGCATAACTCAGAAACGAACAGTCGGATAAACACCAAACTTGGTATTTAGGTTCAGTATCTTCCAGAGATGCGACACGAAGGTTTTCAAGAAAATTCCCCCACCCCAGATTACCCTTTACATGGAACATTTTTCGAAAAGTTTAATTTTTTCAAAAATGGCTCTAACGACTTTGACTAAAATATCATATGTTTAAGATATTTTCATGACAAATAAAATGTATATCTTGAATTTTCTGGGAATGTCTCCAAAAGTATTCTTCATTGTGAACGACTTTTGCATAACTGGTAAACCATAAGAGATAGACAAAATTTTACTACACAAAAAAATGTAGATCGCGTTAAAATACACAATTTATGTCATTTACATTTTTTTTTGTTGAGTGAACCATTTTCGAGATATTGCTTGTTATTCCCTTAAATTTTTCATTACTTATTTTGTAAAATTGGAATTCGTTATTCATTTTTTGTGTTGGATATGCAAAGGGAACTTAACTGTAAAAGTGGCATCCGTACAGGATCGTCCCTCTCTAAAACTGTTTTGATCTTCTAATAATAAAACGTTGTGTAATGGTTCGCAATCTTTTACTTAATATTCTTGCATATATTTTATATCCTGTATTTAAAATACTTACGTACCTATATTTTTCACATCGGTTTCTAACGCCTATTTAAATACGGACATAGCTTGTGCATTTGACCAGATCTTGGAATCTGACATCCATTCCAGCAATTACTAATTAGATTCAGAAGTCTCTGATTTAATACCGGTCCATCATATTTCCATAGTTCTGCATTTATTCCCTCTTCTCCTGTAGCCTTCCTGTTCTTCATTTCTTTAAATGCTGTTTCTAATTCCTCTGAAGGCAATGTAGTCTACATTTCTATAAATAAGTTCATCGTTTTCTTCTTCTTCTTCCAGGGAATTATTAGGCCACAAGCCTTTGTAACACTGTATCCATTGTTTTTCTCTGATTACATTTATATTTCCTACATATCTTTCTTCACTATCCAGATGCTTAATCATTTTATAACCCATCATTTGTCTCCCATGTATATCATCTTCGCAGTGCTAATAAATCTGTCCCAGGACTCTTGGTGAGCTTTCCTTACAATAGTTTTTGCTTCATCCCCTCCCCTGTATATCTCCTTTGCTTCATAAATTTGTTGTTGTAATACTTGTAAATGAGGTAATTTCTTATCTCCTATTGCATTTGCAATTTCCTCATTCCCTATCCTTAAACCTTTTTTCTTACGATATTTTCTTTGTTTTTCCCCAACGCTTCATTATCTATATTATTACGGCTGGTATAATATTATTGCATTCCTATTAACATCTTGGCTTATTTTTTGTTTTTGTAAATACGCAGATAACCTTTTTATATAAAGGTTTTACACTCTCTTCTTATAATAGGTACTTAAAAACTTCTTCATTGCTCCTTTCATGACTTTTCATTTTCTTCCATTTTGTTAAAAGATGTATCTTAGATATTAACAAATAGTAATCGTCGATACAGTACTTCCCGATAGACTCTTACATCTTTTACTTGTGATGACAAGTTTTTGTTCGTAATAGCATAATTATCTTCATCCACAAGTAAACCTATGCATGTCTTTTTTTCTAATGAAAGTATTTGTTATCCTTAATCTGTTAAATGTTTCAAACTGTCTCAACTTTTCTCCACTGTCATTTGAAATATCTTCGCCAAATGTACCTACGACGTCTTTAATTGGTGTTTTACCTACTGGGCGTTCAAATCTCCAGATATTATAAGTTAGTCACTTTTGATATATTTACTAACTTCTTTATTTAACTCTTCATAGAATTTGACGCTCTCTTCCCTGTTTGCCCTCTTCAGGAACATATAATCCAAGTACGGTCAAATAGCTTCTAGGTTATATTTTAAATCTGACAGTTACTATTGTCATTTTCATAAGTGCAAAAGTCTATCTTATTAGACCACTTATCAATAATTACTGCGACTCCACTAGCTGTTCTTTGTTGTTTATTAACTCCACTATAAATAAGGTGTAGTCTCCTATGTGTTGGCTTCATTTAAATTTCTTTTTTGTTTCTGTTAGAACCACTACATTTGAGTTTCTTTCCTCTAGTTCTTTAATAAGAACTTTCCTGATTAGATTCCACGTTCCCAAGAGCAGTTTGTCCCATATTCCAAAGTCGTTATCCTTTTTCTTGCCAAATCGTCTTATACCCGGCTCATTTTAATTAAGCTTTTTAGTAACAAAATCTTGCTTAATAGGGTTACAAGCCTAATGCAAGCAGTCTGGTAGTGGGATTGCCTCCAAACTTGCAGGGATTTTAAATTGAGGTTTTCTGCTCTAGACAAGCTGCCTTCATTGAGTTATCCAGCTGATTATTCTTTTCAGTAGCTTCATACAATGCCAGCGTTGTTCACAGATGTATAGAGTGGCTATTGTCAAGTGGGAATGAACAATGTCAGTCTTGTTTATAAATGTAGAGTGCTCATCATATATGAGGAAGCCCAAAGGAATGCAAGAGAGACTCACCGCTTCTATCAACAACGTCATCCCAGCAGGTGTCACTCAGCCCACATCATGTTTCGGCGTTTAAGTGAGATAGGCAGCTTACGTCCTATCAAACACCCCTATGGACATCCTCGGGTACGCTGGACACAGATTTTGAATTCTTTCCGAGAATTCTACATCAGGGATGCATAAAGTGTATCGAAGTTGGCAGCAGCCATTTTGAGAACCTTCAATAGTCGATTAAAATGTTATCTGATTACTAACAGCACTCCAGAATTCTTTTTTACTTTTCTTCTATCTTTTGTGATTTGTACTGCCTATGTCCTCATCCATATTTCGGAGACCTTATCACGTAAACAAAGAGTTTCTGGAATTGGGTTTATTAACAAAATATGATCACATGGTAATCATCACATGGTAGCAAGCCTTGTAACATTTATTTACACTCCGTGTTAATGAAGATTGGGCATGTTTTACGACAGTTACACCATACACCCACACCAAATTTCATTTATGTGTAATTTTGATTCCACCAAAACTATTCACCCATGTATAATTAATTACACTTAAGCATCCACTCTTCTGCCTCCACGTGCATCCATTCATCCGGTCAGGTTATCCGACCAGTATACTTAACCCCTTTTCATTCATGACCCAACACCCACTCAGCCCACTTGACACCTGCTGTTCATATATCTAAGCGTCCATACGTAAATTCACATATGCAACCACTTCGTGCATTCATTTATCAATGGATTCGTTTTGCCCTTCCAGTCAAGTACCTCTGTTTCCGTCATAGCCGCACCAATGTTCTAGAATACTCGCTCCATAATCGGCCGAACAGTCAGGATATCAGCCAGCTTGTAAGGGTATTCTGTCTTCGATTAAAATGAATATAATCCTTTTCGGCGACTAGTTTTACTTTCTCTACTACGTATAGTAAGTAGGGGAAGTATTGTATTCCACCCAAAAATTCGATACCGAGATTTCACCAGAAATACATGTTTTGAGACCCCCTGAACCAAAAAAAAGCATTTTTGGAAACATGTCCGTTTGTGTGTGTCTGTCTGTGTGTTTGTGTGTGTGTGTGTGTGTGTGTGTGTGTGTGTCTGTCTGTGAACAGCATAACTCAGAAACGAACAGTCGGATAAACACCAAACTTGGTATTTAGGTTCAGTATCTTCCAAGGATGCGACACGAAGGTTTTCAAGAAAATCCCCTCTCCCCAGATTACCCTTTACATGGAATATTTTTCGAAAATTTTAATTTTCTCAAAAATGGCTAACGATTGTGATTAAAATATCATATGTTTAAAATATTTTGATGACAAATAAAATGTATATCTTGAATTTTCTGGGAATGTCTCCAAAAGTGTTCTTCATTGTGAACGACTTTTACATAACTGGTAAACCATAAGAGATAGACAAAATTTTACTACACAAAAAATGTAGATCGCGTTGAAATACACAATTTATGTCATATACATTTTTGTTGTTGAGTGAACCATTTTCGAGATATTGCTTGTTATTCCCTTAAATTTTTCGATACTTATTTTCTCAAATGGGAATTCGTTATTCATTTTTTTGTCTTGGATATGCAAAGAGTATTAATCTGTGGGAAAGGGAATGGTGCTGCACCTAGCAACCAGCTATTAAGAGATATGTATGTGCTTAAAGGCTACTGTATTTCCAAATTGCCCTTGTAAATATATTATCCCCTTACATCTACAAGAAAATTAGCAATAAGACTCTGCAAATGTTTATCTCGATTAACATGAAGTAGATGGAGAATAAGCGTTTGTAAAAATAGTTTGTACAAGAGTAGAGAAAGTCATGTGAGTGTAACACATCAGATTTTTATCATATAAAACGCAATCAGTGAACACGAGTTATTCACTGTAGTCTGTGCATTAGGCACTTCAACGAGATTAACGTACCGTATAATAATTTTGACACGTTATGCACATTTAGGGTAAAGAATATGCTTTAACTTAATGTATAGTAAAACTGAAAGCCATGATTCATAAAGATTTTAGGCAGCTTTAATTCTTAAATAATGTGCTGAAAACTGTTTATGAAAGTATTAGAGAGGTTGCTCAGGAAAAATGAAACATGCTGAATTCGTAATAATTGCATCTATTTGCTGCTAGTTCATGCAAAGCTGTAATTTAAGGATTGTATACCAGTCATCCATTTGTATCATCTCGTCTGCAACCCGTTCCCGCGTGTCCCCGTCAAATATTAATTTCACACAAGACAGTGCAAATGACTCCATGAATTCTTATCGAATCCCATTCAATCTAATCCAGTAACATACAATCTTAACGCAACCCAGTACCACCAAATCTTTACAAACTAATCCAATCCAAATTAATCACATCCAATCTAAACCAGTAACATCCAAGCTAATCCACTCCCAATGAATCCAACCCAATCTAGTCCAATCCCATACCATCCAATTAGTCGAATCCATTCAATCCCATAGAATCTAATGCAGTTACATCCATCACATTCAGTCCCAAGGAATCATATCCATCCCAACCCAATCTCGTTAAATCGAATCATTAATTTTCCTGGTAGCAATAAAATATAACTTGTCTTTTCGAATCCCTGAAAGCCCATCTTGTGTAATCTAGTCCCATCCAGTCCGAAACTATGAAATTTAATCCAACTATCCATTTATCTGTGCAATCCTCTACGCGACCGTGCTTCAGTTTATGCTCTAAACGAAAGTCGTTTAGACTACGGAATATGATAGTGTTGGAGGGAGCATGTTACGTACGCATAGCGTGTCGCGTCGCACGGTGAACGTCTGATATTCCGCCCTGAATCAATAGACGTTCCACATCTGGCTTCCATACCTGCTATACAATTCGCAGATAAACGCTGCTTATCGCCAACCTCCAGGTTACCTATATCAACCACTCTTTGTTACTGCACACCTTTGTTTTGCGCTTGTCCTCGTGGCGCAAAGCTAATGCCAGGACATCCACTTATTTTCCAACAGTGAAACATAGCAACGTGCATTTTTTTTTACTGTCGATCAAAGCATAGGATGCTGACGTATATACCACGGCAAACATATTACAGTTCGATTATTTTATAACTGTGATTCTTCTGTTTCGTTCAAAGTTCCTCCGATGCTGTTCGACACAAAATAGAGAAATCAGTGCTTAAAAAGGAAAACTCCTTCGGCTTTTTGTATTATGGTGCATTATAATCCACGTAAATGAACTGACAGTAAAAATTAGCGGAATGCAGCCTCGAAATTAATTTTTATTAAAGATCACGCAGTATAGAAAAAATCTTATACATTCACATGATTCTCTACCCTCTATTCTCACTAAAGCTTATTTTTATATCTACCACATTTAATCCAAATAAACCAATGTAAAAATATATACATTACACATTTCCTTATAAATACAAAGAGAACAGCGACAGTCAAATGTTTAGGAATTGGACGCTATGTGCTGGCCTTAAAATTCCGTATGTTTCCATGAAATCGCGAGAAACAACTGAAAGTCGATGGAACTTTAAAAGAATAGGTATTGAACAATTCGAACCTTTAATAACGGATATCTCAGAAACGGCTTATGCCACAAAAAAACTTGTTTTAAGTAAATTGTGTGTTTTAAAGAGATCTACATTTTTGTGTAGTGCTTAACGTTTACAAGTTATACAAGATTGTACAAAATTCCTTCCGGATGAAGAAGACTTGCTAGGCTATTCCCAGAAAATTCAAGATGTGCATTTTATTTGTCATGTAAATATATTTCATATATGTTATTGTAATCAAAATCATTAGCGTTTTTTTAGAAAATAAAGCATTTGGAAAAATAATCCATATAAAGCGTAGTTGGGAGGGGGGATTTTCTTAAAAATCTTCGTGACGCTTCCTTGGAAGATACTAAAGTCAAATACCAAGTTTGGTCTTTATTCGACTTTTCGGTTTTGAGTTATGCTGTTCGGTCACACACACATACATACACGCACGCACGCACAAACGGACATGTTTCCAAAAATGCTTTATTTGGATTCAGAGCGCCTCAAAGCATGTATTTCCGGTGAAATCTAGGTATTGAATTTTTTGGTGGAATATAATACTTCATTACTTACTATACGTAGTAGAGAAAGTAAAAATAATGTTGAGATTTGAAAACATTCCTTCCCAAAACTGCAGCATTTTATTTTCTAATTAACGCACATTTTGACATTAATAGCATTTAAGTTCAACTTTCCAGGCCATTCCATAGAATTTAAGCCTTTGTTCTGTTTTACAATAGGTTAAATAACCAGAGAGAAATGTACTGTACCATTAATCCACAGACTTCTCTGTCTCTATCTGTCTGTATATATGCCATTTGATGCATATTTTCGTTACTAACAATAACAAAATTACACAAGGGTTGTGATTTTTTTTAATGTTGATAGTTTTTATAATTTCATTGTTGCAGGTAAAACAATAAATCATACTGCATATGATAAAAGTGTATAATGAAGCCTAATTAAATAGACATTTTGAGTAATTGCATTAAGAACATCCAAAAGGACAAAACTGCCTCTTCCGTTACATTTCCCCTTGACAACATGATACGCTATATATCGAGCAAACGAAGCAATTTTAATTCTAAATTTAGGTATTGTTAAATAAAACATAAATTCTATGTTTCAAAGCTTAGGAACCCAAGTCCAGGAATTTACACAATTTAAACAATACTTTATAAGTAATACAGGTGTATATTTAGGTTATGTTCCATTCGTTAAAACTAAATGATGCATTTCCGAATGCCGAGCTCAATAGAACTACGCCTGCATTATCCAATTATCTGCTGAGGTCTTTCTTTACTTTTTCTATAGGGAAACCTAAAGTAGCATAAAAACCCAAGGAATACCACAAACTGTAAGCGAGTGAGCATCATTGCCTATAGGCAATTGTTCTGAAGTCGAAGCCTGCGATTTGGCATTAGATGATAAATGCGGCTTATAAACGGAACAAATATCTTTTCATTCTGTATGTTAAAGCGGTATTTATAAATACTAAAGGTGGTGCATATAATGGATTAAATACGCAATTTAATGCTCATTAAAGTTAACGCAAAAGAAAAGCAAAGAAATCTGATGTGTTACACTCACATGACTTTCTCTACTCTTGTACAAACTATTTTTACAAACTCTTATTCTCCATCTATTTCATATTAATCGAGATAAAACATTTGCAGAAACGATCTTTTGACATGCAAAGAGAATTACATTTTACACACAGCGACCAGTTCTAAAAATATTTGACTATCGCTTAAGGCGTACTATGTTCCCCTTGTTTTGTATTTCCGAGGACAATATAGAAATACAGTAGCCTTTAAGCATATACATATCTCTTAATCGCTGGTTGCTATGTGCAGCATCATTCTATTTGCTACAGATTAATACTCTTTGCATATCCAAGACAAAAAATGAATAACGAATTCCTATTTGAGAAAATAAGTATTGAAGAATTTAAGGGAATAACAAGCAATATCTCAAAAATGGTTCACTCAACAACAACAAAAAATGTATACGACATCTACATTTTTTGTGTAGTAAAATTTTGTCTATCTCTTATGGTTTACCAGTTATGCAAAAGTCGTTCACAATGATGAATACTTTTGGAGACATTCCCAGAAAATTCAAGATATACATTTTATTTGTCATGAAAATATCTTAAACATATGATATTTTTAATCAAAATCGTTAGCCATTTTTGAAAAAATTAAAATTTTCGAAAAATGTTCCATGTAAAGGGTAATCTGGGGTGGGGGGATTTTCTTGAAATCCTTCGTGTCGCATCTCTGGAAGATACTGAACCTAAATACCAATAATCTGTAGTATTCAACATTAACTTCGTACTTAATTTAAACCTTGCGCTCTCTCTCTGTCTCTCGGTAAGTTGAGTGTCCTTTTTATCGTTAGTGTCCTTTAACCGGTTAATCGGACAATGAATGAAATAGTGAAATTGAACCTAAATGAGCCCGGGATCCACAGAGCTTAAAGTTACTTGACATTAATCTTTTCAGGATAAGGGAAAACCGCAGAAAAAAACCCTATCCGGGTAACTCATCCTAACCGAGGTTTGAATTCGGAATCTCTTGAATGTGAGGCAGACCAGCTACCCTCCTCCCCCACACACTTCAGAGGCGGGCTAAAATGATCGTACCAGACGATGAATGAAGTATGTAATGAATGTACAGATGAGTCCGGGGATCTAAACATACCCAGTCAGGTTTGACCCATCCAGGATTTCAATCCGAGCCGACGGCATGAAAGACAAGTACATTGCTTATACCTTTAAGGCTTTCGGAACTACGGCGTATTTTGCTGTAACCGGAAAGCAACAAAAATTATGAGAATTGTTAGTATATCTCAATAATAACGAAGAATTGTTGTAACTCTTTGGATATTGTTCATCATATTTAAGCTTATTAAATCATGTTTTTCAGATAAAATTATGCTTATTAGCTTGTTACTGTTAACATTTTCGACAGAACTCAATAATAAGGGAGACAAATGTCTTTAAGTTCGCACGCCATCATACCTTCCCTCTGTGGAACAAATCAACATGCCATATATCTTCTTTTTTGTATAAATGGTGCCAAAAGAATGTTAAATGTGTACCAATTTCATGGTAATTGATACAACCGCTTATGAGTGAAATAACGTACACAATTAAATTGCTTCTCATCGAATGGCCAGCGTTCTGGCTTCTCAATCCAGAGATCCCGGGTTCTTATCCCGGCTGGGGCGGAAAATTTTCTTTCTCCAGAGTCTGATGAATGTATTCAATAGTAAAAAATGGAGGAATATAGCACAAGCCGTCTGGTTTTCATCTTACTCTTGCATTTTATTGTTTCATTTATCCTCTTTGCTCATATTATCGGGGTTTTGACTTGAGAAACAGCTGATGTTGTTATTGCTCGCTGAATAGTAGGGTTTCTTATCAGTTTTAACCATTAAACACACTCACATTCACTCCCACGTTCAAACTTCCAGCTTATTGGGGAATAGAGAGTTATTTTGGTTAAACAAATATTTTCCAATGTAGCCAGGAATTGAACCCGGGACCTCTGCTGACAGTCCATACACTTAGGTTTTGATTATTTTTGTAGTGAAGGGTAAAGAATAAGTACAGTGCATTACTTTTATGCTTAATCGCTGCATTTATTGGTGACTCCGATATATTAAACCGCAAACACTTAGAAGAATTAATAAATACAGAAACCATAGAACTAGCGAAAAGTCTAACGTTCTGAAAGAAACACACCCATTTAAGCAACTGGAAGCTGTTTTCTAGGAGTCGAGTATAATTTTCAATCACAGTTTAATGTGCGGTAATTCATTTGAATTAAGAAACGTTAGTTGTCGTTGCAGATATTATTGAGGATACTCCCAATCGTAACACTGCATATGGAGAGCAAATAATTATACTCAGGAAACTTATACAACATTGTCCTCAAAAAATCATCAGTATGTTTGAGAAATGTTTAGCATTTAGCAGGCAAGCAACAGTTTCCAAGTCTTCACTGCATACAAATTTGCGTTCTCGTCCTGGTTGCTCTTGTAAAGAACCAGTACGTTCGAAGCTTGACATCTTTCGCAGATTAGTAACTTATTCGCTGTTTGAAGTAACTGAAGTGCAACGGAAGCATTGCTGTTATTTTGTTAATAAAACCTGATGAGTACAGCATGATCACAAGCACAACCTTTTGTACACAAGTGTATCCTTACGGCTGAATCCAGTACATCAAGATAGCTATTAACATTGCCGATGAGACATGCACCATTCATACACAGCGCCATTTCGTCATCTGATGGATATTTTTAGAATCATTTTTTTCTACTCAATAGAATTCTATTGCCTGAAATGTATGTACACCCCTGGACAAAAAATCTGATGTGTTACACTCACATGACTTTCTCTACTCTTGTACAATCTAATTTTACAAAAGCTTATTCTCCATATGCTTCATGTTAATCGAGATATCGAGATGTTAATCTTATTGGTAATTTTCTTGTAGATGCAAGGGGAATATGGTAGCTTTTAAGCGATAGTCAAATATTTTAACGCTGGTTGCTATGTGGCGCATTCCATTGTCTTTGCATGTCCAGGGCATAAAAAAAATGAATAACGAATTTGAGAAAAAGTATAAGTATTGGAAAATTTAAGGAAATAACAAGCAATATCTCGAAAACGGTTCACTCAACAAAAGAAATGTATATGACATAAGTTGTGTATTTTAACGCGATCTACATTTTTTGTGTAGTAACATTTTGTCTATCTCTTATGGTTTACCAGTTATGCAAAAGTCGTTCACAATGAAGAATACTTTTGGAGACATTCCCAGAAAATTCGAGATATACATTTCATTTCTCATGATATTATCTTAAACATATGATATTTTCATCAAAATCGTTAGAGCCATTTTTGAGATAATTAAAATTATCGAAAAATCTTCCATGTAAAGGGTAGTCTGGAGTGGGGGGATTTTCTTGAAAACCTTCGTGTCGCATCTCTGGAAGATACTGAACCTAAATACCAAGTTTGGTGCTTATCCGACGGTTCGTTTTTGAGTTATGCTGTTCACAGACACACACACACACAGACACACACACACACACACACACACACACACACACGGACATGTTTCCAAAAATGCTTTTTTTGTTTTCAGGAGGTCTCAAAACATATATTTCCGGTGAAATCTCGGTATCGAATTTTTGAGTGGAATACAATACTTCCCCTACTTACTATACGTAGTAGAGAAAGTAAAAATTAGTCATGTTTTGAACGCCAAATATTTCTAAGTCCTACACACCTTACGCAATGTTGTTGTGTAGCCGCTGCAGCAAGTTCTTGCATGACACTATTAAGCATGCTACCTTCCATGTGTTTTCTCTGTAGCGTTGTGGCAAAGCGTACGGTATGTGTGTGGTTGTCCGCAGGTTCGCTTCTCGCATGTAGGAAACGCTTTTTTACTTTTGTTAATAATGTTTAATCAACGCATAGTAACTACTTATTTTCAACATACTCCATTTCATGCACGGTATTTGGTAACGTTCATAATAGAATAGTTATTTATTACGATATAAAATACGTGGCTTCACAATTTCATCATGGTCGCATATCTGTATCTTGTTGGATATCAAGGGACGGTCTAGGTGTGTTGTGGCAGCTTGACGATTCACTGAACAGTGCTCAATACACGGTAATACTTGAAAATATTTTGATTACTTCTGTGAGGATTAGATATACTGATGGAATTGCTGATTTTTTATAGAGGATTCTGGGCACAAATTCAAGAAGCCTGGGATATTGTAACTTCTCGTCTTCGTTACTATAGGAATTTAATTTCATATATAACCTGAAAATGAAGGCAGTTTGTGCTCAGGGTTCATAACCCGATATTATTATTATTATTTTTATCTTTATGTTTTAGTTTTAAAAGATAATTTATTTGCATTAATTTCTTTGGTTATTAAAAAGAAGTATTTCAGTAGAATTGTGTTTTTGTGTGCGTAGATATGGGTAAAACTTAACATGCTAAAGTTATATTAATGCAGTATTATGTTTTGCACACCTAGTCATAAAATTAACAATATAAAACATAACAATAATTAATGTGAAATTTGAAGCGAAGAGCGTATGAGCGCAAGCGGTACCTTTTTAACCTTCGGCCAACGAAACGTTTTTCCGCGCTCTATTTTCAGTAACTTATAAGTTTCGCCACCGAGAAACGCCGTTATAGAGTAACCATTGCTCTCGCAGGGCAGAAACCATTCTAGTTTTTGAGTAACCTTTTTCTACCCACGGATGTACATCAAATTTCAATTTATTTGGTCTCACCATTGTTTACTTACCTATGACGCCTCAAACATCTCCTCTTTAATTATGATCACCTTGTATATGAATGAAGAATATACTATATTGTTGCAGATTTTGTGTAGAAACTGGTATTTATCTGTACATGTTTAAACTTATAAATGTAACATACTGGACTGTATTTGTGAACTAAGCTTGTAACAGCTTTATCCACTGTGCATGCAGTAAAACAAAAAACAAAAAAACAAAAACAAAATACTAAATACTATGCAATAGTTTATAAATATATACTACGATTTATGTTGATATTTTCTGTAATTGTATTTTTGTATATAAGTGAGCGGTAAATAAAATAGAAACTGGATTGGCCGGATGAAAAAGTTACAAAATTCTAATACTTTCCTCCAAGTGGTATCTGTGCCGTGCTGGTGGGTTAACCAGCCATGAGGGAGAGTGGATAGTTACAAAATTTCTCAAGAGGTGGCAGTGCTATCAATATGTAGGTTGATAATTACTACCGGGTGGTGCATTATAAGCTGTATTTTCCAATGTGCTATTAGATGGCACTGCGTTCAGTTTCCCCTCTTAATCCTTCCCTCTTATTCCAACTTCTTCCTCCATAGTAAAAGTTTAAGAAAACCATCAGTTGCTTCTCAAATCAACCCCCCCCCGTTATCACCATAGAAGTTAAAGCGGACTATACAATTGAAAATAAAAAGTAAATAATGTGCGAGGGGTCCCGGGTTCGATTCCCGACTGGGGGTGGGAACGTTTCCCTAGCCAAGATTATTCCTTATCCTCCCTAGTGCAAGAAACCTAAAGAATACGAATTAACACCATTGCCTTTGGCAATAAGTTCCAAAGGAAAGGCCGCCGATAAGCTCAACGTAGTTAAACGCGGGGTATAAATGGAACTTAAAAAAAATTCTGATGTGTTACACTCACATGACTTTCTCTACTCTTGTACACACTATTTTTACAAACGCTTATTCTCCATATGCTTCATGTTAATCGAGATATCGAGATGTTAATCTTATTGCTAATTTTCTTGTAGATGCAAGGGGAATTGGTAAGCTTTAAGCTATAGTCAATATTTTAAGAGCTGGTTGCTATGTGGAGTATTCCAGGACAAAAAAAAAGAATAACGAATTCCCATTTGAGAAAACGTATTGGAAAATTTAAGGAAATAACAAGCAATATCTCGAAAATGGTTCACTCAAAAAAAAAAAATTTCTGATGTGTTACACTCACATGACTTTCTCTACTCTTGTACAAACTATTTTTGCAAACGCTTATTGCTAATTTTCTTGTAGATGTAAGGGGAAAATATATTTACAAGGGCAATATAGAAAAACAATAACTTTAAGCACATACATAGCTCTTAATAGCCGGTTGCTAGGTGCAGCACCATTCCCTTTGCCACAGATTATAACTCTTTGCATATCCAAGACAAAAAAATGAATAACGAATTCCCATTATAGAAAATAAGTATTGAAACATTTAAGGGAATAACAAGCAATATCTCGAAATTGGTTCACTCAACAAAAAAAAAATGTATATGTCATAAATTGTGTATTTTAACGCGATCTACATTTTTTGTGTAGTAAAATTTTGTCTATCTCTTATGGTTTACCAGTTATGCAAAAGTCGTTCACAATGGAGAATACTTTTGGAGACATTCCCAGAAAATTCAAGATATACATTCTATTTGTCATGAAAATATCTTAAACCTATGATATTTTAATCAAAATCGTTAGAGCCATTTTTGAGAAAATTAAACTTTTCGAAAAATCTTCCATGTAAAGGGTAATCTGGGGTGGGGGGATTTTCTTGAAAACCTTCGTGTCGCATCTCTGGAAGATACTGAACCTAAATACCAAGTTTGGTGTTTATCCGACTGTTCGTTTCTGAGTTATGCTGTTCACAGACAGACAGACAGACACACACAGACACACACACGGACATGTTTCCAAAAATGCTTTTTTTTGGATTCAGGGGGTCTCAAAACATATATTTCCGGTGAAATCTTGGTATGAAATTTTTGGGTGGAATACAATACTTCCCCTACTTACTATACGTAGAAGAGAAAGTAAAAAAGTAAATAAATAAAACTAAAACACAAAGTGCTTCAAAGGATGTTATCTGCTTAATCCTAGGGTTTATCAGCCAAAAACATCCTTAAAAATGCTGTTTGAATAACTGGTAACGTCTCAGGGCTTTACCTACATGCATAATTTTCCTGTACGCCATTATCTCCTTAATTGGCTGAGCAGTTTCGAGATTCTAGCTAATAAAATCCCAAGGCAAATCTGTCGGCTCGTAAATCTCCGATAATGCTAATATATATTTTTCCTTCATAATTTAATCCCTGTGTTAATCTTCCTTGTTTAGTTTTAGCTACTTTCATGATATAGTGCAGATTAAGTAGCTTTAAATATTTCGTGATTTAGAGAAACAATATATATCTAATGTGATACCTTGCATGCACTTCACTCAGCCCTCTTATGTTCTAAAGATTCTTTACTAAAGCTTTGTATTTCGGTTTGTTTCTCACGGAGTATAGCGCATTGCTCCTATATGTTCGACACCATTTCCCAACATCACTATAGTACACTTCTACTAGACCTCTAGTGGCATCATCGTGCTAATTAGGTTAATTGTTCAATTAGGTGACCGGTGTAATCAATACAGGTGAACTTGGATGTGTTTCCATTCCAAGTTAGACTATTAGCGACCTTGAAGCTAAGTCCAGAATTTTGTTTATTTATTTACTGGTTGTACTTGGGTGGATAGAAACACGTTGGGATGTTGACGGGACAGTAAGTATACCGAGCGCGCGCCTTTTTGTGCGTGTGTGTTTAACACGCTATATTTTGGTAACAAATACTTCAATTCCGAAAACTGGCCGGGGAGAGCGTTATTATATGATTGCGGACGGGATATTACTAATTATACCTGGAATATGAAAGAATTCTACATCCATGGGCGTCTCCAGGATGTTTCCCAAGAGAGGCAAAAATTTATTCCCCAATTTTACGCAAGATTAGTGTACATTTAGTAACCTTGGCTTTTAGGCTTTTGTTTCAAACTGTTTACAGTAACAACATGAAACTAGTACGCAGAATGCTATGTCAGACTTGATTAAACTAAACTCAGGAAAGGGATTATCTTCAATCATTATACTGCAAAATACAAAGTCACTCTTCAATGAGTCACAGACGTAAGAAAAGAAATAGCTGCTGTTATAGATTATAAAGTAGTCTAATTGTGATAGTGATGACGACAGTAAGGACATATTAGTATTAAAAGTGGTTGGTAGTTTCATCCCTTGACCCCCTTGCCGACGCCCATGTCTACATCCTTCACAGAACACTGAAGCAAATTGTCTTTTTATAATTGTTTCATTTGTATATTCCTCTTCATCTTCTGTGATCATATCGGGGGCTTTGACTTTAGAAGCAACTAACTTGTTGACTGCGGTTTTTTACTTTCTCTACTACGCATTGTAAGTAGGGGAAGTATTGTATTCCACCCAAAAATTCGATACCGAGATTTCACCGAAATACATGTTTTGAGGCCCCCTGAATCCAAAAAAAAGCATTTTTGGAAACATGTCTATGCCTGTGTGTGTGTGTGTGTGTGTGTGTGTGTGTGTGTGTGTGTGTGTGTGTCTGTCTGTCTGTCTGTGAACAGCATAACTCAGAAACGAACAGTCGGATAAACACCAAACTTGGTATTTAGGTTCAGTATCTTCCAGAGATGCGACACGAAGGTTTTTCAAGAAAATCCCCCCACCCTAGATTACCCTTTACATGGAACATTTTTCGAAAATTTTAATTTTCTCAAAAACGTCTCTAACGATTTTGATTAAAATATCACATGTTTAAGATATTTTCATGACAAATTGAAATGTATATCTCGAATTTTCTGGGAACGTCTCCAAAAGTATTCTTCGTTGTGAACGACTTTTGCATAACTGGTAAACAATAAGAGATAGACAAAATTTTACTACAGAAAAAATGTAGATCGCGTTAAAATGCACAATTTATGTCATATACATTTTTTTAACCATTTTCGAGATATTGCTTATTATTCCCTTAAATTTTTCAATACTTATACTTTTTCTCAAACTCGTTATTCATTTTTTTGGTCCTGGTAATGCAAAGAGAATGGAATACTGCACATAGCAACCACCTCTTAAAATGTTTGACTATGGCTTAAGGCCTACCAATTCCCCTTGCATCTACAAGAAAATTAGCAATAAGATTAACATCTCGATATCTCGATTAACGTGAAGCATATGGAGAATAAGCGTTTGCAAAAATAGTTTGTACAAGAGTAGAGAAAGTCATGTGAGTGTAGCACATCAGATTTTTATTATTAATTTCCATTAGGAAACACACATTCATACTGCCAGACTCTGCGGAGCGTAGGGAATGATTGCAATTGAAAAAAAAAATCCTTTACCCAACCGTGATTCTAAGCAGGGACCTCTGGGTTTATAAGCCATAACGCTGATATCTCGAATACAGAGGCAGTCTTATCGTTAGTATTATTAAAGCACCGGCGTGTATTTTGCGTTATTTGCATTCCTCTTTAACACGTTTATCGACGGAATAATTAAAGATCTTATTTTTTGGTATTTATGCTCTCCTGCTTATACTTCATAAGGACTTTATTCTAAATTCGTATTAATTGTTATGCTCTCAGTTTTATGGTTTATTTGGAAAATCTGTAAATATTGCATGTTATTTAAGAACTCATCGTCCTTGTTGCCATCTCTGATATGTGGGTTTCTCACAAAAACAGAACATTTTCCGAAAAGCCTTGGACTATATACTCCAGAAAACTTCCAATTGCAGTATAAATGCCTTTCGCTGGGTATAATGTTTTTGCTCTTTTCTCAGCATGAGCAGTTGAAAGCTACTTAGCGTTCCCCGATGTGTCTCAGTCTTGCGCGTTCTTGTGTCCAGTTGCAATGTTCAAAACACTTAACAATTAGTGTCAGTGTGTTCAGTGAGGAAGAATGGTTTGCAGACATTTTGAAGAAATTTACAAAGTTGCTAGTTTACGAGAACATGTATCTGCTGAGGACAGAGTATAAAAACATGTTGCCAGAAGAAGTAAATGTTTGACTAATGTTTCCGAGTGCCATGTAATGTTCATCGTGTTCCATAAGAGGCAAATCATATACCGGAGGCGAAGTAAGTAGGTACTTCTTTCTTTAAATGTAAAACGGGCATTCATAAGGATATCGGTGACAGAGAATCTCGTTAGAGTATCATTTGCATCCAATCCCTTTATGTATACCAGATTATTCTTATTGGAATACTCAGCTCAAGGAATTGTACGCATCCTATAAACCCTTAGGATTACTTTCTATTACCAGTACACAGAAAATTAACCTAGAGACTTTCTCGAAAGTTTTCCTTTTCAACTTTCCCCAAATGTTTCTTTTCTAATGATAGATATATGCTATTTAAGCTAGTCTGAGTGAAAATTGGTTACATAGCAACAGGAGTAAAAATCGAAATACCTCATTTATTATTGAATTTTATACAAATATTTTACAAGAAAAGATGATAACGTATTTTTTCTGACAACTTTTGTTATTTACAATTTAATATAATATTTATAATGCTATTTTTCGTTATTTTTATTTACAATGTAATTCCGCATCATTTACTGTCTTTTTCTTATACCCGCAAACATGTAATTCTGACCGTTTAAGAGACATAAAGAAGCTTAAGAAGCACAAGTTTGTGTAGTATATAACATTTTAGGTGCGTTTTATTTTATTAGCACCTCAAAATGTATTACTACCGGCTTTCAAAACATCACATCTTATGTACGTTTATCAAAGAGCGAAAAGAACCAGAGTGAGAGTGGAGGAGAGAGGAAAGGGAGCTACATATAAAGAAGAACGTAGAAAGAGAGATGGTGAGAAAATTTCACAGACACAATAATTTGATCACAGCTGTGAGTTCTGCTAGTAAATAATGATAGCAAAGAAATTAAATCCTATTCTATTTCCTAACCCCTCTAGTTCCTTACCAACTTCGCCGTAAAGAACCATCTGGTCATCGGTCGAGACCTCGGAGAACCGGAAACTGGGCAGAAATGCATTTCTCCAATATTCAAGAGAGAAAAGAAAAGTTGGCGTATCAAGGAAGTGCTGGCAAGCCGAGTTCACATACTAAATGAACCCACGGGACCGTAACGAGCAAAACGCGTTCAGTCTTTATAACAGAAAAAACAGCTAGTTATTTGCGGTAGTTGATGATTTTCAGTTATAATGATTATGTCGGCGCTTAAGTTGCAACACGTGTAATAATTTGTTACAACTCTTGGAAAAATACAAGTCGCTACGTCTTCAGCGAGAACACTCTTCAGAACGAAGGCAGGAATGTTCCGAATGAGTTCAGATTTACAACCTTGAGCAGGAGTTTAGTAACGATAGTTGGAAAAAGAAAGCCTATTGAGTTCTGGACGTTTGCAAAAATACTGAAATTTGATCGAATTAATCCGCTTTAGATTGAGAAGCACATGTCCTTCGAAAGGTATACATGAAGAAACAAACATAACCTGTGTAAAACGCGCATTACTTTCCGTACTTATTATCAGAGTGGAGATAATGATTGTCATTTTTCATATAAAACGTCGTAGGCAATGCCAATATATGCAAATTCTTGATCATGGATTCGTGGCTGTAAACTGAACATTTTAATGTAATTGTTTGTCATTTTCCGACAAAAAAATTGGGTTTTACTTATGGACGCTCTTTAACTGCTGTGGTCCTTAGCGTCCCATTCTATATAGGGCATGAAGGTCCGGTAATTTTGCTCAGACGCCTCTTTATCAGGTTTGAGGTTCTTTTACGTGTCGTAAATCTACGCCCTCCACCGGGTTTTAACCCGCGACCTCTGGAACTAGAGGCTAGCATGGCAAGTCATTTTCCGACGTTTTTCTATTTTAGATTAGTAGTTAGAGGTTTTGTAAATGATTGGTTATGTTTTATATTTTTAAGGATATACTTAATATCTCTTTAGGTTAATTTGTTTTTATTTTGCAGTATTGTTACCTTCCTGATTTAAGCAAAAATAGAATGTAATTTTTAAAGTGCAATTGGTTATGCAATTGGGCTATATCCATCTTCGTAAAGAGCCAAATAAAGTTGAATTTGTATGAATTGTATAGCCTTTAAGAAATATGGATCCGAAAACTGAGCCTGCAATAGTGTGCTTCATAATATTTGTACAGTGCGTGTTAATCCTAAAATACCTGCTATTGTAAGAAACTGTTGAACCATAACTGCGTACAGTTAGATGAACGATATCCACGCTATCAAGAATCGAAAGGAAATACACTCGCGACCATGCTCAAGCTGAATCATCCCGAGACAGCCGCATTGGTGCAAACATCCGAGCGTTCCACAAGCTCAAGCTCAGAAAGTGACGCATTGGAAGTAACTCGTCACGCACTCAAGCTCTGTGCTCGTCCAAACACGAGAAACGCAGCTCGAGCGTACTTTAGTTGTGACAAAGGGCAATAACCAGCCATGGATCAGCACGAGCGTCTTTTCTTGCAATACCATTGTTTACTTGGTTATAACCAGATTACACTTGCGAGTTGAACACCATCGCGAGCTACATCTATTGTTCTTTTGCGAAATTCCGGAACTTATCGGATTTTCCCTTTTTGAGTTGCTGTTTACAGACCGACCCACACCATGGACCTTTTAATAAATGCTTTTCTTGGTTTGATTGGACCTAAAAAGCGAGGTTTTACAATAAAATATTGGTATCCAATTTTTTTGGGTTTAGTATAACACATGCCCTTAGAAGTCTTAGAGTTAGGGAAAAGGAGACCTCCAACCTGGGGGTCCCTTTTTACAGACACGTCCGGGTGGAAAAGATGAGAGGAAAACCAAGCCGACCAATCCGACGATTGCAGATTTATCATATTCTGAAGCCAGGCCATCATGAAAGGGCACCATCTCCTTCATAGGGCACCCGACGGACAGTCCAACTAACCGGGATCATGGAGAAATCCCATAGAGCAAATTCCAGCGGCTCACCGCATCCCACCAAACCTGATCGCAGGTCCTACAACCTTGAAACAACAAGGTAAGAACATGAAATGAAGGGAAATGATAGACAGGAAAATTCGTGGTAATATGTTATCCATCCATTCCGATCTGGGAAAACCATGAAAAAGCCTGAAGTCAGAGTGATCTGTGAAATGGAATCTTCCAAGTGCGAGCCAAAAGCTCGTACCCTTGGATTCTAAACAACAGTTCAACTCAATCAATCTCTCTCAGATTTTTGCGTAAATAATGAGAATATGCAAAGCTCAAATCGTATTTTAGGTGCTTTCGTTTCTGCAAACTATTATCGTCGTTTCCTCCTCTGTCCTTTCGTATGCGTTGTACAACTCACAAACCGCTGCAAATACGAGTTGAAATTTTATATATAATAAATTGTAAGACATTCAAGTTTAGTTTTAAATGGTAAATATTTAATTAAGACCCTCCTAAATGTTTACGATTTTTAGGCTAACTGCTGCAAGTAAAGGGTTTGAAACTTCATAAATAAGAGTTTAAAGGAGATTTTCCACACATTCAAAATTCATTATTTTTAAGAGCGTTTTCCAAAATTTTGTTACATTTTACTAATGTACCGCGTTCTCTTCCAGAGAATAAACACCTCTGAAATTTAACGCTTTGCGTAGGTATGTTGTGATATTGAATTTCATTGCGTTAAACTATGTTTAGCTAATAATCTTCCTGGAGCCCCATTCTAGCAGCTTAATCCATAAGCATTAAGTATGTATGAGTGGATAAGGGGAAACAGCATCTTTGATCTGGAGACTGCACACCAGTTTCAGCGGCATAATAATCGTATCTGGAAACTGTACCTAATTTTGCAAAGAGCTAAGCAAGGTAGAAATGTATTTTACGGCGCAACAAGTTTGGATCAGCTTCTTTGTGTTTAAAAGGATTCAACAATTTGGACCAAAATAGGTGATCCGTTTAGACATTCTTAGTTTTCTATGTCGTCTGACACAGACACTACCTGTTTCTCTTATCTTCTCTAACAGATAACAGTGGAATAAACAATTTGAACAACATGTATTATAATAACCTTGGTGGATTCCTAGGGGCTCAGTACAGATCACCCTAAGAACCTGCACATAAATATCAATACCATACATTGCGAGTATGAGTAAAAGGAAACGGGGAAAACTGCGTTCAGAGACAGAAAATCAATTAAATTATGTCATTATTTGTTTCGGTGCACAAATCGTAAATGTAATGCAAATTTTTACATGAAAACAGAACTTAGTTTTAGCAGTTTGTATCTACTTGGGCTTTGAAAAGTGGAGCAAGATCTCGTTTCCAAAAATTAATGCCGTCTGTTCCTTCTTAATTTAACGTTTTAAATGAAATTTCTGGACTATGTTTTGAAAGCTTATATGGAAGAAGATTCTACCTTTCCACCATATTTTTGGGCTGCTAAACTTTCCCATGAACGTATACAATGAATGGCCCAGAATCATTTCCTGATTTTAGTTCCACTATGCCAACCCAAATATCATTGCCTAATGTTAATGATGTGTTATAGCAAAGTATTACATATTTACAAACCGGGTTCCCTTTAAGCACTTCAGCCTAAAAGACGTTTTGTGCGCTTCCTGGTTTCTATTTTAGGGATCAATATCTATATTTGTAGTTATTTGTTACTGATTGTTGCTAACATTTCAAAGTATGTCATCCACAAAGCTAACCTCAGTTAATGGAGTGAAGCGAATTATTGGGATGCAGAAAAGGAAAATAATAATAAATTCATTCTTGTTGGCTGAAATATGCCAGAGGAAAAATGCTAGGTTGTAGTAACGTATTGGCATGACTGAACGAGGATAATTTTGAGGTTTTTAACACTTTTAAAGGTATCCAAGTTAATGCCATTTTTACCCATTTCCTGGACAGCCCCAACCCATTGTAAGATGATAAGAGAAATGCTATCCCTTTAGACCAAACTCTCTGCTTTTTACTGCTCCAAAGGAGTTGTCTGTTACTAGTCCAAACGGGGTACGTCCGCATTTTGATATCGTACAAAATCAAATTTGGTATGGATATGGCCCGAGTATGGCTTTCAACTCGTGGCTGCTTCACGGATGCTCTCTGTAAATGCTGTTGGGGAGAGTAAATTCGGACTGTTGACTCACCGAATTCGTAAGAAGAATGTTGAATTTGTACGACTAATGTTAATCCAAATACTCCCAAGTAAGCCCTTGACTTTAGGGTTCCGCGATCTTTCACCGACATTGCACTGCATAGTAGAGACCGGTTTGCATCACTTCCACTTCCTTTTAACATTGAAAAGAGTCAGTCCGGAAACAGCTTAACAAATTATAAGTCATGGTCCTTGCAGGGAAGTTTTATTTCCAAGCACGGGAATCTTTTGAGGGCAGTGCACAAATCAAAGCAGCATGTATTAATAAACCGAATGACCCTTACGATACCTGTTTCGCTCATGCAGACAAGTGGTTAGTGACGTCACAGTCGACCGGCAACACAGCCTCCGCGGACCCGTAAGGCAAGTCGACAAGAGTTCGGTAACCTCGACGCCATTCTGTCCGTTCAGACAGGTGCCGAACTCTCCGGAGAACAGAGCGAAAAAACATAAGTGCGAACGCTGATGCAGCAGCAGACACATGGTGTTGATAAATACTACGAAAAAGGACAACAGAATGCCGCAGTTTTTAAGATTAATTCGCGTGTAAACGTTACGCCATTGCAGTGAGCTTCGAGTTGTGAAGTGCTTTTATGATTTCGTAACTAGATCGTTGACAAATGGTAGCCTAGTTTGAATTTTACAGCGTATGTGATTAAAAAACGTACCGGAAGTGCTTTAATGTTTACGAGCTTGGCACACTCGAGTGTTTTTGTGCCAAAGTGTGCTGTGAACAAAGCCGTACGCTGCAGTCACATGCAAGCTTAATGTGACCGAAAGTGAATATAGTCTGTTCGTTAAATCGAGAGAAAAACAAAGTGGATCTGTGTAGACGTCACAAAGAAAGGCGGAGGGTCAGTGATCGGCAGCATTTTTTGTCGCTACCGGTTCCGAATGGGGTTTGGCTGGGGAACTATGAGAGTGTTCGGTTACCGCTGGCCTTTCTGGAACTTGCCTTCTATACCAGGTATGTAATGGATGTATGTCTCTATACACATGAAACAACTCGTGAACCGTTACACATACTATGAGGTTTTATATGTTATATTCTGCGTTTGTTGACAATTTTCAATTTTGTTTAAATCGCTTTAGAATTAACGTATATATCATACAAATCAGTACATTTTTAACGTCGATTTTCATAACTCCTCTAGGCAGTTAAATGATGCTTAGATAAGTTGAATGTCTGTGGAGCTGTAGGTTGCTCGACATTTATCCCCCAGCAAATTACTGTCTAAAAACTTCGGTTATATATTTGTTTTCATAGTGCTATACAAAAATCCTACAATTTTTAATACATTACTTCGAGTTGCTATTTTTTTTTCTTTAGTCCATCATGCATTTTAACACCGTGGTTATTTATACATGGTGGGTAATAACAAATTCATATTGCCTTATTTTTCTAAACCATTTTTCTCTTACTCTCTCCATATATTCTCCTATTCTTTTTATATCCTTCTCCTTTTGTATTTTCATTATCCCAACTTTTAATACTTCTTTGTTAACATTCTCCCATTCTTTAGGTGAAAACTGATCTCTCCACATTCAAATATATAATGCAAATCATTACCTGCCTCTCCACAAAGAGGACACCTATTCCAATTCGCTCCGTTCCTATCTCCCCTTAGCCTATATACACTTAATCTAGACCAGGTCCACCCTTCTCTCACTAACCTTTTATCTACATCCACATACTTCTCCCTTCCCCAGTTCACCTTTAATTGTCTAGTTCCAAACTTTTCTTTCCTTCCAGACTTTGAAATAATTCTTGTTTCTCTATATCTTCCACTCTGTTCCTCACTTCTTTCCAGAATCCTTTAAATAACCCCTTTCTCTCCTCCCATAAGTTACCCATTCCTATTTCCTGTAAAATTCTCCTTATTCCGTGACCCCAGTTCATCCCATCACTGGTTTTTTCTTGGATTATTAAACATTGCCCCAAGATATTATGCTCCTCCAATAATTTCGATTTATACCAATATATAAGCATCCTTTCTGCTATCATGCCCTTGCTACCTACTCTTCCCAACTCCAACATTGCTGCTCCATTTGGTGATGAAATAGATAAACCTAACATACATTTACAGAACGATCTATGTACTTTATCAATCATCTCTCATTCTTTGTCACTTCCCCAAATCTCTGATCCATAGACCATTTTTGCTTCAACTACAGCTTTATAAACTCTTTGCAAACCATTTAATCTGGTATTTTCTTTAAGCATATTCTTATAGCAGTCATTGCTAATCTTCCCTTAGCTAAGGCACTTATCTTGTGATCATTCCATCTCCCATTACTACTTATTCTCACTCTCAAATAATCAAACTTGTTTACTATTTGCAACTCTTCCCCTTCCACATACCACACTTCCTCCTCCTTCAATTTATAGCTCTTTTTAAATACCATTATCTTTGATTTTTTAAAATTTATTCTTAAACCCCTTTCTTACAAAATGGTGAGAATTAGGAAGGTTTGACGGGCTATTTATAGAAAATTCAAGACACAGCCGTTCTTATGCCAATGTCTCAAAATCGTTGTATGTTAGTTAATAAAACGAGAGTCATTTTTACCTTCTCTTTACTTAGTGTAGTAAGCAAAAGAAGTATTGCCTTCCACCCAAAAGTGCGTTAGGTACCGAGATGTTCCTGCAAATACACGTTTTGAGGCTCCTTAAATCCCCCCCACAAAGCAGTTTTAGGAAAAAGTCCACATGTGAGTGTGTGAACAACATAACTCCAAAACGAAACGTTGGTTAAATACCAAACTTGGTGTTTAAATTCAGCGCCTTCCAAGGATGCGACACGAAGATTTTCTAGGAAATCCCCCTTCCCCAAACTACTTTGCTTAGAAACAATTTCGTTATAATTGATTTTCTCAGAAATGGCTCAAACTATTTTGATTTATGTCTTGAATTTTCTGCGAACAGCCTGCGAAATCCTTTTCATTCTGAATGGTATTATTTGTACAGTTGCTAAGCTGCAAGAGAGATAAACAGTCTTAGAGCTCAAAAAGTGTAGACCTCAGTGTAAAGCACAGAATTATGTGAAATACGTTTTTACGAGTTGGCAACCATTTCCGGGATTGCTTTGTTATGGTTTACTCTTGTCCAATATTTATACCTTTAAGTGGTATGTCACTATTCGTTTTTTTCTCCTGGTCAAGCAAAGTGCATGGAATTTCAAAGCCATCACAAAGCGATCTGCTTTTTTAAAATCTGACTATTGCTTTAGCCTAATATATTCCTCTTATACCTACAATGACATGTGTAAATGTGTGTGTAATAAAAATTATCTCTATTAACAAGAAGTAGATAGAAAATAAGCTTTTGTAAGACTAGTTAGTAGATGAGTAGATAGTGATCATGCAGAGAGTATGAAATTTCAAAGCCAAAATTTTAGCTACCCGCTTTTTAAAAACCTGACTATTACTTCAGCCGACTGTATCCTTTTACCAACAGCGAAATGTGTAAATGCATAATGAAATTTACCTCGATTAACAAGAAGTAGATAGAAGAATAAACTCTTGTAGGAATAATTTGTGGATAATTCAATTTGTGTCTAAAGATAATGCTAGGTTTTGCATTTAGGGGATTAATTGTCATTGAGAAAAATCCTTGTAAATCCTCTCCTTGCATCCTTAAAAGAAGCCAGAAAGACACGTAATTTATTCTATTTCTTTGCTTTTGGGTTATGCTGTTCACAGAGGGAGGGAGAGGCAGAGGTAGAAAGGGAAGTTGTATGAGGAAACAGACAGTCTCATAAGCGCTAACCTTTCTCTAAATTTATTTATTTATTCATTCATTCATTCAAAGGACCTAAAATCGCCATTGTCAGCTCAGAATTTGTTGGTGGAATGCAATATTCACTCTGCCATAGTAAGAGATAGAAAGGTAAAGCGGTAGAACAGAGACTTTCGCGTATTTTCTGCAGTCACAAAAATTAGAAGAAATATTCTAAACTAAATAGGCTACCTTTAAAACGGACGCATCTTAATATTTTTGGTTGGTTTGACCTTGCTGTTTTGCTCCCCTTATCGGAAAATCTCCTAATTAGCTCTGAAGATCACTAGGTACTTTACCATGTACTGTATTTGAAGGTATATTCCTGTAGTTCGAATGCGATATGTTGCTCTCGTGAACTTCAGAGAAAGATCGATCTACTGGGAACCAGAGTCTCGATGTAAAGTTGAAGGCTACACTTGTCATCGCAAAAGAAGAATATCGGAATTGAAGACATGCCCCATTCCGAAAGGTTTGAAGGATCGATAATGTCCGGAATATTAAAGAAGTTGAAGACAGGTTTTGTGCTTTGTATTTTCTTGTAGAACTGTCACTGCCAGTGCTCCACAGATGTGTTGAGAACTAACTGCATCCCCGCATTTCTTCTTTCTTTTGCTGAAGCCCTGGAAAAAAAGTGAAGTAAGAATACATCTAAGCACCCCATTACTAGGTTATTATGGCATACGCAGCTTTAGGGCTAACATTCGCCATACTACTTAGCAATGAAGCAACATTTGATAGCGGCTGAGAGTACACTTGAAAGGGCGGGGGGGGGCGCGGATCTTGTGTTTTATATTCACATTACTTTTTCTTGCCAATGTCGTTTATTTTTATATAGTTTCTACAAAATACTCGTGCAAAAGATTTTTCCCTATGCTTCATGCTAATCGAGAGAAACGCTTGCAAAAATATTTTCATTACAAATTTCATTATAGCTGCAGGTTAGAAAGGAGGGAATGAAGCGATGAATGAATCTTTAAAAAGCGAGCTGCTATATGCTGGCTTTGAAATTCCATACTCTTACCTTGACATCGTGAAAAGTAACTGAATAGACACAGCACTTTAAAAAATAACATTATTGTAAAATTCAAACCAATAACAATGAATATCTTGGAAATGGATGATGCCACAAAAAGTTTTTGAAATAAATTGTACGTTTTATTGAGAGCTTTACGTTTTGTGTAGTAAGTTTTTGTTTATCTTTTACGGTTTACCAGTGAAACTAAATTATACAAAACTCATTCAGAATGAATAGGCTATTTCCAGAAAATTCAAAATATATATTTTATATGTCATCAGAGTATTGTAAATGTATAACATTTTTATTAAAATCGTTTGGAACCATTAATGAGAAAATCAAAAATAACGAAAACCCACACAGACCTTTTTACAAACATTCTTTAGTTTTATCCAAAATGTTTATTTTGAATATTTAAATATTTATTTCTGGTATCAAATTTTTGGGTGGAGTGCAATATTTCCTTTACATGGTAGAAGTAAGTGAAAGAGATAGTAAAGCTATGCTTTGTGTTATGAATACGCTTTTATAGTGTGTAATATTGTGTTTAGATTAGAATTAGATGCCCCATAGTTCAATGGAATCAGCAACGGTGTAGGAGGTTAAGGCAGCAGGTGTAAATTCGAAATCCAGTAAGTAACCCTTAGAGAAGGGGATAGGATTTTATGAGTCTTGCTCATTCATGCTATAAGACTGTGTGCTATTTGTTGCTGCTAAACGTTGGCCTAGATAACAGTTGCCTGTTTCCTTTTGAATGCATATGAGAAGTTTCCGTTTTGTATTAATATAAATCTGTGTTAAAATTGGTCCTTAAAATTGAATCGAGCAATTATATGCAACACGAACAATCGATAGTTGGCGCAGAGAAAAGTGTATAAGTATAAACTAAATACGGACAAACAAATTGCTGAAATGGACTCACCATTTATTGAAGATGTAGAACGTGGCCCCCCTGCAGCGTCAATACCTGTGTTATCTTTCAGTTCCTGTATTGTATTGTGTGTGGATTTGTTTCATAGACCTTGCTCTTCAAATATCCCCACAGGGAACCAAAAAAAAAAAAAAAAAAAAAGCCACACGTTGTTAGATCCGAGGAACGTAGTGGCCACAAATGGATGCTAACAGTTCGTTCCGTAGAGAAGACATAATGGACTCAAAAAATTAAATTGGGTAGTTTTATTTATGGGTGCTGTAGTCCTTAGCGTCTCATTCTATATTGGACGTGAAAGATCCGTAATTTTGCTCAGAGGCCTCCTTCGTTCGTTAATCGAACCGTTTACACATGCTTCCAACTTGAATTCTTTCTTGTGTCGAGAAAGTCATTTTACAGATTGCGAACAGCATCGTGTATGACATGTGAACTGATGAAATAAACTAAAATGCTGACAGAAGAATGTAAACTATCGATTATTATTCATATTGCATAAAATTGCCCATTATTCTGTAGCTCAATACAATTTAAACAACCAATGTTAACAGAAATTTATATTAATACACAGCGGAAATATCGCATTTACATTTAAATGCGAGACGAGCCACTTTTATCAAGCATGTGGCCAGGATGAGCATCAGCAAAGCCCAGAACAGCAGAGCATTTCTTAATGTACGCTAAGGTAGGTGTTGTTCATGCGGTAATTCTTTGAAGTAAGAGATGTCCGTATGCTAATGTAGAACGCTCAGTATTTTATGTGACTGCAGGTCAAACATGACTTAAGCGTCGCTCTCCTTTATACCTTCACGTAGATACCCGATAATGAAGCTTTAACCTTGCTGTTGTATTCGGGTCAATATGGCCCGTAATGCATATTGATTTCTGATTTTCTCTTAAAGCAAGATATACGTATAAAACTCCGCGACTTTGTTTATCATTACAAAATCAATTTGCTGTTTAAAAAAAAATTCTCCGTTAGCTATACTTACATAGTTTAATCTCATATTGTTACAACAATGAGCCTGAAGGATAATTAAGAATTGCGAAAAATATTCAGCAACCTGAAATCACAGCAACAGTTTCAGAGTGTACAACTTCAAGAAGATGTGTAAAACGTGCGCGCTGTAAATTCTGCCCATCAAGCAATAACAACAAAAATAATATCTTGTGTGAAAACTATAAAATGCATGTTTGCAAACTCATATTACTTATGCCCAAAGTCAAATATTGAGAAGCAGTGATTTTCTTACTTTTGTTATGTTGCTTAATATATTTTCATATACATTGAGCAAAATTGTTGCAATAATGTAAACTCCTAAAGCAAATCGTTTCATATATTAAAAATGAAAACATCAACAAGATAAGAAAATAATAAAAAATATGTTGGTAAATAAACAGAAATACTAATAATTATGTTATGTGACACTCATTTTGAATATGGTTCTGTATATTTTGTATCAATAAAGTAGATCACATTATATTACCCATCTCTAATTTATATGTTCTTCTCTTGCTTCAGGTAGACATGAAACATTTTGAACTGAAATATAGTTTACAAATTTTAAATTGTTCTTTAGACGTTGTGTGACGGAGCGATCGGGTTCTCTTCTTTGTTCTCAGTTTGTGGCTTGCACACAACAATTGTAATAAATTATTGTAAATAAATATACGATGTGTACCTTCATCCAATTTGGTTGTATTATAAATATATACTAAATAATTACAATGCGTTACAATGTTGTAATAATGCTATTCGCTTTTGAATTGGTTTATATCTTTTACTTGCGGAAATCTTAAAACAATGCTAAGATCGATTGCTCTCGCAATATTATGTTAAACAACAATGAGCTGGTGGCGAATTCCACTATGGTTGGCAAATAATTGCTCTGATTCCAATGAACAGTACAACTGTATCTTGTTGATCTGATTGATTGATCTGAGTAGGTTGTTGCTGGTTGCTATGTATGATTTACGATGCTTGTATTTTTACATGAATATTAATGTAATCCTTATTTAGCCAAATCTTTTTTTTTTTTGGTTCTATTTATACCCCGCCTTTATGGCGCCTTTCCTTTGGAACTTACTGCCTATTGACAATGGTGTTAACTCGTGTAACTCTTGTTTTTGGATTTCTTGCACTTTGATTTTTAATCATTAGATCATACACACATTCATACTCTCATCCATACTTCCAGACTCTGGAGAGAATAAGGAATAATCTTGGCTAGAGAAAAATTCCCCCCCAGCCGGGAATCGAACCGGCAGGTGCTCTACCGACTGAGCTATTGGGGCCAGCCCAAATGTTCTTGCGATTACAAACTGTTGTGTGATATTGTCGTCTGAGTACACAATTATACAATACATAACAAATACGTGCTCCTGAATACACTCATACAATTCTAACAATTAATTCCCCGCTACTTATAACATATTACAAACAACATTACTTTGCTCTTGTATATTATTTAAATAAAATTACTGTTTCAGGACAAAGGAATAAGAGAAAGAAGAAACTTAACGTTTTTGCTGCTGAATTTCTTTTCGGTAGCATGTAACACATTTCATTACTTGACTGAAACGCTCAAACATAAAAATGCTTCACATCAGTAGGGACACATTACCGTCATCCAGTAAACGCCAGTTTTCATTTCACACCACACAGAAATATTCCTAACTTTTAAATTGGATTCCACAAAAACGTTTTCCACTGCTCCCCGCCCGATCTGTCAGCATTGAAGCCTGGTTCTTTTTGTGTCGCAGCCGGTGCATAAACGATTGTCTTTCATTTAAGTGGAAATAATGAAGCCATGAATGTAATCGAACTTTTCGGTCGTATTTCCAAGAACAATGTAAAGCAGCGAAAGTTTCTCGCTCTGCCGAAGGCTTCAGTACAGTTTTTATAGCGCGGCGTCGGTTCACCAGAGTGAACATGGAGTGCCCTCTTCAATAGATTAAAGCAATAATCAAGATTAATATCGCAGCCTCACCAAATACACTTGTATTGAAACTGGAAGGAATTTCAAAAAATGATTGGCATGAACATGTATAATAAACTACCCTATGCTCAAACCAGGGACGTGTGGATCTGGGTAAGAGCGGTAGCACTGCTTCCAGTTTAATTTCCTAAAAGTTACATGCACCTGTATCAAATTATTTAAAAAATGTATGGGAAAGAATATTCGGGTTGGAAGTTAGAAATTGTCCGCAAAATTAAAACGTTTAGACAAGTGAATTAGAAAATCATATTTGATTCCATTACTTTTGCTCTAGAATTAGCAGCACTTGTAGAAGCGCTGCGTTATCCCGCGCCTACACGCGTGCGGCGGATGAATCATGCGTTGCCAAATGTTGTCGCAGTTCTCAATGGCTTGTGTTATCTTATTTACTGGGCGCCTCTTGTTTTATTATTTTATATTTGGGTTCATTGTCCTCCGGCTAGCTATTTTAACTCAGTCGAACAAGTATCTCTAAGCAGGGCGTGTAAACGGAAAGGAGTTGTTGCTAAAAGATAACACTGATAAAAAAAATTGTTTCTACACTTTTATTGCCGTCAAACTTAATTAATAATTCACATATTTAATCTTTATACACGCCTGACTGAAACTGTGGTATTTCCGAATGTAACTACAGTCGTTTAGTACTGTTTACTTCGCGTACTTCAATTTTGTAACTAACTTTGCGACGTGTACCTCGCGAGAGATTCTTCAGAACTACGTGACGTGCACGTCGTGAAAGACTCTTCAAGACTGTGCGACACTTCCTTATGGCTCGAGAATATATACTCCTTTACCTCGAAATGCCTAAACATTATAATATAGCTGCTATTGGTTACCAAATCGTGCCCACTTTAGCTTCTGTTTTAGTCAGCCAATCACTACTACTAACATATATGCTCTAGGGAAGATATTCCCTCCATTTCTAAAAAGGGCACGCTACCCTGACGTCATTTGTTTATCTCTTCTTAGTGATAAACAACTGACCCCCTCGGTTTATTGTTACCCACTTCTATTGTCAGTTTCAGTGAGGCCGTGTAAACTTATTTCCTAACAATACTTATGGCTAACAAACATCTAAAATCCTGTACATACAACAATGATAATTTACACTACAATCACTTTGGCATTCACAGCATGTTATGATATAAAATATTGCCTCAATGTTGACAATATCTATTTAATCCAGTAATCCGTTAGGACGTTAATTGTAATCAATTAGTACATTGCCTTATTAGAAAGGGAATAAATACTCCTGAAAGACAACTTCGCACTTCTCTCTCCATTTCTAATAGTTTTGGGAAGCCAAGCAGGAGGTGTCGGGATTTGCAATATCTCTCCTGAATGTAGGAACACAGTTTTTCTGAAGGAATGGATATACCATTGTGTTTATCAAACGAATTTTACTCTTAATGTCTCGATCCTAATTTCTAGCATGCCGCTGGCCAAAGTTGTATCTATTAGTCTTTTTACGTCAAAATATGTCCCGGAATTCCACCAGAAGTATAATGACGTTAAAGTCTAGGAAGACTTGTATTCAGAGAGAGGCGCTGATCGCCAGAGAGAAAGAGAGAGAGAGAGAGATACCCTTAAGAAAGGACTATTGCTGGAACCTGAAAGCACTAAGTAAATGCTTGGCCTTCAAATTACAAGCCCGGAATAGTTCATTTTTGGACAAGCTACCTGGGTGGAGCTTTTTCCAACAAAATCAATAAAATACAAGGAGAAAGAATAAATATTTTATGACTTTCTACCAATGACAAGTTCAAGTATATTCATTATATATCACTGTTCCTGTGAAATATTCTTCTGTCCTCTGTACGTTACTCACGATATACTTTTACCTAGGTCGTACTTCAAATTATTCAAGAGGGGTTCAGTATGCGGAAACAGCATTCAGATGTTTATTCGTGCGATGGAAATAAAAGAAAGGGCTGGATGAAGTCGAACATTTTAAGCATGTTTGTTAGGGGACATTTACGAAAGATCTAAACTTGCAACATGGAGTATTCGAAAATAGCCCACGCTACGTTAAAATTTATGTGAGATATTTATGTGTGTTTTAACGAGCTCTACATCTTTCATATAGTAAGTTTTTGTTTATGTCTTAATAACTCCTTGTTATACAATTTAACAAAATTATATCAAATAAAGGAAAGCATGTTATCAAAAAGCTCAATATACATACTTTATTTCTCATGTCAGTATATTAAAAATATTGCTTTTTAATCAAATTGTTAGAGCCTTTTTTTTTCAGAAAATAAAAAGCAATAAAATTCTTCCACGTAATGGCTAATATGGAGGGGGCGAGATTTTGTTGAAAACCTTTGTGTAGCGTGCCTGGAAGATGCTGAACTTGAATACCGAGTTTCATTTTTTGAGTTATGTTGCTTACACACACACACACACACACACACACACACACACACACACACACATACACACACACACATGAATGCTTTTGTTAGAGTTCAAAGGATCCCAAATGGTGTATTCATCGAATTTTTTTATTGGAATACAATGCTTATTCTTAACTACTACTGGTCAAGGAAATAAAAATGTAAGATCAACTGAAATGGAAGGATTTCCTTGTTAGCTCAGCCCTGGATGATTTGTAGTTTTAAAACAGCAATATTAGAAAAGGCGTTGTTTAAATAACATTATTGAAATAAGATGATAGTACTGAGCTTAATTATATATCACAGGATTAATAAAAGCTTCCTGTACGTGTTCAATTATTTTCGGTTCTCTAAATGGTGGCCGCTATTAACCAGACACATTTCCCAACGACGAATCGTTGCTTGATCAACGTTGGTCAATGTGTCCGTGGGGATTTCTGCACACGCTGCTGTAATTTATTGAACTAAGGGCCTCCAGTATAGGTGGTTTCCTGCATACACGGCATCCTTCAAGGTCTCCCAAAGGTAAAAGTCTAGAGGCGTCAAATCTGGTGAATGTGCTGGGAACTCAAATGCACCTCTTCGTTCTATCTAGTATCCTTGCAAATTCTCCTCCAGGAAAGCCAGCACGCCGCACTTGTAGTGCGGGAGTGCCCCGTTTTATTGGCAGAAGAATTCATTGTTTCCATAAAGTGTACGTATAGCTGGCAAAATTGAAGTCCTTAGCATTTCCAAATACCTGGCGCCAGTAACTATACCTTCAAAGAAGTAGTGACAGTCAACACCAGACATTCATCCCCGGTAGTCTGACTGCCTTATCGACTGATCGTATGGATTTTTTTTTTGGGTGCCCAGTATACACACCCCCGGCCTCATCAGACTGCACCATCTTCGTCACCAACTCTTCATGCTTATTTACTACATGCTGAAACCGTTCACAAAACTCTATTCGGCTATCAGGATCGTCCTCATTAAATGCGTGGGATGATCTTGATACGTACACTTCCCATTTAGCGGCTTTCAGAACGTGTAGTACACTCGCCATTCTAACCCCTGTCTCACGTGCATATTCTCTACCGGACTTCCCAGGCGACTTTGTAAGCTTTTCTAGGCCATAGCCGAAGAAACTATTGGTAGCTGCACGCCCTTGCAGCTAGTAAGTACCATGCATCTCAAACGTACCACAAAGCAGTATAATTGTCAAGGATGTGGGAGGTTGTGTTACAAACTCACGTCTCCACTCATGTTGAGCTTCAATGACATTTTCAAACTTCAAAAAGTTAATTTCCGTTCCTCAAACGTCAAGTGTGCCCCGACCATTTTGATTCAGTCAGGTTTACTGGCGTACATAGAATGTGGACCATAATGGAACGCAACATATTATGTTGGTAATGATAAATGCAGACCCTAATTCTTCCAGCGTGAGGTACTTTGTTCTTCAAGCATAATTTCCAGTCGCTGGATTGGCATGGTGCTTTCACTCCCCAAAATATGGCAGAACTTTCAAGGAGTAACATTGGATACACCTATATGTTCTCTGTAGCGTAGTACCGTTAAGGCAATTCTTCGTTGAGTTTAGTCGCAAAAATAAAATATAATACAATAAAAGCGTAGAAATAAACATGAAAAACTTGTTCTCTTCGTCACTGATGAAAGCTTTCATATAAATGCCGTAGCTGTCGTTCAGTTTAACGACATACGAAAGTAATTCTTCACCCCTTCCTATAGAAGGCCGAATAATGTCACCTTGGTCTAGCGTTTCCTTGTGTACCAATCGTAGTGAAACGCTTTCATAGAGGCGGTATCCGAACCACCCCTTCATTTCACATCGTTCACTGGTTTGTTTTTGTGTCTCTAGATTATTTTTCAAGCCAATCACATAGAGAGCTGATATCAGTTGGGTTTAGCCAAAGGTTGGTTACCTGAAGAAAGCCTTACGGAGCAAAAAAGACTATTGCGATCTAGGGGAATGGGTCAGTTTTTATTAGTGCACGTCACATGTTAGTCATAAGAGCCATAGGCTCTTGTGAAGACACCCTGCTAACATTCCACAGGCATAATGCAACTCTGAAAACAATGCGCAGATACGCAGATTTTTTTATGCACCCTGATATATTTACATTAGACATGAATAGTAAGAATATTATTAGTATATCGGGTTAACTTTTTCGCTCAGAGGTTGATAGCACTGTGTTTGTCGTAGTCCACCTCGTTATGCTACCCACTACCAGATGAAGAAAGTAATATCTTGTGATATTGATTCAAACCAAATACGAGCGAAGCCGCGGCTAAAAGCTGGACTCTAATAACATTACTGCATGCATTTTATGTTTAAAATAGACTTCGTACCACATGGTCATGTGATCAATTTGCTAAATCAACATCTCGTAGCTTACTGTACACTGTAGATAAAAAAGCTTTTCAGAGCTCGTAATTTTACTGGTGGACAAACTTGAGTTTAATATGAAATATCGTTTTAACACGTGCTACACGCTCATATAATTAGATTGCACCAACAAGCCTGAAACACGGCGAAGAACTTCCAAGTTTCCTGCACTGTAACATGAAGTAATCAAACTACATACGAACAATGTTGTTCTCTGTTGTTAGCAGCTTCGGTAAACTGGTGTTTTATACCTGAATCTTTTACATGAATATTGACAACGACTAACTGTTAATTTAAATTCAAGATTTTAACATTTATCATGTTGCTAGAAACGCTTTTGTTATTTTGGAATCTAATAGGAACACGAGAGGTTTCCTCAGCCGTCTCTTGTTCCTAAAGAAAGCGAATAAAAATACTTTTGTAACCGTTCTCAGAGGCTAAATTAAAGCTCAACCCGATATTCCTGCTATTGATTGTGGCTACTCACAGAACCTTATCAAATTTGTCCTGATGTACTTTGTTTACCTAATAAAATATATTCTTTTGTGCTTTCTTTAGCACCTACTTAGGTTAGTAAACAGAGCAAGAATTGCAATCCAACCAACGATTATATTTCGAGATTTCACCGAAAATTCCTTTTTATGAGGTCCTAGGAGCGTGACGGCTGCTACCCTAAGTTTAAGTTAACCTTTTTTATTTTTTACTTTTTATTACTTTTTCTATCACCTTTCTATAGTAGGTAGAGAAATGATTCTATTCCGCTCAGAAATTTGAAATGGAAGTTTCACCAGATATGTGTTGGAGTTTCTTAATTAAACAAAACGTTTTTAGGTAAAGGTTCCTTTGTGCAGCGTTCTTAAACGACGAAATGTGGGTAAGCCAGGGATTTAAGTTTCGCATCTTCCAAGGATGCAAAACGAACCCCTTTATGAAAATCCCCTCATATCAACCTACTCTTTACATGCAAAATTATTGATTAGTATTATTTATTTCATAAAAATTGTTCGTAAAATAGCACATGTTTAATACTCACTTTCAAATTACTTTACAATAATTATTCATAATAAATATAACTTATTGTAGTCCATTATTAAACTAAATTAAAGACAAAAAAATAAAGATAGTGTAATAGATAATTTGAAATTAAAGGATGTATATATTCTTTACAAAATAATTTAATATAATTACAAAAGTACCAAAATGTATATCTTGAATTTTCTGCGAATGGCCTTTGAAGTCTACTTCATTCTGAACTAATTTTTGTATACTTTTATAGACAAAATCTTAGTTTAGATTGGTATAAAGTAGGTTTCTTTAAGACATACAATTTATGTCAATTTGTTTTGGCGTTAACCACTTCCAGATAATCTATGCTATTGGTTTGAGTTTTCCAATAACTTCTGATTCAATTTTGGAAGTGCTAAGTTAACACTGTTTTATTTCTCATGATGTATTGCCAAGAATTTTTTTTCTAAAGATTTGAGTATCGCTTCAATGTCCTATAGCCCCCCTGTACCCACAACGAAATTTGTAATGGAGCTATTCATTCTGCAAAGTTGGTCCTGATTAATATAAAGTAAATAGAAAAATAAAATTCTTAAGGTTGTTTTTTAGAATAGAGGGGGAGAGAGAGAGAAGTAAACGAAAGTGGGTAGTGAAAGTCATGTGAGTGCAACACGTACAAATTTTTTTCCGTTTCTATAGCCCCCTTTAACTTCTTTGTTATTATCACGGACTTAGACTGATGGTGTTTATAGCTCGTTGACTATATTTTTTTAACGTTGGCTATGAAACACACGTTCATATTCCAGACACTATGGAGAGTAAGAAATTATTCTATTTAAGAAAAAATCCCCCGCCACATTCGGAAATCAAACCGGATCCTCCGGGTTGAGAAGTCAGTACTCTGACCGTTCCACCACAGAGGCTGTCCTTCCCCACATTGGTATTGTACTAGAATGCCATTTAATTCTCCTTGAATTTTTTACTATCTGATACGTCGGGTCATACCTATAGAATACATAACGGAGGGGATATCTCCCACACTGTGAGCTATACAGATCTATTTTGGCTACCATCCAACTTCCCTTCAGGAGAAAAGGTTGAAGTGAAGCAACCACAGGTCGCAGGCGGACAAGCCACAGAGACACGCAGAAGTCCATAACATTTCCTGGCTCGAAGACCCACCACCGAAACCGCCCATAGTAGCCAATGAACGATTGATAGAACCTAAGCAGCCCTCTGGTGTCCACGGGAAATACTCTTTCCTTGGAGCAAGCATCTGTCCGGCACTGTCTCACAGCCAGTATTCACCTACCATCAGGGAAGATCACGAAAAACCCAAGGTCAAGGTGGATCGTCAACGGGAATTGAGTCCTGGACCTCTCGAATGTTTCCTCACACGTTACTGCGGAGACAACTCGTTCGGCTCGGGCCAGAGTAACTCCGACCGCAAATAGACTTCACTTTGTGATAAGGTAGTATCTGACCAGGACTGCAGACAAAGCGAGTGATATTTCTTGGTTTAAAGATCAGTACATGCCAGTACGTGATCTTGTTTTCTCTTGGAGAAGCAGCTATCTTCTCTTTTGAAAATGCTATACTAAAATGCGATGTAGCAATGATTTGTGCGTTCACACATGTCTCAGCGTACTTCCAAATAAAGTTACGATTTTAGTGAATTGCTTTAAATATCTACTAATTCATCTGCTTACTTTTATCATTTTAATAAATATAGATGAACACCTTATAAGCATGTAACGTTACAATCTGGTCACCCTTACAACGCAATAGATAAATTGTATTTGTCATGTTGTAAATATCCGAAACGTATTTTATTTTAATCAAAATCATCAGCGTCATTTTTGAGAAAATCAAAAATAAAGAAACCGTTTCCACGTAAAGGGAAAATAAAGACCAAAAAATTAATTTACTACATTTTTTGTCCGCGAAGTTGAGATTCCCGGCATAGTAAACTATCGCAGCATGCAGACATCCATAGTAGTAATAATACTAGTAATAATAAATATATTCTCGCTTCGGCCAATTACGAATAACGTTACAGCAGCACGGAGGCTACAAATTCCACTTCTCGCCGTTCGCCCACGCCCAGTACATACTGGATAGAGTGCAGTATTGGGGGCGGCATGTGGTCAATAAAGCATATGCAGTCAACATGCCACTTGCTACATGAGGTTTCCAGGATCTCAGTGGCCATTTTTCTATAAAGTGGCTCTTAATTGGTCCCACGGACCTGAACTATCCCTTACCAGCAAAAAAGGGGAAAAAATCTCCTGCTGGTACCGGAGATCGAAGCCGAGTTCCTTCGCATCCAGGCAGCAGCGCTTAGTGGACTGATGATGATGATGATGACGATGATGATAATGCTATAGTCAATAATTGCAAAGCGACTTTATTTAAAAATAGACATTCGGGCCTGGGCCGAGTGGTACAGTATAACCTATACTCGGGCTCGGGTCGGACTCAGGCTTGATTCAGACCGGGCCGGACCTAAGAATTTCAGTCCTTGCAGATCTGAACCATGGAACGCCATGAAGTGATGCTTTGTTTCAAAGTATATAACTCTGTAGAAACATACTGCATTTGTAATCAGAAATTCTATGGTTAGAATTCCCCTGCCACCAATAGTAAGAATTTTCCAACTCTGTGTGTGAAGATATACATAACCGTGAAAAGCACAGCAAATGGCGATGGTACTAAAGGGGAGATTGCATAGGCTATGTTTGCTGTGTTAAATTTTCTAAACTTTGGGTTCTCTTGTATCAAAATCCTCCATCTTATTACACTGAAACTTTTTACGGACAGTCAACCTATCTTTAGGAATATCACGCTGAATATATATAAAAATATTACTTTGAATGGAAAAATGTTTTCTCAAGTTTAAAATTTTAACTTGTTTATTCTTATTAAGGCTTTCACAGTGGATTAGCATTAGGTACGTTATGATCACATGTTCTTTTAGTATCTCGATGAAGTTTTAGCTAACTCAGTTTAATGGTTTTTGCGAAAATATGAAGTAAATAAAGCTAAAATAATTTTAAATAGTAGAAAATTGAAAACATGTAAATTGGGGAAAATTGAAGTTAGTTTACATTCGTACACCAATACATTATGTATAGTTAATTATGTCTAAAATCGTGTATTCAATGAATGAAAGTTTTGAAGGCAAGACCTACATTCGAAGTTTATAGAAAAGCAAAACCAAATTTAAAGTTTAACATTATAGGAATGGTCTGAGTAATTTGCCTTTACATGATACATATTTGAAGGTGTGGGGCATATTGTTTTGAGATCATTAAAAATAATCTGCCTTCGCTATTTTACCGACAAAAAATAATAGTTTGTCTATTGATAGAAAACATCCTGGGGAAACAGATAATGCATACTTTTGTATTATCCAAAAAATGTGAGTTTAGATTATTCCTCCACTTTACCTGTATGTATAAACCAAAAATTATTTACAGTCTCAAAGTGCATTCAGTCGTTGACAGAACTTCAGTCTACTTTCCAAAACTTCACTCTCATGCCGCCAGTAAAAAATTCAAGCGGGAACTCCGTGCATACGTCTTGTTAGTGAATACGGCCGTACTTGAGATACGATGCTACGGCCTTGCATGTGGAATTGCCAGGAATATTGAGTGTGCTAAAACAATGGAAATGTTTTATTTTTAAAAATAGCCTGTCTTCGGGAAATGGAATTGGCAAGCAGTCCTATAGTTTCTAGATGCATCGCGTCTGTTGGAAGCTGCATCAGGAAAACAAAACACGTACGTGTGTCTGTCTCGGTTGCAGTTTCGTGGCGGACATCAATGCGCGAATGTTTGAAGCGTAAGGTACGTGGGAAAGCCTTTGCATGTAAAGCTGAAAGTTGCACTGGTAGTCTGTGACATTCTGTGCCAATACTTATTTATTATTCACATTCTTCTATTCCTCACGCATTTCAGCCACAATAAATAACAAGGCCGCAGATTGGTCCTCAACTTCCAGGTGCTTTGATGCTTTTGTGCATAGTTGCTGGAAGCGCAATGTTTCTCGGTTGTGTATAAGAAATGTTCCTGTTTTCAGATATAGAGGATGCTTTCAAAAAATCCATATCCGTAAATGATATAGCAGGCGGCGCTTGCAGCTCCGTCATCCTCCGTGGACTAGTGGTACCGTGCTAGCCTCTAGTTCCCAAGGTCGCGGGTTCAAACCCGGCGGAGGGCATGGCTTCCTTCGGAAGGGAAGTAAAGCCGGTGGTCCCGTGTCGTAGATTTACGGCACGTAAAACAACCTCAAGCCTGATAAAGAGGCCTCTGAGCAAAAATTACCGGTCTTTCACGCCCAATATAGAATGGGACGCTAAGAACCATACTTGTTAAAGAGCGTCCATAAAAAAAACTTCGCATTCTGAAATCGAAATTATCTATTTGCAGGGAAGTTTGTAAAAGCGGGCATAGAGAAGGTCGAATTTCACCTGTCAGCTAAGTAGATACACGGATGCGGTTTTATGAAGTGTGATATTTGGAAAGGTAGAATCAGACGACTGAAAAATTCAATGCCATAGCCGGGATTTGAACCACGGATTTCTCGGAATCCGACCGGCTGCTCTAACCACTGAGCTGCCGCGGCAATTCTCCAACTGATTCACATTTTTTTCTCGGTAAACCACAAGGACATCTCAAATTGTATTGAGATGACATACCCCAATGGCGACTTACAATGTTGTAAGTACTTTAAGTCCCGGACTTCATAGTTTCAACTACTATTAGGTCAGTTAATGGAATCAATGGTTCTTCCATACAAGCCGTGTAGTGGAAAAGACTGTTGATATTTGCTTATAGTGCTGAAGTACAAGTCAATTCCAGGATTTTCAGTTCTTAAACACCCTCCTTTATTTGAGCTAGTAGATGTAAGTATTAACCTCCTGTGCACAATTATTCTAAACTTTTATGTCAAAATGTACCAAAGTAAATGAGTTAACTTCGAAATAAAATACCAAATATGTTAAAAAGCATATTTAATTTTACTCTCTCTACCCACTATCGTAGTGATAGAAAAGTTACTGTATTCCACCCAAAAATTCGAGATCGAGACTTCACCGCAATTGCTCTTTTGAGGTTCCCTAAACTCTTAACACAGCATTTTTAGAAAAACGCCCGCGAGGGAGAGAGAGAGAGAGAGAGAGACATAGACAGATAAATGCTGCATTCAAGACGAAGTTTAAAGAAAAATTACCCAATTCCAAACTACCCTTTAATTTAGCTATATTTTTATTATCTCAAAAAGGCCACAACAATTTTAATTAAATTGCCATTCATTTTTAAGTTTTTGTGTTAACTAATAAAAGATATATCTTAAAATTTCCGTGAACAGCCTGAGAAGCCGTCTTCACTCCGAATTAATGTTTTAATAACTTGTAAACTATAAGATATAGACATAAACTTAAAAGAGATTAAAAAAATGTAGAGTTCATTGAAATAAACAATTTATATTCATTACGTTTTTGTACCACTAGTTGTTTACAAAATATTCGCTGTTCGATCTAAATGTTTCTCATTTCCCTTGGTAAAAACATGACAGAATAGGCAAACACTTGTGTTTAGTTTTCCATCTTTTATTTTCATACCTTTACGCCACCTATTGACACCATATGATTGTGAATTAACGTTTCATAAATGTATGATTTGACATGTGTGCTCATAATTTTTCTCTGCGAAAAACCTGAAAACTTGTTTTATGTGGGAATTGCTATAGCGCTATAGCGCGCGCGCACACACACACACACACACACACACACACACACACACACACACTCACACACACACTCACACACAAATTCACATTGTCAGTTTTAGATTATTTATGACAAAGAGTATAACTATACTCAAATAAATATTTGACTATTCAGTATAAATTATTTTTACACAGTAGGAAAATATGTTATATTTAAATACTGTAATATACAAGGATTATGAGAATATGTAATGAGTAGAAAAAATAGGCGTTTGGTTTTTTTTAGATTAACATTTAATAGTAAGTAAACCAAAACCATAATTTTATTTTTGAAACGCTGCTTTTTCTTCTGCTCTCTTTGACAGTTTACTGATGTATAACTACCGAGGCAGGAATGTTGCTTATCCTTAAATTTCATTGCGTTGAAATTTTGTTAAGAATAATACTTGCAAAACATTTTAGTCTTTTGCAGTTACAGTCAGCCCATTTCATTAGTAGGCATTCTCTTTTTCATTTACCTGTTCAACTCTTCCTGTGTTGCTTCTCTTTGTGGTGTAGTGATTCCTCCTGGTTGGCTCCCACTACGTTGATGATGATGGATGCTGTGTTACATACCTGTAGGTCGTCTTGATGCCCGTAATCTTGTGATGTACCTATCACGATGTTCTCGTAGACTGGAATCTGATGATTGTATATCTGTATACTTGTGTTTGTGTGTGTTAGTATGTTGTAATTATTATTTTATAATTGTGCCACCGCTGCTGTATTTGTGTCGGAGAGCACTTGTGGCTTGTCAATGTTGGGTATGGAGTATGTTAAAATATTTTTTGCGCACACGTATTCTGTTTAATTATTTCACTTTTATTTTTAATAAACCACATATAAATATTCCAATTTAGTATCACCTTTGTCATGTTAAAATACTTATAACTGGTAGACTTTAAATACGTACTTTAATTGTCTTATTTAGAGACGGGCTTATACACTACCTTCCTGCTCGAACACTGACAAGCTTCTGTTAGCGTTCCCTCCAACCGTTTTGTTAACGTACGTATTTGAATTATAAGCATGTATCAATGTACCTGATTGGTGCTACTATCCAATAACATCCGATAACAGTTTATGTTAATATGTTTACAGACTTCCGTTCGTCTTAATTATGAATCCAAGGTTCGTTGCATGCTTACGTAGATACTACTGAATTTCTCGTAATTTTATATTACTGGTTATATAGCTAACAATGGTCTTTCCCTCTTATGTTATACATTTTATATGTTACAACGTTATATACTTGTTCTCTACCATGTGTACATTATGAACATATGTGTTTTTAGCATCCTCTTAATTATTATACGTACAATATTAGCAAACAATACATAACACGTAAAACTTTGAACAAAATATTAAATAAAGAAATTATTAATGTGTTGATGCTGGGAAGCTGTGAATTAGATATTTTATTACATAAATGATTTGTATGTATTAGTTTGTTAGTGGCTAGTACTGTATATTGTTTCAGTGGTTGTTTTCACACTAAAATTAACTTCGCGATCATACATTATTAAATAATACAAAGAGAAAACTTTCGAACTCACCAATGTGAAACAATATTAAATCATGCTCTCACTTTAAATACTAGGAATTAGCACCTTGTTTTTCAGTTTTCTCTGGAGCTCGCCCTCAATACTCGTGAGGTATAGCTCCAGACCTATTCATTTTTAGCTCATATCTAATAGTTAATTACCTCCTTCTACAAATAAACTGTAATTTATGATACTGTCTTAATTACTTCATCGATCATTATCTATGTTAGGTACAGAAATTGTTGTATTCCACAGAATTCGCAATCGAAGTACATATTTGAAAATATCAAATAAAAGAAGAGAGAACAGCGTAGTTTAAGAATCGATAAGTTAGGTAAACCAATTTTATAGTTATATCAGTCATGTTTAGAAATAGAAAGCGAAGATTTTCTGCAATTTATTGCGATACTTAAAATAACACTTTCCATGGAAAATGTTTCTTTCTTTTTTCCCCAAAAATAGGAGCCATCTGAGTTCATCATAAATAAATTGTATGTAAATAAACCGTGTAAGCACTTTTATCGTGATTCTTCTAAAAGAATACCTATAAAAGAGCAATGGGTGGAAAAACTGTGACAAATATTGTTTTAACAAACAAAAAACAGTTTCCGTTATTGGGTTAGACACGCAGCGATAGCATTTATTTCTGTTTTTGTTGCGGTGGTATGAAAGCCATCATGGATGACAGAGGAAGGACGTGTTGCTTGATGGTAGGTCCATACTCTTTTTCTTTTGGAAATGTTATACGCTGCAACACGGTTTGAATGTTAAACTACCGGAGGCTATACGACATCTATATCAGCACAGGAAACATCTTCAGTGGACGCCACGATGTGACGTGCATATTGGAGAATCTTCACCATAGCCTTCCATCCGCCGGAATGTGTCAAGGAAAACGTGGCTTCAATGCAAGTCCCAAGGTGCCACGGATCGTTTCCTGCCGTCGATGTTCTCAAGCATAAACACGTCGGAAGTTGGCCTCTTGTGTACTCGCTGGAATATTTCCTTACTCTGCACTGGAGACTCATTTGGTATGTTTCTTTGGGAATTTCTTTTCGAATATTGGTTATACCGTATCCATTCATGTAACAGATTGCTAGCGTAGAAGAATGTGCTTTGTCGACATAGAATTTGTGTGTTTAAGCTTGAATTACATTACTCAGGAGTGAATGAATTCGAATCCTGTGTTATAAAATCTAGAATTGAACATTTCTATTTTTTTATCTTATTTTAAAAAATCTTCAAGGTATACTCACACATTTCTCTACCCATTACGAAATCATTGTATATTGCTGTATCAAAAAGTGATATTCACGATACATTTTTACTTAAAAACTATAATGCAATAAACAATAAGCTCTTTGTTACATATCACTTGCGGGAACAATTTGCAAGCATGCAGGAATAATTCCGGAACCTTCAAGCACGTTGTGTCACATGATTTCCAGCGTGGAGTATTTTGAAAATGGCTAACACTTCGAGAACAGTTACGACAAATTGTATTGAGCCTTACATTTTTCTGGACTACGGTTTTGCCTTTCCCTTGCATTCATTCAGTCACTTTACAAATTATTCACAGTCATTCCAAGATATACCTTCTATCCTCACGTCAATTTTTTCAAACCTATGGTATTTTAATGAAAACCGCTAGGCTAGTTTGAGGAAATAAAAAATAACGAAAGTTTTTCTAAGTGAAGAATAATTTGGGGTAGAAAGAATTCTTGAAAATCTTCTGATGGTATTCTTGATAGATATAAGACTTGAATATAAAATTTGGTATTCATGCAATTTTTAGAACTTGAGAAGTTCGAAAAGTGAGTTTGCTGCACACACAAACACGCACGCGGGCCTTAGGTTCAGGGAGCACCAAAACGTGATTACTGTTGAAATCTCAATGCCAATTTTTGGGTGTAACGCAATTCGTCCGCTGCCTATTTCTATAAAAAGTAAAAATAGTTATCAAATCAATTCCGGCCTAATGAATGGAACATAGCTCACGAAAAATGCCTAGCTTCAAAAATTGGACGTAAAATAGGTATTACATTAACGAAATGAAAATCAAACCCTCTTAAAACAATATTTTCATTCAAACATTTTAAAGGCGTAATTATTAAGCATTGAGTTTTCCACAATCACAGATAGATGGTACGTTATCTTATATAAGTATGCTTTAGCTTCCACAGTAATGCAGAGGTACAAGAATATAACTCTTTTATCTCCTTGCAAGATAAATTGTCAACTAATCAAAATGTGAATGGTGGAAATCTTACTGGCATTTGGCAATAATATGTCCAGACTTACTCTGTGTATAAATCTGAATTCGTCATTAGAGCAGGAGTGACGAAAATTCCTTCCTTCCGCGACTCACAAAATATGTAACACGCATAACATTACTCAGCAGCATGGACAAATGGACAACCAGCCAGAGTGACCGCGAGTCCCGTTGCCGCTACTTCTGCATTAGTGTGTAGCAGTTTCACTTGCCATTTTGAAATTATCTGAAGATGAAACTCGAGTAGGGTTTAATTACACTATTTCACCACTAAAACTAGATATCCGAAGATCAAAATAAGTATGTTATTCCAAAATAATAACAATTCTAGTTAAATTCTACTTCTAATTAGAATTGCGACAGCTACTCGATAGGAAATGTTTTTGAAAGAAGAGTAGCTTTAGGAAAAGACTGATGACTTGTTTGACACAGTTCGATTGTTGTTACTGTCCATGGCAAACCAACATAATTAAAAGTATTTAAGATACATTCATTGCTGTGTTGTATATTTATTTTAGACAGTTCAGAAGCTATGGAAGAAGATAAGTAACGGTAATTAGTATTTAAACGGTTTAGTACAGCTGTAAATCCTTCAAAAAGAGTAACGATGAAGATGATAAATTTAGAAAGAAATGAAAAGAAGAAGAAGAGAAAGTGGATTTGTTGACGAAGCGTCACTTTGATGTTAAATTCATTGCAACAATGCTAAAAGTGGAATAATCAGAAAAAAAGTCTTGAGCATTAAGGGGGGCGGAATAAGGGAAATAAAGCAAATGATGGACAAGAAAATGACGAGGAATTTTAAAAGATCTCGAAACAAAGCATGGAAACGAAAACGAAGATAAACACCGTGAGGTTCTTGGAAAGTATAGCGAATCAAAAAAGCGGCGTTAATTAAGAAGGAGATCGGGAAATGGCTGCGATGCCGTTCACATTTTTGCAATTACGACTGTCAAACAAGATGAACGTGCAAGTGACGCGAGTTCGATCTGATAACTAAACGACCACCCAAAAGCTCGATAGAAATCGATACCGATCACCTCGTGCAACGCGCAAGGCAAACTTGAATGATTTACATAGTGGAGATATTACTCAAATCCTGTCATATATGTGTGATTTACGAATTAACGGTTCAATCCACTCGGTTATTGCAGTTTACGGAACAGACCATCGGTCGCTGGTGTTGGCTACAGGAAGACTGCCTCGATAATTCTGTCACTAAGTCGCCCACAGAAAAACAAAGCTCTTCCGAAACAGAAGGTTTATAGTTGCTATGTGATGCAAGGTGTTACGAAATGAGGTCTTTGGTGCAAAAATAGCTGTTTTTAACATGCAGAAGGAACAGACGAAATTGCCGCATACGTGGTTCTCGCGTTTTTCAAGACTTTACATAGTCTTTTTATACTTTTTTTTAAAACGTCCACCGATTGTGTGGTGTTTAAAAATTATTTGGTATTATTGCATTTGGTAAAGAAAACTGTTCGGTACAATACCTGAATAGGCGGTGAAAATGGGTTTTGGCCTGATGGAGGAAACAAATGTCAAAGTGAGAAATTATACTGAACTTCCTTATTAATGTCTCAGTTTTTACGCTTTACAAGTTTATTTCTCCACCAGATTAAATCTTTGTCAGGTATAATATTTTTTGTCAGTCATGTCATGTGTAATATAAAAAAGAAATTGCTCTACTAAATGCATTTTGTGAACACCACACCTGCAAAAGTTGAAAGTTTGGTGCAGTTTAAAAAAAATTGTAAGATAATAACAAAAAAAATCTTTAAAAGTACTGAACATGTGACCTATAATACATTTTGTTTTTTCTGCATATTAATTTTGCAATGATTTTATTAATGTAGAGACGAATACTTTCTGTAGAAAGGTAGTTTCTATCCGAAATATATTAAAAAAATTGTGTTTTTTTGCATCAGCTAATCAATTTGAACCTAGTTATACGTTATATTCGTATGCATACATTATATAGGAATAGAAAATGCTGAAGAAAGGCGGTGCCCATTCGACAAAATCAACTAAAACTGTGCAGATAGTGTTTATCGTCCCTTATGTATGATCCCTTGGATTTGCAAATTTACTTTTTACTTTCCGTAGTATGTACTTACAGTAAGTAGAGAAACTATTATATTCCACCCAAAATTCTACTCCGAGTTTTCACTGGAAATGCATGTTTTGAGCGCATTTTAAGAAAAAGGTCCGTGTGTGTGTGTGTGTGTGTGTGTGTGAACAGCATAACTCAACGAAAAGTCAGTTAGATACCAAACTTGATATTTAAGTTAAGGACCTTCCAAGGTTGCGACACGAAGATTTTAAAGAAAATCTCCGCTCCCAAAACTACTCTTTATGTAGAAAATTTTTCGAAAATGTTGATTTTCTCAAAAATGGTTCTAAGATTTTGATTAAAATATTCAATATTAAAGATATTTACATGACAATCCGGTAATAGCATGCTAAGTCCTCTTCATTCGAAAGGAATGTTTATGACCTTGTAAAATTGGAACATGTTAAGCGAGGAATGAATTCTAAAAGAAAAAAAAATTCAAATAAGCCATATTCGAGATATCCATTATTAATGGTTCGAATTGTTCAGTACTTTGTTATTATTGTAAAGTTCTGACAATTTTCAATTGTTTCTCGCGATTGCATGGAAACTGTATGGAATTTTAAGACCAGCGTATAGCGTCCAGTTCTTAAATAGTTGACTATCGCTGTTCCCTTTGTATCACTAACGAACTGTGAATGTAGCTATTTCTGCAAAGGTTTATCTCGATTAAAATTAAGTAAATAGAAAAACAACTTTCATAAGAATAGTTTTACACTCAGTAAAAATGATAGAGGGTAGAGAAAGCCATATGAGTGTAACACATCAGATTTTAAAGCTGTTTAATATCTATACATTTTCTCCACTTTCATTGCATGTAGGTATCTGAAATCTTCACGTTGTTCTTAATACCTCCTTCATCAGAAGCTTTCACATTAATAACTTCATATAATGGAAATTATTTTATTTTAAAATTTGGTGATACAATGAAACTGTTCACAACAGTGTCCATGCATTTTGGGAAAAAGTACACGAATGTTCCATAATTTCGCATTTTAAGGGCAAGCTCACCTCATTTTAACATTGCTTTCGATCCTGAATGTCGCCCATACTTCGCGCTGTCTAGAGGAAACACACAAAATGCAATTACGCGCAAAGAAGTATCTTGCGGTTAAGAGCGCAGTGTTGACAGTTGCTACAGGCATATCAAACAGACTTCTTTTCACACCCCATTTCTTGAGATTCACTTGGAGAAGATGTATTAGGTTTGAAAAAAATTCAGTGTTAACCAGTTGTAGCAACCCCATAGAGAGAAACCATTGAAGAATTGGCAGTGTTGTTTGCTTTGACGATATTTGAGCAGTCTGCCCCTTTTTTCACATCTTCACTGTTATCCGATTCTTCAATTCTGTCCATACTTCTCATACCTTTCGGACTTTCTTCTCTCAACATTCACAGACAGGTACTTCTGGAAAAGTTGCTATTTTTGTGTTTAAATTGCTGCAGTAAGCAGAGGACGCGTGTCCAGATTTCTATTTCGCAGTAGAACCTCTCCAAAAAATAAAGAAAAACACTAAAATTTTTGAACATTTCGTACATTTTCCACAGTTGGTGATTCAGTGTAATTTTTGTGACTTCAGTGGTCTTTACAATATAATGCTGATGGAGAGTAATATCTTTAGAACTTCAAATAGGTGTTCATATGTCAATGATTAATAATTTATTTGGAAACACCAATGAGTCGTAACGATATTTAATTTTGTTTTTATTTTTAATTCTCTTAAAGGAACGTTAAAGGTTAAGCGTATTGTTATTATACGTTACAGTTTGTAAATGCAAGCCGGCAATATAACTAAATGGGTTGCAATTTAAAGAATCGTGAAGAAATGAAAAGCTAAATGAATTTCAGCATATTTGTGGAACAAAAGCAAACACATTGAAAAGAAAAACGAGGACAGAAATGGTGTTTAAATTCTCTAGGGCAACTGCGATTGTTAAAAGGACCTCACGCCTCTCTGTATGAGGAATATCCACAAGTCATTTCATGGATAAGAGACTGGAGGGATGCGATCAAAATGACAGCTAGCGTTTGCTCTGACCGTGCAGGTACCCCTCTATCGGCTATGTCACAGGGAGAATAAAACTCTTGCACATGTTTTTGGGTACCTGCTTCTAGGGAGAATTTCTTCGAAACTCCCGCCCATGATAGATTTCAGTCATTGATCACACAAAAATCATTAGACTAACAGATGTAAGACCTCGCATCCACTGAGAGCACAAAAAGGATCGACATGAAAGCAATACTTTCTAATGTTACTGCCCATGCCTTAATGCCGTTATTCCATTCCAAGTCTGTAAGTACTCTGCTTATTGCGTACCTGGCTGGCGAGGAAACTGTTTCTCATTCACAAGTTACAAAAATAGTCCTTGTGACCACAAACGGCATGGAGACGTTCTTTAGCGGGTGTCTTGATCGTGTGATCGGTCAGCTAAAGTATTCTACGCTGTGGGACATCAGCATTCTGTTGATCTAGATTCACCGCTTACCCTATTTCAACACTTTCCTGAGTGTTGCCTCACTCTGATACCTGGGGTTCGTTTATCAGCCCTGGGATGCTACAATATACCTATATAAACATACAACGCCATATTCTTTGAACAAATACAAATCGCAAGAAATAGAAGTAGTGGGCTTGTTGATGGGTGCCCGTGGCAAGCTTCATAAGCATTTCGCACCACGTGAAACAAATTCGGTGTGAAAAAAAAGAAAAGAGGGATCAAATATGCTATAGTCACGCACTATAAAGATTATGAAGCAACTAATTTCGTATTTACTTACAGCATAGTTTGTGTGAGTTATTTGTTTGTTTTTGTTTTATTTATTATCATTATTTGCTTTTTAATTGTGAATTACCTGTAAAATACGTCCCGTTTGTTTCTGTTTCATTTTTTCTTCTCCTTCTCTTCGTGATTATTGGTAACTTGATTGTGAATATTGCTCTGTCCATAGTGGCAGCCTATAAGCACAAGTGTCTGTGTTTCAAAATTAATAACATCATATAATGGTTGAGAATCATGGAGAATAAAAGGGAAACATTGGGCCCAGAAGCGAAAATGCAATGCCTCCGAACAGCGAAGTTTGCACTTGTTTAGACCACATAAAATATGAAGATCTAGAAAGGATTAAATACATTTTCACTGAGGAAGAAGCAAATTGTAGAAAAAGTGTATTCAGCACTACAAACATACAGGTATATACCTACTTGCTACAGATATGTAGGGATACCTATGAGGCTGGAACAGGAGGCCTGTTATAATCCTTGAAGAGTTAAAGAAGCAGAATAAAAAAAATGAAGGAAATGTTTTACTGTTACCTACGAGTATAACATTGCCAAAATCTTAGATGCTTTTCTGTTACAACCAAATGCATCTTGAAGCTTAGAAAACATACGCACCATTACAAAACAAACATTGAAATATGTATAACATAAAATGCCTAGCTTTTAAAACAACTTCATTGGTAAATACGTAGGTTGAGGTAAGATTTATTTTGGATACTAAGATGTTATGTATAAGTTCTTTCCCTAGTACGATGGCAATTTGATTTCATCTCCAGTCCATTACTCGAGCAGCAGCACCTGAAGGTGAAATGCATTACGGCAAATAGCACAGTTAGTTTGAATCACTTGGGATGTTCCGGTTTGCTTCACATGACTAACTTGAGAAAACTTAACAAGTTGAAGGATTCGTCTACGTCAGCTATCTCACAGCGAGAGTTGGGGTTGCTAATAAAATAACCTTTCGGCTTTGAAGTTAGTAGCGGAGAAGGTAAATGTCATGCGTGGTGTCTGAAGTTAAGGTTTTGGAGCATTTAAATATAAACAGCCCTAAGCTTTATTAAAGAGTTAAGTTAAACATTTAGTGGAAATAGGAAAACTTTTGGCACACACTTTCAGAATATGAATAAGCGAACAGGACATAAATGTCAAAATATACTGTAGCCAATAGAAATCTGTGAAAATGTAATTTACCAATCTCCTAAGGGCGTTTATGCATTACCTATATAAAAGCTTTCGACTAAGGACAAACTTGGGTAATACTCTTTATGGTATTCCTCAAGATTTATAAAATGTACACAAAATCTGTAGGAACATTTAAAATTCTGAGATAAATTAAAATAGAGATAAAGAGGAGCATGACAAAGTGTCCATTATTACATTTTATTTGACTTATTTCGCCATGTTCTTTTATATGAACCGTGTATGAATTTCAAAGCATAATTTCATCAAAATAAAATAAGTTTTCTTTAAATCTGTTTCTGGTATATTTGTCTCAGACCTACCTTAGTTATGCATTTTATTTAAGGCCAATTTTACGTAACACGTCATAAAACTTTTTTTTAGATCCTACTTCTGTTACTTTCTGTACCACTGGTAGAGGAAATATTGCATTCCACTAAAATGTCGATATCAAGATTTCACTGGTAATGTATGTTTTGAGGTCCCTTGAACCCAAGAAAAGCATACGCGACTCCCTCTCTGTGTATCTGTGAACAGCAAAACGAAATGCGGATGCAACAGAAGTTTCAACGGGACTTTCTCCACCTAAACTACCCTTTACTTTTAAAAATGTTCGTTAATTTTTATTTTATCTAAACCTATACAAACGGTTTTGATTAAAATAGCATCTGCATCAGATACTTAAGCGAAGAATAAAATGTACTCGTATATTTTCTGTATATATGAAAGATAAGAGCTCAAATTTTACGTGCTCATATGGAATAATTCGCTTAACTCATTGGGTTAGAATTATAATTTTGAGCATGATTTATTTTATAGCATTAAACATTTTATCTCCACATTTCAAAATTCCAATTAGATTTCTTCAGAGATCTCGAAGAATAATGTAAAATAAACACTTAACAATTCAATTGCTTTAGTTCAGTGGCATGAAACAGTATCTTGAGCTGTAGTACTCTCCGCTTTAGATATTTCTAAGGAAAAACTTACTAAAAATGTTCATATATATGTCACTTTTTCTCCAATACTTTTTTGTAAGTTTTCTAGACTAAGTATTCCATATTATGGCATGAAATTTCACAAACATGCAGTTACAAATATATGATGTTACAATTATGTTTAACTTTCTTTACTGCTTACGTGTAGTAAGAGAGGAAATACCTATTGCATTTCACCCAAAATCTCCATACCGAGATTTCTCCGAAAATTTACGTTTTGAAACTCTCTGAACCCCCCCCCCCCAAAAAAAAAAGAACCGGTTTTAGAAAAGGGTTCGTGCGCTCGCGTTTGTGTGTGTCTGTGAATAAGCATAACTCAAGAACGAAAGGTTGTATGAATGCCAAACTGGGTATTTAAGGCCAGTATCTTCCGCGATGCGACGCGAAGATTTTTCAAGAAAATTCTCCCATTCCAAAATACCTTTTAGAGACATGGAATACTTTTCATTACTTCCTCAAAAAAAAGGCTCTAACGAGTTTGATTAAAATACGATAGGTATGTTTAAGACATTTACATAAGAATAAAATGTACGTCTTGAAGTTTCTGGGAATAACCTCTGAAGTCCTCTTTATTTGGAAGGAATTTGGCATAATCTTATGCGTAACCTTAAAAGAAAGACAAAAATGTAGAACTTTTGATAACACACAATTTATTTCAAATAAACGTTTTTGTGGCATCAGCCTTTTCCAAGATTCCGTTATTATTGTTTTCAATTTTTCAGTATTTTGTAAGATGCTGTCGCATTCTGCTGTTTCTCGCGGCGTCATGGAAAGAGTATGGAATATCAAGGCCAGCATACCAGGGCAGTCCCAAAAGTACACGACCTGATGTATAGATAGTGGTGGTTATTTCAAACAAACCACTGTGGTAGAAAGTACGAACCTTATAAAGCTTAAGTCTGAAGTTTGATGATGCTACGTCGTTTAGTAATTGTTTGGCAGCACATCAATAGTGAACGCTCTCAGCAAATTTGTAAACATTGATAAAACTGGTCATCGTTATATGATACAGTACTTTCATTTGAAAGGTCTTAGTCCAACTAATATTAAAGCTGAACTAGATTCTACTCTAGGGGAGTCTGCTCCTTTCGTTTACAACAATAAAATATTGGGTGGCAGAGGCCGTACGAGCTGCCAAGACGAACATCGCAGTGGTCGACCAAATGAGGTGACCACGCCAGAAATTATGAGGAAAATCCACAAAATGGTATTGGATGATCGTCGACTGAACGCGCGAGCTGGCAGAAATCATAGGCATTTCAAAAAGTGCTGTACATCGCTCACTGATTGAAAATTTAGACACGAGAAAGCTATGCGCAAGATGGGTGCCGCGTTTACTCACAATGGAACAAAAGCAGCATCGTGAAGATGTTTCAGTCGAGTGTTTGGCGATGTTTTGCTGCAATAAAGCCGAGTTTTTGTGTCTATTCATGACCATGGATGAAACATGGGTCCATCACTTAACACCTGAGACGAAGGAACAGTCAAAACAGTGGACTGAAAGGGGAGAATCGGCTTCAAAGAAGTGAGACAGTTCCATTTTCAGGCAAGGCCATGACGTCAGTTTTTAGAATGTGTGTGTGTGGAATAATTTTCATTGATTATTTTCAAAAAGCAAAATCAATCAATGTCAAGTATTATGCAAACTTGTTACAGCGTTTGAATGATGAACTCAAGCAAACACGGCCGCATTTAGCGAAAAAGGAAGTTCTGTTTCATCAATACAATGCACATCCATTATCGCCATGACCAAAATCAATGAGTTATATTTCGAATTGCTTTGTCATGCACCCTATTCGCCAGATTTAGCCTCTTCTGATTATTTTCTATTTCCAAAGTTGAAGAAACAGCTTGGTGCTATAAGATTTGCCAACAGTGAAGAGCTGGAGTCCGCAGTTGATGGCTATTTTGCAGAACTCATGGTTCTCAGTATAAACAGGGTATCGAAGCTATTGAACATCGCTGGGAAAAGTGTATCGAGCTGAAAGGAAACTATGTAGAGAAATAAAGATGCTTTTTCCCAAAAGTTTTATGTTTTCTTTATTAGGTCGGATACTTCTGGGACAGCCCTCGTATAACGGCCCGCTTTAATGTGCACATCTATCGATTCGGTTTCCTCTAACCCCGTTGTACCTACAACAAAGTGAGTAATGGAATTGTCTCTTCAAAGGTTTATCTCTATTAACATGAAGTGGATGAAAAAAAATAAGCTTTCGTAAGAATAGATTCAAATCATACGTTTTTAATAATTACATGCATTTTTTTAAAGTCATGAACAATGTCACCACATAAGAAAGCAGATTGCGCCTTTATGTGGAACTATTTTGCTGTAATATAACTTTAATTTCAATAAGACGTAAACGCAAAAACAGTCTTGCTCAAATAGTTAGCCCTGAAGTACGTATCTGCAGTTTTCTGAACATGAAAACTGGTTAAGACTGACATACGCCCTTGTAAAAAATATCATCCATTTTACTTCTCTAATGAAAACATCTCTGCAACAGCGGTTGTAAGAACAAATGCGGAGATATCCGTCTTCTAAGCGCTGTCTTGTTAGCGAGCAGCCCGATTTCTTAATCCATCATCGCTGTCTGCTTGTTGCCTGCCGGGTGTGGGTTCGACCCCAGCCGAGACATTTTTCCATCTAGGATACCGTTTTAATGTAAACTCTCGATGCAACTTGAATACATTAGTTACAGTTTGAAGAAAATAGCTTTAGATTTTAGCAACAACTTCTCCTAATTTTTTTTTATTCACCGGTAACATCTCTTATCGAAGTTGATAGGAAATAAACTGCTCACAGAAATTACATTTCCTAAATTTTGGTCACACAAGTGTAGCAACATGGATGTAATGTGAGCGGCACTGAGCATGCATATTTCTAGTAAGCGAGAGATAGGTGAAAAAAATCTCATGTATTGCATTTTCATGACTTTCTCTACTCACTCTTCTACAAACTATTCTTACAAAAGCATATTATTCTGTCTATTTCTTTTTAATTGAAATTACACATTTCGTTGTAGGTATAAGAAGGATTCAAAAGGCTAAAATGATAGTCAGATTTTTAAAAACCGGGTCGAAATGAAATGGCTTTGAAATTCCATGCTTTTTGCTTGACCACTAGGAAAAACGAATAGCACCTTATCACTTCAAAAAAGTGTTAATGTATTTGAAAATTTAAACGAGTAACAACGACTATTTCGGAAATAGTTAAAAAAAATGGACAAATTTTGTGCATTATCAATATCTACATTTTTTGCACAGTAAATTTTATGTATCTTTAACGATTTACCATTAAGTATACAAACGTCATTCAGAGAGGAGGACTTCAAAGGAAATTCCCAGAAAATTCAAATCATTTTATTTGTCATGTAAATATCTTAAACATATGGTATCTTAATAAAAATCGTTAGTCATTTTTGAGAAAATCCTAAACAACGAACATTTTGCCACGTAAAGGCGGGATTTTCTTGAAAATATTCGTGTGAAATTCTGGGTGGACCCTAAAGTTAAACATAAGTTTGATATTTAACTGACTTTTCGTTTTTGAGTAATGCTGTTGATAGGCATACACAGGTATAGAAGTAATTATCATTACAACAAGCATTCGTTAACCTGAATTGTATTACTGTAAATCCATCAGGTTTTGTGGTATTACTGAAGATTGTTTAATGATATATTGTGTTAAAGCATATAGGGACTTGCCGGTTCAAAACGCACTACACCTATTTAAATGATTAAATATTTAACTTTTTGAAACCTAAATTAAGATATTTTAAGTTTTGGATAATAGCTTGTTTTATTGTTTGTATTTTTAGGAAGAAACAGCACCAGCCTCAAGGAGTGGAACTTTGCGTATAGAATCTCAGTTTGTCTTAGTTTCTGTTTTATGTAAACAGAGAAGAATTTATAATTTAAAATTTTTAAAAGTGCATTAACACGAAAAACAAAATCCAAAAAGGAAAAAAAAATGTTTTCTGCATTTTCACATCTTTGTGCTTTTCACAAATGAAACACGAGGCGAGAAACAGTAGAAGGGTGATTAATTGAAGGATTTTTACATCACAATATATAGCATTTTTTGAATTAGCCATTTCCCAAACTTAAGTTTTACTCACCTAAAATAATTTACCACAAGAAATCATTGAAGATGATGACTTGAAAACACACGTAGTTCTTTTAACTTATAGTGAAGTAATTGATATCGAGTAGTACTTATTTTAAAAATTAGTAACTTTTTTCAGAAGTAAAACGTTTGTGCATGTGTTTAGATGGAGGTGGTGAGAAATCTAAATGACTCATTGTGTTTAATAATCAATAGTGTATTTGAAGAGTATTTGTAGAAGGAAAAAATAATAGGTCGTATGCTATAGTATGATAAATTATTCATAACAATTTTCGTGAAGGTTTCAACAATGTAAAGGTTATATCTTTTTCTGAACCTATTTTATAAAACACAGTAAAATTATACAGATGTTATTAACGGAGGCTATTTGAAGAAAATGTGAGGTGTTTATAAATTCATACAGTGGAAACTCCGCAAAGACCCTTAGGAATAAATCTATGAATATAACTTTTGAGTATTTGTTTTTAATTATAAAATGGAGGAGCTTTTGAAATCAAGCTGCAGGGGATGAGGTTTGACAGAGCGTAATGGTTTTACTACCACCTGAAATTGCTACTCATCGGCAGAAATTTTCGTAAGATAGCATACACAATTTCCCGCTGAGTTAAAAAAAAGGACCGGATTTTAAAGTCAAATGTGTAAATACAAACCAGTCGCTTATGATTCCCAGTGAACAATTTAATATAATATTGAGCTTTTATAGCACATTGCCGCTAGATGTTTGATATAAATATTTGTATATTACATACAACACTCGTATGCTGCAAGTTTATGCCTAGGAGGACAAAACGCATAGAAGCTCTACATTCTATATAAATATTAGTTTGTTATGTTGCGTTTTTCCTTTCTCTTTTCTTAGTGAAAACCAACTCCTTGTGTGCTCTCATGGAGAGTATACAAAAGAATGTGGCGGTGGTACTTGTGTAGATAGCATCGTCAGCACTCAAGTCTTCCACTTGAAGTACATCCATGGCATGGAACAAGTAGCTTCAACTGTTTCGTTACATTACTCCATTTTAAGGCAACCAAAGTTTCATTTCCATACTTTGTAACAAGTTTTGTGCGACAGTAAAATGTGCAGTGGTAGGGTCTTCAAGCTGAAAATGGTTTTGATACAAGTGTTCTAACTTATTTGTCTTTGATCTTAAAATATGCTGATTCAGTTCTTGATTGTTAAAAGGGTGCATGTTACGTAATTAACATTTTGATTAAGGTACGGAAAACTCTTTAAATTGTGTTATGTATTTAAATTTCCATTGTGTTGTATCTGGGCCTATCCAAGTAACTAGTTTGAATTTATTTGTGACTGGCAGAAACCTCAGGTATGTTCGCCGTTACTGTCCTAGACAACGAGATTCTTCTGTCTTTCTCTTCCTTTCCTCAATTCCTCTATTCATTCCTCTTTCTCCCTATTTCTTTCCTCCCTTTTTACCGTCTGTCTCTACCATTCTCCCTCCTCGATCGTCCTAAATCCCTCTCTCCTCTTAGATGTGTAGTGGTGTTTTGATAATCCCTAATAAACTCCCTCTTCTAGAGAATTGAAAACAAAATATAAGTCAAAGTTTAACAAATAAAAGGTTGTGCCTCTTATACTAAATTTGCAATGCAATCAGAAGTAGCTTCTAAGCTACACCAAGTTTTCTTCGCAATAATTGCGTGAAAACATTACGCGCACAAACATACACACAAGCAGAATGTAAAAAAAAAAAAAAAAAAAAACCGAGATTTTTCGCTTCGAAGTGCATCCAAAATAGAAAATTACTAGAAAAAAATCGGTTAGGTTGTGTATATGTATAATAGATTTCAACCAGAGCGTACATAAATTTTTACATGTATTTCATAGGTGGAACCATCCTTTGTTAACTCTTGCAGATGGACAGACAAAACAATATGTTTTCAGTTTCAGTATCTTATAACTAATAAATGAATTACAACTATCCGGGCTTATAGGCCGTGGTCTAGAAGGCATCGTTGATACCGACGTTTCGCCAAGTACAGCGCTTGGCATCTTCAGGGTGAAGTGATTCAAGACCCCCACCCCCACTATATAAGAGCGCCATCCTCCGGTCTCCGCATTCAGACTCCGACCACCGCAGACACTGAATCACTTCACCCTGAAGATGCCAAGCGCTGTACTTGGCGAAACGTCGGTATCCACGATGCCTTCTAGACCACGGCCTACAAGCCCGGATAGTTGTAATTCATTTATTAGTTATGACGCCGGCCGTGAAAGTCTCAGTATGTACATCAGTATCTTATAATGCGCTCATATATAAACTAAATCTCTAAATTTAGGATGTTATTTAAATATACCTACTGCAGTTGAAACGTATAAAGGCGACACCAAATTGCTCTAAGCAGAGTAAGATATTTTTTTTTAAAATTTTACTGTTTATATTACAAGCTTAATTTACACTGACCCAGAAAATTAATGATACATATTTTCATGTAAATTTTTAAAATATATCGTATTTTATTCAAAATCGTTTGAACCGTTTTTGGGAAAATAAAAAATTTCGACAACTTATCCATCTGAAGAGTAGTTAGGTGTGGGGAAATGTTCCTGAAAATGTGTAACGTCCCTGCGCACAAATGTGGAGCACTAGTAGGATGCAGCACGGTTAAACGGCAAGTATGGTAAAGTCAGCTTTATAAAGAGTCAGACTACCCATCTCTATATGCAGGCAACTCTGTTACTGGGACGTTGCCAAGCCAGAAACAGACATCCTCCGCCCAAGTATTAACTTAAATCCATTGTATACTTTGTCATACGTGCCATCCAAAATATATACTCCATTTCTTCTCCGCCTCTTCAGGAAAATACGACAACGTTACGTGGCTTGGCTTAACTTCCATTTTCCTGAATCTTTTCCCTGCAAAAGACCCTTAAATATTTCCTTCTTCTTCTCGGAAATGACTTGCGAACCGGCAGGATATTCTGTTAGCATAAGCTACGGCATTTGTATGCAGAGATGTTTTTCACATGCTTCCACACACATGCCGAAAAAGTACGCGTACACAATGTGCGGTTAGCTTGAGTAACTTGAAAAAATGAATTTGTCCTATGATACGTAATGCATTCACATATTAGTCATACACCTTACATGTGTCGTTGTAACTATTATAGTGGATCATTAGAACATATTTTGTTTTAGGGATTACAGGGACAATATTAACACTAATAAGAAGCCTGCTGATTGCAGTGTACTCAATACCCTTCTATGAATTTGAATAACATAATTTACTTAACGAAAGATTAAAAGCCCTATCCCACCGACGTTAAATCTACTCAATTCATGATCCATTATCTCAGAAACTGTTTAAGATTTCAGACAGGATATAAGTGCATGCCATCGAAGTACACTGATCTAGTCGACCACTATATGAGTGCGTGAACTAAACAGTTAAAGAACAATAGGTGGCGCATTGGAAGGACAGTCAGGTAAAGTAAACATCACCAGTTCCGAACCTACTAGCCAGGCTGTAATGCTGCTTCAATTGTTCAACTTTAAATTCCCCTATCGCCTTGCCCCTCGCTACTCTCGAATCTCTAGCCTTGATGACGTTCTGCATTGTTAACAAAAACACTGGCGCCCTCCTCCAAGCGCACTCATATCATGGCTGACTTATATTCTTATACTACAAGTTTGTTTATTATGGAAAATAGGGTTGTTTACTTAATTATACTATTTTGATTAAAATGTATCAGAACTTGTTTTAAAAATAACCAACCGCGTTATTAACATTAAATTAGATTCACACTAGCACTTACAGGTTTATGTTTTCATTCTAAAATTTAAGATAGCTATCTTCAGTAGTTTCTAAGAAAACAGTTCATTTATTCCAGAAAATGTCACTCACAGAAAAAGTCATTTAAAGTGAGAATTTTGATTTGCCTCACTGTTGGAAAACCAAACTTGATGATTGAATGTCTCAGTATGGTACAAAGTTCCGGTGGCCTTCGCCCCAATGTTCACTTTCCGGTGGTCTTTGCCCCAACTTTACTTTCAACTTTGTATTTTAATGTTTCTTTAAATATTATATATATATATATATTTATGTTTGCCTCGTCTGCGGCAGTATTAATTTGTAGAAACATGTATTTCTTAACAGGGGGTGGTGCGGCTGAAGAATGTAGGTTTACACAAATTATAATTTTACTTCACTCCTTTTATTAATCCTTCACACGATTAAATAATACTTCACTGATATAGAAAGCTGTGAGATTGGTTATTAATTACTTGCACTTTTCTTAAAACGTAAACTTTTTAATGAATTTTCGTCTCACACTGAATACGAATTAAACTTCTCGAGGACGTGTCTCGCGTCCAGCTCGGAATGCTGTCTACAAGCAACTAACTTCTGAATTTCTACAATTTGCTCAATTTCAGTTTGTGTTTGGCTAACCCTACTACAATAGAATACTTTTATTTAACTTAAGCTTTTTTCTGGTTGTTGATTGGCTATTTATAAACTGTTTTAAGAAATATTACATTATTGTTTCCAAGAATTACTAGTAGCATTATTAAACGTTCTAATTCATTATTGCCTCAAGGTTACCTCATTCTTAGCAACTTTGGACCTATATTCTCACAGCTCCTGCATTATTAAATTACATAATACTTTCACATAACATTATTATACATTTATACAATAATATAAACATTAATACAATGACTGTGACATACATTTTAGGTATATGTTATTTTATACACATATTGCTTTAAGGCGGGCTGTTATTATATTTTATATTATATAATTAGACTGAAATCGTTTAAGTGTTAAAAATACTGCCTCAAAAGCAAAATTGGAGAAAATAAACTCGCATATAATAATATTTGCAAAGAAGGAAACCACATGGCTTGAACACACGTAAACTTTCATACTTAAGAGTAGTATAACTACCAATTTATAGAGCAAAACCTCCCATAAAAGATGGGCCTAAAGTTTACCTCTCTACTCCTAAGAGTGTAGGAGTTACGACTTTTTTTCTCTGAAGTTACACAGAATAAACAGTATAAAATGTCAGATGCAGCACCATTTTTAAAAATATGTTTAAAACATAAATATTGTGCCTGTTTTAATAAAATATATCAAATTAAAGTGGAAAATCCAACTAATAAGACTGCGCAAAAAAGGTAAAAATGTCGCTCTTCATTCTCCTCTTAATTCCCAACATTTTGTCCAGCTTCCTACTACAGGGTGATTTATGAAGAACTGGCACATTTATTTCTTTATTTGTTTCAAAACGATTTATGCTAGTGACAACTTATTGTACCTGAAATGCAGAGGAATTTTTGGAGATTATTTGCCTCTATAGCAAATGTTGAAAATGTCCTCCATCCTGCGTAAGGCACAACTCAACACGTGTTTCCATGTTACTGGCCACTCGTTGGAGGACTCTGTTGTCAATAACTTGAATCTCCTGTGTAATGTTGTGCTTCAGATCGTCCAATGTCTGGAGACGTGTGGCATAAACCCTGTCTTTTAAGTAACCCCATAGAGAGAAGTCCGGCGATGTCAAATCCGGAAATCTCGGTAGCCACAGGTTCTTGGAAATTGTCCGGTCGTCAAAGAAACTTGCAATTAGTGCCATGGATTCATTTAATGTATGGCATGTAGCGCCGTCCTGCTGAAAATATCCTTGACTCAGTTCTACATCGTCTACTTTCTCAGCAAACTCCATGAAAATCCGTCGGTGCGCTGCAGTGTTCACATTGTTTTTTAAAAAAAATGGTCCCACTATTCTCTGCGAGGATATATTGCACATCAAGCTCCGATTTTAACCGGGTGCATATGAGTTCACATAGCCGGATAAATGGAACCATGCTTCATCTGTGAACCATGTGATGGACAATATGGCAGGATTTTGCACAATGAAAGCCTGAAACCAACGACAATAATTCAGTCGTCTATCCTTATCTGGTTCCTGTAACTCATGGACAATCGTAATCCTATACGGCTTTAGGCCTGCACTTTTCATTGCTCTCTGACACATTGAGTAGCTGTACCCTGTCTTCTGCGACAAACGTCTTAATAATTTTTTGGGAGACTGATCCAGTCGTGCTCTTACGTCAACAACAACCGCGGGAAACCTAGATGAACGAGGTTTGCCTTTTTCACGCACCAGAAATCCAGTTGTTGCCAATTTGTTTACCAGTACAAATATTGTGCTTCTTTGGGGAAGATTCCGACATCAAGTTCTCTCCTGTATGCGCTTTGAGTAGCTGTAATTGAATTCGTAATCCGGTATTACTTTACAAGGAAGAGTCGTTCATTTAATGTGTACTCTATTTTCACGTTGACTGGAACAAATCTAAAAAACAGCCGACAATAAAACTAACAATTACGAATAAAACATGAACCTCTGCGCATCTAGTGACAAGCAATCGAAATTCTGCTTAATTTGATACTAAAATTGGGACATTGAGTGAATTTCGAACAGAATAATTAAAGAAAGAAATGTGTCAGTTCTTCATAAATTACTCTGTAGTTTAGACTAGTCCCCTTGGTTCTTTCCAATACTGCTTTACCCGTCGGAGGTCATTTAATTCTCCTTTGAAGTTTAAATCTCGCATGCTTCGGGTCACTGCAGAATTCAGGCTACTTAGCGTTGTAAAACGCAGATCCTCGAAATGGATTTTGCCTGTTTGGTGACAAGCGAACTCGTATCCGGACTATAGACTGGATGAGGGAGTGCTTCTCATTTGTAATTGGTCAGTACTTGCCTCGCCGGCTAGCCATTTTTTAGTCTTGCATTATCACGCGTGGTCAGTGTCTTTTTTCTTTTGAAGATGCTCTGTTAAGGGGACCGATTGCTAAACAGTCTCGAAAAGATCAATATTCAGGCTTAATCACTAACAAATAATTGACACCTACCTCTATCAGAAGGGTTAATTTTATTCGAGTACCCATGTTTAAATTATTGGCAACCATGTTGCTGTTTTTTTTTACAATAAGCTGAAATTTGGTATTTAAGCTTACTGTAGTACATGAGCTGATAAAGTGTTATTTAGGGTAAAAAAACTAAAACTTATCAAAAGGAGGATTTTAATTGAAGCAACTAAAAAAAGAGTTTAAAATTAATAACTTAAGCACTATTTGTACTGTTGTTTTGAAACTTATTGGGCATGTTACCTATTTATATATGAATCTATGGTTAAACATCAATAAGTTTGGAGAAAGGGTTTAAAAGTTTCAAAATTCACTTATCAGTACCCTTAAACAAGCGAAGTCCAGTATTGTGGATATACCACATTCACATGGTCTATGTTTAAAAGTCGTCTGACAATGTTCCCCAAAATTGCAGCAACGGCCTGTGCAATAAATTCCGCGTGATGTGATCTCAGTATTTTGGAACATTGAATCTCTTCTCTCGTAATACATTCATCACACAAGCGAAACAGCCGGGAAATGATCCTGTGGTCTGCTCTAGAATCTCCACAAACTCGCCGGCTTATGTTCACGTAAAGTTTCAACTTAAATGAAAGAGATAACGTGAACCTTGAGGCAGTATTTTATATCACAACACTGTGAATGCCAGAGTGATTGTAGTGTAAATTAACATTATTGTATGACAATGATTTTGTATGTTTGTTAGCTATAAGCATTGCTAGGAAATAAGTTTACACGGCCTCACTGAAACTGACTGTAGGAGTGGGTAACAATGAAGCGAGGGGGTGAGTTGTTTATCAATTAGAAGAGACAAACAAATGACGTCAGGGTAGCGCGCCTTTCTTTAGAAATGGAGGGAATATCTTCCCTAGAGCATACGTGTTTGTAATTTTGATTGGCTTATAAAACAGACGCTAATGTTGGCGCGATTTATTAACCAATAAATTAACCATATCGGGGTGAGGGAGTATAAATTCTGGAGTCGGAGTCGAAGTATCGCGCAGTTCTACAGAATCATTCACGAGTTACACGTCACGCAGTTCTAAGAAATCTCTCTCGCGAGTTACACGTCAGGCAGTTCTAAGGAAGCATTCATGATGTACACATTACGCAATTCTACAGAATCTCTTGCGTCGTAAAGTTAGTTACAAAATGTGAAATACGCGAATTAATACTGCGTGGCAAATAAGTGATTGTAGTTACATTCGAAAATATAACAGTTTCATCAGGCGTGTATCAGGATTAAATATGTGAAATTAATTAAGTGTGACGGCAATAAAAATGTAAAAACAAATTCTTTTATCAGTGTTATCTTTTAATAACAACTCCTTTCCGTTTACACGCCCTGATCAAGAGATATTTGCTCGACTGAGTAATAATAGCTAGCCGGAGGACAAAGAACCCAAAATTCAAAATAGTAAAACAATAACAGGCGCCAAGTAAAAAAGATAACACGAGAGATTACCGCGACAACCTGGCTTACTTTTCAATAATTTGTATGCAAAATATGTTTTTTACCAATTGAGTTAAAATTTCAAATGCCTATTTGTGTGGAATGACTCGCAGAATACTCCCAAAAATAACTACACGACTCCATGGAGAAGGGAGAGCAGACGTACTGTATTAATTATTTATGGGATAGCCCCCGTAATGCCCATTAGCGAATCACCTGCCCCTCCCCCATTTTCACTCTCTCTACTACGGAGTAGTAAGGAGGGGAAGTATTTCATTCCATCCAAAAATTCGATACCGAGATTTCACCGGAAATACATGTTTTGAGGCAGCTGAATAGAAATAAAGCATTTTTGGAAACAAGTTCCATGTGTGTGTCTATGTGTGTGTGAGCAGTATAACTCAAAAACGAAAAGTCAGATAATCACAAACTTGGTATTTAGGTTCAATATCTTCCAAAGATGCGGCACGAAGATTTTCAATAAAATCCTCCACCCCAAACTACCCTTTACATGGGAGATTTTTCGAATTTTTTTATTTTCGAAAAAATGGCTGTAACGATTCTTATTATTAAAATAACCATATGATAAAAATGTTTACATTACAAATAAAATGCATATCTTGAATTTTCTGGGAATAGCCTGTGAAATCCTTTTCATTTGGAGGGAACTTTATATAATCTTGTATAACTGGTAAACGTTAAGCGATAGACGAAAACGTACTACACAGAACATGTAGTAGATCTGTTTAAAACATACAAATTATTTAAAATCCATTTTTTTAGCATAAGCCGTTTCTGAGATATCCGTTATTAATGGTTCGAATTGTTCATTTCTTTGTCATTCTCTGCCCTTTCAACATTCAGTTGTTTCTCGCGATTGCATGGAAACGGTATGGAATTTTAAGGCCAGCGTATAGCGTCCAGTTCTTCAACATTTAACTGCCGCTGTTGCGTTTCTATCTATAACGAAATGTGTAGTGTAGCTAATTCTGAAAGGTTTATTTGGATTAAAATGTAGTAGATAGAAAAATAAGCTTGAGTAAGAATAATTTGTACCCACTAAAAACAATAGAGGATAGAGAAAGTCATGTCAATGTATCACGTCAGAATTTTTGTTTTAGTTCATGTAACTGGTTCAAATGTGACTGATCCGTCGTCTTCATACTCTTTACAGCTTATTTACGAGTTTAGATAAAGGCTTCGTTCACACTCAGCGATCTGAAATGAAGTGTACCTCAAAAGCATGAAACCAGTTTTATATATATATATATATATATATATATATATATTCAAAAATATCACAATGAAACGTCTTTCAATTGTTTGCAAAATTAAAATTTCTTCCATGTTGATGCACAAAGCAACACTGGGTTTTCTGGAAAATAGCAGTTCAAATGGCGATTATTGAGTGGTTTCGTGAATTTATAAGATTAGGAAAGGCAGCTGTCTTTCTAAAAACTCGGCAATGAGGATTTTGCTCTCTAAATATCTATTGGAAATTGACGCAAAAGTATAATTAGGTTAAGAAAGTAGGAATTCTGGGTTTGTATTAAATTGAATTAATAATAATTAGGAGGTGTTAGAAAGTGACAACATAACAAATTGTGCACCAACTTAACAAATTAGCAATTAATGGTTAAATTTCATGATACAGCACAGTGTAACAATATAACAAATGATGTACCAGCTTAACGGATGAAAAATTAATTAGTATGATATTATGTAACACTATAATAAATGATTTGCTAGTTTAACAAATTAAGGATTAAATGATAAGATACAGTGCAATATAACAACACAACAATTAGGCGGTAACATCTAACTCTACATAATATTTTAATTTTATAATTAAGGATCAGTTTATTTAACAATTTGAATATTAAAATTAACTAAATAAGATTTTCTATAGAATAATAGTTTTATAGCAACTGATGCAAGAAGAATATTTAAAAAAAATTGCAGTATTTTTATCATTGTAGCTTCGTTGAGCACTGTAGGATTGTTGTTCTGCCTCTACCTATGGAGCAGGGGGCAATTTAATATGATGTGGCTACTAGTTAGTGGATTTCACATGTTTTACAGTTCGGTATATTAACTTCTTTGGAGAACAGATGGGCATGTGTAAGCCTACTGCGGCCATCCTTGCTTAGATGATGACAATCTGATCTTGACATTGTAAGTGTTGAAGGAAAATTCTCCTTTTCAGGATTGGAAATAGTATGCAGTTTACTATTAGGATGGTTGAACCAATTGCTGAGCCATTTCATTTTAAATTGTTTATCTGTCGGAGGTACTCTTGGTGTGTCGTAGTTATTGCTGCGTCGCTATGCGAATAATTTTGTTCCTTCAGGGTTATCTACATCTGCTTTCTCATTGCCTTCAATCTGTTTATGTGATGATATCCACGTAAAAATTACAGTTTTCCTTTGCTGGTGACTTCTGCGTGTGTTACGATGGCTGTCCCAGAAGTTCCCGACCTAACATCTTTATTTCTCTACATAGTCTTCTTTCAGCTCGATACACTTTTCCCAGCGATGTTCAATAGCTTCGATACCCTGTTTATAGTGAGAACCTTCGAGTTCTGCAAAATAGCCATCAACTGCAAACTTCAGCTCTTCACTGTTGGTAATCTTTTAGCACCAATCCATTTCTTCAACTTTGGAAACAGAAAATAATCAGAGGGGCTTAAATCTGGCGAATAGGGTGCATGGGGAAGCAATTCGAACTTTAACTCATTGGTTTTTGCGTTGGCGATAATGGATGTGTGAACTGGTGCATTGTCTTGATGAGACAAAATTTTCTTTCACACTAAATGCGGCCGTTTTTGCTTGATTTCATCATTCAAATGCTGCAATTAGTTTGTATAATACTCGCCATTGATTGGTTTTCCTTTTTGAAGATAATCAATGAAAATTATTCCACACACATTCCAAAAAACTGACGCCATGACCTTGCCTGCAAATGGAATGTCTCACCTTCTTTGGAGCCGATTCTCCCCTTTCAATTCACTGTTTTGACTGTTCCTTCGTCTCAGGTGTGGACCCCTGTTTCATCCATGGTTATGAATCGACGCAAAAACTTGGCTTTATTGTAGCGAAACATCTCGAAACACTCGACTGAAGCATCTTCACAAGCTGTTTTTGTTCCATCGTGAGTAAACGCGGCACGCATCTTGCGCACAGTTTTCTCATGTCTAAATTTTCAATCAGTATGCGATGTACAGCACTTTTTGAAATGCCTGCGATGTCTGCTAGCTCGCACTCAGTCGACGGTCATCCAATACCATTTTGTGGACTTCGCTCATAATTTCTGGCGTTGTCACCAATTTATTCGACCAATGCGATGTTCGTCTTGGCAGCTGGTACGGCCTCGCTTAAACTCTGCCACCCAAAATTTTACTGCTGTAAACGAAGCAGCAGACTCCCTCAGAGTAGAATCTAGCTCGCATTAATATTAGTTGGACTAAGACCTTTCAAATGAAAGTATTGTATCATATAACGATGACCCGTTTTATCCATGGTTACAAATTTTCTGAGAGTTTCACTATTAATGACTGCCAAACAATTACTAAACCACGTAGCATCATCAAACTTCAGACTTAAGCTTCATAAGGTTGGTACTTTCTACCACAGTCATTTGCTTGAAACAACAACCGCTGTATATACGTCTGGTCGGGTACTTCTGGGACTGCCCTCGCAGTTACTTCTTGTACTGTAACTATATATTTTCCGTTAGAATTTCCTTGAATGGCTAATAGTGGAGTCGGAGAATATTATAAATTTGTTTCCTTTACCATATCTGTGATATAACGAAGGCTCTGTTTAATGGCGAATACATTGCATCAGAAAATAGAGAAATATTTGGGAAATTTATACATCATTGAGTATTAAGGAAATGCATTTACTCATCAATGGTTATTTTCTATCGCATAACCGTCAGTGTATATTTTTGTAATCGGTGTATTTTCCTTTGAATGGTACCTTTATATATTACATAAATTTAATACCTATGATTTTCATAAAATGACTGTAAAATATTAACATTAGTATACACGTTTAAGGTTAATAATTATTATATGGGTGAAATAATTTGTTATTTACGTGATTATCGAAAATGCACACTTTAAGATTTACGATTAGGATTTGAAACAAAATATTTCATAAATATAAAATGCCTATACCTGAAAATGAAGTTTTATTGTGACAGTGAAAACGCAGTATGATGCAATCGTGCAGCCCATCTGAAAGCAATTTCTGAACTATACAGAATTGTTGCTTTGCACTTTGGAGTTGAACTTTGGCAAATCAACGTGGAGTGATTAAGATAACGTGAAGGTAGTCAACAGTTTGGAATTAAAAATCTGCAAAGTTTGTCGAAAGTTTCTTAAATAAGAGCGTTTAACTTCTCGAAGATAAAGGTAATAATTAGTACAAAAATAAAGAGAGGGAAAAACCGTCTGGAGATGAGTTGTTCATCTTCTTTGGATAAGAGATAGAAATCCACGAGGCCGTGAAATTGCCCTGCCTCAGTAAAGCTACAAAAATATTTTTAGCTTCGAATCCGCTCCGTTCGTTTATAAGAAAGGCCCCTTTAATTTGTTAAATTGGAACTGGGTGCTGCAAACCTGTCTGCATTGTAGAGAGTGCGGGATTTTTGCCTTTTAATTCTACATCGCATTTCGTCGATTAGCGATCACGTAGTGAGAATCCGTTTGGAAAGTTAAATTTGGTTTCCCTGGAAGCCGCTTCACACGATAGGCGCTTTTGGAATAGCTACTCTAAAAATATGAGAGTGGAAGCTACATATATTTGTTCCTAAACCGAACATCACGCTATCGCATGCATGTGTTAGCGCTTAAGGCAGTATTATACTGGGACTTTCGATTTGCTTAATTCTGAACTGTTTATTGTGCATTTTTAACCACGTGCTTCTTAACAAATGTAAATATAGTGCACGAATATGTATGCTTATTGTTATTATTGTAAATACATTATAAGTTAAATATATGCATAAGCTTTCACGGTCGGTGTCTGTAGCTCTGTATGTCCTAAAATCTCCTGGCGTGGTCTAGAGCTTGAAATGGTTTTACCCAACATTTTACCTACACGCTTAAGGCGACTGAGGCTCTCACGTTTAAAATTTTTACAAGGAAGGACATCTAATTTTGAACTTTATAGCTTTTAATTTCAATTCTAAATCCTTAAAACGATTAATAAGTACCGGAGATTAGATCATGAATACTTTGGAGAAAATAACTTTGAAGATAGGTTTGTCATTACATAACCATGTGCTTAAAAAGTAAAATAAAACCAAAGTCGTACATATCCTATTCCAAGTAATGTAGGTAGGCAGGATGTGAAGAGGACCGGGCAAAGCAATAGAAGATCGTGTTTATAAAATATATAGATTTATCTGTTTAAATTACATTTTATTTCAGTATTGCAGATATTGCAAGGTTTCAATTAACGCCTAAAACATGTTTGTACTGATAATATAGATGTGTTTAATGAAGTTTTTGAATGCTGAAATTGCTTAACTTTTGTTACTGTTATACACTACGTGATCAAAAGTATCCGGACACCTGGCTGAAAATGATGTACAAATTCGTGGTGCCCTCCATCTGTAATGCTGGAAGTCAATATGGTGTTGGCACCTTGATGATAGCGTTCACTCTCGCAGGCATACTTTCAATCAAGTGCTGGAAGGTTTCTTGGGGAATGGCAGCCCATTCTTCACGGAGTGCGGACTGAGGAGAGGTATCGATGTAGGTCGGTGAGGCCTGGCACGAAGTCGGCGTTCCAAAACATCCCAAAGGTATTCTATAGGATTCAAGTCAGAACTCTGTGCAGGCCAGTCCATTACAGGGATGTTATTGTGTAACCACTCCGCCACAGCCCGTGCAGTATGAACAGGTGCTCGATCGTACTGAAAGATGCAATCGCCATCCCCGAATTGCTCTTCAACAGTGGGAAGCAAGAAGGTGCTTAAAATATCAATTTAGGTCTGCGCTGTGATCGTGCCACGCAAAACAACAAGGGGCGCAAGCCCCCTCCAGGAAAAACACGACCACACCATAACACCACCACCTCCGAATTTCACTGTTGGTACTACACACGCTGGCAGATGACGTTCACCGGGCATTCGCCATACCCATACCCTGCCATCGGATCGCCACATTGTGTACCGTGATTCGTCACACCACACAACGTTTTGCCACTGTTCAATCGTGTAATGTTGGCGCTCCTTACACCAAGCGAGGCGTCGTTTGGCATTTTCCTGCGTGATGTGTGGCTTAGAGCAGCCGCTCGACCATGGAATCCAATGTTTCTCACCTCACGCCTGTCATAGTATTTGGAGTAGATCCTGATGCAGTTTGGAATTCCTGTGATGGTCTGGATAGATGTCTGCCTATTACTCTACGGCCATTTTCAAATGTCGGCGATCTCTGTCAGTCAACAGACGAGGTCGGCCTGTACGCTTTTGTGCTGTACATGTCCCTTCACGCTTTCACTTCACTATCACAACAGAAACAGTGGACCTAGGGATGTTTAGGAGTGTGAAAATCTCGCGTACAGACTTCTGACACAAGTGACACCCAATCACCTGACCACGTTCGAAGTCCATGAGTTCCACGGAGTTCTGCTGTTTCACGATGTCTAATGACTACTGAGGTTGCGGATAATGAGTACCAGGCAGTAGGTGGCAGCACAATGCACCTAAGATGAAAAACGTATCTATGTTTGTGGGGGTGTTCGGATACTTTTGATCACATAGTGTATGAGTGTAATGAAATCCATTACCATTGGGGCAATATACACGAAATATAGAAACAAAAGTGTGTCCTTCAGAAACTAAATGGATGTTATAATTCATAAATAAGAATGTTATTTATTCTTGGTAGTTACAGCATAAAGCATGTCCACAATCTTTTGAATAGATAGATTAGGCGGATAAGAATTTTTCTTAACAAACAATTTGGCTTCTACTACGAAATTTTGGATTATGTTTCTGCATAATCACTATCATGCGACAAAAGCTTTTTCCCCCGCTACAAAACAAGCTAGTCTGAAATGGAAGGGTGCATATGGGTAAAAATGCACGCCGGTAATCAACTTACTATGAATTTTTAACTACTGCACCGATCAATTTGAAATCTAATCGAGCAGCTAGGCGTAACATTTTGCAATTTTCATAACTACCACATCGTCATGACAACATGAAGCAACATAACCTAACCGAACAGTTCAGAATAAAGAATTTTTTATGACTGTTAAAAATATATATTTATTAGTTTACGCATATTTTGTTTACGCTATATCCAGCAAATCTATAGAAGCATACAATTCCTTTAGTTTAGTAATTAATGCATGAAAAAAAGAATTCTCTGCGCAAGTAATAGTATATTGAGATAATTCATTCCGTACATCTTAAATTCATTGGATGAATCTGAGATGTATGGAATGAATGAATTAAAAGTGTGTCAAAATAAGTACTAAAATAATATATTTACGTTAAACATTTTAATAGTTTTAAATAAAATATTTGCCTTGCAAACTAAAACTAGGTTTCACTTTTAAAACTTAAAAGGAAAGAAAATCCTATTAATTTTGCATCGTGGGAACGAGGTAGAGTTTGAAAAGTTGATTCTCTTCTACTTTCGAGATTCTCCAATGTATTTAACGCATGTTATTGTATGCTGTGCGATGTTTTCGACGATAGTGAATAATCCAAATAATACAGGAAAGTAAAATTAACAATTTACTAACAGCTTGTTGCACATGGTGGTTCCAATAACAAGGTCAACATTAACCTTGGTGACAGCATGGCGATCGATTAGTCATGCCTGGTTTATTGTTAGCTGCTGCATGAATTAAATCGTAAGTAAATATTAGAAATAAAAAGAAAGTAAATATCCAGGTAAAATTTAAGTGATCAAATTCAGCTGTCATATATAATTATATGCCATGTTTGCAACAATAAATGTTTCAATACTTAGAAGATTTAATGTAGTTCATGCGCATGCGTGCAGTATAATAGACAAATCATTCAGGTTGGTTAGGTTACCAGTACTGAATCCAGGGAATACGACTGTCCACCATGACAATTAACGGGAAGTGGGTAAAAAACACTGTCGTCGAAAATAGTATATTACGATACAAGTGCGGTAAGTGCAGGTTTGCAGAGCGAGGAAGAAGTTTGGAAATACGAGACGAAGTCGAGTCACTGCCGAGTTTATGTAAAGGACTTAACGCATGTGTATTGCATACTGTTTTTTCGACGATAGGAATAATAGAAATGCATACGCGAAAATAAAATTAATCATTGTCAGCTATTGCGTGGTGGTATAACATCGCCGAGTTAGTCTCTGCGAACTGGTGATCGATTAGTCACGCCTGGTAATATCGACCAAGTAGTCAACAACTGAAAATGAGATGGCTGCTTGTGCCGAAAGAGTTATATTTAAATGCTGCATGAATTAAATCGTAAGTAAGCCTTAATAAATAAAGCTAAGTAAAGACGTTGAGATTTAAATGGAAAATTCAACTATGAAATTCAATTATATTGTAAATCTGAAATAATAAATATACATATCAGTAGTTGGAAGTTTAAACACAGTTAATTAATATCTGCGGTAAAAATGCAGAACACACGAAGTGATCATAATAATATGAGCGACAAGCGAATTAAAAAAAAAAAACATCGAAAAAATATTTAAACGTACACTTAGGAAGAAATTATTGGTAGGGAATTTTTTATTTATTTATTTAAATTTCTTATTACTAACAGTGTTTGCGGAATTGTCCCTTATAATAGAAAACTGTAACCTGAAGCACCTGAATATTGATATACGTTTTGCAGCTTTAAGGGGAAAAGGTAGCCTGAACGCATGGAAATGTACCTTAAGTGTGTTAAATTACCACTGGTCTTAAAGTTCTCAGTGGTTTTTCCTGAATTCTCTATAAATCATGACAATTATTTCAAGTGGTTGTTTGCATTGATAGCTTATGTAGTTGAGTCCATAAAAATTATTTCATTCAGCAGAAAAATAACATTTTCTCTTAAAACATGTAAATTCATGTACCTTTTTCTCTGATACTAGTTATAATGCAGAATCACACTTTTGCAGGCTTGTTCTTAGTATAATCAGCTATCTTCTGAACCTCAATTATTTAGTTATGTATATTAGTTCACTAGAAGTTGAAAAAAAATTAATTTGCAAAGTAAACATGTGGAAAATTTGCAATGTTGTTGCTTTGTTAATATTATTATAATATGCATTATAAAATTATGATTTTGGTTCAGAAGGTTTAACTATGTGTTGTATACATGTACTGAAAATTTCAGCTCTCTACCTTGTATACTTTCTGAGAAAAAAGTACATAATTATCCAAAAATGTTATTTTGAGGAAACTGGATTTAAAGTTTGAACGTTAAAATTCTGATACACTTCAGTAATTTCCAAGATCATAATCATCTCCATCTTTATTCCTGTATTAGTGCTGCTTTTTTGATTGCCTTCTCTTGGTTCTAGCCTCTTTTGTTAATTGCTGAACTGCTCGCTGGACATGATATAGTCGTTCGTTGTTGAAAGGTACAACAATGTTCTAAAAAGGGGCGTTGAATGACAGCTTTAAAGGAATGCAGACTAGTATTTAAATGGTATATGTCTTAAAAACCTCTTAGCCCCCAAAACGTATATATTTTCTGAAATGGAAAGAGATTTTATTAGTGCCTAAAACAAAAAATGTTATTTTTTAACATTTCAAAGTACCTTGTTCCCTTAAAGTAAAATAATAAGGGGGAAAGCTGACATCATAGCTCAGTCTGTAGAGCACCTGCCTGCTGTGCGAGGTGTCCCAGGTTCGATTCCTGACTGAGAGTGGGAAGTTTTCTCTAGAAATATTATTCCTTATCCTCCCCAAGGTCTGGAAGTATGAATGAGAGAGAGAGAGAGAGATCTAATGTATAAAATCCAAAGAAAAACCGAAATCCAATGGCAGCTTTATACGAGTTAACACTATTGCTGATAATCAATATGTTCCAAAAGTAAAAGCCTGCCGATATGACCATTGCAGTTAAAGTCGGGGTATAAATGGAACAATAAAACGGGAGGGGGAATGTTAAGAATGGCGTTTCGTACATCTGCGATCGTATTGTTATATAATTCATCATGCACATGCTGTATGTTATGTGAATAGGATTTGCGTTCTAGCGATATAGACATTATAATGTGCCGCTCTATGAATAATTGTTTTTGAATATGGTTAGGAAAGAAGAGTTGCAGCAGAATAGAAGATATCAACATTGTTATCTGGTTTTGTAAGATGAGCGAAGCCCTTGCTTATTGCAGCCTTCGGAGAGGGTGGAATGCCCTTCACTACTCTTTCATTCAGGCTCTAATATCCGGTTCAGTCTGCCACACGAGCGAGTGACTGCCATTTATCGAAAATCAATGGGGAGCCTCAAGATTGCCAAATATCAATTCCTTCTTCACAGTTTCCTCCTTTCGGGCAGGAAGCTCTTTGAGCTACACACAGTAAAATTAGGTCTGGCTGGAAATAAAAACCAAGGCCACTGGAGCGTAAACGTGGGACGTGGAAGATTTGCCTCTGTTTCTGATGCTAATGGCGGTGCTGACTCTGCCATCTGTTCCGTCCTTTTATTTGCAGCTCAGTCGCGGATTAAGAAAAACTGTAACGGCAAGCAGACAGACTATTCTTCAAGATCTTTGCACCGTTGTGATCGAGACGAATAGGGCTTTTTGTTTCAATTCTTAGATAAAGAACGTAAATTGCAATCAAATGAATCAAATGCTTGCCACAAGAAAAATAACTTCGGAGGAAACTAGAGTTTGGGCTCATATGAAGGTCTACTAGGCGATGGTCATAGTTGGTAGCATAAAAGCAAAAGATGGGCTGTAACAAAACATAGATAAAATATGTAGCAGTTCATAAGAATACGTAGTATGTCTGCCTAGTAACCTGGAGGGCTCAATTTTGAAACTTGATGGAAGTGGGTTGCCTGGTTAAGATTTTGTTCCGTGGTTTACCTAACCTTCAAAGATAAGTGGCGAGTCGCTTTCATCTCTTTAGACCCCGAGTCCTTTTTTTCTTTCCTTTTCTCCTAGCATCCTTTAACTTCTGTTATCATATCCGGGGCTTGACTTTAGAAACAAGCACCTCGTCGACTAAGTTTTTACTACTTTTCATTTTGAAACATACTCACAGTCATTCCCACATTCATAGGAAATAGTAAAACAAGTATTTTTTCGGCCTAGCAGAAATTGAACCCTAGACCTCTGTGTTGAGAAGCGAGAATGCTGACCACTCGACTATAGAGGCAGTCCTCCACTATTTCTACGCTTATTAGTCATCATTACTTTGTTCAGTGAATCTATAGATCTGAGAGGATGAAACCAACAGAATACAAAGTCGTAAAGTAAATTATTCCATAAAGAAAGACTTAGAAAGGAAAAGTTTCAAAAAGAAAGAAAAAAAAATAGGTATAGCATTTTAAAATCACGCCTGGTAACAGAACTTTTCATTTTGTTCTCGATAGGCGTAGATATTCTATTTGTCGGCTTTAAGTTATCTGCACTCAAACTATTATGTCAATTCAAAGACTTGTAAACAACAGCAGCCATGTGTGACTTACGGGCAGGTAAACGCGGTCTGGTGAGTGCTGTGAGCCAGCAGACTGCGCAAGAGATGAGGGTGGTTGTAACCTGCGACGTCACTGCATAAAGCCCAGTAACAGTCCAGCTTCATTTCCTTCGTCCTGGCTTTAATGCATAGAAATTCCTGTGCCTGGTTTTAGATTTTAAGATCGATTAGAGCAGTGCAAAGGCAATGCAAAGATAAGAGGCAGAACGTAACATGGACCTAAAGCAGAGATATTGATGATGATGAATTCGTTTATAGTAATGATTTTTCTTTGTTATTAAGAACCCTTAATAGTTTTTTCTGTTCCCTCGCAATCAGGTTTCGCAGTGTGAGGATTTACTTACACAGCTACTTAGGCATTTTAAAGCTGATTCTGCGAGTACTTTCAACGCGTTCAGAGTGCATAACGGGGACTAGGCTAGCGAATAACTTACTTGCCGAAGAAAAGGGTGTATGGCTGACTTTTCCCAGTTTCTTCTTACCTCAAGGTAAATTTACGACATGATATTAATTAGCTTCTTTTGAGGTTTACACCTCAAAATGGCAGTTCACTTTCGATGTACCATTGGTTCCGAAGGTTATCGCATTTTTTTCCAAAACGTGGAAGATGGACAAAACCGATATACCGGAAAAACAGTAAAATAAAGATATGTGGCTAAATAGATAAGAGCAGGCACTCAGAAGAGATTATTATAGATCACTCATAAGGAGTCGTTTTCCGTGGGCTAGTGGTACCGTGCTAGCCTCTGGTTCCCAAGGTCGCGGGTTCAAACCCGGCGGAGGGCGATGGATTTTTTTCGGGCGTAAAAATCCTTAGCATGGCCTCCTTCGGAAGGGAAGTAAAGCCGGTGGTCCCGTGTCGTAGATTTACGGCACATAAAAGAACCTCAAGCCTGATAAAGAGGCCTCTGAGCAAAATTACCGATCTTTCACGCTCAATATGGGCGCCCAGAATGGGACGCTAAGAACCATAGTAGTTAAAGAGCGTCCATAAACAAAAACTCAATTTAAACTCACAAGGACTGCCTCACAGAAAGAAGCCACATGTGGTGTTCAAATTTCGTTGTGTGATCTACGTGTCATTGTTACTGTAGACGCCTGTAAAATATTTTAATGAGTTTAATTCAGCTCCATTGTAACAGTAACTAGTTAAGTTTTATTTAACTTCAATAGCTTCAGTTTTGTACTTCAAATAAAATTTATATTAAAGGGTAAAATGGAATGTATGTGAAGAAGTAAAATTGGAGCCTTCCAATAAGCGTTCCTCTCCCAAAAACGTTCTGCCACTGCCGAAACCTAATCGTAGTTGACTGCTAGTTGTTCAGAGACTCACTTCTTTGATTCCTCATAAATCATGGTAACAATAAAACAATTGCATTCGCAATTTTCGTTTGGTCATGATGTTTTTGGGGCCATGCACAACGAACCACGTCCTTAGGTATTCATACTTGTTCTATTGGATAGAACCAAATTCCTCCCTCCTCTCAGTTTTTCCATCAATTTTATTTATGCAATATTAGATGACAGAAATAGCTTATACCGATTATCCTCAGCGAAGACTTCCTTTGCCGCTGGGATATACAAGCGAAAATGGTATAGATGTCCATAGCTTATTTGTATATTCTGGTCGTATGCTGACTATAATCCTATATTTTTTTCAATTTGTCTGACACCCGAATAACAAGGAAGAATGACATAAACAGAATAGTGGCGGCAGAAATGACGATTCTTAGAGCAGTTAAAGGCTGCTATTTAGGGGATAGATTAAGAAAAGGGAATATTAGAAATGAGCTTAACATTTTTGACATAAGAAATAAAATCGACTCATGTAAACAGAAGTGGAAGGAACATGTAAGAAGAATGCAATATACAGATATTCTAAGCTAGTTTTACAATGCATACGGAAAGGAGTGAGATATGTTTGTCGGACTAGGAAAATATTGAGCTAAGAAGTTGAAGACGGAAGAGGTTCTTCGAACTTAATCCATGAATGAAGATGAAGAAGGAGGAGATGATACTTGTTTTCATTTGCCGTAAAAAAGATTTGGTTTTTGTTGCACATTTATTATATCATTGTTCTATGGTGGTGCATTTTAACATAAAACATCCTCAAGGCTATGGACAGCCCAAAAGAAGTTGAAGCGATTTCTCTACCTCTGTTTTTGTAGAACCAACACGTAGCAGTGAATGGACCGCAATCATCAACCAAAGTTTCTTGAGGCTGAGAAAGATATTCTACTGCAGAGATTAAACCTGGAAACCAATAATAAGTTGGATAGTTGAACTTCTTTACTGTTTGCGAAGTTAACATAAGTTGTGGTGCAAGCAAATGGGTAGAATTTGTCCATTATTACTCGTTAATAAAGCCCTGGAATTCGTGTATAAGATACTATTCGCAAATGAAGCATGAAGTGCGAATTGCAATGTCTTCATTTTTCACAGTAATCTTAAACAGGCAGTTGTAAAATACGCTTGCATAAAGCGTAAAGCCTACCTTTAAGAATGATTTTCCAATAGCTTATCCAATGTTTCATTTCATTTTCTCGCGTAAATTATTCGTTTAAATGCAGACACTTCATACACGCTACCTTTTACCCCGAGGGGGAAAGAGATGACAGTTTTGTTTATTTTATTTATAGACGATCTCTATACCTGGTCTGCCACATTAGATGGAGCGACGCGTACTTCAGAGGTGATATATCGTCAAATATTACAATACAAACAATTTAATTTTGGCGAAATATTTGTTGATGGATCAACGATTTTGTTTTCATGTGTTCTGTTGGTACTTCCAAGCTAGACATTGTGTCAAACGGGACAGTATGTGTGTGGATTAGCATAGTGTCGTCTTAAGGAAAACTCTTTTGACTTTTTGTATATCTTCTGGGTTCTTTATCGTAAATGCTTCCATATAATCTCTGGGCCATAAACTTACTTGTTCATTAACAGTAGGTTCTTTAAAGCGTTTATTGTTCTTGCTGTGCTACCGTCCTTTCCACAATATGCGTGTTGTAGAAGTTTCCTTTTTAATATATGGCAATTCTAAGATATTTGAAGTATAGAAAATGCGCTAAGAGGTTTTGCCATATTAAACTGAATCGCTTATTGTTATTCACCTCCTCTTCTGAAGATCATCCTTACCATTCATAGACAGAAATTTTCTGAATTATTGTGTAAATGAGTGGACTCAACGGCGCGCCTTGCAGTCCCGTTTGTCTGCTGTATGAGTTCTGTTGTCAATACTGAGTTGAATATCTGTATATGTTTTTTGCAAATGTGTCTCTCATTAAATTTGTTACATGGTTTTTGCACACAGACTCGGGTTTTCTAAGCCATTTGTTTTCTGCTTAGAAGGTTAAAAGCCTTCTCGCGTTCTTCAAATTAAGCATGGAGTTCGACTACTCGAAACTTGAGGGTATTGTGGTATTTTTGGACGCATTTTACTGCTGAAATAGAATATTAAAGCCTGTAATCAGTTGTTAAACTGTAATTCTTCATTATTTCAGAAATTAACAGGAAAGGGAGTTACCAATGCCGATTGAATGTCCCGAAGCACCCCAGGTTCTGGAAGATCACAAAAAATAAGGTACACTAACTTTGGCGAGGTGGGAGTGGGCCAATGGAGAACCTCAAAGGGATATTCAGTGGGTGTTTCAACAACTGTGAGCATAAGTGTGATGATACTGAAGGACATAATATGATGGCGATCAGAAATAGAATATTTGCGTAATTGTTTAGCAGTTTCAGTTGTTCAAGATGTTTCTGAAGTGGATATAGACTAGGAGTAATAATTGTTAGCAACTAACTGATCTGTAGGCTAGTGCTAATATTACAAGTCTAAATTGCTGTATTACTATTTCTCTTCTATGCTGTGAATAAACATATCAGTGTATTGTTACATAATGGAGTGAGGCCAAAAGGTTTACAGCTAGATATTACATTTTAGTTACTCCAGCATGCTCATTGGGAGGCATAGCTGCAGAGGCAGCAAGAGGACCAGAATCTTAAACAACACATCCCAGAGCAGGCGTGGGATAATTATAAAAATACACATAATTTCACATTAATCACATTATCTGTAGTTTATTCAGTATAAGCACGGTGCTCCTACATCACACACAAAAGAATAAAGGAAGTAATTGAGGGGAGAGGTTACGTTCTCACAACTTCACACACAACCTTTCAAACCCAACACTCGACCAAAAGTGACGCTCAACATGCAACACACAAAGAAGTAACGCTCACTTCCCGCACTCTGGCTAGGATAGCCAGCTAGAAGGTGGCGAGTCGCCACGCCAGACGAACTTCAAACCCAAAGCCGAAAGAATGACCCAACAATACTGTCGCCAACGACACAATAATATGTCTGGCGTGACAATACACGCACATACACGCCACATCATTGTAATCGAAATCACTTTGACTAAGGGTGTATTTGATCTAAATGAATTCTCCGCGTGGCCTATGAGATCGAAGCAGTGGGAAAAATTGCAGGTATATACATGACTTTACCTTAATCTTATTTGCAACAAGTTTGTCATAAAATACTCTTTTTGTTCCTTAAAACTATGAGCTCTTAAGCTATGTTATTTGTGTTATTTCCATCAAATAAAGAGAAAAATAGTTGCTTAAGCTTCCCGCTTTCCTCAGCGGCAACAAGAGGTGAGCCAGAAGCCTACAGCGTGAGCCAAAGTCTACAGCATGACCACTGCATCCTCTACCTCTATCCTCACATGACATCTAGGACAGATAATAGAAATGGGATGATGTATGGTCGGCACAACGACCCGCTCCCCTGTAGCGGTTATATGCGGTTTTTGTGACGAGAAACTGCTGCTTCTCTGTCAAGTGGGCTCCTCAACTGGGCTCCAAGAACCTCAAGAGACAATAGGTTGAGTATTTGCCGGTTCAGACCTCCAGCAGGAGGAATCTCTCTTGGCAAGTCACCCGCTCACGGACAGCCACGTTGCCACATCACCGCTGTGCACCGCCGTCCCTAGATACTACTAAAGCATGTTTTCGTGTTTATCGCAAAAGGTAGAAAATTAATTGCAACTGCATGTTCGATATGACAATATCTGCAGAGTATATTTTAACCAGTGCACGTGTATTATCAGTAGTACGTGAGGTGTTGTCCAGTGGTGGGTGGGTTGCACAATTTAAGACATATAAATTCAAAATGGATCTACGTACACACCGGTTATAATACACTAGTGTCTTTATCCGGTATTGCACAAATGGCTTCTGCAAGTAAGGGATTGAAAACGAGCATGGAATTGCTTTTTGAAAGACTTGATTAGCCTGCAACTTTACTGGCAGGTAAGGGTTAAGTTCAAACATGACCATTTTGACCCTACCTGGCAGTTATAAGAGGGGAGGGTTGCGCTAATGAACTGACCGAGTGCTGAGAAAAACACTGCCACAGTCACCCTTCACTGGCTAGTCTCTCAGTATCAGTTGTACTTGTAATAGTGTTCTTGCCAATTGCGCTTTTTGTCAAGTATGGAAAATATCCTGATATCTTCGGCCGTCCTTGCTTCGCTGGCTTTCGTATTGTTACAAGCGGGTGTTGGTTCTCTTCTAAATTTCATGTCTTAACCTAACCCAGATTTTAAATAGTAAGTTTCAATAAGCAACGGTTTTGAGATTAGATGTTAAGGATTGCCAACTGTTGTGTGGAATATAGTGCTATTCAACTTAAAATAAAAAGCGTCCACAATGTTGTCATTGGTAAATAGTGCCAATTTGTACATAATGGCTTGAGAATATGAATAGGTATAATTTTTTGAAGTTTTAAAAGTATTATATAATTTAAGTGCTTACATTTTTCCTCTGATTGACCAAGCAGATAATTTTGTCTAGAAGGGATAGGAAATAGGTTGTTAAGATATTTTTTATAAATATTCTAGGTACTCTATGAGTGAAAATAAGAGTTGGGTAATTTCTATTTTTGTCAGGTCCTGTACAATAATTGTACAATATTTTAGCTTGATGGGTTAAACAATGCAGAGTTCTACATAAGGCGTTTAGAATAAGATGGGTATAGTTTTTGAGATTTGCAAGATAACCCGCAACTTTTGTGGGACTTATAGCATAAATGTACAAAGCTTTGTCGAGATAGACCAAAGGTGGTGATTGTATGTTAAGGATTGCAAATAAGGAAAGTGTATCAAGTGCTCTCAAAATCATTCAAAAATACTCATTGATAACAAAGTGCAGCGAAATCAGAGGGAAAATTGCTAATATGAACACGATATGCAACTCCCCTCCCTATCCAACAATTGAAATTTTTAAAGATTTTGTGCCATCCCACTTACTCCTTTGGTCTGGAAGTCAATAAAAATTCGCTTATTACGCAAAGTGCCAAAACTATCCTCTCATATTCAGAGAGACGGAATTGAAATAGAGTGACATGAATACGATTTTTTTAATTTTTTAAGGTTATTTTATAGCCTTTGTCTGTCATGAAGAACAGTGCTTTTTAATGGTGAAAGAATTGTCGAAATACAGAATTATTCAAAAAGAAGGGACAGATTTTAAATAATAATTCTTAATGAAAGACAATAGATAACGACAAATATGACACTTCATTGAATAGAGGAAAGTTCAAAGTTTTAAGCCCCACCTATTAGTTCCATGCAATGCCTACAGCGGCGCTGTGTTTGTTTACGAGAAAATGGCGACGCCGCAGAAAAAGTCGTTTTGTATGCTGCATTATGCAAAGAGTGAATACATTGTTTCATTGCAGCGTGCATTTCGTTGTAAGTTCAACAACGTGCCGCCTCGTCATAAAGGATTTACAACTGATAAAATAAATTCGTAGACGATTGCATATGCAAACAGAAAAGCATTGATCGTCCTCACATAACAAATAGTGCTCATTTTGAATACATAAAATAACATTTTGAACTTTTCTCTATTCAGTGGTGTATCGCATGTGTCGCCATCTATTGTCGTTCATTAGAAATAAATATTTAAAATTGGTTCCTTCTTTTTGAATAACCCTATAGTTTGAGAAACAAACATACACACGTACTCAAAACTTTTTACACTCTCTTTTTAGTATTAGCATAACTCCCCCTTCTATACGCTATGGTATTAGTATAGATTACATCATCTCAGTGAGGAGAAAGACCGTCCCTACAGCGTTGCCGTAGTTACGACTACGGTGGAGCGATCTCGGGTTCGATACTTGAAATAGTCACGGAAATGTTCCACTATTGGGAGGTCCGTTACGGGATACACTAGCCTTGTGGAATCCTTAGGGACTAATTATTCAGGAGTTACTTGATGGTAAAGAAGCGGCTCCAGTCTGGTACACACGCCACCCAGCTAATTGCACTGTACTCGGGACCGGCTCAAAGGGGGCCGAGCCGTGCCACCTCCCAGGGTGGAGGGTTTTAGGGGCGGCAAAATCTTAAAACATTAACAAGATATTTGAAAATAGGATGGAATAACAACTCGTGCTTAAATTCTTGCAACTTTCTTGACTTTTTTGTTATCAAACTGGTGACAAATGAAGTGCAAAAGTTGGTCACTTCGGATGTGATCCTCATTGATGATTATCGTCAAAACATTTTAGTACGCAGTAATAAACATTACGTTTATAATAAGTGTTTCAAGCCACTGTAGCTTTATCCCTTCCTCCTGGGAGGTGGTAGCCACAATTGATTCCCGTGAGTCGCAGTGCGCGAGGTGTAACCCTGCGTTGTATACTCTATAATAAAGATGATTATTAACCATATTATAGTCGATCGTCAAGCATGTTTTCATTTTGTGTGAGTTTTTAATGTTTTAATCTAATGAAGGGGTAAACCCGAAATATTGGACATTTTAAGTGTAACTTTGCCTGATTTTATCTTTCGCTCAGAACAATCTTATTCTTTCAGCAGCATCATATATATATATATATATATATATATATATATATATAAGATCTGAAAACATGACGGGGGTTGGGCGTCTAAACTCTTGATTGTACTATGATGTCCTCTTAGGTGGACCCGAGATCTGCACGGACTGAAATTCTTATATTCGGCCCGGTCTAAACCGAGCCCGACTTTCTGTACCTATTGTTTTTAATAAAATAGTTTGCAGTAATTTATTATTATTATTATTATTATTATTATTATTATATCTTAAGGAACGCATGCTGCCCCTCCCCCTATTATTGCCCAAGATGTCCCGGGTGTGGATATACGTAGGAAGCAGGGGTTCTAATTACTATCAGCAATTGGCTGAAGCGAGCATTTATTTATTTGTACTACTGCGATGGATTGTGCATGCTGCGATAATTGTGCTATTCGGGCATTTTAACATCACCGACCACTGTTATTTTTTAGTTTCTCTAAAATGGCGCTAATGATTTTGATTGAAATACCATAATGTGATAAATTAATTTTTTTATCGTCTTTATTTTCAAACCTGAGCTCGATTAACATTTTTCAAATTCAGCCCGAACCTAGGCCCGAGGGTTTGGACCTGAACCTGTGCAGACCTCCAGTGTGGACATACAGAGCTGCAGCGCCCATGGAGGAGACCCAGGCCTCTTCGCCTCTCTCGCCACGTAGAAGTCAGAATGAAGATACTTTTAGACTTCTTTAGACAGAACACCACATGAGGGGAAAATAATGGTGACATTAATAAGTGTAGATTAAATTCCTTTTTTTTTTGTTTACTATATTTTATAGCAAGGATTTTCTAGCGTCGATAACATCAATAAATAATTACTTATATATTTATATACCTTCTACATCTATTGAGCATGTGCTGTTGGAAGACTGGTCATATTCCCTAAGGATGAGATTGGCATACAGTTATCCAATTTATTAGAAAGGGTTGTTGCAAAATCTATGCTTTAATGCAATAATGGGGAACGTACACCCAGTATGGGTTCAGGAAAAACAGATTCTGTTTCAATATATGCTTTCGTCTTTCCTTCTTAATGTAAATCTTCACCATACTCGTATACATGAAGCTCGCTTAGATTTATTATTGAATTAAAAAAATAAGACTCATTACTTTTTTCAGATGAGGATCTTCTGATGTCTAGCTTATAAAGTATCAAATATCTCTGTTTCAACTAATTAATACTATTACACAATTATTTTTTTGTATCAATAAAGGTTTTAGCATTTAAAGCGCAAGTTACCCTGAGAGCAAAATTAGTTTGGATGGGAAATCTACTGAGCAAGTAAACATTTCTATCTTGCGATTATATATTCTATTTTAAAGTGAAAACAGTTTAGCAAATTTAAGTTTATATGGCGCACAATACGAGATGAGAAACTGAGGTTAAGCTTTAGTAGAAAATGCCCCTATTGTATTATGTGGTTCTGAAATTTAAGCTTAAACAGAGTGGTAAATATAGGCACTAGGTTAAATTTCAGGTCTTTCAGTGTATTTGGAAACAATTGAGAATCTGTTATGATGTATATATTGAGAAATAATTTAAAAATCGTAAGTTTTTAAGCAGCTCTCTATATTTTGTACCTTAATTATGCACCGATTCCGAAATTTGAAAAGTTTAGAGATTTAAAATGCGACCACATAGATGTTTGCCTCAAAATCGTAAATTTTAATAGCGTTTCCGTAAAATGTGACCTTAGTTTTGCAGCGATTTCAACCGCTTTGAAACCTGCACTCAAGTCCTAGGTATGTCAACCGCTTACATGCACCAGTTCGCTGCCCGCATAAACTATCCCCTAATTTTGCATAAATTTCACACAGATTTGAAACGTATCAATACATTTTCAGTAACGAACCAACCTATAAAAGATAGAAGAGGCCGAAATTGTTTTTGAGATCTTTTGCACGCTTTTAGATAAAGGAAAATATGGAGAATTTGTAAACAGATTGAAATATTTTAAACTGACGGATAAAATAAAACTGACTGCCTCTGTTTTCGTGGGATCAGAGTTCTTGCTTCTCAACCCAGGGGTTCCGGGCTCAATGTCTTGCTGGGGTGGTTGAAACTTAATTAGAATCTTCTCTGCCCTCCGCGAATCTGAAAGTATGAATGTCAGTGTGTTTTTTCCTGTATACTTTTCTCCTTGCAATACGGAATTGGTGGTTTTCATATCTTCAAAACCAGGATTTCGTTGAATCTTCTGCGACTTCGAAGAACATGCAACTCCCAGGTATTTCTTTTTCTTTTCAGGAAACATTGCCAATTATACCTAGAGCATCTTTCAGTAACAAAGTTGTACTTTCTAACCGGAGAATAGCTTCTGGTATGAAACAAAAATGTGTCTTAATATATGTAAGGGAAGCGGCAAGAGTGGGGCACTCGAGTGATTTCTTATCCTTGGCAATGCGGGAAGCTTCTGTTTCATCCAATTCATTGACGACATTTCTAATGTCTTTTAAGTGCCCGGCATAGTAAATGGCAGCAGACAGCCAATTTCCCCAGCGGGTAAGTATCGGCTCAGGTCAAAAAGGTGTGGCTGATACCTTCTCTTTGAACAATTGTATACGTGTTGAGGCTTTTAAGAAAACCTTCTTGGCCGAAGATATAGGCTGTTCACGTCATCGAAAGGGCGCTGTCTTCTCCGCAAGGTGGTGCAGGCCGTGGGCCAAGCATGTAACTTTCAACATATAGCAGCACTGTCTGTCACTAACAAAAGTGAAGTGTGGATCTGCAGCAATCCACCTTTTCAAAAATGTGATTTAGGTATTGTTTCACTATACAACGATTACATTAGAAAAGTACTCTCGGTGTACTCTGTTGTACTCTCGATGAACGATTGGAGGCGATCTCGTTACGCAGGTTATGCTCCTCCTGACCTTCGCAGCTCATCCAGGTGTCACCACGTCACATGTGCTGCATTTAACGGTGGTAACTTGAACTTTCTGCTGGCTATAAGTGGTGGAAATAATTTTACAATGAGTTTTAATCCGAAAATAACATTCTTCATTTCGAAAAAGGAAAAAAAAACCCAGCTATTTAGGTTATTTTAGGTGTCAACCCTCATTTACTCGTAGTTTTTTTTAGGTGTAATGAAATTTCGCATATTCTGCTCCAGGAAGTGTGAAATGAATATATATCTTGAAATGTAGTAATTAAATAGCGAGGAAAAATATAGGTTAAAACCTAAAAATCTGGGCCCTAGTAATAACACTACATAGGAGTAAGTTGAAGGAAACCTGTTCAAAGAATGAAAGATTTTTTTTATAGTTTTATTTATGCACGCTTTTTAACTACTATGGTTCATAGAGTCCCATTCTACATTGGGCGTGAAAGACCAGAAATTTTGCTCAGTGGCCTGTTTATCAGGTTTGGGGTTCTTTAACGCGCCGTAAATCTATGACACGGGACCAGTAGCTTTACTTCCCTTCCGAAGGAAGTAACGCTAAGAATTTTTACGCCCGAAAAATCCATCGCTCTCCGCCGAGTTTTAACCCACGATCTCGGCAATGAGGGGCTAGCACGGTACCCCTAGACCACGGAGGACGACAAATGAAGGATTGCCGCATAGCAACATTATTTTGGATTATAAATCAAAAGGTCTAAGAAAATTTGAGAGGCCAAGAAATTATAGATCCGACTTGGCAGCTGCGATTTATGAGACTGAAGTAAGGTTTATGGGCAATCTTGTTATTACATTCATTCACTGTTGAGACTAGCTTTAACAATGAAGTCTTATCGCGACCGTACAAGATTATTAGCATTAACTTACGTCACGGTGCCATCCAATACATTAAAGCGAGTAATTACACATTTTAATATTTATTAGATAAACGTAGAACTCATTACATTTGTTGTTAAGATAAGTATGTGTTACCATACTCGAGCGGTGGATAGATGGATGAGCTTAGGCTTTTTCCAGCCGGTACAGAACAAAGATCGATCATTGTTAAGGAGATAGGAAAGAGCTAGTTTATAGTGTCAATTTCAATGCGACGTCGGAACCTTAGGTTGCGAGATAGTTCGTGGAGCCGCAATGGCCAGTATGATGATAATGTGAGATCCCTGGGCTGATGTTGGATGCCTTCTGCAGCATCCTCGCTTTTTCATTCTTTTTGACTATAGGTAATGTGCTGTGTTTTTTATACGTGCAAATGTTTACTTTCTCTGCCACCTACCTGTAGCAGATAGAAGTATTGTAGGTATTCCATCCAAAAATTCGATATCGAGATTTCACTATAAACTCACATTTTGAATTCCAATGAATAAAACAACAGAGTGGTCTTCGATAAACGTGAGTGGTATGTGTGTATGAGAGAGAGCGAGGGAGGGAGAGAGAGAGAAGCAGGTCAAAGCGAAAATTCTGAGGTATGCCAGGCGAAGGTTTACAAGAAAATTTCGCCATCCCAAAATACCCTTTACGTGACAAAATATTTCGTTATACATTCTGCCCCCAAATGCCATATCAGTGTGAAAATTAAACGTGTATCTTACATTTTCTGTGAATTGTCTCCGAAGTGTTCTACATACTGTTTGAATTTTGTATAGTTTTGGGTAACTGGAAAATCATTTTCTCAAGTATGTATTTAGCTGGCAGAAATATTGAAAGATAGCAATCTTCTTCGTCTTCGTTTCTTTTTTTCATCGCTAGGGCTCGTTATTCGTTACCACGGCTGAACATTTGAATGTTGTTTTCTGAAGTACATCCATACAAAAGCTGTTCGCCTATCCACGTTCCGTTATTCATGTTACAAGTTTATCTAAGAATAATTTCAAATTACACTGTAAATGATTAGTTATACGTGTGCTATGTAATACTCGTATGTAGGTATATGTATATAGTAGTGGATGCATGTCACTTTATGAGGGATAGACAAATCACATACAATTTTTGTATAAGGAAAAACGTCCTGAATCATAAGTAGGCTGATTATTATTTTGAGTAACCTGTAGCTTGCTAAGGAGTAGGTGATTATCACAAATTTTGTTTTATCAACTTAAATTATCTATATATTCTAGGGATTTCCTTAGAAGAAAACATTCACATAGGAATACTGTTGAGGAAGGTCACACCAGGGTAGATTACTGAACAACTACAAATTTCAAAGCAGCTGATCAATCGGTGAATATTTGAACAGAGTCAGAATACGAGTATCTGAATGCATCTTGAGTACAAATGCAAGTGTCATAGATTTTGCGGCTATCCTGAGTTGGGTGTCATTAACTTGTTACAACAGTACTCGAACTCGGACGTGCCACACTTGGTCACTAGCCTCATCAAGCATGTACACCATGATGAAAAAAGAGTGCAAGCGTCCTCCTTACGCTTGACAAAGCGAGGACATGACTGTGATTTGGAAACTCATTGTAATCTGCTCTCAATACACTGGCGCCGCTTGGCTGATGGGAGTAGCCCGCCTTGCATAAACCTCTCACCGGTACCAACCAAATTAAAAGCTTTCTTCCAGGAAAATCAATTTGCATTTGAGCTGTAGGGTAGCTCTAAGAGATATTTCTGATGGGTTCTGTATGTTTTATTTTAGCTTGCCTGTTGTGTATTTCAACTAAAAATTCAACATCGATGTTTCATTGAATACAACCTTTTTACTTTCTCTACTACGTATAGTAAGTAGGGGAAGTATTGTATTCCACCCAAAAATTCAATACCGAGATTTCACCGAAATATATGTTTTGAGACCCCCTGAATCCAAAAAAAGCATTTTTGGAAACGTCCGTGGCTGTGTCTGTGAACAGCATAACTCAGAAACGAACAGTCAGATAAACACCAAACTTGGTATTTAGGTTCAGTATCTTCCAGAGATGCGACACGAAGGTTTTCAAGAAAATCCCTTCACCCCAGATTACCCTTGACATGGATCATTTTTCGAAAATTTTAATTTTCTCGAAAATGGCTCTAACGATTTTGATTAAAATATCATATGTTTAAGACAAATAAAATGTATATCTTGAAGTTTCTGGAAATGTCTCCAAAAGTATTCTTCATTGTGAACGACTTTTGCATAACTGGTAAACCATAAGAGATAGACAAAATTTTACTATACAAAAAATGTAGATCGCGTTAAAATACACAATTTATGTCATATACATTTTTTTGTTGTTGAGTGAACCATTTTCGAGATATTGCTTGTTATTCCCTTAAATTTTTCAATACTTATTTTCTCAAATGGGAATTCGTTATTCATTTTTTTGTCTTGGATATGCAAAGAGTATTAATCTGTGGCAAAGGGAATGGTACTGCACCTAGCAACCGGCTATTAAGAGATATGTATGTACTTAAAGGCTACTGTATTTCTATATTGGCCTTGTAAATATATATATTCCCCTTACATCTACAAGAAAATTAGCAATAAGATAGAGTCTGCAAATGTTTATCTCGATTAACATGAAGTAGATGGAGAATAAGCGTTTGTAAAAATAGTTTGCACAAGAGTAGAGAAGCTTATGTGAGTGTAACACATCAGATTTTTTAAAATCCTTCTGAATAGATACATAAGAAGAAGGGTTTTTTTTAGAGAAAGTCTGTTTGGGGGAGAGAGAGAACAGCATTCGAAGACGAAAGGTCCAGTACATTCATATTTAAATCTTGCATCTTTCAAGAATACAAGGCAAAGATTTTCACAAAATCTCCCCCATTCAATCAAATATTTCATGATAATAATCACTGTAACTACTTTGACTTAAATGTACTTTGAGATACCGGCATGGCATATACGAGCTCGTAAATATATAACTTGAATTTTCTGTAGGTAGCCTATAAAGTGCTCTTCATTCCTATAGAATGTTGTATAAATTGGAAACTACTAGTCAGACAAAATTGATTATAGGAAAATTGTAAAGATCATTAAAATATAAAATTTTTGTCAAATATGTTTTAGTAGCATTAAGCATTAGCCGTTTTCGAAGTATTAGTTACTTCGTGTTTAAATTTTCTGAATCAAACTGTACTATGGTCGCTGTCTACGAACATTTGAATATTAGCGATTATCTTTATTTCGCAAATGTTCATGAGAGACAAAAACCTATTTGTGATTTAAGTAGTTGCAAGTTTTTTTGTAAGTTGTATTAAAACTAAATCGGTATTGTGTAACTTTAAATTATTCCTAGGCAAACATGTTTAATTTGCAGATCACATTTTATAGCGGTTTCACATTGTATAGGAATAATTTAACTATAAAAGATAACTGTAAAACGCTAAAAAAGTCAAGTGTGCATTACACATCAAGCGATTGAGTTTCTTATCCCTGTGACTTTTATCTTTGGAAATCCATTTGAAGTATGAGAAAAATGTAATGCCTTACTGAAAATTCTTTAAAATTTTTTAAAAATATTACTACAAATGCAACTTAGACACATATGGGATAACGCATATTAGTCACAATAATTTAAGTATATGTATAAAGCTGCATTCTATCAATCATAATTTTGTACCTAAGGTCAAGTACTTATTGCGAGCACAGTCTCCTTCTACATCTCGATGGGCACAATGGAAAAGGTATGAACACCATTGTTGTAGCTTTCATAGATTTCTAGAAAAATGCTTTGGAATGCAGAGGTGTCTGTCAGCAGCGCGCTTTCCGTTGCTGGTGGATGGGAAAAGCAGTGAAGCCAACCTGTTTGCTTAAGAGCTAAGGTTCAAAGTCCATATCCCACCTACTATGTTTGAAGAAATTGACAAGCTAAACCAATCAAGTTTCAGTCCTCGGCAGCACGAGTGGAAATGTGTCGGAAGGGAAACTCTATCTGTAGGGCTGGGCATCCCTGCACTTAAGGGTGAATTCGGTCTGAGCAGGGTAGAATTGGAGTCGTTGCGAATTGTTTAAAACTGCATTCAACGATATAAACCCCGTTAGTGATGTAACGTATCTAAACGCGAAACACATTGTTAATTTTGAATGAAGCAACAAAAGCAAGTGGTAGTTTTAACTTAAATGTTTACTTGTTATGCTTTTCATGTAAAAACCAAGTAGTTGCAGTAGTTTATAACTATCAGATACAAACTTGTTTGGTGCTTATCAAAGTATTCATTTAAAATAAGTAAAACAATTTTTTGTTTAATAATTTAAGGAGATGCAATACACAAAGTAATTAACTTATTTACACATTTAATAAACAAGATAACTGAAAATCTTATTTTTATTCAAATATCGAACAAAAGAAAATAAAAATGAAGTACAACGTTGGTAACAAGGTGATAACGGCTGATATCTGGCGAGGGAAAAATACCATACCTCTCTGTGTGTGTCTGTCTGTGGTCACTCCTAATGGACGGGCATCTGTAGACCAAAATATATTATAATCATCCTACCTTTGAGTGAGGACAGCACGGGGATCTCCTTGGTGTAACACAACGAAAACAGAAGTCAAAATCGAAGAGCCCTAGCGAGAGTGAGGGAGTTTAGTTTCTAACCAATTTGTTTTACGGATTTAAAATAACGAAATCACTATTTTTCTTCCCGACTGGGGTTGTCCTAGAAGTAAGAACATATTTAACTAGCTTTAACTTTTTAAGGGGCGAGGCTGCCTTTTTCATTTTTAACAAGCCTTTAATGAATGCATGTTATTGCCATTCTCATACTACTGTCCAAAACCGAAGCTGTTATGCGGAGCAACTTGCACCTCTAACTTATCTTGCTTTCCCATTCTCATTTTCGAAAGTGGTAGCTCTATTTCTTCCGTAAAAATTGTAGTTTATTTTCATCCTTTGATAAATCGGTTTCATCTCTTTTAGCCAAATTATCTGAGCGATTGCTTATCTCATATAATTGTCTACATATTTGTTCCATGTTTTCTGTATCGCTTGTTTGTCGATTATTTCATTGCTGTCGTTTACAATTATCAACATTGAATTTTAATTATTTTTATGAGTTTAAAACGTTTTATTCATGGTTTTAATTCAGTATTCAAATTACCAAAATAATCAAGGGTCAGTTAGAATGCCTCCCCTCCTCACTAAATGAGTTTTTAGTAAGACTGTGAATTTACCGTGATATTCTTATCTTCTTCTACGATAAAATAACTTCCTAATTCAACAGCTGGCAGCACTGGAAGTATTTTCTGACAGTGACATGCGTATAATTTCTGAATGCGGAAGGTGAATCGCCTATTTGCATTCATGAATGGCTGTGGTGTGTTCGTGGGGACACAAAAGTGAATGTCAACGTTGTTGGACCTTGGGTTCGATTTTATACTGTAGCTCAAGGATAATCCTCATTGGCTGATGAAAAGCCGACCAACCGCTCGCTGACTTCAGGTTACTTGTTACTGAAATACTAGAAAACTGCAGTTTTTCATAATTTTGAATATTATCGTTAAAATTTACCCGTATCTAAGCGGAGTTTAGTGGTACAAACATATTCCAAATATACCGGTCCATTTCGCTACTTATTAAAGTCCTTTCTGAGGTACACGCGACATTTTGCGGGCACTGTGGGTAAATCATTTTTCTCCCAAATTATCTGAAACATATTCATGAAATTTCCACTCTTTTTGAGAACATGTAGAAGTATGGAAATCTGCATTGCTTTCACTCTACTTAAGAAAATCAATTCAAAGTATTTTTATCTAGCTGTAGAGCGAGAGAGAGAGAGAGAGAGAGAGAGAGATAAAGGTTGAACTTTAAAGCATAATACTTTATTTATGTCTGAAATATTAAAGCGTACTAAAACCAATCCAAAATTCCATAGAATTAACTTTTTCTTCAATTGTAAAATACTAAAACATTCATTATGTTCAACTTCGAGCACGTAATTAAAAGTAATTGATTTTACTAAAATATTTTAAAGAAAATGATTAAAACACGACGGAATTAAATCTGACAGGCACATATTACAATACGCGTATTCTATACTGTATAACGATTATTAAAGTCGGTTAATAAGTGCAGAAGTTAGAAATGGCGGTACCTTCAGTTATTCCATGGAACATGGAACCAGCATTCTTTTTATCAGGGAATATTAGTAAATTCAGACCGATCATTAAAACCATAAATAAACTTAAAATACGTTTTTGGGAGTTTATTTATCAAAGCTGCTTTTGATCTCCTTTATTCTTCACAACAATGCAAGTCGGCACGCCAGTGCACAAATCACATAAAAGATTGCAAAACAATTTGATGTGTTACGTTCACATGACTTTCTCTACCCTCTGTTGTTTATTAGTGGGTATACAAACCATTCTTGCAAAAGCTTATTTTTCCATCTACTTCGTTTTAATCGAAATAAACCGTATCTGAAGTAGCCACAGATACAAAGGGAACAGCGATAGTCAGTTGTGTAAGAACTGGAGACGCTATACGCTGCCTTAAAATCCCATACTCTTTCCGTGACATTTCGGGAAACAAATGAAATCGAGAGGACTTCAAAAGAAAAAGTATCGAACAATTCGAACCATTAATAACGATGCCTTGGAAATGGCTTATGCCACAACAAAATTATTTTGGATACATTGTGTATTTTTAAAGAGATCTACATTTTGTGTAGTACGTTATTGTCTATCGCTTAACATATACCATTTATACAAAATTATACAAACTTCCTTCCGAATGAAGAGAAAATTCCCACAAATTTCAAGATGCACATTTTATTTGTCATATAAATATCTTTAATATATAGTATTTTAATCAAAATCGTTAGAGCCATTTTTCAGAAAAACAAAAATTTAGGAAAAAAGTTTCACTTAAGGGGTAGTTTGGAGTGGGAGATTTTCTTGAAAATCTTCGACTTGCATCTTCGGAAGGTACTGAATGTAAGTACAAAGTTTCATATTTATCCGACTTTTCGTTTTTGAGTTATGATGTTCACACATACATTTAGACCACACATATACACTTTTTCTGAAAATGCATTTCTGGATTCAGGGAACCTCAAAAAATGTTTTCCGATGAAAACTCGGTATAGAATTTTTGGGTGGAATGCAATACCTTCTCTACGTACTATGTAAGTGCTAGAAATAATAACATTGCGGTGGAGAGTCTTGCCACATCCACCATGCAGCCATGACTTCGCACCATCAGACTGCCTTATAATTTATCGAGCCACTGAAATAGGCACCATAAGGCACCACTTTGAAGACGAGACACTTTGAAAGTGTTTGTGCATGGTGTGCCTGAGGAAGAATTGTGATTTCTACTTCGCGGAAATAAATTGTTATATTAAATTAGGCAACAAAACCATAGAAAAGAATGGAGATTATATTGAAGGGTGAGATGAAACTCAGGAAAGTTAAAGCTATACCGAAAATAAGTTTTATTCATTTTTTTTGAAAATTAAATGAAACATCGGAGGCGTTAGTTTATGACGGAATAATGGTGCTTATTCACATTAACTTATTTGAGACTATATGAATGCGGGTAATCATAATGAAGCTTGAATTGTTTTAAAATATCTCCCCAGATTCAAAGTAATACTGAAGCAGAAAAAAAAACCTCAGGAAATAAAATAAAAACAAATGCTGTAGCCCATCCTATTTAGCGTTTCCCGTTTGCACCGCCAAACAACTCGTGCTTCACTGATTCAGGATTTTCCCTGCACGTACATAAATACTATTTTTCTCCCTTCTGCCCTGATATTAAATCTATGGAAATGTGCTGCAGATTTTCCGCTCCTGTTAAAAACATTTCATGCAGTTAATAGTCTTTGTTAGCCGAATGCAATAATTTAATGTAAAGGAAAATGGAGGGCAGTATACATTGCCACATTCAATTGTTTTATCAGTTGGAGGCTTTTTAATAACACTTCTTTTCGACAAAGAAATTAATGGTAGCTGTTGTCAGCTTCTGAAATTAAATTCAGGCTTTGCATAACGACAATTAGTTCCTGCAATCGAATATGGGATCTTCAGGCCTAGAAATTAAGGTAGCTCTTAAATGCCGTAACTTATAGGGGTTAAAACTTAAATGTTATTGTTAATATAGGTTTTAAATTTGAGGTATTATCTGTTTTGCTCCTAATGGCGTATCATATAACTTCGAGTTACTAAATTTGGTTCATGTGTATATTTTGGGATATTTTTCTTGTGGTACATATATACCTATTTTATTTCCTTCAGAAACGTTTACTTATTGCTACTTATACAGATAACGGTCTTAGAGTCAGCTTCTGTACTACCTTTCGTCTTAATGTTGTTGCGTTTTTAACAACCGCATTTACTTTGGGGTTCTTTAGAAATTACGCACCTACCTAGTATTTACTTGGGCTATTAGGATTGGATTGGATGGTGAAGCGAAGGGGATTGGACAGCGATCCAGAAATGAGGATGTTGTACCGACGTCCCACTCGGAGCGCCCCTGGGAGGGAGGGAGGAGCTGAAGGGAGACACTGGGCGGCCGGAACCAGGAGTAACGGCACAGCAATGGTAGGGTCCTTAGTTTCCAGATTGACACTCCACGCCCCGGCAGCTCCACTCAGGGTTCAATGCCTCCTCATGGGGCGGTCCTTATACCCCGGCAACCAACCGAAGGGACGGGACGGAGAAACTTCACAGAGAGCATCCTTTCCCCCTGCTACACTTCACCGAAACACCATCGCTGACATTTTCAACCCTGAAACAGAACAAACGCAGTGAAAGATAAATGGAATGAGTAATGGAACGAAATGGAAGGACTAGAAATTCGGGGGGTAAAAGAACGACTCCAGCATTCGCTGGGCAACCCGGTAAACCCCCTAAAAAAAAACATGGGTCAGAGTGGGCGGTCACCGGGGATCGAACCCTGGACCTCCTGAATGCGGCCCGCTCGGTTGTGCTATTATAACAAGAAAGCAGAATCAGGTTGTCACAAACCAGCATTTTAATTTTAATTTTCTCAAAGTGAACCGCATCGCTGATGCTTCTTGCTCGGTGTTGCCAGTTTTATTACAACAAAACGGAGGAACATTACAGCGAGAAATAAAATAGCGAAAGAAAAGTTACACAGAGGGACCACGACTGTACAAATACTTTTATGCTAAAACTTATGTTTGAAAAAATGTGCTTCATATTATGATTTTGCAAAAGTTTGTAACCATCTCTGTTTCGCAAGTACATGTTTTAGTTATTTCTGTTTTCCATCGTCTGCATGCAGTGACAGTGATACTTACGTTTTTTAGTTTTAAATTAAGCTGCGTTGCTATTCCAAATGTTCCACTGGAAAGCTCTCTTAATGTAGACGGAATTTGAACATTGCAACAGAATTTTCAGACAAGCTTAAAAATAGTTTGCCTCATTAAGGTTTTGCATCTTTGCCCAATCTTTTAGCAAAGAACAACCTTCACATGTTTTGAGACACTTACTGGTATATTTAAAGATGAAACATTTCTTTTCATTTGCACAAGACATTGAATTATTCGTTGCAATTATTCTTAAATAATTTTAATGACGAATCTGTCCAGAGTAAATGAATACTTCAAGTAAATATTTTGTTACGTATGTACACATAATGTCATGGAGCGGGATGGCTCAGGCGACAACATCCGTTGCCCAGATTCTGGAGGATTCGATTCCCACCGTTGCCCAGATTCTGGAGGATTCGATTCCCAGTGGCCGCCCACTCTATGGTTTTTTTTTTTTTTGTGGTTTTCTTCTGGTCGCCGAGGCGAATGCTGAGTGGTATATTCTACCGCGGTTTCTCTTTTCCCGTCATTTCATCTTTCTGTCTTTCATCTCAGGCAGTGTCTCCGGGGTCCGTAATGCGCCTGGTATGGACAGATGTTATGTTGATGAGCTTTGGAAGGATTTCTCCCGTTAACGATAGGGGTATTTGGCCTGCCTGAAAGGGCCGCTTCGTCGCCCTCTCGCGGGACTCTTCGCGTGTACTGGCGAGAGCGGGTGTTTCTACTGGAAGTGATAGGGACTTCTCTGTGATCCCGTTTGCCTGCGACCTCCTATGGCTCCTTTACTTCATCCCTGTCTCCCGGGGGTGATCGCAGTGTCGAGGTGTCCCCCTCCGGGAGTTCCATCCTACATCTTACACATATTGTCTTGAATACTACACCCTTTATTCAGTAATTTTAAAACGTCTATATATGTATATTGTGGAAACAACGGTCTGTAAATACAGTTCTGCACATGTGTGGCGATGAAGCCCTTTTCGCACCACAAGGCAGTTGGTCGGCGCATGCGTGCGTGTAAAGACGAAGAGCACGCCCTCTTCCAGCGACTTCTTCCTCGAACACTTTTTTGAGGGGTGGGCTTGATTGAAGTTTTAACATTCTTTAACCTGGTAGGTCATATTAATGAATGAAATGGGTGAAATGATTCTCAAACGAACCCGGAGTCCCCAGAGTTTAGAGTTATTGACATTCGGTTTTTCAGGATAAGGGAAAACCCGAAACTCACCCTAACCGAGATTCGAACTCAGGACCTCTTGAATGTGAGGCAGACACGCCACAGAGGTGGACTCCCTAACTTTTTTTGGTGGATCACATTACCTTAATGACCGTATGTAAAACTAGCTTTGCGCATGAAATTACGGAGCTTAAGCAAATTATATGTTATCAGTTCTATATCACAATCATAACCAGTAATCTTAAACAGGAATAAACAGAAATAGCTGTAAAAAAATTATTTCTCGAAAGTTGCAAGTGTTTCCATGATACTTCCTTATATTGTACAGCTACCCATAAGAATCTTATGGATCCCCATGGATAGAAGCAGTAATTTTTCCTCAGTTAAAGTGCCCACACTTGCTAAACCTTCATGCTGTTTGAATGTACTCAGGTGAATTTCGGAAAGTAGAAGTTTACCAAATAAGCATGGAATTAATTAGATGCAGTTCTGACTGTTTTCGTGATAGAATTTTGCACCATTTAAATGAATGTTGGTGATCAGGGAATATCCTGATAATTGGAAAGATGCCGTGATAATTCCAATATTTAAAAGAGGGAGTAAAAATGGCTGTAGGAACTATAGGAGTAATACATGTTATAAGATTTATGCAAACATTCTGGCAAACAGAATGAAAACTATAATGGAAGCAAATTTATAGCAGGGACAATACAATACTGGTACCTGTAAATACAGGTTGGCTACTGAATAATAAACATTTGTTGATAGAAGCCGTTCAGTGTGTCATCTGAAGATGCCCGCCAGAATGTCGGGCGAAACGTCAGGCGGTTTTTTATCGTTTAGACCACGGCCAAACGTCTCGGTTTGTTTTAAGAATTTTAATAATAATTTTTATAATGTTGCTGTGAAAGCTTACGTATGTACCACATTTTATACTTGAATCAGCACTTCTCGAGAATGCGAGGGAAGATAGAATCCCTCCACCCCAATTTTAGTTAATATGGATTATAAGATATTTTCATGATAAAATATATTTTTTAAATGTTCTGTGAATAGCCTATGAGGTCTTCCTAATGCAATACAGTTTTGTACATCTGGGAAGCCATAAGAGAGACAGAAAGCTAACTACAGAAGAAATGTAGAGCTCATTGAAATACGCAATCAAATGTTTTATCACATTAGCTGTTCTCGATTTATCAGATTAAGTTTTCTCAGGTTAAAGTGTTGCTCCGCGTGTATTCGTTAGGCAAACAGACACTTGCAATATAAACAGTTGTTTTTCGTTTCCTGTTGTGTTTGCAACCAAGTGTATATCGATTCATTTGAGATCATTTACAGACAAAAAAAAAAGTTATCTCTAGTAACGTAACGTGGCAAAAGGAAAAAAAATACTAGTATAAGTAATATGACATTATGTGCATATGTAATTGGCAGCCTTGTGAGCGTAGAACTCAGATTTTTAGTTAAATTCGACATAGTATGAAACAAATTAATATTTCCCTTATTTAAACTAACTATCTTCCACTTCCAAAATGAATATATATTTATCGTTGACTGTGATTTCCTAGAGGCTAATATTGTTTTCTTTCTTTTTCAGGTAAGAGAAGCGTTCTCTGCATTTTCAGCTGATGGTTTCTGGCAAGTGCTTTGCAGGTAACTAAGTTATGATCTTATTATTAACTATAGAAGCAAATTTGAAGTATGTGTGGTTTAAGGGGGCGTTCAGGAGTTAGAATCTTTTCTGTGGTTTTTGTCAAACTTTTTTGTTTCGATGTGGTTATCTTAGTATGCTTTAATAGGCGAAAGGATTTGATGAATTATGCTTCTAAATATGATATAAGCGAGAATATTTAAATGCCTGCATAACCCGAGTAGAGGGGCGTGACTCGAGTGAGCGTTACTGCCCGAAATTTTATTGTTATTGTAGTTATGCTCCTGTCTTTTGCAGTGATTATTAACCAATCTCAATTAATGTTTAAGAATATTCAGCTCACTTGTGTGAATAACTCCAAATTCCTTAAAACAATCAGATACAATTACATATTTTAGCTCTCAAAAATTTATCAAAACTTTAAATTTAAAACATTGACTATAATTGATATTTTAAGAGCAATACTTGAAGTTATTTTCATTACATATATGCACAGTATATCAAAAGCAGGAGCATTTTTCTGTTAATTTTATCTTCAAAATGTAGGAGTCAAATTTGAAGTCCATTTTCAGAGCAACTTTTTATCCATAGCAATTCATGCTAGAGGTCTGAAACTTTGTAGTATCAATCGTCATCTTCATCTGGATACATCCTTAAAATTTTATCAGATTTGGTCAAATAGGAAAAAAGTAGCAAACGGAACTCCTGCATATTCTCTTAAGTACTGTGGTTGGGAACATTTCCATAAATACAGAATAAATTTACAACTTAGACGTCAGCTCCTTCTTACGCTATGTACTTGAAAGTTTCACAACAGAGTGGTACCTTAAACCAATAAGAGATTAGACATCTGGGTAGGTGTGGAACACAACTGATAAACGTATTCTGCTAACTTTAAACAGGCATTACAGAAAACCAAAAGCATCACCACGTTCTTTTGCATCGGACTGTACATAAGACTTCAAAAACTCTAATGTGGCATTCACATCACTTTCTCATCCTGTATTTCTATTTCTTCTACATATTACCAATAATCTTATAGTTAACTGAGGTAAACATCTGCAGAAATAGATTCATTGCACATTTCATTAGAGATGCAAGAGGAATCGATTGTCAAGCGGATCCCATTATGTTGGCTTTGAAATTCCACTTTTTGCACAATATCACAAGAAACAAGAAGAATGGTGTCTTCGCACTAATGTATGATGTACTAGAAATTCAAACACATAACGCCATACATCTCGAAAACAGTTAATGCCACAAATAAATTTGCTTCACATAAATGCGTGCTTTTGCGAGATCTACATGTTTGGTGTAGTAGGTTTTTGTCTATCCTTTATGGTTTACCAGTTAGACAAGCTCATACAAAGTCATTCAGAATGAAGAGGAGACTTCACGTATACATTTTATTGGTTATGCACAAATCTTAAAATATACGATATTTTAATAAAAATCGTTCAAATAAACTTTAAAACATAAAAAATAACGAAACGTTTTTATGTAGAGAAACGTTGGGGGTGGTGTGACTCTCTCTCTCTCTCTCTCTCAATGGAGATTATTATAAAAAATATAGTTTTGATCCATATGCATAAAACATGTATTTCCGGTGAAATCTCGCTGTCGATGTTTTGATAGAATACAATAATTCATCTACCTACCATAGAGAAATGGCAGAGAAAATAAAAATAAGATAAATGCATAGGAGAATTTACAGTTAGCTCTAACTTCGACAGCTTTTACAAGCTTTCAGCATATAGCGCAATAGAAGCACCTGTTGAAGAATTATAGAATAAGTGTTGAATGCATCTTAAATTCCTTCTAGCTTTTGTGCAATTTGGCGCAACAACACAAAAACTTAAGTTTTTCTCCATATTTCAACAGCAGGTACGATTTTTAAACGAGAAGAGAACTGTCTCGGTAAGCGTTGATCTGCCCAACACCATACAGTTGTACATGGCCTACTCTTCAGCACACGGAACGGGTTTGTTGCGACATCTACTCTGATCCATATATCTACGTAAGGCTGGTAGTTACATGCTTGTTTGAATGTTAACTGGATTACTGCCGAGTTCTTGTGAAGGACGTTTGTTACCAATGCAAGGCAATTCTTATGCACTAAAGCACTTAGGCTACAAGGAGGGCAACTGTTGTGTACATTCACGAAGGACGTCAATGTCCCCAGTTGAATGTCTTGCCTTACGCAATATAGTTGTACTAAGAGGCGGCTCGAGGAAGTACAGATACACTTTATGAAGGATACAAACACTAAATTGACAGAAGGATGGAATGTTGAGCGGTAATAATATCATTTTTACTCCACAGAGAGCTTTCCAGAGAGTGCAAAAACCGTTTGATTGCTTCCAATTTTCATATTTTTACATTCTCTACTACGTATAGTAAGTGGGGGAAGTATTGCATTCCACCCAAAAATTCGATACCGAGATTTTACCGGAAATATGTTTTGAGACCCCCTGAATCCAAAAAAAAGCATTTTTGGAAACATGTTCGTGTGTGTGTCCGTGTGTCTGTGTGTGTCTGTGAACAGCATAACTCAACACCCCAGATTACCCTTTACATGGATCATTTTTCGAAATTTTTAATTTTCTCAAAAATGGCTCTAAGGATTTTGATTAAAATATCATATGTTTAAGATATTTTCATGACAAATGAAATGTATATCTCGAATTTTCTGGGAATGTCTCCAAAAGTATTCTTCATTGTGACCGACTTTTGCATAACTGGTAAACCATAAGAGATAGACAAAATTTTACTACACAAAAAATGTAGATCGCGTTAAAATACACAATTTATGTCATGTACATTTTTGTTGTTGAATGAACCATTTTCGAGATATTGCTTGTTATTCCCTTAAATTTTGCAATACTTATACTTTTTCTCAAATTCGTTATTCATTTTTTTTATGTCCTGGTCATGCAAAGAGAATGAAATGTGCCGCATGGCAACCAGCGGTTAAAATATTTGACTATCGCTTAATACCTACCATATTCCCCTTGCATCTACAAGAAAATTAGCAATAAGATTAACATCTGGATTGACATGAAGCATATGGAGAATAAGCGTTTGTAAAAATATTTGTACAAGAGTAGAGAAAGTCTTGTAAGTGTAACACATCAGATGTTTTCTACAATCTATTCCTGCAAAAACTTTTTTTCCCCTTTCTTGTCTTTTTACCCCTACATACCTGTTAAACTTTCCAGATTGCTTTTAATTCACATTTTATTTTATGTAAAAAGGGGTTACGGGAGCTGAAGCGAGTCAAATACTTAAAAGCTATATGCTTTGAAATTCCACACTTTTTGCATGAAATTCCAAGAAATAAAAGAGTTATGACCATGCACTTCAAAAAATACAAAGCATTGGTGAATTTAAACTAACAAAAACGAATATTTCGGAAATGGTTAAGCGAAAAAGAAAAGTAGGAAATGAGGAGAAAAGTAAAACAGCAGACAAACTCCATGTCTTAGCATAATCTCCATTTTTCGCTTGGTAAGATTTGATCTATCTCTTATGGCTTATGAGTTAAACATAGCTTCACAAAATACATTCAGAATAAAGAGGACTTCACAGGCTATGCGTAGAAAATTCAAGATAAACATTTTATTAACCATATAAATAATTTAAATGTGTAATTTGCTATTTTGAGAAAATCAAACACACGACACATCTTACTAGTAAACGATGGTCTGGAGGAGAAATGTTCTTCAAAAAGTTCAGGTTGCATTGTGCAAGTTTGGTATTTATCAGACTTTTGGTGAGTTCCTTTCTTTCTTTTTTCTTCTTTTCTTTCTTTCTTTCTTTCTTTCATTCTTTCTTTCTTTCTTTCTGCACACATGCACGCGTGCGGTCGCGGGCGGGCTCAATGATATTTTTCTAAAGACGTTTTCTGCTGTTCAAGGATCCTCAAAACATGGATATAATTCCAAATTAAAGCAAATCACCCGGCGGGATTAGGAACTGAATTTATAAAATTGAAAATGCGTCGTACATCGTAAAAGCAGACGAAAAGCTTGTGCATTTCTAGCTGGCCCTAGCGTGGGTAGAACATTTTGATGTACGGTTCCCAAAGCTGGTGAATATTTTGGAGACTCTGATGTCCGTTTCAATTACATTATCAGCCCGACTAACGTACGACAGGTAAACGCATGTTATCTTAGCCGCTAGGCTGATGATGTTACCACATTTTCTCACTAGTCTCAAACTCTGCCACGGTAACGCGATGTTGGAAACGGTTGTAAGAATAAAATCTGCACCTTTGTACTTATTGTACAGATCTCAGGGACTGTGCATGGAATGTAAGTTCCGGACACATAAAATTGGCTATGATTGAGCTAAATGGTACAGAAACAGTTGAAACCACCTTAAACAAAATGAGCAGCGAATGGGGTAGGAATGGCTGCAAGGTACTCGCCAGACACTCGCCAAATATGTCCATCTCTTATTGGTTTGATGTCAAAAGTTTGGCTCTCGAGCCCTAATCAATGGACAGTGGTCGATTTTCAGATCAGGAGCAAAGGAGGCCGGGAGAGGAGGTAATGCAAACATTATGTGATAGACAAATATTTATATTTATCTTGTAGAGCTTAAAAGACATAATATAAGTCGTATAAAGTTACAGATTAAAGTTAAGTGCATGCAAATCTTAAAGGGCACAAGTATTAATTGCAAGTAATAAAGTGAAGTGGTTGGGTGAAATTGGCTTGTAAACAATATCCTCTTTTATTATATAAGTCATTTGAACGGTACAGTAGATATGGACAACAAACCGAAAATTATTAGCCTTATTAAGCAAGTGTATAGCGGAAGGTTGCAGAGTTGTGAAGCATCAACAATAACATCGAACTGGTGGAAGAAATATCACGAATGTAGTACTGGACATGCAAGCCAGCTGGCGTATTTAATTATAAATGCATAACGCAGTCCGCACAGCACCAGAAGCTTCAAAATATATCACAGCGGGATACAATTAAAATTAATGGACATGTGAAGAAAACCGTTTAATAAATGAAGTGTTCAGGAGAGTTAAAAAAGTATTTTGCCTTGAATGACTCACTTAACAGGTTAGGATTATCGGGTTATCATTATTATTATTATTATTAATTAATTAATTAATTACCTTCTACTAATAAGAGTTGCTTGCAAAGTAACAAGAGCAGCAGACATATTGATTTTGAAGTATAAAGTATCACAAACAAGCAGGGTAAGGAACTGAATTACTCGAAATGAAGCATGTAAAACGGAAAAGCATTACAAAATGTTACAAAATATAGCATTTTCGCATTACTTGAAAAGGGTTAGCAACTTTCTTTATACTGCTTTTCTTGCTAAACTCTGATAATAACTTTTATTTAGGATAACACTAGTTTCAAATTAACTTTGGAAAGGAAGAATCAGAATAAAAAGATTCAGTGCCATAGTCGGGATTCGAACCCCGATCTTCAGCTTTCCGTACCGTTGCTCCGCCATCTGAGTTACGATGTCGATATGATAAAACCTCATGAAGTTCTCCATGTGAGTCCAATTTTCCTGGTAAAACAGAAGACATCCTTAACTTCTTCTGACATAACATACTCCAATGTCGATTTATATTTTCATTTTGATTCTACCTTTCCAACCTACGTAATAACAATTAGTAAAACCGAATTGATTATTGTCAACAAATCTAAAACTGCCTTGGATCCTAGCCTTCGTGGCTATGCAAAAGCCGCCAATCAACTTGGGTAGCCAGAAAGGGGTGGGTGGAGCCATGAATGGAGAGGAGCTACTTTACTAATCCTTTACCAACTTAACACGCAGTTAATTATATCGGTATGCATTCTTTTACGCCCAAGTATACTCCATACCGTTTTAAATTAGTGTATTAATCTGAGAACAATATGAGAGTGTCCAAGCACATTTGCATCCCCAGCACATCTTTGAGATGCTAAAAGAAATGGAAAAAAAGGGGGCCCCTCTGGTAACGAACTGTTTCCCGTTCCCTTGTGACAATCGGTCATGCTAGCCACTACACCACTGGGGACCACCAGCTACCAGTCTTCTACTACCTCTACATAAACAAATCGTAATCCAGTGTAGTTGCCCAAGCAAGGTTATACTTTGTTTCTAACAGTATAAAACAGAGTATATTTGGTTCCTCCTGACAAGATGCAGGCAATTTCTATAGAACACTCTACGATGCCACTCGTAATAAGAGATTGCTATATTGAAGCGCGATGTATCAGCTGTAGAAGTCTCAACATCTGAACATGCGCACTTTTTGTAACGGGGAATTTTAAATTTCAAGTGGCCCACTACTTTCTTCTTAAGGGGAGATGTATAGTTAATTACAAGCTCATGCAAAATGAGTTTTATCTACCACACTGTTTATTGTAAACAAATAAAATTTTGCATACGTGCTTGAGAGGCCATAAGAAAAACATTTTTAACCTCCACCAAAAAAAAAATTCCTCCCCCTACATGAAAATATTCACATTTATTACCGTACTTTTTCCTGGAAAATCAATCATGCAATGCAACTGTGAATTTATACTTTTTCTGCATAATGAACATAAACTGTACTATATTTATCTGCATTTATACTTACCTACATATTTTGAAAATGTTGTAAACTAGAATAACCTTTTTTCGCTGTAAAATAATAATGTAGTACAAGAAATGCATTATATTTTAAGTTCATACAGCAAAAAATCTTTATTGATGTTATAGTAAACAGCACAGAACTTTTCCCTTACGTTATCTTTAATAGTTTTTGAGATAAAGGTACACATATGTTTAAAAATGTAGGTTACAGTAAATTAAGATTGAAAATAATATTGACTCACATAAGCCCTAATGTACATTAAATCCGTGACGTAGCATCCACTAATAGAAAGCAAACAGCGCAATGCAGATTTATACCTTTAGCCTTAGCCTGCAAGTATTTAATAATTAATACTGATTGTTCATAGGAACGAATAAAGAAGCTATAAGAGGCCTTACTACAGAAGAACGCAATATATTATCATACTTTCCAATATATACGGTTTGCCCTTAAAATGTAGGGGAACGTAGGGCTTGCGTCATTTTTGCGGCTTTGTGGGCACATTCAACGTGTTCAGATTTTCACCACGGACATGAGAAAGCAGTAAATTATATTGTATTATATTGTAACTTAATATTACGGGGTGAATGTACCGTGCTAATTGGTAAACAGTGCTATGATAGGCCGGAGCTTATCTGTGCGTCGATCCTTCAACATAATCATGGTTCCCCTGCACTGAGCGGCAACAAAATGCACAGCGTGCGGATTTAACATTTTATTGTACCGCTAGTGATTTATAGTAACCAGCAGTAAATAGGCGCAGACATTCAGTAATAGACGACGTGAATTGTAAAGTTAACTTCTTCATGTGAATTGTTTATCTTATTGCCGTTTGTGACTGCGGGATTCAGGTTTCCTATTTTTGTTGCAGTTTTTGTTTATAGTTCATGTTATGAAGCGTAAAATATGGACTGGAAATGTGTGCATACCCAAGAAAGTGGTGTTCTTTACTTCAATGGGTGTTTATTCTTGTACCAGGAAGAATTTCAGCATGTGTGATTGAAAGAAACAATACTACCATGTCTTCAAGGATTCTCATAAAGCGGAAGTCCCTTCATTTTACGTGTAAATTTTGCACGTAAAGTGCGCTTAGCATTTTACGTATTTTAAATTTCATGTCAATGCAAAATTATTGCGCTTTGCTGGACGAGAGGCATTTTTACTATAGGCTACAATTTTAGAAACTTGGCAAGTATGCATTCTGTATTTTAAAATCAAAATGATTGAAAAATAAAAAAAAGATATGTGTTAGACTCACATGACTTTCTCTACTCTTGTACAATCTATTTTTACAAACCCTTATTCTCCATATGCTTCATGTTAATCGAGATGTTAATCCTATTGCTAATTTTCTTGTGGGTACAAGGGGAATTTAGTAGGCTTTAAGCGATAGCCAAATCTTTTAAGAGCTGGTTGCTATGTGGCGCATTCCATTCTCTTTGCATGTCCAGGACATAAAAAAAATCCGATGTGTTACACTCACATGACTTTCACTACTTTTGTACAAACTATTTTTACAAACTCTTATTCTCCATCTATTTCATATTAATCGAGATAAACATTTGCAGAAACGATCTTTTGACATGCAAAGAGAATTACATTTTACACATAGCGACCAGTTCTAAAAATATTTGACTATCGCTTAAGGCGTACTATGTTCCCCTTGTTTTGTGTTTGCAAGGGCAATATAGAAATACAGTAGCCTTTAAGCATAGACATATCACTTAATAGCTGGTTGCTAGGTGCAGCACCATTCTCTTTGCCACAGATTAATACTCTTTGCATATCCAAGACAAAAAAAAATGAATAACGAATTCCCATTTGAGAAAAAGTATAAGTATTGGAAAATTTAAGGGAATAACAAGCAATATCTCGAAAATGGTTCACTCAACAACAAAAAAATCTATATGACATAAATGGTGTATTTTAACTCGATCTACATTTTTTGTGTAGTGAAATTTTGTCTATCTCTTATGGTTTACCAGTTATGCAAAAGTCGTTCACAATGAAGAATACTTTTGGAGACATTCCCAGAAAATTCGAGATATACATTTTATTTGTCATGAAAATACCTTAAACATATGCTATTTTAATCAAAATCGTTAGCCATTTTTGAGAAAATTAAAATTTTGTAAAAATGTTCCGTGTAAAGGGTAATCTGGGGTGGGGGATTTTCTTGAAAACCTTCATGTCGCATCTCTGAAAGATACTGAACCTAAATACCAAGTTTGGTGTTTATCCGACTGTTCGTTTCTGAGTTATGCTGTTCACAGACAGACAGACACAGACACACACACACACACACACACACACACACTCGGACATGTTTCCAAAAATGCTTTTTTGGATTCAGGGGGTCTCAAAACATGTATTACCGGTGAAATCTCGGTATCGTATGTTTGGATGGAATACAATACTTCCCCTACTTACTATACGTAGTAGAGAAAGTAAAAATTGCAACCATGAAGCTGTGTCTCCTGCTTATTTCCGTGGCTATTGGAGTGGGTTTTGTTACCCAGTTGTTATTAATCATATCTCAATATGGAATCCAACGTTTCTAGATAAACGCATGCTTAGCTATTAACTGGTCATAGAAAAAGTACGAGGCAACTGCACGTTTTGATATTAATACACCCCTTACGAAGTCCATGATGAGAAGTGCCTAACAGCTTTTTCTCGCCTTGCCTGTTCAAATCCTTCTGCTTGGTCCAATCATCTTTGTTGAAACTTTTATCTACGGTAGCTTTGGCGCTTAAAGCAAATCCTTAAAGAAAGAGGGAGGCAAGGTTAAGGGTTTGAAGTAGAGGAACAGGCCATTAATGCATGTTTTGGTAGGATCAAGGCTGCTTTACTTGGAGATTAGCTAGCTGTGATAGCACACAAAAGAAACTGCCGGTTGGAAATCCTTTCTTATAAGTGTATCAAAGTCTCTGCCGTATTTTGGGCACATAACAGGTAATTTGGATGCAATTGCTTGCCAAGCGTTGCATGAGATCAAAGTTTAAACTCTTGTACTTTCTACTGGTGCTACAGCAAAGGTAAACGAAAGCTAAGATTGTAAACATACCTGTATCGTTGTTATTACTGGTCACACCTACTCTCCTTTTTACTTTTAAGCTGTCCAGTTCCAGTATTTCTATTGTTTCACAGTACCGTAGCAAGAGTTAAAACATATACCGGTGGGTGTTAATTTTTATGTTTAAAATAACAAATACAGTATTCGAAAATTCAATAGCACTTTAAACCTCGCCCTAAATTAAATATAAAAGTTTCATAAAACAATCCTAGTTGTGCCTTAGACATGCCTTGTGCCTTAAACGTTTCTTTATTTAATCAGCACAAATTGCAATTAAAGTCCAGTGAGGTTCGTGACGATGTGAAAAACTAAAAATATTAGTTAGCAATCTTAAATATATCGGGCCATTAAGGGAAAACCTAAGCTTCTTTTTTTTAATCTGCTATTCTGAAATTTAGCAGATCCTTTGCGAAATAAACGCAAAAATGTTTTAGGAAAAACTGCACGTGATCCGCCTTGAATTTGTTATGGATTTAAACCAAACCAGAAACATACTGACAATGTTTATCCCTCTTACCTAAGGTAGAGGAAGTATAACAATACACCAAAAATTAGATATGGAGATTTAATAAGAAACATATGTTTTCAGGTCACCTGAATGCAGAAAAGGACATCTTTAGAAAAGTCTGTGTAGGTGCGAGAGAGAGAGAGAGAGAGAGAGAGAGAGAGAGAGAGAGAGAGAGAGAGAGAGAAATAGCATAACTCATAAAAGAAAAGCCGGTTGAATATAAAATTTTGCATTAAGCCAGACCTTTTTAAACAATATTTGCATTACTTTTTTCGGAGAAAAAAAAAAGAAATGCACCTACTTATTCCAGGCGGAAGAGTATAGATGTCATCATCTTAGGAGATTATTCATATACAAAGATGAATGACAAATTAGAAAATCATTTTAGTCAGGTATTTCATCAGGTGGAAAAATATTTTACGCACTTTTTGTCACAATATAGTTCACATTCAGAACAATTAAGGCAAGTCTCATTTTTTATTATTTTCATTTTCTTTCTAGCACCTCGTTTTAGCGCAATTTACGCTGATGCTACGTTGTCGCAACAGTGGGTGAATAATAACTAATTGATCAGTATTACTCACACTTCTGTGGTATCCCTCGCTCGCTCATTCATATTTTCAATATATTGATCACTACCTACATTATACTTCATTTTTATTTCTTTTTATTGAATGTTTAAATAAACATTTCCTAACGTGTTGATTGTCTCGTCTATTCCAAGTTTTAAATGAAATTGTTTACTTTAGTTATAAGGTCACGTATCTATTTGGTGTTTACCTTAAGTTATAATGACCAAACATTTACTTTCTTATATTGTTTCAAAATTAAACAAAGTTTGTGGGTTTTATTTTTTTTCATACATATTAAACATGTTGCTGAACATATACGAAAGAGCGTCTTGGGAATTAAATTCTACTAGCAAAGTTAATATGTTTCCGTAATGTGGTAACAACTTCGCAGCAGTATCGTAAAACAGCACGCTTTCTGCTGTGCATCGGATTTGACTTGACCCGTCAAGCGTAATTTTCCCACCCCATCTGCAAGGCAAATCGCCATCAAACATCTCTGCTAGCCAAAGCGTTTTCTACACATTTATGAAAGATAGACTGATTGTAAACTTCTTCAATGCACTCGTTGAGATTTACCTCTGGATGAAAGAATTGCATCCATACCCGCTATGTATATAATGACTTTTATCTAAACAACTATTGAAGTACTTTTAATTCTTTTTGAGCTTTAGGTATTTAGAAAGCCTTAAGAAATAGACAGAAATTAACAAGCCAGTTTCGTTAAAATGCATAATTTATACCAGGTTTTTTTTATTGTTTTATTCCGTTAACATATCCGATATAATCATTGTTTGAACAACCAACATTTTAAGCAGTGTGTTTTTAACTGCTATATAACAACTCTTTTTAATTTTTTTTTTAAAAAACATGTCTGTGCGTGTACAGTGTAACACAAAATGAAAAGTCTTATAAATGCCAAATTTAGTAACTTCTCCTCGGCCTTGATTCTGTAGGAGTATGTCAATGGATTTCAATCGAGTCAAAAGGAAGCTGGTATCCAAGTTTTCGGTCATAATATCTCGTTGGTATTCTCCAGGGTGCGGGTACCCTTCTTTTTGACTCGGCTGAAATTCCATGAAGTACTCCTATTGGTATTTCAAGTTTAGCGTCTTTTCTGGGAATTGCCTTTGAAGTTCTCTTCATTCTGAAAGACGTTTTTACACTCTCTACTATGTTATAGTAAGTAGATGAAGTATTTTGTTGCATTCCACCGAAATGACGCAAAGAGAACAATTTTCACCGAAATTCATGTTTGGATGTACCCTGAATAAAAACGGGAATTTTAAGAGAAATATCCGTGTGTGTGTGTGTGTGTGTGTGTGTGTGAGAGAGAGAGAGAGAGAGAGAGAGAGAGAGAGAGAGAGAACTATATAACTCAAAGACGCAAAGTCAGATAAATACCGAACTTGGTAGTTAGGTTTATTACCTTCCAATGATGCGACACGAAGGTTTTCAAGAAATCTCCCACTCTGCCTATTATATGGAACATTTTTCGAAATGTTTTAATTTATAAAAGATTGCTCTAATGATTTTGATTAAAATAATCTATATTAAAGATATTTACGTGACAAATAAAATGGATATCTCGAATTTTCTGAGAATGGCTTATGAAGTCCTCTTCATTCGGGAAGGAATTTTGTATTACCTTGCGTAACTGGTAAACGTAAAGGGATAGACGAAGACGTATTTCACAAAGTATAGATCTCTTTAAAACACCAGTTTATTTCAAATACGTTCTTTTTTGTATTCCACCCAAAAATTCGATACCGAGATTTCACCGGAAATACATGTTTTGAGACACCCTGAATCCAGAAAAAGCATTTTTGGAAATATGTCCGTGTGTGTGTCTGTGAACAGCATAACTCAGAAACGAATACTCTGAATAAACACCAAACTTGGTATTTAGGTTCAGTATCTTCCAGAGATGCGACACGAAGGTTTTCAAGAAAATCCCCCCACCCCAGATTACCCTTTACATGGAACATTTTTCGAAAATGTTTACTTTCTCAAAAATGGCGCTAACGATTTTGATTATAATATCATATGTTTAAGATATTTTCATGACAAATGAAATCTATATCTCGAATTTTCTGAGAATGTCCCCAAAAGTATTCTTCATTGTGAACGACTTTTGCATAACTGGTAAACCATAAGAGATAGACAAAATTTTACTACACAAAAAATGTAGATCGCGTTAAAATACACAATATATGTCATGTACATTTTTTTTGTTGAATGAACCATTTTCGAGATATTGCTTGTTATTCCCTTAAATTTTCCAATACTTTTACTCAAATGCGTTATTCATTTTTTTTCTGTTCGGGTAATGTAAAGAAAATGGAATACTCCACATAGCAACCAGCTCTTAAAATATTTGACTATAGCTTAAAGCCTACCAATTCCCCTTACATCTACAAGAAAATTAGCAATAAGATTAACATCTTGATATCTCGATTAACATGAAGCATATGGAGGATAAGCGTTTGTAAAAATAGTTTGTACAAGAGTAGAGGTAGTCATGTGAGTGTAACATATCGGATTTTTTTTTTATTATTTCATAAGCGATTATTTTAGTCCAGTTCTTAAACATATGACTATCGCTGTTCTCTTTGTATCTATAACCTGTAGCGGGAAATGGTGGGTCGACTCTTGCAACGTGCTGTTGTAGTGTTCCTCTTCCTCGGCTAGTGATGCTCGTCGGTAGTTGAGTACTCCATTCCTACCTAATTGCTAAGTTTCTGTAATCTCAGGTTCTAGTGGGTGAGGCAAGTTAAAAAATACATTGCAACAGCACGCTGCAAGAGTCGACCCACCATGTCCCGCTACAAACCAAATGTGTAATGTCCCTATTTTGAAGTAACATTATGGTTGTTTTGTTATTTAACATTTTTGTAGCCCCACGTTGTGGTAGCCAATTTGCGGCGGTATTTATGTTATATTTATTTATTGAGCCCCACGTTTGGGAGCCAATTTGCGTTGGTAAATTTATAATATTATTTGTGTATGTGTGTTTACTTCACACGGTGAAGCCATTTTGTGACGTGATTCATTTGTTAGGTTTGTTAGCTCCATCTGGTGTTAGCAATTTGCGGCAGTATTAGTTTTTGTTTGAAAGAATGCTACTGTTATTTTATTTAATTTTGGTTCTCTGTCCTCCGGCTAGCTATTATCCTTTTGGTTGAGCACTTCTCTTTATACAGGTTGTGTAAACGGAAAGGAATCTTTTATCCAAAGATAACACTGATGAAAGAATTTCTTTTATACTTTTATTGTCGAAGACTGTCACTATCGCATTTACACATTGATCTTGACACTCGCCAAACTGAAACTGTTATAATAACTTCATTACTGATCACTCTTAATTCGCGTACTTCAACTTTTTGTATAATTAACTTTACAACACTTAAGATTTTTCATAATTCCGCTATGCGTAACTTGTGAATCGATAGCCGACGTGTAATATTTCTGCTGGACTGAAGGCGACGTGTATCATACAAATATTTTCGACGAACTGTCCGGAATGCGACGTGTAGTGTACAACGAATTTTGATGAACTGACGGGGTCTTTACCTCTAACCTACCTTTTATACTCCTACACCCAGATATGCCTAAAGATTATAACTGAGCTGCAATTGGCTAATAAAACGCGCCAACATTAGCGTCTATTTTTATATCCAATGAAAATTATGAATACATATGCTCAAGGGAAATGTTTCAGCAATTTCTAAAAGAAAAACGCGCCAATATTACGTAACTTCCTCGTTTCCAATAATGATAAACAGCTCACCCCCTCGCTGCATTTTTGCACGCTATTATTGTCAGTTTCAGTAAGGCAGTATAAACTTACTTCTCAACAATAATTACAATCAATAAACATCTCAAATCAATGTCACATAAAAAATGCATATTCATATTACAATCATTATTTACATTTAAGTAATTTGTGATACAAATTACTGCATCAATTTCTGCAAAGGCTTATTTGGATTAAAATATAGTAGAAGGAAAAATAAGCTTTAGTAAGAATAGTTTGCATACCCACTAATAAACATAGAGAGTAGAGAAAGTCATATAAGTGTATCACATCAGATTTTTTTTATAACTGACAAACCATAGGGGATAGACAAAAATTTACAGCATAAAAAATGCATTTTTGTCTCAATAATTTCCGATTTCTTCGTCATTATTGGTTTGAATTTTCAATACTTTATTCTTTTTAATCATCATTTGCTTGTTTCAAGTCGACAAGCAAACAGTATGGAATTTCAAAGCCAACACATAGCGACCCGCTTTTTAAAAATGTGACTATTGCTTCAGCTTTCTGTGTCCTTCTTGCAACTAAAAAGAAATGTATATTACCAGGATTAACATGTAGCACAAAGAGGGGTAAGGTTTTTTGAAAGAATGATTTGTATAAGAGGGGTAGAGAAACTCATGTGAATCTGACACATCAAATATTTTTTCTTTCTTCATAAGCTTGTGCAAAGAGTAAATAATATGAAGACTACCGTGTTTGGTTGACTTTGGTTTTACCCTTTGTATACTTGCAGCAACAATAAAATGCCATATCTGGTGAATATTTATAATAATTTACAGGTAGTCAGTAAAAATAGAAGCTTCAGTATAAATGGTTCATAAAACGGTTATGAAAATAATGGTTATGGGAGGGGAAGGCCGTGTGATTGCTGTAAATCAGAATTTATTTCCCACTATTTATTATTGGCCTCTTATAGTTAATTACTTCATTTAGCAGCTCTTTACCATCTAAAAGTTTCTCACGATATAGATATATATTTTAAAATATATCTCTATCGTGGAAAGCTTTTGCACACGGGTGCTTTATTAATTCATTCGCCTTCTTTCTCTTGATTTTTCAATGAAGGCAATTAACGGGCTTTATTAAGTATTCTACAATCAATTAAAACTTTCAAGTAATTGCCTAGTTCCCCCACTTGAACCTTGTATAGGAATTAATTTGGGGTCATTCAGTAAGACTCGGAGATAGGAGGAGGTTTATTCTTTGAAAACATAATATACTTCATTGATTCTCCTTTTGTTATATGCAGAGCGAGTTTGTCCAAGAGATCTGAATGTTAGCGTTTATCATATGTTAATGAAAAACTAGATTATCCAGGCAACTAAATCACGACCTTTATAAATGAGTAAAAATGTCATATACAGTATTTCATCTGGACTTGTTTCGCTTACTGTAGTGCTGTAGAATAGAAAATCCCAAATAAACTCTAGATTAAAGCTGTGTTATCTCCACATTTCTTGACACTATGTCACTTGGTCTTGAACGTGGTGCGGTTTTGAAACGTTTTCGAGGTGTAGATTCACCTCACCTTCAGCTGAAGATAACTTAAATGCCTGGGATTTTTATGGCTATGTAAAATAGGCTTGTTTTCCCGGCATTAACGATTTTCTAAATATTCATTGCTGTTCGTCCGAATTATTCTATATTTGAAGCAGCGCACCTTGGAATTTTAAGCGATCGTTCTTTTGTTGTACGTGTTTTCGAGATTAGAATGTATAGTTTACATTTAACGCCTTTAAACAGTTGACTGTCGACTCCGTCTCCTGTATGTACATCCAAAGCAACAGGTATTTGCTGCTCCGAAAACACCGGAAGCATTCGCTGTTGCTGTGTTCATTTTTAACATGTCGATAAATGGAAAATGTATAGAGTTATTTCGGTTCTACTCCTCCTTATATTTTAACTGCAAGTAAAATTAATGTTTAATTCTTGTATACGGCGGTACTACTTATATATTTGAATTATACGGCATTCATGCTTAAATACAAAAACGTAACTTAACCTCCTTCATTTTCAAAATAAATACTACAAGAAATTGCACATTAGTAGGAACGAGGGTTTACACAAACTATAGGTATTAATTTATATTTTATTTGGTTTTCGTGTAGACCTATATTAATTTTTGAGCCTACGTTGAAAGCAGCCAAGTGCAGCTTTTATGTGGCCATAAACACTTTAAAGTAATAAAACATATAAAATAATAAACTTAAACATTAAAAATTAAATTTATAACATATAAAGTAATGGAACATGCTGTAATAAATAAATAAACACCTTAAAATAAACACACTGCGTTTATACAAAAAACAAACAACTGACATTCCAATCTCGTTAGATCGTACTGCTAGACACCTGCCTATAACCACTCGGCAATCAGCACACATTTGACACTCACAACTCGATATGACCGATGATGTCTTGCCTTGCCGCGAGATGCCAGTGTGAATCTACGCTTCGAGACCATGAATATGTTATTCTAGCGTATATACATTATGATTAACAGGAAATAGAAAAATAAACCTTTTATGAATACGTATAGATAGGGGAATAAATGATTAGTAGGGGAAATATGACAGACACATAAGTTTCATGTTCGTGAATGGCCTGCTGTCTCCTAAGTCTGCAAAGACGCCCACTTGCTATAGACGTGTCCAATGTTTTAGCGATTCATTGTTTTTGGAATATACTCATTTGTATTTATTTGTGCATTGCAAACTTAACACACAAAATGCGCAGTTTTGGGTTGAAACATATAAAGAATATTACGCGAATAGCTGTCGTAGATTTTTGTAATATTCTGAACTATTTATTTTGTAATCGTAACATCGAAACGCGGAATAACTTCAGTGTTTCACAAAGACAGTTAATAACCATATCTTACAGTTCCAAGACAATGTCTACGGATATTACTGCAGTATGAACTCCAACTTTGAAGAACTGGCTCAGAATTGAATTACTTTTTCTTTGCATGCTCCTTCAGAATTATTTTATGACTCAAAGCGAGGAAGAAAATAAGAATCTGAATCCAGTTTATGGAGTGGAATCTCGTTAAAGTAAAATCAAGAGCCATTTGAGTTCGATTTGTGCGGCCATTTAAATGCAGTCTCTAGTTTTTACGACCTACAACCAATGAATAGGAAGAGGCAATAAAATTCTTGTGCAAGCGGAGCTAATCTGGAAGGTCGTAAACAAATTGTCGCACAGCATTAAAAGTCGGGATGCTGCACTGTACCGGATGTTTTTATGTGTATCGTCATATTTTAAGTGACATTGTGCTCTCTACTAGGATTAGTGCGAAGCTTTTTGTGCATTAGCGCCGCGCCGTCTGCAGCGTAAATCATCCTAGTTAAATTTGCTTCAGTGTACTCCATTCCCCGGCTGGGTGTCCGGAAATAGAGTGTCCAAACCGGGTGTAACAGTTTTCATGCAAATTAACGCACGCGTTTCATTAATACCAACATTGTACGTATGTAAAACCCTAGAAGTAGGTTGATTAGTTGTGACATAAACATTCTAGAATTGCGTTGACTACTCCATGCATACCTGCGTGTTTTATATTAACTAATAGCGTTTAGCAACGCCTCAGACATCTACCAATCACGGTCGTTTTTCTTATAATGTGCTTCCAAGAATGCGATTTTATCGGATAAAAGGTCGGTTCGTTAGTGAACCGTATTAGTAGATATTTTAGTCCATTCAACTTCGGTTTCCAATAGCGAAAAGCAGATATTTTTTTTTATTTTAGCTTATATTCATTTTGGGGTTAACTATTTTCTCATTCCACTGTTGGTATCATTTGTTAGTATTCCTTAACACATTCAATTGTCCATAATGTTAATGGTAATGTATTATATATCATAGGTCCTTTATTGTATGGATTCCTTTCTGAAGATATATTCTTGCCTTCTTTGTACTGTACATATGGTAGCTACTATTGCGTGTAATAATGCACTTATTTCTTTCAACAAATAAAATAACTTTACAAACATAAAAACAAAACGTTACAAAAATAAAAAAATGGTACATAGTTTTAACTATTTAAGGCGTGAAATAACTTAATTATAACAAAAACATCAAAAATAAAACCCATAAATTTAAAAGTATATGTGGAACAATAAACGGAATTTAAAAAACGAGAAGAGAAACAATGCTAACATTTTATAAAACTATGGCTGTACCTGTTCTGACATCTGGTGCAGAGAATAGGCTCTAAAACGGTTAGATAGAGGAATGATAGAGACAGCTGAAATGAAGTTTATGAGATAATTGGCTGGATGTACCGTTCACGTAACAAATGACACCATACGGGAGCAGCTGGATATTTATAATTTAAATAATAAAATAGCAGAAATTAAAATTAACTGGAAAACTCACAGTGAAAGAATGCCTTCTACAAAAGTTACAAAGGTAATTATATATATGTATATGGCAAGATGACTTCCGAGTTGGAACGGGCTATGTGGCCTACGTAGATGATGATGACATAAAACTACTCTCTTTAAAGATGTTTCTGTGCGCCACATTTTTGTAAATTTATTTGTATTTAAGTTTATTCCAACACTACTACATATTTATATACATAATATATGTAGCCGTGCCTGTGTTGTAGTCCATTTAGCGTTATCCAGGGAACACCACGTGGAGGCGGACTACCTTGTTCCCTTGTATACATCAGGTCATTCTGATACACAATATCAGAATGACCTGATATATACAATACACAAACAAAACAATATACCAGATGAAATGAGAGCCATAGCAATAGCTACGGGAAATGAAAGATACCCAGAAAAAGAATGGCTCCGAATATATACAGATGGATCCCTCATCAATAAAAGAATTGCCGGTGCAGGAGTATACTGTAAACATTTTGCAAAGTATCTAACATTAAATGAAACGCCAAACCACTATGATGTAAACTAGTCGCGGGCATCCTTTCCCCAACCGGCTTCAAAGCGAACGGAAAGCTTTGAAGCCTGACCATAAACCCATCAGTAAACGATTAGTAGGGTCTTCCCATCCCTTAAACACAACACGTGGTCCTTTCTCCAGCTCCACCAAAGCAAAGCGTTGTTGCCGGTTTTAGCAGCTGTGACTGTTCGCTCGTGCTTTTCTTCCATGTTCAGCTAAGCTTCTATATTACTTCTTCAGAGAAGTTATATAGTGTTTTACTTAGTGCAGTTTTGTAAGTTTAGCAGTGTTTAATAGTTATTAGCGTTTAATAGTTTAATTAAGATGTGGAGACCTTGGGAAACGAACCAAGTTGATGCCCCTCCGGTCGCACCAGCAAGTGACCCTCTGCCGAATATCAGTAATGCCAAGACCACGAAGAAAAGGGCTACAAAAACTGAATAAGCAAAGCCAGATTTTTATGTGTAATGTTCAAGAACATGTAGAAAAGAACCTTTTATGTGGAAAAATGTTTGTTATTGTTTTGAATTTCTCAAAAACAGCTTAACGATTTTTAGTAAAATACCGCAAGTTTAAGATATTTGCAGGAAAAATAAAATTTGTATCATGAATTTTATATTCTGGGAATAACTTGTAAAATTTTCCTCGTTCTCTACTTGTTGTATTACTGGTAAATTCTAAGAGAGAGACAAAATCTTACTCTGCGTAAAATGCAATCTCGGTAAAGGACAAATTTTAGGTCAAATTGTGTTAACCATTTCCGAGAAATTTTTTGTTGTTGGTTTGAATTTTGAAATACAAGTTGGAAGTCTCTGTTTGTATTTTCCTCGTGGTCATGCTAAGAGCATGGAATTTCAAAGTCATCATATAGTCATCTGTATTTTAAAAATCTGACTATCGCTTTAGCCTATGTATCCTTATATTTACAACGATATGTGCAATGAAATTTTATCTTATTATTTAAGAAGTAGATAGAATAAGCTTTTGTGAAAGTAGTTTGTAGAAGAGTGAGTAGAGATAATCTTGTGAATATAATACATAAGATTTTTTTTTATTTTCTTTCTTTTGCCTTCGTATTTTTACTTATCCTGCATTTTATAATAAAGCTATTCATTTAAGTAAACAGAAGATGTCATGCTTATAAATCTTACACCTTAAACAATACACAACTTCTTGTATTAGCTTTATATTAATAAAACATTGTTGTGATACAAGTGATAAAAAACTTTTTACCATAGCTCCGCGCACAGCATAATCAAAAATGATGCTTTGATTTGGGAGTAAGAGTTCCTTTCAAAATAAATTAATATTTATGTATTTTAATTATTTAATGATAGTCCAACAATGTATAGTTTATTCGGAACATGTTTCTAAGTTTCTCTCGGATATGTTAACATGCATTTCTATTCTTGTAGCGCAGTATATTAGTTCAGATCATTCATTAGTTCAGTTATATTTTAAAGCGTTTGCAACTTAAATGTAATTACTATGCGATTCATAGTTATTTACATAGTTATTTTGTGTGTAAAGCAAGCAGACAAACTGCATGATTGTATTCTGTACATGTGGAAATCACCTGCAAAGTTTTGCTTTTAAATACTATTTTTAATGTTGGCAACAACGCGCATATGCACATGGATGTCACTAAGATTTTATGGTGCTTGCGGTTAGGGAGGGTAGGGAACAAGTGTTTGGCTACTGCACAAAGGTCGCCGCTTGGGGATCCGAAGGCTGCGATGACCATAGAATTAACAGCTATAAAAGCAGCATTACAGAACATTTTATATAGACCATACATAAAACAAAAAATAGTCCTCTTATCAGACTCAAAATCAGTCATAGATGGAATAGTAAATTACAATAATAAAACAACAAGAAATATTAAAAAATAAGAAGCCTAATTAAAGCAGTTGAACCTAGAAGTCGTCACTCTACAATGGATCCCAGCTCATGTTGGACTTTTGGGCAATAAACATGCGGATCAGTTAGCAAAGAAAGGTGCAATACAACAAATAAAACCTGTAGAACAAATAGAAATAAATAAACAATTAAATAACTTTAAACAACATTTCAAAAGACAGCAGAGACTTGATGAAGTAGATAAATTAAAAGATAAAGATTTTAAGAATATTAAAGATAGAGTTGATATACAAAAAATGCCAAGGAAGACTGCAGTGGCCTTATTTAGGATGACAATTGGCCACGATTGCCTCACAGAACATCTCTATAAGATACGATGTCTACCTACACCCAAGTGAACTCTCTGTGAAGAAGATGTCATCCTGAACAAACAGCATCTCGCCAAATGCAAAGGCCTTAAAAGTGATAACTTACAAACTTTATATTGGGAAGCCAGAGGGAAAATGATGCAGATCAATTAATCCCCAGTGCCATTGGTGAACAACAACAACATATATGTAGCCATGCTTAGTATACTAGTATAAATACCTCAGAAGATAGTCTTCTTATCGGGTAATCCCAAATCTATTATTTTTGCACATTTATTAAATATGAATGTAAAATTTTAAATTTGTTATATTTGTAAACCTAAATACATGGTACAGGACCAATTAAATACGCATTTGAAGCTTTAAAGGTTTTATATTAAAAAGCCAAATATGTAACATAAAAGTAGAAGTTATAAGTATAATAAAATGCAAAAAAACAAAAAATCGAAAATGTTCACATTTTTTACAAAACTTCACCTTGAAGTTCCTTAATTGTACGTTAGAAGCTAAAATCTGAAGTGTGCGTCTTCTTCCTAAAAACTTTATATTTACTACCCTACAGTTTCAACAGTCAATGACTGAGTGTATTTATTTTCACGTGACTTCTCTACCCTCTATCGCTTATTAGTGGGTATACAAATTATTCTTACTAAAGCTTATTGTTGTATCTACTTTATTTTAATCACGCAAACCTTTGCAGAAATAGCTATATTACACATTTCGTTATAGACACAAAGGGAACAGCTGTAGTCAAATGCCTTAAAGTTCCATACTGTTTCAATGCAATAGCAAGAAACAACGAATGTTGAAAGGACTTTAAACAATGAACAAGTAATGAACCATTCGAACCATTAATAACGAATATCTCGTAAATGGCTGATGCAAACAAAAAGTTATTTGAAATGAATGTTTTTTAAAGACATCTACATTTCTTATGTAGTACGTTTTCTTCTATCGCTAAACGTTTACTTGTTATACAAAATTATACGAAATTCCTTCCAAATGAAGACGACTTCAAAGTCTATTCCCTGAAAATTCAAGATATGCATTTTATTTCTCATGCCATTAATATATGGCATTTTAATGAAAATCGTTGTACCCGATTTTTAGAAAATAAAAATGTTCTAAAAGTGTACCATATAACGGATAGTTTGGACTGGGGAGATTTCCTTACGTGTTGCATCTTCAGAGGGGACTGAAACCATTGGTCAAACCAAAAATACAATTGGTCAATTTAAATTGACCCTAATTGTAGGTTCCCATTTAAACAAATTAAATTGACCGTTAAATGACCATCATTTGGTCCTATAAACCAAGCACGACTAATGGCATTTACTTTCACCCGTAATATCAAGCAACTTTTATCAAAGACATTTCTTTCTACAACGCTTAGTTTTGGAGATATTGTGGAGTCCCAACTTAAATGGTCCACCCTGTATATGGCACTTCACAATGAATTTCATCCTATGCTTTAGCCAAAATTAGCTTAGAAAATTGTGATAGACACCATAAAAAATAATTTGACTTACATAAGTGCTCATATTGTGAATTACCAGCAAGTATTTGTTTTTTGCGCTTTAAAATGTTTTACTTAAAGCGATCCTGTATGAGGAAGCAAAATGCCGACATATACACCATGTTTACTTTCTCAGCTTTTCCCAAAATTCCCACCACCTTAAACTATTCATTACACAGCAAAAATAAGTTATTTCTTATTTTCTTAAAAACGGCTGTAACAGTTTTGATTAAATAATTATGTTTGAAATAATGACACATCTTTTGAGAATAACTTGTGAAGTCCCTGTCATTCTGATTAAATTTTGTAGTATTTTGAATAACTGGGAAACCATACGCCAGGAAAAGGCTTACCTTAGGTAAAATATACAGTGAGTTAAAGGTATACAATCTGTGAAGCATTGTTTCTTCATAGTGTTAAGATTTTTCTAAGTATTCCATGTTGTATGTGCACATTTTTCCAAGCGTAAGATCATTTAATGTAAGTTTGCAAGTTTCAAATTCTTCTTTATTCTTTTCCTTCTCAAAACTCGTTAACACGACTTCAAATTTATTCCTCCATACTTCTGATATTAACGTTTTACTGCCCTTTCCGCATGGTGTAGGTAAAAATGTATTCTGAAAAAGGTGGTTAGTTGCGGAAATGTTTAAGAGTAGTTGGGGACTAGGGGTACGCAGGTAGATTAACAGTCAGCCGAAGCCACAGTGGGCAGACTGTGATATATACGGTAGCGTTGTTGTGTTTCTGAGCTGTCACACATCTACATTATGATTAATTGATGTTTTCCCTCTCTTTTGTTGATTATTTTTGTAAATGTATGTGCATTTAAATTTAATGTATCATCAAAATACGTAAATATAATAATTATTCGCTACTAGCATTATTCGCTACATTATTTATCAATAATGCATATTCCAAATCTGAAGTTTCTGTTTTTTTCGGTTATTGAAATCGCAATATTTTTTATGCTTTGTATAGTTCGGTATTATTTATGTGTTTTTTTCAGTGTTTTAGTGTGCCGATGTGTTAGTGTAATATTTACTTTCCCTACTACATACTTACAGAAAGTAGGGGAAGTATTACATTCCATAAAAAAAATCTAATGTGTTACACTCACATGACTTTCTCTACTCTTGTACAAACTATTTTTACAAACGCTTATTCTCCATGTGCTTCATGTTAATCGAGATATCGAGATGTTAATTTTTGCTAATTTTGTTGTAGATGCAAGGGCAATTGGTGGCCTTTAAGCTATAGTCAAATATTTTAAGAGCTGGTTACTATGTGGAGTATTCCATTCTCTTGGCATTACCAGGACAAAAAAATGAATAACGAATTTGAGAAAAAAGTATAAATATTGGAAAATTTAAGGCAATAACAAGCAATATCTCGAAAATGGTTCACTTAACAAAAAAAATTGTATATGACAAACTGTGTATTTTAACGCGATCTACATTTTTTGTGTAGTAAAATTTTGTCTATCTCTTATGGTTTACCAGTTATACAAAAGTCGTTCACAATGAAGAATACTTTTGGAGACATTCCCAGAAAATTCGAGATATACATTTCATTTGTCATGAAAATATCTTAAAGATATGATATTTTAATCAAAATCGTTAGCCATTTTTTTGAAAAAATTAAAATTTTCGAAAAATTTTCCATGTAAAGGGTAATCTGGGGTGGGGGGATTTTCTTGAAAACCTTCGTGTCGCATCTCTGGAAGATACTGAACCTAAATACCAAGTTTGGTGTTTATCCGACTTTTCGTTTCTGAGTTATGCTGTTCACAGACACACACACGGACATGTTTCCAAAATGTTTTTTTTGGATTCAGGGGGTCTCAAAACATGTATTTCCGGTGAAATCTCGGTATCGAATTTTTCGAGTGGAATACAATACTTCCCCTACTTACTATACGTAGTAGATAAAGTAAAATTAATGTCGAGATTTCACCAAAAATAATACATCCTTTGAGGTCTCCTGAACAAACAAGGAAACAAAATAACATTTTTAAAAAAACCTTTGTGTGTGTGTGTGTGTGTGTGTGTGTGTGTGTGTGTGTGTGTGTGTGTGTGTATTTGTCTGTCAACAGCACAACTCAAAAACGAAAAGTCGTTTGCATCAGCATCTTGCAAAAATGTCGCACGAAGATGTTCAATAAAATTCCCCGACCCCAAACTACTCTTTATATGGAACATTTTTCGAATATTTTGATTTTCTTAAAAATGGCTCTAATATTTAGATTAAAGTACCATATGTTGAAGGTATTTTCGTAATAAATGAAATATATATCTTGAATTTCCTGCGAATAACCTTTTAGGTCCTCTTCATTGTGAACGACTTTTGCATAATGGCAGATAAATCTTACGAAACAAGAAATGTAAATGTCGTTAGAGCTCACATTTGATGTCAAATAAAATTTGTTTGTAGAGTTAACCATTTCAGAGGCATTGCTTGTTATTAGTTTGAATTTTCATATAGTTACACGTTTCTCAAGCGGAAAATCAGTATTTCTGGGAACCGCCTGTGAAGTCCTCTTCATTCTAAATGTCTTTTGCGTAGCTGATAAAGTCTAAGAGATAGTCAAAATTTTACTACACAAAAACATGTAGATCTTCTTAAAGCACACAATTTATGTCAAATAAAACTGTTTGTGGCGTTAACAATTATTGGTTTATATATTCAAATGCTGTATACATTTTCTTTAACTGAAAATCGCTATTTTTGTCGTGTTCATGCAGGGAGAACGGAATTTCAAAGCCATCACATGGCGACCCACTCTTCAAAGAGAGCCTACTGAAGGAAATATATAATAAATAGAGCTCGGATTTTAGGCTAAAAGCCTGTTTTATGTGTACGAATAAACTAAACCTAGTTAAATATCTTCACGTTTCACATAAAATATAAATATGTGGAAGGAGTTTCATAATGCCTAAAAGTGTCTATTATGACCATTGGTGATTATTTTAAGATTTTAGACCTAAAACGCCTATTTTACTATTCGTGTTGTTTCATTAATTTTTTTAAAAGCAGTAATGAAAGATAAAGCATTGATGCCATGGGAATAGTTTGATTAAAAAACTTTGTAATATTTTGGTTGTAGGAATGGGAAATTCCGAGGGAAAAGACTGGTTTATTTTAACGCTTTAGCAGGTAGATTAATTTGATTTGTAGAAAAGGAAGCAGAATACATGCCCCCTCTAGCCTCTTTGTCAAACTTTGATATTGGTCTGCAATATGGCAGAAGTCCCTTTCAGACGGTTTATTTCCCATTGTTTCGTAACTCACATACCTCATCCCTTTTATTAACTACTGATATGCTCTAATTTATAAGACTTCTCCATGTTTTCTCTGTTGCTTTTCAAATTTACTTCGAACAGCTTTTTTACATTGCTTTTCTTAGCGATATATTGCGTGTTGTACCCCTTTGGGGGTGGCTCTATATCATCTCTAGAGCATTTAAGTCACAATGGTATATCTAGTGTATGGTGTAATTTCCACTAGGATCTATTCACTTAGTTTTGAGAGGCCTTTTTTCAACTTTATAAGCTCATAATGTGTACTACTAACAAATTCGTCACATAATAAAATGTTTATAGCCATAATAATTAAGTAAAATTTACTGTTTTTATTGTGGAATTTTTAATGCTCACTTAATTAATTGCATTTTTGAACTTTCGGAAAATGGAAATACATTTTGGATATATTGTGGCGTATTAATAATTTGGTGGTTTCATTGTCATTACCAGATATATTGTTATTTTGTATTGTCATTATCAGATGTTGACTGGGATTACTTCACTCCTGGCTGGTAATTTTTGCTAGCCACTAGTGGTGGGAAATAGTGTCTGCCTTGCTGAGTATTCCGTGAGAAGCGGACCGTGCGTGCAAACCGGCCTATGGATCGGTGAACATCCCCCCTCACTTTTCATATTTAATATTGTAGGAACCCCAAACGTTTGGGAATTAGATCTAGGAATGTGAAAGTAGATTTGTTTTGTGAAAACCCAAGCCTTCCTCTTAACCTCCACACCACGTTTCGGTCCTCTGCAGCCAAGTATACGTTCCCTCAGTGCATGTGCTGTATTTTTCATGTGAACCTTTAGGCCTCTGCCCAGCATGTAACAATATAAAATCTAATGTTTAGCTCGTGGAAACTGTGGTGTTTAGTGCTGTGGTTTTACAACTTGGGAAACTGTTTTAGGTGCTTAAAAGTTGCATTTTAAGGGTATAAAATTCGAGGTCTAGTAATAAAACCATTTCTGCAAATGTTTATCTCAATTAAGATGAAGTAGATAGAAGAATAAGCTTTCGTAGGAAGTCTGTTAAAGAATTTCCAGGGGAAGTATTGTGAATATAACACATCAGATTCTTTTTCTACTACATCCGGTTCAAATCATGGATTTCATTCAACCCCCCCCCCCAATACCTTTCCCTTGTTTTACTTTTTGTTCATCCGGAGAACAAAGATCTTAGATAGCCTTTAGACAATCGTGATATGTCGGCCGATAACGGCTAAACCTTGTATCCATGCTTTAAACCTAACTGATCTGCTTAGAAAACTGTTACTTCTGTGCTGGTTATTTAGTCTAATAAATCCACTGCAAATATTTTAATTTTCTTCTAGGTTGTTCCAATGGTATATCAGTAAAACAGCATCACTCATCATTGAGGTTGTTTGCTTTTTGCAGCTCTTAATTCAGCGGAGAAATGGTGGTAGGTCTACGTGTTACCTGTAGCCGATATGCTCTAATATCCGGGGCGTAAAAACGACCGTTAATGGGTAAAAAGCAAGCAGTAACAATTATGCAGTTCAAGCAGTTCCTGGAAGCACAAAAGCTTTCTTAAGAGCTTGTGGAATTACTCGAGCTTAGCCTACTTTTAACCACGAAACTTGTATCTCAAACAGCTCGAAGTTAATTTGCATGCGAAGCAAACTGTTAAAGTTAGTAACTTAAATTCTCATTACTTTATGAATTAAAAGCGCATCTCCCATCCTTGTTTCGCGCAAGTGTGGCTATCTCTCTCTCTCTCTTTCTCTCTCTCCCTCTCTCCGTCTCTGAATACACTCACTATTAAACACAAGAAAGTTTGTTAATATGCTTGCAGTAGAGATATAAACTCTAAATTGAAGGCGTATTTGCCTTAACTTTTGAATATTTATGGTTTGTAACAACGGTTTCTCCTCTTTTGTTCCTGCCACAACGACTGACGGTAATCAAATATTTAAATCACCAAGTTCGGAGCCGTACAAATGTGCTTTTGTCGATCCTGTTCCAAGTGAGACAAGAAAGAATTGCTGAGTTTGAATAATATAACTGTCCTGCAGCTTAATTTAACGTAAATGATCATTTGTTATTCGAGCAGGTAATAATATTCGTACAAGGGAACCGCCCATAGTCGGAGAGCTCGGGTGTAATATAAGCTCGACTTTAATCTGATTTCGGTGTACAAGAACATGTCACGACAATTGCAGTCGACGATTGCGGTCAGGTGTGGTCCTTGCTGGTGTCGCGGTTACCTGCTAGCCTTTGATTCTCATGGTTACATATTCAAACTCACAGAGGGTGATATAAAGATCTTTAGCACGGCTTCCTTCGGAAGAAGATGAAGCCGTTGATCCCTGTTATGTTTATTCACACCTAGAACAACTCCATTCGCTGAGAAAAGGCCCAGTATGTGCCCGCTTCTCGCTAGCACCATCTAGCGGTGTCGAGCAATTCTTCACTGTATTTTTGGTGACAGATAACACGTACTACTAGAAAGTTAATAGAAGTGGAGGTCCCATGTATGCCCCAGATGGGAATGACAGACTAATTGCCACTGGCAACTTTCTACCGCTTAAGTATTTCGGTATAGTATCATCTACCTGAATTACAGCCATGTAGGCAATAATCTAACGTCGTTGCAAATTTTAGAAACCTCGGTCTCTCATTTGTAATGTCTCGAGTGGAAAGCATTCTTGGAATGTAATGACTATTTCATAGAACATTTTATTTGACATAGACAAATAATACTTGGGTGAAATGTTTCTTATCCTTTGTTCTTCTTAGCTCTAGTGAATATTTAATGAATAGTTCACGACATTCAGTAACGCCAGAAAGTATTCGCCTCTCTTTAAAAAAAAAGTTCTAAGCTGAGAGAAAATTCCAATTTTCAATTAGCAAAAATAACAAGAGGTGTTGCAGTTTACGTGTTCCAGCTTTTTCAGGATGTTATTGATTTTATAATTTCTTGAAAATTGCACCGATTTCATAAGTTTTGATGTGTGGTGTTTACAAAATTAAAAGCGAAAATGTTTCACCAAACATGACTCTCTTGCATCCCGCTTTAGAAATATGAAAGTTGAAGGTGGTTTTCAACTGAAAAGGTGTTCCGATCATCCTCTCTCTCTTTCTTCTAGTTCTAGAAGTCCATAGCCGTCAGCGAGGTATTCCAATTATAATTAGCATTTCCCCAAAATTCCTTTGCATTTCTGCCTAAGCGGAAAATTAATTACCAGCGCTAACCGCAGTCATCATCAATTGCAAACGTCATGCATACATCGTAATCACTATCGGATTCCTACGAAAGCTTGCACATGGTCATTCTGTTCTATCTTTTGTTGTTTATAGCAACGCTTAGGAGCAGTCAGACGGTGGGGCGTATAGTAACTGGAGCACCGCGCGTAGGCAATACTGGGCGCTTTGTGCTTTCAACGCGATCCCTGGAGGAAGGGATAAAGGGGGGAGTGCCCGAAGAGCGACCAGATCCGGACGACGATGTGCGCTAGCAAGGACGGCGTCCTTAACGATTCGAACATGATAACGATCATGACGCCGGCTAGCCCTGCCTAAACCACTCACAACCGGATATCCTGGAAGTAGACGAGGCACCACCAGGAAGGTAGAGAGCCCCAGTAGTCCCGTCAAGCGATATTTCCATAGCGCAAATTCCACCGTCCTGCCGCAACATACCAACCAATGGTCTTACAGCTCTAAAATAGGAGAATCAGATGAAAGGAAATGTTGGGGACAGGAAATTCATGGTAGAAGGGAACCACCCCAATATTCGTCTCCGACCGAGGAAGCCACGAAATAATCCATGGTCAGAGTGGCCGGCCCGATGTAAATCGAACCCGGGACGTCCCTAATTCGAACCTCACGCGTTACCCTGCAGCCATCTTGCTCGGTAGCAACGCTGTAACTTAACCACCTGTTGGGCGTTGCAGGGTCGTTTCTCGTAAGTCATAAGAACTGTTCCCTTGTGCCTCTTACGTCGCTTTGCTCCTTCACTCTTACGATTTGTAGCTGTATGCCTTGACTTCTGCGTTAGGATATGGAATATTAAAACATTTTTTTTATAAAGTTTGTTAACTTTATATTCCTCGAACGACATACCATACAATGAGTTATAACCAGGGTTAGGATTTTTAGGTGAAATTTCAGATGAAAAAAGGAAGGGAAAAAGTGCTCAAATAAGGTAAAAAAGGGACAATAAGTTGCTGGTTTATTTAAGGGGATGCACAACTAAAATTGTTATTTTCTAAACTATCCATTCAATTGGGCTGAAATTTTAACCACATGTCAGACTTTTTAGATATAATTGTTTTGTGAATTTCAATTCAAAATCTTAATTTTTCAAGTTATTAATTTTCAAAATATATGAAATTATGGGTACGATGCATTTTTTTTAAAAAAAATCTTATGTTGCTTGGATGCCAGGGAACTACAAATCTGTCATAATTGTTTTTCTACCATTCTTAGTTTAAGAGAAAAAAAGTTTTGCAGTTTTGTATTTGCATTTTTTTCCGTTTTTTTTGTATACATTGTTATCTTCAAAAATTAGTAGCGCAAAAACTATTCCTTACACACAAAAATTATGTGACAATTTTATTTATTTGGGTTTTTGAAATAAGCATTAAAATGTCAATATGAATGGATGAAAACTACATCGTGTGAAACATTTTGAATATGCAGAAATGCTGAAAATAAGAAACTCTTTAAAATGAAGTTTTAAAAATAAACAGCTAGCAACCAAATGCGCAAGGGTATTTAAAAAAGTCTCGTAATGATCCTGAATCGTTCGCTAGGTCAAAAATAAAAGTAGATTATAAAACTACAAGCAATGGAGAATTTTTGGAAACACTTTTTTTTTTTTTTTTTTTAGATTTTTTGAGATTTTGGTTTAATTTCAGTTATGCATTCCTTCAACTAATTCAACGATTTCTCTTTCCTCTATTCTAATTTATTGAACTATAAACAGGCACATTAAATTATCACTCATCAAAAGAAGGAAAAAACATGAAGCATTCAAGACATTATGCATCTCCACATTTTTAAAAGTAAGTCTGTTTCTATTAGGAGATAGAATGTCTTAGTAGATGCTAAAGCTTCTTTCAACATCCACAGAAACCGGTGGGGCAAACCTTCTATTCACTCGGAATGGCAACTCTACAGATGTGGCGAATTCCTCAATGTCTGGATTCTTCTGAAGTCTAGATTCAAGTTTGTCTTTGGCAAAGCCATCTAACTGCTCTCTCACGGAAGTAAAGATATCCCATTGTTTTTCCTTTTCCAGACCTTGTTCTTCCAATCGTTTAATAGCTGTAGGCAGGTACTTGTAACTATGGACACAGTATAGTTCTGTCTACAAATTATGTATTTTCTCCGGTAACAGAGTTGCTGTGCCTTGGAAATTGCACCTGCGTCGGATGGATCCAAAGAAAGCACACACTCTTTAATTTTGTCAAAATTCTCACACAACATAGCAGCACACTCAATCCAAGATCCCCAGCGAGTAATGGCCGGGAAATTTGGAAGGGGCAGGCCAGTGATTTCCCTGTAGTAAACCACACGGCTCGGAGCTTTCAGTAGAATCTTCTTCAGGGCAGAGATGAATTGATTTGCGATGTCGTATTCGTTCCTTATGGATTCACAAACCCTGTGAAGGGCATGGGCCATGCATGTCACATGCTTCAAGTTAGGAAATAAAGGTTTCAATTGGTTAACAGCTGAAACTGAGCCTGGTCCGTAACCACAAGAATAAGTTTTTCAAACTCGATACCAGTAGGCCAGAGTTTTTGGCAGAATTCCATAATGGATTGCATTACTGTACTGGCATTGGCTTTCTGCAGCTCGTACATTTTTAACATGGGCTTAACTTTCTCCCCTGCTAATGTTCAAAACATATCGTTCCATTGAGTCTATGGTTTCATCCACAATAATTCCCACATCGCAATCAGACCTTTCTCCTTGATTCTTTTTATGGTTTCTTGGTAAACAGGCTCCATGTAGTGTTTTCTTAAAGTACTCTCATCGGGCATTGCCATCTTTGTGTATTTTTCAAGAAATCCCTTGAAGGCTGGATGGTTCACCTTATTGAGTGGAATTTCTACTTGTGTAAGAGCTGCACACAAATCAATGTCTTAATTCCTTCAAATTTTGGCTTTTTGAAGAACTCTGTTGAAACGCATTTCGTAATAGAGGTTGCCATGATTTGTTTACTTGAAGAGTCTTGTTCATTTGATGCTTAGAGCTGGAAATGTGTTGTTTAATGCGATCTCGCTGGTGTTTTTCATCTAACAAAATTCCTGAATCACAAATAGTACATCGCATAACAGTTCCATAAGTATCTATGAAATCTTTTTGAATTCCTCAGCCAGAACAATAAATCAAGCATTAGACACCTTTGGCATGGTAAAATCTAGTACTAGTACACTCTTTTGGAGAGCTAACACTAGTTCACTTACTAACACAATGCGACTGTAATAACTCACTCTTGCGCCCATTCGCTTTCCACATTCTCTTATTACACCGCGACAATTACCAGAATGTTCTCATTCATGCTGGAACTTCAATCTCAGCGATTTCTAGTAGTTTCGAGCAGAACAGTCTTAATAATTCTCGGAACTGCGCGGGTGAGGTTACTGCCGTCTCTGCGTGCCCAGCCTTCGCCTCCACGCAAACAGATGACGTCTCTTACAGTAACAAACTACATTCATGAACAGCAGGCTACTGATTCTTGTGGGATAGAATCACTCATTGTCAATTACATTATTGTGGGCTACTTTATAGCGGTAAAGCGAGAGAAAGAGGTTTTCGTCGAACACACATAATTTTCCATTGTTGCGGGTGTGCTTTCAATTCCCGCGCGGCGTTTACTGAAAGAGGTAGGCTTACACAGCAAGCTGAGGAGACGTTAATTGAAAGTTAAATAATAAATTGGAATGAAACTTAAAAGAAAAAAGGGGGAAAAGGGGGATTATGGGCATGGTTGGGGGAAAATGGGATAAAGGTGCCATAAAGGGCAAAGATCCCAAAAAAGGCAAAAAGGGAAAAAGGTGGGTAAAAATGGCTCTTTTCACAACTAGAAACAAAATTTCACACTGTGATATCTTTTCGCACAGCTTTAACTTGCGCACCTAAACATCCTAACCCTGGTTATAACGAAGTAAAGATGGTACAATTTGATGGTAATATGAAGCTTATACTTAATAATAATAACAATATAAAGTTAATAGATATCTTTAGAGTCAAAGTGCATAAATGATGAGTTGACCAATAGGACAAACCGAAGGAAAAAAACTGTAACAGCATGGAACAGACAAGAGAAAGATAGCCCACAGATAAAGAATGAGGGAACTATGAATTCAAATGAAAACAAAGATATCCTCTTTTAAGTATTTTGCGTAGTCCTACATGGTCTCATTCGCAAATAAAATAATTAAGTTAATATATGGGTCAACGGACTTCTTTCGCCGCAGAATTATTCTTGCCAACGGCGTCCAGGTTTTAAAGTCCCATCTCCCTTTTGGCTCGTTGAAACCTGTGTTGTTAATTTTTTTCTGACATTTGGAAAATAATTATGCCCAAGTTTTGTTTTTGCTGTTGTATTTTACTGCTTACTTTGAAAATACTGTGTTCCCTTTTATTACCTGTATCTACTACCTTATATATAGTAAGTAAAGTATGGTTATTTTTTGGAACGAAGCTGTTCCATTCCCTGAACGTTATGTTCCAAAATAGCGCTTACACTGCCCCCCACCTATGATCCAGAGTCAGCTTCTGCTGCCAGATGCATATTGTGTATTTTTTTCTTTTTTTGTGAGTTTAGAAACTGTTTTCAAATAGCATCTTACTTCGCACTTAATGTTTATGCCAGGCGGCATTCGCGCTTTTTCTTTTAGAACGTGCGAATAACTTTTTTACATAAGAGAAACAACTAAGAAAATCCCCGAATTCCAAACTACCTTTTACATGGAAAATTTTTCGTTAGTTTCTTTCTCTCGAAAATGGCTTGAACATTCAAGATACACTGTTATATTTGTCATGAAAATATCTTAAAACATTTATTTTAATCACAATAAAAAATAAAGAGAATTTTTCAACGTAAATGGTAGTTTGGGGTGGGGGATTTTGTTGAAAATCTTCGTGTCGCATCCTTGGAAGACACTAAATGTAAATACCAAATTTGGTGTTTAACCTACTTATTTTTAGTTCGGCTGTGCACAGACAGGCGCAGACACTTATCTAGCGCACGCACAATCTTTTCTGAATGGCTTAATTCAGAGGATCTGAAAACGTGGATTTCCAGTGAAATCCGGTATCGAATTTTTGAGTGGAATGAAATACTTTCTTTGCTTACTATAGGTAGGTAGCAGAGAAAGTAATAGGTTTTGTGAGAATAGTGAATAGAAGAGAGATAAAACTAAAAGAGTTTTGGTAGAGAGGGTATATGAATGTAATACATCAGAGTTTTCAAAAACCTTCTATAAAGCTTGGCTTTTATAGCACGTAAGTCTTCATTCCATTTGTTTTCTTGACATATATCATCAATAAGTCAAAAGTAATACAAGACATGTGCGACAACCATCAGCGTAGAGAACTTGTAATTGCAAGAATCATCATAAGAAGACATGTAGAAATAACATACTGAATAGAAATTACAGCGATGAATTCACACAGAAGCATCGTGGCATTTTACTGACTGGAGGGGGCTCTGTAGAAAATGACGAATGGCACAGTTCCCAATGATTGTAACCAGATCTACAGAAGTTTGTATGAAGCAATCAGCTAACTAGATGCTGGTTATTTCCCAAGTGAAGTAATTCTGAGTTTACAAACATTCCCGCTTGCTGAAAGGACCAAGTCAATAGACGTTCTGCAGTGGTTTTATTTAATCTTCACGGTGAACGTCTCAGCTCCCCGTTCACTCTTGTTTGCTTTCATTTGCATTTATATTGCTGTAAAAGTACTTGAGAATCCATTGCAATAACTGCTGTATAGCTCCAATGCGTGACCTCATCTCTCCAACACGAAATGTCGGCCAGCTGATAAAATGGTTGATTCCATATCTAGAAACGGAATTGGCTCATTTCTGTAGAGAAACATTACTTTTCACAAACAGTTCCGATCATTCCAGTTACAAAAACCATCACGTTCTAAAGTAACAGTCAAGTGCGTCCACTGTTTGCTCATAATTATAATAGCAAAATACTCTTTGGCCTACTGTTGCTTGCCTAACATAGTTTCTTTCACATCAAGTCATGACCCTTCATTCTGTCCCAAGGGTACTGCAAGATGACTTCCTCTTATTCTGTTTCAGTAGCAATATTTTAACAACTAATACATACTAATTAGAAAGCATTACATTTAGCTAATAATTTTGGTTCTGTGTTTTTAAATACGATAAAAATATAATTATTTATAACTAAGCCTTCATTTTGTACGTTGCAGTGAGTCATATAATTAAATTGGAACTTGGAAGCACTAAACCAGGGACGGTTCATAAGTGTCGTTGTCACACACATACTTGTCACTGTCACGTTTTAACGCAACGGACTCTTTACTATCCGACGTTTCTTTTGGAACTGATTATCCTTGAATGATCACTTTTGTAAATGAGTACAGTAATTTAGGTGGTCAACATTCTTGCTTCTCAACTTGGAGGTTCCGGTTTAAATTCCCGGATGGAGCAGGGAATCTTTTCTTTAATTAAAATCTTTACCCTCCGCAGCATCTGAATGTATGCATGTGGTAATGAATTTATACACACTACAGAAAGAGACTACAAATTCTTAAACACGTTTTTTAAGCTTTCAGAGTCATTAATACACTATCTGGGTGCTAATACATTTCTAACTGTATCAGTATTTTTCAGAGAAGAACCTTATGCACACACGCTTCTTCAAGCTTATGGGACCTGTACTTATATAGACTGATCAGCGCTAGGATTGTAATTTTTCGACTTTTTGCCAAATTGTACACAAGTTTCCTCCCTTAATATTTGAATGCGGTACAATAGGTTTTATTTTTGTGTTCAGAAGGTACTTGTCGTTTATAATATGAAAAAAGGCATATGTTTTGTATCTTAAAGCACCCTAATACCCTTGATTTACTGTTTGTTGAAACAGTTTGATAGTGCCTGAAAACAAGTATGCAGAGAAAACAACTGAAGTTTGGGAACAGAGAGGTGTTTGTGTCTGAATCCCATTATTTTCTTTTAACCCAGCTCTTTGAGGTGTAAATGTGTCAGAAGTAAAAGAAATGAGAGGGGAAAAAAGATAGTAATACAACAGATTGACAATAAATGTTCACATGACTAAAAAATTAAATTGAGTTTTTCTTTATGGACGCTCTATAACTGCTGTGGTCCTTAGTGCCCCATTCTATATTGGAACGAAAGACCGGAAATTTTGCTCAGAGGCCTCTTTATCAGGCTTCCGGTTCTTTTACGTGCCGTAAAACACACTTCCCTTCCGAAGGAAGCCATGCTAAGGACTTTTACGCCCGAAAAAATCCATCGCCTTCCGCCGGGTTTGAACCCGCGACCTCGGGAACTAGAGGCCTGCATGGTAACCACTACACCACGAAGGATGACTGCTTAATAGGCTAGGTAGTATAGAAAATGGCACTCCGAGACAGTGTAGTGTGTTGGAGGGAAAGGTTTGCCGATTATCTGCTCTAAACCACCGGCGTTATACTTTGCCTCGAAGTACTGAACCAACACTTACCAGATACACATGGGCCTAAAATCAGTGTGAAGTTAAAAGAAATGGTGTGCTTTGGTGACAATCCGTGCGAAGAAGAGTTTTAGAACAATGTCAATTTTTAAACAAATGTATCTTCTTATGGAATATAGTACTCCAGTATTTATAATTGTCTTATTTCTTAATTATCTATGATATTTAAGCTTGTTGTCAATTTAAAAAATTGGCAATATAATAGACAATGGCATTAAAGAGAAATAGTTACTAACTGCAATAACAACATATTTAGGGAATATTTATTATGTATGTACTGCTGAGGATAAGAAGATGACGCCGTAGACCATATACCACATAAATAATTTCAAACAAGGCTACATCAGCAAATGAGTAAGCTCTTCTAAAATGATATTACTAAAGTGCAATAGTATATTGTGATACAAGGGCGGTAAATGGTTTATAACAGAATCGAGGAAAAGCCTGAAAATACGAGAGGAATTCGACTATTTTCTGCATATTTTTTGGACAATCGATGATAATTATATAAGTCTAAGTTCATTAAGAACTGGAAGGATCAAAATGACTGGCCAGTGCCAAACTTAAAAATACCGCATATGAATTCCTGTTCTATGACCAATTTCAAATAAACGTCAGATCGATTTAAGTCGAGCCTTTAAACTTAGTTTCCATTGATTACTTTCATCTAGTATTAGAAAAACAAAATAAGAATTGCTATATTGTCGGAAAACCTTGAATTGGAAATTGAAGAGGCATGCGAAATTCGATGTGCTTATTTGGTTCCTAACTACAACACGGAAACAGTCCAAATGGCCCAGAGCCTTCCCTTCTTAACGCCCACCCGAACCGACTCATATTCCCGAGGACGTATGGCATCGCCTTGGGTAGACGACTGATGGGGGCAGAGAGTCGGAGACCAGGATGAGTGATCAGCCACACGCCCGGTATGAGAGCGAGGAAGTGGGGGGGGGGGTAGATGTAGATGAGAGGCGAGGTGATGATCGAGCACCGGTGGAATGAAACATGGTGCGAGAAACCGGAGAGTCTATAACGCTTATAGACTGCAAAAGCGCAAAAGTTGTGGGTAGGTTAGGTTGGATGTAAAGAATTCGGGAAAACCGACTTCCCATTAATGTTATGATTGATGGTAACTTCATGAAAAAACACTCACCCAAAAAGCTGTAAGTGTATAAGTCCTGTGTATCCAGTAAGCAATGACTGAAGGTACTCGAGTAGATATTTTTAAGTATTTAGGCACGTTCGCTTACAAGCTGGCTTTTGTGTGTAGGGGAAAGATTGGATGGACGAGGTGATCCATTCGGATTTTCTTCAGTATGGTGTGCTGATAGTTTTCTGGTAATTTAATTGAGCTTAAAAAATGTTCGTTTTCAAAATAATTATTCCAGAACCTACTCATAATAATAAATCTTACAGCGAAACTACATTATCAAAACGGAATTACCAGATTTTATGAGTTTTTTCAGTTGGACAGTTACAACGGGAGAGGTGCTATTTTTCCTTTGTACTCTTGTACTCTTGTTATATAATCATGACCCCAACTTTCTTGGCAAAACGCACACAGTTGTGTCAGATTTTGTTCCATGCAACAAGGTATACATATTTGAAATTAAATTACATTATTAACAATTGAACGTTGGAATTACACCACCATACAAAATGCCAATACAGCAAATATGTGTTTTCTCGTTCTGTGGTCGAATCGAAGCAAAACTTGCGCGAATAAAAATAAATAAAGATGATAAAAACTCATTAACTTACAAGCAGGATGCTGTTGATTAATCCATATAATTCGATTAGCATTAGTCTGTCGAGTAACATGAGCCCGTTAATTGGTCAAAAGGCGCTCGTGTGATTGTCCATTAGAGAAGTTACGGAGGTTCAAATAACTCACACACTTATGTATCGGTAATGCATAGAAATTCAACAGTGATTTATTTGATATCTGCGTGAAAACACGGTAAACCATTATCGTTCTAATTTTTATTTGGTTTATTTCGTGCTATGCTTAAGGCTATTGTTCCATTTGATTAATATGACTGTCTCAAAAAAAACTGTTTTCTTTTCTGAACAATATTTGTTACCTCTGGGTTAGATGTGCTTCAACCTAGCAAAACATCGTCCATATTAGTGGTGGAACAGAATATTTAAGGGGACAGTTTTTAGTGCCTTATTCTATTTAATACAATTAAATACTCCCTGATAACAAGACCTAAGTAATGGACTGTAATATATGCGTGACAAAATCTTAATACTTGAATAATATTTTTAAATTATCCTTGAAACGTTTTAGAGCCTCACTCTGATTAATAAAATTAAATACTCCCTGCTAACAAAACCTTAGTGATGGATCATAATATATGCGTGACAAAATCTTAAAATCTGGACAATATTTGTAAGTTATGCTTGAAATATTCGTTTTAGTTCCTCAGTCTGTATAATAAAATTAAATACACCATACTAACAAAACCTAAGTGATGCCCTTAATATGAATGAAGAAATCTTAACATTTGGACAATATTTCTTAGTTTATGCTAAACATGTTTAAGTGCCACACCCTATATAATAAATTAAATACTCCCTGCTTACAAAATGAAGTGATGGACCGTAATATGAATGACGAAATCTTAACATTGGACAATATTTCGAAGTTATGCATGAAACGAATAACAATATTTACACTAGATAAACTTCTCTATAATGTGGCTACCATTACTTATTCTATGCAGTGTTCCATTATTTTGCCTACATGTTGTTACGAATAACGTAATAAAATGTATAGTTGTTAGTAAAATACTTTGTAATTTTACTTTACTTCACTCATGTATGAAGTGAGCAGTCCGGGATAGAGATACTTAGTATATGAGTCAATCACATCTGTCTATCTTGCCAGTTTTACCGTTTTTGTCTCGGCGTAATTTTTTCCCCCAAATGTAGGAATATTCGATTAATGGAACTGCAGAAATTTCAGCTGTTAGCGAAAGTAACATGCCAAACTGTACATTCAAATTATAAGTCTGGTTTTACTTTCTCTGCCACGTTTCTATGGTAGGTAGGGGAATTACAGTATTTCACCCAAAATTTTGATATCGAGATTTCACCGGAAAGAATGTTTTGGTGTACATTAAACACCCCAAACAATTTTTTTTATAAAAGGGACCGTCTCTCTCTCTCTCTCTCTCTCTCTCTCTCTCTGTTTCTTTGAACAACATATCTCAAAAAGGCAAGTCAGACAAATACCAAACTTGGTTTTTAAGTTCAGTATCTTCCACAAATGTGATGGGAAGATTTTCAAGAAATTTCCCCCATCCGAAACTATCTTTACATAAACAATTTTAATTTTTTTTTATTGCTCAAGCCATGGCTAACAATTAGTATTAAAATACCACATATTTAACATATTTTCTGACTAATAAAATCTGTGTCCGGAAGGTTTTGTGAATAACTTGTGAAGTCGTCCTCATTCTGAAAGAATTTTAGATAATTTTTAAGCTGGCAAACCTTAAAAGACAGATAAGACCGTAGTATAAAAATGGTAGATGTCTTTTAAGGACGTTATAATTTATGTGAAATAAAAGTTTTGTGGCATTAACAATCATGACATTCGTTGCTATTGGTTTGCATTTTCCAATTATTTACCAAACATCTTTAAAATGCTAAGTTAACGTTCGTTTGTTTGTTGTGATGCAGAGCAGAGAGTACGGAATTTGAAAGCCAGCATATAGTGACCTGTTTTTAAATGTTGATTAACATTTCGACCTCCTGTATCCCCTGGTACGTACAATAAAACGTGTAATGAAACCTTTTCTGCAAAGCTAATCTCGATTAACATAAGTAAATGGAAAAATAACCTCTTGTACATATCCGAATTTTTATAATTATTAATATTTTAAAAGCACATTTTATGGGTGTATTGTCATTTATTCTGAAAAAACAGCAAATTTAAATAAAATACCAGCTCATTGTTTTGGAAAAATTGGCAAGGGACAGAGAATAAAAAAAATAATTAAGAATTGATGATGTTGAAATTCTGGAAACACTTAGTAGTATTAAAAACAAAAAGGCCACTTAATTATTGTAGGGAGTTAATATTAGAATGGGATAGGAAAAAAGATGTAGCAAAATGAAATAAAGTTGCTAGGGAAGAAATTGCTAGCATTGAAAAGGAGTTAAATTTTACTACCTGTATCCATCAAATAGGATAGGGGTAGTAAAGTTGAAAGAGGGAGAAGAGATTTTAGATGGATGTCCAATGTGTGGACTTACAGATAATATTATTGACATGCGATTAGAAACTAAAGCAATGAGAGGAAAATTAATGTTGAAGAAATTGGATAACTTGCCTAGAGATATTCATAATCGGGAAACATTGTTAAAATTAAAATCAGTTAAGGATGTTAGAGATTGGTAGTTATTTATGAAAGTTAAAAAGAAAGTTGATAAAAAACATTAACCAAGGAAGATTAAATAGATGTGGAAATAGGTAGTATATAATTAATCAAGGAAGATGAAGCAGATATTGTGGAAATAGTGAATAAATATTCTATGTGTAGAGTGCCCCAATAGCAAGATAGGGCAGTGTTAAAGCTTACTGAGGCCAATAGAGTAGTCAGTAGCTCGCATGTGTGTCATACAATATATTCAGTTAATAAGAGTTGCCTTATTTAATAATAATTACACTAATGTGTAATAAATAAGAACAGAATTAACTTTTAAAACTTCAAAGGAAAGATAATCTTATCATTAATTTCCAAAACTAATACCTTATTATAAATTATCCTTTGATATCTCACATTTATTATTAACAATTAGTTTAATTCTTAGAATATTAATATATTGGAATATTAATATGCATGCATACCTACATGTACGTTGAAGAAATAAATGTATCTTATCTTACAGCTCCAGCTGCTGGTTTTCTCCAGATATGTTTGGGAGCTCTCGTTACGGCGGTTACAATTTCTTCACTTGTTTCTTCCACTGCACTATTTAATTTTCGGAATTTACCTGTTCCGTAAGTCTAATGCATCTCGCCATGCTCGCATTTGTTTGTGTCTTAACAAATCTACTCGCGACTTTACGTGTTACAACACCGACACTCATCCCCATTCTTCCAACTTGATTGCAAGCCTTGGGGAGGGGAGGGTGTCTACGTACGTTGAAGCAGTTGAAACGTTAAGTGCTCATTCTTTTTGCTTCTCATAAACTCGCCGCTAGCATATATAGCCAAGCGTTATAAGCAGTTGAATGCTGTAACAGCCTCCTGCTTGACCAGAAGCTGGGTGTCGACGCACATTAATGTAAATGCCGTTTAGCATAAGGAGTAGCAGGTATGGGAATGTCAGGATTCCAGATGGAAGCCTTGGCATTACAAGAGGAAACACTAGCTCTTAACCATCAACTCGAGATCACGAGCACTCTTCAAAGTTGAGGGAAGCTGTCGGAACATTTAGCGATCGATGTGGAATATGGGCACCCACCCATCCACCCGCCAGGGCGAGTGCATTTAGCTACGTTACTGCCTGCTGAAGGAAGTTAGAGTGTAATGCTGTTCGCCCTGCTTGTGATGCAATTATCGCAGATCTGGCCGTGAGGAAGATTGCTCCCTTTGCTTGGAGGTGTTGGCACCGAGTGGCGCTTCAACAGCAAACCGCTGCTGGGCGGATTAATTAGCCAGGACGCATTGGCTCGAAATCCGGATAATGCAAGAGCTAACTTAGAAACAAACCAAAGTGACATTGTCACGTTTTCATGCTTTATTAAGCAAAAAGGAAATAATAGGTCACTCCGTGCTACGAGATTTTTGTTTTTATTAATATACAGAGTAAGTATCAAAGTTTCCGAGCGGGATGGCTCAAGTGGTAGCGTCTGAGGCTCGCATTCGCAAGGTTCTGGGTTCGATTCTCGTTGGATGGGCCACCCTGGCACTGAGTTTTTTCCTGATTTTCCCAGGTCGGTAGGGGAATGCTGGAGGTTGATTATATACTACCATGAATTTTCCTGTCCCTCAAAAAAATTGAATTAAATTTTAACTACTATTTAGCGCTCTATTCTCTACTGGGTGTGAAGGGCCGGAAATTTTGCTCAGAGGCCCTTTTATCAGGCTTGAGGTTCTTTTACGTGCCGTAAATCTGACACGGGACCACCGACTTTACTTCCCTTCCGAAGGAAGCCATGCTAGGATTTTTACATCCGAAAAAAATCATCGCCCTCCGCGATGAACCCGCGACCTCGGGAACCAGAAGCTAACATGGTACCCCTATACCCCACGGAGGACGACTTCCAGTCCCTTTCGTATTTCAGGCCTGGCTTGGTGGTCGGTGGTGTGTGGCGCATGCAGGGTAGTGCTTCATATATAGAGGTTTCTTACCTGGCATGCAACGTCCTGCCCGAACCAGCCGTCTTGATGGGGTGGGGGCCATCGAAGGGGTGTTCGGGGATGCTCAACTTGGAAACATTAGGGACTCCAACGTGCTGTGCTTGCCGCCATTAACTCTGGCCACCATTCGTTCTCTCTCGCCCCATCTCTTGCTCCCGGAGGTTTAGTAGGCGCAATAGGCCTAGCCTCGCAGGAGTGCTGAAATCCTCCTCCACTTTCATCTCTAACCTCTAAATATCAGAGTTAACTTACTTCACGCCGTCATGGTAAGGGATCATTAAAAATTGTTTTAAAACAGTGCCCGTAGTGCGGAAGTTATTTTTTTGTCATAGGTTATATGTGAGAAGAATGATTTTCTAGACCATCTGTTCTGCTCTAAAGTGAAATATAATTGCCAAAGCCGAACAGTTGTAACAATTCTTGATTTATTTAACATTTTTGCAATGTGAGTGATCATGGAATGACCATATACATCGGAAGACCACGTCATGAAAGCTAGATATCAAGGAATGATGAAAAAGAACGAAGCAGTAAAACGGAGCTCTTATGGAAGAAGGGGGAAAAAAAGAAACCTAGATGAAATAACTGTATTTCGAAAATGCACTTCAATCTAAACTTTTGTGCAAACAACCTAGGCTATCAATCGAAACAACTTTCAGCCGATACAAGGAAACCAGTTAGTTCACAGAACTTTAAGACTCCACATCACAGCTTTCTGATCCTCATCAAACGAAGCATACTCTGTCAATGAAGAAAACACTGGAGCGACACATCAACCAGCAAGCTACAAGATATTTCCCCAACTCCACACATCGGTCACACAATAAATCATCTTTCCAGAAGGAACTAATTAGCCATTACACGCCTAAGAAATGGACATGTCGCCTTGAGCCATGACCGCTTATCGCTAAGGAACCTTTATGCAGCTATTGTCATACTCTACCAACAGTCAAACTTCTGGTTACAACCTGTCCATATAATGAAGAGAGATGCAGAGTCCCGGACTTCATCCAGACAGCTTTAGGAAATCTATCTAATATCAGAAAAAAAACAAACATTCTTTATATGAACCTCACAAAGGTGTACACAAAAGTTTCTTCTGTCAACACAATGTAACTCTTCCTTTCCTGTAATAATGTCTTACTGTAATCATATATTATCAATTGTTATGCTGTTATTTTTGTACGGTCGCGATAAGATTTAATTCTTGAAGCGACCTAATAAATAATTAAAAGGTTTTAAGCGTTTCCAAACCTCTTCTGGTGTGGAAAGAGACGCATTTTTGCTATTGTAAAATTGCTGAATTATGGCTACATTGATCAGTAATGTGAGTTCATAGTCCTACTGGGGTAACAGCAGTGTTTTTCCTTCTCTTTTCGATTATCTGGAATGTCATTTATTTATACCAATAAACCGAAATACCCATGCATTTCGTAGGTTAGATAGAAATAATGCTGTATCTCGCCTTTCCTCAACTGAAATTGCAATGGTTTCCCAAATAGATGAACCAGTTATTTTTGGTTTTGAGTTATAATAATTATATATTATTACTTGAAAAAAAACGAAGAGTTCTTTGAACATAATGAACCACAAAATCCAAAGATGGATTTCGCGTGCAACAATTAATTAACTAAGAATACTAACAATTGTCCTAAAATAACAACAATTATCAGACTCGCATTAACAGTACCTGTAGACGTTTCAGAATACTTAATTAACAATATAACTAGTTAGAACATGAAGCCCATGCAGTAAAACACAGAAATACAAATGTTCTGTGTTTAAAGTAATAAGCTTCATAGAGAGTACATACATATATCTTTCAGGCCCATTTAATAGTTTTGTTTAACGTGTGCAGGAATTCCAGCATGTTAAAGATCAAAACGTTCATGCCAAAATGTGATGACAGCTCCAATCCTTATATATGCTTTGCTTTCTTGGTAACTTTGGAACTAGTTCCTTTGATATTCCACATCCATGCTTGACATGCTGCACACAGCCAAGACTATATATAATATAGATATATACCATCAGCACTTTTACGTGGGAGCAAAACGACATACGGCGGAGCAATCAAAATACGAGTAGTAGTTATTTTGACGATTATTTTTACTTTCTCTACTACGTACAGTAAGTAGGGGAAGTATTGTATTCCACCCAAAAATTCGATACCGAGATTTCACCGGAAATACATGTTTTGAGACCCCCTGAATCCAAAAAAAGCATTTTTGGAAACATGTCCGTGTGTGTGTATGTGTGTGTGTGTGTCTGTCTGTGAACAGCATAACTCAGAAACGAACAGTCGGATAAACACCAAACTTGGTATTTAGGTTCAGTATCTTCCAAGGATGCGACACGAAGGTTTTCAAGAAAATCCACCACCCCAGAGTACCCATTACATGGAACATTTTTCGAAAATTTTAATTTTCTCAAAAATGGCTAACGATTTTGATTAAAACATCATATGTTTAAGATATTTTTATGACAAATGAAATGTATATCTTGAATTTCCTGGGAATGTCTCCAAAAGTATTCTTCATTATGAACGACTTTTGCATAACTGGCAAACCATAAGAGAGAGACAAAATTTTATTGTACAAAAAATGTAGATCGCGTTAAAATACAGAATTTATGTCATATACATTTTTTTTTGTTGAGTGAACCATTTTCGAGATATTACTTGTTATTCCCTTAAATTTTTCAATACTTATTTTCTCAAATGGGAATTCGTTATTCATTTTTTTGTCTTGGATATGCAAAGAGTATTAATCTGTGGCAAAGGGAATGGTGCTGCACCTAGCAACCAGCTATTAAGAGATATGTATGTGCTTAAAGGCTACTGTATTTCCAAATTGCCCTTGTAAATATACATTCCCCTTACATCTTCAAGAAAATTAGCAATAAGATAGAGTCTGCAAATGTTTATTTCGATTAACATGAAGTAGATGGAGAATAAGCGTTTGTAAAAATAGTTTCTACAAGAGTAGAGAAATTCATATGAGTGTAACACATCGGACGATTATTTTTATTATTACTCTATTTATTTTACGTCGCTTTAACTCCTTGGTCATATCGTGACGGATCTGTTAATGGATAACTCTTAGAACGATATGAGAGGTGTCATCCCTGGAACCACCCGCTCCCTCCCCCAGCGCATAGCTACCGGATCCTCTGCTTCGTGCCGTGCAGATGGCATTAGGGTACCATCCAGTCCAATTACCGCTCTCATATAGAAAGCCTTCTAGGTCTCATCCCTGTAGCTACCTGCTTCGTGCCGTGCAGATGGCATTAGGGTGCCGCCCAGTCTAGCCGCCGCCTTCACACAGAAAGGCGGACAGTTAGCCTTGTAGGTCTCATCCCTGGAACCACCCGCTCCGTCACGTGCCACAGAGATCTTGGCGCATAGCTACCGGTTTTTCTGCTTCGTGCCGTGCAGATGGCATTAGCGTGCCATCCAGTCCAACTGCCGCTCTCATATAGAAAGGTGGACAGTTAGCCTTCTAGGTTTCATCCCTGGAAATGCCATCTTGCTTCGTCACGTGCCCACAGAGACCCCAGTGCATGGCAGCCGGATCTTCTGCTTCATGGCGTTAGGGTGCCGTCTAGTCTAACTGCTTACATTGTGTACGGATGGCATAGCATTCGCTATTATCAATTATTTTTCATTTCTTTTACTATTTTTGTTGCTATTTTTCTTTATTTATAGTAGCTTCGAGTACCAAGCCATATCGCGACGTATATCCATACATACGAGTACAATAATAATACATTGTATACATTGATTAAATAGTAGTAATTGTTATAAACATATTTTACATTATTAAGTCATGAACACAGCTAGAACAGTATAACCTATTACCTATTATGCATTTTTATTTGATGTGTTGTATATGTGTTTTAGACAAGGTGGAACTTTCAGTCATGGTATTAAATATCCAATCCGGTATTTACCTTGGCGACTGAGGAAAACCACGAAAAAACTTCAGACAGATTGATCGGGCCACGGGATTTGAACCCGGGACTTCCCGAACACGGGCCACAGACGTTACCGCCTGGGCCATCCCGCTCGGTTATTTTAACGAGTTACTAGAAATGAGCGCCAATAAATCGCGTTAGCATAAGCTAACTACTCAGAGTGGTTAAGGGAACATGTTTCACAGGTACGGCTGTCCTTTTCGTGTCGAGCGGATGAAGGAAGGGCATGACACAGGTCATGCGGGTAAGCCGCTAATAAGGGTCAATACGCATATAAACACCGAGCGTAGCAGCTTTGTGATTCTTTTCAGCGTAGTGAGCAATTAAAATGGCAACGGTAGATGAAGCAGTTGAAAGAGTGCAACATCTCACTTCTAAACGTTTCACTTTAGCAGGCAAGATGAAGTCATGCGATGTCACCACAGCTCTGAGAGAGGCTGGCAGTGAAAACGACATTCTGCAGTGATGGGCCTCTCGTGGCAATCAGCTCCCTGCACTTTCAAGATTCTGTAAGTTCTTGCTACAAGAGTAGCAAGTGAAAGAACGTTAGTCATATAGGGCTTGCCGTAAGCCTTGCTACAGAACATGCTAACGACAACCCGTTTTTGCGTAGCAGCATAAAATACCTAAAGGTTAAGAACAGTGCCATTGTAAGTAAACTGAAAACAGACAATCTGATTAATTATTGTGTTATCTAATGATACTGATACTTGGCTCTTTTAATTAATTTTTATGTATTTATTTATTTGGCATTTGGTTATTAGTACGTATTTAAATTATTTGCTTATGTTTTATTATATAATTATCGAGCAGCATATTCGTATTGGTTTTATAAACTTGTATATTTTATTAATAACCATAACCTGGAAATGTCGTAAATTCATAATTTTGAAGAATTAAGAGGATAGTTTTTGGACTTAAAAGTTTCTGTTATTTTGGCCAACGAAGACTACTACAATATATATTTATTTATATAAAGGATTACAACGTTTTCACATACTTCTGTTCCTAAAGGATTATTTTTCTTCTCCACTCATCCCTGTCATTCCATTCCTTGTCTTCCAGCCCTTTTGCTTTCATCCCCGTCTTTATTTTCTGCATTCAACTATTTCTGGATCTACCCCTTCTTCTTCTTCTCCTCCCAGAACATTCCCAAAGTTTACTCGGTAATGTTTCCTTTCGCATTCTCTTGATGTGTTTATACCAGTTTAGTTGTTTGTTTATATTTTAATATTCTGCCACATAATTCTTAACTTTTATTTCTTACTTAATAAGAAAATGCTAATTTTTTTCTGACTTTAAAAAGTACATTTCCATAGACAATAATGTCGATATTACATCTTTTGAGTTTCCAAAAACTTCAGCCTCATATGTGAAGGAACTTCTCACTGTTGATTTAACTTGTAACTTAGTTTCTTTGGTTATATTTCTGCCCAATAAAATACTATTTAACATGGCTGTCGTTGCTCTGCCTTTATTAATTCTGTGCTTTATGTCACGTTTATATACCTTCTTTATCAATTCTAACTCCCAAGTACTCAAATTCTTCATAACCTTATATAAAGCATTTTTGATCTTCCAAAATTAAATCGTCAGTCTCTGTTCCACATCCTATATAAGATGTTTTATTTAAATTTACTTTTACGCCCTATTTTTCATATTCTTTTAACAATTTAGAATTTATAACTACAGTGCTAATCTAAGTAAGTACAGTTTTGTTGATAACAAATTACTTTATTACTAAATGCTCCATTTATAATAATTTTATTACCAGTTGTTATAAAATTAACTTTATAATACCAAGAGACAAAAATGGAACATTAAACAGTGGTGTATAACACACAGGAGTGGCAGTCAGTTGAGGACAGGCGGAAGGAACTCGGATAGAACTGGATCTTAGAGTCGATATGAACACTGCGCTTACATGACAAGTTCACGACGGGAAAGCGGCACGGGAGCGATTTTGAAACTCTCTGAGGGTTTTGACTACTGGGTCGCGCGACACAAGTGGTTCTTCCCCAGATGGCCTGCTGACACAAGCCTAAGAGTTCCTCAGTATATAGCACCATAACCGGCAGATTTTAGAATCAGTAAATACTTACTATTGTAATTGCAAATGTAATTTATTTCATCCTCAAATTATATTTGTACAGCATGGGAAACGTCAAAACATTGTTTTTACAGCACGTATATGAAGATCAATGCTTTTTTAAAGTAATAGCTATAAATGCGAGTAACATTTTATAATTATTAACATATAACATAAATATAACATGTTTGTAACAAAACATTCTTGGAATAGATTGTACAAATTTTCAGTTTTCCTTTCTATTGGTAATAGACCTTCTTCTCCCTTCCTGTTCACTGATTTCGAGTGGTATTTTTCGGTGGTATTTATAAAAAAGTATCCAGATAAACACATTGCAATAGGTATTTCACTAGTTATATTTGTGGAATAGATGGTCACATTCACATAATTTTAAGACCTTCCTACGAAGTGATTGCGGAATTCATCAGCTGAAAAATCTGATGGATTAATAAGAAGTTGTGAATTTATTTTCTGAATTTTCGTTCAGAAATTGTATTTTTGCGTGTAATACGCTGATTCCACAACTTTATATTAATATACTTAAATGATTTCTTAAAAAATACTAGTTTCATGAAGGCTAACGCGCAAATTATTTTTATTTCTAGCGTTGTATGTTCAACATTGGTTGATAAACGTGCCGCACTTCTCTTAACACAAATCAGTTACTCAGTTTCAGGAAAAGTTACCTAACAACCAAGGGTTCTAAGATAAGTTGTGCGGAATATTGTACCCACGACGTGAAACTTGAACAATTTAATGACTTCTGTTGAATACAGATTCGAGAACTCGGCAATAAAACGGGAAAGGAAAGGTCTTCACCGGCATACCAATATGGTGTTGCATCAATTTCGGGGCAGCAGTAAAGAAACTAAACGGAATATGTGATTACCAAGGAGGAAGTCCTTCGATCTCCTGTTGCGTTAGGCGAAGAATAAATAACAGGAAGCTGACAGGATGGTACTCTTCAACATGTGCACCATACAAGGAAAATAAGCATTAAAAAGTCTTCGGCTAGACTGCAATATATACATATAGAGCCTCGGTTTGGACGCGTGACGTATTACGGGGAATTGCTTGCCCTGCACTGTGTTGTTTCTAACCGGTTGTATTCCCCTCCAGGCTCCCTCTCTGTGTGCCAGCTAATCAGTTGAAGTGATATCTTTGTACAGAGGTTGATAGTTGTGTTATAATTTCGCAATGCCAAAAATCCATATACAGGGTGGATCATTTAAGTTGAGACTGTAACTCTCTCCAAAACTAAGCGTTGTAGAAAGAAATGCCTAATAAAAGCTGCTTGATGTTATGGGGGAAAGTAAATGCCATTAGTCGTGCTTTGTTTAAAGGACGTTATGATGGTCATTGTAGGGTTAATTAACTTTTTTAAATGGGAACCTACAATTAAGGTCAATTTAAATTGACCCTAAAATGGTCATCACACGTTCTCCAAATAAAACACGACTAATGGCATTTACTTTCTCCCATAATATCAAGCAACTTTTATTCAAAACGATTCGTTCTACAGCGCTTAGTTTTGGAGATATTGTACAGTCTCAACTTAAATGGTCCATTCTGTACTTTATCATACATGTATGTTTCCTACGCGACAATCAACCCTTGTGGATTTATGGACACAAGCCCTGCTGTTAATGCACCTAACAGACAAACGGTTCGTAATATTGTGAATATATGTAGGAAAACGGGATCTACTCTTGATAAGAAACCGAAAGTAGATTATATATTCTTAGAGAGTAAAAACTCGATGACTTCGGAGAAAAGTTAGAACGTAGACCAAGCTCTGAGAAAGCTTGCATAGAAATCAGGGATTTCGCAAACCGCTGCTTGGAATGTCACTAAGGTTTTAAAATCTTATAAGATAACTGTAGTTCAGAAATTGCAACCACACGATAATTGGAGTAGACTTAATTTCTGCAATTGGATGCTGGATAATAATGCTCTATGGACCCGTTTTAATGTTTTGTTACGGACGAAGCATGATTTTGTTTACTTAACGCTGAAAAGTTAATGAGTGCTAATGCAATTTAGAAGTTGCATGTGAGAGAATAATATTGTTTGACTCAAGCATTTGCAAGTATTTATTATTGATAACAGTCCAACACTAGTATCTTTCTGTGGTATGGAACATCAGTCTGTCACCAATTTCGTAACTTCTGTAACAATTTTCCTCGTATACTGTAGTGCATTTATTGCGATTAACTTATACGAGTGGCTTTTTTTAAATCTCGAATGGTTTTACCCTCTTTGATTTTAATTTCATAAGTCGTGTGGTACAGCGAAACTCTGCTTAGCAAAAATAGTGGAGGGGAAAAAATAGTAAAAAAGAATGAAAGTAAAAATGCAATCTCAAATTCGCGCTGGTAACGTTGCTGCAATAATTGGCAGTGTTTTTCTGCCCCAACCCTAAATTCCAATACAGATACTTGATCTTGTATTCAGTTAATCCTCACCCCCTATCTCACATTCCAATAAATATTGTACAGCTCAGGTTTTAACTACTTGCATACACATTCAATGTTATTTTATTGTTGGTGTTAGTCAGTGTGGTTTATTTATGTTTAAGATGACAGCGAAAGAAAGCGTGTTGTAATGAGCATTGAACAGAAACTCGAAGCCATTAGCGACAGAGTGATTCAAGTAATAGAGATAGAAAAGACTACAAATTCGTATACAAATCTTAACGGGAAATACTGAAAGAAGCACTATCAGCAACACAAAGCCTTTTGTTTTGCGTTGCGTTTTGTGAAACAAAGCAATGAATCAACACCAACAGATATAATGCTTACCAAATGGTGGCGTGATATAGGTGCTCGCGAGCGTTGCAAGAAGAAAGTTCAGGGGAAAAAATAGTAATTTTATGAAGTAGTCTTCGTGAATCCTGTGATGTTATTTTAATGCTGTATAAGGTGAAATTTTCTGTATTAAACGTTATTACATGCATTTGGAGAGCAAAGACTCCACGATGTTATATCTAAACCAGTACTGATATACTCTTGTGAAACGTGAACACTAAGAACTAGGGAAAAGACAATGATTGGAAGCAGCCCAAATGAAATTTTTACGATCATTGTTGGGAATTAGTACAAGAGATAGGGTTAGGAATACTCAATAAGAGAACAGCTAATGGAAGAAAACATTAATGAAGAAATACAGAGGTACCAAAAACGTTGGAAAGAACATGTCTTACGAATGCCCCTTCAAGTTATCCACGGCAAGCTTTATTTTACAGACCTTCAGGAGGAAGAAGTGTTGGACGACAACGGAGGAGATGGAGTGACCAATTTAGTTAGCTTCGGAACAGGTCGAAAGGCATAAACCTTGAATGGAAGAAGAAGAAGACATGCATTCGGAATGCATTTATTTTCTTCCTTTCGCTGTTTAAAACCGTTAGCATTGATTATACGGAAAAAATGCATTATCCGAAATGGTCTGTCTCCTTTAATTCGGTTAAGGGAGGTTCTACAGTACCTCTTCATAGTAAAAGATGAAACAATCCGCTGATATTCAAGGAAATGAATATGAAATGTCGACATGTTGTTTTTCTGATTTCCTTAACCTCCCTACTACAGTCTTCCAAGTTCTAGAAGATGTATAGCCTTCAAATATATTTTGGCTGTGAAACAATTATCGGAATGGTCGAGTTATTTTTTAGATAGCCGCAGTAGAGGCAATTTTGAATCTTTATAGCCTCTCTTTGATCCAATAGTAGTTTAATAACATAAAGGTTACAGAGTTTTCACATAACACAGAATCGCTTAACATGAATGTATAACGAAACGGGAAAATCTGGTATGCATGAAGATTCCCCATCCCAGGCCACAAGTTAATCCTTTTGGAGATGGCACATAGTCTGTAACCACTGAGAAAAATACTCGTATCAGCTGTTAATTATAAAACACCGATTTAGCCAATTATTGATGTTACGCTGGACAGAAATTTCGCATTTTTATTTAACATACACTAGGAATGAACGCGATTACAACATACACAGGAAATACATCAAAATCTTCTTACCGGGTGAGATGGTTCCATGGCTTCCGAGGCTCGCATTCGGGAGGTTCTGGGTTCGATTCCCGTCGATCGCCTACTCTGACCTTCGGTTTTTCAAGATTTTCCCTGGGGTGTTTTTTCATCTAATTCGATTTCTGCTTCTAGGTTTCATTGTGTAGCGCGGTGCCGGAGAGATGGCGCCGATGCTTGCTTCGAGCAAAGAGTATTCCCAGAGGACCCGAGAGCTGCTTGGTTCACGGGTCGTTCATCACCCTCTCTGGACAGGTCCAGTAGTGGAACGAGTCTTCGAGCTATAGCTTTTTCACTATAAGCTGAAAGGAGGAGTAAACAAAACCACGTGACAAGACAGCACCTCATTGACTGGTGGACAAACTACAACCTTTCCCGCTTAGCATGTCATCTCTTCCTCTACAAAAAACAGTTCGGCTCAGATCGTAACATTTTGTGGTTATTCTCGTGCAGAGAAATTAAAAAAAAAACTCATTATTGTAACAGTTCAATTTATGAAACTAAATGCGTATGTTCAGATTCAACTATAACTAAATGAACCGTTATAGCAGAGGGTTTAAGGGGCTATACGCAGGCGCTGCAGTTCGTTTCCGGTTTCCGGCTGAGAATCTTCTGCCACTGTGCAAAACATAAACGCGGGAAATGGAAAGAAGACAATTGTGTTAAATGCTTTTAACAAATTCTGTGAAAAGTACCGACCTTTAATCGACAATGAATATGGTTGGCCATTGTTTAGCAATAATTGAACTTCTTTTATAGTGATGCAGAATTGTTGCTCGGATAGCTTGGGTCGCGTTTGCTTTCTGTTGTGTTTTAACCTATAATGCTAATCGTTATATAGCTTGTTGACTCATAAAAGGTTAAAGCAAAGGTGGTATATTGATATTAGTCATTAAATGAATGATTTCTAAAACCTGAAGTTAAGAACAGTTTAATCCAGTACCTTTAATCACAGATGCCGAACTGTTCAGGCACAACTTTTATTTCTCCACTCTTAGTATTAAGTGTTAGAAGTTTAGGATGTAAGGCAAAATATAGGAATAGGACATACAGTGTTTAAAAGCTAATGATTCCCAAGCTACGCAATATACTGTATTCGCATTCTGTCTGAAGCAATTTCATCTCACGGGTACTTAGTTCCCGTATCCTCCACGTGGTGCTGTCATGTGCTCGGCGGAGTGATACATTTAAGTTTAGTTTACTTCTCCTTTCAGCTTATAGTGAAAAAGGTATAGGAATTGTTAGGGATTCCCGCGCGTCTCTGTGGTCTGCGGCCTGTAGCCTCGTGTGGTTCCTTCACTTGGTCCCTTCCTCCTGAGGCGTGGTAGCTACGATATATCTCTCGTAGATCGCAGTGCGCGAGGTGTTCCCCTCCGTTGTATACCCTGAAACAGTTGTTACAGCAATTGTATTTTTTATTACAGACTCCCGGAAATTTGAAATTTGAAGACTTTTGTATTTCCTGAGGGAATGTAAATAAGTTTTATCATGGAAAGGTTATTCTCAGCTAGAAAGAGGGACTCGGGGTTGGTATCATTCACAATTAGCTAAGTCAGTGAAACGCTTATTACTTTAACACGCACTTGTCAGATGTGAATTTTGTAGCATTTATTCTCTCTTCATCACTTTCGAAGAGCACTAAAAGCTATCTTAGAGGGTGAAGAAATTCACCATCCCCATTTAATTTCCACGATATATTTCTAGGCAATGATTTCAGATGATGAGTTAAGCTTAGCTCCCATGGTCCGCTCAGCCCATCTCCTGAATTGAAAAGTGGGACGCGCATAAGGTGAATAAAGAGGAGAGAAATCTACAAGCATATGGCTGGGTCGGGGAAAGAAAAAGAAGACGATGCATCGTTATCACTCAAATAGAAGAGACTTTTTCTCTTCAGTAGCTTCATAGTGCAGCACACAGGAATCCCATTATTTGTTGAAAGGTGCTCCTCGCTTTTTGATGATCAAATTATGTGCACACAAAGTGAAGCAGCTATCTGTTGTGTATATTGTGAGAGGGTGCTGCGGAGAAATACTTTCAAAAGAGAAAACAAGTTTAGAGTAATAATACTCTCACGGGAACAAAGACAAACGTGGCAATTCGTCTCTCCTCAACTCAATTTAGCGCACCTTTTGGGACAACATTCTGAAGAGTTTTAATTCTTTCAAATGGGGAGCGAACTCCTTCACTCCGGTCTTCCGTGTGGTGTTACTATTCAACCAGTATTTTAATATTCTTTACGAGCTTTACGTTTATACAGGGTTCGTATAAATGTTATCGATTCGAAAAACAAGTAACTCATATTAGATGAAATTTAGGCACGAAGATAGTACACTTCCCTTCCCAAGTCAGAATCCTTAACTTTCCGTTTAGGAGAAAATAAAAATCTGTTGTGTATCTTTCATTCCTCAACGAGATCCTACTATGCAGAGTACCACTTCCTATAATGATTTTGTTAGTAATTTTGCTTAAAGATAGAGAATTCTAATAGTATCTCAAAAATGGTTTTAAATCGCCGGACATATATTTATTTTGGTTCCTTTAATTAAAGAAATAGGTTGTTCACATGGCTTTCTCTACTCACTCTTCTACAGACTATTCTTACAAAAGCTTATTCTTATATCAGCTTCTTGTTAATAGAGATAAATGTCCATTATGCATTTATACATTTCGTTGTAGGTATAAAGATACAGTAAGTTAAAGCTATATTCATATTGTTAAAAAATCTGAGGTGTTGCACTCACATGACTTTCTCAGACGCTTATTCTCCATCTACTTCATGTTAATCGAAATAAACATTTGCAGAAATTATCTTATTGCTAATTTTCTTGTAGGTACAAGGGGAATATGGTAGGCTTTAAGCGATAGTCAAACCCTTTAAGAACTGGTTGCTATGTGGAGCATTCCATTCTTATTGCATTTCCAGGACATAAAAAAATCCCATTTGGGAAAAAGTATAAATATTGGAGAATAGTTTGCTAAAAAAAAGTATATGACATAAATTGTGTGTTTTAACGCGATCTACATTTGTTGTGTAGTAAAATGTTGTCTATCTCTTTCGATTTACCAGTTATGCAAAAACCATTCAGAATGAAGAGGACTTTTGGGGACATCCCAAGAAAATTCAAGATATGCATTTCATTTGTCATAAAAATCGCTAAAAATTTTCCATTTAAAGCGTAGTCTGGGGTGGGAAAAGTTTCTTGAAAAATCTTGTGCCATATCTTTAAAAGATGCTGAACTTAAATGCCAAGTTTTGTGTTTATCCAACTTTTCGTTTTTGAGTTATGCTGTTCACAGACACACGGTCCTTTTTCTAAAATTTGTTTGATTCAGGGGGCCTCAAAACATGTATTTCCGGTGAAATCTCAATATCGAATTTTTGGGTGGAATGCAATATTTCCGCTACTTACTGTACGTAGTAGAGAAAGTAAAAAGCATGTCGCTATGCGATGGCTGTGAAATTTCATACACTTGGCATGACCACGAGAAAAAAAAACAATAGCGACTTCTCACATGAAACAAGTTTTAAGTGCTTATTCAAACATTCGACGAATAGCAAACATTTTCTTTGAAATTAACGCTACAAAAGATTGTATTCGATTGCGTGGCTTTAAGGAGATCTACGTTTTTTTGTTTAGTAAGATTTTGCCTATTTCTTAGGGTTTAGATATTATACAAGTCATACAGAATGAAGAGCACTTCAGAGCAGGGTTGCCAACTCTACCATTATTATGGGGAAACACGATAATCTGAAAGTTTGCACGATGTACGATAGTACGGTTTACAATATTGGCTAAACATATGCAAAATAAAATTATAACTCCAACTATTCATGTATAATAGAATTTGTTTGAACCCTAACAATTTTCTTTACGATTTTTTTTAATAGCAATTATTCTTTTAATCTTTGATGTAGAAATTGCCTACGATGATATTCCTGTCGTGTTTGTCACAGCAAAATAAAACGAATCTGACAACACTACCTTTTTCCTCCAGTTGATGTTGCATTATTGAATGATACAACTAACTTGGCCCCTCTTTATGGGTTTGACCTCATGGTCTGTCTCCATCTCTCTAGCATCCGATGCATATCCCACAAAACCTTCTGGGTTTTTTCCCCCTTTCACCGCCAGTGTGTGTAGAACTGTTATTCCTAGGGAATACAGTGTCCAGAAAATTCGGAATAACTGACATTCCCTGTGAAGTAAAGAACATGTCTGAATCTGATAACTTCTGGAATGCTATTAAACACATGTGCTGCATTGATCGATGTAATGATTTTAAAGGACTAATGGAATTTTCACTGACAGTGATTTCGTTATCCCATACCAACGGTTTTGTGAACGAGTTTTTTTCTAAACTGTGTTTAATAAAAACTAAAATTCCGAATAAACTGGCACAATAATTTGTCTCAACCTTAAAAGACAGTGTGGAGATAAATGGGATATCTCTGTATCTATCTAACGCATGCATATTGCCATTAGTTTGGTCCTTTTCTACTCTCGCGCTATCGCCAAGTTGCTAATAACACGGTTAAATATTCAGTTATATATTTCAACTTTGAACACATTATCCTTTGCAGAATATTTTTCTGTGTCAGATTGTAGAACTTTAAGAGCCTCTATGGATTTCTGTGGGCACAACTTTCTAAAGAAGATGAGCTTTTCAGTTAAAGTTTGATATTTCGTGTTTCTAGGCTTATCACGCAGTAACTAATACACTAAAGGGTAGAACGTAATATTTTATTTCTTAGCTAAAGTAAAGTTGAGTTGCGATACCTGCCTGGTTTGAATTCTCTACGTTTAATAAGGTGTACGTTATACTTTTTTAAATTACACATTTTTGGAAAATTTTATGACTATGCAGTAGAAAAGTCAGCCAGCGAGAAACTTTTTTGTTATTGAGTTTACAGCGGCCACCAAGCAAGGGAAAATGTAGAGGAGGGTTGGGGACATCTTTTAAAAGAATCCTGAATCTTGTAACTTCCTGCATTCATTATGTATGACAAACAAAATATCTCCATCTATTCAGCTAACAGGCGCCAGACGCGAGGCAGAAGGCAGGTTAACGTCAGTTGGAAGGAAGTGGGTACGTTTATACACTGGGAAGAGTGATTTAGGTTATTTATTTAAAATTTTACGTAAATATTTATTGTTATGGAGGGAGAAGGTAGGAGGGAACGAAATGTTGGTAAACTAAAAAGAAACGCAAGATAATAATGAATATGCTAGATTGTTCAAGTGAAATGGGTGTTAGTAAGCCAAAAAGAAACAGCTAAAGCTACCGGGTGTTCAGAAACTGTAGTGTATACGATAAGAAAAAGCAAGAATGAAAGGACCTCTAAGGACGCCATCAAAAATAAAAGCAGAAAGTGCGGGGAAAATAAAAACACGTTAGATTAACGCAATATGATGGAAAAGCGCAAAGCGAGTGGGGCGTATCTTCATTCTTTGTTGTTTGAAAACATTCCACCCACGTTGAATGCAATTTTGTCAAAGGTAAAAGTAATATTACCACACCAACTTAAAGCTTTTATCATTTTATATATCCACATTTATGCATGTAAAATCGTATTTCAAAGTACTAAAAATGCAAAAAGGAAGGATAAAAATAGTGTGGTGAAAATTAAATATCTCAGAATAACCTTAAATAGCAATGCTGATATATCACTATTTGGTGATGTATCATTCACAAGATGACATTAAATTGGTAGACCACTGGGAGCCAAATGTTCCAGTACAGTACATGTGTGCGCCCCCCTTTAACCTGTACTGTCCTTTAAGTGTAAGACGCAATATAGACGTATTAAATGGGCTCATTCTGTCATCCCAGTTTGTGAAAGAATGTGGTGGATTTGAAAATTTCAGTTACCGAGATGTTTAACTCTATGACTACAATTTTTACTTTCTCTACTACGTATAGTAAGTAGGGGAAGTATTGCATTCCACCCAAAAATTCGATACCGAGATTTCACCGGAAATACATGTTTTGAGACCTCCTGAATCCAAAAAAAGCATTTTTGGAAACATGTCCGTGTGTGTGTCTGTCTGTGTGTCTGTGAACAGCATAACTCAAAAACGAACAGTCGGATAAGCACCAAACTTGGTATTTAGGTTCAGTATCATCCAGAGATGCGACACGACGGTTTTCAAGAAAATCCCCCCACCCCAGACTACCCTTTACATGGAAGATTTTTCGAAAATTTTAATTTTCTCAAAAATGGCTCTAACGATTTTGATTAAAATATCATATGTTTAAGATATTGTCATGACAAATAAAATGTATATCTCGAATTTTCTGGGAAAGTCTCCAAAAGTATTCTTCATTGTGAACGACTTTTGCATAACTGGTAAACCATAAGAGATAGACAAAATTTTACTACACAAAAAATGTAGATCGCGTTAAAATACACAACTTATGTCATATACATTTCTTTTGTTGAGTGAACCGTTTTCGAGATATTGCTTGTTATTTCCTTAAATTTTCCAATACTTATACTTTTTCTCAAATGCGTTATTCATTTTTTTTTTGTCCTGGACATGCAAAGAGAATGGAATGCGCCACATAGCAACCAGCGTTAAAATATTTGACTATCGCTTAAAAGCTACCATATTTCCCTTGCATCTACAAGAAAATTACCAATAAGATTGACATCTCGATATCTCGATTAACATGAAGCATATGGAGAATAGGCGTTTGTAAAAATAGTGTGTACAAGAGTAGAGAAAGTCATGTGAGTGTAACACATCAGATTTTTTATTCTGCTGCAACAGTTCAGAGTGAAGATCGATGTCTGATGAGCAGATCGAGAAACACGTGTGCTAATCTCAGTCTTCGATATTTTAAGTACTGTAAAAATGAACATTATTATGGTCAGCATTGTAATAATAATAATAATAATAATAATAATAATAATGTTCATTTCTATAATCCCCTTTAACCGTAATGATCATGCCAGGTCTTTGACTGCAACATTTGCTGGTGTTTTTAGTCTTTTAACTTTTAAGTTACGTTACCGCAGGTTTTCGTCGTTTTTAACTTATTTTCACATACTTATTCTCTCTCAAATCCATACTTCCAGATTCTATGGAGGGTAAGGAATAATACTAATTAAAGAAACATTCCCACCCCCGGCCTGGAATCGAACCCGGAACCTCCGGTGAGAAATAAGCTCACTAACCACTCGATCACGCAGGCAGTCAATTTGTTTACATGCACTACAATTATGAGCGAAAATGTATAATTCTGAATAGCTGATAGATGTATTTATTTTTAAAAGTTGGCAATCCTGCTTCACATGTTATTAGAAAACTTAAAATATACTTTTTGTCATGATGTATGTCTGAAACATATGTTGTTTGAATCAAAATCGTTAAGAGAAAATAAAAACAACGAAAAAATTACCATGTTAAAGGATACTTTGGATTGGGGGGTATTTTCTCGAAAATCTTTGTGTCACATCCTTGGAAGACACCGAAATTAAATATCAAGTTTGGTATTTAATAGATTTTTCGTTTTTGAGTTATTCTGTTCGCAGGCAGACAAACAACACGGACACGCGCACTCACACACACAGACAAACGAAGGTATATTTTTATAAAACTGCTGCTTTTTGGATTCAGGGAGCCTCAAAACATGTATTTCCGGTGAAATCTCGGTATCAAATTTTTGGGTGAATGCAGTACGTTTCCTATTCACTATAGCTAAGTAGTAGATTATGATTAAATAAAAATTAAAATTCCATTTCCAGTATAAAATTCAATGGAAGAATTCGTAACACTTTGTTCATTTCTTTGCACTAATCTTTTATCCAAATGCTGGAAGTATCTTAAGGGTTTAATATGAAAAAAATCGCACGTATTGAGAACTTCATTGGTTCATATCTGACATTCTTACACAGTTGGTCCATATTAAGGCGCGACAGCCCGAATTTGTCAGACAGCAATGGGGTGGTATATGGTTAGCAATTCTAATCACCACGATCGCTTATATTTCGCTCCCTGACTTAAATAGCTTCACAGTTAGTCCCCAGGGACCTACAGATCCTCCAGAATAAGAAACGTCTCTTTCACATGCCGATGATCCAAAGTGGTAAATTGAAATTGAGTTTTATTTATGGACGCCCTTTAACAATTCTGCTCCTTAGCGTCTTATTCTATATTGGGCGTGAAAGACCGGAAATTTTGCTCAGAGGCCTCTATCAGGCTTGATGTTCTTTTACGTGCCGTAAATCTACGACACGGGACCACCGGTTTTACTTCCCTTCCGAAGGAAGCCATGCTAAGGATTTTTACACCCGAAAAAATCCATCGCCCTCCGCCGGATTTGAACCCGCGACCTCGGGAACTAGAGGCTAGCATGTTAACTCTACACCACGGAGGACGACTCCAAAGTGTGTCGCATCCCCAGCAGCAACACTACTGCTGGTCTGTAATGAATTTGCTTAATATCAGCCAAAACGTGAGCGAAAATCGGATGTGTTAACTTCACTTGACTCTCTCTAGCTTTTGTCGCTTGTTTTTATATACAGGGTTATTCAAAAAGAAGGAACAGACTTTACATATTTATTTGTAGTGCACGACAATAGATAGCGACACATACGACACATCATTGAATAGAGGAAAGTTTTAAGCCCCAACTATTAGTTCCACTCAGTGCCTACAGCAGCGCTGTTTGTTTACGAGAAAATGGCGACGCCACAGGAAAGGTTGTTTTGTGTGCTGCATTATGCAAAGAGTGAATCTATTATTTCATTGTAGTGTGCATTTCGTTGTAAGTTCAACAATTTCAATTGATACAATAAATTCGTAGAAGGTTGCGTATGCAAACGGAAAAGCACTGGTCGTCCTCGCATAACAAATGGTGCTCATTTTGAACACATAAAATAAAATTGTATTCAGTGATGTATCGCATGTGTTACCAACTATTTTCTTTCATTAGAAATAAATATATAAAGTATGTTCCTTCTTTTTGAATAACCCTGTATATTGTAGGCACTATCCATACAAAAGCTTATTTTTATATATATAGTTTATGTTGATTGAGATAAACGTATGTAGAAATGGCTTCATTACACATCGTTGTAGGCACAAAACGGATACAGGACCGAAGCGATAGTCAAATCTTTATACACTGTCTTTGAAATTTCACACTCTTTCCACGACATCGCGAAAAACAACTCAATAAATGAAAAGTATTGAAAAATTCAAACTAATAACGAATGTCTCGAAAATGTCTGATGCCACAAAAATCATTTAAGAAATAAATTATGTATTCTAAAGGGATCTGTTGTTTTGTGCAGTATGTTTTTGTCTTATCTCTTATGGTTTACGGTTTATATAAAATTTATTCCGTATGAACAGGATTTTATAGGTATTCCCAGAAAATTCAAGATATGCATTTTATTAGTCAGGTGAATAATTTAAACTTATAGCCATTTTTGGGAATATCATAAATAAGGGAAAATGTTCAATGTAAAGAGTAATTTGGGGAGTTTTCTTAAAAATGTTCATATATCATTCCTGAAAGGTGCTGAACTTAAATATGAAATTTGGTATTTGTTCTACTTTTCGTTTTTGAATTGCACTTTTCACACACACACACACACACACACACACACACACACACACCACAAGTGCGTCCGGAGCTTTTCCTAATTATTTTTGTACAGGTACCTCAAAGCACACATTTCCGGTAAAATATGCATATGGAATTTTTGATGGAATGCAATACTTTTTCCACCTACTATTAATAGGTTCTACAGAAAGGAAAATTATTTAAAAGCGGTAGAAAACCTGCGTTTGCTTTATTTTGCTTCAAATACAGATGTCGAGATTGAATAAAAGACGTTCTTTGCGTAGCGAGATATTCTCGTTCCTATATAGAAAGCATGCGCTGTAATGAAGTATCTCAGAACGCACCTGAAATGAACCGGGGACCAAGGAAAAAGAGAAGAAAAGACAATGCCTGGAGCATGCAACGAAACAATGCTTGTACAACACGTCAGATACCTCCTACTGGAAACGGTGCATCACAAAGAAAATCTGGTGGGGGTTCGCAAGATGTCTGAAATTAAAGTGAGATGAGGCGGTCCCTTTGCATCTCAGCAACGATGGCTCTATTTATTGCATTGACTGATAATGATCCTTTCCTTCACTTCTGTCCACATTTCATTTGTGTAGACGCCACGAGTAACACTATCACTTCAAAGCAATTCATGACACGAGCTTTACCGGAGCTGCTTTCTGTGCCTCTCATTATTTCTACTCACCCTGCATAGCATTAACCAGCCCCCCCCCAAAAAAAAATGCTGGACAACAGACGACTGTCGAGTTTATAGAAATCACCAAACGGCTTTCCTAAAATACCTATGATACATTATTAGGGAGCCGTCTGTAGAGTTCATATCAAAGAATCCCTTAGCAAACACTACAACTTTCATCAATACATCGGCTTTTGGTGATAGTTTTTAAAGAAAGATGTGTGAGTGCTAGGTTCGGAGAAGCTTTCTCAGAAATCTGAAAACTATTAGACTCAAAGCAAAGTTTGGTTATTCAATCCTCGAGGTTAAGTCTCCAAGGTAATCTAGCTTTAGTGTGATATATGCTTATAAAATTTCCCACCAACCAAAATTAGATGACTGTCAATATCAAAAAGTAGAATAAAACTAGTTAACTTTTTATCTTATAATCCTGGACAAGATGAGTGGTTTTCTTCAATGAATTAAGTTTACCAGAAATGGATTTTAGATGAACATTTTCAAGCATTCTTCCCATCAGTATTATCTGTGAAAATCCAAGACCATATTATGACTTCGTCCAGTTATTAACTCTTACTTTACTCATTTCTCACTGTCACTGGGACTTCACTTAGTTCACACTGTCAGTTCAGTAGTGCGAGAGCCAGTTCAATATCTCCCTGTCACTTAACTTTGTTTTCACTATCGGTTCACTCTCTGGGGAGTTGAACACGGGAGTTCTACAATCTCTCGCTGTACGTCGCAAAGGTCGTCAAAACCTCGCTAGAAGAACAGCACTTTTCGTCGTATCAGAAACGCATTCGCTAACTCGCTCCTTAACTGATTGACTCACATGCGAGAGCGCTCGCTTATATAGACGTTGGAAATTTCCAGAGAATTGTAGAACGTTCGAGAAGGAGAAACATCCAAAAGATTCTGGTTATTTGACATTACCGCTTTCGGTATTCTGGTTTCGGAGCGTGTTTTATCTTTGTTTATAGCCGACTTCCCCGCGTGGACCTCGTGATAAGTTTGAGCCATAGCTGCTGCATCTCAGTATTTAGAATATAGAATGTGGTAATTATTTATTCTATGAATGGGCACCTTTTGTCCTGAGTAGGGTTTTGAAAATTGGCTGGAATTACTAATTCAAAGGTGTTATTGGAGGAAAAGGAGTATTCACAATAACAAATAGCTGAATGACATTCACATAAAGTGTTGGATTTGATTTTAAGCGTTTATAAATAATTATTTTTTAACTCAGAGCTTACATTCAGAACGTGAAACTAATAATTTTCTGCCATTATCTAATAATGTTCTGCAAAGTTTTGGCGTTTTATTGTTTTTTTTTTCGCTTTTACTATTGAGATTATATTCGCGTTATTCACTACACCCTAATAATGACGATGTGTTTCCAGTACTCAAACTTTAGTATATCAGCTGCTGTTTTACAGTGGCTGTGCGCAGGCCAAGTTTGGAAAATTGAATGAGAATTGAAAAACTTGTTTCCAAGACCAGGACTCGAACAGTATATGTTCGAAGATCTGTAGCTTTGTGACAAAATAGTCGAACGCACGTAAAGGCTTCCATATGTTTTACATGTCCCGGCGAACTTTGAAGGAGATTTCAGTTACTAAGAGGTGTTATACATAGGTTAAAGTCGACGGACAAGCACTTTAAATTCTGGGATTCTATTTAACTTCACAGTAGAGTATAATTTATGTATCTCAACCATGGTTTCACACTGGCTGTGTGTAGGCTACCTGTGGAAAGCGGTGTCAGATTTTAAAGGTTCAATGTGCGTTTGTGGTCGCAATAAGGCCCCTTCTTTTACATTAACTACTGTTTTAAGCATTCGTTTGAATAGGAGAATATTATTGGTACTAATACAGGTTTGTATAATATATTTTATGTGTATTCCTTATGGTAAATAAAATAAAATATCCTGCAATAATAAGTTATTTCTAAAAGATGATTTAATGCCGAGGAAAACTGAATGACGGAATTTATGAAAGCATTTTAGCAGTATTATCCTTTATCCTCCGCGATTAAAAAGTGAACTAATTTAAATTGCAGCCTAGAAAATGATGCATACTTAAGAATAGTTAAATTCTTTGAAAAAGTGCATGCTATGATACTAGAAAATCAGCAGATATAAGCGTATGCGATTTTTATTGAGGATACGGATATTTCAAAAGTACAATAGGTTATACGTTAGCCAAGCAATCCATGTTTAATAGTTTTTGCGCTTGGGTTTCTATACTGAGAATATAACGTAATAAAACGCATTATGGTACTATAACAACAATGTTTTACGCCGTTTAACAGCAAAGAATTGCTATTTCGCGGCTTAAAACATGGAGTTAATACAAAATACCAGAATGAAGAAAAGGTCAAAACAGGTGCTAAAAGCCGGTTCTTGTGCCTAAAACATTTGAGGGATTAGCAGAATACTTTGCCTTTGCCTGCGTCTACGCTCTATTTACTTCGGTAATATTCCTTGACTCGATATGAATACACTGGCATCACTAACGAATTTAAAACAATTATTAAGTTTTCAAATTTTTGCTGATTATTAATTTGGAGTGATCCCTGCGGAATATCATAAAATCCGAATTGTATCTTTCGTTAACAATACTTGAACATTACGTTATGTCGTGTTGTGTGTCTTTAAGGTTTTATACCATTGTCGTCGTAATTCGTAGTAATTTAAAAATATTCATGTACGCCACCAAATGCTCTAAAGATATTATATTCGAATACTGAGGCACTGTCTTGTCATATAGGCCCGTTAAAAGAAAACTTTTAACCCTAAATAAAAAAATAAAAAATTTAAAGATAAAGGTAAAAGTCTTTTTCATGCCATATATATTAATTTATCATATCTAAGGGATATTAATGAATAAATCCTGGTATGATAGCAAAAACGGGTCCTATTGAAAGAACATAATGAAAATGGGCTACTACATAGTAGGTATATAGGTCTGCATTTTAATCACGTTAATGTATTCTAAATGTATCTTTGAAGGATCATGGTAAATATAAAGTCGTATCGCAATGAACTTTAGAATATTTTGGGGGATAAAAAACACTTAAAGGAAGAAGAACGTAGAGAAAAATATAAAATTTTCCTTTTTAATTTTTACACTATTACATGTTCGGTTATCTCTTGACCAAGTACGGTGTAATTTATTTCTACCTCATGTATGGTTTCAAAAAGTAATTAAAGCCTATAGCGGTCAGGGTGCAACAGAGTAATACGAAAACAACATCAATAACCGCATAAATGGAACAATGTCGAGAGATCGAAGAACAATAAGAAAGTTAAAATTCCGGATTGCCATTGATTTGATACCCTATTCACAAAGTTTAATTGTTTGAATTTAATGAACATTTGTATAAATTCCAGAAGCTAGGAATAGCACACAGGAGATTGTATGCATTGATTTCTGCATACATGTAGTTTGAGTCGCCAAACATTACCGACTTAAGTCACTGAACCCGTATGTTCTTTACGATTATGTATGTAAAAGTGTTTCCGCGCTTTTTACAAAATACGTGATCGTAATTAAATGGAATTAAACTAATGCCCATTTTGGCTACCTGAAGGGAACGGTCAGTGTTGCAGATCCTAAAATAGACGCGGATACTATGAAATAAAATATTCTTAACAACCCAAAGTTAAAACTAATCCGGTCTGCGGATATGCTAATGCTGCCTTTCACTTTCTGCTCTCACTCCGGCCCTCTCTGACATTCTTATCGCTCTCCAAGTCCCGGGTGAAAGAAAGTAGTGATGATCGTGATGTACGTGCGTTATCTGCCCGTTCTCTGGCCGCGGTGGTAAGGTCCCATTCGCATGAAGGGCGGTCCGCCTGCTGCTGTTGTTGGTCGGGATATATCGATCGCTCGCTCCTCTCGCACTCGAACTGTTTGGCGTCCTCCCCCCCCCCACCTGATATTTTATTTACTTCTCTTGAACGTGTATATTAAATTTTGGCGCTGCACGTGTCCGCGTCATATCATCGGGATTACATTTGCTCTGGGCCACGACTTACGAAAAGTAAATTTTCAATGACGTGTTCGGAAACAGATATGCCAACTTAGCTTGATGTCTGCAGATAATATAGCATATCTGAATGCAGTAGTTGTGTACGCTTTCGTTTTGCTGCAGGCAGCCATCGGCTTATATTTGGCAGTTGCAATCTCTTTGGATTACGGAGATGGGATGCTTTAGTACCTCATTTCAGAATCATAGTTGATTCAAGAAGTGCTGGATACATTATGTAATTCAGAGATTTACTGTTAGAATGTTGACTCTTTAGACATTTGCGGTGGTCATTATCATTCTCCAGAACAAAGCCGTTGATCTTAAATCATGTTTTCTTTATTTAGAGGCCAGAATATAATTTAAGATTTCTTCTAATGTCTATAAGATTTAAAACGTAATTCGCTTAAAAACAGTTTTGAAACAAATATTGTAGGAACAGAACATGCCATGTGAATAGTTCCTGTGTTAGCCTGAATGAGACGTAACACAGACTCTAAACTCGCAATATCAACTGAAGGGTTGGTCTAATGTTGAATACTCCGTCATCAAATCTCATATTTAATCGCTCATCCTGCCCCCTTTTACAGTTACATCATACATTTTCATCTGAATTAACTATGCAGTATATACTAGAACTTTCACGTTGGTATGGCCACTTATGGCACATAAGCGACGCTCCAAATATCTTGCATCCGAATTAGTAATTAATTCTAAGAGATTGTTAGCAACGAACTATCGGACTCGGGAGTCGTATAACTGTTTAACAAGGGTATTCACTTTCTGCAGTGGTGTATTGTGCAGCAGAGCACAGCGGCAGCCAAACCGTGTTATCCTTAGAATTATACCATCATATTATGTTCCACAATCCTTCAAACTCATTCCATGTTTTGCGAGCTCATTTCGGATTGCTGTTAATGATATGACCATGCGAGCACAATAATCTCGTAAGTCCACCGTACAAGTGCGTGTAACGAAAGGTCATTGCGTATATCGTTACTGTCCTACTTTACTAGGTTTACCAGAATTTAAACATTGAGAAAACTATCAGGTAACCTCCTAAGGGCTTAAGAAATGTAAGACCGTATTCTCGCAACTGGCTGGTAAATGGAAGTTTAAGCAAGCCTGTCTCAAAACCAAACTAAAGCTGTGTCAGAGTAAAGCAAAATACAATAAAATGTAGATTCCGGGCTTGTAACGTAGTAACGTAAAACTTCTTTTAACTATTCTTTTTTTTAAATTTCAGCTAACTTTGCGGCAGACATCTCTGCTGTTGTCATTACAATATTAAATACGTTACATAGAACGACTGTGGAGTATTCAGGCGTCTGCCCAATGGCAGTCCTGATACACTACTTGGATATTACATAACGGAACACACATGAAGGTACAATCTGGACTCTGGACATATTGAGGAATTTTCTTTATCAATTAAAATTTCCTCTAGCTCAACCGGGACTCTTAAAACATCAGACAAGATGCTCTACCAACTGAACCACGAGGTCAGTTGTTTTGCTCTGTGAAAGTGAAACTTGTAAAGGAGCAGACGAAGGAAGAAAACAAAAGGAAAAAAAAAAAAGGTTTGCACAAATAGACGTTTAAATTTCTTTTTCTGAGGACGTCATGGTCAACAAAAATGCTAAAACGCAGAACTATGAACGAAAGAAGCATAGAATAAAATTTGGTGGGAGATTATATCGCACATAAAAGTGGATTGGACATGCACTCAGAAGAGAACATCAAGACGGTCGAAAATATTTTTAACTAAATGAAAATACACTTCCACATTGGCAGAGACAGCCTGATACTGACATCATTCACAACGCTTGTTATAATAGGAAAGGTGCTTTGGGTATGGAGTGGAGTGCCCTTGACAGACAAAATAGTTTGCTGCGTACTGTGGAGGGTCTAAAAGATCACGTTGTAGTTTCTTTCTGAATTATATAACGGAGCTGATGTCCTTTTCTTTTTCTAGCTGGACTTCACAACGACTGATGCAACCAATGTTAATTTGTATGCATTTTAGGAAGTGCATGACGAATATAGTTATAAACAACATGTATTCTGCACGCTATCTGAAAGGCGTTAAAACACAAAGTGTAGGTTATAAATTTAATCATTTAGACAATAGGAGGGTAACATCCTTGAAGATTTCGGTTTTTCAAGTCGTAGTTTTATGTGTAATGCATAATTTATTAAATAGAGGTAATAAAGGTTTTGAAAAATTAAGGCAAGAGGTTCCAGCATCTCCTTGCGTGACATGGTTGAGCACGTAACTTTCCCAAATGCATCAGAATTAATTACAAAGGTACTCTTGCGTTACTACCACAAGCCTCAGTATTACCGCTAACGCATCAGTCGAGGCAACCGCCGTTTCATGCAGGTCTATGTATTGAATGATCCAGTGTATGTCAGCTAATCATAAGGAAAGTAGTTACTATTCTAACACACGGATGTTTAAAACTGAGTGGAACATTTCAGTACTGTCTGCAGAGATGTTTAAATGGTCGCGAAGATCTATAAACATACCAGCAACGGTTTAGGTAAATCTTAAGGTAGCTCGGGGTAGAATATTGTTCGGATGGAAGTTTTAAAATCTGATGCAGTTTTCCAACTTAAGCCTACACGTATAACAGTTACCTAAACTAATATTATAAGGAGAGAAAAAAGTTTGCATATGTGTTTGTGAGAGAAACCACTCATTCGATTTCGATTATTCTTTCACCATTGAAAACCGCCGTTCTTCTGGATGGGTATAGACTATAAACTATTTCAAAAAAATAGAGAGCTTAAGAAGAGGGTTTCATATGCAAGTCGCCCAACTTCAATCCCGTTTCTTATATACACTACGTGATCAAAAGTATCCGGACACTTGGCTGAAAATGACGTACAAGTTCGTGGCGCCCTCCATCGCTTATGCTGGAAGTCAATATGGTGTTGGCCCACCCTTAGCCTTCATGACAGCGATCACTCTCGCAGGCATACTTTCAGTCGGGTGCTGGAAGGTTTCTTGTGGAATGGCAGCCCATTCTTCACGGAGTGCGGAACTGAGGAGAGGTATCGATGTAGGTCGGTGAGGCTTGCCACGAAGTCGGCGTTCCAAAACATCCCAAAGGTATTCTATAGGATTCAAGTCAGGACTCTGTGCAGGCCAGTCCATTACAGGGATGTTATTGTCGTGTAACCACTCCGCCGCAGACCGTGCAGTATGAACAGGTGCTCGATCGTGTTGAAGGATGCAATCGCCATCCCCGAATTGCTCTTCAACAGTGGGAAGCAAGAAGGTGCTTAAAATGTCAATGTAGGTCTGCGCTGTTATCCTGCCAGTAAAACAACAAGGGGTGCAAGCCCACCCCTGGGAAAACACGACCACATCATAACATCACCACCTCCGAATTTCACTGTTGGCACTACACACGCTGGCAGATGACGTTCACCGGGCATTCGCCATACTCACACCCTGCCATCGGATCGCCTCATTGTGTACCGTAATTCGTCACTCCACATAACGTTTTGCCACTGTTCAATCGTGTAATGTTGACACTCCTTATAACAAGCGAGGCGTCGTTTGGCATTTTCCTGCGTGATGTGTGGCTTATGAGTAGCCGCTCGACCATGGAATCCAAGGTTTCTCACCTTTCGCCTGTCGTAGTACTTGGAGTGGGTCCTGATGCAGTTTGGCATTCCTGTGTGATGGTCTGGATAGATGTCTGCCTATTACTCTTTACGACCCTCTTCAAGTGTCGTCGGTCTCTGTCAGTCAACAGACGAGGTTCGGCCTGTACGCTTTTGTGCTGTACATGTCCCTTCACGTTTTCACTTCACTATCACATCAGAAACAGTGGACCTAGGGATGTTTAGGAGTGTGGAAATCTCGCGTATAGACTTCTGACACAAGTGACACCCAATCACCTGACCACGTTCGAAGTCCGTGAGTTCCACGGAGCATCCCATTCTGCTGTTTCACGATGTCTAATGACTACTGAGGTCGCGGATAACGAGTACCAGGCAGTAGGTGGCAGCACAACGCAACTAAGATGAAAAGCGTATGTTTTTGGGGGTGTCCGGATACTTTTGATCATATAATGTATCAAAGTATATTGTTGAGAACTTGGCGAAAATGTCATTTTTAATGACTTTTAGCATGTAGGCAAGCTTAAAATAATTTGAAATTGAGTTACTGGAGGTGGGGTAACACAGGTATCATATTCATATCACCAAATTTCCCTCTTATTTCGCTGAACTTTGTTATCTAGGAGCATTTCTCGTATTATTTGACAAAAATTTGCTCAATTGAGCTTTAGAACCTGGCAGAACTAATTAACTACCCTTAGGGCCGGTTTCACCAACAGATGCTAAATTTTAATACATTGTTAAACTGATTTAACACTGAAGTTAACACAAATTCTGTTTCATCAAACAATGTTAACTTTAACATTCTGTTAAAGTTGGTGTTAAGTTAACATCCCCATATCCCTGTGTTAAGGCGTCTAACAAATGTTAGACATTGGAAAATGAATGCCGCAAACCAAGCTGTTGATGCGAGTTTGCTACAATTGGCATTTTTGAGAATGTCATTCCTAATAGAAGAGTATTCGTACGTCATAATAAATTTGAAACCCTTAAAAAAGAGGATTTTTAAAGCAATATAGACTGTCCAAGAGGACATAAGCATGGTTTTATGGGAAATGTGAGAGGTTAGAATACTACCAACACAAGCATGCCTCTTTCTCCTATGCTAAGTGTTAATTAGGTACTTAGATTTTATGCTATTAACATTTTTCATTTACTTGTAATAATGTTGGAATTTTCAAAGCTACCGTTTGTGGGTTTATCCGGAAGGTTTCCAAAGCAATTGCTTCAAGAAGCAAACAGTATTTTTCGGGTCTGCTTGATTAATCAGTGATAACACACTTTCGTCCACTTTAGTTTCAATGCAGTGTCTGCCACCAGTTTTAAACCGTCTTAATCGCTCTTCGCACCTAACGTTTCTGGTGCTGCACTTTGTTAGCTAAAATATTCGTTGTTGCTTACTGGACTTGAGGGAAACGCGTTCGCTCCAATTACATTACGTGTGGAGTTTATCCCAGGCTGCAATCTTATCCTTTAATGTAAGAACGTCAGATTTTCGCACTTGATAATGCGTCTGTACTTATTAACCGGATGTTAGTTAACGCGTTTCAAACGGTGAAACATTTATTTCAGTTGACATCATGGTTCTAACCTCAAACAACCGGAAACATTACATGGTCATTGCCATGAATGTAAATAGTTGTCTACTACTGACACAGAGAGCGCGGCAATACGTAGACAAAAGTGCATCGGAGTACGTTCAGAAGCAGTGTAGTTTGGCCACCGCCTTCTCGAAAGCTAGCGTTCGCAGTTTCTTTGACGTTAATAACATATTAGCTAACAATTTGCTGTAAAAGCTTGATGAAACGCAAAAGTTTTAACCTTATGTTAAACTTTGAACACCTAGTTACAAACAAGAGGTTAGAGTATTTTTAACATCGGTTGGTGAAGCCGGTTCTATATCTTTAAAAAAGTTGCGCTGCCGTTATTTTCAATCCCTATTTAAAACTTCAAACGTGCAAATAAACATCCATCATATCTAGACAAAACTTTGTACGCTTATACTATAGGGCCCAAGGGAAGTTATATGCTACTCTTACAACTTCCAAAAACTACCCTTACCATATTTTAAACCTCTTATAAGGAGATTTGTCCTGTGCCTTGGTTAGAGCCATGTATTGCGCATGGGTTCGAACCCACCCATACGGGTGTGGATTTTTCGGCCCATTTATAGGACTGGTGATTACTCAACATCGTAGTGCATTTGAAGAACTACGATAGGTAGCAGTCTGTAGGTCACGAAAAACAAAGTTCCTACTTGAGGAAGCATGGTGCTGACCACGTATCTCCCCGCATCGGCTAGAACTAGATGATCGTCTATCTCCTTGCGTATGTGAGCGTGAGATTGGCAGCCGAATGGGCAGATCAAGGCCCATAAGGGCTGCAGTGCCTGAGATTTAACTTTTAGAGATCTGCAACATTAACCGATCTGGTCAAAATATTATATAATTAGAATATAGGACTTAACAAAATTCACATGTTACCTTACAACTTTCAAGAACTACCTGACCCTTGTTTTCTATCATTACCTCGGAATTTTTAAAAAACTACTTTTATCCGTCATTTTCAACCCCTTATAGACAAAACTATATTCTTGACCAATCAGGACACAGATTTGCGCACAGCTATAGGGTTTTGCGAAAACTATAGGATACTTTAAAAGTTTAAAAAAACTGCCTCTATTCATATTTTCAACCAATTAGCACACATTTGTATCATTTGGCCAGTCACAACAATACGTTGGACACTTAGGCTTCAGGCACGAGTAAAAGGTGTAGGGTACTCACGACTTTCAGAAACCACGCCATATCCTGTTTTCAACAACATATTTACAGAATGAATCCATGCCGGTACAATAGTTACTTTGATATGAGCTTTAACAGTATCGTTAGCTAGAAGCCGAATAATAAAGTATTTGCAGCATCTAAGTTGTAATCAGCTTGGCGTAGAAAGAAAAAAATATTGAAAGAAACCTGTTGCCTTAGAAGCTGCCGATTCACCTCCACCTTATCTTATTTTGGAAATTAACAAAATTAACGATGTCCGCAAACGTAGGACTCTTGAGAGGTAAAAACGTCAACAAGCTGTTTGTTTAGATCAATTTTTACAGAATATGAGGCAGTATTTGGGTTAACAAAAATTGTTCTCAAGAAGATGCAGATATTTTCCTGTCAATTTCCTCTATGAAATGAATGGGGATGTCAAATGAAACACCAAAGGAGTCAGAATCTCATTCTGTGTTCTTCGTGTCATATGTGCCTGTTTTGGCTGTTAAATTTCATTTATAATTTTAACTGCTTTATATGAATCTTCCTAAATAATTTTGTAATTAAAAATGTCATAAAAATCAAATCAGGACACTTTTCTGGATACAAATAGGAGCGATAAATAATACTCTATATAAAAATGTAAAGAAATAAGTTTATTTGTTTACATGGCTTAGCCTATGAAGAGCTTTGTAGGTTAATTCTTACGTTGCCCTTTGTTTGTTACATATAACAGGCGCAATCCCACTGAAGGAATGAACGTTATCTTTAATAACGTTTCATAATGGCTTCTGAACTTCCTTTTAAGTTATAGCTGTAAACTTTTCAAAATACGTTTATAGGGATTATGAGTTTAATGCGATTTGGATGTCTCGTCACGGTAACTCTAAGATAGAGGACCCCACGGAAAGCTGAAGTCCTGTGCTCAAAGTCTCAGCCATTCAATTTTCTGTAATCTGATTGAGAGTTTAAGGCAAAAAACCCCTCACCCATCTAATTTCTTTCCTTTCTAAATGGCATATTGCATAATCTTAAGCGAAGTTACAAAACAGTCCAAAAAAACTCTGATTCCCAATAGTTCTCTCAAAAGTCAGTAACATTACATGCTCCTTTATTTACAGTAACATAATTACCGGAATGCGGGAGGTGCTAAGGGATTTGATGCACAATACATTCCACATCAAGATAGAATACGTAAACTAGTTAATGGGTAAACTGTTTACTACGTTCGGGCTTGCAGAATTAATTTACTAGAGCAGTGAGCTCCAGAACCTCAATCTCTCCCATTCATTGCTGTTGAAACAGATGAATGTTTGCTTTCAGGGTGCGCCATTAAGCATCACCTCGCAGGTAAGCAATGCAATAGCCTTACAAGCTGCATGAGGTGATACAGAGAGTTTGGTTTCCAAATCAAAAGTGTAACCAAATGAGATGGAAAAAGAGATGTTTTTAGTTCTACATGCAGTATGTACTGAAAGAAATTCGGTTACTGGTTTGGTTTATAAATCTTGAGTGTAGCAAAATAAGAAAGAACTTGTTTATTTTACCCTTAAGTGAGTAATTAAAGCGATTGGCCAAAGTTTACACCAGAAGAGAGACTAAAGAAAATTTCATTATGATATTTAGTTCAAGGGATGAGTTTCTGCAGTTAAAGATCTCAAGGGGTGACGGGTAACGGGTAACTCGCTGACAGTATTAATGACAGTTGCATTTTTGCATCAAAATACTTGTATTTGCAATTTTAAAGCACAAGGCGCCTACAGGTTGCTCCGCTATCAATATCAGCCGGTTCAGTTACATTGACATAGCAGATCCTGTGTGACATAAGGGAGTTTTAGTAGAATCATAGATAAAAGGTGTACAGGTAAGGGAAGGGCAGACTATTTTACAATCACTTCGTTTCACTTCCTCTACAATTCTCTGTGCTGGGAGCAAACGTCACATCTGACGCTGCCTTACATCATGTTTAACGCAAGCACAATTTATGTTTAAACACACACATCTAAATCTACTTTTTTCACGCTTTTTAATTTTCACTGCATTTTTATGAACTGAAAAATATAAACTATCAATAAATCAGCCATTATAAGGGCTACAGTGTTTGTGCATTTCCGGTAAACCATTGCAAACCATAAATAAAGCATGGGGCGTATGATAAAGTTACTACTAATTGTTCCAGTTGTCGGGACAGCCAGTTGGCTAGCAAGTCTACATCACATGAGAACGCAAACAACACGAAAGAAAAGGAAACGTGGCTGCATGGCCATGAGAGGGGGGGGGGGGAAGACGATACCAACTTCTCATTTGAGAAAACTACTTGACAATCAAACCATAACAAGGAATATTTTGTAATTTGTTAACTCAAAGAAAAAAAAGGACATAAATTGTGTGTGCTTTGACGGGATCTACATTTTTTGTGCAGTAATATTTTGTCTGTCTCTTACGGTTTACCAGTTACGCAAAAGTAATTCAGAATGAAGAGGACTCGGAGGCTATTCCCAGAAGATTGAAGATATACATTTTATCTGTTATGAAAATATCTTAACCGAGCGGGATAGCTCAGGCGCTAACTCTGTCTCGCATTCGGGAGATCCTGGTTCAATCTGGCCGAAGGTTTTCTTCGCGGTTTTCCTCGGTCGCTAGGCGAATGCGATCCCTTTCACCACTACATTTCATTCCGTTCTTCTTCACCGCCATAGTAGACATTGAGCTGATCACCCATCCTGGATATGCTATGATCCAGAGTTTGGTTGTTCCTCGACAGACTACTGACTCAAGACATTGGCTTGTAAGTCCTTGGGGGTGTAATTCCTACAAAGAAGAGGATAATTCGTTAAAGAAGAAGATATCTTAAATATGTGAGATTTTAAACAAATTCGTTAGAGGCATTTTTGAAAAAAATCAACATTTTCATAAATTTTATCCACATAAAGGGTTCTTTGAGTGTGGGGGGATTTTCTTGAAAATCTTCGCGTCGCATCCTTTGAAAATGCTGAACTTAAATACTAAAATTAACTGACTTTTCGTTTTTGGTTATGGTGTTCACACACACGCACACACACGGACCTTTTTCTAACAATGCTTTTTCATTTGGGGATCCTCAAAACGTGTATTTCCAGTGAAACCTGGTTATCGAACTTTTGGGTGAAATAACAATACATGATCCACTTACTATAGGAGAGTAGTAGAGAAAGGAATACGCGTTTGCAGGAATAATTGTTGGAAGTAATATAAAAAGAAACGATATTGGGTACAGAAGCTATGTGAATGTAATACGTCAGCTTTTTAAACTATTGTAATATCTGTGTTCCCTGAAAAACTGTTTCTTTAAAGTGTCGACTGCCATAATGAAACAAATTAACAATACTACGAGAAACAAATCCTGAGACAGGACTGAGCAGTAGTGCCCAAGTCTGCAGGCGAAGAGGAAAGAGGTGTACCATGTCAACGGATACACGCTGCGTTTTGTTTGCAAACACGACCACTTTTGGTGTAAACGTATTCAAGGACCAGCTGGCTGCCCTACGTTGTACGGGTAGCTTTTTATATGGAGATTTAATTAATTTAATTTACCTCTCCCCGTTCTTTTTATTTTCTCTACTACGTATAGTAAGTAGGGGAAGTATTACATTCCACCAAAAAATTCTATATCGAGATTTCATCGGAAATACATGTTTTGATTTGTCCTGAATCCAAATAAAGCATCTTTGGAAACATGTACGTGTGTCTGTCTGTGAACAGCATAACTAAAAGACGAAAAGTCTCATAAATACCAAACTTGGTATTTGAGTTTCGTATCTTCCAAGGATCCGACACGAAGATTTTCAAGAAAATTCTCCCTCCCCAGAGTACCTTTTACATGGAACGTTTTTCGAAAATTTTGATTTTCTCAAAAATGGCTTTAACGATGTTTTGTTAAAATATCATATGTTTAAGATATTTTCATGACAAATGAAATGTATATCTTGATTTTTCTGGGAATGTCCCCAAAAATCCTCTTCATTCTGAATGACTTTCACATAACTGATAAACCGTAAGAGATAGACATATTGTTGCTACACAAAGTATGTAGATCTCGTTAAAACACACAGTTTGTCATATACATTTTTTTTGTCCAGTGACCCATTTCCGAGATATTCCTTGTTGTTTGTCTGAATTTTCCAATACTTATACTTTTTCTCAAATGGGAATTCGTTATTCGTGTTTTCTTTCTTTCTTTGGCATGCAAAGGGAATGGAATGCTCTTCAAAGTTGTCCTCCGTGATGTAGTGGTTACCACAGTTCCCGAGATCGCAGGTTCAAACCCGGCGGAGGGCGATGGATTTTTTCGGGCGTAAAAATCCTTAGCATGGCTTCTTTCTAAAGGGAAGCAATCCCGGCGGTCCCGTGTCGTAGATTTACGTCACGTAAAAGAACCTCAAGCCTGACGGAGAAGCCGTGAGCAAAATTACCGGTGTTTCATGCCCAATATAGAAAGGGACGCTAAGGACTACAGCAGTTAAAGAGCGTCCATAAATAAAACTCGATACCAATTTCAGCTCTTAAAAGATTTCACTATCGCTTAAAGCCTACCATATTCGCCTTGTACCTATAAGAAACCTAACAATAAGGTAGTTTCTGCAAATGTTATCTGGATTAACATGAAGTAGGTAGAGAATAAGCGTTTGTAAAAATAGTTTCTACAAGAGTAGAAAAAGTCACGTGAGTGCAACACATCAAGTTTTTAAAATTATTGTACAATGATCTAGAAGATGCTTATAGGAATCCTCCTCTCTATCACTTATAATTGTAATTTCGCACAGCTCCGACTGTTCCTAATAACGGATGAAAAATCCTGATATTCACGCAAAAGGATGTGAAACATAGGCGGAAGTCTGACTTCATTAACCTGCCCCCGACAGTCTACCAAATTCTGAAAAGGTTGCATAGCTTATAAGCATTCTTTGGTAGTGAAGGAATCATCGGCCGGAATGGTCGGGAATTTTGTAGATATTCACAGAGGATGACATTTTAAACCTTTGTATCTTCTCTTTGCTCATCCCATAGTTATTTAATAACATAAAAACTACATAGTTTTCGATAATACATAGACCCTTAACATGTAAAGGGTCTTTCAACAAGAGTGTACTATCTTTAACATGTGATAGCTGCCGTTGTTATTGAGTTACAGCAGTCATTTTTTTCATGTGGTTACACTTGTTATTGACAAATAGCCATGGAACGTTACAGCATTCAACAACGCGTAGAAATTGTGAAAATTTATTATCAAAATGGATCATGTGTTCGCCAAACCTTCCGTGTATTGCGTGAAGTTTACGGTGTGCATAATCGTCCCTGCGAGAGAATGATTCGGCGTTTGATCGATAAATTTGAAAGAAGTGGTTCTGTCAGTGATCAAAAAACGCCTGTACGTAATCGACGTAAGCGCTCCAACAAAAACATAGGCGCCTTTTGTGAGACTGTACTCGAGAACGGAAACAAATCAATTGCTCGTCGAGCGCAAGAATTGGGACTTTCGACGACCACAACTTGGCGAATTCTGCATCTGGACTTGAAGTTTCAAGCTTACAAAATGGTGTTAACTCAAGAACTAAAGCCCAACGACCATAGGTTGCGCCGTGTATTCGCTGATTGGGCTATGGAGCAATTGGAAGCTGACCGGATTTTTTGTCGAAAAATCATCTTCCGCGACTAAGCCCAGTTTTGAATGGATTGTTGTGTTAACAAACAAAATTGCCGCTATTGGAGCAATCACAATCCAATGCAGATTCAAGAACGACCACTTCATCCCCAAAAGGTTACTGTGTGGTGTGGATTTTGGTATGGTGGAATCATTAATCCATATTTTTTCCAAGATGAAGATGGAGAAGCTCTAACTGTCAATGGAGAAAGATACCGGGCTCTTATAAGGGAGTATTTTTGGCCTCAAATGGAATGATATGGATCTTAGAAACATCTGGTTCCAGCAAGATGGTGTCACATGTCATACTGCTCTCCAAAAAATCGATCTTTTGAAGGAGAAGTTCAGAGGTTTCATCATTTCCCGTGGTGGTGATGTTAACTGCCCCCCGAGGTCATGTGATTTAACGCCGTTGGATTACTTCTTGTGGGGTTATGTTAAATCTCGAGTTTATTTCAACAAGCGAGAAACAGTAAATGGTCTTTGAATAATATCACGCGTGTTATTCGTGAAGTTGGACCTAATTTACGTTCTTCTGTCATTGAAAATTGGGTCAACCGTATACGCGCAACCCAACGAAGTCGCGGCGGTCACTTAACTGATGTTCTCTTCCACATTACATTAATTATGTTCCAAAATAAAAAAGAAATAAACCTCTATCACATATTGAACGTATTTTATTTAAGTTCAAAGATATGACACTCTTGTTGAAAGACCCTATACAAGGAAATAGAAATGCTGGTGAACATGAACACTCCCCACTCCCAGTCCACCAAGATAACCTATTTAGAAATGACGCCTGGTCTGAGACCATCGAGGAAAATAATATTTTAAGTTGTTAGAATATCGGTTGACTGTTTCGTATATTAGCTGGACACAATTTTCTCTCTTTATACAATTATTTAACATACCTTGCAACGATCTTGATTATAACATACAAAGGAAATAAAGCAAAGTGTTCATACTTGAGGGTTATTAGAATATGTTGACATTAATTCGCATGCGTATCGTATCGTTATAAACGGACGTGTTTATTTTTTGTTTTGCTGTCTTAGTTGCTACTTCTGGCCATCACAAATACAGGGTTGACAATTTAAGTTAAGACTGTAAAATATCTTCAAAACCAAGCGTTGTAGAAAGAAATGCCTTTAATAAAAGTTGCTTGACAAGAAAGTAAATGCCATTAGTCGTGTTTTGTTTGGAGGACGTTATAATGGATCATTTTAGGGCCAATATAATTTTTTAAAATGGGAACCTACATTTTGTATATTGTTTCTCAATAGAAAATTGTTTATATAAGGTGGTTTATTTTGTGATGAGGAATAAGGAAACAAAACAAAAAAATGTTGGTTTCCAATTATGAAACGTAACTTGACCCTCAAAAGACCATCCATGGATGGTCCAACCATTCATTGCACTCTTCGTACACAGCCATTCAGAATTTTCATTGCTACTTACCTGTTGTAAGAACAATTGCAAAGTGCTTTATAAATGTTCTTTAGTTTTTTATGAGGAATGAGAAAACAACATAAAAAGGTAATTCCCATTTAAAAGAATTAAATTGACCGCAAAATGACCATCACAACTCCTTCAAATAAAACATGACTACTGGGATTTACTTTCTCCCATAATATTGTAGTGTGTATGTATGTGTGTGTATTGTCACGCCAGACACATTATTATGTCGTTGTTGGGGTAATTCTTTTGGCTGGGGTTTTGAAGTTCGTCTGGCGTGGCGACTCGCCACCGTCTAGCTGGTGACCCTGGCCAGAGGTGGAGAGAGTGGGGGGGATTAAGCGTTACTTCTTTATGTGTTGTGTGTTGTGCGTCACTTTTAGGTCGAGTGTTGGGACTGAAAGGTCGTATGTGAATCGTGTGAATGTATCCTCGTGTGTGTGGCATCTCCCTTCAATTTCTTCCTTTTTATTTTTTGTGTGTGTTTATACTGAATGAACCACAGGTAATGTGATTAATGTGAAATTCTGTGTATTTTGTTATAGCTATCCCACGCCTGCTCTGGAATGCGTTGTTTAAGATTCTGGTCCTCTTGCTACCTCTGCAGCTATGGCCCCCAATGTATATGCTGGGGTAACTAAAATTTAATATCTAGCTGCAAACCTTTTGGCCTCACCCCAGTATATAACAATTCAAGCAACTTTTATTCAAGACATTTCTTTCTAAAACGCTTAGTTTTGGAGCTAGTTTGTACAGTCTCAACTTAAATGGTCCACCCTGTTTATTGATTTGAATGCAATATCCGCGACATATTTTATTTTATATGAATTTTCTGTGGAATAACATCATTTTCTACTCCAGGGCATTCTCAATTAAAAGTCAAAGCCTTCTTTGCAAGGTTTTTCTTTTATAACTCCAATACGTTCGTATTCAAGCACAGGGCTTCTTAAATTCTTTTTAATATTATAGTAATTTGCAAATGAAATTAGAAGTTTTTTTCGGACCATGTCCATAGTAAGAATTAGGATTTTCGATGCTGAAAGAATTATGACAATCAGTTGAATGGGTTTTAAGATTACCATACATACACACCGACCCACCCACACACAAATTTTCTCTCTTTATAAAATTAATGTAAATATTGGGGTAACAAAGCGAACGAGATGCAATTAATTGCTGACGCGCCGCCGATTACCATGGTCTCTTTATAGCAAAATACTTATTAAATTCACAAACCTAGAAAGTGTGTTGGTAGAGTTCGTATCCAGCCTGTATACATGAAAGAAAGCCACAACACTTTTAGGGAAACTGAAATAAAATCACATTAGGTAGGTAGAAAATATTACATTGCTGGTTAGTGGTGAAAAAGTAGCAGTGCTGATTTGCTAAACTTAGTTTTTATTTCTCCCACGAAAATAAACGCTTCGGTTGATTTATTGTTCTGCTGCTTGAAATCCTGCGCTACTAACAAAGTGTGCAGGTTAGAGCTTTGAAATATGCAGCTATATCAATGTAGGCGGTTTCTCTGATCTCTCTCGCTTTTTTCAAACGGAGAACAGAGTGCTCTCCACACAGCTTAAATCCTGAAAGCCTCTACCTGTAACACCCGCCTCCCTGGATGGCTTCACGGTGTTTCACTCAAAGGCTGTTGTTTACACGAAACTGGCTTTGCAGTTTACAAAAATGCCTGTATCGGAGGCATTCATAGCCTCTTTACAGTATAAACTCTTTTTATTCCATTATCCGTGGACAAAAAGGTAAAATGTGAAAGTAGATCAGGAGGTGTTGGCCTTTGGAGGGAACTGCAGAGTTCGTTACGTGTTTGAAATGTTTCCTTTTTGATTCCTACTGTCGAACTTTTCCAATAACGGTGCCCATTGACGCTAGGTTTATCATTTTCAATTAATTACAGCTTTTTCTGTAGTAATAGTCGTTGGAATTTCAGAAAACAATTACCCAACATCTCGAGTGGGATTTAATTATGGGATTACACAAATAAAATACAAAACATTATTGCATAAATAATAGTTATATACTTCTGCATGCAATAAGGCGTAACTGCTAAGTTCCAATGATTTTTATTTTTACTTTGAATGGGTAATTAATACTACTCTAGAAAGCATTCTACCGCACTTAAAAAATTAGCATGTGTTTTATTCACATGAGTTTCTCTACCTATTCTTCATCAAATGATTATTATAAAAGCTTATTATTCTGTCTACATCATGTTAATCGAGATAAACAATTGCAGAAATTGTCATATTGCACACTTCCTTGCAGACAATCTTTTAAGAACGGGTCGCTATGTGATGACTTTGAGATTCCGTTCTCTTTGCATGACCAAGGGAGGGAGAGAGAGAAACGAATAGTGATTTTCCTCTTGAGAAAAGTGTAAGTGTTTAAAAATTCAAACTAATAACAAAGAATACCTCGAAATGATTAACGTCACAAATAATTTTCTTGACATAAATTGTGTGCTTTAACGAGTCTACATTTATTATCTAGTAAGATTTTGACTTATCTCTTACGGTTTACCAGTTATGCTAAAGTCATTCAGAGTGAAGAGCAGTTCAAGAGGCTATTCACAGAAATTTCAGGATATAAATTTCATTTGTCATGAATCCAATTTGTGGTATTTTAATCCAATTTGTTGAAGCCATTTTTGAGAAAATCTAAATTTTCGAAACACTTTCCATGTAGAAGCTAGTTTGGCGTGGGAGATTTATCTAGAAAACCTTCTTCCTTTGAAGATGCTGATTTTAAGCACTACCCTTGTTGTTTAACAGAAATTTCGTTCACCGACATAACCACGCGCGCTGGCCCTTTTTCTAAAAGTGCTTTTTTGGGTTCAGGATGCCTGAAAACATGTATTTCCGGTGAAATCTCAGTATGGAATTTTTCGTTGGAATATAATACTTCAGCTCCTTATTGTAGATAAATGAAAGCAGAGAAAATTCACAGTTTTAATGTGCAGATAAAAACAAACGATTTTACACTTCACATGTTCTGGCGCTTTGTAATAATAATAATAATAATAATATTATTAGTAGTAGTAGTAGTAGTAGTATTAGTATTACTTTCTCCACCACGTACATAGTAGGTAGAGAAGGTATTGCATTGCACCCAAAAAAGATTTCACCGGAAATATATGTTTTGAGGCCCGCTAAATCCAACAACAAAAAAGGAATTTTTAGAAAAAGATTCGCGCCGGCACGCGCGTGCGTGTATGTATGTCTGAACAGCATAACTCAAAAACGAAAAGTCAGACAAACAGCAAACTTGGTATTTAGTTTCAGCACCTTCTAAAGATGCGACACGATGATTTTCAAGAAAGACCTCCCCCACTGCCCGTTACATAAAAATTGTTTCGAAATATTTTATTTTCAAAAACTTTGGCTCCAACGATTTTGATTAAAGTAACGTGTATTAAAGATATTTACATGGCAAATAAAATGTATATCTTGAATTTTCTGGAAGTAATCTATGAACTCCTCTTCATTCGGAAGGACTTTTGTGTTATCTTGCATAACTGTTAAATGTTAAGCGATAGACGATAACCTATTACGCAAGAAAAGTAAATCTCTTTAAAACACACAATCTACTTCAAATAAGCTTCTTTGTGGCATAAGTCCCTTCTGAGATATCCGTTATTAAAGATTCGAATTGTTCATTTCATGGTCATTCTAGAAGTGCTGTCAACATTCAGTTGTTTCTCGCGAGTGCATGCAAACAGTATGGGAATTTAAGGCCAGCGTATAGCGTCCAGTAAACATTTGCTATCGCTGTTCCCTTTGTATCTATAACGAAATGTGTAATGTAGCTATTTCTTCAAAGTTTTATTTGGATTAAAATATAGTCGATAGAAAGATAAGCTTTGGTAAGAATCGTTTGTATATCCACTATTAAAGGATAATTTATTAGTGGTTATAGGCTAGAGAAATGAGCAATGACTAGAGAACATGTTATTATATTAGTTTTATTTATGAACGCTGTTTAACTGCTGCTGTCCTTAGCGTTCCATTCTATATTGCCCGTGGAAGACCAGTAATTTTGCTCAGAGGCCTCTTTATCAGGCTTGAGATTCTTTTACGTGCCGTAAATCTACGACACGGGACCACGGCTTTACTTCCCTTCCGAAGGAAGCAGAGGTCATGTCAATGTATCAATCAGACTATTTTTTTTTTAGTTTAGCGTCCTTTAACCGGTTAGGTTATATCGGACGAAGAAAGAAAAATGGGTGAAATCAGCCCGGGATCCATACGGCTTAAAGTTACCCGACGTTCGTCTTTTCAGGATAAGAGAAATCCCGAAAAAAACTTTAGCCGTGTAACTCACCCTAACCAAGATTCGAACTCGGGACCTCATGAATGTGAGGCTCTCAATTCTCTGTCATTCTTATGAAGTCCTGCCGACATTTAGTTGTTTCTCTCAATGTTGTGGAAAGACATTCCATGGAGTATGGGATTTTAAGGCCAGTTCTAAAATATTTGAGTATCGTTGTTCCCTTTGCATTTATAACGAAATGAATAATGTAGCTACATCTGCAAAAGTTTGTCTGGATTAAAATAAAGTAGGTAGAAAAAAATAAGCTTTCGTAAAAATAGTATTTATACCCATTAATATCTAAATGATAGAGAGTAGAGAAAGCCGTGTAAATGTAACACCAAATTTTATATTTATTTATTTTATTTTTGAAAATTGGAGTTACTTTAACCTTTTTTATGTTAAGTATTTGCAAAATTATTTTGTGTGCGTTTTGTAGAGCAAATTTTTATAATATTTGATAATTTCACCGACATATAGTTTCAACTGAAATTTATGAAGTCGCAAAAACTGAGGTGTTTATGAGGAAGTCCAGTAAACGGGCTTATAATTCCTGACTTTGCCATCTTTTTCCTTCGTCAGATCAAAACCTATTTTTAGGAGTTATACAAAAACTGGCTCTCCTAACTGTGTGCAAAATCATTTTGTAATATTTGAAAAAATATAAAAATTGTTACAAATCTTCAAAAAATCCCGAGCAGATAAACTGAATAAGTGTGTATGTGTTTTCTTCGTACATATTAAGTCTGATGTGATACATTCACATGACTTTCTCTAACCTCTATCTTTATTAGTGGGTATACAAGCTATTCTTACTAAAGCGTATTTTTCTATCTACTATATTTAATCCAAATAAATCTTTGCAAAATTAGCTACATTACACATTTCGTTATAAATACAAAGAGAACAGCGATAGTCAAATGTTAAAGAATTGGACGCTATATACTACCCTTAAATTGCATACTGTTTCCATGCAGCCGCGAAAAACAACTAAAAATCGATGGGATTTCAAAAGAATGACAAGTATTGAACAATTCGAATCTTTAATAACGGATATCTCAGAAACAGCTTATGCCACAAAAATACTTATTTTAAGTAAATTTTGTGTTTTAAAGATCTACATATGTGTGGTACGTTTTCGTCTATCGCTTAACACCAGATTTTCAGGAAAATCTTCGTGCCGCATTCTTGGAAGGTGCTAAATTCAAATACCAAGTGTGGTGTTCATCCGATTTTCGTTTTTGAGTTATGCTGTTCACACACACACACACACACACGGACCTGTTTCTAATTTGTTTTGGATTCAGGGTGCCTCAAAACATGTATTTACGGTGAAATCTCGATATCGAATTTTTGTGAGGAATGCAATACCTTCTCTACCTTTCTATCTACCTTGTACGTGGTGGAGAAAGTAGAAATACGAGGCAGGTGATTCAAGGCCCAGTTTCTGGGACGTAATATGCTTTTAGTTTAATAAGTTTACAAGAAACTCACTGAATATGTACAATATACTTGCTGGTCTTTGCTCTGACATGCATGTTAAACTGGGTAACGTTAGTCACCTTGTACATATAAGATAGAGCAGTAATGGCTGGAGGTTCATTGGACAAGTGTTCGGAAGAGGATAAGAATCACCGATCACTTCCTCAGTGTGACAAATGAACGCTTTTCGTGGGAGGTTACGGTCTCTTGGACTCGCACTTATATCTCACTTTGGCCGTTTATCTTACTAGTAGTGGAGAAGTAACCAGAGATCTCGTTTTATCTACTCTTGTTTTTCTCTGGTACAGACCCAGCTCCCCAAGTCAACCTTTTGAGGCACATAATGAGCTGCTACTTCCTAAGTATTTGCGAGAATTCTGTACCCTTTCTTTAGAAGCCTTTTAACTGCAAGGAGGGCTTTGAATCTTTCGGGAGTGACAGGAATAAAGAACGTAATCCGTTGGCAGTCGCCGAATCGACGCGAGAAGGAGCTCATTCAAATACAGCCCCTTTGCAAAGAGAAAGGCTAATGCCCTTCCTAAGAAAAGACAGGTTTTCGAACCTTCAATGTATTCATAAAAAATGGAGCTTCAAATTCTTAATTGGGTTTAAATTGCCCATAAGTCGCACAAAATAATTAAGTAAAGCAACAAAAAATAAAACCACGAGACATTTCGGAATAAACAACAAAAGTGTCCCGGAGCTCAGCAGTGCTGATGTTCCATGTGGTGTGTCATCAATAGGGCCCGGATTTTTAGGTGGAATAAACCTTCATTTTACGTTTCTTATACGCTTAAAATAGGTTTTGATTTGTGAGTCAATACAGGTATCAATAATTTTGTTCTTTGGTGCTTATTACTTTCCCTATTACGTATAGTAAGCAGGGGACGTATTGTATTCCACCCAAAAATTCGATACCCGGATTTCACCGGAAATATATGTTTTGAGGCCCCCTGAATCCAAAAAAAGCAATTTTGGAAACATGTCCGTGAGTGTGTCTGTCTGTCTGTCTGTGAACAGCATAACTCAGAAACGAACAGTCGGATAAACACCAAACTTGGTATTTAGTTCAGTATCTTCCAGAGATGCGACTCGAAGGTTTTCAAGAAAATCCCCTACCCCAGATTACCCTTTACATCAAACATTATTTGAAATTTTTAATGTTCCGAAAAACGGCTCTATCGTTTTTGATTAAAATATCCTATATTTAAGATATGTTCATGACAAATGAACTGTATATTTCGAATTTTCTAGGAATGTCTCCAAAAATAGTCTTCATTGTTAGCGACTTTTGCATAACTGGTAAACCATACGAGATAGACAAAATCATACTACACAAAAAGTGTTGATCGCGTTAAAATACACAATTTATGTCATATACATTTTTTTTGTTGAGTAAACCATCTTCGAGATATTGCTTGTTATTCCCTTAAATTTTCCAATACTTACACTTTTTGTCAAATGGGAATTCGTTATTCATTTTTTTTGTCCTGGTAATGCAAAGAGAAAGAAATACTCCACATAGCAACCAGCTCTTAAAGTATTTGACTATAGCTTAAAGCCTACCAGTTCCCCTTGCATCTACAAGAAAATTAGAAACAAGATTAACATCTCGATATCTCGATTGACATGAAGCATATGGAAAATAAGCGTTTGTAAAAGTAGTTTGTACAAGAGTAGAGAAAGTCATGTGAGTGTATCACATCAGAACTTTTTTTTAAATTTATGTTTTGGCTTGTAGTAGATCGTTGCATACATTTACAAATTTTTTGGAGTAAACGATTTTCTATTATCACGTAACACATTCTTGTATAAAGAGAAGGTTATTTCAATGGAACATTACGTCATTGGAGCGTAGAAATAGATGCCAGTGCAGCAGATTCTAGGGGTAGTTTTCCTGTATACTTTTCTCCCTGCAATACTGAATTGATAATTTTCATATCTTCAAAGACATGATTTTCTTGAAGAATCTTCTGCAACTTCGAAAAACATGCAACCCCCACTGTCCTGGCATTTCTTTACTGGAAACATTGCCAATGATATCTAGAGCATCTTTCAGTGGCAATGTTGTACTTCCAACCGGAAAATAGCTTCTGGTATATAACAAAAATGTGTCTTAATATATGTAAGGGAAGCGGCAAGAGTGGGGCACTCGAGTGATTTCTTAGCCTTGGCAATGCAGGAAGCTTCTGTTTCATCCAGTTCATTGATGACATAGTAAATGGCAACAGACAGCCAAGTTCCCTAGCGGGTAAGTATCGGCTCAGGTGGAAGAGGGGTTGCCGTACTTTCTCTTTGAACAATTGTATACGTGTTGGGGCTTTTAAGAAAACCTTCTTGACCAAAAATATCAGGCTGTTCACATCATCGAACTGGCTTCTAATCTCCTCCGTAAGGTGGTGCAGGCCGCGGGCCAAGCATGTAACATGTAGCATGGTCGGGTGGAAGGACCGTAGAAACCCCCTCCCCCTAAGCCTTCAACATGTAGGCATGCACTGTCTGTCACTAACAAAAGGAACCCACTTTTTCAATAAATGTGATTTACGCATTGTTTCACTATACAAAAATTACATTAGAAAAGTATTGCAACAATCAATCACCACACTTTCTGCTTGTTGTACTCTCAGTGAACGATTGGAGGCGATCTCGTTACACAGGTTACGCTCCACCTGACCTTCTATCAGCTGCATCCAGGTGTCATCCAGGTTATTTTAGGTGTCAACCCCTCATTTAGGTCTTTTTAGATGTAATGAAATTCGCATATTCGGCTCCAGGAATGGTGAAACACACACACACACACACACACACACATATATATATATATATATATATATATATATATATATATTGAAATAGCTAGGAAAAATATAGGTTAAAGCCTAAAAATCCTGGCCCTAGTCATCAGAGTGCCATAGTGAGATGTGGATAGCGTTGTAAGTAAACACACAACGAAACGGGTAAATCCTGTCGATAAAAAGTGTAGAGCGGAAGTAAGAAAGCAAGATTACTGTACAGCTGCTCTCCTAAAACCGTTAGACCAAAATGTGTCGTGCGTTTAGCGCCCATGTGTAGTTATTTGGGTAAGGGGAGACACAGGAACTGCCTGCATTTGTCTTCAGTTTGTCGAGGAAGAGTGGTGGAGGTAATTACTGCCAATCTACTGCTAGACTCCGCCTTTTTCCAATGACGTCTTGCTCGAGCTTACAGTAGATATTCCATGGAGGTGGTATACCGAGTGTTCATTTCAAACTGTCATGACGTCATTGTTTTGAGTCAGTTTTTTATGCGAGTGTCAGCTCTAAGGGGAAGGACGTAACATACTACACAACGTAGTGGCGGAGAAGTTGCCTAGCAAGTCTGGCGTTCAATCCGAAAAGTACTAATACGGTAACGATATTAATCATAAAACATATACCAAATGTCTATGTTGTAAAGTCACATAGCCACATGCCTCGCAAAGTCACATCATAAACGTAAATTAAATAAACAATAAAACATTAATATTTGTTGCATAACCTCCAACATACAGTCATTCCTCACAAAAAATGTTTTCGTTTACATTCCGGAAGGAAACAGCAGCACACACTGTTGATAAATTAATATTGCCTTCTGCTGGCGAGGATAACAAAGTACCTCGCTTACACTTTCATGATCCTTCGATCACCGTGCTTGCTAAAATAAAATCGAGTTTTATTTATGGACGATCTTTAACTGCTGTGGTGTCTCATTCTATATTGGGAACTAGAGGATAGCATGGTAACCATTACATCATGGAGGGCGACCCCGTGCTTGCTAGGCAACTTTTCCGACACACGACTCATACACCTCTGCGGAAGTACTAGACGGATTGAATTCTGGGCTCAGCGGCTAAGTGACGTCATATAGCGAGTCATGGCACGCTTTGAAATGTACATCCAGTAGCATGCGTTGCAGTTCCCTGACAGTTTTATTTATACCTTATGTATCTGTATGCTTCCAGACATTGCATTAGTTAAGGATACCCATCCTTGTAAAAAGGCCAAAAGTTACCAAAATTTATAAATATGGATTTTAGGGTTATTAAACATTACAAACCATATTCTTTAGTTTTTATAGCTGTACGACCATTTACAGCATGCCATATAGCGATATAAAAAAACGCCTGTAAGCCTAGCTTTCTATAAAACTGTAGTAAAAATGATAAGTTTTACCTACATTGAAGTGAACAAACCCTTCAGGAATATTCAAATACTAAATTAACTGCAGAGAAGCACAAAAAGATGGTGGAGCGCCTACATATGCACTAAATCCTTTTTAAACAGCACAGTCAGGAAGAGTGTTATTTTAGCGTTATAATTAGGAAACATTCTTTTCTCGGGTTTTCATTTATCGGCACATTCTCATGTTCAGCTTGTTCTGCACGATGTACTTTTCGGTAGAAATGAATGAAATAGTGTATGTCTCCTTATAAGCAACAGGATAAAAAATATGAGATGAATCATTGTTGACATGCCCAAATGTAAGGTTAAACAGTAATATTTATATTGTGTAAACATTTAAGCAATAAAAGTAAAATCTTATATTTGAAATTTATTTTCTCTCAAACTAGTTGTATTTAAAAATTAATATATATACAATTAATTAATGTACTATTAAAGTGTTTAATTATGAAATATTGCTTTCTTCACACAGCATTTGCATCGTTTGGAGAACATTTTCAAAACAGTAAACAAGAAAGTAATAAAAAAATAATATTTCGGGAACTAATTTAACATCTGCATGAAATTTGGTTTACGTTGCGGTAGTATTTCTTCTTGTTGATTGTGAACCCCATGTTAGGACGGCAATTTGCAGTGGTTCTTCTGGGCGCCAATTTGCGGTGGTAGGTGGCTATTTTACGACACAGGATTTGTAGGAATGGTCCCGGGTTCGGTACTAGCTCAGGGTTCTTTGCATGGATCTAGGATCTCGGGTTAGTGGTGAATACGACTGTTTGTTTTCCTGCTCGTTTATTTACCGTCACCGTTTTAACATTTGATTCCTGCTATTACTTCGACACACACACACACACACGCGCGCGCATTTCCTATTTGTTACACTTCATATCATCTCGCCTATTCGCCGACACTTTTCTGACAACCATCTCTAAGGAACTACCACGACCAAGTGTGTATTCTAAACTTTCCTACGCACTTTCCACCAAACATCTCCAAGGTGGCACCACGGCCAAGTGTGTGTTCTAAACTTTTCTGTTTCTCTATTTCAAACGTTCTATATCTCCCCATTCCACTATCACCTGATTTCTAGCTTCTTTCATTGGAGGTCTAAGACTATCTGGCTTTTGGCGAACATTGACCCTTTTCTACACCTCTGCATTCCAGCAACCTAACGGGACACTTAACAATAGAGGGAAAAACCACCCGTTTCCGCCCGCTGATGGCCATGTCTCTCTCAACCCTACGACAAATTTACAGTCACACTCGCTTTCCAGTTTTATTTAACACTATCCTTACTGTTATTGATATTTATTCCCCTTATGATTATGATTTTATTTAACTATTCAAAACGTACTGCTTCAACAAATACATTAAAACTTGATTACTGTTTTACAATTTCAAATGAATCGAACTGAAATAGTGGATTTTAGAAATTTTACAGATGGGTATCCGTGAGTAACGAATATACGTCGGTAGAAAACTCCACGCAACTCTCTCGATACAATGAACCATGTCACACTGTTGCGGACCTAAACCATGAAAATGCTAAATTTTGGTGACCAAGGCTCATGAATTGGGCCCGGAATTTTAGGTTGAATAAACCATTTTAGGTTTCTTATATGCTTAAAATGTTTTTTCCCCCCTTTTTATGTTTTTATTGATTAAGATATTTTTTTAATGTTTTTCTTCGTGGATCAATACAGGTATCAATAATTTTGCTTTTATGGTACTTAATTGTAAGATTTATTTTTTGGCATTGCAGTAGATACATACATTCTCAAATTTTCTGACGTAAACGATATTCTAAAAGAAGAAAAGGCTCTTTCAACGACGTCATTAGAGCGTAGAACATAGATGCCAGTGCAGCAGGTTCTAGGGGTAGTTCTCCTGTATACTTTTCTCCCTGCAATTCTGAATTGATGATTTTCATATCTTCAAAAGCAGGATTTCGTTAAAGAATCTTCTGCTACTTCGAAGATCATGCAACTTCCACTGGTCCAGGTATTTCTTTACTGGAAGCATTGCCAATGATGTCTAGAGCATTTTTCAGTGGTAAAGTTGTACTTTCCAACCGGAGAGTAGTTTCTGGTATAAAACAAAAATGTGTGTTTATGTATGCAAGGGAAGCGGCAAGAGTGATTTCTTAGCCCTGGCAGTGTAGGAAGCTTCTGTTTCATCCAATTCATTGACGACATTTTTAACGTCTTGTAAGTAAGTGTTCGGCGTAGTAAATGGCAGCAGACAGCCATATGTTCCTCCTGACCTTCTATCACCTGCATCCAGGTTTCACCATGTCACATGTGCTGCGTTTAATGGTAGTAACTTGAACTATCTGCTGGCTATAAGTCGTGGAGATCATTTTGCAATGAGTTTCAATCCGAAAATAACATTCTTCATTTCGAAAAAGGAAAAACAGCTATTTAGGTTATTTTAGGTGTCAACCCCCCATTTACTCGTAGGTTTTTACTTTCTCTACTATGTATAGTAAGTAGGGGAAGTATTGTATTCCACCCAAAAATTCGATACCGAGATTTCAGCGGAAATATATGTTTTGAGAGCCCCTGAATCCAAAAAAAGTATTTTTGGAAACATGTCCATGCGTGCGTGCGTGTGTGTGTGTGTGTGTGTGTGTGTGTGTGTGTGTGTGTGTGTGTATCTGTGTGTCTGTCTGTCTGCCTGTGAACAGCATAACTCAAAAACGAACAGTCGGATAAACACCAAACTTGGTATTTAGGTTCAGTATCTTCCAGAGATGCGACACGAAGGTTTTCAAGAAAATCCCCCTCCCCAGATTACCCTTTACATGCAACATTTTTCGAAAATTTTAATTTTCTCAAAAAATGCTCTAACGATTTTGATTAAAATAGCATATGTTTAAGATATTTTCATGACAAATAAAATGTATATCTGGAATTTTCTGGGAATGTCTCCAAAAGTATTCTTCATTGTGAACGACTTTTGCATAACTGGTAAACCATAAGAGATAGACAAAATTTTACTACACAAAAAATGTAGATCGCGTTAAAATACACAATTTATGTCATATACATTTTTTTTGTTGAGTGAACCATTTTCGGGATATTGCTTGTTATTTCCATACATTTTTCAATACTTATTTTATCAAATGGGAATTCGTTATTCATTTTTTTGTCTTAGATATGCAAAGAGTATTAATCTGTGGCAAAGAGAATGGTGCTGCACATAGCAACCAGCTATTAAGAGATATGTGTATGCTTAGAGGCTACGTTATTACTTTCTCTACTACGTATATTAAGTAGGGGAAGTATTGTATTCCACCCAAAAATTCGATACGAGATTTCACCGGAAATATATGTTTTGAGACCCCCTGAATCCAAAAAAAGCATTTTTGGAAACATATCCGTGTGTGTGTCTGTGTGTCTGTCTGTGTGTGTGTGTGTGTGTGTGTGTGTGTGTGTGTGTGTGTGTGTGTGTGTGTGTGTCTGTGAACAGCATAACTCAGAAACGAACGGTCGGATAAACACCAAACTTGATATTTAGGTTCAATATCTTCCAGGGGCGACACGAAAGTTTTCAACAAAATCCCCCCATCCCAGGATACCCTTTACATGGAAGATTTTTCGAAAATTTTAGTTTTCTCAAAAACGGCTCTAACGATTTTGATTAAAATATCATATGTTTAAGATATTTTCATGGCAAATAAAACGCATATCTTGAATTTTCTGGGAATGTCTCCAAAAATGTTCTTCATTGTGAACGACTTTTGAATAACCTATAAAACCATAAGACATAGAGAAAATTTTACTACACAAAAAATGTAGATCGCGTTAAAATACACAATTCATGTCATATACATTTTTTTTTTTTGTTGAGTGAACCATTTTTGAGATATTGCTTGGTATTCTCTTAAATTTTTCAATACTTATTTTCTTAAATGGGAATTCGTTATTAATTTTTTTGTCTTTGATATGCAAAGAGTATTAATCTGTGGCAAAGGGAATGGTGCTACACCTAGCAACCACCTATTAAGAGATATGTATATGCTTAAAGGCTACTGTATTTCTATATTGTCCTTGTAAATATATATTCCCCTTACATCTACAAGAAAATTAGCAATAAGATAGTCTGCAAATGTTTATCTCGATTAACATGAAGTAGATGGAAAGTAAGCGTTTGTAAAAATAGTTTGTACAAGAGTAGAGGAAGTCATGTGAGTGTAACACATCAGATTTTTTTTATATTGCCCTCAAATACAAAACAAGAGGAACATAGTACGCCTTAAGCGATAGTCAAATATTTTTAGAACTGGTCGCTATGTGTAAAATGTAATTCTCTTTGCATGTCAAAAGATCCTTTCTGCAAATGTTTATCTCGATTAATATGAAATAGATGGAGAATAAAAGTTTGGAAAAATAGTTTGTACAAGAGTAGAGAAAGTCATGTGAGTGTGCGGCAGTTTTTAGTTGTGACATAGTTTATTTATTGATTGTAGCCCCACGTTGTGGTAGCCAATTTGAGAGTGTTTTAACGTTATTTGTGTATGTGTGTTTACTTCATGTGGTGAAGCCATTTTGTGACGTGATTCTTTGTTAGGTTTGTAGCTCCATCTGGTGTTAGCAATTTGCGGCAGTATTAGTTTTTGTTTGAAAGAATGTTACTTTTATTTTTATTTAATTTTGTTTCACTGTCCTCCGGCTAGCTTTGATCTTTTTGGGTCGAGCACTTCTCTTTATACAGGTTGTGTAAACGGAAAGGAATCTTTTATCCAAAGATAACACTGATGAAGGAATTTGTTTTACACTTTTATTGTCGAACACAGTCACTATCACATTTACACATTGATCTATACACTCGCCAAACTGAAACTGTTATAACAACTTCTTACTGATCACTTTTAATTCACGTACTTCAACCTTTTGTATAATTAACTTTACCATACTTGAGATTTTTCATAACTCTTATACGCGTAACTTGCGAATCGATAGCCTGACATGTAATATTTCTGCTGGACTGAAGAACTGAAGGCGACGTGTATCATACAAATATTTTCGACGAACTGACGGGAATGCGACGTGTAGTGTACAAAGAATTTTGATGAACTGACGGACTCTACCTCTAACCTAGCTCTTTTATACTCATACACCCCGATATGCCTAAAGATTATAACTGAGCTGCAATTGGCTAATAAAACGCGCCAACATTAGCGTCTATTTTTATATCCAATGAAAATTATGAATACATATGCTCTAGGGAAATGTTCCAGAAGATTCTAAAGGAAAACGCGCCAACATTACGTAACTTCCTCGTTTCCAATAATGATAAACAGCTCACCCCCTCGCTGCATTATTGCACGCTATTATTGTCAGTTTCAGTAAGGCAGTATAAACTTACTTCCCAACAATAATTACAATCAACAAACATCTCAAATCAATGTCACATAAAAATGCATATTCATACTATAATCACTCTTTACATTTAAATAATTTGTGATACAAATTACTGCATCAAGTGTAACACATCAGACTTTTTTTAGGTGTGACGAAATTCACATATTCTGCTCCAGGAAGTGTGAAACGAGTATATATATCTTGAAATGTGTTAATTAAATAACGAGGAAAAATATAGATTAAAACCTAAAAATCCGGGCCCAACTCATGAACTTCACTCATGTGGGTTGCTTTCTGTGAAGGCAGAAGAACTCCTTCATTTGAAAGACTAGGTAACCCAGAAGAAGAGTTCGTAGCGAGTACATAGGGCCACTCCAAAAGTTTTGAGAATGGACATATTAAAATATTAAAAGTTTAGATCTGATCATTGGATCATTACAAAATATTCTCCATTGCATTTGTACAGTCTCATCCTTTCAAACCATTTTTCAAATGCTGAACGCCATTCTTCTTTGGAGAAAGTGAAAATACATTGTAATTAATTGTTCTTTCACACAAGCCGTGTGTTGGACAGGGTTGGAAAGGTAGAATCAGATGACTGAAAAATTCAATGCCATAAACGGCTATGGCATTGAAAATACATTCTTCGTAAGCAGCTACTGCGGCTTCAGGTGACTCAAGTCTTGACCTCGAATTTTTTCTTTCATTTTGGGAAATAGAAAAAAGTCGCATGCGGCCAGATCTGGACTGTAGGGAGGATGGGACAAATATCTGACTCTTGCAGAAATTGGGTTGTTTCTTGTGCAGTGTGGGCAGATGCATTGTCGTGGTGCAACAAAATTCCCGCAGGCCAGTCTTAGGATGCTTTTTTCTCAGTTCATTGAACACTCGTGACAGACATTTTGTGGTGTGCCATCTGGCAGTAACAGTCTTTTGTCCCTCAAGCGGAATCGTCCAATGTGGCCACTTGCTGAAGAAGGAACAGATCACCTTCTTGCCAACACTTCTCGTTCGCTTCACTTATGCTGAGGTTCTTCTCCTGGGAAGACCCAGACCGATGACTGTCATTTAGTTTCTGGATCATACTGGTAAACGCAACTTTCGTCACCTGTTACAATGTTAAATGTTTTTGGATCTTCCTCCATTGAATGTTTCAATCATTTCCTGGCACCTTTGCACATATGCTTGTTTCTGCTCATTTGGGAGTTGATGGGGGATCCAGCAACCGCAGGGCTTCTTGATGTCAAGTTTTTCTTTCAGGATTGTTTTCACTGCTGCCGATCCAATATTTAGGGTTTCACGAATCTGACCATATGTGCAACGATGATCTTCCCGCAACATGCGCTCTGCTTTCACCACATTTTCATCCATTGTTACTGTAGCCGCCGTTCTGCTCGGTCTTCATCTTCGAGGGAATCCCTTCCTCTTCTAATCTCCGCATACCATGGATAAATGGTGGATTGCAAAGGGCAAAGAGCCCCAAATGCACGATACGGTCTTTCAAAGTATCCTCTCTCCCTTAAACCGACTTTAAAGTCATAGGAAATCATAGCACGAAAATACTCTCACCCGAGAACCATCCAAGCGTATGACGTAGAATACATACACACGCGGTGCTGACGATGCACATTGTTAGAGCGCGCCCAAACTTGCATATGTTGCTATCTGAATTTCAATCTGAAGTTAGGTAAAGCTGCTTTGGCTTACCACTACTCATTGTTGCCCATTCTTAAAACTTTTAGAGTGACCCTCGCCGTCCTGAGATACGGCATCAACCATCTTTGCTTTTTAGTAACCTAAAGTTATGCGCAACCCTCGTATCCATGATAGTTGACGCGATTTTAGGGAAGCGGTCATAGATTTCATCAGTGCCATGCAGCCAAGTGAATGACAGAAATTTAGAATAATTGTAAAACATAACATACCTAGTATAACAACTTTGATTTTTGTGCCAGAAGTATAGGGGAAACAATTTAATGACAGTTCCCAAGGATTCAAAGTAGCCGAATTTAAACTAAAATATTGCCAATCTTACAATGTAAATGACTAGTTTCAAGTCAGTCAGTAAATCAAATCTTGTTTTGAAATAACATAAGTTGACTGAATCACTTTCCAGCGCTAAATATTGCATCGTATTGTATTTAAGGGAAATGTATTATAAAAACGACAGTTAAAAGCGTGGAACATTTATGTAAGCTCTAAAACAATTCTATATAAACGCACACGTGGAAAACAAGAACTTCTACCCAAACAAAGGTTATTTCCTTTAAACTCAACAGTTGGTATCCTCCAAGATACTGGCCTGTATAGCCAACTTAACAGCCGCAATTAACACCAATTACGGGCATATCTTTACTATGCGTATATTTTAGGAACAGTTGCTGGTACTGATGTCAACTGAACTAACAGAAGGTCACCAGAAGTAACCAGAGTACACTGTAATGGTGGAATATGTCACAGTTGGCTCTTGGTCAATTCCAATAGCTTGCGTTCCCTATAATAAACGACGTGTACTGAGTTTTTTGCGATGCATTTTCATTGTTTACGAACAATGCATCTCCGTCTCGTAGTTCACTGTACTGTTTGTTTCTCTAGTAGAAAATCCCATCTCGCTATCGTAGAATGACAGAAACCTTTGAGCTGTGTCACTTTTGTTAAAGCCATTCCTCACTAAAGCCCCTTGTACATGATCAAACGTATTTTTCAATTCAAGAGTTTACAAGAAGAATTGTCAAGAGATTGGACTAGACCTACCAAGACTTGACAAGGTCATAACGTGTATTTATACGTTGTGTTTTTGCCAAACTAAACCCCTTCAGAACACATTGATAATTTATCAAATGCAGAATAATTTACTATTAGCATCACGGTATAACAATTTTCAATGAAATGTTGTTTTTTACATACTTTTATAGCATTTTCGCTTATAGCGCATGAAATCAGATTATGATTAAGAAATACAATGGAAATAACACGAATTTATAGATTAACCACGTTATATAACATCGCATTAATGCATCGGTGTATACTTCGGAAATCTGCCTGGCATTTTGTTCATGTGTCCTCGTCTTTTTCATTTTGTTGTGGAAATCCACGGAGTCCACAACACACAGACATGCCAGCTTCCCTGTAACATAATCAGCTCGCATACGACATGCTTGCCCAGGTAGCCACTTTTTGTTTACTTTTCCCTTTCAGCAGATTTCGTGACGAACTGTAAATACTCGCATTTCATTGGCCAAAGTCATCAAATCATTGTCAAATCTTTGACCGTTTAGAGCATGTGCTTATTTTCTTTCAAGATTCTCAAAGACTTTTAAAGTATTGGAAGCAATTTGACAAGAAAAGTTGTGAAGTTGTGACAACTCTTGGAAAGTATTGTAAAGCATTGAAACTGACAAAAATTTGATCGTGTAGAAGAAGCTTTAGGTATACTCCTCTCCTCTTAAGAGTGTCTCCTAAGAATTGTTCGCAAAAGCCAAACAGCTGGCAAGGATCGGCCTGTTCTTCCTTTGTTGATACCTTGCCTAATTAAGGTTGTGTGCTAGTTAGATATAAACGTCTTCCTCAATAGGATTTTCTGGTTGAGAAACAAACTATACCCACCAAAATACACGAATCGCCATCCTCAAGGATTGCACGAAAAAGCTGCACTCGTTTTTCGGACACCCATTTGTGCAGAAGGGAAGTGCCACAACCGCCACACCCATTTTTCTTGGAAACTGAGACATGTAAGAAACTTGATGGTCGTTTAACAAGATTTGTCCTGCACCACCCATGTATTATAAAGGAAGCGTTCCCTATGTTGCACTTCTGGCCGTCGCTACATATCCTACCATTAGACTATGATACAACCAGAAAACTAGAGGAAACTGATAATGTTTATTAAAAATTACGAGTTGAAACCATTCCTTATCGTTGACTATATTAAATGGGGGTTTGATACTAAAGTCCGTTGCACAGTTGCTCGGGGACGGGAATGGAAATGGAAACGGAAAGGAGAACGAGAGTGGGAACGAGTATATTATGCAATAAGACTATAATGGTAATAATTAAGACGCGAGTATGTGAAACGAGCGGTAGTGAATTCCATAATTTTCATACGAGCGTCTTAATTACCATCTTAGTCATTGCATACAGCTGTTTTTGGTCGACCTCAGTATAACTTCAAATCCTTTTTTTAAACAAAAGATTTTGGTATTGTTAATTATGTGTAATTTAAGCGCTCGCAGAATCTAGCCATCTGTTGCATTACTCTTGTGTTCGCTCTTATTTAGTCCATGCCGTATTTGTTGATTTTTTACAGATAATTGAAAAACAAGACGTATTAAAGCGAAGGAAATGAACTCAGTTTATGAGAATATTAAAATTACAATAAACAGAATTTATTTTATTTTAAATACGCATATATTATTGTTTATTTTGGGAATGGATCCCAGTAGATTGCTACTTTGAAGGTGTTAATTTGCTAAAAGGTATAGGAAAATTGCGCGCTCAGCTAGTAAGATGATAATGATTCGCTGAAGCATAATGGATGCCATTTTAGTTCAGTTACGCTACATGTAATCAGCGTATTATAGCCTGGTCGACCCCTGCCCCGCCAAAAAAAAAACAAACAAAAAACGTTAAAAGTTAAAAGTGCTGTTTTCGTATTTGAGCATGCACAAACAGGAGCTTTACCCAGTTATAAAGTACAAAATTCATTCAGAATGAAGGGTATTTCACAGGTTGTTCACAAAAAATCCTAGATATACATTTTATTTGTTTCCAAATATCTTAAATATACCTTATTTTAATCAAAACCATTAAAGCCATTTTTGAGAAAATAGAAATAACAATGCTCCGTGTAAAGGGTACTTGGGGTGGGGGATTTTCTTGAAAGCCTTCGTGTCGCATTCTTGGAAGATGCTGAACTAAATATTAAGTTTCGTACTTATCCGACATTTCGTTTTTGAGTTCTACTTTGTTCGGAATCTTTTGAGACAGTGGATAGGGGAGTGTAGAAAACCGGTTGCTCGTGCCCAGGTCGGCTACATGGGCTGCTCTTTGTGATAGCTGCCACACCAGCAGCGACACGGTGTTATCTCCTCCTTCCAGTGTCTCAAAAGGCTCTGAACGAAGAATATGCTGTTCATACACACACAGACGTACGGACCATACATGTGTGTGTGTGTGTGTGTGTGTGTGTGTATTTGTGTGTTATACAGGAAACCTCAAAACTTTATTTCCGGTGAAATCTTGAAATCGAATTTTTTGGTGGATTACAGTACTTCCTCTCTTACTATAGATAAGTAGTAGAGAAAGTAAAAATGAAAATATGTCTTTAAGAGCTTCTCCTATTAAACCTTCAACTTCCCTGCAGACATTTGTCCTGTTTTTCTTAACTATAACGTTCGCATATTTTTCCTTCGTGTTTAATAATAATAATAATAATAATAATAATAATAATAGTAATAATGTAGATTGTATTACAACAGCAGAGTTTACCAAACCTTGCTACACACACTCTCATAATTTATTAGTTTACACTCGAATGAACATAAAATATGCATTACGTGTTAAACACGTTCTGCTGTGGAATCACATAATGCTCTGCGCTACTTTTTTCCCCTTCTATCTTTATTCTTTCCTTCTTTTTCAGAAGGGCAGAACACGCAAATGGCAGCACTTAAAAGAGCACATCCCTTCCAATATCTTTCCACTGTCACGTTTTCTCCTTTCTCCTCTTCCTCGTTTTCTTGGAATCAGGACACCGTCTGCCTCTGCTTTTGTCATTTTCGTCTCATAATTTCTTACGTGTTTCTTTGCTCTAGCTGTTTTCTTATGTGAGCAGTACGTTCTTTCGGTTATATCATTTTTTCAGCTCCTCCCGTGGTTTTTCAAGTCTTTTTTTCTGGTTGCGTTTAATTTCACAGGAAAATGCAGTTGTTTTTATCACTTGTGTTTTAATGCAACACAGGATTGCAATTTTGAAAAATGTAACTTCTTTTCCCTAGTGAAGTTTTGTTCGTGCAGAACTCCCTCGTCTACTTTAGAAACTTGTTTTGTTACTTGTCGTTTATCTTTATTTTTATAGATTTTAAAGAAATACTGCACTTTGTTCTACATCCTTTGCCATTCTTAATGCTTACACAGATAAGTATCCGTACTTCATGAGATTCAAGACCGGCTTGGTGATTATATGTGTAATATAAATTATATGTAAAATATTGCTGAAATCAAACATTTTGTCTTTTATTTCAGCAAAAAGTATAGGTGAAAGAGATGACAACGTTCTTGATTTATATGACCATGTGGGCACTTAAAATATAGAAATTTAAAACGAAATTCTGGTGTGATAATTTCATACGACTTTCTTTATCGTTAAAATGTCCATAATCCGTTAGTGAAATTTACCATGAAATTTCAGGGCTGTTCTTCCTATGCTCTATCTTTTGTAGCGGGAAAATTTTGTTCTCTGGTTGATGCGATCTGCTGCAGTGTTCTTGTCCTCGGCTATTGCTGCTCGTCGGCTGCTGTATTCTCCATTCCTAATCATTACCCATCTAGCGAATTTCTTGGGTCTCAGGGTTTTCGTAGATGAGGCAAATTAAAATACACTGCATTTCCCTTAATAAATGTGGTTTATTATCAAATCAAATATTTATGGGCGGCTAGCTTTTCCTGTTATAACAACTCCCACCATTATAATAAATCAGGAGCCTAAACTAACTGCACAATCGTCCCACCCATATGCACACATTTGTCGTCCAGAGAGTAACACTTTATCTCGATGAGATTCTAAAACACAGAGTCTGGGGCTTTCTCCCCCTTTTTATACCTAAGCCTGGTGACGCTTACCTCCGCGCCTCAAAATGTAACGATGTTTCTAATTGGTCCTCAGACCGCGTTACCTTGTAATGTATGAGAATATTCTGCTCCAAATTTTTGCGCATACGCGTCCCCATGACGCGTCAGGAAGCGGATTCAATATCTCTGTTTCCTTTCTCTATCTGTCTCTTTCTATTTCTCCTTACTGCTACCAATTCCGTAATCATTAGCTTGATGAAAGGTGGACTCTACCTAGAAATATCTTTTACCTGGAATTTGCTAGGTCGCCCGTGTCTTACTTATCTACGTTACAATCTGCTTTTGTACAATTCTTGGTTGCTAAATATTTTAACATATTTGTTGGTGAATTATATTATTATTATGTACCTACAATTCTTGTTTAATATTGATTTATATGTCTATGTGAATATGTATTCCTATCTTCTGTTGACTTCTTGACAATTTCTTACTTTACTACTTAGGTACATCATACATATCTTAACCTGTCCGGTTGCCAATAGGTAACCCTGAATAAATTCAAACGACAATAAGTGTTTCTACTTCGAAACCACACGTGTTCACTTCACTGGTATCGTGAGTTACATAGTTTCTAGATCCATTATTTTCTGCGCCTCTGGAACATTCCACTATACTCTGATGTAGAGAGCATTGTGCGTGTAACCAAGTTCATAATTCCGAATTTAAAACTTTCTGGTTAAAAGATATTGTAACATAACGCGAATGGAAGGTTTATATGGATAAAATAAATAGATTAGACTAAATTAGATTAAGGTTTGATAAACTCTGCTATAATACCATCTGCGTTATCATTAAAAATAAGAAAAGAAAAATTATGCAAATGTTATAGTTATTAAGAGAAACAGCAAATGATTTGCAGGAAAGTTTGGGGTTCTAATACGAGCCAGAGTTTTTACGTTCTTAGAGAAATATTTTAATTTTTAGGATTATATCTGAATGTCCACAGGAACACATTCATGAGAGGGGGTTTAGAAACCGTGGTTTCAATATACAACTTTATAAGATGGATCGAAGGCTTTTTGAACAATAATTGTAGTTGCACGTAATTGCCAGACTGTTTTTGAAATGTAATTATTGCTTGTGATTAAGGTATTTATGAAGTAACTGTGAGCGTCCTTTCTCCAGGCAGTCTTACCGACATTGGCCACTACAGCGCTAATATAGTATACTACGATTTTTTTTTACCTGATCCTGCAGAAACGAAACTAGGAGAAAGTTGGAGAGGGAGAAAAGACCGGCAGATTTACCTAGCTCAGTGCAACAGAAATGCCTTACTTATCGGCCGTTCTCCTACAACTAACCTAAAATCCCTCCGGTAAATGACGGGCTCGTCCAGCTATTTCGCATCCAACTGAGTAGGGCCAGGAGAAAAAAAAATCGTACTGTACGTAGATAAAGCTGCTCCTGCTCTCTGGCCAGCGGCTGTGCTGCTACCTTTATGTAGTCCTAACACAAACCAACTTTTAGACAATATAAAACTTGAATCGAAGACTAAAGGGTTGTAGTTCTATAATATACCCCAAAACAAGGACCACCTGCAATGCTACAAAGGTAGCAATGTTGGGGGTCCTGGGCTTAAGGGAATGAAGAATTTTATGAAAAGTTGTAACAAAGTAGGAATGCCAATAAGAGGAAGAACAGTACTATTTGTATTGTACTAAGTGTTGAACTCCCTTTTGGCATTAATAAAAGAGACAAGCTTGTGATGAAGAGACAGATTCGTGCGCAATCAGACAGGCATATCCAATGTTGTCTTAACCGAGTGTTAAAGAAATACATATCCCTATATTTGTTAAACTAAATGTGCTAATTCAAGAATGTTCGAAAAAATGTTATAAATATATTTTATTAGTAAGTAGAAGTAGTATTCATTCCACCAAAAATTCGATTCCGAGATTTCACCGAAATACACGTTTTGAGACTCCCTGAATAAAAAAAATTAGAAAAAGCTCCGTGGTCTGTATTTGCACAGCATAACTCAAAAACGAAAAGCCGGTTAAATACCAAACTTGGTATTTAAGTTCGGCATCTTCCAAGGATACGATACAAAGATTTTCAACAAAATCCCCCACCCCAAACTACCTTTACACGGAAAATTTTGATTGGCCTCAAAATGATCCTTAACGATTTTGATTAAAATACCATATTCAACATATACTTACGGTAATCAAATGTATATCTTGAAATTTTGGGAATAGCCTCTGCAGTCTCCTTCATGCTGAATGACTTTTGCCTAATTGGTAAACTGTAAAAGTTGCACAAAATCTTACTACGTAAGAAACGTACACCTCACACAATTTATGTCAAAATGTTTTGTGGCTTTAAGAATTTCCGAGATATTCCTTGTTATTGGATTGAATTAATCCTTTATATTTTTCAACTGCAAATCGCTATTCGTCCCCCCCTTTTTTTTCGTGTTCATACAAAGAGAACGGAATTTCAAAACCATGGCAAAGCGACCGGTTTTGAAAAGAGTTGATTATCGTGTTACCTTATTGTATTCTTCTTGTACATACAACGAAATATGTAATGAAGGTTTATTTGTATTAACAAAAGTGGATAGAAGATAAAGCTTTTGTATGAATAGCTTGTAGTAGAAGTCATGTGAATGCAACACATCGGATACCATAGGCGGGGAACATTGATAGATGAAATGGAATAATAATTGCGAAAGGCATTTTGGGAATAAAACGTTCCAGGCTAAGTTTAGGGTATCTGTAAGAACGTAGGTTTTCACGGCCGGTGTCACAATTATAACTAATATAATTTTCCGGGCTGTTATGCCGTGGTCTGCTGAAGAAAGATTTCCCAGACGTTTCGTCCACAACTGCGGTGGACATCTTCAGTGGCGCGGACGAAGTCTTCTCGGTGAAAGTATCGCAGCGTCTGATGCGTTGGCCGTTAGTGCCGCTCTCTTTATAGTGTGGACGCTCTCTGCTGATTGGCCCGCTGGTATGAGGGGGCTGGCGCCGGCTGTGTTGTTGCTCTCTTCTGATTGGCTCGCAGTGTTTTTCGGTTTTGTATGACCTTTCTTGTTTTTGATGACTAGATGCCAGTTACTGTTGAGTTTCAAAGCTTCTTCTTTCCTATTGAAATTATTGGGATGTTTATAAATCTCTATTGCTTCGCGTTGTAGCCGGGTATGGTAATGCTTTATGGAGGAAAGAATGTTGGTGTCCTGAAATCTAATAATGTGTTCGCCCTCGGCTTCAATGGCATGTTCGGCGACTGCCGATTTTTCTGTATGGCCCAGGCGGCAGTTTCTTTTGTGTTCGCTAAGTCTGGTGTTTGCGCTCCGCTGTGTGGTACCAATGTACACTGAACCACAGGAACAAGGAATACGGTAAACACCGGCCGATGACAGGGGATCTCGGGGGTCTTTAGAAGAGCGCAGTAGGCTGTTTAATTGTCTTGTAGGTTTGAATACTGTTTTGACGTTATGACGTTGAAGTATATGTTCAATACGGTCAGTGACATTTCTGAAGTATGGCAGAAAGACAATGGACTTGCTTTTGGGTTGGTCCTGAGTAACCGGTCGGGGCTTGGCCGGACGGCAGGCTCTTCTCACCTCTTGGACTGAATAACCATTTGATTGTAGAGCTGTTTCTAGGTGTCGGATTTCTTGTGGAAGTAAGTGTGGTTCACAAATACGGGAAGCACGGTTTGCGAGTGTCTTAATCATAGCACGTTTTTGTCTAGGATGGTGGTTGGAGTTCTTGTTAAGGTAACGGTCTGTGTGTGTGGGTTTGCGGTAGACAGTATGACCCAGCGTGCCGTCAGCCTTCCTGCTAACGAGTACATCTAGAAAGGCTAGTTGGTCATCCTTTTCTTGTTCCATTGTGAACTGTATACGCTGATTGATGCTATTTAGATGTAACAAAAAATCTTGAAGAGCTTGTTCACCATGGGGCCAGATGACGAAGGTGTCATCCACATAGCGGAACCAGGCTGTTGGTTTGAGTGGAGCTGAGTTTAGTGCCTTTGACTCAAATGCCTCCATGAAGAAATTGGCCACAACAGGGCTAAGGGGGCTGCCCATGGCAACACCGTCTATTTGCTCGTAGAATGACCGGTTCCACTGGAAATAAGTCGTAGTCAGGAGATGGTGAAAAAGTGTAATGATATCATCAGAGAAGATGGGTTGTAACAACTTCAGAGTTTCCTGTACTGGAACCATGGTGAATAGAGACACAACGTCAAAACTAATTAGTAAATCCTTCGGTAGCAATTTGAGGTTGCGGAGAATTTGAATGAAATGAGTAGAGTCTTTGATGAGAGAGTCGGACAAGCCGACATGGGGTTGTAGAAGACCGGTTAGGTATTTAGCTATGTCGTATGTGGGAGAACCAATACCACTAACAATGGGCCTGAGCGGAACATCTGGTTTATGGATCATGGGTAGCCCGTAAAGTCTAGGCGGCTGAGCTTCGGACTTGGTAAGGCGGCGTTTGTCTTCCTTCGAAAGCGAGGAGTTCTTGATCAAAAGATTAGTTTTCGGTAGAATACGGGCTGTCGGATCACGTTTAATCTTATGGTAGGTTGCTGGTTGCAGGAGTTCAGAGATTTTCTGTTGATAGTCTTGTTGGTTAAGAATAACTGTGGCATTACCCTTGTCCGCTGAGCAAACAATGATGTCTCGGTTGGAGTTCAGCTTCTTTAATGCAGTTCTCTCTTGATTGGTTAAATTACTGGTAGGAGGTTTGGCCTTCTCGAGAACCCTGGCAGATTCCCGGCGAATTTCATCAGCTGCAAGCCTTGGCAGAACTCGTATTCCTGCTTCAATGTGAGAAATGATGTCTTCAACTGGCAACGTTTGAGTGACAACAGCGTAGTTATCTCCTTTAGCAAGGAGTGACGTTTCAGCAGGTGATCAGATAAGTTCACTACCGTGCGGCAGTGGTTGAGAGTAGTCGGCGGATTGATGGAGGCAGTAAGGCCATCAAACTTCTTCTTGTGACGAGTGGTCATGCTGTTGTGATTGTATGTCATAGAGCTGTAGGTGATTCTGTCAGTGTTGTCCCAATCAAGTAAGTGAGTTACTTACTTGAAGATGTAAGATGAGTAGTTGACTATTGTTGGCAGAGAGTTGTCGTCTGGTCTGATGGATACGTTCTCGGAGCAAGGCCCGTTCAGAGCGGTTGTAAATGCGGTTGGCGGCAGCGGTGGTGAAATGTCGTTTCTGTCGTAGGAATTTAGGAATAATTCCCGAGTCTCGGCAGCGTAGAAGAAAGGCAAGTGAACACAGCAACGAAGATTTTTGTTTGCGTAGCACTTCTAGTCGACGGATCAGACGATATGCCTCCTCCCCGTAGAGGCGGGTCATGTAAGAACGTAGGTTTTCACGGCCGGTGTCACAATTATAACTAATATAATTTTCCGGGCTGTTATGCCGTGGTCTGCTGAAGAAAGATTTCCCAGACGTTTCGTCCACAACTGCGGTGGACATCTTCAGTGGCGCGGACGAAGTCTTCTCGGTGAAAGTATCGCAGCGTCTGATGCGTTGGCCGTTAGTGCCGCTCTCTTTATAGTGTGGACGCTCTCTACTGATTGGCCCGCTGGTATGAGGGGGCTGGCGCCGGCTGTGTTGTTGCTCTCTTCTGATTGGCTCGCAGAGTTTTTCGGTTTTGTATGACCTTTCTTGTTTTTGATGACTAGATGCCAGTTACTGTTGAGTTTCAAAGCTTCTTCTTTCCTATTGAAATTATTGGGATGTTTATAAATCTCTATTGCTTCGCGTTGTAGCCGGGTATGGTAATGCTTTATGGAGGAAAGAATGTTGGTGTCCTGAAATCTAATAATGTGTTCGCCCTCGGCTTCAATAGCATGTTCGGCGACTGCCGATTTTTCTGTATGGCCCAGGCGGCAGTTTCTTTTGTGTTCGCTAAGTCTGGTGTTTGCGCTCCGCTGTGTGGTACCAATGTACACTGAACCACAGGAACAAGGAATACGGTAAACACCGGCCGATGACAGGGGATCTCGGGGGTCTTTAGAAGAGCGCAGTAGGCTGTTTAATCGTCTTGTAGGTTTGAATACTGTTTTGACGTTATGACGTTGAAGTATATGTTCAATACGGCCAGTGACATTTCTGAAGTATGGCAGAAAGACAATGGACTTGCTTTTGGGTTGGTCCTGAGTAACCGGTCGGGGCTTGGCCGGACGGCAGGCTCTTCTCACCTCTTGGACTGAATAACCATTTGATTGTAGAGCTGTTTCTAGGTGTCGGATTTCTTGTGGAAGTAAGTGTGGTTCACAAATACGGGAAGCACGGTTTGCGAGTGTCTTAATCATAGCACGTTTTTGTCTAGGATGGTGGTTGGAGTTCTTGTTAAGGTAACGGTCTGTGTGTGTGGGTTTGCGGTAGACAGTATGACCCAGCGTGCCGTCAGCCTTCCTGCTAACGAGTACATCTAGAAAGGCTAGTTGGCCATCCTTTTCTTGTTCCATTGTGAACTGTATACGCTGATTGATGCTATTTAGATGTAACAAAAAATCTTGAAGAGCTTGTTCACCATGGGGCCAGATGACGAAGGTATCATCCACATAGCGGAACCAGGCTGTTGGTTTGAGTGGAGCTGAGTTTAGTGCCTTTGACTCAAATGCCTCCATGAAGAAATTGGCCACAACAGGGCTAAGGGGGCTGCCCATGGCAACACCGTCTATTTGCTCGTAGAATGATTTTTTGTTACATCTAAATAGCATCAATCAGCGTATACAGTTCACAATGGAACAAGAAAAGGATGGCCAACTAGCCTTTCTAGATGTACTCGTTAGCAGGAAGGTTGACGGCACGCTGGGTCATACTGTCTACCGCAAACCCACACACACAGACCGTTACCTTAACAAGAACTCCAACCACCATCCTAGACAAAAACGTGCTATGATTAAGACACTCGCAAACCGTGCTTCCCGTATTTGTGAACCACACTTACTTCCACAAGAAATCCGACACCTAGAAACAGCTCTACAATCAAATGGTTATTCAGTCCAAGAGGTGAGAAGAGCCTGCCGTCCGGCCAAGCCCCGACCGGTTACTCAGGACCAACCCAAAAGCAAGTCCATTGTCTTTCTGCCATACTTCAGAAATGTCACTGACCGTATTGAACATATACTTCAACGTCATAACGTCAAAACAGTATTCAAACCTACAAGACAATTAAACAGCTTACTGCGCTCTTCTAAAGACCCCCGAGATCCCCTGTCATCGGCCGGTGTTTACCGTATTCCTTGTTCCTGTGGTTCAGTGTACATTGGTACCACACAGCGGAGCGCAAACACCAGACTTAGCGAACACAAAAGAAACTGCCGCCTGGGCCATACAGAAAAATCGGCAGTCGCCGAACATGACATTGAAGCCGAGGGCGAACACATTATTAGATTTCAGGACACCAACATTCTTTCCTCCATAAAGCATTACCATACCCGGCTACAACGCGAAGCAATAGAGATTTATAAAATCCCAATAATTTCAATAGGAAAGAAGAAGCTTTGAAACTCAACAGTAACTGGCATCTAGTCATCAAAAACAAGAAAGGTCATACAAAACCGAAAAACACTGCGAGCCAATCAGAAGAGAGCAACAACACAGCCGGCGCCAGCCCCCTCATACCAGCGGGCCAATCAGCAGAGAGCGTCCACACTATAAAGAGAGCGGCACTAACGGCCAACGCATCAGACGCTGCGATACTTTCACCGAGAAGACTTCGTCTGCGCCACTGAAGATGTCCACCGCAGTTGTGGACGAAACGTCTGGGAAATCTTTCTTCAGCAGACCACGGCATAACAGCCCGGAAAATTATATTAGTTATAATTTAGGGTATCTCCCCCGCATGAGCACTGAGGAAAACCTTGGAAAAAGCCTCAGTCAGGGAGGATGATCCTAGCGGGATGTGAATCCCACATGTTCCGTTCACGAATCCATGCCTTAATGACCTCGGATACGCGTGTCGATCAACACATACCGCGAGAACATTGCTGGTTAGAGACAAGAGAAGCAGGTTGCACTGTACCTTGGTTTTTCCTTCATTAAGCGAATCATAACCGGCTAGAGGGAGGATTTATGCAGTGCTCTTGTGCAGGAGAGAGAGCCTAACTCGGCTTACTAGAAAACAAAGATGGCAGATGCCGCATGTCAGGGCGATCAATGTTCTAACTTGAGTTACTAGATATATGACCAGAGAAATCACCAATCAACCTATTCACAAAAGACGCGCTATTTCGGTCTTCTGCTAATATTATGAATCATTGTCATATCAAATACACTGCTCTGTAATATTCTTTTCTTCGGTGCAAAGGTTTGGTGATCACCTTTCTTCTCCGGCATACTCGCTGATTACTTATAAGTTATAACATTACTTATAACCTGGATGCACCTTAAGTGTTAAATTAAGCACTGAACCGTGCTATGGGTTTAACGTATATAACATGCGTGTTATTAAACGTTGCAGATTACTGTACTGTAATAGTAAGAAAAACAACTTATAGTTACGTTTTAATATGATCTTGGCGATAAGCCAAGCAATTGAATTTGTTGGTTTTCTTCCATGCAAATCTTCTTCCTCCAAAAATAAAACCCCACAAAAACCTACAATGCTTACACCAAAAATTGCAAAAAAAAAAAAAAAAAAATGATTCAAATTTGTACTTAACTGCAAAGGTAAGACATATAATTAATAATCACCTAATCTAATAATAATTAATAATTAAATGCTCATATAATTAGCCTAATTAATAGAACTATCTAAACCAATATAAACAGTAATATACTTTAATAACAATATATAACATACTATAATCAATGCGTCAGTTGATGACTAAACGGTCGGCGTGCAAAGTTTGAACACCTGCAAATAAAAAATCAGAGCTCTAACGTTGAGAGTAGGTTGTATTGAAGGAGGAGTTGTATTGTATTTCGACTGTTGGGGAGCCGAACTTGAAGTTGCACGTATGGTAAAAGTTTCCGGTAGCCTTCGCCCCAAGTTTAAAAATATTAACTTTGTAATTTGACTGTTTCTTTAAATATTATATAATTATGTTTGCCTCGGCTGCGTCAGTATTAATTTGTAGAGACATGAATTTCTTAACAGGGCGTGGTGCGGCTGAAGAATATAGGCTTACACAGATTATAATTTTTTACTTCACTCCTTTTATTAATCCTTGACACGATTTAAATAACACTTCACTGATATAGAGAGCTGTAAGTTTATTTATTAATCACTTCCACTTTTTAAACACGTAAACTATTTTCGTCTCACACTGAATACGTATTAAACTTCTCGAGGACGCTGTCTACAAGCAACTGACTTCTGAATTTGTAAATTTTGCTCCATTTCAGTTTCTGATGGCTAACCCTACTCCAATAGAATACTTTTATTTAACTTAAGCTTTTTTCTGGTTGTTGATTGGCTATTTATAAACTGTCTCAAAAATTACATTATTGTTACTAGTAGCATTATTAAACTTTCTAATTCATTATTGCCTCAAGGTTACCTCATTGTTACCTCATTGTTAGCAACTTTTAACCTATTATTCTCACAGCTCCTACATTATTAAATTAGTAATACATTCACATAACATTGTTCACATGTATACAATAATATAAACATTGACTGTAATATACACTTTTTATATATTGTTACATATCTACACATATTGCTTTAAGGCGGGCTGTTATTAAAATTATATGTTATATAATTTGACTGAAATCATTTAAGTGTTAAAAATACTGCCTCAATGTTACAGATACAATATAACCAACCTTCCCAATACATGTGACAGGTACATATTTGCGGAGGAGTTGCCGATTATGAATGCAATCTAATAACCCGAGTATCACCAGATTCTAGTGGTTTATCCCATAATGATGGAAAAATGTCAAAGTTGCATTCAAGCAACCTCTCGTTAGCTATAGTAAGGTTACTTCTTGGTTGTTTTGGGGTCATGGAATCTGCTTCTTAATTTCCTTAATACCCCTTGGGAAACTACGTCTTGTTAGCGTGATTAGCAATTTTGATACGACATTCGTTTATCTTAGTTACCAGCTAAATGAGCTTCCCTAGAGGAAGGAGCTGCATGTAAATATAGTCGGAAACACGTGCGGCTTCCAGTCTCGATGGTTAACATTCCCAAAGCGGTATATTACGCGCAAAATAATACATTAGCCCGCAAACATACGTAATATCCGCACCATCTCCAGCATACCGCTCTGCAATTGACCCGCTTCTGGTTACAAAAGCGAGAGTGTTTTGTTTACAAGCAATAATTGGCTTACCGGGCACGCTTTTGATGAGGTGACATTAGCCAATCTTCCTTCGAGAACGGAATAAAACAGATGTAGTGTTGCCCGATTCCCTGTAACAAATTTAACTCTTGCTGTCATATCTCCTCTTCATTTATGCTATCTGAGAATACTCCTTGATTTCAAAGTATTTTTATAATGTTTAGCGCGCGTCCTTACAACATACAGCACCTCAGGCGGTGGACATTGACGATAAATGAAATGATAATTTGGAAAATAAATTTGGAAAGGAACGTTCCAAGCCTAAGCATTTGTCAGTTACGAGAACTAAGGAAAATCTGGAAGAAACGTTAATCAGAGAGGACGGTACTGGCGGGTTTTGAACCACGGACCTACCGTTCACGAGTTCTCGCCTTAACTACTTCGGCCACCTGTTGATTTCAAAGTCATGAAAACACAAAATTGACACGTTTTTCACTGAACCGTGACTTTCATACGTAATACGGAAATTATTTAAAAAATAAAACTTTAAAGTGAGCTACCTACCATTGGGGGAGGGGGGCCATTAGTCCAAAAAAGACAAAAATAGCAAATTATTTATTTATCACACCCAACATGGCATCAGTCAGCCATTTTAATGAAGTATATTACTTTCTGGATACGATAGTTCCTACTTTTGAGCTCTTTTTTTCTCAAACATGTTCTTTCTTTTACATGTTCTTAAAACCATAAGGATTATTTTCTACTAAAATAACTTAGTTCAGTAAACTAATATAAATGTCAAAAATGTAATTAGCAGGAATTAAAACGATAATATCAATTTATTCAACAATTTAATCGTTCTATACATTACAGTATTTTGAAGCTTATAATAGTACAAATCTTTAGTAATGGTATGTCGAATATGCAGTAAAAAGTCAACCTATCTTTTAAAATTAAAGAGGCTGACAAATTTGAAACTGGAATAAAATAACGATGAAAAGGGCATGGGTATGCGCCAAATTGTAAGAGATACAGACATAAAATTGCACTGCGATAACGCAATTCCTCTGAAAAAATAACTTAGCTTTAGTAGCACAAAGAATTGTATACAGCCCCCCCCCATTTATGGAGATGTTTTTTAGCAATAAATCGAGATCTCCAGATTTCATAAACAACGAAGTTGCGAGTGAATTTCTTTTGAGAAAACCTGGAGTTTGTGTTTCAGTATTTTCACAATTGACCGAATAATTATACGTCTAACTTTCTAAGCCAGTAGGAGACAAAGAAGGCTGTCAGACGGCTGTGCTGTGTGAAACGTAGGGTTGGAGTATCACTTGCATGTGTTTTCTTCTTCTAAGACACTATCAGGGTGCCTGAAACTTTATGACCTCATAGTGAAACTCTTGACACCGGTGACTAATTTGTTTAATTGCTCTCAATTACATACATTACATACATTTCCTTTAAAACTGGACTTAATTGGTTCTAGCGTAATGGAATATACTCTTTACTAATAGAAAAATAGGTATATGTGAGGTTTCAATTTGATAATTTCCCGGATAAAAGGAATCCTCCGGTTTGCATGATGTGCAAGCTCCAAGAATCAGAAAGCTAATTCTTGAGCTTCACAGAAAAATATTAGATTGGAATCATCCAGCTGCTCTCACAAATGGTGTAGACCATGGATAGAAATTACTTTAGGATCATGAGTGATTTATTTTCACATAGACTCAATCGCTTGATTATATTGCCAGTATTTTTACAAGCTTCGTATTACGTATAAATGCAATTGGAAAAGCTATTACAAAAAACTCTGATGGTGCTCTCTGATATCCTGTGATAGCGCATTCCAGAGGCAGCCAGTGGTTACGATGGAAGATAGTGACTCAAGTTGTAGGTCAAAGCTGTCGATAATGCACAGGGTGATTCAGGACTTCTGCAACAAACTTTGTGGAGCGATAGGTCTCACAAAAATAATAATTTTTGCCATATAGCCGATGGTGGCTGATGCGTTGTTTAGAAGCCACATGATTGAGCAGACAGCATCCAAAGGTTACATAAGCTCACTTGTTGTAAGGACAGTGCAAATTAAATTAAATTAAACAACGCAAAGTGATTCAGAGAAGGCCTTCAAAGTGTCCACCTTTGACACAATGCATTTATGACACCGTCTTGTTACATTGGCTGTCGAACCCTCTACAACATGTGCGTTCAAAGCCCACAGTTGCACAGTAAATTTTTCTCTGGTGTCAACTAGCATAGCGTACACCCTTCCCATACCCCCAAAAGAAAGAAGTCAAGCGGTATTCAGTCGGGCGATTCGGTGACCATGTAACGGGTCCTCCTCTCCCTCTTCATTTTTCCCTGTAGGTGTTGAGAAGCTCTCTTACAGAATGGCTGGTGTGGCGGAGCCCCGTCATACTGGAACCGTATATCCCTTCTCCGTGAGCATGTGACTCCTAAAGAACGCATCAGCCAACATTGGCTGTTTGACAAAAAAATTATCCTCTATGTGAGATAATATCATTACCCAAAGTTTGTTGCAGAGGTCTTGAATCATTTATATGTCGTTTGAAATCGCGCTTTGATTTTATGAGAAGAAAACCACAAAAAAGTATATTTTGTCAAGTTGGTCGGTCCTGGGGACTTTCGAATGCGAGTCACACCTACCGCGGGGTACCTCGCTCGGTTGGCTAGAATTAATATCCGTTAAAAGAGACAGCAGTACTCGAAGTAGATTTAGAGTGTATTTAAACATTATTTCAATGTCATTAGAGCAGTTTTTGTATAGTCTACTGCAGCTTAAAACTGTAATTAAATGAAGGTTCTTTTCTGATTGTTCCAGGTGCTCCGTCCACTCCAATAATGCCAGGTGGAACTCCGGGAACGCCATCTTCAAAAGCCAAAGTGAGTAGCATCTACCCATATGAGGAATATAATGAGTTTGCCTTTTCTCTTAACATAGCTGGTTTATCATTCGGCTCCCGAGGTCGCGGGTTCAAACCCGCCCAGTGGAGGGCGATGGACCTTTTTCGAGCGTAAAAAACCCTTAGCATGGCTTCCTTCGGAAAGGAGGTAAAGCCGGTGGTCCCATGTCGTAGATTTACGGCACGTAAAAGAACCTCAAGCCTGATAAAGAGGCCTCTGAGCAAAATTAGTGGTCTTTCACGCCCAATATAGAATGGGACGCTAAGGACTATAGCAGTCAAAGAGCGTCCATAAATAAAACTCAATTTAATTCTTTATCATTCGGCTGACTTTTCTGAAATCCATTTCAAAGAAATACTCGAGTTTACACACTTTATACTATTTCTACATATAGTTTTTACTTGTCCAAAACGAGGCACCTTTTGTTTTATTCCTTTGTCATAGAGCGATGCCATTTATATTTCTACTTTATTTATTTTTATAATAGTTCTTGCCAGCTAGGAATTTCCGCAAATGAAACAAATTGAATTATTTGATGCCGATTCATTGTTGCTAAAAGGTAATATATCATCATGGAACTGTCTTGTAGGAACTAGCATGCTTAACATTTCGTACAGAAAATGTTCGATTAGCATTAAAACTAAAGGGAATTGCAATCTATGAAATCAATCAGTAAATATAACGAATATTGTCACTTTCGAAGTTAAAACGATGGGATAGTTTATATGGTTTTAATTTCAAAACCTCCCAGTCTAATTAACTATTTATCATCATCATCTACCAGGGCGACTGAAAACTTTTAGAATGCTATCTTTTAAAAACAAATTAAAATTGATTATATTTGAAAGCTTTCTAATTTTTCGGGTTGATTGCCGTGTAGTTTGTTCGATTTGCTTTAATAGTTTGTTAATTATCATCATTTAAAGATTTTGTGTTCACCCAAAACTGAATTTGAGTAGAGGACATTTCCGGGCTGTGATTTTTTACGACTTTAAATCGTCATTAACGTCTAAACAATGTGAAAATCGGCATAGAAATGCATTTGACAAAGAAGCTCTATCTAAGGCAACAATTTGTAATTGGCACACCAAATTCAAAAGAGATCGTTCTTTTCTTAGTGAGGAATTTCCTGTAGGAATCCTAAGAACTGTTGTTACTGATAAAAATATTGCCGCTGTTCGGCAATGTTTGAAGAAGATCGACGGACATCTTATGAATTTATTCGGAAGACTTAGGGCATTGAAGTGAGGTAAATCCAAAACATTTTACATCAAGAGTTAGACGTGAGAAAATTTTGTTATCGATGGATTCCACATAAACTGACTCCCGATAATTAAAAAACGCATTGATTAGTGCAGAAAAGCTCTGGAAAATTTCCAAGGCGGCACTTAAATTTGGTTTGGAGTATCTATCGTTACTGGTGATGAATCTTGGGTTTATTGTTATGATCCTGAAAAGAAAAACCAATCTACTCAATGGGTCTTTCGAGCAGATCCTAAGCCTACAGAAGTCCAACGATGATGATAAATAGGTGGTTGATAGTTTCTTTAACGGGTCATATTACTACTGTAGCATTAGTAGATAGACGTACTACACTGCAGATAGTACACAAATGTTTGTTTATCGCAAATTTTTAAAAAAAAGTTCTTGAAAAACTCCCAAAAGGAAAAATAATGTTACATCATGACAATGCATCGTCTCTTACAGCAAAATTAATAACAGAGTATCTGGATGCCCTAAAGGTGAGAACCATGGACCCTCTACCACATAGTGCCGTCCACCATGCTAGCTTCTAGTTCCCGAGGTCGCGGATTCAAGCCCAGCGGAGGGCGATGAATGTTTTCAGGCGTAGCATAGCATCCTTCGGAAGTGAAGTAGACGGTGCTCCCGTGTTGTGGATTTACGGCACGTAAAAGAACCTCAAGCCTGTTCAAGAGGCCTCTGAGCAAAATTTCCGGCCTATCACGCCCAATATGGAATGGGACGCTAAGAACTATAGTAGTTAAAGAGCGTCCATTAATAAAACTCAATTTAATTTTACCACAATACAGCCCTGACCTAGCACCTTGTGATCTCTTTTGTTTCCAGAAATTAAAGATAAAATACCTGGAATCACTTTTTCGTCATTAGATGAAGCAGCGGAACATTATAAACACCTGGTTTCTGAAGTGCCTCAGGAAAAGTGACATCATTGCTTTAGGATTGGTTTCATCGAATGCAAATATGTATTGATGTTAAAGGGGTATATTTTGAAAAACAAATCATAGGTCTTCCTGTCTCAATTTGCTTTGTAACTTCCGAGAATTATGAGTAACACCATTTTTACTTGGGTGGGCTATCATTCTGGCCGCAAAACCCCAATATGGAGGACCAGAATTTAATAATAGTTTGTTTATTTTTAAAATTTAAGATTAAATATAATGAAAATGTTGCATTGAATGTTTAACGGAATGCTATAATGATTTTCGCATTTTGTTGAACCTTTATTGTGATACTTCAAAACCTTCATTGTTGCTGTGATATTATTTTAAAGTCCTTGCGCGAATGTGTGAGTTTTAATTACGTCGTACATCGCCTGGAGACTTTGCTTGTCTAAAATTGCGAGCAGACTAACCTTCTTTAGCGTTGTTTTCGTTTATTAGAGCCCCGTTCGGTGCTTCTAGTTGGTTGCTACGTACAGTTCACTTTATATAAATGTAAAATTTGCGCTGTTGGCTTAGAATACTACCCAAAACATTACAGTAATTAAACAGGGTGGAAATCAAAACACTGGGCATAGGGATTTAAAACAGGAAATCCGTATTTCCCTAATACCCCCTCCCTGTTAATTTCAAAGAAAATCTTAAAAGTCTGTTGTAATACGAGTTAAAAAATGAATCAGAATACAATAGTCTAAAAAAAATCTAATGTGTTACACTCACATGACTTTCTCCACTCTTGTACAAACTATTCTTACAAACGCTTATTCTCCATATGCTTCATGTTAATCGAGATGTTAATCTTATTGCTAATTTTCTTGTAGGTGCAAGGGGAATTGGTAGGCTTTAAGTTATCAAATATTTTAAGAGCTGGTTGCTATGTGGAGTATTCCATTCTCTTTGCATTACCAGGACAAAAAAAATGAGTAACGAATTTGAGATAAAGTATAAGTATTGGAAAATTTAAAGGAATAACAAGCAATATCTCGAAAATGGTTCTCTCAACAAAAAAATGTATATGACATAAATTGTGTATTTTAACGCGATCTACATTTTTTGTGTAGTAAAATTTTGTCTATCTCTTATGGTTTACCAGTTATGCAAAAGTCGTTCACAGTGAAGAATACTTTTGGAGACATTCCCAGAAAATTCAATACATTTCATTTGTCATGAAAATATCTTAAACATATGATAGATTGATCAAAATCATTAGAGCCATTTTTGAGAAAATTAAAATTTTCGAAAAATGTTCCACGTAAAGGGTAATCTGGAGTGGGGGGATTTTCTTGAAAGCCTTCGTGTCGCATCTCTGGAAGATACTGAACGTAAATTCCAAGTTTGGTGTTTATCCGATTGTTCGTTTCTGAGTTATGGTGTTCACAGACACACACACACACACACACACACACACACACACACACACACACACACACGGACATGTTTCCTAAAATGCTTTTTTTTGGATTCAGGGGGTCTCAAACATATATTTCCAGTGAAATCTCGGTATCGAATTTTTGGGTTGAATACAATACTTCCCCTACTTACTATACGTAGTAGAGAAAGTAAAAATAAATAACGAATTTGCATTTGAGAAAAAGTGTAAGTATTGGAAAATTTAAGGAAATATCAAGCAATATCTCGAAAATGGTTCACTCAGTAAAAAAAATGTATGTGACATAAATTGTGTATTTTAACGCGATCTACATTTTTTGTGTAGTAAAATTTTGACTATCTCTTATGGTTTACCAGTTATGCAAAAGTCGTTCACAATGAAGAATACTTTTGGAGACATTCCCAGAAAATTCAAGATATACATTTTATTTGTCATGAAAGTATCTTAAATATATGATATTTTAATCAAAATCGTTAGAGCCATTTCGGAGAAAATTAGAATTTTCGAAAAATGTCCCATGTTAAGGGTAATCTGGGGTGGGGATTTTCTTGAAAACCTTCGTGCCGCATCTCTGGTAGATACTGAAGCTAAATACCAAGTTTGGTGTTTATCCGACTGTTTGTTTCTGAGTTATGCTGTTCGCAGTCACAGACACGGACATGTTTCCAAAAATGCTTTTTTTTTTAATTCAGGGAGCCTCAAAACACATATTTCCGGTGAAATCTTGGTATCGAATTTTTGGATGGAATACGATACTTCCCCTTCCCCTACTATATGTAGTAGAGAAAGTAAAAATTATTTACTAATCCTTTCTATTAATAACGATAGATACGATGGCAACAGTTTGTTACTTTGTCTACCATGCACATAGTAGGTATAGAAGGTATTGCATTCCACCCAAAAATTCGATACTGAGATTTCACTGGAGGTACATGTTTTGAGGCCCCCTGAAACCAAACAAAGTATTTTTTTAGAAAAAGGTCCGCGCGCGCGCGCGATAAAGCTCATGTATGTGTGCCTGTGAAGAGCATAACTCAAAAACGAAAATTCGATAAATACCAAATTTGCACCTTCCAAAAATGCCACACGAAAATTTTCAAGAAAATCCTCCAACCTCAAACTACCCTTTACATGGAACATTTTTCAAAAATTTTTATTTTCTAAAAAATGGCTCTAACGATTTTGTTTAAAAATGATATATTAAAGGTATTTACATGATGCATAAACTGCATATCTTGAATTTTCTGGGAATAGCTGTGAAGTCCTCTTCATTCGGAAGGAATTTTATATAATGTTGTATAACTGGTAAACGTTAAGCAATGGACGAATACTGCATAAAATATGTAGATCTCTTTAAAACGCACAATTTATTCCGAATAACCTTTTTTGTAGCATCAGCCATTTCCGTTATTAATGGTTTAAATTGATCAATTCCTCTGTTACTCTTTTGAAGTCCTCTCAACATTCAGTTTCTCGTGATTGCATTGAAAGAGTATGGAATTTTAAGATCAGCATATAGTGTCAGTTTTTAAACATCTGACTATCACTATTCCATTTGTATCTTTAAGGAAATGTAGCTGTTTCAGATTTTATCTCAATTAGAATGAATTAGAAAAAAATCTGATGTGTTACACTCACATGACTTTCTCTACTCTTGTACAAACTATTTTTACAAACGCTTATTCTCCATCTACTTCATGTTAATCGAGAGAAACATTTGCAGACTCTATCTTATTGCTAATTTTCTTGTAGATGTAAGGGAAAAATATATTTACAAGGGCAATATAGAAAAATCTGATGTGTTACACTCACATGACTTTCTCTACTCTTGTACAAACTATTTTTACAAACGCTTATTCTCCATATGCTTCATGTTAATGGAGATATCGAGATGTCAATCTTATTGATAATTTTCTTATAGATGCAAGGGGAATACGGTAGGTTTTAAGCGATAGTCAAATATTTTAACGCTGGTTGCTATGTGGCGCATTCCATTCTCTTTGCATGTCCAGGTCATAAAAAATGAATAACGAATTTGAGAAAAAGTATAAGTATTGGAAAATTTAAGGGAATAACAAGCAATATCTCGCAAACTGTTCACTCAACAAAAGAAATGTATATGACATAAATTGTGTATTTTAACGCGATCTACATTTTTCGTGTAGTAAAATTTTGTCTATCTCTTATGGTTTACCAGTTATGAAAAAGTCGTTCATAATGAAGAATACTTTTGGAGACATTCCCAGAAAATTCGAGATATACATTTTATTTGTCATGACAATATCTTAAACATATGATATTTTAATCAAAATCGTTAGAGCCGTTTTTGAGAAAATTAAAATTTTCGAAAAATGTTCCATGTAAAGGGTAGTCTGGGGTGGGGGGATTTTCTTGAAAACCTTCGTGTCGCATCTCTGGAAGATATTGAACCTAAATACCAAGTTTGGTGTTTATCCGACTCTTCGTTTTTGAGTTATGCTGTTCACAGACACACAGACAGACACACAGACACACAGACAGACACACACACGGACATGTTTCCAAAAATGCTTTTTTTGGATTCAGTGAGTCTCAAAACATGTATTTCCGGTGAAATCTCGGTATCGAAATTTTGGGTGGAATGCAATACTTCCCCTACTTACTATACGTAGTAGAGAAAGTAAAAACAGTAGTCTTTAAGCACATACATATCTCTTAATAGCTGGTTGCTAGGTGCAGCACCATTCCCTTTGCCACAGATTATAACTCTTTGCATATCCAAGACAAAAAATGAATAACGAATTGCCATTTTAGAAAATAAGTATTGAAAAATTTAAGGGAATAACAAGCAATATCTCGAAAATGGTTCACTCAACAAAAAAAATGAATATGACATAAATTGTGTATTTTAACGTGATGTACATTTTTTGTGTAGTAAAATTTTGTCTATCTCTTATGGTTTACGAGTTATGCAAAAGTCGTTCACAATAAAGAATACTTTTAGAGACATTCCCAGGAAATTCAAGATATACATTTTATTTGTCATAAAAATATCTTAAACATGTGATATTTTAATCAAAATCGTTAGAGCCATTTTTGAGAAAATTAAAATTTTCGAAAAATCTTCCATGTAAATGGTACTCTGGGGTGGGGGGATTTTCTTGAAAACCTTCGTGTCGCATCCTTGGAAGATACTGAACCTAAATACCAAGGTTGGTGTTTATCCGACTGTTCGTTTCTGAGTTATGCTGTTCACAGACACACACACAGACAGACACACAGACATGTTTCCAAAAATGCTTTTTTTTGGATTAAGGGGGTCTCAAAACATGTATTTCCGGTGAAATCTCGGTATCGAATTTTTGGGTGGAATACAATACTTCCCCTACTTACTATACGTAGTAGAGAAAGTAATAAGCTATCGTAAGAATAGTTTATATAGCCAATGATAAATGATAGATAATAGTGAACGTCATGTGAATGTAACACATCAGATTTTTCATATCATGATTCTCATATGTTACAAAGTTGTGAGTCATAAGCCCATGGTAATGAAACAAAACCAATAAACGTCATATTATTTTCTGTAAAATAACAACAAATAAACTTACTGCTTTTGGTTCCACTCCTTTCTTAATGTTTTTCAAAATTTTGCGATAGTTATGTTGTATTTTATTTGTATATGTTTTGTAGCCCCACGTTGTGGTAGCCAATTTGCGAGTGTATTACTCATTACGTAATATGTTTTTACGTAAATTATTAGAACTTGAAGATCTTATGTTGTGTTGCTTTTGTTTTGTTTGGTTACATAATTTTTAACTGCCCCACGTATGGGAGCCAATTTGTAACGGTATTACTTACAAATGTTTGTTTACATCACGTGTGTTGAAGCCATCTTGTGACGTCATTCATTTGTTCGGTTTGTAGCTCCATCTAGTGTTAGCAATTTGTGGTACTTAGTATCAGTGTTTGAAAGAATTTTAAGTTTTGTTTACTGTCCTCCGGCTAGCTATTATCTTATCTTGGGTCGAACATGTGTCTTGATCAGGGTTGTGTAAACGGAAAGGAATCTTTTATCCAAAAAGAACACTGATGAAGAAATTTGTTTTATAATTTTTATTGTCGAACACGTTCACTATCACTTTTACATATTGATCTAGATACTCGCCAAACTGAAACTATTATAATAACTTCTTACTGATCACTTTTAATCAACGTACTTCAACCTTTTGTATAATTAACTTTACCATATTTTAGATCTTTCATAATTCTGCGGCGCGTAACTTGTGAATCTATATCCGATGTATGACGAACTGACTGACTGAAGACGACGTGTAGTGTACACAGATTTTTGATGAACTGAGCTAAATACGACGTGTAATGTATGAATGCTTTCGGCGAACTGAAGGACTGACTGACTTTACCTCCAACCTACCTTATTTATAATCCTGCATCCAGATACGCCTAAAGATTATACCTGAATTGCAATTGGCTAATAAAACGCGCCAACATTAGCGTCCATTTTAATATCAAAATTAAAATGATGAATACATATGCTTTAGGGAGAACACATTCCAGAAGTTTCTACCGAAAACGCGCCAACATTACGTAACTTCCTCGTTTCCAATAATGATAAACAGCTCACCCCCCCCTCTCTGCATTATTGCGCTATTATTGACAGTTTCAGTAAGGCCGTATAAACTTATTTCCCAATAATAATTACAATTAATAAACATCTGAAATCAATGTCACATAAAAATGCATATTCATATTACAATCATTATTTACATTTAAGTAATTTGTGATACAAATTACTGCATCAATTTTTTTATAACATTTATCACTAAAATCTGAGAAAGCTGATTTCCCATGTTAAATTCCTATGCCCAGTGATTTGATTTCCAACCTATATATTTAAGCCATGCTATAATTGCAAGTATTTTTATTTCCTAACAAGCTTTGTTTAGCTCGTTGATAATATTGCTTTGGAAATAGCTGTTTTGATGAGGCATTATAAGCTATACCTATCGTGATATTTCTATGTAAGTTTCAGTCTTTATGATTTTAACATTAGGAATAACAGAAATAAAACATTTACAATGCCCTTTTTATCCATGTTACATTCACTTGACTCTCTCGGGGTACTGTCGTTTCCTTTCCTATAGTTGCTACAAACTATTCTTGCAAAATCTTATTTTTTTGTTAATCAATATAAACATTTGCAGAAATGGTTTCATTACACATTTCACAAAGAGGATACAGGAGGCTGGAGCAATAGACAAATCTTTAAAAAGCGGACCGCTAAATCATGGCTTTGAAATTCCATACTCTTTGCATGATATAATGAGAAATAACTGAAGGTGACAGAGCTTCAAAAAATTACAAAGTATTGAAAAGTTCAAACATGGTTCAAATGAATAACAATGAGTATCTCAGAAATTGTTGATAGTACAAAAAATTATCTGGAAACAACTATGTATTTTAAAGAAATTAAATTGAGTTTATTTATGGACGCTCTTTAACTGCTGTGGCCTTTAGCGTCCCATTCTACATTGGGGGTGAAAGACTGAAATTTTGCTCAGAGGACTTTTTATCAGGCTTGAGGTTCTTTTACGTGCCGTAAATCTACGACACGGGACCTCCGGCTTTACTTCGCTTCCGAAGGAAGCCATGCTAGGAATTTTTACGCCCGAAAAAATCCTTCGCCCTCCGCCGGGTTTGAACCCGCGACCTCGGGAACCAGAGGCTAGCATGGTAACCACTAGACGACGGAGGACGACGTGTTTTAAAGAGACCTATAATTTTTATGCAGTAAGCTTTTATCTGTGTCTTATGGTTTATCAATCCAAATGAAGAGGACATCATATGCTATTCACAGAAAATTCAAGGCATACATTTTATTTCTCATGTCAATACTTTAAACATGTGACTTTTTGCCAAATAAATTGTTACAGCCATTTTTTGAGAAAATAAAGGCTAAGCAAAATTTTCCCATGTAAATAGGTTGCCATACATCCTGAAAAGCAGGATTTTCCTGAATTTTAGCACATGGGTAAGAGTCCCGCACAATTTTCAGTAAATCCTCAAATGTCCTGAATAATGAAGATACATTATTCTTGCATTTCTGTTGGAATGCTAGCAACATGCCGTAGATAAACCTCTAAAAAATTAAACTGAGTTTTATTTATGGACGCTCTTTAACTACTATGGTCCTTAGCGTCCCATTCTATATCGGGCTTGAAAGACCGGAAATTTTTCTCAGAGGCCTCTTATCAGGCTTGAGGTTCTTTTAGGTGCCGTAAATCTACGACACGCGACCACCGGCTTTACTTCCTTTCCGAAGGAAGCCATGCTAAGGATTTTTACGCCCAAAAAAATCCATCGCCCACTAGTCCACGACAGATAAATCTCCGTACCACTACTACTCAACCAATCAGTGCGTTTAATAAACTTTGTGAAAGCAAAACACATTAATTTCATGCAAAAACTAGCTACTGACAAATGGGTGGAATTTGTCAATTTTTGTAAGAATAGTAAGCAATATTCTGAACTATTAAAGATTGCCCAGTTCTATTTCTAATTGCCTGCCCATAATGCTTGAGTGTAAAAAATTTTTCATGATGAATGCAAATTGCACAGATGACGAAAATAGACTAAAATTTAAATCTATTAGAGCAATTCTGATGGTTCAATATAATTTGCAAAACTTGGAATTTCATGAATATCTATGCAAAACAATGTGTTCTTAATGAAGATTTCATCTTCAGGAAATATAACTGATGAAACACAAAGAATGATTAATAAAGCAAAAAAATATAGTGATATATTCAAATATCACATTTGTAGCACTTGCACATATGTACATACATTGCAAAGTTTCTTTGTGTATTTTATGACCTTATAAAAATTAAGTAATAATTATAATACTCTGGGATAGAGTCCTGAATTCTTGTCTCACCCATTATGGCAACCTTACATGTAAAGGATAGTATGGGATGGGGGGATTTTCTTAAAAATCTTCATTTTACATCCTTGGAAGATGCTGAACGTAAGTACTTAAATTTGGGTTTTAGTCTACTTTTCAGTTTTGTTTTGTATTGTTCAGTCACTCTCTCTCTTTCTCTCTCTCTCCCTCCCTCCCTCCCTCCCTCCCTCCCTCCCTCCCTCCCTCCTTCCCTCCCAAGGTTACACTAATTAAATAATTTAATATAATTAACATATTAAGAAATTGTTAATCATATTTGATCCTCTTTATGAATCTTATTAAAATATTAATGCTGCTTACATTAACTTTTAAATAAATAAATAATTTACTGTTTCATCCTTCAGATTAAAGGTTTTGCAAGAGTTAGCTCACCAAACACAAAAGTTATCAGTTATTTCTATGAAGAATAACACAGAACTACATTGCACTTTCATAAACTTGTAGCATTTACACTTATACAGAACATTTGAATGTGAAATAGTTCACAGGTGAAACCATAATATACTTCATTTAATGTTTTTATTAATGTTGATGACTACTGTGATGATGGTACATTCTTTATGTTACAGGAAAAGCTAATGATAAGGCCAAAAGTTGTGGTGGCCTTATATCCATTTAAGGCCATTGAAGGTGGTGACCTGTCATTAGAAAAGGTTGGTATGTTTTCATCACTTAGAAAAAGTAGCTCTCCTTTAATGTGGTCTTTTTTAAAACCTTCTGGATCAAAACATGATAGAATCATACCAGAGAGAAATCTCCATGAGTACTGTAAAACTGTATAGGCACTTTTCATGTGTCTTTCATAGATAATGTAGAATTATGCATAACACTTTTCCCTGCAGTGAGAAAATAGTGAGTTAGTGAGAAAATATGTGCTTTGTTAAAGTGATGGTTCCTCCACATTAGAAGACAAGCTGAGTTTCCACAGACGGCTATGAATATTTATGCACTATGGGAATAATATTAACTTTTGCTAATGTTTTTTTTTGTTTTAAGAACTCTCTTATGTATTTGGATTTAAATCTTTAATATTTAATGAAAGCAACTAAAACCAAAATGTTGGTACCTATTTTAAATTTGAAGAATAATTGTTTTAATTTAAACATTGTGTGCACTTAAAGTAAAAACCAAAGTTATTCACTAGATTTAACTGTCAGATAAAAAAAAAAATATTTCAGTGAAAATAAAGAAGTAAATTTTATTTTAAAAATCAGAGAAAAACAGTGAAATAGTGCAATTTAATGAAGGAGACTAAGAACTAAAGCAGATTTGTTTTAAGCAAAAAAGTGAAAGTAAATAAAATTTCAGCTAATGCTATCCATAGCTTGTGTTTGGAGCCGTGCAAGATCAGGCAACTTGTGCCTTCAAGATCAGGCAACTTGTGCCTTCAAGCTTAGCTGCAACCCATTAACTCTAATATAATACAATTTAAATACCAAAAAACTGTTAAATGTAACCAAAAATAATACACACATCAAGTTATTCTTTGTTATATACTTTAAAGACTTACATTAATTATCTTGTATTTTCATTATGGTACTACAAAAATGTTGTAAGCATTTCTTATTTTATTGCATATATATGAGTGTTGAAGGACTAAAATAGAATAAATAATTTGACATTAATCTCTATGAATTGAATTGCCTTTCTAAATAAATGAGTTCTATACTCCTTCCATAGTACCTAGATTATTTTACAATCAAAACCTTTGTCTTAAGTTTGAATCTGTTGTTTCCTGCTATTAAAAGACAGTGAAAAGATAATTTTTAAACTTCATTGTGTGTGCTTCAGGGAGCAGAATATGAGGTGCTAGATGATTCACAAGAACACTGGTGGAAAGTGAAGGATGAACAGGGGTAAGCAAATTTCATTCATAGCTACATTGTATCATTTAAATGTTTTTGGAAATAAAAACATGAAATTTCTGTTCACATATTTTCTGTTTTTGTAAGACACGTTGTTCGTACTCATGTATACTGTGTTATATGCAAAATGGAAGCATTAGGAATTATTCATGCAGTTTATAAAAAGAATTACTGCAAGCTTTGTAATAGGTCTTGTAAATTAGCGTTTCTGATAGAATGGAAGGGGAGGAAAAAAAAACAGAACTACACATTCTCAGGATATTATATATAGGATGCTCTAATTCAAGCATGTTCTCTTATGTGGATGTGAAAGAGCATACTCTTTTTCTCTATAATCTAATATATTGTGCCTTCCCCCCCTGATCATTATCACTTAATCATACAGTCACTCAAAACATTTACTGTTTAAAGGAACTTGGTAGTGAAATACCTAGCATAGGCCATGTAAATTAATCCAGCCAAGCTGTTGTTTAATTTACAATGATATATGTTCAAAAGCAATCTTATAAAAAAACCAATCTCTATGAAAAAAGTGTTTTTTTTTAAAAAAAAACATGTATATGCAAACTGGCAAAAGTTATAGTACTGTTCACAATACTGCATTAGCCCTCTCTCTCTTTCCCCCCTCTCTCTGTCTCCTGTTCCCTTCTCTCTGTCTCTTCCTCTCTCCCCTCTGTCCCTCTCTTCCTCTCCTATTTGTCTTCATCCTTCTTTCTTTGTCCTCCCCCTCCCTCCCAATCCTCTCTCCCTCTATCTTGCTCTGAGTGAGCTATATGAGATGCCAGTCTTATGTCCTTTAGGCTCTCAGAACTACAGGATTTCCCATAGAAACAAGAAAGCAAAAGAATTTATCAAGCAATCGGTTTGTGTGTGCCAACATTGAAAATTGTCATAGATCTTTAATTTCTTTCTCTTTTTTTTGGGGGGGGTTTAACTTGATAGAGCGTTTCAGATCGTGGATGAATGAAATGGATAATATGATGCTCAAGTAAACCTCAGGGTCCAGAGTATGCTTGGAGTTACTTAACATTTGCCTATTCAGGATAAGGGGAAAACCCTTATCTTGGTAAGTCACCCTAACTGAGATTCAAACTTGGTACCTCTTGAATGTGAGGTATCTATCCTCACAGCATGGAGGTGAGCCACCTTAAATATTTGTCACATTAAAATTTTGTAAAGAGCAAAATTGGTCACAGTGTTTATAAATGTTCAATATGTAACATTTTACATTAAAAATCATAATAAAGAATACATTTCTCAGTTTATCTGGTGAGATAATTAAAATACCATATAGCCAGCCTGTTCTGTAGTTGGTGCCTAAGTTATATAATATACCAAGTTGTAAATAAATGCTTCAGACATTCTTCAATGCAAAGATATCATATAAAAAAAATGTATTTTTCTGGCTTCAGGGTTGTACAGACTAATAGCCTTGGTGAAGAGGATTTATTTTTGTTTATTTTATAAACATTTGACTAATATTACACAATTGTGCACTGATTTTGTTAAACATTACTAGCTTTAGGAGAAAGAAATTAATACTCTGGCAAATATCAACTTATTACAAAAACTGTATAATGTACATTAATATCTCAGTAGCTATGCAATATGAATGTAAAGACATACCCACAGCACTATTTGATAGTAGTTAGTAAATTTTGGAAGTGTGCTCAGTTATGACACTATTCACAACTTGGAGTTACAGTTAGTAATTGATAGTCAGAAGCTGGTAATTGGTAATCTCAAAATTTGGTGGAACAACTCGACTTGAAATCTGAGAGCTTCTAAAGTATATACTTCACCAAGAAAGCTTCAGCACATATTGTATTCTTGTTCTGCTGCAGCTAATATTGGAATTTCATTGTTCACTGTCCCTTTTCATATTTTCAAGATACCATATCCTATTAAGCAGCAATAAAAGTACGACAAATAAAAATAAGCTATACACATCTCAGTCATCCATTTTAAACAACGGAGATTAGTTTTGACACTAAGTTTTCTTTTTTCAGATCTGATTTAACCTTCCAAAATGCATATTAACTTAGCGTAAACAATTGAGTTGGAGTCAACTAAGCATCCATAAGGTGCCACTTAATGTTCATATACTGTAGGAGCATGTTCTGTAGGTTGTTATCTGCATCATCAGTTACTGTTGATGGGTTTGAACATCTGGGTCCCTCTTGGCTTGATGAAGTTTCCCTGGCAGTGGGGGCTTGAACAAATTCAAATATTTATCTACATATTATGTAAAGTTCATAACTTGATTTTCATGCTTCTTGATGAAAACTTTCTCAATTACTCCTACTACTTGGCATTTCTTGTGGTTTTAAGTTTTATATCATTGCTTATGTTGTGATGTGTATTTCAAAGATGGCCATTAGCTTATGTTTAACGTTTTTAGGTGGTTTTTTTAAAGGTTTATTTAAGGTCTTTTGGCTACATGGTCTTATCATGACCTGTTATCATAAAAATACATTATGATATACATACATATTACATACATATTACATAATGATATACATTAATTGCATAAACATGGAATTATGTAAACCTTTACGGTAAATCAGAGAGTTTTATATCCATTAGAAATTATAGCATCTTCTTGAGTATATTGGGTCTGTTAGCAGCATTGGGAAAGTTTGGATACGCGGGCTTATTGTCTACATTTACTGTACTGTGGACAATCTTTAAGGATATGCAGTATGGTTAGAGGAATGTTACAGCTGGTACAGTTTGGAGGTTGGTCCTTAATGAGAAGATAACAGTGCGTTAGTTTGGAGTGCCCAATTCTAAGCTGGATGATGATAATTTGATCTTTTCTTTTGAGAGTTTGGTAATGCAGAAAAGGTTGTGTGCAGCCTGAGCAAGCTTATGAAATTTGGTGTTGATTGATAACCATTTCAGGTGTTCTTTTAATCTAACAGTCAGACTTCTGTTTATTTTTCCAGCGTATACAAGATCACAGTTAATCTGGTATATTCCTTGTCTATTTTTGGTAGATTTTAGCAGATTTTTCACAGGAAATATGTTTTGAGGGGCTAAAGAGGTGTGTTTCTTGAATATATTTTTAAAAATAGCAATGACCATTTAGGGCTATAAATTCTAATGAGTACATTGTATGAGGTTCAGAGAGTACAAAGCTCTGTGACAGTTAGGCAAGTGAGATGCATGTACATCCAGCGGCCAGGAATAACTGGAGTTTGCTGCATATTGTAAGCATACTCTGCATCTGACTGCACACTACAATTGCTGATTTCCAACTACTGACCACTGAATGTACATTGTGGATAGACCTTAAATCAATCACGGTTATGTAAACTCCTTAAACTGAACATGTGTGCCAGATTCTATTAGCCTACAGGAAAGGCTGACATGAAAAATAATCCCCAAGCTATCAAAACGTGAAAAATAATTATACTTTTGGGGAGATAGAACTGAAGCTTTACTTGTAGGAAACCAAGTTGGAAAGTGTTTTAGGATCGCTCCATATATTGGAAATTACATTGTGTATAGGTTTGGTGCTGAGAGAATTATTTTGGTGGGAATTAGTCAGTTGCTCACAGTTTATGCAGGTTTACAAAAATATGCCAATTCTGTCACATAAAGCCAAGCCCACCATTTAAATGCTAGCACTTAAATGATTATGGACTATAATGAAATCATAATGAAAAAAATGCTCTATGTGATTGCTTTTAATTTTTTCATTTAAAGTATAAAGCTCACACAATGTAAATTTTTGCTGAGGTTTGAGTTTTAACTCCCCAGAAGTAGAATCACATCATGTTCTAAAACGCAGTTTTTTGTTCTGGCCCTTAGCATTTGCAGTAAATGAAATTAATGATACAGTAGTGCATAACAATTATTAATTCTACTTTTTTTATGTGGTGCTCTTACAGGTCAATAGGTTACATTCCAAGCAATTATGTGAAGGAGAAGGAGCTGCTAGGTTTACAAAAATATGAGTGAGTATACATTTCTATTACTCTTCCAGTAAGAATTGTTTATTCTTGTACCTAAATGAAAGTTCTGATCAGTTAAGAGAAACCGTATTCTGAAAACCTTAACTTAAAGTTTAACCTGATCACTTTCTAGGTACATCTTTTGATACGCTTGGTCTTTAGTATTCATATTTATAAATTATTGTTAATATAAGCAAGAAACAAATCAATTGTAAATATTTAGGTAAATATTTATTTAGCAAGATAAATAATGCAATATATGTTATATATATAAATGATTAATTTCAAATAACTGTAACAAACTTTCACCTAGGAAGCTTCATAGCTATGCTGTATCTCATTAACATCAAAATCCCAAATTCTAGGAATTCTATTGCTGACTCGCTTCTGCATAATGGGGATTTTGTAAATGACAATATTTTAGAAGTGAGCTGGCTTAAAAACAACAATAAGGATAGTGCATGTACTGCCTAGGCAAGTCTATCTTTGGCTAAGCCATGGACAGTGTTGACAACTACTTTTCGTTCAATTGCCTACAAAGAAGTTCAAATTTTCCTGCCTTTTACCATAAATCCTTGAAGGAAATTTCAATTCATTATTGACAAAAGACTGCATGGGCTAAAACTGGATACATGCTCATGCATTACAAATTTAATTATGTAATTTCTATTACAATATTTCTATTACTATATTTGCAAGAAGGGATCCTTTGGAATGAGTTTTTAATCACTTTATCTTTCAACCAAGGTCTCTAAATTTTTGTTTGGTGACTGTTGTCCAGTTCTTAACACAGTTGCATTTTTCCTCTTTTGGTGTAGATGCCATCCCACACTGCATTCGCTGTTAAAGCATGTTTTATACTACGTTGTGGATACTTTTAAATATGAGAAAAAAGGATCAAATTCATGTATGTATATTTGCAATGCATGAATGTCTTTATTAAAACAGATAACAGTTAAATGGACAGTTAATTACTACTGATATTACAATTATCATCCTTTAACACTTTAAAAAGCCCACATGTTTTCCACCAATTTATGAAGTCTGGCCTTACACCAAAGAAGCATGTACTTACTTCCTCTTCATGGGTTGACCAATATTTCTTCTTCCAATAGGATAGTATTCAAGGTCAAGCTTTGGGACTGTATTGCCATCCATCCTTAGAAAGTGGTCTGCAATTTACCCAGTTTTGGGCTAATTCTATCATTTACGAGCACAGATTAATAAGTCCATTACTTTGGCGAGAGATAGTGTTCTAATCACAGGTTTCTTGTTTGCACCCAAGTCTTACATCTATTCTGGGTATAATCGCAGAAATTCGTCGTCATTTGTTTCTTAGAACATTGTTGAGAGCGTTTAAAACAAGCAGATGTGTGTTGCTTTGTAGAAAATGGAGAATAGTGAATTTCTGTTTTGATAAAGCACTGCTTTTTGCATGGTAAGACGGTGAAGGAAACGGAAGAAAAGCTGAATAATTATTATGAGACTCTGCTCCATCACATGGCATGGTTCACAAGTGGTTCACAGAATTTCGATGTGGCCATTCGAGCACAAGAGATGCCGTGCGCACAGGATGACCGATTGAGGTCACAACAGAAGAAATGGCGAACAAAGTTCATGATATTGTGTTGGAAGACCCCTGAGTAAAATTCGTGAGATAGCCAAGACCGTAAACATCTCGAGTGAACGGGTGTATAACATTCTGCACGAATTTTTAGGTATGAGAAAGCTGTCAGCAAGATGGGTGCCGCGATTGCTCACAGTTGAGAACAAGCGGAATCGTGTGACTATTTCATAGGGATGTTTGAACATGTTCCAGCGCAACCCAAATGAGGTTTTGCGGCATGATATCATGGTTGATGAAACTTGAATCCATTACTATCAACCTGAAACCAAACAACAATCAAAGCAGTGGATTTCCTTCGGCAAACCTGCTCCAAAGAAAGGAAAAACCATTCCGTCAGCAGGAAAAGTCATGGCAGCTGTCTTTTGGGATTCACAAGGAGTGATAGGCATCCATTACCTGGAAAAGGGTAAAGCTATCAGAGGTTCATATTATGCCGCAATGCTGGATCAGTTTGACAAGGAATTGTTAAAGAAACAACCCCATTTGGTGAAGAAAAAGGCTCTCTTTCACCAGGATAATGCACCTGCACACAAATCAGCCATTGCCATCGCAAAATTTGTGGAATTGGGCTACAAACTGCTACCTTACCCACCATATTCTCCAGATTTGGCTCTGAGCAAACCTAAAAAATTGGCTCGCTGGGAAGAAATTCACGTACAGTGAACACATCATGGAAGAAATAACCTCATATTTTGCAAACTTCGAAAAATCATATTTTTTGGAAGGGTTAAAAAAATTGGAGAGGCATTGGACAACGTGTATTTAATTGAGAGAAGGTATGTTGAGAAATAAAATTGATTTTTTGGAAAAAAATTGCTATTTGCTTTAAAAAGTCACTGACTTATCAATCCACCCTCGTATATTGGACTGTTTCATCATGTTTCTTATCTTTTAGGAAATATCCATTCACTGATCTGAGGAACCTCATTTCAGATGATTGTATTATTTGTTTTTCTGTAGCTTATTTTATTCACCCACTTATTGCTTCCATGTATCAAAGTTGGCACAGCCATTGGCTTATAAAATTTAAGTTTAGGCTTTTCTCATACTTCATCTCTTAGTGTTCGCCAAATTGTTCCACACACATATATTGAAGTCTATAAGCTTTTTCTGCACTTTGTCATCATCAGTAAAAGATATATCATAACCGGGTTCAATGAAACTTAAACTTGTTCAAATGGATGAGTGTTGATTACTATGTTAACTCTGATAGGATATTTCCCTTGCTATTACATAACTTTGATTTTTGTTCTAGCTGAAGATTGTAACTTTTACAGTATTTAACATATGTATTGATGTTTTAACTTTGTCTTGATCTCCCTGCAGCATAACTTGCTCATATGCAAAGAGCATAGGATTTATACACATATTATTACTCAATTTGACTCCAGGGTGAACAGTTCCTTTCAGCTCCTGATTACTTCATCAATGTGAATATTAAAGAGCATAGGTGAGGGGCTGCAACCTTGACATACTCCTTCTTTAATTAATATTTCTTCCATTAATTTATATCCCAAAACTTAGCACAATTTTTGTTCTGTTACGTATATTTTGTGTAACCTGAATCAAATGATTTGGACATCCATTTTTTTTTGGGGGGGGGCATTATACTCCATAACTGTTCTCTGTCTATCTTATCACAAGCCTTTTGTAGTCAATGAAGCCAATATAAGTAATTAAGTTAAAATCTCTTTTCTCCAATATTTGCTTTAGCTAAATACATTATCTGTACAGGACCTACCTTGTATATTATATAGATTCAGTCTTGAACCAGTGATGGAAGTTTCCCATGACTGAAATCTCCTCTCCCCACCAGAAATTGAATCCAGGTCTCTTTCCTTGCTAGTAAAGAAAGCTGATGTCCATGCCAAAGGAGCAGATATAATCACTAAAACGTAGCTATTTAAAGTGTTCAATTCTCAAACAGAATTATAGTTTCAATATATTTTTAATGTTAACTGCTTCTCCGTTTCCATGTGAGGAAAGTGCACATTTGACGTGAAGTTATGAATATATATATTAAGTTTCTCTGATGCTTTTTGAGAGATCAGTTCTTGACAGAGTTGCTTCTCCTAGGATAGACTTGAGGAAATACATGCCAACATGCCCACTGACTGATTATAATTCAATTTAACTAGGTACCATTTCAAGAATCTTTTCCCAGGGTGAGTGGATAGTACACACCATAAATATATTCAGCTAATATAAATTCCAGTCACTGTTTTTCATTCTACACCAACTCTTGAAATATCATCGTCAAGCTAGTTTGGCACTTCTCTCTGTAAACAGGTAGGGAAGTGTTGGTTATTCATACATAGCACCTCATAGAGAAAGCACTCTTCTTAAGAAATTATAGCATATTAGTTTACAAAAGAAAGGCTTTTAAGTATTTACAGGCTTTGGGATGATTCCAAACATAGTATAAGTAAAATAATTATAAATCATGAAAGATAACCACAATAATAAAATCAAGATATTTAAAAGCTACATAGATGATAAAACATGCCTCAAGTGTGAGTTGAAATTAGTTCATTTCTATAGAAGGATTTTCTTTTTTGCATTTTCAGCATTAAAAGTAGAGCCTATTTGCCTTTTTTTGCTCTCATCAGATATTCCTGGCAATGGTGTAGAAACCAGTCCTCATATTCACCAGGTTGATTTTACTCTACAGAAATGTAGAGGTGCATTAGTCATTGGTTGTCATGCTCAAAAGTTCTCTGTCGTTATTTGTACATTAAGTTAAAAGCCAACTGTAAATATTAGCATACTTGTGCTCCACTGTATTGTTAATGTATTCTTTTAGAAAGCAACATGTTTAAAATCAATTGCTTTAATAGTATGTTTATTGTTATATTAAATAAAAACTAAATATCTTATTGTTATGTTCCCTGAAATGTATTCATTCATGTTGCAGGTGGTATGTGGGGGATATGTCGCGCCAAAGGGCTGAATCAATACTTAAGCTGGAAGACAAAGAAGGCTGTTTTGTAGTTCGTAATTCCTCAACAAAGGGTCTTTATACACTCTCTCTTTATACTAAAGTGTAAGTATTTTCTGTATTAAATTGACGGTTTAATATATGGTGTCCCAGAATTCAACTGAAGAAATTCCAAGGTTTGTGGAGGGATCCTAAGTAAACCTTTTGAGATACGGAAATAACAATCTGTGGGTTCCAAACTCTGTGCAGTAGTACAATATCCATTAAGGGTTAGCAGGTCACTGATTAAACTTTGTCAGAATATAGGGATAAAGATAGCCAACTCTCAAAAGAAACTGGCTGTCACTCGATAGCATTGTGAGCCACATGCTTGCATCAGCTATGAGGTGTACGTTCCAATATCATGAGCTACAATTGCTTTTAAATCAACATTTAAATTTACTTGACTAATGAGCCAAAAATTTGAAACATTAAACCTCACGTAATATAAATACCTTGACATGTTTTGTGTACTGCTTGTGCCCAAGCTTAGCAGGTGTCCAACCTCATATCATAAAACTCCCCAGTTGGTGCTCTACCAAATGAAATGTGAATGCAGTGAAACAAATTGCTGTATTATCTTAAGATACTCTGTAATCAATGGAACTGTTATCAGTGGCTCACTTACCCTTACAAAGCGAACAGTTTTATCAAAGTAGCAGAGAAAGTAACTTTTAATCTTGTGTATATTTAGCATTAATACCACGTTTTTACAACTATTCCATTTGGACTTAAGCTTTTAAAAGCAAATTGTATACACATATCCATGTTATATTGACTTATCAGCACCAATGGTTGAAAACTATCTTCAATAATACCACCACAAGTTGAGATAGTTTTTCAATTGAAGTTAACGAATGCTCAATTAAATTAGCCAAGAAAAATTATAAGCAATTTGGTAATATAATTACAATGTGAGAATGATGCAATTTTTTTGTACTTTTATTACAATCACTGAAGTGGCTTACCTGATTCCATATCACCTTTATGTTTCATTTTTATTATTGACATTAGATCTTGTAGGCTTCTTTTGTATTTTGAATTTGCAGATCACACCAAATCTTGCAATTTTTACAGTTTGTATCAACTGCTAATACTGAATAGGAAAATGCATGGGAATAGGCTTTCTAGGTCCGTAGTGAAACCAAAGCAGAGATTATAGGAATAAAAAAATAAATGTAAGAGAAAAAACTATAAATTATTGGTATTTAAGTACCATGCTTTAAAATTATCAATTCATTTCGAATCTGATTGGTGAATATTGCATCAAGGAGACTGTTGAATGGCTGAAAGGTGCATAATCAGTATAGTACCTGATCGTAGTATGCTATAAGTGTAGAATGAATCTCGTGCAAAAAGACAGCATGTATTAACTTTGAATTAACAAAACTTAACCCGAGTAGTATTAAACTAAGTATAGATGAGGAAAACATATCAGAAATAAATTGCAGTAATTTTCTTGGAGTAATAATTGGTAAACTTTTAAATTGGCAGTCTCATGTAGCATCAATTAGTAAAAGGGTAAATAAGGGCATTTATATAATGAGATAGTGCTCTAAAATAATGGACAGTAAAACAATGAAACAGGTCTATTATGCTTTTATATATTCATATGTAAGATACAGGATTATGTTGTGGGGAAATATTACAGCAAGAGAAATGGATAAAGTCTTTAAATTGCAAAAATAAAAAGCCATTAAAATAATAAGCAAAATGGAAAACAAACAAACTTGCAGGGGGGTGTTTAAGAATCAAAACTTGTTAACAGTGCCATATATATATATATATATATATATATATATATATATATATATATATGAATGCATAAAAACTGTGATAATATAAATATGCAAAAAATTTCCAATGTACATAACCATAATTTAAGAAATAATGACGATTATTATAGAATAACATTAAAGGGAAATCTGAATAATTATGCCATAGAAGTTAGAGGAAGAGAATTATTCAATAAATTACCTAGGGAAATAAAGAACGCAAATCAGCCAAATTGATGAAAACGATAAAGACATAATAGAAAATTAATTTTATAGTATAGATTAATTTAGGCATGGAAAATCAATGTAAAATGAAAATTCATACTTAATGTAAATGCAATGTAAAAGGATAATCGATACTTAAGGTAAAAATGTTAATGAAAAGTAATGTAAAATTATAACTTATTCTTGAAAATTATTTTATATTTGTAATAGTACATGTCCTTTAAATGTATTTAAGGATGATAATAAAAATGAAATGAAATGGGCCACTTGGCTATCATTAGGTATATTTCATTTGAAGAGAAATAAGTTAGTAGTATTATCAGTATGGTATTCATCTTTTATGTTATTTGTATATGGACTGAAAATTTATTACGCACAGGTAATTCAGTTTTTAATTTGTTTGCAGTCCTCATCCACATGTCAAACATTACCACATCAAGCAAAATTCTCGGGGAGAGTTCTTCCTTTCAGAGAAGCACTGCTGCAACTCAATACCAGATTTAGTCAATTATCACAGGCACAATAGCGGAGGTTTGGCTTCGAGATTAAAGGCCAGTCCCTGCGATCGTCCAGTGCCTCCTACAGCTGGTCTCAGTCACGGTAGGTTCCTTGTTTTATCTTTACCTCAGATTGGAGCAAACTCTATTATTTTGAATTTTTTATAGTAGAGGAATTTTATTTCCTAGTTCTGAAATAGCAATTTTTCATGAGTCTTTTTCTTGTATGATGTCTCGATAAATGTAATCAGTTTGAATGACAGAGGTCAAAGTGTGCTGCAGAGGAATTTAATTCTAATCACTAACCTGTTGCACTCTTAATGGTATCTCCAACTCACATTATTAAAATGGAGATGCCTAGGAAGTGTGCAGACCTAGGACATAGGGTGATGGCAAGACCAATACAAAGTAGCAGGACTGCATTTGTTCACAACAGTCAAATTCGGTTTAAACAAACATTCACCACAAGGCAATATTAGATCTTCATACCCAGCATGAACACACAAAATTTCTATACTCATAAGTTTATGGAAACCATTATGTTATTACATGAGTTCATACAAATAATGTAATTATTGCAGAGATAAGGTAAATTATCTTAATATAAATATATAACAGTTTTGTTACATTCAGCTTGATCCTACAGCTCTTCATCTCACGCTTGCATGACCATTAAACAGATAAAACCCACTAAGATATAATTCCTGTGTTGCCGCAAAGTAAGTCCCTTACAAAATATAAATAATTAGATGAATCCTGACTATATTAACAATTTAAATAAACTCTGAACAAGCTAACAATTTAAATAAACTCTAAACAACTTAACAATTTGGATAAAGCTTAACAAAATCACAAGAATTAAAACAATGAAGTATTGTCTAAAATGGCTAAGGGAATTTGTGCACTACACATAAAAAAAATCAATCACCATGCTGGAGCAAAATCAATGATACAAAATTAGCAAATGTAAATCACGTGTATTGCTCCACAAAATAATTACATTTAATGTCAAAACCTCTGCTTATCGAAAAATGCTAATGGACAGACCTGGCTGAATAGGCCAGTTAGTACGCCTACTGGTTTACTAAGCCATGTAAGAAGCTCATCAAGGAAGAGATGTGTTTATTCACACTGGCAGAAACGAACTCCTGAAGCCAGGTGAAGGACGACCAGACCCAGACACAAAAAGAACTGACTAATAGAAATGCAGTTGGTAAACAACACTGCTCAATGGCAGCTACTGAAATTATTTGGGATTTGTTAGCCAAAATGACCTGATAAGAAAGAAACTAATATGTGATCAGCACTTGAGTCTGAACATCTGAGTAATGAGCATATCCTTTTATAAAATGAAAATTGTAATTCTGCATATTTTTTTTTTCCTAAATGATAAGGAATAGAAGGTATGAGCAGTTTTAGAAAAATTTGCAAATTTAAACTTGCCAAGAAAGTCATGTTGAAGTCACAGTTTCACTAAAGGGCATACAAAATTGAAGCATAACTCTGTTTTCAGCCATATAGATCTTTTATATTCCCTTTATATAATTGGAAGGCTGCATAAAAACACATTCTCAAGAAGTAAATTACACTCATTGCTTGCAAATGTGACAATGTAAAGCAAATTCCGCCTTCCCCTCTCTCACTCTCTCTCCCTCTGTCTATGCAAAATTATGATATGGCACTTCATTATGCTACATAACACACTTCTAGCAAAATTGAAGAAATAGGGATGGGTAAGATATCAACATAGTTTCTACAGAAACCAATTTAAGAGGTTAGTCCTATGATTAAAACCAGATACTGTTTTTGAGAAAGGAAGAAAGGGTTCTTTTACTGCATACTTGTGTTGAAAACTGGAAGGCCCTCTTTGTTTTCCAATTACAAAAAAACAGATGTAGTTTTTAGAATGAAAGAAAATGGTTCTTTATAGCTGCATGCTGCTCTAACTTGACTGTCAATAGAGAAAATAATATGAGATTTTCATAGTCATGTTCAGAACTTAACACTCTTAATCATGACGGTTTTACTATATCCCAACTAGAAGATTAATCATCGAGTACGAATAGAAATTGCAGATGCAATTCATCTGACTGCAGCATATCATATGGCATGAGCCAGCTTTAACTATACAACTTTGCAAGATGTGGTGAGGGATAAAGGGAAAGGAGTTGAATCACATGATTGAATAACGATCTTCTCAATATATGCTGTATATGTTAGCCATTCGCTCATATGATATTGCAGCAACCATATAAAGGAGCTTGGCTTCAAATCATATAAACATTTTTAAGGGGATACAAAAAAAAAAAAAAAATTACAAATGTGCTTTTATTTCCTCTAGCATGTGCCTAATAAGCATAGAAGGTATTGCATTTCATCCAAGATATTGAGATTTCACTGGAGATATAGGTTTTGAGGTCCCCTGAATCCAAAAAAAAAACAACATTTTATTAGAAGTGTGTGTGCGTGCATGCATGTGTGCGCATTGGTATTGCTGATCAGGAATTAGTAACCTCAACTCATTATGCAGTATTAATCTCCTCTGCAAAAGATCATGAGTGGCATTGTTGATCTAATATACTATTTGGGGAAAACACATGCCTACTAATTATCTGCTTTGCTACATACATGTAACCAACTGAGATTATCTGCATCTTTTGTGATGTTAGACAATAATGTATGTTTGGGCATTACTGTTTCTCTTCTCTAGCAACATTGCCTTTCAAAATATCATTACCATATTTCATCTAATGTCCTATGAGAATATTTAAGTTATGGCTTAACTTCAGTCATGTTTATGTTGGCAACAATGATGTATTTTCCTTTGCTATAATTGCATCACATGTTGTTTACATTTAGGTTCCAACAAGCTTAGATCACCATACAAACTGGGTATATGTGCAGGAATGTAAAAGCAGGTACAGATGCATTTTGTGATTATAAACCACCATAGTAATCAAAGTGTTGACACAGCTAGAGAAACTTCTTTTTAGATTGCATAAAATAACAAAGTAAGTCTGTAATGACATCGTTCATATTGAAACATAGTTACAGCTAATCATTACTGGTATCCATTAATGTAATGTAACTGTGAATGTGATAACTATGAAAACAAATAACTTAATTGTTATTGGTAACCATTACATGTAACCATTAACTCACTATAACCTCAACGGTTATATCTGTTACCTGAAAAGAACTGTTTGTCACATCCCTAGTGTTGTGTGTTTTTTTCCAGCTTCTTCAAAAGGTGTGACACAAAAAAAGTTATAAAAAATTTGGATTTTTTCAAATGATTTTAATTAAAATACCATAGGATGTTTAAGATGAGATGCATAGCTTAAATTTTCTAGAAATAGGCCTTGAAGTTCACTTCATTCAGAAGGATTTTTTTTTTTTTAATTTTGTATAACTGGCAAAACATAAGAGACAGACAAAAATGTACACAAAAAGTAGAGATCTCTTTAAAACACACAATTTATGTAAAATAATCTCTTTTGTGATTATTAACTATGGCTATGACAAGGTAACAGAAAGGGACACCTTGCTCGCCTTGACTCAATGCATATCTTCTTTGGCTACCTAGGAGTAACACATGAAGTGAAGAAGCCACAGAGGCTAAAGGCCACAGATGACAGAGATGCACAGAGGTCCCTAACTATTCCAAGCTTGAAGACCTGATTACTCTGTCTGACTACTTGGAGAAGGCTTCCCTCTGGTGGAGTCAGGGAGAACTCGATCCACCTTATGTGGCTCAAAGAAGGCTATAATCTGGCAGGACCAAGAAGAACTTCCTAATGAGCGAGCATCTGTACCATCTGCCAACAATGACTGACAATGCACAGCCCCAAAGCTGACCTGAAACATGAAAGGGGAAACAAAATAAGGGGACAGGAAATTTGTGGTAAAAGAGGAATACCCCAGCTTTCGTCTATCAACCCGGGGAAACCATAAAAAAAAATTGTCGAGTGTCGGCGGGAATCTAACACGGATCTCCCGAATGCAAGCCTCACCCGTTACTGTGGAGCATTCTCGATGGGTTTTTGGGGCATTAGCAGTTTCCGAGATATTTGTTATTGTTGGTTTGAAAGTTCAATACTATGTCACTTTTTAAAGTGCTGTCGCTTTCAGTTGTTTCTCATGCCTCATAGGAGAGTAGTTCCAACTCCTTCAGTTGCCTTGCTGCAAGTGCTGTGGATTTCTAGTACCCATGGTACTTCTGGCATTAATAGAAGTGCATCGGGCCTTAAAGTTGCTAGCAGACCAGCCACAAGGGAGGGGTTCGATTCCTTCATCTGTTATGGTGCAAGCGTGGTGCTTGTGACATCACCAGAAGTACGTCAGGCCGAACATCTGAGCCCCTCCACAAAGGGAGTTGTTCGGATTGGGTTGGACTCGGCGGTGCAGTAATTCCTCTGAAACACATGGGAGATTGGATATGTCTGGGTTTCACCCAGGCAGTGTTGTGAAATGCCAACTAACACCTGGTAGACGGTGGCTAGACAGTGTAGCCCCACCAAGGTTTTTTGGTAGTCTTCCCTCTGGGTTGATGCGCATAAGTGGCATATTCATTTCCATCCCTGTGCAGGGGGGGCTGTATATAAATTAGATATAGCCCTAATGGAGAAACCCATGGAGAAGGCCGCTCAGGTGGCGACTCCCTGGGCAAAGGAGCGGAACTGGATTGCGAACTCTTGCTTGTTGATTATGTCATGGAAAAGCTTTGGAATTTTAAGGCCAGCATATAGTGAGGCACTTTTAAATACGTTGATTATTGATACTCTTTCCTCAATCCCCCTTATACTTAAAACAAAAGCTGTAATGAAACTATTTCTGCAAAATTTGTCTTGATTGACATAAGTAGAGAGAAGAATAAACTTTTGTAAGAATAGTTTGTATAGCCTGTATAATTAAACAATATTTGGTAGAGAAAATCATGGGAATGTAACATCAGATTTTTTTTATTAAAAACTCATACCGTAATATCATTGATAATATTCTGGGGAGTCAAAATATAATACTTAACCTGTTTTTATGCAGTATTTCAAAGGCCATTGAAGAGGAAATTGCTCAAAAGATACCACTTTTGTCAGGATGGAGTGGATCTCATTAAATCTGTTTGTGATGCATTGGAATGGTAGTACAATTACATTGATGGGGAAATATTTTGAAAATTTGTAAAGAAATCAGAAGTAAGTTGATATTTATGGATTATAAAACATTTTTCTTGTGTTAATATGTTCATTGACATTGAAGCCATTAGTATTCTTGCTCTTGGTATCTTTCAGTAATGGTTCCAGAGCTTCATAGGTTTGAAGGTGATCTTAGGCCATTTCTTCAGGCGGTTTAGATGAAGTGCAGTATAGATTCTTATAAATTCCTGCATTATTCAAGATCATGTCCTGTAATTAGTCTGAATTTTGCCTACCACTCAGGTGCTTTGAGTGACTGGCGATAACAAATAAAAAAATAGCACCCATTTAAAAACAGTTATGTACATATATGCTCAAAGGAAGAAATTATGAGTTTTAAAAGAAGCTGATTATAAAACTAATTTGGCTAATTTTATACTCCCTCATATAGGGATGAAAGCAGAGAATGAATCACTTATTTTTTTATGTAGTTTCACCAAAAATGCCCTTAAGAGAAACGGTCACATCAGTGTGGTAATATTTATTTATTGATTTTAAACTTATAGGTGATGTATTTTTAGCCTTCCCTAAGCTTTTTGAGTGTTTCCTATTATGCTTCTTCTTTATAGGATTAAGAGAATGAATAAAGGATTACAATAAATGTTGAAAATTACTATTACTTCTAGGAAGAAAGCATACCTGTCTCTTTTAAATTACATTATTTCTTAACTTGTTAGTATGCAGCTTCTGAAATGTTCTTATTTTGTAGACAAGTGGGAAATTGACCCCCAAGAACTGATGCTTCTTGAAGAACTAGGATCTGGTCAGTTTGGAGTAGTAAGAAGAGGAAAATGGAGAGGCTCCATTGATGTTGCAGTCAAAATGATGAAGGAAGGAACTATGTCTGAAGATGACTTCATTGAAGAAGCAAAAGTTATGACGTAAGTAATAAGAGTCAGTCTTTAATGATTTTCTTAACATTTTTATCTTTTAAGGTACAGATTTTAATTAATATCAAGTAAAATTTGATAATTGCATTTTTGAAACAGTAGGAAACTAGAGTAAGCATATAAGTTTTCCGCAAAAGGAGATTAGAACTAATTATGCAAATTGAGTAGGACTGTTTACTTTCTCTACTACGTATAGTAAGTAGGGGGAGTATTGCATTCCACCCAAAAATTTGATACCGAGATTTCAACGGAAATACATGTTTTGAGACCCCCTGAATCCAAAAAAAGCATTTTTGGAAACATGTCTGTGTGTGTGCGTGCGTGCGTGCGTGCGTGCGTGTGTGAACAGCATAACTCAGAAACGAACAGTCGGATAAACCTAACTTGGTATTTAGGTTCAGTATCTTTCAGAGATGCGACACGAAGGTTTTCAAGAAAATCCCCCACCTCATACTACCCTTTACATGGAACATTTTTCGAAAATTTTAAATTTCTAAAAAATGGCTCTAACGATTTTGATTAAAATATCATATGTTTAAGATATTTTCATGACAAATGAAATGTGTATCTCGAATTTTCTGGGAATGTCTCCAAAAGTATTCTTCATTGTGAACGACTTTTGCATAACTGGTAAACCATAAGAGATAGACAAAATTTTACTACACAAAAAATGTAGATCGCGTTAAAATACACAATTTATGTCATATGCATTTTTTTTGTTGTGTGAACCATTTTCGAGATATTGCTTGTTATTCCCTTAAATTTTTCAGTACTTATTTTCTCAAGTGGGAATTCGTTATTCATTTTTTTTTGTCCTGGACATACAAAGAGAATGGAATGCGCCACATAGCAACCAGCTCTTAAAAGATTTGACTATCGCTCATAGCCTGCCAATTCCCCTTGCATCTACAAGAAAATTAGCAATAAGATTAACATCTCGATTAACATGAAGCTTATGGAGAATAAGCGTTTGTAAAAATAGTTTGTACAAGAGTAGAGAAAGTCATGTGAGTGTAACCCATCAGATTTTTCATAACAAAGCCATCTATGGATGTCATAAATTATTGCTTTAATTGACTGATGTATATCTAAAAGTAGATGCATTTACATAGCAGTTCACATTTGCCCATTTGGTAATGTTGCAGGAAACTTCAGCATCAAAACCTAGTCCAGCTTTATGGAGTTTGTAGTAAACATCGCCCTATTTATATTGTGACGGAATATATGCGACATGGCTCTTTACTCAATTATCTCCGTAGGCATGAAGCTACCCTGGGAGGTAACGTGGGCTTGCTTCTGGATATGTGCATACAGGTGAATCAAACTTTCTCCCTATCTTTAATATTTCATTACTTTTTTTAAATAATAATTTATATAAGAGATACCAGCAGTAAATAATAAGTTATGTGCAGAACATTTAAGAAATGAAGAGAGTAACTTTCCCAAAATCCTGGCAATTATTTATTGTAACATATACAAGTGAAAATCATGTTTTAACAAATTATATTTTAAAGAGATTCCTGAATTATCTGAAGGAGGTTAATCTGTTTACTGACTCAGCTAACTGTATTTTCTTTAATTAAAATATATTTTCTTCATAAAAAATGTACTTAACATACTATATGAGAGTAAGATAAGATAATTTATTTCACCATATCTATCAAAATACAAATACATAGTATAATTACATTCAGTCAGCTCTACTACTGACCCTTAACCTACTTGTTAACACTACAGATTCTTTTATCCTGAATGCAATAACTCCCAACCTGTGAGTTGCTGCCTACCTATCCTTGGTTCCAGCAAGCTTCAACACAGCGGTTATCTCGCTGCTGAAACCATTATATCTACAATTCTTTGGCTATTATCTACCTCTGTTGTGCCTATATCTCTTCCATATATCATTTTCTCATCCATTTTTGTTTTACCCTACCTAAATAATTACCAATTTCCTTAACACCCTCATCTGCTTTTATTTTCAATATCTTTTCCCCTATTATTTCTATTGGTAAGTTAGCCCATTTCCTCAGTATTGATTTATCCCTCATATCTTTAGTTTCTTCACATTCCAAAATTGCATGTCAATAATTGTCCATCTTTCCACACATTGAACATTTGTCTACCTCCCTTCTCTGTCCTATACCTTTCAATTTTACTACCCCTGTTCTCGCCCATGCAATTCCTTCCCTGGCAACCTTATCTCCTTTTTCCACATATGTCTCCTTTCCCCATTCTAGCTTTACTTCCCTGTAAATATTCAATGACTTTTTGTTATTAAAACTACCAAAAAGTTCTTGAATTTCAATATTATCCATTCTTAGTTTGATTTGATTCCAGAATCCTCTTTCTTTTAGTTCTCTATCTCTCCATGTACCCCCCTCGCCACTTTCTTCCAGAGCCTGCTTAATTCTGCTACTCCAAGTTGTATTATATGAGAGTAAAGAAATTTAATAACATATGGGAATTTTTAGGAATAAGAGATAAATGTTTAAGAAGTTTAAGAAATGAGCTAGAGTAACATAGAATTGTGATAATAGTAGTTTATTTTAGATGTTTTATTCTATACCTAGAACTAAAGTATGGGAGAAAATGATTTTTGAATAGGTATATGTATGTATCTTTGTAACTAATGCTCTGGAGTTAACAACGATGTCATTCTTCATGGTTATTAAATATATTGTTTATTATTTGTATACAGTGTGTACAGGATAAAGGTTATGAGTAAGAAAGTTTAATAGAACACTGAATATTGCAAGTATGGTAGTGCTGTTCACAGCAAATGACAAACTTCTGGAGTTTGGGATGACTGTAAATAAATCCATATTCTTGCAGCTCTTGTGGCATAACAAATGTCCATGCAATATTAAATTTCTTTGTATGTGTTTTCTAGCATCTTCTGCTGTAAATCCCAAATCCTGCAAATCTGTAATTGGAGACTTCCTATTTGATCCTTATTTGTGGCTTTTATGTCTGTTGATGTCTTCATAAACAGGAACAGTGAATTTGTCATTTTATAAATTGAGGCACATCCACAGCCAAGGAGTAAGACAATGATGGAGCCTCTCACCTACTTTATTCAATATATAAAGATGATCTTGCAAAAACATGGAAAAAATAAGATATCCAGGGATACAACTGAGTAAGAATTTATATTTAAACATAACGTTATATGCAGAAGATATTGTGGCGTATGCACAGATATTAGGATACACTACTCTCTGGGCACCGAGGTTAGAGGCGGCAGTTTGTCTGTGAGTAGGGGTAAGTCAGGGGAACTAAGTATTAGGGAGGGGATAGCGTCAGTGATGCTTGTGTGTTAGTGTTGTTTTGAGAGTCAGTGGGCAACCTGCAAGTAGCAAAGTCGTTGAACTGCCATCTCCGTGCAAAGGCAAGCATGGCGTCCTCGCCCGGCAGACACATGGGGTAAGAAATCCATTTTCATATAATAAATAACCATCCATCTATTCTCTTTTTATATTAATTATGATAGTGTAGAGTTCCTTTCTTCCTTCCAAGCCATGTAGCGTCCCTTTTTGCCAGTGATTAATAATATTTTTGGTACTTTAAATTAGCTGCGTCCCTCGTCGTAGCCTCGCATGTGAAGTTCTTGTTTGATTTGCCCGTGCCTCTTGCAAGCGAGTAGCTCCCATCATTTTTGAGTATTATTTCAAGAGAGGCATACGACAATCGGTGGAGGGCCAGGCATAATTTAAATTTTTTGTGAGATTTTCAAGTGTAAAATTTTTTTTCCCTCTGAAATGTAACAGTTTGTAGTCCTCCACGTGGTCGCGAATAACTTACAAATTTCCATAAAAAACACAAAAGTAATGGCACATCAAGAAAAATCAACAAACGTATGTATTAGAAACAATAGTGGAACTGTCGTAAATTATAATTACTTAGGTTGTGACATAAGTTTTGATATTGAGAGAGAAAGATAGAAAATACAATAAATACATGTCAACAAATTTGTGGAACCATAACATCTCTACAAAATAAAACAAGCTAAGAAACAAAATCGATCTGGCAGACCCTGTGCTCATATGGTCATGAAGGTGAATAGTGTATAATAAAGGAAAAGGACAAAAGTAAAATTCAGACAGCTGAAAATAAGATGTTGCTCAGAATTAAAGAGTGCACTGGACTGGACTCAGAAATGAAACTATTAGAGGAGGACTGAATATTTATAAATTATATGATAAAAGTGAAGAAAACAAACTGAATTGAAAAGAACACATGAATTGTATGAGTGAAGAAAGAATCCACTCTTAATTAACAATTATAAACCTTTAGGGTACTGGGCACTCCAGAAAAATATGAGACTAAAGTGAAGAATGCAAAGACAGAACAGGTGAAATGCCTATGAAGTTAAGAAAAAGAATTTATCTTATGATTTAGAGGAAATTAGTTGTGAGAACTTGGACCCTTATATTTGTACAAAAGTATGTAATCAGGTATCTGCAACTACCAAAATAAAATTCTGTAGTATTTCATTTTGAAGCCCTTAAACAATACCATGTTTGACACACTGTACTGGGTATGCCAGCAGAGTTCATCATCTGTTCTGTTTAGATGACACGTTATTTATTATAGCAGAAATAACCGCTCGGAAAGTAAATTATAAGCTCTTGTTGTTTATGAATTGCTGAACAAATAACTTTAATTTCTCAAATGTAATACTGACAAAAATCACAGCAACATAATATTTATAATAGTAAAATTAAATATTTTTTGTCTTCCTTGGCAAACTGTAGCAGTACTGGAATTCAGTAAACCTTAAAAATATTAATGGTAGTGAGAAGTAATATTAACATTACGTTGATTATTTTGTTTTTCAAGGTTTATAAAACAGCTTTAGAGAGTGTGCAAGGAGATCATAAGTAAAATTAACAAAATCTTCATAAATACCTCCTCTGCTGCATGCTATAACGTTAAGGACATATAGAGGTTTATGATAGTCCTAATAATTGGAACATAATCTCAGCATTTGAAGCTCAAATGTAACCCTTGACTTAATCATCATTGATGATTAAAGTAAATGCAGAAACCTAGAAGTTTCACAAACATTTTCTATACCATAACTATATTTCTTTAAGTTATTCACTAAATTTTGTCAATAAAATAATGTTAAAATATTAAATGAAATTTTGTAATTATTGTAGACATAATATTATTGTTATCACTTGCATCCAGATATTTATTGTTTGCAACTTCTGTGTGTCTTTAGATTTGTAAAGGAATGGCTTATTTAGAGAGGCACAACTATATTCATCGAGATTTGGCAGCTCGGAATTGCTTGGTTGGTTCTGAAAACACAGTCAAAGTAGCAGATTTTGGTCTGGCCAGGTTTGTACGACAGAATAATTTGTGTTACATAATATTAAATTGTAGTTCTAGTAGTATTCTTATCACAATTACACTGCTTTGTTTGTACAAATATCTTTAATTTATTATTCTCAAAATATTTACACTAAATACAGGTCAGTAAAGCTGACATGCATATTGGCTGGTCTCAGAAACACAGCAAAGAACATAATTATATGATATGAACATTGAGGGGGAATGTACTACATACTGCTAATAACTTAAGAGTTGAATATTATATTGGGTAATCAAATTTATTCATAACTTGCAGTCGCTAAATTTAAATGTACAATGCCATTGCTATTCAGCACAGCAAGGTTTTGGTAACATAACTTCAAGAGAGTGGTAGTAAACAGTACATATTACTTGCAATGACACTGCATAACTGCATTCCATTCATTTAAGTTGTCCATACAGACAATAGAACCCAAGGTAATCAAGGCAAGGACTCTGGTGGTCTGTAGTTCAAATCCTGCCAAGACTGTCCTCCTTGACTGAGGTTTTTTCCAGGTTTTCCTCATAACTGGAAAATGCCAGGGAGGTACCCTAAACTTAGGCCTGGAACATTTGGTTTCCAAGTTTCCTTTCCATAATTATCATTTAATTTCTTGTATCTTCAGTGACACACCACCTGTAGTGCCACATGGAGTGAAAACAGCTGTTAAAAAGTTGTTCATTAGTAACATTAAGATGAATTTAATCACCAAGAATGATTTTTTTTGTGGTATTAAGTTATTTCCAAACTGGAAGGATACCAAGGGATTTTTCATTATGAAGTTGGCCACTGTGTAAACAAATTGATGCTGTTTTATCCAAAATTTCTGCAAATTTACAGAAGCATTTTAAAAAGAACTAGCAGGTTAGGTGGAAATAAAACCACTTTTGTGTTTATATAGGATATTATTTTCTTGTGATAGACATAGCTCTATTTTGCATGACTGGTTCAGTTACTTAGCAGAAGGAGGAGTCAGTCACCACAAATTTAAAAATGTTAACACAATTGGATATGGGGAATTATTGTAGAAAGGCCAAGACCATCACTAGACAGAGCAAAGAGACTGGGTTTATAAATGGTTCCCATCACATGGTGATGAAGAAAATCATAAAATTCTATCCATATAAAGTAACACAATTTCAACAGTTAACGGTAACTGATATGCCCACCTGCATTAATTTTTAGGAAAACTTGAAGAATAAGACATGCTATTTACTTCAGATGAATGTTGGAATGGACCAAAAATTCCCAAAACTGTAGGTTGCAGCCACATCATACTTAACTGTGGTGCAATGTTCACATAAAGAATGATTGGGCCAAATTTGTTTTTATGGGATACTAAACACTAAAACATACAAAAAGATGGTACTATTCATTGAACAGTTCAATTAAAATTTTATTTATAACATGATTCCAGCAGAATGGTACAACTTATGAGAATTACAGAACCACTTTATGCTTATTGAAGTTGTTTTGAGGTTATACTTGCCCATGCATAAAAAAAGAATCTGCCACTGTGCCATCTCAAGCTCTGGAAACTTTCCTTCACACACACATACACACGCGCATGCACGCGCTCGAGCTTCCTGTTTGCATTTCTGCTGTCCTTGTATGGATTTTCTATTTTGCTTCGATAGCTTACAATCGTGTTTAAAGTTGAAGGAGCAAGTTTTAACTTTCATGTCAGTTCCACTCATTTAAGGTAAGGATTTCTGTCTAGTTCTTGAATATTTTAATTTTGTCATCATTAGTTAATAATTTGACACTGTTTTCTTCTCCATCACTGCAATATGACACAAAACAATTTTTTATGGTTTCTTCAGTAAACGTAAGTATGATGCATGCTACAGTCAGCTTGATACATAATGCTTCTCACCCTTTGCTGTGATTAACTGGCAATCTTTTCAACTAGCAAGTAGGGGGAGGACATTGGACTGTTCAAGGTCGCACTACCTGCTAATTGCAACTTTCATCTGCATCGTGGTCAAGAACAAGGTGCATTATCTTTGAAAAGGTCCACATTCCACAAGGGGTGGGCAAAAAATTCCTTCAAGGTTGGAGAAAATGTGATTGTAGTAGACAAAAGTAGCGAAATTTCTGATGTGACAAATGAGGTATTTTTACATTAATGTAATATAATGAGAATTGTGACTTAAAAATTACAATTTAATAAACAATAAAAGTACTAATGAGGAGTATGTTAATAAGGTTTCACTGTACATTATCACTTCAGAATTTTTAGTGAGAAGACTTAATAAATTTGATCACCCCATATAGACAGCAGTAGAAGATGGCTTTGGCTCTCCATAATGTACTTTTTGGGTAGTTCATTGTATTTTGTATAAAAGCTACTTTATTATGGCACAGAAGAAATTATATTACAGTAAATACCACAATTGCCATGTTCATGCAGATGTTTGCATTTTGACAGTATACATAATAACTCTTTCTTTCATAAGATACAGGCACCTAAGTGGCATTATGTATTCTGACAACCATTGTTATATTAGCTTGTATTAAGGTGTAACATTATGCATTTTCAGGTATGTGTTAGATGATCAGTATACGAGTTCAGGGGGAACAAAATTTCCCATCAAGTGGGCTCCACCAGAAGTTTTAAATTATACACGCTTCTCCTCAAAGTCTGATGTTTGGGCTTATGGTAAGAGAAGTTTACAAATTTGAAAACTTATATGACATAATTTTTTGTTTCCAGTAATGAGAGCTTGAAACAAAGTAACCCATGGCATGCTCTTTTGCATAACTCTTTGACTGTTAAATCTCTGGATCTGCAGTAGAGTTGAATAGAAACATTTGTAATAATAATTTATTGACAGTTTATTAAATAAGTGCTGTGTATTGGGGATTTTAGAGGTACTTATTTGCTAGTATGGTCTGTTTTAGAAGATACAGTTACAACAGTCAAAAAGTATAAAAAGAGACATGTTTCTTTTTTAATTTTACTACTAAGATAAGTTGTCAAAATTATTTTAATTCTGATTTGCGCAGAATATGTTAAAAAAAAACACTGAAATTATTTTATAACCAGGCCTCGGTGCAGGGTTCCGAGACGCATGAAGTTAGGAGCACACAGACCACTGTGTTGTTTAGTTCGAGTGGGATGGCAGATAAAGTGTGCAGGTAGCCCTTGCCTCAACAGGTAAACACCTAGTCACAATAGGGCACAAAATAAATGTCACATTTTCTAGTGCGTATCGTGTACGGAAACTAATTGCCCAACATAATAGTTTTGCACGATTGTACCTGTTTTAACATTCTGAAATAGCCATTTTCCATTACAGAAAAAAAAGTGCAAACAATATACATATCACAAAATAGATTTCTTCACAACTTCATTGCACCATATACATAAATATTTAAAATAAATACGTAAAGTAATAACCCAAATAATGCAAATGAATACAGTACATGTCATTGCAGTGAATTACAAGGTCATTTGCAATGTATCAAATAAAAACATCTCCTATTTTCACTTAAAGTGAGTTTATAGCCAGAAAAACTTTGTTCTTCATCACATGACATGACAGGTACATAAGAAAGAATGGGATATCACACGAATAAACTTTTGTGGAGTTGTGTTCATTGTTTGAATACAATAAAACGTCCTTAATAGCACACATATCTGCAAAGCCAAAAGGACATTTTTTTAATTTGGCATTCACTCTTGCAATAACAGAGTCTGATCTTGACTCATTCGGTTTTTGAAGCACTGCAATTATGAACCCACATATTTTTCTAGAAACGCCTTAATATATTTATTTTTGATCTCGTTGAAATGGATGTTGGCATGTACCAACATGCTACACAAATCTCAATAAAATTCTTTCTGATTTTCTATTTCAATTGTGATGTTGAAGACCTCTGTAATTGTTGAATTTAACATTTTTCGCGTATATTCTATTCAAGTGTTTTTGAAAGTATCGAGGTCTGTCTGTCAAGATGTATTTTTTTTGCAGAGTTTGCAATATGCAGTGTTGTTTCCTTTGATGAGGAAATGTTCCTTTCCAAACTTCTCTATAAGTGCATCCTGAAGGGAACGCTTGGTACTCGTGGAGTATAAATAAGAGCAATTAACACTAACAAAATACCAATGAATATGTAAATACCATGAAACTATAGTTCTTTACTCACTGGATTTTGAGTACTTAAGGGGACTGCATTAACTAGGGCCAAGCACAATATGAATGTCCACAGTGACCTTCACTACGGAACTACCTGTTGGAAAGTTCTAACCCACCCAAGGACATCAACTCAACCCCCTTCACTCCCAACTTCAGTCTGCTAATTCCATGGCCTAAAACCGAGGCTTGTTTATAACTAACCCAAACAATGTTAAATTTGAACAAGTGTTAAACTGATTTAACATTAAATTTAATGCAAAGTCTGTTTCATCAATTAACTGTAATATTGTGTTAAAATTTGATTAAATTAACATTGCTGTACCTTAGTGTTAAGGTGTTTAACAAATGTTAGGATTTGGAAAATGAGTGCCATAAGCCAAGTTGTTAACATGAAGTTGCTGCATTTGGAGCTTTTTAATGTGGTTTCTAACAAAGAAGAGCAATATTGTATATATTGTATTTGAAAACTTGCAAATGGAGTTTTTAAAGCAATGCAGACTGTCCAAAGCAATTATGAGCAGGGTTGTAGAGCAATATGACTGGTTAGAATACTACCAACAGAAACATGCCTCTTTCTCCTATGCTTATAAGTGTTAATTACTCTTGAAATTTTATACTACTGGCACTTTAATGGTAGGTGATAGTGCTGGTATTTCCAAAGCTACCTTTTGTGAGTTTATCCGGAAGATTTCCATAGCAATTGTTTCAGGAAGCGAGCAGTGAAATTTTTGTTAAGAGATCTGCTGGATCCGTAATCAGTGTGATTACACACTTTCTTCATTTTAGTTTCAATGTAGTGTTCAGAGTCCCTTTTAAACCATTCTAAATGCTCTTCACATCTGGCATATTAATACTTATAACTGCATTTTATGTTAGTGTAAAATTTCTGCAGTTGCTTACTAAACCTGGGATAGATGCGTGTATTGCAATTAAATTCCTTGCAGATTTTATCCCAAGCTGAATTCTTCTCCTTTAATTTAAGTCTGTTGGCTTTTTTGCACTTGATAATACCTCTATGCTTAGCAACCAATTCTATAAATAACACCTTTTCAAACAGTGCAGCATTAGTTCCTCTGCACCCAGATTTTTCAGTTGACAGCATGATCCTAATCTGTTAAAATCAGGAAAATCGCATGGCAATTGGGTAATTAGTTGTCTGCTACTGAAACAGAGAGCATTGTAATGCATAGACAGAAGTAGATACATTGCAGTATGTTCAGAAGCCATGTAGTTTGGCCACTACCTTCCTGAAAGCTTTTGCTCGCAGTTGTCTTTGACATTAACTAGATTGTTGACTAACAGTTCATGAAACAAAACAGTTTCAACATAATGTTGGCAAACAAGATGTTAGGGTATTTTTAACATCAATTGATGAAGTCAGCCCTAAGACTTTATTTCATTCAGATTCCTAAATAAACTATTAAAATGTTCATCCCTGTGAAGAAATACAACTATTTCAACAACTTGTCTATTGTCTAGCAATGACTGTTTCACTGGTCATATATAAGCTAAGGTTGGAAAGTTGAATCAGATTTGAAAAATTCAGAATTGGAACTGTGAAGTTTTCAGTTTCTGTGCCAATGCTCTGCTATTGGGCTTTCATGACTGATGATTCTGATTCACATTGAGCTTCTGCCATCTAATTCATGTATCCCAGTTCATCTCCAAGGTGATCCAAGTTATCATAGCTTGCAATGCTGTAATTGGTTTAATTCCTTTTCTTCTAGTTAACCATACTATTAGGGTTGTAATGATTGTTTCACATTGGCCATGTGTAGATCAGTAGTCCATCATTTGAATGTTGGCCTTTGACATTAAATGTTTAAAATCTGATTCCAGTTTCCAATTCACCAATGCCAAATTCCTTTTTTTTGAGAGTCTATATAGACCCCTCGACAACTGTGATTCCCTATAATTTTCAAAATGACAACCACAAAGTGCTTTTTATACTTCTGAGAAGAAGTGAAAGGTTCAAGGTACAAGTTGCAGAGAATAAAATGAATAAGGTATGACCTCATTGCCCAAATTGTTTATAGTATTTTGACTTTGGGGAGATCGATGAGCAGATGCATTCTCATGGTGTAAGATCCTTAATATCTTGGTAGGATTTGATCACTTATGCGTTCTGCTCTGCTGATACAGATGAACATGGTTTAGGAATGTGCTATGTCAAACTTTAATTTAATTGCTCAATGAGTTAAAAACTCATCTCTTGCAGATTTATCAACTGTAATGATATGTAAACAACTTTCCGGCAATGTTTTCTCTATAAAATACTTTGGACTAAGCAATGAAAAGCAGCATTGCCTGGTTGTGTATTATTCTACTGATGGTTCAAATTTTCATGAAATAAATACTTGCTATGCTATATATATATATCTTGTTTCAGGTGTTTTGATGTGGGAAGTATTCACATGTGGAAAAATGCCATATGGACGGCTAAAAAATACAGAAGTCGTCGACCGTGTGCAGCGAGGAATTGTACTGGAAAAGCCCAAAGCTTGCTTTAAGGAGGTGTATGAGGTAATTATCAGCTCTTTTACCCCTAAGTTACATTTAATCATTTTTGACTTATTTTGAATGGCAAAAATAATACAGTAAAACCTGCCTTCAATGGACCCCTTGTTAAATGGAAATCTGTCTTAAACGGAAATATTTCATGGTCCCATGAATTTTACAGTGAAAAACATGCTAAATTCCCTTTATTAAGCAGAAACTGTCTTATGTGGACAACGGAAATCAAAGTATGCCTTTTAACAGAAACTTTCCAGTTCCGGAGTGCAGAGTTTAGAAAATTTTCAGGCACTCTATGAAAGTCTACATTGTCTGCTCTAAGTATGTGATGTTTAAGTTGAAACATGACCATTTTGTTGCTACCTGACCAGTCTAGGAGGGGGGTGCATTAATGGCGGTCCAAATAGTTAAGTTAACAATAGACATAGTTGATTGTCTTTTATTGTTGTCTCTTCCCTTTCCATTTCCTGCTGTAATGACTTGTCACCTCTAAGCAGTACACCTTCCAAACTTGCAAAGATGGTGATGATCTAGTTCAGCAACAGTCACCATGGTTTCGAAAACAAGAGTTGTGCTAGATCTTAACACGAGAGTGAGTGATTTATGCTAGTGAACATGATAAATTAAGTGTAAAGCAGATCATGAAGGTGTTCAACATAGGCATAACTCAAGCTTACAAGTTTCTAAAGAAGAAAACAGAAATTCTGAAGCAGTGGGAAAATTGTGCTAATGGAAAAATCAAGAGAGAACTTAAGAAAACTGAAAACCAGGACATTAATGAAATAGTGTGGTTTGTTGGTATAAGGGCAAAAATCTCCACATATCAGGGCCTATGTTACAGGAATATGCTAAAAAGGTGACTGAGAAACTGGGTAAGACTGAATTCAAAGCAACTAATGGATGGTTGGAGACATCAGATAATTTTTAACGAACCTTGTGGTGAATCGAATGATGTTAATATTGAAACCATTGCTGATTGTATTGCTAAACTACCTTCAATAATCAAAGGATATGAACCTGAATTCATACCAAACGAAGACGAGATGGGACTATTCTTCCGTGCATTACCGAATAAATCATTGTGTTTAAAACGTGAGAATATGTGCATGTTTATGGTTTAATTTTGTTAATAGCCTAGGCCCACCTTCGCTAAACGGAAACCTAACTTTAACGGAAATGTTTGAGAGCCCCGTTCAATTCCGCTGAAGACAGTATATGTATCAGAAAAGTAGATTTGATTGTAATTATATTAAGTTTACTTCAGACTTCTGCAGACTAGTTTGTATGTGCTTCTGATGAAAATGTAACAGGATATAGTATTTGAGTCAGTTCTTTTGTATGCCGTCCTCACTTACATTTAATTGTTTGAAAAGATGTTACAAGAGCGTTTGCTCCCATCATCAGTTCCCAGCTGATTGGTTGTTCTGCTTTCCTCATCTCTTGTTCTTGGATTGATGGAGCCATCTGAGGGTGAATGATGAATCTGCTTAGTTAATTTGGGGGCAGGAGATCAAAGTAGGTGACTAGTTCTGGTTTTTTGTGAAACTTGTTTTCCAAAAATTGATCATAAATGGGGCTAGTATATAAAACAACCACTCATCTCCTACTAGATATTCTAACTATATTTAGTTATCTCCTCACTGTGTACAACTTTCATGTATTAAGTTATGTAATGGCATTTCAAATTTTGGCACAAAAAATACAAGGGAGAAAGAAGAAAACCTCCAGTGAAGGCTAGAAACTAGCATGAAGACAAAAATAAACAATTTTTTCAATATGGTAATTTTTTGAGTACAATAGGAAAAAATTTAATTTAATTTAAATCATTATCACCCACACCTACCTCATCAGCATATACACCTCTGCTAACCACTACTACAGTAATTGTCATCATTGCTCCCATCATAGGAAAAAAATATAGTCTCACAGTCTTTCCTACCATATAGCCAGCTTTTGCTACTATACAAGAAGATTTGTTGAGCACAGCTTTGTGGGGAAGAAAGGGTAAGGAGAAGAGAGGAATGCTGTAGGACATTTATTTCCACAATAATGTGACCCAGAGAGTGAAAAAACTGGATAAAAGTAGTAAAACTATAAAACTAGTTTGTATGCACACCATCTACACAGTTTTAATAAGTCTGCAATAAATTAAATCCTTAGGGATAATTTATGTACAGAAATTATTAATTCACACCAACCATGCGTAGGTTAAAGTTGGAAAGTTGAATTATATAAAAAAGATTTAATATATGTTTATATGTAAAACCATGGATAGTTCAATTGTAGAACATTGGTTAGTAAATCAAATTGGGTGGTGCAGTTGGTTGAGTGCTGGCTTTCTGTGCCCAAGGTTTCAGGGGTTGATTTGGCTTAGCATGAGGACATGTAACTATGCTTGAATGCAACAACCATGTGCAGATTTATTGGCATGTAAAAGAACTCCTGTAGAAGAAAATTTTGGCACACCAGTGATGCTGATGTGATCCTGGTAGTGGCTGACATAATTAAACAGAAAAATAATAATTACAATATCAGCTGGTATTGGTTTGAATCCTGGCTGCGGCAGGTCTTAATACTTTAGCTCAGCAGTTCCCAAAATGTGGGTCGTGACCCCAAGGGGGCCATGGTATTCTATCTGAGGGGTTGCAGTGGATATTTGGAATTATTAATAAATCATTTTTATTGTTAATTATTATTATAACAATAGGAAAATGGAATTTAGTCACCTATTACATTTAAACAGAATCATGTTTTGTATTTAAGAAGCATATTAATACTACAATTTCACAGTAAATGCACATGTACAATTTTATGTGAACCATTAATTATTACACTGCACATCAGGATGATTAGTGATAAGTATGAGCCTGTTTGCTATTAATTAATCGTTCAATGTCTGGCTGTATATTAGTTGCACATATTATTAAGACCTTTCTAACTGCAGTCTATTCCTAGACTTAGTCTTGATGTTCATCATTGACGAAAATCCAATCTCACAGATTTATGAGGTGCAGAATGGAATAAGCATGTTTAGTGCAATAGACACCAGGGTATTCCGTTCTTCTTGCTAGCCAGAACTGATACACATCTTCCTTCTGGAAAGTCAGTTTTAAACTTTGGTCTGAAGAAAGCTCAATTAATTTATCCTTTAAATTTGCACTTAAGTTGTTGAACTGTGTGCAAAAACTTACAAATTAATGATTAAGCAGCAAAGTGAATGGAGGGGTCGCCAATAATTTCATTATCAAAAAGGGGATCGTGTGTGCATGAAGTTTGAGAACCGCTGCTTTAGCTTATACAAAAGTAGTAAAAGCACAATTTCTGCATATAAACTAACTTAGTGTTTTTGCAAGAAGCCCAATAAACAGTAATTGCAATATATAACATCATTTTTAATGTTTGGTTACACAGTAGAGTTAAGATTTTTCTAAAATCCTGGCAGAATTATAAAGGTTTGATGCACATTAATGGATAAATCTGGAGATAGCTTAATGTTAAAGCATTGGCCCAGTATGCTGAAGGAGTGTAGTTCCAATCTCGGCTGTGACATTGAATTTTTGAAGTCTGATTCCGTTTTTCAACCAAGCTCATAATTCATTCCTCTCCAGTCTATCACAAATTTACCCACTAAATTCATTATAGCTTAACGCTAATTTGCATCTATGTAAACTTTTAGTTAATAAATTAATCATTTTGATATAAATGTGACTTTTTTTGCAGATAATGCGGAAATGCTGGAGTCACAAACCTGAAGACAGACCCTCCTTCAGGTCACTCAAGGAACAACTGATACAGGTGTCACAGGTCATTCTGGCTGATTGACTCTCCCTGCTGCAATGCACCTTAGCATCGTCAGCAAATCGTTCACCCACTCCCTCTCCAGGTGGCTCATCCTCTGGTCCTGAGGTGTGCATTTTCTGTGCTTCGTATGGCAGCAGTGGACATCCCTGGCTGGAAATCTGTCGGGCCATCCAGGCTTCCAAGCGCAAATGAACTGCTTTAGATCTCCAATAAATATCAGGGTTGTAAAAAAATTGGTTACAACATGTGCAGCATGCACAAGCAAGGTGGTCTGTAATTATAAAAATCAGTACATCTCTGCAAATTTCATGCCACCATGTCTTATGCCATTTCATGTTTATGGGAGGCCATTGGGTGCTATTAGCTGAGGGTTTTCTGTTGGGCATCCAAATGCTCCTTTGCTTGAGGTAATCTTTCATTGTGGGGAGCAAGTTGAAGCTATAAGGACTCCTCTTCAGTGAATACAGATTTTTCTAATACCTGCCATACAGAAAGAAAAAGAATAAGGAACCATTCACAAGGAAAATTAACCGTTAATATACAGACATAAAACTTGAGCATAAAATTAACATACATTATCATTCACAGTGATGAACGGAAACATAAATAGCAGTTACAAGAGAGCGCAAAACAGCTGAGCTAATATGGACATGTATCAAAATAAACTAGAGCTAGCTACCTGGTTAAAGGATGTTAAACTAACAAAAATGCACTACGCCCATCACAATTTGCTGTGCTGAGAATTTTATGGATGTCCCAGTGATTCCTGGCCCATGTTCTTACACAGAAAGGCAGTTAGCAAATCAACACATGGTGAAGGAAAATCTGATGTGATGAGGTGTATGGAGTCTTTTGTATTTGACGTAGACATAAACACGAAAGCTTGGTACTGACAAACTTCTATGTTTATAACATGCACTTAATATTAAGTAGGGTGGACTTTGTGACATTGATGTGCACTAATAATTTAGATTAATTGAGTCAATTTGTGGCACTACATCACTTACTATGTTTTGAAACGGAAAACATATTTCTGGAGCTAATTACTCCTGTCATTAGTTTCTGGTTGACTGCTGGCATCATCTCATATGGTGGTTGGCCTTGTCCCTGGTGGCAGTTGAATGAACCTCTGCATAAGTATATCACCAACCACTATGAGGGATGATGATAGGAGTAATTGGCTCCAGAAATATGTTTTCCATTTCAAAATATAGTAAGTGATGTAGTGCCAAAAATTGACTGAATAATTAATATAAAGTCTATGTTTCTGTCATAAATTTATGGCCTTGTTTATGTCAACATCAGCCAATGTGAACAAGTGCATTAAGATAATATGAAACAATGAAACAAGCTTCTATCTTATGTTATGCTTAAGCTGCATTAGTTACATTATGAATGGCCTCTTTAGCTCTATGCTGCCATCCATTTATGACACATTGGTTGCACTAAGATTGTTTCACTCACATCATATTTCAACACATGATTACTTTAACCTGGAGGCAGTTACAACCTCTCTCTACCTGATTAAAGTTGGGGAAAAAATGCTATTTTTCAGTAACAGTTCCAAGCATTCCAATTTAAAAATAATACCAGATTATAATAAAAAATACCTTTCCAAAATAACAATCAAATAATTCACATGTTTATGCACAACCATAACAGCAGGATACTCTTGATTCGCTGTTAGGTTACTTACCTGACGTAGCAACAACGTGATTCTTCATTCTGGTATTGAAACACTATACTCTCCTCCCATTGCTCCCTTCCAGCATGCATATCAAATTCGTAATCTGCTCGCTAAGTTATTAGAAGTGATTATAAACACTGAAATGTGTTATAATGTACTGCTAACAGCACTACATGTGTATGCTTACTATAATTACTGCTCACCACTATCATATTAGTTTTGACGATGCTAATGATAATATGTTCCAAAACAGCATCTTGGTTAACTGCCTTTCCATGTGTAAAGCAAGAGCCCAATAGCATAATTAAATCTAATTGACCAGAGTATTTCTAGTGGGTATTGTCCTCTGTTGGAACTTGGAAGTTCCAATTCTCAGTTCAAATTCTCACATCATATACACACTTATAACTGTTGTTATTGTAATGCAACGGATCTGTAGGATCAAAGCATTACTTTTGGAACCAGTTATAAAATACATAAATGGTCATGTTAATACAATGTAGGAGGACTGTTGTTTTAGAACTGTAGTTACTTTTGGAATGGTTTCATTCTCAGAAATGTTCCACAATAATGGTTATGTTATTTATTCTTTTACTACCTCTATCTGACATACTGAGTTATGCAGTATCTAATAAAATTAATGTTTCAAAGAATGCAAGGCTTTCAGTAGAGGAACTGTTGCCAAACCATTAGCACTGTTATAATTATTTTGCTCTGTGATGCTGCTTTTATGGTAGTGTTCCCTGGAGCTCTGCACTTTCAGGAAAATGAACTCTCTACAACACTTTTCTTTTTATGGATGTTTTGAAGTGAAGTACTATACTGAATGCTTTTGTTTTTGACTGTTTTTTTACCTTGAAATGTGCTTGTAAAAACTGCAGTTGTTTATACGTACATCCTAATATTTAAAGAGATTTATTTTTGTGAAGGAATGTGTTGACTTAAATAGTGGGAATCAACATGCATATCACAGTTGAGCTCAAACTCAGATTAAACTGTAATTTCTCAAGCTTTGACAATTACTTCTGACATGATCTATTGTTGCTTTGCTTGGCGCCATTGCATTAATATATTCAGATTTGGTCAATGTTTCAGTCATGACAGATAATCCAGAAAGGAGGGTGTCTTTGCTATGTCAGTTGAATAAAGGAGATAGAGAACTTATGATATGAACTTAAAATTATAGATTTTGCATGAGGTAAAACATAATAATAACATAAAGGCTGCAATGTATGATGGTGGAAATATGAGAAAAAGGAAAGAATACAGGCGCATCAAGGAAAGAATACAGGGAAATTTCATGAAATTGATATGCTGGTCACTCAGTTTGTAACTGAACCAGGGTTTTCCAATGTGTTATGAATGTTTTGTAATCACATTCATTATTTAGGTAATTTTCTTGTAAAAACCTTCCAAAAATTCAGGATTGCCTTATATGTGAGGCCATCTAATATTCAGGCCAATATGATATTTGAATTTAGCATGCTAGAAAAAAGAAATGTATGGTATTTATTTGCTGGTTACTTTTATATGTGCATTTCATTATTTGAAGCACTTTTCACAATTGCTCTGAGCCCATGATCGTTCAAAGCTTAATAGAGTATGCAAATTTAGACCATTGAAATGTTATAATTTATTTCTGTTGAAAATATATATTTTATCTAGTGTTGCTGGCTTGTCTGCAGCCTACCTCTGTGGTGTGCGGATAATGCATCTTCCTCATATTCCAGAGAAACCTAGTTAGAATTTCAATTGGAATGAGCTACTTGATTAAGATGTTTTACCATGATGATATGGGTTTTACAGCGCATGTATAAGACCAGTGCTTACTCATTATCTTGAGGAATATAGCTAATAGAATAGTTATAGGTTAGCAATAAACCAAAGGTTACTGCATAACAATGGGCCCAAATGACCTAGCCGTCGACGGGCCCTTAAACTCCACACCACCACCACCACCACTGCATAACAAGGTTACCCACATCACCTGTGCTTCACTCACATTGGCACTATGGAAGTAATGTGTAAGTGATACCTATGCTCTTCGCTATTGTCTGCTTCATTATTTCTATTCCATGGCAAGTTACATAAAAAGGTCATGTTGATACTGCAATAACAGATTAAGTAGAGAGTCTGTGCGCAGATATATCCATGACATGGATGATCACATAAATGTCTTTGATTGTTCATACTCTAGTTAATTGCTCTATGTGATTGCATTCTTTGACAATGTGCCCTTGTAACTGCTTCCTCCATGTTGTTTTGTCTTGCTTCTGTATTCTGCATCTAGTGTTGATGTCTTAATTTTCTTTCCATTTTCAAATGACATTTCTTGGTTTGTTCTTTTGTTAGTGGGCAATTCTGGTACACAAACAATAGGGTGAGATAATGCAGTTTTTAGGTTTTTGTGCCTAATTGTTAGCGTTTTCTTTAAATATAAAACCTGTAATCAGAAAATAAATTATAGCATTAATTTTATAAGTTGATGATACACTGAAGTAACTCAAGTAACACACATTACAGTTGACATCACAGAGTAAAAAGGAAGTGGCTTGTAATTTGCTATTAAAAGAAGTTTTTTGTTTTGTGTTGTGTTGCTGTGTAAAATGAAATGATAATTGGGAAAGAAAACTTGGGAAGAAAAAGCTCCAGGTCTAAGTTTAGGAGTATTTGCGTTTTTTATTTGCCCCACCCTGCATAAGGGTTACATTATCTGCAGGCACTTGGCTGGCATCATCCAATGCCTCCCTCACACATGGAAATGGCACAGCACATGGCTGGCTAATTTGGTGTAGACCAAATTACTTGTCCATAATGCATATTTTGCTCCTAGTTGTTTTACAACCTTTGTATATTTGTACATGTACTTGTTTGTGTGTATGTATGGCTTTTTGTCTGCGTGTGTGTGTGTGTGTGTTCAACAGCGTGTTTCATGTTGCATTAACGAAATGTGCAATGTTACATGTGGTCGCCATCTGTTGTATAAGAATCAGTGATACTTGTTCTTTAACTTGGATTTTAATTAAAACATGAAGGAAATTTACTGATTTTAAAATAGCTGTTCAATAATGGGTGCATATTTGTTCAGTAATCAATATGGTCACGTCTTTGGGGACAAAAAACATGCTTTCATATAAAAACAATAAACAGTTTTATCATGTAGTTTGTAAGACTACTAAGTAGAGGAAGCATAAAGGCCTATACTCTGACCTTAGCATCTTAAAACTAAATTGTGGTATATTCAGTAAAACTTGAACCCCCATAGAAATGGTTGTGGCTGATTGTGAAGTGTAATATTCATCATGTTATGGTGTACCATAGTCATTCCTATTCGCTAGTCTTTTATGAAATTGCACATGGAAACTTAAGCATGTAAGAAACACTGACTCCAGTGTGCCATACAGTTAGCTGGTGAATGAAATATTTGGTGCAATGCATGAACAGGCTGTGAAGGAAACAGTTTGTGGCATTTTTTTATTTTTCATGCTAGCAAGCTCTTTCAGTATTTGGTATATGAGACTTTACTGACAATGAAATTGATTTTTTTAAAATGAACTCATTTTATAAAAACAATGAAGCCAGAGATCTTTGAATAATTCTTGCAACCAGTATTTTGAGGTTGATGTTATTAAAGTAGTATTTTAAAGCTGAATGTATAATTCATGAAAAGAAGGTAGAAAATTACCTTAGTTGAATACAATAATTTCCCCTCCACCCCAAAAAATAAAGTAATGATAATACTAGAGTTGAATCTTTGTAATACATTCACTGAGACATTTTAAATTATTGGCAAAATAAGCGTTAAGTGTTAAGCAGCATTTAAATTTGCTGGTATGAAAAGCGTTTTGAGAACACAACATTCGCACAAATGAATTCAATGAAGTTATATTTTTGTAGGCTTCAGTCTGTGTAGTAATCTAGGAAAACATGTTGTTGCTGTTAAAGAATTCTGTTTCATTTTAACTTGATGTCATTGATAAACTTGCCAATCTGTTTTTTGCAGGATATAGAATTTATGCTTAATTTGTTCTTGGTAGTTTTAAATTATAGTTAGCCACAAAAGAATAAAATCATTGTTCACAGATTTAGCTGAGTAATGATGGAATAGCCATTTTGAGGAATACTAAAAGATAAAATTTTGAACTGGTTGTTTTTGAAAGAAAAGCTTGCCAGTTGATATGAGCTGTAAATTAATTTACATCCCATGTGATACCCATTTACTTTAACCCCATGTTTTGGATCACTTTTATAAGTGCTGAACAATAATTTTTTCAACTAAGCTTAATTTTTTTTTTAAAAAAAAAAGGAAGTTATACAAGCTGCATTTCAAAAGTAAGGCTGAACCTTATTAGTTGTAATAATTAAAACATAAAATATATTATTTGTATATGATCATGGATTCTTTTGGCATCACAGTATGGACCACACACAGAAAACAGATTTTACAAATTCTATAGCTTTCTCGGGGTTACCTGCTTATACAATAATGTTTAATATCTATCGCATGACATGATGTCCATTGTAAGTAAATTTGCTTGAAGTCTGTGTGTACTATTTGTCACAGCCTTTGAAATGATTTCACTCACTTGAATCCATCATAGTATTTTGGAAACTACAGTTTCCAGGGCTCTTGTTATTAAGCCAGGTTATTTTCAATATATAAATATTTTATGTTTTCAAGACACATGAGAGTGCAAAATATATTGTACGGTATAAGTTTGTGGATTGTTTTTACAGGATTTTGGAAATAAACTTATCTCAATTGTGTAAAACCTTCCATTATAGTGCAATATTTATATTACTTTTGCACATACACACACCATAGCATCTCAAACACTTTGTGTAATGAAGGACAAGCTAAATGATGCCTTATGCAAGGAACTGAACTATAAACTGTTTTTAACAAAATATCTATATGTTATAATAAGGAGCAAAAGAAGCTATTAACATTGAAGAAAATACACAGTATACAAATTTGTTTATAAATTAAGTCACTGATGCCCACTTATCTTTTAAATAAATTCACATATATGGCATGTTGCTAATCACTAAATTGCATCTTCAGTTGCTTCTGTCTTGTTTATGATTTACTAATGTGGCATTGTTAAGACTGCTGTTGCTAGGTGATTGATTGCTCATTAAATCATTGCCCTATACTGGCAGTAAAGCACATTTATTGATAGAATCAATAATTTGGTGGTATACTGAAATTCATTGCATGATTTCTATACTTTGTAATAACTATGTTCTCCCAAATCATTAAATCTGTAGGTCCATTTAGTTACTTTAATAATTTATCTTCAGTGTTTATTTCATAATTAAATGATCAAAAGTGATTCTGCCACAGCTAATTTATCAGTTTGGTTGTGTTTATATTTCTAAAATGTTCTTTAACTTATTGATAAATGTCAGATATTTTCATTTTCTGAAATTGTATCTTTTTTAGTTATTTTAACAAACTTTTTATGCTGTATTTATTTTGAGGAACTGTTGTTATGTTCTGGTTTTTGAAAATGTGTAATTTGCCACATATGATACGTAAATGGTTTAAATGTGTAATTATGTTTCACGTCTTTGAAGGCAGAAATGTCTTTAACTACTTTCTTCTGTATCTTTTTATGTATTAAACCCACATTAAACCATTTATTAAAGTATTGGTATTATGTAATTCAATTATTTAATTTAGTCAATCATGTGAATCAATTTAAAAATATAAGTGAGGCATCAGCTAACTTATACAGACATTTTTATATTTCCTCTTATCTTGTTAATAGTTCTGATGGTAGTGAGTGTATGGATCTGCACTGACATGAAAGATAAATTTCTTGATAACAACTTTCCACATTATTGGTTCTGAACAACACACCTGAGTGAAAAGTGTTTCACTATAAACTTGCATGTAATTGTTATTCCCATAAACCATAAGACACCATTTGTGGTCCTATCACAGTTAACATAAACATCACATTCTCTACAATGCAGCCATGTCCCTATGAAATAATGTCGCACATTAATGGGTGGGTGAACTGACCACCCTTATACTCGCAACATTTCCCTATGATTACTCAGTCAAGTCTGATTCACAATAAGTGGGAATGGGAACTAGAACTGAAACAACAAAGTTATAATATGTTTATTACAGTGTAACCATTCACAAGGAAACTTACCAAAGACCAGGAACGAATAAGGAGACATATCAAGTTTTAAATTTTCTGTTCCTGGGAGCAGCAATGGCATAATGGATTCATATCATGAGTTGCTGTTTTCGTGATAGAAATTATTCACAGTGGTGTGTATTAAAACTGCCTCTCTCTAGTCACAGGCTTGAAAATATAAATCAGAGCAGCGAACAACTGAAAAAGCATAGCACAACAAACATTAATGTAGACTGTTTATTACAAACATATAAGGATAAATATAGGAAGAAGAGTCACAAATAGTAATGATGTGGCTTTTAGAAGATGTATATTGCATCAAATATTGAAGTTGATTAACCTGCATTATATTGGTTTAATTGAAAGTAGGTGAAAAATGTCATTGGTCAGTCACAAACAAATGACATCCCAATGCGCCAAATCAATTTTCCATGTTGCTGTCAATAGAAATTGCTATTAGCATTCACTATTGGTGTATTGTGAACCAAACATATGTCTCTCTGCTTTCCGTTTTTGCTCTGGTTCCTGTTCCCAGTTTACTGTGAACCAGAATTTATATAAAATGCAAAAGGGATATTACAGGTTATTTACAGAAAATTCAAGTTATTCATTTCATTCTCCACTCAATATACCAATTGTATATAGCATTTGAATCAGAAACATTGGAAGCATTTTAGAGGAAATAAAAAATAATGAAGTTTTTTTCATCTAAAACATTTTTTTGGGATTGGGAAAAACTCCTTAAAAATCTTTGCCTGGCTTAATTAAAAAGAGCCAGGTATTTAAGTGCTTGTGAAATATGATACTTATCATGCATTTCGTTTTTTAGTCTCTGCCTCCCTTTTTGTCACACATAGCCACTCTCCCACCCGCCCTCCATAGTCAGCAAAGTAATAATAGGCTCCTCACTTGTTCTATATGGCTGGTATTTTAGGGACCCATCTTGGCTGTAGTTTACAATATTTAAGATTTTGAGAGACATTTCTGTAAATAACTTATGAAATGCCTGGTAATTTCATTGGAAGATAACTGATTATTGAATACCAATTTTTCTTATTTTTGCATTACACACACTCAACATGATTAGTAGTCTGAACACAAGGCTTCTGTCTATACAATGACTATTTGTATGGCCTTAAGCTGATGAGACCAGCCTGACTGTTTGCTCAGCATTACACTTTGCCCATAAACATCACACAGTTCATGGTGAGCTTCAGCAATTCCTCTTCTTTCGCAAGATCTAACCCAACAAAACAACATGCTCAATAACAAGCTGAAGCTTCTGCACATGGATGACCTGTTGAAATATTGGCATCTTTGTTTTATGAACAAGTGGCCCTTACTTTTGAAATGCATCTTGTGAAATAGCTAATAGGAGTTCCAACCAATAAAATGTTCAAGCTAAGAAGTGAAAGATTACTAGGAAAATATAAAAAGCATCTTAAGCCATTCTCTATAGCTAGCTGTAAATGGTGGGCTTTTTAGGGAATGGCAGTATAGTTCATCCAAGGTGAAACGTAACTGTATCACATTTATACGACGAAAGCCCAATGTTGTAGCTACCTATATGCTCTAGGTGCATCAAGAGGTACTGTTTGTAATGTACCTGATACCCAAGTTTTCTTACTCTTCCAAGACTGAGTGCAGTAAAGTAATTGTTGATTCCACACATATTGTACTTAACAACTTTTGGTCTCAAAACTCTTAAAAGAAGAAATATTTCCAAGTGAAAACTAATGCAGATAACAATTTCAAATATCACAGTTTCTTTCACTAAAATTTCTTAGACTTTAAGTGCCAATAAGAAAGCAATGATTGATAATACTCGGCCATATTGCCAACTGTTCAAGTTCTTCTTTATTTATGACTATAAATCTTTATCTCAAAACTCTGCCAAACTTATCTACTCAGAGATTTTAACATTTTGAAAGTTTACTTCCTTTATTATTATATTTTATGAAAATGAATTGTAATATATAGTTTATACATGCATTTTCATCAGAATTGATTACAAATATTGAGAGTATATTATATGGTTATTCTGTAACTATATGTCATGTAAAATCCTGATGTTTTTTAATGTAGAGATAGAATTTACTACAAAAATAAATAGTGCACAGGCAGTTTATAAACTCTTAAAACGTGATGTTAAGAAAGATTAAAACAAGAACTTTTCTTTGATATGTAAACAAATGTGAAAATAATACAATTTGTGTTAAAATTATTGATCATACCACCTATGTGATTGTAGCTGCACTTGAACTGAAGATACATGTGTTGGTTTTTAATCACACATGTGATTATATTAATATACTGCAAATGCACACTCTTCCAGAATTGCAGACACCTTAGGATTCAATTTAAATTTAAATTTAGTGCTAACATCCAAAGAAAAATTGTAACTCATTAAAATGGTAAAGGTTTAAATGGATCACTCTGTGAAGTGGTGAATTAACACAGTCACGGCTCAGCAGACCTGTCTACGGTTACTTTCAGCTGCACAAATCTTAAAATTTAATGGAACAATACATTCCACTACTGTGTTACAGTGTAAATATATGTGGTTATCAGGCAGTGGGTTTGAGTTCTGTTTCTTTGAACAAGTTGCCCTGGTAAAATCCTTTTCAGAGGATTCTTTTACTCTGGACAGGTGAATATGGTGTAATCTAGATACAAAAGGATGGATGTTCACCTACTGCATGCTCACATGCTGCTTAACATTTTAACTCTGCATTTAAATAAAATTTAATCTTTTGCAACTCTGGTCTATTTAAACCATTTCATTTTGTTTGTTTAATGGAGATCTATCATGTAATTTTAGAGGGTCAGGCCCCTTCTTTAAAGTTGCTCAGGGGGCTCTGTATGTTAGGGGGCGCAGAAAGTGCCTTGCCCCCACCCCCAAGTTGACACCAATGACATACAGATAATTAAGGCAAAGCTTATTGAAGTATGCAATAGAACAGCATTTAATCTACAGTTTTTGTTATTTATTTTTTAAGTGCCTCATTTCACCACAGTTTTAAGATTTTTGTTTCATGCAAATTATAATGCATTCCAGCAGGCAGGATAACTGACAACACACACTCAGATGGTTGAGATATCCTGCCTGCTTGGTATTACACATTCATACCACTGGTATAAAGAATGTTACCAACATTGTACATAATTTTTATTTCCTTTTATTATTGATAGTCTACGTAAAACTAAGATAGTTTAGTTGTTAATCCCATTTGTTAAATGTTAAACTTATTTTGTTTTATTTTCATTATCTGCATCGACAACCACATGAACATTTTTTGTATCTCAGTCTAAGCTACTGTACCTAAATGGTTTTTGCATTGAGTGTATAAGCAAACATGTACTTTAAAGCATTTATTTAATTTATTGTTTCTTTAGACTTAAACGAGCATGTTTTAGTTTTAACTGCTTTCATTTTACATTAAACATCTTGCTGAAAATAGATAAAAGAACTCTTTTGGGGAATAAACATGACGAAAAGTTAACATTGTTCCCTTAATGCAATAGATATTCATGGCAGAATCGGAAAAGAGAGCGTACATTCTAAAATGCAGTGACACTGAACTTGTACATGAAGAATTATTTTCTTACCCACTTGCAAGGAAAAGTGTGCTGTTGCCAAACTTCTCAGCATTTCAAAGAATTTTAAATCTAATAAACTTTTTCAGCATACACATCAAGATCTATCTCAGGTTTAAAAGATGACATATTCAGTATAAATATATGTAACAGGCAACTTATGGGGGAATGTAATGTTGAATAGCTATCTACATCTGAAATAATTTTCTTATAAAAATGCACTTTTTGTTATTAAGCACCTTCTTCTGGGAAGCATTTCATTATTAAACATCACATTTTTCCATTAATGCCCATAGTAAACAAAGAAAGGAATTACCATCATTTTTATATACATCACTTAGTTACCTTAGTAGAACAGTAGCTGAAAGTTAACAGCTAATACCTTACAAAAATTCATCAACTAATCAAAATTTCCAATAGTCCCTTAGTAGATTTACTAGCATCATCTAATATTTGAAGAGCCAATGGGAGAAATGATGGATGTCATTTGGAATCAATTTTTCAGAAGCAATTGAAAGTTAGAAATGCTTTGTGATCAAAGCTTAGCCATGTAGTGTGAAACTTCGTGCTAGTAAGGGGGTGGGTATTTATTGTCTCAAGTTTTTAATAAATTTCAGAATTGTTATTTTAATATTATGGTTCATTGTATGAATCTGTCAATGGTTAGTACACATTATTATTGGAAACAGCAATGAATCTCAGATATAAATTACAGTGAAATAATACATTTATGGTCATGTCTTTAGTTCTCACTGCTGTACTGAGTACTTTGATTTTTCTTATCGCTTGCTCTTTGCTTTTTTGTCTCACAAAATGATAGTTTCATATAGAAATCCCTTACTGCTGGGCCGCAAAACTTTATCAAGACTTGAAGGTCCCTAAATTTTTCAAGTGAGAGTGGGATGAGATCTACAACAGAGTTTAAAGGATATTCTTCATAACTGCTCAGATTGATTTCCTATAATGAAAGATAAATATTAAAATCACAATACTAAATATTTTGTTTTATTTTAAGAGTATGAAATGAAAGTAACCATCTTACTGTTGTACAAATAATAAGGATCAGAGAATTCTCCAGCATTTAACTCGGCAGCTGTACCTTCAGCTTCATGGGGACATGGGGGGGAGGTTGCTTCATTGACTAAATCTCCCATGCACCGTTGTAAGAATTTCGGAATTGAACAAGAGGTTCGTTCTCATGTTGAGACAAAAGCTCTTTCACTGGGGAATAGCAAAAGGACACTTCTTCTTGTACAAAGGTGATAAAAAACTGGTCCAAGATCTCAGAACTGCTTGATGTACTCCAATGACATAAAACGGAGAAGGTTTCTCCGCAGAAAAGTGGCTCAGCCAATGTTGAAGAATTTCATCAGGTGTCTTATTGTTAACGGAGACCATATTGCAGCCACACTCCATATAAGAGCGAGCTCTATTGGGGAACATTACTTTAACTGAGTTCAATCCTCTTGTGTTATTGACGACATAATGTAAGAATCTGCAAACAGTTATAATTTTTATTCTGCCTGCCACATGCACCACAGATGCTTAACTTCTGGTTCCAACTTTGAGAATATGAAGTGGTGCAACATAGATGAAACTTTGTCAGATCCTTTCCCTCCAATGGTCTCATTATAACAGTAGAAAACAGAATCACTATTAGACAACATGAATGTTTTGGAACCTTGTGTGGTCCAAATCTTGTCTACACTAGTGCTGTTTTATGGTGTTTATAAACATCAATCCAAATAAGAGGCATTCTGCTCATAACTTCTTATTTCATTAAATTCTTTAAGAAATTGTGATCTTTGTTCAGCAGACACATTTTCAAAATATTGTAATCTTTTACAATTACAGTCTAGGCCAACCCCATGAGATAATAAACACATTTTCTTCATAACCTCAAACGTTCTGTCATAGATTTTTCTCTTGTTACAAGACTTTTCTGTGCTAAAAACATTTTGAATGCCATCTACTTCACCTTCCACACTTTCCATATAACCATCTTGCTAATAAACAACACAGAAACACCACTGCAATTACAAGAACCTATAATTTACGAATTGCTTTCACAAAATAATAATTATGCAAACAAGAAACTGAGAACAATAAAAATAGGTTGCAACAGAGTTTGCAAAGAATACAGAATAAATGAAACAGGTTAAAAAATGAAAGTCATAATTTTTTCCTATGCCACAACTGACATCCAGCATTTCCATTCATGGGTATTTTTCTGATTGTTACTACACAATATCATTCTTACTATATAAAGCTGTATGTGCATCCTAAATGCCATAAGTTATGCATGCCACTCTTGGTTCATTTTCAACCAAAAAGTGACATCGATCATTTTTCCCATTGGCTCTTCATTTCATTATGATTCCCTTCTAGATCTTTGCAATGCTAGAGATGATCATTATTCACAGTATTACTGTAAACAAGAAGCTTGGAATCATTTTACTTATCTTCAAATGTACAACAGTGCTTTTGGCATCAAACAGTGGCAACTAGAAGAATGGTATTATTAGAGAAAGTCAAAATATGAAACTTAATATTTTAAACCCTGCTTGCTAAAATTAATGGAACAAAACATATTTTTACATTTTGTGGTGTGTATAATGCAATGTGCAGGGCAAAATATTTTATATTTTATAATATTTTGATAAATTCTTCATATTTTATGAAAATGTTCATATTTCTTCATATTTTGTAATTGTAATTTTTTGCTTTTCAAATAATTTTTTTAGCAATGAACCAGGCTTTCCAGATATGCTATTTGGGCAGTTTTCTGTGAAACACATTTAGAAAACCCAAGCCACTCTTTCCAAGTCAGGTACAGTTGAGAATATGGAGCATTTCCTCTATGTCATCACATGCAAAATTAAACATCCTCTATTCTTGAAGAGTTTTTATTTTTGCAAAATGGTGCTTTTAGTGGCATGCTCTAATTAGAATTAAGCAAGGACAAATCAACCAGTAACTTCTTTTTATTTTTTTTATTCTAAGCTTAAGGGTTTCACAATGATTAAAATGTATGAACTCCATATAATTTGTTGTCCTTCATTTGATAATACTAAATACAGATAAAATCTACAAAGCCTATTTTTTTTTTAAACTTATGAAATGAAGCTGCTCCACGTTTTGACTTTAAAATATATATTTCATAATATTTTGGGATTTTTTCTTCACATTTCCATATTTGGCAAAATTTTCTTATTTGCCTGTCTCTAGTTATTACTTTACACATAAACTTAAGGTACAATAAAAGAGGGAGGGGGAAGAGCAAAATTGCTGACACCACTTGAAATACTGCATCATCCAATTTTTATTCTGTCAGTAGCCATATTCACCTAATTTGATAACTACCACATTACATTTAAAGGCAATCAATGTAGAAGTTTACTTTAAACATAAATCCTGGTAACAAACAATTTTGATTTGAGCTTGCATATTTTTAATGGTCTGCTGAGTAACATTCTATGAGTAATTTTTTTTTTTTTTTTTTTTTAACTTTGCACTGAAGATTGAAGATAAGTGTAAAATTAAATGACCCTGTTAAACTAAATATTGGAGATTCCAGATAAAAGGGATACTGTTTATTATATACAACTAGGTGTGTAACACAAAACATTTCTATGCTGTACCAGGCAAACATAATGAAGCTCAATTTAAGTATCATATAAGGGATTCCAAAAGTATTATACAGTATTATGTTTGCCATGTTTTTAGTCTAGGATGTTAGCTGCATTACACTTGTTTTTGAAACACATCACTTTTTGCCCTCAGAACTTGTGTCCAGATTAAGTCATAATGATTTAATAGTTTATGAATTAATAAGTTTATACTGTTGTTCAAATTTAATAATTTCTTTCCAGGTGTGTGCAAAATATTAAAGATCTTTTGGTATTTTACACGTTAACCAGAAGACATAAAATTACATGTGCAATAGTCTTTAATTCATAAATTTTTTATTGTGATAATGTTTCTCCCAAATAGCACATAGGTGGTATTGTAATTGATATTGGCTCATATTTATAATGCATTGGAACATTCTGTATCCTTTGTTAAACTTGGATTAGAAAATAGTATAGATGGATGATAGTCAAATTGCAAACTGTTAAAGCAACCACTCTGTATATTAAGATTTTATGTTAATACAACTTTTGAATCAAAGTAAGTTTTCCTAGTTAGGTACTTTTAAATCAATTGATACAAATTTATTTTTTAAATAAAGTAAAAGGCTGATATAAGTTAATGTAGGTAAGTGTGAACATTTTAAGAATTGCCACTCATTTTTTAGTTTGTTTTGTTCCTCTTACAAAATCTTGGAACACTTATGAGAAAAGAATGAAGGAGGTGTGCACAGTGATAGGGAATTGTAATAGGTATACAGTTTATGCTCTAATGAAATAAGAAGTAACAGAGCTGACATAGGTAGGCTACGGGACACAACCAGATATCAAAGTATGCACAAATTTAATGTTTTTAAATTGTTGATGTTTAACTTCATTTTCACAGAAGGATTTGTATAACATGTTAAAAAAAATGAGATTCAGATCTGTTGTTTAGCAAAGCAAAAGTTATATGCTCAATAGAGAATTTGTAAATAGAAAAGTGCTAATGAAATCATAAGGTTCAATGTTTGTTGCATTTATGTTCTATGTAATTGTTACTTTAGAAGTCATTCATGCTAATCTATAAATTAATAACTAGCACTGCGTTATTTGGTGGTTTATTCTGCAAAAGTGTTTTTTTTTTATTTTATTTATTTTTTGTGGTTTTATTTGCATAATTTTATTGGAACATTCACTGCAAACAACTATAACAAGCTTTGTAAAATGATGACATAATGTAGAAAAGAAATGGAAAAAAGGAATGGACATCCAAATTTGTGTTTGCTTTGTTTTCCATTGGTGCACATCTTGAATAACTCTTTATATGTCGCATATGGACCAATATAGCTTTGTATCAAATGGTTTCTGTCTACTCATTATTTTCCATATTAAGTTGTACTCTATTGTTATTTGCAATAAATTATGTTTTGAGAAAAATTTCCAAGAAGTTTTCATTACATTCTCTTACCATTCTATGTTAATGAGTTATAGAAATTATTTTTACAGCATTGCATTTTCAATGTAAGCAGTTTGCTGGAAGATGCTCGCTACTATAATGTTTAAACATTTAATGAATTTCACCAGGCTAACATCAGCAGCTAAGGATAAACATCATGAAATATAGTTTTAAATACCCTACAATATAATAATCCTCTTATTAGGTGCAATACCTCTGAGAGATACCATTTATGTGTCTGGCTGTGTGCTGTTTTAAATTCACCTTAAATGTGCATTTTTTGTATTTTATTATGCTTTTATTTATATTATTTTAATATTACATATTTTATTTTTCAAAGCATTGCAGTACATCACAGTATATTTTAAAAACGTAAGTTGCAGAAAATAAACTAATACAGCTAACATATTTAAATTGGAAATTGTAATAATATTATATTGAAAATATAAGGGTAAACAATAGTTCTTATGAATTTCATGAACATCATTACAATTAACAAGATATTTTAACTAAATTTTAGCACATATCTACTTGAGAGGTTTCACTGCAAATTCTCAGCACACTTCTTGCAAATCTGCTCAGCATGCTCCAAACTGTAGTATAGTAAGTAGGGGAAGTATTGTATTCCACCCAAAAATTCGATACCGAGATTTCACCAGAAATATATATTTTGAGACCCCTGAATCCAAAAAGAGCATTTTTGGAAACATGTACGTGTGTGTGTCTGTCTGTGAACAGCATAACTCAGAAACGAAGTCGGATAAACACCAAACTTGGTATTTAGGTTCAGTAACTTCCAGAGATGTGACACGAAGATTTTCAAGAAAATCCCCTCACCCCAGACTACCCTTTACATTGAAAATTCTAATTTTCTCAAAAATGGCTCTAATGATTTTGATTAAAATATCATATGTTTAAGATACTTTCATGACAAATAAAATGTATATCTTGAATTTTCTGGGAATGTCTCCAAAAGTATTCTTCATTGTGAACGACTTTTGCATAACTGGTAAACCATAAGAGACAGACAAATCGTACTACACAAAAAATGTAGATCGTGTTAAAATACACAATTTATCTCATACATTTTTTTTGTTAAGTGAACCATTTTCAAGATATTGTTTGTTATTCCCTTAAATTTTTCAATACTTATTTTCTCAAATGGGAATTCGTTATTCATTTTTTTGTCTTGGATATGCAAAGAGTATTAATCTGTGGCAAAGAGAATGGTGCTGCCCCTAGCAACCAGCTATTAAGATATATGTCGATACTTAAAGGCTACAGTATTTCTATATTGCCCTTGCAATTACAAAACAAGGGGAACATAGTATGCCTTAAGATATAATCAAATATTTTTAGAACTGGTCGCTATGTGTAAAATGTAATTCTCTTTGCATGTCAAAAGATCGTTTCTACAAATGTTTATCTCGATTAATATGAAATAGATGGAGAATAAGAGTTTGTAAAAATAGTTTGTACAAAAGTAGAGAAAGTCATGTGAGTGTACCACATCAGATTTTTTATTATAGGAACAGTTCTTACAAAGTTTACATTTATTTTCCATAGGACTAGAAACAAAATCATCAATTTCTGTAGGCCGAAATTTAGTGTACTGGTTATTCCCTTTATAAGCGTGCTCCTTTTAGACAACTGATCAAAGTATAGTACTCTCAGGATTACTTTTTCAAGAATAGCCTCCTGATCTTAATTTCATTTCCATTGCCCAGGAAGAGAATTTGAGCATTCAGTGCAAATATGTTTAGTAGCAAAAAATACCACTCTGTGACAATTTCTAGCAGCACCATATGTGGCGCACATTTTGTCTAGCACATCCACTCCAGATTTTGTTTCATTATAAAATGTTAGCATCTCTGGCTTCTGCTTTTCACCAAAGTTTTGATCAATCCATCCCAAAATGTTGACTGGATATCACAAGAGCATTCTTGCCTTGCTTAGGAATGTAGAAAAAAAAAAGGGTAGCCTCTTCTTTAAACATATTGGAATTTGAGATCTGCCCTTTATATTGACAAACTCCACTGGAAGCTGTAGCTTATTTTTCTTCAGTGTTCCAGCAAAGGACCATCTCTGTTTTTTCAGATCTTTCCCAAATTATAATCGCTGAACCAATTATCTGCGGTGATGTTTCTTCCACTCCTGTATATGTTGTGCCAATCATTTCACATTTGAGGGCTTGTTGCTAATGCAGAATGGTTCAACAGGCTGTTTTCTGGCATACATTTCAAGATTGTGAGAGTAGAATATTTTGGCTTCAGCCAAAACATGGACTTTAATTCCATATTTATTAGGCTTAGATGGAATATACTCCTAAAATGCATCTCCCTGTAAAACTACCAGCATCTCGTTGATTGTGAAATTTTCTCCCAGCGAGTAGCATTTTTGGCAGTTGCCGACAAATGTGAAAATGTCTCACTGCTGCAAGATGATCTAACTTCTTTCTTCGCCAGAAGATCTGTCATCAAATCTAAGGCCACAAAGATGAAACCTGAAAGGCTTCAGATTCATTACCAATCAAAATACCTGTATGTCAGCTCCATCTGTACCCAATAGCTCTTTTAAAGATAGTCTACTTCTGCGTAGGACTCCTGCCAAATATAGAAGACATATGAATGCTTTCATATCTTCTTTTGTTGTCAAATTAGTATCTCTTTCATGGCTGAATTTTTTGGTGACCCCGCACCACTGTGTGAGCAGTGTGATGCGCCCTTAACGGTGCGTCACATTTTAGCAAAGTGTCAAGTTTTAGCACCGTTGCGCATTCATGTTGGTCTGCCTGTTGGCTTAGCCAACGTTTTGGCAGACGACACGCGTGCTGTAGAATGTCTTTTACGTTTTATCAGTGACATTGGCTTTAGCCGACGCATTTGATGCGCTGAGCGTCTTTTGACTGTGTGATTTTATATTGTCTTTTTAATGGGGCATCTCCTCCCCAATGGACATCTGGCGCTCGTGTCCCTTGCATTCTACAGTTCTTGACACATTGTTTTACTGTTTTATTGACTATGCTTTTAGTGTGTTCGTTTTTGGAATTTGGTGTTTTGTTTTTTACCTTTGGACATCGCGGGTTTGTGTCCCGTTTTTAATTATGCAGTTTTTTTATCAGTGTTTTATTTTTGGACTGTACCTTTTATACTTTGTAAGAGCGCTGATGACCTTAGCTGTTTAGCGCCCTTAAACCGCATCTCATCATCATCACGGCTGAATTTGTGTTGTATAAATTCAATGTACTGTTTGGTATATGTTATGATTATATCTAGTATATCATTTGTTATAAGACAACTCCAACAATCTATAGCCATACCAGCAGCTCTTGCTTGATCCCTAACTCCAGGCAGATGAGTAAGCAAATTCTGTGATCTCCACTGCAGAGGTCCCATTCCCCCCCCCCCCCTTTTCTTCAATTTAGCAACCCCATCTTTTCCAGTGAACTGAGGATTAGCATCTGTGTCGTTTTGAGAGGAATGAGAATCCTCTTCATGGGCTTGTGCTGTAGCTTCACGATCTGTGTAACGTTCATAATCAAGAAAATCATTATTGTCTTCATTTTTATCGCACAGTATTGCCAGGGCTTTCTGTAAGTCGTTAGGGTTATACACATGAATGCTTCTTGTTTCTTTGACTTACACACGTAAAAACGTGATTGAGAAAAGAAGGCTACAAAAACAATGAGTTACCTACATGAGTGGGCACAATGTATTTTACAGATACCTGTGCTTGATAATGAAATGAAAAAAAAAAAAAAAAAAAAGACAGCTGGCCAATAATGAACCAAGAAGTGCTACAGTGTGTCTTAGGAAGCTATAATCAGCTGCAGTCACTTCGCATAAATTGTTGTCTACAGGTAGAAAAATGTGGGGAAGGTATCTCTGAGATACAATACGCCTGATGGAGGGTTAATATTGTGTGCAGTTCGTTATAAAGGAGCTTAAGGAATTAAATTAATGTTGACCTTAGGAGTTTTAAGACCATTTTATTTTTAACATATGTAAAAGACAATGTGTTTTCAATTTAGGTGGTAGAAGTTATGTTTTTGTGCAGCATGTAGTTTGGCACGGCAGGTGTAGCCCTGGGACTGTTCCACCAACAGTGTCAGGCAAGGAGGGAAGGGGGAAGGAATCTCCATATGGTGTACACTTTTATCCATCTTGTTTGTATTTGTCTCTGACCTTGGAAATCCCTCTCAGTTCCCCAAGAAAACTTGGGGTTGTCTTCCATATCAGTTCCTTCGAACTAAGTGGACTGATTATACCAAGTTACATTGCTCTTAAGCAATTACTTTATTGATTCAAAGTTACTAGCAGGAAGTTTCAATTTAATCATACAGTATAACAGATTTACTCCACCTGTCCTAAAGTGTGTGCAGTAATAAAAACTATATTTGCATTAATCCATTCCATTATCTTCTGTTCTTCAGTGTAAAAGTAAGAGAATGGTTTGCAGATTATGGACATTTTAAAGCTTTTGTGGTCATGCTTATCACTTTCTGATAAAAATGGTTTTAAAGCAAGTGTGGATTTACTAACAGTAGAAAAAAGTGCTCTCACAACCTCACCAATGTAAAAGATATTTAACTTACAAAATGTAGGACATATTTTAAAAGCACCCTCAGCTGACTCCTGAATCTTCAACCACTTTCTGCAGAGGTCTCTTGCTTTATTTTATATATTTGGTGATGAGATTTCATTCACTGGGGTGTTTAATTTTTATGTTTCACAATAAGTGATCTCTCTTAGATGGTTAATTCAATAGCTTCCTGGATAACTTTTACTTCCCCTGTCCCAAAATAATAGTTGTATTTCTGGAATGGGGGTTTGGCATTCACCTAGATACTTCAGCAACTTCTTCACTTTCATGTTTTTGGGTAGTGCTTGTATTATGGACCAGGTGTATAAACGTCAGCATGATATTGTTATGGAATGGTACCTGTGTCTGTTCAGTTCATTTGCTTCTGACTTGTGCAGAGTGGCTATTCCAAAATAATAGTGTCACATTTTTTAAAGTAATTATTTATTGACAATGAGTGAATAGATGTATAGTACAATATGGTATACAAAAAATTACCAAGCAAATGTTACTGGCCAAGTCCAATGTCTACACTTCCAGCCATTCTACTTGGCACACAACAACATGGGCAGCATAACAATATCGGAGTCACACTATGGAACTCGTAGCTGCTGGCAGCTGCTTCTCCTGATGTGAGCCAGCCTTTAGCAACAACCTAAATGCACTGGATCCTGACTTACAGTGTCAGAAATAGTTGTTTAGAGTCTCTGCAGGAAGGTCCTTGAAGGCTTTTGCAATGGCAGCAAGTGTCTATTGTGGTTGGGGCTTCTTGATCCTGGAGAGATTGTAGGGTATTGAAAAAACAGATCACGCACATTCAGATCTGGCTGATTCTGCAGATGTATGGGGAGGCAAATGTTAGTAGCAGTGTCAACAAGTTCAACATCTGATAGGATAATATGAGATTTTGCATTATCTTACAGAATATAGATCAGCTTTGATAATGGCCATGAAGGCCATTTGGACTTAACGGCAGGTAAGCACTTTTTCAGTCATAATTTTTCAGATTTCATGTTGTGTAATATTCTCCACACATTTAGTAATGACTGTACCCAATACTCTGCTTATACTGGTTCCTGATATGTGAATGGAAAAATTCCAATTTTGCCATCAAAGTACTAGAACTTCCTGTGAATTTCATCATGGTAGGGGATACCTCAGCCACTAGAAATATAACTTCCTTAATTCTTCACTTTTTCATGTTCTATGCGGTTCAGTTTCTCCTGCTGCAAGGTAAAACTTCTGTTTCACTTCTTGCACGTAAAACATTTTTTTGTCAATGCTGGAGCCATGTAATGGTCATCTTTTTGAAGTCGTCTCCAATATCTTCTGTTGATTCTGCTGCCACGTGCTAGAATGGTTGACTACGAGATCTTTCTCTAAGAGTATGCATGGGTGTATTTTAAAAGGATAACACCAGTTTAAATCGACTGAGAAATTTAATATGATCTAATACTAGAGCTATTGAAGCTCAAGTATTAGATCTGGTGGATCTAATACATAAAGAATGAAAATGATTATGAATCGTAGCACTCAAAACTATAGCAATTATTATTATAAGCAAACTTTGCAGTATCAGTTTTACAGTCTAAAATAAATTAACATAAATTAGAAGCATAACTTGCCCAAGTTGCTAAAATGTTTACTGGCAAAACCCCTTGCAGCTACCACCAATAACTGATAACCCAGTGTGGTCATAGGTGCTACGAACTACTGATCACTATAAAAGAAAGGAAGACGAGACCCTAATTTTAGCAATACATGCTCTTTTATTACTTAAGCTCCACCTACCTTAGAACTACCCCATCATGTTTACATCCTATGTATGCATATCTGACAGTTATTATGGGGTCTTCCCCTTTCTCTTCTACAGAATTTCTACGTGACTGTTCAAACATACTGAATTCAATGCTTAACTGCATTCCTAGAACTTTTAAAGTAATGCATTTGCTATTTCGGCTTTGTTAATAAGTTTTTCCTTGGACAAATCTTTCAATTCAAGCCTATTGCATTACACATTGATTTAATATACAGAAATTATTTATTGCAATTATTTCTCTATCTCACTATCATTTCTTTATTTATTTATATCTTCCTGTCAATAATTATGGTATCAGTGGATTTGGTCCAACATATCTTGAAACCCTTCCCTCACAATCAAAATTGTAAATGTTTCTGTTCACCTGTCAAGGTCAGTATTAGTTTTCAACTTTACAATGTTGTATAACTTCTGCAATGTACTGTTGGTTTGGACATTTCCAAATAAGCTCAAGACCTGATATTTTTTCTTTGTTGCAGAGGGTTTCATATGCCTTTCCTGGTCTCTGGCCTTTATATTATCAGCAACAATAGCAACATTCCTTACCAACATCTTGCCTTGTTTACTAATGCACTCAATGGTTCTTCTAATTACAGTTACTAGCTTAGTACTTCTCTTTAATGCACCTCATCACAAGACACCATTGTTACTGGAAGGAAGTAGATGATTGTAAATAGCTCTCTGCTGTTGATCTCCTATATTCAGTCATCCCATTTGAATGATATACTCTGTTAATGCTTCAAACACTGTCGACTTTAAGAAACAGTCAGAAGCAGGAACTGAACTGAATGGCAACATGAACATTCCATAACATCGAGTTTACACTGTTTAAGCACTTGATTTGTAATACAAACAATGCATATAACTTAGAAAGGAAAAAGTTGGCTTATTTATAAATATAACTGTTATTTTAGAATAGAGGAAATATAAGTTTATTTCCCAAATGAAAGATTACAGCAGACATCTCATTTTACTTACATGTAACATGCTTCATATGTTCTTAAAATCTGGTCTTCATCTGATTTCACATATCCTGGATTATAAGGACTGTGTAAATGACATATTTCAACAGAACACCCCTAGTGGAACAAGTCACAAATGACAGAGACTTGTATTCTTGTAGTTTAGGTTAAGTATGAAATATTAATCGATAAGAAGCACTTTAGTCTCAATCTAATTAAATCATGAGCAGTGCCAACTAATGCTGATATAACATTCCAGAAAATCTTGTGCGACTAAGTAGGATTTTGACTTTAAGTAAAGGAAAACAAATAAGTATATGATAGTAGTCATAGCCTTCAAATGGAAGAAAAGCTTTTTTGAGGTAAGCTCAAGATTTTCTGTCAGAGAGCCAAGTATTAATAAAATCACAAATAACATGTAAATTAACGCAAAGCTAATTAGCTTTTAGGTTTATTTTAAATTTCTCATTTTTATGATGCAATTTCAGTCAAACACTGAAAGTTTCCATGGGATTTAATATAATTGCCTAGTTTGGTTTTCTTCCAAGAATTACAAAACACATGTCACATCAGTTAACTAGATTTATCCTTCCCACAACGTAAACAAAATGATTTGTTCCCATTAATCACTTGTATTAGCTCCCACCAGATAGCAGTACTCTTTATTTGCAGTGTCCCTTTGTTAGCTGGAAGCTCACTAAAAGATTTTTGATGTTGAATTTGTTTACTGTAGCCAAATTAATGTCAATTTTTTTTCTGGTCTATATTGAAAACATTTCCAACTAGTTTCCATTGCATTCCATTATTATTCAAATATCTGTTGGTTATATGTGTCACACAAAGAATAATGGTGAAATACTTGTGTTTCCAATAATTAAATTTACTGTAAAATTTATTCTTTAAGGGACATTTATTACATTCTGTGATGCCATTTAGAACCGTGAGCTTTAGACTCTAAAGATATTTTTTTCTCTGCATCTTTTCTGTGAAATCATTTGTACAATTTTCTAATGGACTTTCCAATCCATCATAGTTTTCATGTACTAACTACATTCGACAATGGTAAATCTTGCCATGTATCTGGTGCATGCCAAACATGACGGCCTTGGTTATTATGGATTGCAGTAGATAACAGCAGTTGCCCTAAGCTGAATAGAGACGACTGTGCACACGATTTTGTTGATCTTTGAATTACTGTGACAATCCAATAATCATTTTATTAACATGGCCACAACAATAAATTAATCATTTTGCTAATTTTATTTATCAGCTAGTCCAAACAAGAGAGAGCATGATTTGGAGAAGATTCTACATGAAACTAATAATCTCACTGTTAAACAGATCCAATATTAAATTGTATTCACTCTTTAATTTTAGCTAAGAAATGTATAAGCTCCAAAGATGGACTTTTTTTTCTTCTTCTTTTCTTTACTTACTAGAAAGCTGCTTGTTTTGTTTTCTTATATTGATGTAATTAAGTCTAACACTTTTGTTTTCAAAATAATTATTAAATGCACACTAAGTTTTGGATGTTACAGCTAAGTTGAATGTATAAATCATTATTAACTTGGCCAACAAAAAACAGAGGTAGCAGCTATATTCATTGAGGCAGCCAGGCTAGCAAACACCAATACAACTAATGGAATTAATTGTTCTTCCACACAAGCTATGTGTTGGACATGTTGCCATGGTAACTCAGTGGGTAGAACAACCGGACGGAGACCGGGAGATCTGCGGTTCAAATCCCGGCTATGGCATTGAATTTTTCAATTCTCTGATTCTATCTTTCCAACCTTGCCCAACACACAGCATGTGTGGAAGAACAATTAATTTCATTAATTGATAATAGTGTTTGAAACTATGAAGCCCGGGACTTAAAGTACTTACGACATTGTAAGTCGCCATTAGGGTATGTCATCTCAATACAATTTGAGATCTCCTTGTAGTTTACCAGGAAAAGTGCAAATCAGTTGGAGAATTTAATGTCGTGCTGGCATGTTGCCATGGTAGCTCAGTGGTTAGAATAACCGGATGGAGACTGGGAGATACATGGTTCAAATACCGGCTATGGCATTGAATTTTTCAGTTGTCTGGTTCTACCTTACCAATACAACTAGTTTACATGTAGATGAAATGCATTTTACAGAGCAGGCACAACAAACCGTGGGCAGCAGTTAAGCATTTTGTTGAAAATGGACTTTTAGATACGTAAATGAGGAGCAAATATTCAAGAGAACCTTTGTCCTTCTAATGTTCTATAATATAAGTAGACAGCAGCCTTTGTACTTTAACCAACATGATAATCTCTTTAGAATTTAATAAAATCAAATTAAACTAAACTCTTTATGTAAAAATTTGGACAGAGTTGCTTGACTGAACAGACTTGACACAGTTGATTGGAAGATAATGCTTAATTATTGTTGCAGTCATTAATTTTAGGAAGACTATGCAAATAGCATGACCTCATCTGAAAATGACTTACAAAAACTGTTTGTCTCCTTAGAGCTGTAAATAGAATCTCCCTTTTATTTTCTCCACCATTTTAAGGCAAAGTGTTGAATTCCAAGCCAAAAATGTTATCTAGTGAGTCCACAGAAGATATCTGCAACAAGTCTGACAGTTTAACACTGATGATGGTATAGGCAACATTAGCTATGAAAAATGTTCAATAAGTAAGTTGTTAGTAAAGCGAGTTCATTTGATTTGCATTGTGATTTAATAATATCATTTGTGCTTCACTGTGTACCACTTTCAGTTTTTGATTCTTGGACCAAGCATGGTATTTAAATTCTGCATCATTCAACCATGTGAGAAAGATTCCTTCCACACAAACTTCAGTTTTTATTTTCTTAAAAACACCTAAAACTATTTTAATTAAAACACGTGTTTCAGGTATTGGCAATATAAATAAAATGAATATTCCATGCCTGTGAAGTCCTGTACATTAAGATTTAATTTTCTATAATTTTATATTACTGCAAAACCGAGATAGAGATAGAGAGAGAGAGAGTGTTACTAAGGAAAAATGAAGAGCTCATTAAAACATACAATTAGTAGTGTTAGCTATTCTCAATATATTCCATGCTGTTTTATTAAATTTGTCCAAATATAAATGTGTCATTTGCAGAAAATACTTGAAAAGTTTGCTATTCTTGCTTTTTTTTTTTTGCTTTGCAAGAGTTTGTTACTAATACTTTTGAACTTATTCCCCCTATGTTCCCAATAAATATTAAAGTTCCTGATGTTGTATGTAAATACCTATTTCATTTTGGGGCAAAATGCTGTAATATAGAAAAATTACTTGATAATGAATGCCATAATATATGGAATGCAAATTTTTAATGGATAGATAAAAAAAAAATATTGCATGTACTACAGCAGAATATTTTTATATTTGTTGACAAAGTCTATCTTGATTGTTTGGTCCTCATTTCATAAAGGATTGGTAGCAATAATGGAACAGTTTTAGTCTCAGAAGTTGTATTTATCTAGTACAACATTAAATTAAATAGTCTGCCTTAATTATCACATGTTTAGGGGGAAATAGTTGCACCTTTTACAAACTAATTTGTACTGGTTCACACTCAGCAAAAAGCAAGTATATAAAGTGCTGAGTACATTCTTCTGAATGAAATTTCAGCATTCTGATAGTAGTAATAGTCGTCATCAAGATACCAGATACCTTTCCTTCTAACTATGGTTCATTGATTGTTTTGCATAAATATAAGTTTCCTAGCAAAGAATTTCCTCAGAATGACAGTAACCACTCCTGCAGAGAACATGAAAGTCAGCACAAAAATACATTCATTTATCTTTGGTACCTCTTTTTCCATTGAAGGCATTATTATTAGCAAGAATAATACATTTAAAAGGCAATATATTAAAGTCAATAAAATGATGGTGATCTATTAGTTTACATTAAAAGATTAGATTTACTGGAAGCAATCACCACCTGATGACTAAGTTAAGAATGGAGTACAATGTTACTCAACTTACAAGGTGAGATGTACTACAATATTTTTTTATGATAAAACAAGTCTTTTAAGCCTTACATTTGTCAAGTAATCAACAGTTTATACATAGATTGGTCCAAAATATAACTGATAATATTGTAGGAGTAATGAAGGTAACCAAAACAATATTGCTTAGTACTATTAACTTTGTTGGTACCAGTCAGTTTAGTAGGTGGATGTACATTCTGGAACAAAATATTGGAAAGGAATCTTTTCTCCTTTGTTATAAGTACATAAATACCAAAAGAAATCTGTTATACTGATTGACAATAAGGCAACAGCTTATTGAGCCTTTGGCTGAACTTGCTGTAAAAATATCACTGTAATGCAACATTTTACAAACAGCATGTACCACCCTATGAATTCAGTGGCAATTAATTGACTTTGAAAATCTAATACAAGTTATTCTTATGTTAACAGGTTGAGGAGTACACAATCTTAAATTATGAGGTTTGTCCAAGAAGAAATCACACTTTCTCCAAATAGCACCACTTCCTTTTTCTGCACTTCAACTGGCTTCATCTCCTTTGAAGTAATTTCCTCCAATGTTATACATCAGTACAACTGTTGGAAAACATTCTAGGATGCATTTTAATTGAGTGGCCTTGTAGCAAATCATCTTTTCTCTCTTTTAGGGCCAGAAATGATGTCTTTTCAAGACGTATTTCATCTTCAGAAATTAAAATGCTAAATCTGTGGAACAGAGAGGTTAGGGTCCAATATTTATGTGCTCCTTTGCAAAAAACCCTTGAACATGTTTGCTTGACTGTGCTTCAGGCTTCTTCTTTCTTGCCGCCAATGCTTCACAACTACCACATAAAACCCTTTATTAACAGGTTATTAATACTCCCTATGTTGAAGGTATCTTTAATAAACAGCACTATTGAAGTAAAATGGAAAGTCATTACACCATCTGCGCTTTGTATGTTTTTCAAAAGGACATCCTACCTATTTTAAACAGTTCATTTCACCACCATTAGCTTTTTGCAAAACTTTTACAATTTATGAAAACGTTACTCCAGAAAATTGTGGCAAGGGCAAAATACTGCTTCATTTGAATGAAACAGTGTAAAGTGATGTAATAAACATTTTGCTTTTGGCAAACCACTCTGCCCAGTGCTAATAAGCAGTAAAGCAAGCATTGATGCGCTGGAGAGCTATTTCAAAACTTCAATTTTATTTTGGACAGATTTCGTATATAAAGGCCTTAGGTTTAAACACTTCAGCAACTGTATATATTCTGCTAACAAAACCGTTGCTAGAACAGATTTTATTTGCAGCTTAATGAATCGAGTTGGTAATAATTTCTTTATTTTTGACCAGTAAGTCTCGTGATAAACTGAATTGCAAATGGTAATTGCTAAAGATGGTATCCAGATGGAATTATGCAAATGTCTTTCATTGTCCACCATACTTCTTAATACACTTACAAGATTATGCAGCTCTAAAGCGAGATCAAAGGCATGCACAAGAAGGGAACGTGAATTAAGGGTTCACAGTATTAACAACAGACAAATTAATATTGGTATTTTGAATATGGTGGCTGAAAGGCTTATTAATTCCAAATATATACTCATTCAAAGCTAATAATTAAACATTCAATTTTAGAAATTCTATTTACTGTTTAGGCTTATATAAAATGTAAAATAAAATTCACATTTTATTGGTTTTGGTATGTTTTGGTTGTTAAAAAACATCACGAGTGTTTAACAAAACATTGCATTTTCTCTTCAAGTTTGTTTGAAATTATTTTGGGTGGGCTTACTGCAGAATATTAAAGTTACGAGTTTGAGTCTTCCGGTTTTGAAAGTTGTTTGAAAACTAAAACAATTTTTTTATAAGCATTTGATTAAAAATTGTCCCGTATGTTATATTTCCATTAGTGTTTATTCATCAGCTATATAGTTACATCTTTTTGTTTGGAAGACTAAAATTCTGGAAATCTTAAAAATTTAATATTCTAAAGATTTTATTATATTTTCAAATGTGGAGTAAATACTTTCGCATTTACACACAAAATTTTCAACCACCTTTTTAGCATGATATATAACAAAATTACACAAAGTATACAGGGAACATCTAAAAAGTTTAAACATTATACCAAAGGAGCCTTCTGAACATACTGTTCCATAAAATTACAGAAAATGTACATGCAAAACAGATGGATCACCTTATAAGGTGTAGCAAAAAAAGTTCTACTACTAAGTTGCAGGAATGGGCAACCTGTATGACTTATCTAGCAGCAAATATTATACAAATGGAAATTGAAGCGATTGCTGTGGACAGAGTCCAAATGTAATGACATCCCACCTTTTCTTCATCCCTGTCTTAAGCCACAATTATAAAAGACATTTTTTTAAAATAAATTTCTATACAATGAATATAGGATAAATTGAGATCATCCCCCCCTCCTCATTATGTGCATGCCTATGAGCAGGATTAATATTGCACTTACTGCCTTTTTACTGACAGGTTATTCTTAATGTGCAATACACCAACTAAGTTTTTTCTAATAGGATAACAATATAATTATACTTTTAATTACAGTGCACTGTAATTGATCCTAATTTATTTCTCTCTTTATAAATAAAACATATGGTTTTTGTTGAACTGTTTAAACTGATGAACATTTAACTGTGGAATTGTTCCTGGTAAATTAAGATTGAAACAAACCAGGATAAGAAATCAAAAAAGATTTGATATTTAACTCTAGATTACTAATAATATATCTGATATACTATGGAAGTTATCAATACTGCACGATTCCCCAAAATGGTTGTATTGACACAAGCTTTTGATATGATAGTAAAGGCACTATTGCCTCAGTCATTATAATTATCAGTTGGTTTGTTCAGCAACAGTGCCCATTTGATAAACATAAGTATATGTAGTTTGATTTCCAATATTATTAAATACAAGAACTGTTATGTAACAGTCTACTGTAATAAATAATAATAATGATGATGATAAAGATGATAAATGTTATGGCTTGCTTGAGTGATCTATGGTTTAGAGATTATGTGCAGTTATGACTTCAACTATTACATATCTGAGTTTATGCTGTTACAAATTAATATTCTAGTGAAAGTAGTTGAAACTATGTTAGAAGCAAAAACAATTTAGATCCAGTTTTACAGAGTGACTTTATCAATATTAGGTTTTGCTTTATTGGGCCTTTTTTTAGGAGCAGCTTAATTTTATGTGCTAAACCTTTAATTAATAAATATTAATAACATTAGTTTAATTTTTATCCCTTGCTGTTTGATGACAATACTGCTTACTATTAGCTGACAACAGTTTTTACTGCTCTTGCAAGATCGTAATGTGTCATTTGAAATACATTCATTCAGATGCAGCAGTTACTATACCTTTAAGAGGAAAGATACTACTGTTTGTCAGGCAAGAGGGTGCTTAGTGAAAAGAGGAAATCAAAATCAAAACCAGTAATATTAAATCATAAAATGCACTCAAGGAATACCTAATGGAAGCTTTCTAAGACTGGATGTCCACTGGAAAAGCAATATATTCAAACAAAATATCTTCAAAACAAAAATATTGGACACATTCTTGTTTCATATAGTCGCAGACACTTTTTCTGTGTCATTTGAGGAAAACATGGTCATTATATTGGGTTAAGTGTCAGTCTGCATGTTTTGAATACATCCTGTAACTTGAAAAAGAGGCCTTTCTATGCTTATGGAAGAACTGTGAGATGAAAATAATTAATTTTATATGAATTGGATGTATAAAGTTTTGTTCACCATGGAAAACATAACAGAAAAAATTGAGATGTGAAACAACAAAACTGTAAGAGCAATGTGACATTGCAGAGAGATTATTAACTAGTGTTAAGGTAAGTTCAGTGAAGGAAAGCAAGATGTATACATATACAGCAGAGCATCTCCAGTTTGCTTCAGGTAGGATATAATTCCATATACTTTCCTGTTTTGTAACATACAGTCTATGAGAGTCTGAGGCAAGCATCTTGGTCTGTTTGTGGCTGACTCATACAATCTTAACTTTATCATTAGGTCTTAAAGGCAAAAAGTTGACTTGTCTCAAAATTTCTTGTCTTTCTCAGAGTGTGGACAAATTAAATCATAAGAGAGAAACTGCTAATTACCAAATTGAAAACAACAGGTCAAAATGCTAGCCTGAATCTTGAAACTTTACTCAAATAAACAAAAATTAGTTTTTACAGATCTTAGCTTGTCATGTTTACTAACAAACGCATGTAGTATGTAAACCCAAAGGCCAGCATACATGTTATGCTATCAAGTTTCATTCATTTCCACAGTTACATTGTAAACACATATTTCTGTTAGGCACCATTTCTTATGATTAATTGTTTTGATCACTTTGTTACCCATGACAATTTCACAGTTGCATTTTGAGACCTCCTATATGTCCAAATTGACTTTGAGATTGCAACATGTTAAACTTCATAAATTTTATACACATATACAACATATTTTATACTTTCAACTAATTTGCTAATTTTAACATTTATTTTCATAAAATGAGCAGTCATTTCTTTCAATGTCTAATATGCTCATTAACTGCAGATAATAATTTAAGGATTTTTATACTGATAACATTTATAGATTTCCCTGCAACAACTATTAAGAAAAAAGGATAATCACATTAGTCATTAGATATGTATATCTGATTCATTTTTCAGTGCATTTAAAATGGTTAGGGAGGGGGGTGAATTAAAACAGAGTGTCACATTGATTACAACAACCAAAAAAATTAGAATTCTGTTTCATTTAGACCATTCCATCTTACATTAAAATGACAATTTAACATGCCATCTTGCTGAAGAACATGGATACTTATCACAGGAGTAATATACTCCAAAATGCTTCATACAAAAATGCACTGAATAAAGAATGCCTTTAACTGGACATGGATTGTGATTCTAGATGTCATCTGGTAAAATGTCTGGTATAAGATGTTTGCACAGTTCATCTTCACTGTTCACAAATATGACTTTTCTTGATGTGTTTTCGTCCAACCTGAAACAATATAATTAAGCTCAAAAGAAAAAGCGGACACAAAATAGGTGTACTAATACTATATATTCTGTTAAGTAGCTTTTCAAGATCCGTAATACACCACAGACACTTCACCTTTCTACAACTAATACTTGTGGACTGTTTATAGCAGTCCAATTACATCACTTGTGCCTTTAACTGTTTTTCTTCTAATGTACCCTCCATCTTAATACAGACATTGATTCAGCATTATCAGTAGTAACTTTGCTGAAAGAGATATCAGGCTAACAGACTGAAAATCATTACATCATTGTATTGATTTTCTATTGGCAGTTTTAGTTTCTGCATCAACTGCTTAAGACCATTCACTATTCTCTGTCACTGCATAAAGAAAGTGTTTACTTATACTTTTACTCAATAAAAATATTTGTTTTTCCCTTTTTTGCAAACAGCAAGCAAATGTGATATTTAAAACACCTTTAAAAAGACTGCTTATTTTGTTATTTATGTACTGTCTATGTAAAGCAGCAGACGGAATACGATAATCTAATAGCTATGCTACCAATTGAGAAGTTACTCTGCATCCACTGGACATAAATCTATGACTAGCCTCAGGTTAAAGCTACTAAACCACATAACCCACTGTGGTTCCCTATGATTTGAAGATCTAAGCTTGTCTTCTAGTCATTTCAAGCATAAAAAAAATGTAATTGCGAATATAAAATAGTGCCACTAAAATAACCTGTTAATCTGAATTACACAATCTAATTTAACCTATCATTACTTTGTGTGCAAAGAAATATACACATTTTCAGAGACAAAGTCTACATAGGAGTGCAAGAGTATAGTCATGCTGTGGTATTCTAGACTTTAGGGATGAATTTCTTTATAAACAAGCTTTGAAAGTATTAATGTACTAGTGTTATGTTAGTGTATTTCAGAAAAATATTCTTATCTCTACTCACCATCCTTTTATGACCGTCCAGCATCCTGAGAATAATCCAGGGGCATTTAAAACTAGGCAGACTCCTAACCTTTCTGGATAATGACGGCTAAGGAGCCATATTAAATTCTTTATCATTTGATAGTCCATACAACTTAGACCAAATTCTTTTAAATCGAATACTATACAGAGGTTGTCTATAACTTCTTCAAAGCATCTTTTGCAAGCGTCTTCCTGAAAAAGCAGCAATTAAGTTTCAAAATGTTAAATAATTAATTTTCAGATAACAATCAAACACAAACAAGACTATATAATACTGGAACTATGAGGACCCTGCGCTTATCTGCCATATCCAGCCATTTTCCGATTCCCCTCTGAACAAAAAGGTGCCCTCAGCATGGTTTCATCTCCAACCACATGACTGCACCCAGGATATCTAACTCTGCAACCATGCGATTAACCTCACCACTATTTCCTTTCCCCACCTCTCTGTTTGAAATCTTTTCACGTGCAAACTATCCTTTCCTTGCCACATTACTTTAAAATAAATTAATTACAATGCATTCCTTTCACATGCACACCATCCTTCGTTTGTCCCATTACTTTAAAATAAATAAATTAAAATGCATTCCTTTCACATGAAAATTATCCTTTGCTTGCCCCATCACCTTAAAAATATGTATTCTTGCCACATGCAAACTATCCTTTCCTTGCCCCGTTTCTTTAAAATAAAATAAACTGTATTGCTTTCACATGCAAACTATCCTTTCCTTGGCCCATCACCTTAAAAGATGTATCCCTTCCACGTGCAAACTATCCTTTCCTTGCCCCATTTTAAAATAAATAAATTACAATGTATTCCTTTCATGTACAAACTTTTCTTTCCATGAATCATTCCTTTAAAATTAACTGCATTCCTTTTATGCACAAACTATCCTTCCCTTGCCCCATTGCTTTAAAATAAATTACAATGTATTCCTTTCACGTGCAAACCATCCTTTCCTTGCACCGTTGCTTTCAAATAAATAAATTACAGTGTATTTTCTTTCCTTGAACCATTCCTTTAAAACAAATACCTAACTTACAATGCATTGCATAACAAAAGGGGAGTGTCAAGCAATGAGAAACCCATCACATTATTGCAAATTTTGATTCCAATGTTTTCTCCCTCCATTGTGGCTAAGGCTCACTCCTCCATCACCTCTGACCATGTGGCCTACACCAACTCAGTGGTGGGGAAGCATTTTGTACAGAGGGGAGTCGGAAAATGGATGGGTATGGCAGGTAAGTGCAGGGTCCTGTTAGTTTCAGTATTGCCAAAGACTTACTGTAATATGATTTATGACATGCCACAGCTGTCAAAGCTGCAATACAGATATTTAAATGATTTCATTACTTACAAGACAGTATACTATGAACTGTGTAAGTTCATCTATATTCCTGTCATTAACATTGTGATTCTTGGCTGGAATGTAGATAACAGGTCTGCCTACCATATCACGATGGCGTAGCACCCTTGCCTTATTTGCTTCCAAATGCTTCTTGATAATAGGGTTATCTTCTGTTAGGGATGCTACACCATATTCCTTACGCCATTTGTTGGTTTTCAAAACTGCCTATTGAAGAAAAAAATTAAACTGAAATCTGAAGTTCTTGTTTAAATACTATGTTTTTGCTTTAATTATCACTTCATGTTATACCTACCTGAAAGGCTGCATCAGTAGTTTTAAAAGCCCTTAGGTACCTCCTAAGAGAAAGTTCATTATGATATTGAGTTGGATCTGCATTTGAAATGAGTTTCATTCGTTCTTTCAGATCTTTTAAGTCTGCTTCATTAACTGGTTGTGGCTCCGTTTGCTCAGACATGCCTGAAATTAATCAAGGTTAAGGTTTTTAAAAGTCAGTGAACTACTGTATACAAGAATAGTAATAAATAACCACAACTCCCGTAACCTTTCGGTTCGGCGCTAATTGCTGCGTGGAACCAATACTTTCACATATGACAGCTACTGAAGTCACGTTCATACTTTTGAATTACAAAATGTCAAATACATATGTTCATTTACATACTAAATTTCTTTAAGGCGTTCAAGACATATTGTACAGATTTCATGTGTATTTTATGTACATATGCTGCAAAGAATAAAATATTTTCATAACCTGTTTCTCTAAGAACTTACTTGAATCAAAGTTATGAAAGAACCACTACACATACGTACGAATATGTACCACAGTCAATGTACCACAGTTTTATCTCAACCGGTTACATAATATTTAATTCTCAGTTGGCATGCATGTAAATTAGAGCAATAACCGGTTGCAAAAAAGCTTATACTCTGGTGTTCTGTGCTTATACTTCCTGTTCCGTTTTTAGATGTCAGTGTTGTGTTGTGCTTGGAAAGAAAGTTTGCGAAGTAAGTCTATTAACAATTTATTGCATGGTGTGAATTTCTACTCGTATTCGGTGGTATATCTGAATTTTATTGAAGGCAACGAGCATTGAAGAGATGTACAGCGCCCGCTAGTTAAAGATTTCATTGTCTTAACAACTGCAGGTAAGCATTTTCGGCTGAAAGCTAACAGCTAATTACTGTATAATAAACTTATAGATTTTGGTTTGTTCTAACGCAAAAGCTAATAGCTCTTGGCCAAAATCGCGTAGGAAATTGGGATTTTTAAATGGCTAGAGAGTAGATGTTATGGTAATATTGACAGTGATAATTTATGTGCGATATAGCATAGTGTGTGTTGTCCTAAAAATGATACAGCAAAACGTTTAAAAAAAAAAAAAAAAAAAAAAATACAGTTTTCTTGTCCTATTTAAATCTTGTCAAATGATTTCTCATTAACCTCCTGTTTTTCACGTTTTTAAAATAGGTTATATCATATATTGTTCTTTCGAAAAGCAATTAAATTTTGAAATATTTAGACATGGCATGCTGTTTTGTGACACAAAAAAAATCTTTGCTACATTTACTTTAAGTTATTGTGCCATGAACATCTGTTTAGCCACATTAATAATATTAATGTTACATAATAAACAAGGACAGCTCTATCTATAACAATTCTTGAAACGAACATAGCTGTTTTTTTAAACTGGACAACAAACTAAGAAGCACATTCATTAATTATGATACATACTTTTTCTAGATATGATACAGGTAATGCCAAATAATGATACATTTCTGTATGTCATGTCTCTCTGCTACACTTGTTAACAATTTTATTATTTATGTTTGCAGTTTGAGTCAAACAGTTTGTAATTATAACTACGAAGTAATGTCATTGTAGTCTGTTGATTCAGATAAAATAGTTTTAAAACTAAATGAAAATGACATTTCTTTAGTCAGCAAGATGATGATATAGGAAAACTGCCAGTCCCTTATGTGGCAAGGGTACGGATAACATCAGGCTAGGAATATATTTTGTATTAAACATCCCAATTGATGTTTTGGAAAAAAAAAATATTTTGTTTGTTTTGAACACTGTGTTCCAGATCAAGTTTTAAATAATTCTCTTGTGTTAATTTTGTATTGATTTCTTGATGCTTTTATGCATAAATGTTATATTTAGGGAAAACATTTTTGCAGCAGTTTTCTTATTGTGTTTAATTGTCAATAAGCCTTTCCAAAAAATAGTACAGGTTTCTTGTTCTATTTAAATCTTTTCCCTAAAGGTGAGTTGTCCTAAAAATGATACAGTAAAATGTAGATATTGTAACTTGCCTTGTCTCAATTTTAAGGCTTAAAACCTGCATCTCGATTCCATACTGTAAATATGCACATGTAGCATTTTTAGGATTTTCAATTGTTTCTATTTTTTATTGTCTTTGTTCACAGCTGTAAGTAACTGATCCTAACATTTTTGTGTATATTGTCACAACTACCAGACTGTATTTTTAAAATCATACTACTGCTTTTTATTCAAGATTCAATTTTGTATCATTTTTAGGACAACTCACCCAATGTTATACATTACCATGATTAGCATTGCTACATCACCGCCGCCACCACCACCACCACCACCACCACCACCACCACTACCACCACCATTTTGAAATTGAGTGAAAAAGTTCCAAATTTCAATTACAGTGCAGTTGTATTCCTGTGTTACACCAAATTGCAGACCTGTTAAATCTTTAATGAAAGAAATCTTTTATTTTGTACTTCCTCCTAAAAAAGAGCAGATGTAATTCGTGGAGATCTTTGTAATAAATAAAATATACAATGCTTCACTGCTAAGATTATGTTATTCCAATGTTACAAATAAATTACTGTCATTAGTGCAAAGAAGCTGTGTGGCAAACAAACAGTAAATGACATAAGGTGGTCATGCCATTATTTGCACCAATCTTTGTTCATATATTGAAATGCAGTAAAAGCTAACAAAGACTTCTGAAGCTGTGAACGTACATTTTGAATCAGAAATGCTTTATAATAAATTTCCGTAAAAATATTGGTGTATTAGTGCTACAGCAGATAAATATTTGACCTGAAATTTGTTCTTAAACCAGCTATCCTTAGAAAACTTGATTATTCTGAGATTCCCATTTGCAGATATATGGTAATTGTGAATTTAAACACTTGCATGTATATTTAGATAAAGAATACTGCTTATTTAGGTAATGTCTGATTAAAAATCAGACATTGTTACACAACAGAATAATATTAATGATGTGATGATAAATCTTTATATAAAATTGTGTATATCTCAAAAGGCTAAATATAGATACAGCATATTATCTGTGAGTTATTTAAGATAGATGCAACTTTTCAAGAATTTTCAAATTACAAGCTTGATTGTTATTGATTATATAACTCTTTAGCAACACAGCATGATTTTTTTAGTTTTATGAATAGCTAAATAATATACATTAATGTTTTGCAGTGAACTAAAACAATGGACTTCCAGAATCGTCCTGGAGGTAAAACTGGAGGAGGAGGTCAAGCATCATGGTCCGAGAGCAACAGGGATCGCAGAGAACGCTTGCGGCAGCTGGCTCTTGAAACTATAGATCTTAATAAGGATCCATATTTTATGAAAAACCATTTGGGTAAGTTTTATGTTAAGGCTAATAAGATATCTGTTTAAGTTTTCGTTGTGCCAGAATTCTAATATTCATAGTTTTTTTGGGTGATGAATAGTGGAGAATGCACTGATTATAAAATTTGACAGTGGCAATAGAAGGTGTGTTTTTAGGCACTTGTAATAATAGAAAGTATGCAATGTGGCTTATTCTGTAATAAGCTGCAAATTTTTTTTTGTAGGAGGTACATTTTATGAAAATAATATATTTACGCAGTTAATATTTTTATCCAAAACTGAAACTGTAACTACTGTCCATTCCAAACCAGAGTGCCTCTCACTGTAAACAAACTCTTTGTATTATCCGCATGAAAGTAGTTCACAATCCCCGCCCTTAATGGCTGCTTGTATCCCTTGTTGAAATATTGTTTCAATCTATAAAAAGGCGCCTGCGTGAGAATCATAGTTCAAAATGTAACCTGAGGTAACAATCGATTTTGTAAGTGTGCAGAAATGAACATTTTACTTACATTAATCACAATCCTCGGGCAAGAGTGCAACACCCAAATCCGAATTCTCCGAAGATGACTCAGCTGCCATATCGGAATCAGAACTACTCTCCAAAATAATGACAAGCTTATCCACACCATAGCTTTGTCGCACACAAAACAAGTTCCCACATTTGTTTCTTCTATTCTATGTTCTATTATATCTGTTTATATTCCCTGCACGCTTTGGTTACATTTCTCATTGAAACGCCTGTAAAATCAGATATTAGTTTTGTAATATGGACTAATGCAAGTGTCGGGTATTTTTCTAATAGTTGAATATATTAAGTATTTGTTTTTCGCCACTTTTTAACTGTTTCCCGCTTTGTGTTTGAACAGTTTATTTGCACTACACACACCTTCCTCTGTCATGAGAACTCAAATACCAACTGACTAAATCACAAGATTTGACCTGAACTGAGCATATGTGTGCCAGTGTATTATGAATGCCTGTTCGCTTATCATATATCCTGTATTATGCAAAGTGTTTATTCGGTACTCAGATAGCATCTCTGGGAATTCATTGCTGCATTTCTTGTATATGCATACAGTTGGTATTAACAAGCATGATGCTCTCTGCGTTAGCGCAACATCAGGCGAAAATCATGTTTTGTAATCTCTTAACAGTTGGTATATATGCATTACCTTTAGCAATGAGTTTTTATGATAACCGCAATAAAATATGCAGTTCTATACCTTTCCTGCCCTAATATTTCATGATACAATACATGTATTAGGAAACTGTTTAAGTTGGCATAAGAGTGTGTTCCTGGGTTTGTGACAAGCAGAAGCACGTGCTTTTGTTTACATCAAAGGGAACTCTGGTTTGGAATGGACAGTACATCAACAAAGACATGTGCCTGGGATTTCAAATAGTTTTATTTTCCATACTTAAATATGACTACAGGATTTAAAATGTGGACACTCACAACCCTTGAATATATCATTACAGGAGGCTGTGCATCAGTATTGCAAATTAGTAAAATATGTATAACTATATTATTTGAGATGTATAAAAAAGTAACTCTAAATGCTTTTACTTTGTAGGTGATATTAAAACCATTGCAAAATGTTATACAGTATCGGGAAAAAATTTAAAAGTTTGGATTATAGTCTGAGAAAAACTTTGGAAATGGTGTCTCAGGCATTTAGGCATACATATTGTAAAGAAAAGAAAGAAACGGAGAATGCAGAAAAGGGAAGAAAGTTATCTTTCTCCCTACTGCTCCTTCTCTTATTTATCTATAATATCACAATTGGCATATGCTGTTCCAGGTTCTTATGAGTGTAAGCTTTGTTTGACACTCCATAACAATGAAGGAAGCTACTTGGCACACACCCAAGGAAAGAAGCATCAAGCAAATCTTGCACGAAGAGCAGCAAAGGAAGCTAAAGAATCACCACAACAAGTAAGCTCAACTTTCATGTTTTTTGTAATATCTTTAACATCCTTTAACTATGCAGGTAATGTCAGACAGCAAAATATTATGCTGTTACCAAGAAGTGATCTGACTTAACGTCTGGACTACTTTAGTATCTTCAATACATATCACTTTCTTAGATGCTCTTGTATAATCAAGATCACTTCAAGTGTTTCCTTCACATCAAATATATTTGTGGATATCTGTATTTGTAGTCCATTGTACAAATTTGTATAAGCTCTTTACTATTATTGGTTAATGTATTTGCTCTTTAAGGATTATTGGTTTATTCACTCTTTCATTAAAATTACCCAATAAAATCACATATTAGATTGAGTTGCTTTTCTAACATATTTTGTATTTTTTCATAAATTCTTTACTGTTTGCTGCTTCTTCTCACGAGATGATATACTGGGTGGCTCAATGGATTATGACGGTTTTCAGAACGCAGCTGTTTCTAGCAATTTCTAGCAGTTATGGCATTGTGGCATTCATTTAAAAGTCCAAGTTGCAATGTTTCTTTATCACTGAATTGTATATTTGGAAATCATCCTTGAGTTTCTTTGAGCAATTTTCATGAAGTAGTCCACCAATGATAACCCTTTGGATGATGTCGTCCTCTGTCATGTAGTAGTTACTATGCTAGGCTCTAGTCCCTAAGGTCGCAGGTCAAACCCGGCTGAGGGTGATGGATTTTTTTTTTTTTTTTTTTTTGGCATAAAAATCCTTAGCATGGCTTCCATCGGAAGAGAAGTAAAGTCTGGGGTCCCATAGATTTACGGCACGTAAAACAACCTCAAGCCTGATAAAGAGGTCTCTGAGCAAAATTACCAGTCTTTCATGCCCAGTGTAGAATGGGATGCTAAGGACCACAGCAGTTAAAGAGCGTCCATAAATAAAACTCAGTTTTTTTCCCCCCCTTTGGATGGCTCCTATTTCCCTGTAGCTAGTTCAACAGGAATTTAATTTTGTTTAGCAGGATCCCAATTTCTCAACAAAAACAAATTTATAAAGGATGAGTACGACTCTGACCTACTAATGTTAACCTTAGCATTCTAATGCTTTGTTCTTGAAAACTTTTCTTTACTACCATCAGTATCCCTTCAAATCACCTCTGTACCATGCCAAGAGATCTCATGGTTAAAAGAAACTCCAGGATAATCTCTAAATTTACAATGCAGCAATAAAGAAATTTCACAATTTGGATTTGAACCCAGGATACTTTTGAATAATTGATTGCTATGTAACCTTCCAAACATGCAATTTATTCTATACAGTGTGAATAATGGGATGTTTGAAAAGTATGTATTTGCTGTTATACGATTTATTGAACCTAAATCAATCTCCTACGTTCAGAGAAGATTTAGGGTAGAATTTGATATGCCTTGTGTGACCATATTTATGTTTTTAGGTGGGAGGTCAGGATTTTAGGAAGATGCTCGATTGAGGTGTGGTGTTAATTCCTCGTCATAGCTTGAAACTCCAATGCTATCTTGGGACGATATCTTGTTAAGAATTTAAAGTATCTTATCTGTTATTTTGCATTTGTTTTGACTGCACTTCACCTATATGCATTGCCACTGTCGCATGTTAATGGACCATATTCTGTCCCGAACGAATTGATGTCTTCACCACGTGGCTTCCAGAGTCCCCATCTTGTTCCAATCACAGAGAATATAACATCTCCTTGAGATGCAAAAACAAGACCACCCACAAGGCGTTGGTTAGGAATTTCCAAGCTTTCTTCCCCCTTCATTGAATACAGGCATCTGGTACAGGAGAGGATCCACAGGTGCCTATTTGCTGGCCTGACACTTCTAGGTTTGCCATGTTCTTATCTACACAATTCCTACAATAACTTTCATCAGATCTGCATGCTGTAATATTATAGCACTTATATTTATTAATTATGATGAATAAATATACTCACGATTTGGCCGTTACTATTACAATCAATCATTAACTTATTATGCGATAGTAATATAGTATAAATGTACGATGATAGCATTCAATGTATGGTCTTAGTGATTACAAAAGAATTCCATCCCATAACACCATTCTGCACTGGGTGAGTAAATTCAATGCCATGGGCAATGTTTGTGATAAGTTTGTTGGTACTGTGTGCAGAGTATGTATCTCTCAAAATGATCGCAAGAGTAAGAGAAGCAGTAGTTAGAGGTCCAACTCACTCTGCTAGGTTTCATTCAATTGCTTCGAAATTGTTGCTCACTGCGGTGGTATTTATGTTATATTTATTTATTGAGCCCCACATTTGGGAGCCAATTTGCGATGGTAAATTTATAATGTTATTTGTGTATGTGTGTTTACTTCATGTGGTGAAGCCATTTTGTGACGTGATTCTTTGTTAGGTTTGTAGCTCCATCTGGTGTTAGCAATTTGCGGCAGTATTAGTTTTTTTGTTTGAAAGAATGCTACTTTTATTTTATTTAATTTTGTTTCACTGTCCTCCGGCTAGCTATGATCTTTTTGGGTCGAGCACTTCTCTTTATACAGGTTGTGTAAACAGAAAGGAATCTTTTATCCAAAGATAACACTGATGAAAGAATTTGTTTTACACTTTTATTGTCGAAACACAGTCACTATCACATTTACACATTGATCTAGACACTCGCCAAACTGAATCTGTTATAATAACTTCATTACTGATAATTCTTAAATCGCGTACTTCAACTTTTTGTATAATTAACTTTACAACATTTAAGATTTTTCATAAATCTGTTACGCGTAACCTGCAAATTGATATCCGACGTGTGCCGTACAAATATTTTCGACGAACTGACTGACTGAAGGCGACGTGTACTTTACAAATATTTTCGATGAACTGACGGACTGAAGGCGACGTGTAGCATACAAATATTTTCGACGAACTGACGGGCTGAAGGCAACGTGTAATGTATTGAGATTTTCGATGAACTGACGGGGTCTACCTCTAACCTACTCTTTTTATACTCATACACCCCGATATGCCTAAAGATTATAACTGAGCTGCAATTGGCTAATAAAACGCGCCAACATTAGCGTCTATTTTTATATCCAATGAAAATTATGAATACATATGCTCTAGGGAAATGTTCCAGAAGATTCTAAAGGAAAACGCGCCAACATTACGTAACTTCCTCGTTTCCAATAATGATAAACAGCTCACATTATTGCACGCTATTATTGTCAGTTTCAGTAAGGCAGTATAAACTTACTTCCCAACAATAATTACAATCAACAAACATCTCAAATCAATGTCACATAATAATGCATATTCATACTATAATCACTCTTTACATTTAAATAATTTGTGATACAAATTACTGCATCATCACAAGCATTCACTGTATTTCACAGTGACTTAAAATTCCATCCATACAAAATTCAAATTGTCCATTGATTTAAGACACTGATAAACCTGCTCAGTTGGCATTTTGTAGGCAGCTCCTTGCAATGTTAGGTGGCTTTCCAAGCATTCTGAACAAATTCATTACTGGAGTGACGAACAACCCTGGAAGTGTATGAACAATCATTGCATCACAGAAAGTAAGAATGTTGTGTAGTGTTTCTGCCATTGGAATCATTGGTCCATATTTTTTTGAAGAAGAAATTATACAGTGAGTGTCAACCTGCAGCAATGTACAGAAATGCTGGTAACATTGGGCTTTCAGATGGATGATATTGAAATAGAGTTTTGGTTCCAGCAGGATGGTATCTTAGCTACACAGTCGTGAATCAATTAACACTTTGCAAATCCTGTTTGCTGGGCACATAACTTCTCGATTTGCTGATGTTACCTAACCAGCACAATCTCTAGATTGACAATGGCAGACTACTTTTTATGGGGTAATTTGAAAAGTAAAGTGTACTGTGACAGGTCATCATGATCTTGATGCAGTAAAAAAATGTGATGTTTAAAAAGTAAGCTGAGATTAATAAATTGCATTGTGCTACTTGTTCCTTGAAAAATAATTTTTATTTAATTCTATGCAAGTATTACAAGATGGGTCTGAAAACTATCATATTCCATAGGGTCACCTTGTATTTGCAAAATTTAAATTTAAAACTTAAGGTTATATTTTTTCATTAATAATATTATAGTTTTGTATTTTCCTTTTTCATTGTTTATTATAAATGCTACTTTATTAGTGTATGCACTTTTGGTTTATTGACACCAATGCAATTCAGAAAAATTAAGCAACTGTATATAGATATAGTTAAATTTTTCTGATCCTTGTAATTTCTTTTTAATATTCTGTTGTGTACAGGCTGGCAGGATCCATGACTTTAATTTGTCTCAATAGCTTTCCAGCAAATGTGGTTTAAGTACTTATCGTCCTGTGATATTTTGTATCATACCTCTATTATTGCTTTACAGTAGAATCAAACTAATCTCAATTAATGGTTTTGTTAAGATGGCAGATAGCTGTGAATGTCATGAATGGATGCATTGCTCCAATCATATACATAGTAGATTATTTCACTACAGTCCTTTGATTCTCCTTGTTCATAGGAATTAATCAAGCCGGTTGAAGCTTTTGTCTTACTTATTGCAGTTTGTAATGTTTCGAAGCAAAAAATGTGCACTTACATCAAAGGAATGCCTCTATTATAAAAATCTGATGTGTTACACTCTCATGACTTTCTCTACTCTTGTGCAAACTATTTTTACAAACGCTTATTCTCCATATGCTTCATGTTAATTGAGATATCGAGATGTTAATCTTATTGCTAATTTTCATGTAGATGCAAGGGGAATTGGTAGGCTTTAAGCGATACTCAAATATTTTAAGAGCTGGTTGCATGTGCAGTATTCCATTCTTTTTGCATTACCAAGAGAAAAAAAAATATATAACGAATTCCCATTTAAGAAAAAGTATAATTATTGAAAAATTTAAGGGAATAACAAGCAATATCTCGAAAATGGTTCACTTAACAAAAAAAATGTATATGACATAAATTGTGTATTTTAACGCGATCTACATGTTTTGTGTAGTAAAATTTTGTCTAGCTCGTAGGTTTACCAGTTATGCAAAAGTCGTTCACAATGAAAAATACTTTTGGAGACATTCCCAGAAAATTCAAGATATACATTTCATTTGTCATGAAAATATCTTAAACATATAGTATTTTAATCAAAATCGTTAGAGCTGTTTTTGAGAAAATTAAAATTTTCGAAAAATTTTCCATATAAAGTGTAATCTGGGGTTGGGGGATTTTCTTGAAAACCTTCATGTCCCATCTCTGGAAGATACTGAACCTAAATATCAAGTTTGGTGTTTATCCGATTGTTCGATTCTGAGTTATGCTGTTCACAGACACACACATGGACATGTTTCCAAAAAACCTTTTTTTTTTTTTGATTCAGGGGGCCTCAAAACATATATTTCCGGTGAAATCTCAGTATCAAATGTTTGGGTGGAATACAATACTTCCCCTACTTACTATATGTAGTAGAGAAAGTAAAAATGCACCGCTTTTGACAGCAGTCAACTGAGTTAAGAATGTAGATGAGTTAAAGTAGGACAAATGTTTTTAATAAGTAAACATTCCTTTCCAGAAAATTTTTGGATTCATTGAGGTATTTCCTTAACTTAAGCAATTGGTAGAGAGGAAAAACACGTATATTAAGGTTCACAAGTTATATATAAAGGAGTAGCAGAATTCACTTCATATTTGAGCAATTGAATTTAACTGCACTTCTAGTGCAATAAAAAGTTGTAAAATATATTTAGACTGCCACTGTGCTAGCATACCAGCTAAATGCAACTGTTCCGTATATAATTCTCAGCTGGAGAGAAGTTTCCATGCTTTAGGATTATTCACTAGAGCCTGCAAGTGTGAATGAGAGATTGGAAGCATGCGTTACTCAAAGTTTAAGACCAAAATAATAGAATCTTATGATAGCAACTAAATGTATACAAGTTAACATCATTGCTGATGGGCAGTTGTTTCCAAAGGCAATGCTGCTGATATAACCTAGATATTATAGTGTATGTAATGTCTGATTCCAGCAGTTCATACATTTCTTTAAACAACCAGTACAACTCATTGTCAAACTTCATATACCTCATTATTAAATTTTTGTTATTCCAGGCTATTGTACCGCTGTTTAAATTTACAACCATATGTTTTGCTGACTCCTGGCAGTTTCACATAAAATGCAGGGCGTGGAAAGCTTTTGAAACATTTATTGATTTTCATGTGCATTACTTTTGCTAGGTTAAAATGGGAGAGAATGTTCCAGTGTGCCTAAATCCTTATAAAGTTAACCTCCAACCATGGCACAACATGTGGAAGAGAATAATTTTCATAATATGAACTCAAGCTGTGAAAATGGTCTAAAATGCATCATTCATAGACTTCATCTCTAGTATGACTGAAATGGGGATGGGCCAAATCTCTCATATCACCTTCCTAGATCCACAAATGACATTCATTAACATCTGAAGGTCATGGAATTTCATTCACGCATGAGTTATAAAGTATCAAAATTTCTATAAAAATTTACTGTTTATAAATTTGTATGAAAGTACAGTGAAATACCTGTAAACTATACTGAAAGTGGTCTGTTCCAGCCTGCCCCAGAGAAGCCAAGAGTTGAACCAAAGAAGTTTGTGAAGATTGGTCGTCCAGGTTATAGAGTAACAAAACAGAGGGAACCAGAAAGTGGGCAGCAGAGTCTGCTGTTCCAAATTGATTACCCTGGTATGCCATTGTGTTTTAAGCTTTAATATAGAGTGCAGTAGAATAAAAATTGTCATTAGAATTAAAAATTACTTCTGCTTTCAGTCATGGAGACACCTGTTTTTAAAAGTAATATTAAGCAGTATTAATAGTTTGGCATGCAATTAATCTGGTTTTATTTTTCAGCAACAGTTTGAATCAAATCCACTTTCCAGAGACAAAAAGATATCATTATTATCTCAATTTCTATAAAATCAGCTTTTATAGAAATTGCACTTTTCCAGTTTTTAAAAAAGAGGATTGAATTCATTTCAATAGTTCTTGTATTTTTTTTTTTTTTTTAATTTTCTGTTTACACCTGCATTAACCACTGTGATGAATGGTGAGGTTTCTAAATAAGACGAACCATAGTGGATGCATTTCCTTTGATTTTCGTAGATCGAACTTATATACATACTAGATGTTTCTGCAAAATCAAATATCTATAATTCCAAAGCACTGTAGCAGAGATTATCTCTCAGAGCTGTCTCTGCTTCGATGTCTCTGTCAACAAACCTTGTAGTTGTAAGTTTCGTTGGAATTTATGTAGATTTGTGTAAAATGATTGATAAAATTGAGCATTGGGCGGTGAGATCTCCAATATCCTCAGGGTGTGCAACGAGAAAGATTTCTTTTCTTTGGTATGCTATCAATATGAAGTACTATTCAACTTTTCATAAGTTAAATTTCTGTTTCTTTATTTATTTTTCTTTTCTATTCAAATTTAATTGTATCTTTCCATATATAGTACTGATGAAGTACTGCTACAGATTTGGGGTACTAATGAGATACTGAGCATACTACTGAAGAGAAGAAGGTTATTTGTAGCTCCTTGGCAACATTCATTATTCTAATCCTTCACTTTTGTTTATTCCATAGCCATGTATACTGCCCTTGCACAGATTTTTTTCACATATAAGTTTGTTAATCAAAGTTTGCCATAGTTGCTACCAAAATAAATACATTAAATTTCCAAATACAAATATGGGTTAACAAAACAAATCCACAATTCCACAATAATTATAAAATAACAGTCATGATGATAACATCAAAAACATACAAATAACACAATATATACATAAATGTAACATTAAATGGAACCAATTCTGTATATCCGTATCTTTACTCAAACATGTAAGTCAAAGATATTCTGTGTTTAACCTGTATTGAACCTTTCTGCTTCAGCACAAACCATCAAATTTCTGCTCCCTCCTCTTCAAACCTTGGTTGTTGATTGCTGATGTCATTTTTATAACTTTGTAAAATAAGATTTCATTACAGAACACTTATAAGAAATTTCCAGGTTACAGAAACAACACAATATCAGAAATGAAAATCTGAAAATATTACACAATTTTAAAATTGGCCCAGTAAAGTGTAGATTCTGTTTGAATACTTTCATTATCATATATAATTAATTTTAATTCATTACAACTAATGACATTTTATATTTTTTACAGACTAGACTGGTATGGGCATGTTATTAATATAGATTCAGCTGAAAAATTCAATATCACAGCCGGGATTTGCACACAGTTCTCCCACTCTCCATGCGGTTGCTTTAACTATTGAACTACTCTGACATGAGATGCCTTGATGGTCTACCTGGAAAACAACTTGAGTCAATTGGGGAATTCATTGTCCCACTAGCATGTTGTCATAGTAGCTTGATGGTTAGGGGATTCGTCATCCTCCGTGGACTAGTGGTACCATGCTAGCCTCTAGTTCCCAAGGTCGCGGGTTCAAACCCGGCGGAGGGCGATGGATTTTTTCGGGCGTAAAAATCCTTAGCATGGTTTCCTTTGAAAGGGAAGTAAAGCCGGTGGTCCCTGTCGTAGATTTATGGCACGTAAAAGAACCTCAAGCCTGATAAAGAGGCCTCTGAGCAAAATTACCGGTGTTTCACGCCCAATATGGAATGGGACGCTAAGAACCATAGTAGTTAAAGAGCGTCCATAAATAAAACTCAATTTATTTATTTGATGGTTAGGGCAACCACACAGAGAGTGGGAGAACTGTGTTCAAATCCTGATTGTAGATTCTGTGTTTGTAAGTTGTGGTCTACTTTTGGCATAAAATCACCTGTGGGGGGGGTGGCTCAAGAATTTTGTAAGTAAAATCATTTCACCCCATGCATTACCCGAGCCTTGGTTCAAACAATAACAAGACAAGTGCCTCACTTTGCTATGTAAACAGCCTACCATATCTATGCTGAAGAGAAGTTAAAACATGATACATTAGTACTTTTACTAAATAAGCAAATACGAGGGCTGATCAACAAAGATTGAGACTGATTTTTTTTCACAGATGTTTATTACTCCAATTCAATGTTTACATGATCTTTTTCAAAGTAGTCCCCTCCTACTTCAATGCACTTTTTATAGTGTCTCTGCCAGTCCTTGAACACGTGCTGCAGACCATTCTTTGTCAGGTCCTTGAGAATCGCCTCACTTTTCTTGAGCACTGCTTCAGAGTTCTCAAATCGAATACTCCTAAGGTATGCCTTTAGTGATGGGAATAAAAAAAAAGTCACAGGGTGCAAGATCGGGGCTATAAGGTGGATGTGGTATGCCGGTAATGTTGAATTGAGCCAGAAACTGCATGACTTGATTTGCGACGTGAGGCCGTGCATTGTCATGATGAAGTCGCCACCCAGTCCGAGAAAGCTCTGGTCGTTTCTTTGCAATGTGCTTCCTCAGTGTAGCCAATACTGATGTGTAGTATGCTGCTGTAACAGTAGTGTGAGGGGGAACTGCATGCTGGTAAACCATTCCATTACAGTCAAAAAATGTGATCACCATCACTTTCCCTGCAGATGGAACAACTTTTGCCTTTTTTGGTGTTGGAGAACCTGGCGATTTCCACACTGTGCTGGCTTTTTTTCCTTCAGGATCATAATGATGCAGCCATGACTCATCACCGGTGATAATCGATTTAAAAAATGCATCCCCTCATCAGCAAAGAGACGCAGCACCTCGCAGCTTGTCTCCATTCGCACAGCCTTTTGTTTGGGAGTCAACAGATGTGGCACCCAACAAGCACAAACTCGGGTCATATGGAGATGGTCATGCATAATTGTAAACACACTGCCATATGAAATTCTTAACACTTCACTGAGGTCACGTAATGTTATACGCCGATTCTCTCGGACAATCACAGCAGCTGTGTTGATGTTGACTATAGTCGCAGCAGAAGCCGAAACACCAGGCCCACCTTGCTTAACACTGACAAGTCGGCCTTCTTTGAAGTCCTTGAACCACCTAAACATTGTTGCACGAGGTAGTGAATCTTCACTGTAAGCTTGCTTCAGCTTTTCATAAGTTTCGGTGGCTGTATGGTTTAAACAAAAACAGAATTTGATTGCGCTGTACTGCTCTCTCACGTCACCTCCATTGTCTGGTATGCGAAATGCACGTAGGGTGTACAAAATAGAGCATTACTACCTACCTATCAATACGAGAGCGCTGCCGCCTACCACATTATACATAAAAACCCGCTCTTTTCAAATATTTATGTTACAGATAGGAAACTATCACGGAAGCTACAGGAAAAAATCAGTCTCAGTCTTTGTTGATCAGCCCTCGTATATTGGCATAAATGCAATATTTTTAAAAGAAATCTGATGGGCACATTCACATGACTTTCTCTACTCTCTATCATTTGTTAGTGGGTATGGTCATCGCAGCCTTCGGATCCCCAAGCGGCGACCTTTGTGCAGTAGCCAAACACTTGTTCCCTACCCTCCCTAACCGCAAGCACCATAAAATCTTAACAACGCTTTGCTTTGGTGGAGCTGGAGAAAGGACCACGTGTTGTGTTTAAGGGATGGGAAGACCCTACTAATCGTTTACTGATGGGTTTATGGTCAGGCTTCAAAGCTTTCCGTTCGCTTTGAAGCCGGTTGGGGAAAGGATGCCCGCGACTAGTTTACACAAATTATTCTTACAAAATCTCCCGGTTGGAAAGGTAGAATCAAATGACTGAAAAATTCAATGCCATAGCTGGGATTTGAACCACGGATCTCCCGGTTCAAATCCCGGCTATGGCATTGAATTTTTCAGTCATCTGATTCTACCTTTCCAACCCTGTTCAACACACGGCTTGTGTGAAAGAACAATTAATTCTATTCTTACGAAAGTTTATTTGCCTATTTACTTCATTTTAATCTAGATAACCTTTCCAGAATTAGCTGTATTACACATTTCCTTATAGATACAAAGGGAATGGCGATACTCAAATGTTTATGAACTGGATGCTCCACGCTAGCCTTAAAATTCCATACTGTTTTCATGACATTGCGGTAAAGAATTGAAAATGGCAGAAGCTTAAAAGAATGCCTCAATATTGAACAATTCAAACCATTGTTAATGAAATATCTTGGAAGTGGCTAATGCCACAAGAAAAGTTATTTGAAATAAATTGTTTGTTTTAAAGAGATCACATTTTTGTGTAGTACGTTTTTGTCTATCGCTTAACGTTTATCACTTATGCAAGATTATACAAAATTCCTTCCAGATGAAGACTTCAAAGGCTGTTCCCAGAAAATTCAAGATATACATTTTATTTGCCATGTAAATAGCTGTAATATATGGTATTTTAAGTCCTACATTAGTTGCACCCTCATTTTGTCACGCCTGGAATTATGTTCTGCAGTAAATCCTTGTCGGTTATTTTTAGTTATTGGTTATGTTTGCAATGTTCAATTTTATTCTCTTTATTATTTTTATGTTCAAAGGAACCAAAGGGATATTAATGTATACAGTTATACAATGTAATATACATAAATGTGAATAATACAAACTCAAAATGAAAAATACAGAACACAAAATTATGTAAATGCAAAGATGAATACGGTTATCATAGGTTTCTGTATGTGGAAGTTTAAAATACTTGAATTCCTCTCCGGTATTATTAGACTGTGTCCAAGTTGTCATCCGATTCCTGCTGAACACACTGTTTGCAATAAGTAATCGTCTTTTTGTACTGCACATACAAACTTGTGACACATAGCACATGAATATTTCGTCTTCCTTTTTCTTTTCTTGTACAAAAGGAACATATCCCAGATTCTGAAATGTTGCAGATTTTGTAGCTGGTACTTCAGGCATTCCTGCAAATCTCCTAACCTTGCTTTCAAGTCGCGAGACAAATTATGCAGAGCTAATCTGGCCTGCATTTGATCTAAACAGAGTTGTTTTGCCAGGATCTTCTAAAACTCTCGTCTGGGCATACTTTTCTGGGTATTAACCTGGGAAACCATATAGCTGTTGACACCAACATTCATTAGTGCAAAAAAGAATGCAAGGGGCCACCTATTCGTCTTCCTTGAAAAGGAATTCGCAGCCTTCATTCCATCCATTGTATCAATGCCTCCCTTGGTGAGGTTATAGAATGATAGCATCTCTGACTTTTTTGCTTCTCCAGAACTTTGATCTATAGGATTAGAAAAATGCATAGATGAGAGCAGAATTACCACGTGATTCTTCTTTGTTACATATGACAATAACTAAAAGGACCACTGCTTTCCTTTGGTGAAAACCACAGGGATTTCTCTTTTATTTTTTTCTCACTATGGACAGTCTTTGATGAAGTTCTGCTGCTAGAGGTGTTGAAATGAACCAATTGCCGATAATGATGTTTCTTCCCGTTCTTTTTATAGATTCAACTAACTGTAGAACTATTTGATGGCATGTATTGTTCTGCTTAATTGGTTCAGTAAGCTGCTGTCCAACATACACTTTGTGTAGTGTCACAAAGGGCAAATATCTTATGCCATATTTTGCTGGTTTCATGAACACTCGAGAGCTGCAGCGTCCTCTAAAGGATTCAAGCATTTCATCGATTGTAGTGTATTCTCCTATAGAGTAGTTGCTCTTGCAACATGTGTTGAAATATTCAAATACACCTAATAGGTGCCAACTTGTCAAGCTGCTTTCTCTCATTTCTGCTAGAGATGTCATCAAAACGAAGTGCTGTCAAAAGAAATCTAACTCTTTTAAATGGCAATACTACTGAGAAAAATTCCACTCCCATACCATCCTTGCAATAAAAAAATCCAATTTTTCAAATGACGACTTCACAACTCCTGCAAGATACAATAATCCAAGCAGGGCCTTTATTTAGGAGATATTTGCATCTTGGAGCATCTGTTTCTCTACTGTAGTTTTCCCTGTGTATAAAATCCACTAATCAGTAAATTCCACAATGTTTTCCAACATATCCTTTGGAAAAAACATACTCCGTGACTTGACTGGTGTACAAGCTTGTTTGGCTTGTCTCTTGAGTACAGGTAAGTGCTTCAAATGTTCTGCTGCCTTGCTCTCACGTTTTGACGAGGACAGTGCAGAATCCATTTTGTTGTTTCCAAGTAAATATGGAACATCAGCAGATAAAACGGGCGATGGCATAGCTTGACTCGAACTGTTGGCTTGTTGATGTGTATTTGGATGTTCATCGGCCAATTCATCACTTCTAGAATCATAATCACTGTTTTCCACAATGCCCTGTTCATCGTTTTCATTGGTGTTCAAAATTTGTAATATTAAATTAGGAATTTTTTCTTCTCATAATCATGCTACTTTCAGATATGATGAACTACTGTATATAACCAAATGAGCGTGTTGTTGTATAAGCAACAGCTTTGCTTATCATGCATAGGAATTATTCTCAGCACCATGCACAGTTGAAATGAAGTGAACAATAAACCACAGCGGATCAACAGACACTGAATGTTGTAACAATATGGGAAGAGAGAGAGGGGTTAGTTAAAGGTTTCTGGAAAGAAGTGAGGAACAGAGTGGAAGATATAGAGAAACAAGAATTATTTCAAAGTCTGGAAGGAAAGAAAAGTTTGGAACCATATAGACAATTAAAGGTGGACTGGGGAAGGGAGAAGTATGTGGATGTAGGCAATAGGTTACTGAGAGTAGGGTGGGCCTGGTCTAGATTAAGTGCACATAGGCTACGGGGAGATAGGAAGGGAGTGAATTTGGATAGGTATTCTCTTTGTGGAGAAGCAAATAATGATTTACATTATATAATTGAATGTGAAGAAACTAAGTTGTGGAGAGATCATTTTTACCTAACGAATGGGTGAATGTTAACAAAGAAGTATTAAAAGTTAGGATAATGATAATACAAAAGGAGAGGGATATAAAAAGAATAGGAGAATAGGAGAGTAAGAGAAAAATGGTTTACAAAAATAAAGCAATATGAATTTGTTATGACCCACCATGCATAAATAACCACAGTGTTAAAATGCATGATGGACTAAAGAAAGAAAAAACAAACAAATAGCAACTCAAAGTAATGTATTAAAAATTGTAAGATTTTTGTATAGCATTATGGAAATAAATACATATATACAATAAACGAAGTTAAAATGACAGCTAGACAAAGGAGGAGCCGCTTCCGATTGTTGGCAGTATAGGCTTGCAAAAATATGTTTGAATGCAGAATGAAATGAATGCGACTAATGTAAAATAATTAGTCATTTTTTAGAAAATTAAAAATTTTTAAAAATCTTCCATGTAAAGGGTAGTTTGGGCTGAGGGGATTTTCTTGAAAATCTTGTTGCATCTTTGGATGGTACTGAACTTAAATACAAAGTTTGGTGTTTAATCAAACTTTGCTTTTTTGAGTTATGCTGTTCACACAGAGAGACACACACATACACGAACCTTTTTCTAAAAGTATTATTTTTTTTGTGTGTGGATTCAGTGCCCTCAAAATATGTATTTCCAGTGAAATATCGGTATTTTGGGTGGAATGCAATACCTTCTCTACTTACTAGGTAATATTAAAGAAAGTAAAAAGCAAACAAACCTTAAATGTGCAGAACAGCAGGTTAAAGTGCATGTTAGAAAAACCAACACTTTTGAAGCATGAAATGGATGGTCAGCAGGGAATGTCTCAGAGTAGCAAATAAGGCATCCTAATAGGATCACCTACATTTTACTTTCTTTATAACATAATAAGCAGAGGGAGTAGTATTTGGTTATTTCACCCAAAGATGTCACACAAAAATAAAGGTTTTGAGGTCCCCTGATTAAAAAAAAAATAAAGTATTAGAGGCAGCTCAGAGAGAGAGAAAAAAATTGAAATTTAGAATCTTCCAAGGATATGACTTAAAGATTTTTAAGAATATCCTCCACCCCAATATTATGCTTTAAATAGAAAATTTTTGAGTTAATTTTAATTTTCTCAAAAATGGCCATAACAATTTTGTTTGAAATATAGTATGTTTAAGTTATTTGCATAAGAAATAAAATGTGTATCTTGAATTTTGTGTGAATAGCCTGTGAAGTCTGGCCATTCTGAATGAATTTTATGTACATTTGTATAAGTGGTAAACCATTTAATAACAAAAAAATTACCCACACAAAAACGAAATACAGTGGAATCTCGTTAGCACGTTCCTCATTAACACGTTTTCCCGTGTATTATGTTGAATTATAAAAGTCCCGGTACCAAATCACCAAATGTAATAAATAACATTTACTTGGTGCGTTTTCCCGGTCCCGCTTACTATGTTTGAAGTTTAACGTCCTCATTCGCTGTTTTGGCCAATCCTTGGTCGGTCCAGTTGGAGTAGGTGCTTAAGACATTCAAAGTTTGACATCCTCATTTGCTACTTTGGTCAATCCTCGGTCACAGGGTGGATACCAGCAGCCAATCACATGCATGTACGTCAATATTTGTGTGACGCGATTTGTGTGGGCGGGATAGAGAATGCTTTACCTTGGCGTGGTAAACACCAATGATAGTTTCTACTGTTGAGTGTTGACCAAACATACGTAGATTGTATTTGAACTTTTCATTTGCAATAAAAAAAAAAGAAAGTGTAGTAAATAACAACAGTAAAAGACTGAAAATCCTTGAAGTAGATCACAATCCAACTATGAAACATGTGAATATAGTGCGGAAGTTAAACATTCCTCCGTCAACCTTAAACACAATTGTTAGCAAACCTAAATTGACTGAAACTACTTTTAAAGAAGGGAAAAATGCTAAAACAAAACTTTCCTCTTGGAAAATAGGATTAGAAGAGGATTGGAACGGAATTTATTGCATGGAAACACCTACCATATTTAAATCGTATTGAATACACCAAAGATACATTTGTCTATTGTACTCGTAAGACGATGCACGCTCATAATTTTGTTTTCTTTTTTAGCAGAAATTGCTATCACGTGTATAATAAAACACACAGCAAAGCCACTGTTGTCGCTTCCATAATTTGCAATTTATTTTCTCAAAAACATCCATAACCTAAAAAAAATTCAAGTTGACCAACATAAAAGCTTGAATTATTTATTCTCAGGCTTTGGGTATCCAAATCCATTTGAACACATATTGAATTTAACATGGAAACATGGATTGTATTTAGTATGAAATTGTACTCAAAATTGATTTCAATTGCCCATGGAGACATAGTAATTATTAGATTTTATTACATAACTATTTTCTTAAGTTGAAGATTTTTCATTTTCGTTAACATGTTTTCCCGCCTATGACGTCCAAATCCTTAGGTCCCTACAAAAATGTACTAACAAGATTCTACTGTATAGATCTTGTTAAAAAATGTCAGATACATTTTTTTGTGACAATAACCATTTCCGAGATATTTGTTCTTGTTACTTTTTTGAAGTGCTGAGTGCCATTTGTTTGTGTATCATGGCTATGCAAAGAGTGGAAAGCCCACATATAACAAGCCTGCCTTTAAACATTTGACTCTCACTTCAGTCTCTTGTGTCCCCCTTCTGCCTTCAAGGAAGTGTATAATGAAACCATTTCTGCAAATGTTTAACTTGATTAACATGAAGTAGATAGAAAAATACGCTTATGTAAGAATTATTTGTAGGAAAGTGGCTTAGGAGAATTGTGTGAATGTAAAACATCAAATTCTTTTCATTTAAAATGTATGAGAATATAATACTCCTAATTTTTAAATACTTAGCTTTATGTTGATTTGAGATCTCAGATTTTATCTACAACTATCTGATAGTCAACTTCAGTATTTCACAACTATTTCTAATAAACTTCATTTGAAATTACATATGCCTGCAGGTTATTTATGAATTAGTCAATCCAAATAGAGTTTGAGTAAATTATTAAAATGGAAATATAGATAAATTTTGAGAATCTCAAATATATAAAAAGACTATATTTTAAAGGTAAGTTGCATTCATTCTCATACATTTTAAAAACATAAAAAGTAGATGACCGTTTAGGATGTGAACTGCTCTTGACAAATATGGATACCATTCCCTTCCTGCTGCAAAGGCGTGGGTTTTTCTAACACAGTAAAATTTGTCCTGCACATTTCAGGCCTGTTTTTTCCATAAATTATCACACTTTATGTTGGTATATTTTCATCTCATTTGAAATAGTAATTTCATATGTCATGTTTTAAATCCTCGTTGGCATAGATTTAGAGTATTTTCATGACTCAAATATACATCTCATTATCATGTAATTGAAAGTGAAGAGTTTAACACATACATGGTGTGAAATTCTTTGACATAGAAATTACTCAAGCTGCTCAACTATTGTTCACAACTGTATATCAGATGCTTTAAAAACTAATATGTAAAACTTTTATCATCATTGTATTAGTATTTCACTAGAATACTTTTAAAAAAAAATCTGTTTTTTAGTTGCTTATTTGCATTTGTTGCATTTAGAAAAAATACTGCTGGGATTTCAAGTTTGTGTGAGGAAATCTTACTGAAATGTAGATATATCAGTTCTCTGTGTGTATATATATATATATACTATCTGCTTATAAATCAAAAGGATAGCATTGACAAATCAAGAGCAGAATTTACAAATTGTTAAATGATGCATGTAAAAACTAGAATATATACTATCTGCTTATAAATCAAAAGGATAGCATTGACAAATCAAGAGCAGAATTTACAAATTGTTAAATGATGCATGTAAAAACTAGAAATCGATGAAATTTTCATTTAGAATGCCAAAATTCTCCAACTGAACAGCATCACAAACAGAATAGTGAGATTATTATTGTTGTTGCTATTATTGTATCATAATTTTTTATTTATTTATTTTTTTTTGTGTGCGAGAGGTCCATAATTTATCTATTCAGAAGGGCTACAGAACTAACAGTTACACATACACTTCATTATGTTACAGAAATAGCAGAGGGTATCACTCCTCGACACAGATTTATGTCAGCATATGAGCAGAAAGTAGAGCCACCTGACAGGAAATGGCAATATTTGCTTTTTGCAGCAGAACCCTATGAAACAATAGCATTCAAAGTAAGTGCTTTGTGCTATCTTGGATTCTGCATATTTAGACTTCACTTTTGAACAATAGTGCAATATCTAGAACTTAAGTTCATCATTTTAGAGAGAGCAGGTAAAAAAGTGATGAATTTGGGATATTCATAAATTACATATTTATTTTAATGAATACAAACCTCTCTGCACCCTCGTTCTTTGATGAACGTCTTTTTCATTTGCTTCTTTGCTACTTTAACTTTTTTATTGAAAAAAACTTTCTAAATTTAAAATATTCTGCTGCTTGCTATCATTACTGCCATATATGTACCCAGATATGCATTAATTTCCATAAGCTCAGTGCTTCAGTAAAAGATACCAATTTAGCAGTTGGATTGTATTTGCCTTCCTCTAAACATATTGCATGTTCTTGCTTAAACCCTTGTTCATTTCAAACATGCTAAAACAAAACTGATGGCACTTCCAGTTTTGAGATGGCTCATCATCTTGACAAAGATCAGACAGTGCAGCTGACTTTGCTATAACTGCATACCTTAATGCAGCTGCAGCACAAAAGTGAAATGATTGACACCACAAAAATGTGGTAATTTGACCATTGTTCCTTCATACATTTTTCAGTTTGCTTTCAATAGCCAGTAACATAAGTTCTCACCACACTTGCACCAGATAGACGTGCTCTTTGCTGTTTCAGAACCAGCAAAACAACGCAGACTGGTTGATACAGATATCTACAATAGCATATTGAATAAATGGCTGTTTCAGCTACTCCAATTTAAAAACAAACACTCAAGGATAAAATATTTTGTTTCGACATATAAGCTTATTACTCCATTTAATTATATTGTGTTCAGAAACATTTCTGTTTGATACAAGTAACTTAAAATAAGAGTACCTCGGCCTGAAAATAAGGCAAATGATGCAATGTGTAACCATACACTCTGCTGTCGCTGCTATGTTTTGAGACAAGACAAGTGTTTTCTTCCCATCTAGCTTCTATGGCATTCAGTCTACTGTAAACTAAGTAACCAGTTGGCTTCTTTTTTCATAAAGAATGAAGTTTCGTTACTTTACTTTTCAGTGATCACTCTAACAGTTTGTTTTATCATGTGTAACAGAGAGCATTGATATAATTATTGTGATTATAGGTTCCAAGTCGTGAGGTTGAGAAGACAGAAGGTAAATTTTGGACCCATTGGAACAGGGATACAAAACAATTCTTTCTGCAGTTTGCCTTCAAGAATGATCCAAAACAGCAGCAGCCAACTTTGAAACCACCACCTCCACCAACACCACCTATTAGACCACCAGGTCCTCCACCCAATCTGCCTCCACCTCCTATGCCACCTCCACCATTGGTTCATCCCCCACCCCCACCAAGGCCACTCATGCCACCTGGGATGCCTCCTCCACCTCCAATGTTTAACCCTGTTCCTCCTCCACCTCCGAAATTAGGCACTCTCCCAGTGCCTCCACCTCCTCCTAAACTCAACTGAATTGGTTCTTTGGTGGTATATAATGCTTTTTCTTTCTGGTATGGTTTGTATGATGATAGATTTTGTATATGACAGGAAGCTCAGATATTTCTTACGTATTCCTTTTGTTCATCTAGATTTTAAAAGCAAATGCACAAATTATTTTGTGCCTTTAATGTAAACAATGACAAGAATATATACTTGCCCTACAACAATGATATATTTTATTTCTGTTGTGAAGTCAACAGTTTTTTAACATAACACAAATCAAATTCTAGAGGATGTAGTAACTGTAATGCAAATCAATAATAATTACTAATTTTTGAGTCGATGGTTAGAAGTACATCACACTTATTGATTATTAAGGAACATATTTCGAAAGCATGTTGCTTTCATCATCAACTTTATTTCAACTGCCAGAGTCAGTTAACGTTGCATACGGTCCTCTGCAAGTGGGACTTAAAAATTCAATTCATGAGATCTCTGTTTCAACAAATGTGAATGCTTTTCAAGGTTTCCAGTTCAGATTTGTTTTTACAACTTAAAAAATAAAACACATGTGAACTAAAAACCTGGAGGAATATACACATCCATCAAAATAGAAATCATCTCATAAATTTTGAAATTCCAACTGGTGACATCCTTCTGCAAAAGTCCATCAACCCACTCAACAGCACCAAATGATTGTGGCAATCAAAACAAAGTTGATGTTGAAAGCAACATGTTTTTGAAACATGCTCTTCAATAGTCAATAAGTAAGTGGTGTGGACAAGTATAATTGACTCAAAAACTAATAATAATTTTATTATAACATCACTTTGAATAAATGACATGAGTGTTTTACATGGTGCAACTTTGCTTGAAAGAGCCATGCTTAGCAGAGCAATATTTGATAATGAGTCTAATAATGGTTCAGTAATTAATGTACCATGCTTGGACCTACACCACTTGGTTGCATATTATTTAGTCAGTTCTTTCATGGCCATCATATTTTAAGGTTTAAAAATTATCTTCAATCTGGAAGATGATAACGGTGTTAAATCCCAACTCATTTTTCATGTTGTTGTAAAGAACATGGTAGTTCTCTACAGATGAATCAGAGGGCAACAAAGTAGCCAATTTGCATATTCTTTACCTTACTTTGATAGACTGAATGAGAGCACAGTAAGTGGAAATGAGAATAATGGCAATGGAGTATTTGTTGGAGTGATTACCTGTGCAGTGTTAAAATGCTGCTTTGACACGTCTCAGCTCTCATATTTCACAATTTATGCAGTTTAAAGAAAGGCAAAGAATTGTACGAAAACTTAGCAAGTTGCATTTGTGACAAACTTAATGTTGTACATAATTAATATTTCGTAATTAAAGGGTAGCAAATGAAACTAGTAACAGTGAAGTAAATACAGTGGAATCTCATTAACATGTTCCTCATTAACATGTTTTCCCATGTATGATGAATTATAAAAGTTCTGGCACCAAATGTAATACATAATGTTTGTTTAGTATGTTTTCTCACTCCCTCTTACTACTTTCGAAGTAGTAGTATGACATCCTCATTTGCTATTTTGGCCAATTCTTGGTCAGTCCACTTGGGGTGGAGACCGGCAGCCAATGACAACATGTATGTACATATTTGCGTGGGCGGAGTAGAGAATGCTTTAGCTTGGCGTGGTAAATGTCAACAATAGTTTCTACTGTTGAATGTTAACCAAACATTAATAGATTGTATTGTAACTATTTGTTTGCAGTGTAGAAAAAGAAAGTGCGGCAAATAACCAACAGTGAGAAACTGAAAATCCTTGAAGAAATAGATTGCAATTTAAATATGAAATGTGTAGATATAAATAAGTAAATAATAAATAAATATTTTACTGTCATTAGGTTTTGTACAGCAATAGACAACATCAAATTCAGTGCTATATACATCAAGCTAAATATATAGTACAACAGTAATTGTCAAATGATAAATACAGTACTATATACAATAATTAGATACAATTAAAGTACAGTATTAATAAATATAAGTTGTCCCCCGTTTACAGATACACTCTAAAACAATGCCAAATTGGGTACAATTAAAGTACAATATTAATATAAATTACCACGGATTTACAGGTATACACTATACAATGCCAAAATTAATGTTGTATTATATTTGTATATGGACTCTAGCTATTCAGTGTGCTATTTTTATTGACCTCGCAAAACTCTTGAATGGAATAATTTGGAGTTGTAACTAACCAGTCATATGTCTTCAGAAATTTTGCAGCTGGTAGAATTGCTATTTCCTGTGGTATGCTACTATACAATTTTAATCCTATCACTTTGAAACTCTTTGCTGTTGTAAGTCTATGATGTGGAAAGATTGAAATTGAGTTTTTATTTATGGACACTCTTTAACTACTATGGTTCTTAGCGTTCCATTCCATATTGGGCGTGAAAGACCGGTAATTTTGCTCAGAGGCCTCTTTATCAGGCTTGAGGTTCTTTTACATGCTGTAAATCTATGACACAGGACCACCGGCTTTACTTCCCTTTTTAAGGAAGCCATGCTAAGGATTTTTACGCCCGAAAAAATCCATCGCCCTTCGCTGGGTTTGAACCCGTGACCTTGGGAACTAGAGGCTAGCACGGTACCACTAGTCCATGGAGGACGACTCTCTATGATGTGGGACATTAATTTTGTTATTATTTCTAGTGTTATAACTGTGTATATCCTGTCTTATAACGTGTAAGTTAAACACTTCTCTGTCAACCTTAAACACGATTGTTAGCAAATGTATGAAACTGTCTTTTGAAGAAGGGAAAAATGCTAAAAGAAAATGTAATTGCCCGGTCAGTTTCCAGAATTAAAAGATGTTCTAAAGTGGTTTACACAAGCAAGAGCTTCAAATGTGCCAATAGACGCTACTGTGGTTTGAGCCCAGACACATTTAGCACAGAAGATGGGACTGGATGATTTCAAAGTGTCCAATGGCTGGATTGAAAGATTCAAGAATCGACGTGGCTTAGTTTACAGATGTGTGTGAGGTGAGGCTACTGCCCTAGACATAAGGACTATAGTCCTGACAATGTTTATAATACAGATGAAACGGGACTATTTTTCCAAAACCCTGGATTTTAAGGGCACTAAGTGTTACAGCGAGAAATTTAACAAGGAGAGGATTACAGTTTTGTTGTGCTGTAACGAAAATGGAATGGAGAAATTGGTACTGCTGGTTATTGGAAGAGCTTCAAGAATGTGCGATCTTTTCCGTGCAAGCACACTTCCAACACAAAAGCTTGGATAACTTCCGTGGTGTTTAAAAATTTCTTATGAGCATGGGACGCAAGATGACATAAGAAGCAGGAAAGTTGCACTCTTCATTGATCAACCAACGGTTTCAAATTTAAGAAACATAAAGATCATTTTCCTCCCAACAAACTATGAATAAGCTACAACCTTTAGATCAAGGCATAATTTGGTACATGAAGCAAAGGTAACGGAAGAGGCTGGTACTGAAAAGGTTGGCTGCTCTGAAATCGATGAGAAGAAAAATTACCATCTTAGATGCCATGCAGTTCATAAGGACTTCCTGGGATTCTGTGACACAAGATACCATTACGAACTACTTTAATAAAGCTGGCTTTTGCTGGCTTCTTGGTGATTACATCTTGCTGAAGATGAGTTTTCCAAGTGAAGAATGGTGCCAATAGCAGACAGTGCCAGTGTGTCTTGAAGCATATGTAAACATTGACGATGAAATTTCAGTGTGTGAAACAGCAATGATGGATGAAATGCTTGAACAAATGAAAGAAGAAGCATCAGTGGGAGATGAAAGTGATGATGAGCCAGATCCTGAGCCAATTCCTACAGTATCGGAAGCGATGGAGGCAATGGATGTAGTGAAGCGATATGTGTGTAGTTTTGAAGTTGATGATGATGTAATAACTTTACTAAACAAGATGGACAGGAGAATTTTTACATTAAAACAAACAAAAATTATATTTTTAAATTGCAGATTTTGTATTTTTGTTAACACTTTTCCCGCCTATGGTATTTACATGACAAATAAAATGTATGTCTTGAATTTTCTGGGAATAGTCTTTGAAGTCCTCTTCATTCGGAAGGAATTTTGTATAATCCTGTATAACTGGTTAATGTTAAGCGATAGATGAAAACGTACTACACAAGAAATGTAGATCTCTTTAAAACCCTCAATATATTTCAAATAACTTTTTTTTGAGGCATCAGGCATTTCTGAGATATCAGTTACTAATGGTTCAAATTGTTCAAAACTTACCATTCCTTTAAAGTCTTGTCAACACTCAGTTGTTTCTTGCAGTTTCTTTGAAACAGTATGGAATTTTAAGGCCATTGTATAGCATCCAGTTCTTAAACATTTGATTATACATTTGATTATCGCTGTTCCCTTTTTATGTATAATGCAATGTGTAATGTAGCTATTTCTGCAAAAGTTTATTTGGATTAAAGTGAAGTAGTTATAAAAATAAGATTTAGTAAGACTAGTTTCTATACCCAGTAATAGACGAAGAGGGTAGAGAAAGTAATGTGAATGTATATGTCAGAAATTTTCTTTTATTCTTTCTTTCTAATGTTAATGTAAAGATAACAGCATTTCAAAGCCATCACATAGTGACCGGCTTTAAAAAGATTTGACTATCACTTTAGCTTATTGTATTTTTATGCCTACAATGAAATGTGTGAGTAATGAGATTTCATCTGTATTAACAAGAAGTAGATAGAAGAATAAGTAGAGAAGGTCATGTGAATGCAATATATTGGGTTGTCTCATAAGTTCATTTGTTTTGCTCACAAGTTCCATCTATAGCGCCTGAAAACCCTGAACCCTCTGTACACTCAAGTTATCATACTTGCCTAACCACCCCTACAACTTAGAGGTCAACAACCAGATTCACTATTGGATATGTCAGTGTGTGTTTGTGACTGACATTGGATGGAACAGCGTGAACTTGTGTTTACAAACTATGGAAAGCAAAAAGGAACATTTCCGACATCTTATGCTGGTTTACTATTGAAGGGTAAAACCGTCTCACAATGTCAGGGGAAAATTTGTGCTGTCTACGGGAAAAATGCAGTAACAAATTGAGCATGTCAAAAACAGTTAAGTTGATTTTGAGCTGGGAATTTCTCCCTAAAAGACAAACCTTGGTCTGGACGGCCAATGGTTACGGACGTGGAAAGAATTCATGAAATGATAGTCAACAATCCACGAATGACAACTCGGGTGTTGACATTGGAGCTCAATTTAGATCGTGCTACTGCAGCCAGGAACTTGAAAAAAATGGGTTACGTAAATATTCACGATGTATAGGTTCCTCCCGAACTGAGTGAAGTGAATTTGATTCAGCACGTTTCCATCTGTGACTCATTATTGAGAAGCAATCAGAATGATGCTTTTCTGGAATGGCTGGTAACTGGAGATGAGAAGTGTATTGTGTACAACAGCACCTGAAAGAGTAAATCATGGCGCAAGAAAGGGCACTATCGGTTCCTAAACCAGGGCTGCATCTGAGAAAGGTTATGCTATGCATTTGGTGGGATTGCAAAGGAATCCTGTATTACAAACTTCTTCCAAATAATGAGACTATCAATTCCGAGAAATACTGTTCTCGGTTGGATGGTCTCAAGGCAGCCATTGAAGAGATAAGACTGGAATTGGAAAACAATGTCTTTCACTACAACAACGCCAGACCACATACCTCTATGGTGACCCTTCAAAGGTTGCATAATTTTGAGTGGGATGTGTTAACCCAACTGCTGTATTCTCCAAACTTGCCCCAATCGACTTTCAACTATTCAATTCCCTGCAGAATTTCCTGAAAGTTGTGCTTTTTCTTCCATTTCATGATTTTTTGTCCAGGAATGAGCTGCAACTGCTAATTTAATCAATATTTTTATAGTAAGGAGATAATGGAGATGTCTGAAATTTTATTTTCATCTGAATACTAATGTTCCCTTTTGTTTTTCCTCTATGTAAGCCGTTTCATAGTCTTTCCAGTATATACCTGATTTTTTTCAGGCTTATCTTGACTATTGTGTTGATTTTAAGAAATACTTGAATGTAGTTCTTCATGGATACCAGTATAATGTTGTAATGTTTAAAATCTTTCCAACATTTCTCAACGTGAATTATGGCGAGTGCTGGATAGTTTCCTAAAGAGGTGCCAAAAAATGTATGAACAATGACGGTTGCCAGTTTCAGCATCTGCTTTCATAAAGTTAGTAAGTATGGTCTTTAAAAGTAGTTTTTAAAATGTATGGTTTCATCTGCGCCTTTCTATGTTAGCGGCAGACGGCAATGAGCGCCGAGGATGCGGACAGGGAAAACACCGCGCAGCCGGTTCGTAGTCTTTTGGCTCACTCTGTACATTGTCATACTTGTATTTCTAAAGCCGGGTCTTCACTGCCTCAGCAATCAACACACAACACTCAGCACTAAGGATAAACAACTGTGAAAACATGTAATGTGAAACATGTTGAGTCTACATGTAGTTGGAATTTTCATCAACATTCCATCTCCACTGCATTAACAAGTGAGACAAAGTGTAAACATGTGTTTGTTAATATCAATAATCGTATGGATTCTAATTATGAAGATATAGCCTTTGTGGTCACAGTCTGTGCATGGTAGGAGAGATGAAAGAATACATTTATAAATGTGCCCTTTTCTAAGCAACAGAAATAATGTAAATAGCATCCTGTTTGATTTGAGGGTAGATTCAGGTTCAAAAATTTTCTAAGAATGTCGGAAGAAGATATCAATTTGTAATTTCACTAGAATTGCAAAACAGGAGACAAATTTTAGTGCAGCCATACCTATCAACTGAATTGAGATTAGCCTTATCCTCTCCCTCTCCCCTTCTGTGTCCTAAAAAATATGGGCAAGCTCATGTAAACACTCAGTTTCTTGATTTTACTTGCACTGGAACATATCCTCGATGACAGGTCTTGTGTGAATCTCATTAATTGTTTTGTCTTTTCTTTTGTCCACTCCATTTTTCTTGCCAGTGAGCAATGAATAATATGCATGGGTCTGTGAAGTGAACTTAATATTTATCACATTCAACATGTTTTCCACTGCTGGTTGAAAAGCTTTGTTTAGCCAAAACAGTCGTTGATCAGTGGAGACGCTCGTTTGCTGCCAGCATGTTGAATCAACGTGTTTTGTTGATCATTGAGGTGGTGGAGACCCGGCTTAACACCAGGGGTAGTGCTTCTATGCCATGGCACTACCTTACTAAAATGAAGAAAAGCGTGTTGCAAATTAATTTTATACTCCACGATTACATCAAGAATATGGTCATGCTTATTCTTAAAGGCGCAATGAAATGGCTCATCTGAGGATAGCTCACATTCGTGCCAGTTAGTACCTGTCATGGCTTATCTTGGCATTACATGCAAATCATAAGTACCAACTTTATCGTACACTTACAACAAAGTGTGCTATACTGAAAAGTAAGAAATAAGATACCAATCATTGCAGTGTAAAAGTTAGCATAAAATCATGCTTTGTTATGTCATATTTGTTATTAATTTTCCATTACTTATACTTAAAGTTAAATGAAACATTTTTTATAATGCTGCTTGCAGTCCTCCAGCAGACAATTGAAAGAGAAGTAAAAACTATAGATTGTACCCAGCCAGATGTGTGTTTGCACTTCTTGATTTGAACAGAACCAATAGTGTTTGGCTTAGTTTCTTTAGTATGTGTATTGCACTCTATAATAATGCCTCTACCTTAAATCGCACTGCATGCTGCAAACCCTTTAGAAAGCGTTTCACCTTGAAATGGCACTTCTCCAGGTTTCACAAGGGGCTTGTGTTTGAGGAAATTTCGAAAATATATGCCAAAAAATCCAAATGATTTGTACCAAAGAGCTTTCCCTGAAATATATCTCAAGAAACTACTGGAAGTATATCCTTTTTGAAAGAAAACAGTTTAAAAAGTGAACTGAGGGTTTGTTTTTCAAGATCAGAATTGCGCTCTGTCACCGGAGGTGTAAAGACACCTGACTTAAATAGGAAGTGAGGTATCTTAACTTTTCATTTTTAAATTGTACTCTTCTCTCTTCCTTTCTCATAGTTTGTGAACAAGTCTATTGCTTTCAGCATCCGAAAAAGAAGTTTGAGCAACATATTTGTCAGGTATTTGAAGTTTGTTGGTTCCAAGTTTTAATATACACTTTTAAAAAAGCATTCTCAGACTTCAAAATTGAATACTGAATACATTAATTTGCATGCAAACGAAGTAGGTCTCCATTCACCTAAAGTGTAGTTGAATATGTATCCAGAGATGGCAATTGCTTTGTTAATTCTTTGAAGACAGCACTTTTTTTTTTTGGACATAATGTGTGTATTCTTGATTGCGTTACAATTCGTATTTAATATGACATTTTTATATATGGTATTTCATATAATTGGTGTTTTGGGATATTATTTCTTTAAAAAATCGAGAGAGTATTTATTCCCAATACCCATACATCATTGGCCATATGTGGCAAGTAGGTAGATTTATCGGCAACGTTGCACTTAGTTCCGAGCTCGGCCGCGAGATCTAAACTCTCAAAAACAGTAGTATCTCCTTTTAACGCATGGTGTGTAGGTTAGTTTCGTTGTTCGGCGTGCCCTTTTTCGGTTGCATGTTGCAAGTATTGTGAGATGTGCGTGTTTCTACGTTAATAGAGAAACTGCGTGTTTTGATTCGAGAAAATGAACATCAAACAAGTGAAACATTAAGTGATAGCAGCGTGCGTTAGTTATTACCACCGGCAGCAGTATTTTGTTTTTGTTTGTGGTAATGTGTTAGTGTTTATAGAAGTGATTCGAAATCATATTGATATTATGCAATTGAAATTTCAAGTCTTCGTTTACCACCAGCTATAATACAGATTTTGGGTAAATTGCCTTACCTCTGCCCGCATTAGCGACTGGTCTCACGCTTGCTCTAACGTAATGCTGCCAACATATGAATAATGCCACCGAAGCCGGTAAGATACTCAGCCTCAAGGCGTAGCCGAGAGATTGAGGGCCCTCAGCGTAGCCGAGGGATGTTTTTTAGGAGAGGAGTGTAGCAAGTTGCGGTCGCTGCAAAGCGACGACAGGGCGTAGCGCGTTTAAAACTCGAATGATTCACGTTCGTAGAAATAACAGCACATCGCATATTTAGTGCATTTCACTTTTTATTTAGGTTGACAGTACCCACTTTGCATGTAATTTGTCGGAAAAATGGCTAGGTACGTTTGTTGTGTTCCTCACGCGATTTGCCTATCTAAGTAAAACACCTAAAACAGGTGGGTACCAGATATAGAAGAGACCACATCATGTTCTAAACTCACTCCTAAGGTAATTTATTTCATTATTTCTCACTTACACCTAATATAGGTGGGCAGAGATATGACAATTTTGCCCAGATTCTATTCGTTAATTAATATTGCTGTAGCTTTCGAGTATTTTTCACCTATAAAACTGTATGGATTTTCCCGATTGTCATATGTTCACGAAGATTGTACAGTGATCTATTTGCAAATGCAGTCTTAAGGTAAGTGCCATTTTATTTTCACTTCAATGTATATTTCCAGTTATATGCTCAAAATATATTAACGTATATTAATAAGACTATATTCTATCTGTCCTAACCCAAATATGATAAAGTTGCACAATGGTGTCAGTGTTACAACACATTCACTCCCTATGTTGAAGAGTCTACTTCTTGCGGGTTATAATTTTGCTATGCAAGAAAGAAAATATTTTTGCAAATATTTATCAGAATTAACAAGAAGTGGATGGAAGAAGAATTTATAAGAGTGGGTAGAGAAGGCCATGTGAATGTAACATATCCAATTCTTGTATAATTATTGAACATTGCAGGCGTATTTTATACCTACACGATCCATTGATCCCCTCTAGGTACTATATAAAAAACTTTTGTGACAGGTGAGTAATGATGCAGCAGAATGCATCATTCCGTGCGTACTGTTGATTAAGCAGCTATAACTCATTTGTCATGGATTATGATAGAATTATGGTTTGGCCAAAAAGTTAGAGAGGGCTCTCGTTTTTATAGTAATCACTGGCATCATTCAAATCAACAAACTGACTATGGTGTCAAGGAATGTTCTTTCGACTTAGATAATGAGGTATGCTGTTGTTTCTGGCATCGCGGATCATGCCTGCCCAGATCTAGCACTTATTGGAAAGTAGGATCAGACGGGTAGTCATCGCCGGGATTTGAACCACGGATCTCCTGGTTTCCGTCTGGTTTATCTAACCACTGAGCTCCATGGCAATATGCCGGTATGACATGAATTCTACCTTCTGATTCCACATCCTTAATACTTTTACTACATTATGCTATCATTTTAGAGCGTGGTCGAACCACGGATTTGCTTCCAATTTATTAGCCTCCAACCTTGAGTAAGGTAAAGAAAGCTATCTACACTGCAATGTTTCTAATACAACCTCTTCTGCCTTTATTATATCACGTAGTAGGAGACTAAACCCGTGGATCGTTTTACATACAGGGGTGAGATTTTAGTACTCACGGAAATTTCAGTAGTCACAATTAAATGAGGTAAAGTAACCATGCATAATTGAATAACTTATTAAATCGAATAATAACATAAACAATAAATTGTAATTAAAACATAGAGAAATGAATGATATTCTTGAGGTAATTTAGGTCCTAGAATGTGTGACTTAAATAGGGATGTTACTTGCATGCAGAATATAATACTTGCAATCAAAATTAATGTGATTACAACACATAGCTATGTAATAAATTAATTCAATAGCGTAGACAATTATGTTGGCACGGTTAGTCAAAAAATAGTTATAATAAATATCCGTGCAGGAATTGTTCTTGCATATATATATTATTCTGTATTGGAGTTTCCATTCTCGTTTTCCTGTTTGTACGCTTTAGCATATCGATGTGATAGTTTCCAACGAAGTGCTTTGCGTCGTCGTATAATCGTATGTGTTCATAATTAGCATTTTTGTAACTTCGTATAGTCCTTTGTATTTCATGCATAGTTTATGCATTAACTTGTTAGCTTTATTGGATAATTGTATCTATCCATCTTGCCTATTTTCAGGTTCAACTTCTTATTGTTTTGCTTCTCGTGTTTTTCTTCCCCCTTAGCTACTTTCTTCTTCATTCTCTATATAGCATTTTTATGTATTTCTTCTGGGCTTATTGTTTATTTTAACAGCTGTCCTTTTTGTAGTTCGATTGGCCGATATCCTGTTACATTGTTTGGTAGGTAGTTTATTATTTCTTTGATTTGGTTGACGTGGCTGTACCATCCACTATGTCGATTATGGCATAGAATACACAAAAATATTGATAATTCCTTGATTTGTCTTTCTACTGGATAGTCTGTGCATGATACTAGGAGATAAAGTATTGTTTAATTCCATTCTTACGCATGCCTTTCACGAATTTTCTTCCATTATCACTGAGAATGGCCTAGAGCTTGCCTTCATCGGTATATAGACGTTCATTATCTTGCCTAAGCATGCTACACTATTTGCTAATCATGTGGGAAATAATCTGACATATTTACTAAAAGCATCTAAGGTGATAAATATAAACTGGTATCCAAATGTACTGCTGGGGAGAGGTCCTTTGATGTCAGTGCTTACTAAATAGTTCGACTTATCTCTTATGACTGAATTAGTTTTGTAAGCGTATGCCACATCATTGATCTGTTTAGATTGTTGACAAATGTGACAGCATTATACAAATTGCGAACCCTTTCTCGTAGTTTTATAAATATAGTTTCTCGCCTATAACTGAAGTTGTCCTATCTGTGCCGGAATGGATTAGACTTGTATGGAAGCTGTGTATTATATCTTTCCATGTCTTCCAGTTGGGGTTTTATTTTCTATGGTTTTTGTATAATGAGTTTGCTTGTATTGCTACAGTACTTACTTCATCATCGGATATCTCAGGAACATTCTTCCTTATCTCCTTCAATTTTGGATCAGCATCTTGGAGCGTGCCAATATTCTAGAACGTTTGCTTTAATCCACTCGTAAGTTGTATGTCGATTTTCAGGATCTTTACTTCATTTCTGGGTCTGGAGATGTTCTCAGAATATCTGTATGGTACACTATTCGTGATAATAGGTCGCTAAATATGTTATCTTTACCTGGTATGTGCACTATTGTTAGATTGAAAGATAAAATTTCTGTAATGCATCGCATGAATTTCCCAGATAAAAATTTGCACTTCTGTAAGAATGTAAGACATGTGGTCTGAGTACACAGTAACCTTTTGCTGATATATGTATGTTTTGAAGTTCATTAATGCGTGAAATAACGCACCTAAAGTGCTTTCACTTTAAGTTTAATGGAGTTTTAAACAAAACCACGTGACAAGAGAGCACTTCATTGGCGGGTGGGCAAACTACAACTTCTCCCGCTTAGCATGTCGTCTCTTCTTCTACATAAAACAGTTTGGTTCAGATCGTAACAACCGTTGAGGAACAAAATTTGTTACCTCCTTTCACTGCCTTCTAAAAATCTCAAACGCCATCCTGTAAACCCCATATCCCGTCACTACGTGGTTAAGCCCTAATTAGGCCAGCTACATGCCTAACACACCTTCGGGTTGCCATCATGTCATCGTAGTAAAATGTTGTGGTTATTCTCGCGCAGAGAAATTAAAAAAAAACTATTATTGTAAGAGTTCAATTTATGAAACAAAATGTGTTTGTTCAGATTCACCTATAACTAATTGAATCGTTATAGCCGAGGGTTTAGGAGGCTATGCGCAGGCGCTGCAGTTCATTTCCGGTTTCCGGATAAGTCGCCATTGTACTTTGGTAACGTCTGGCTGAGAATCCTCCGTCACTGTGGAAAACATAAACGCAGGAAATGAAAGAAGACAACTGCGTTAAGTGCTTCTAACAAGGTTTGTGAAACGTACCCTCCTTTAATAGACAATGAATATTGTTGGCCTTTGTTTAGCAATAATTGACATTCTTTGTTAGTGATATAGAATTGTTGCTCGGATTGCTTGGGTCGCGTTTGTTTTCTGTGGTTTTCTAACCTATAGTGCTAAGAATTTTCTTAACACGATCATCAAAGGTTAAAGAAAAAGTAGTATACTGATATTAGTCATTAAATGAACGATTTCTAAAGCCTGAAGTTAAGAACAGTTTAATTCAGTACCTTTAACCACAGATGCCGAACTGTTCAGGTACAACTTTTATTTGTCTATCTTAGTATTATGTGTTAGAAGTTTAGGGTGTAAGGCAAAATATAGAAATAAGACATACAGTGTTTAAAAGCTAATGATCCCCAAGCTGCGCAACATACTGTATTCGCATTCTGTCTGAAGCAATTTTTTCTCACGGATACTTAGTTCCCGTATCCTCCACGTGGTGCTAACATGTGCTCGGCGGAGTGATACATTTAAGTTTTGTTTACTTCTCCTTTCAACTTATAGTGAAAAAGGTATAGTTCCAGCATTGTAACTGTAGCGTTTCGTTCCACTGTTGTCAAGCCTCTGGATGTTGCTATTACGTGAAGTTCACCATCTTTATCTCCCTTTCCTAGTATTCCTGAATATACTAGTATTGAAGTATCTACACACATTTCGAAATGTGTGTTATCTATTGTTCTTTCTAGTAGGGTTGAATTTGCAAGCAGTTCCTTTATTCTCTCAAAGCATTATTGTCTGGCATCACCGCCATCTATAACCTTTCTTTAAAAGTTGTCTTAATGGTTCTATTTCGGCTGCGTAACGCGGTACAAACTTACTCAGGTAGTTGAGTTTGCCCAATGGCGCCGTAATTTTTAATATGGAGTCAATTCTAGCCGGGTTGGTTTTATTCCTTTTTCATCCACAACACATCATAAGTTCACTTCCTTTACACAGAACTTGTACTTCTGAATGTTTACGGTCATATTGTGAGCATGTAACTGTCTAAGCACACGGTTCACATGTTCTAGGTGTTCTTCAAATGTGGGGCTACAAATGATAAAATCGTTCGTGTATCTTAGGAGAAAAAAGTCTGATTGATTTTTAAAAATTTCATACACATCTCTTAAAAAATCACTACTAGAGGTTTTCAGCCCAAACGTTGTGGCTACAAAACGGAATTGTTTCCCAAAAACTATGAATGAGGTGTAGTCCCGTACCCTTTCGTCTAATAAGACTTGCTAGAATGAAGACGCCATGTCAATAGATGTGATGTATTTTCCTCTTGACAGTTTTGCCAGTATTTGATGGATATTTTGATTATTGAAATGATCACTTGCCATATACTTATTTTGGTACTACCTGCCATCTAAGTTTAATGTTGGACTACCATCTTATTTTTCTTGACCAACAAATCGGATTGATATAGTTGCTGTTACTTGTTTAAATAATTTTTTTTTGCGGTATTGAATCAATCAATTTAATGGCTTCAGCATGTAGTGCTTTCGGGAGGTTATCTTAGGTATATTTTATGGTGCAATATCGCTTACATGGAAGGAATGCTGACATCACTTTACCGGGTGCGTCACTAAACACATTTTAGTTTAGATAAAGCATGTGCGCTAATTTTTGTTGTTTAAGTGTTAGATTATGTGCTTCTGTACAGCGGGATTTTATTTCTCGCTCTCGTTCCACAGCCCATGTTACAAGGTGTGAAGTTGTTTCGTAATCAGCTGTTCGTGGCTTGCTAATGTCACTGCCCTCTGTGTTTGCATCTTTGACATTGACGCAGTAATTTGTATCACAAATTATGTAAATGTCAAGAGTGATTATAGTGTGAATATGCATTATTGTGTGACATTGATTTGAGATGTTTGATGATTGTAAGCATTGTTGAGAAGTGGGTTTATACGGCCTTACTGAAACTGACAATAATAACGTGCAATAATGTAGCGAGGGGGTGAGCTGTTTATCATTATTAGAGACGAGCAAATGACGTAATATTGGCGCGTTTTTTTTAGGAATTTGCGGGAATATTTTCCCTAGAGCATATGTTTTCGTAATTTTCATTGGATATAAATATAGACGCTAATGTTGGCGAGTTTTATTAACCAATAGCAGCTCGGTTATAATCTTTAGGCATATCGGGGTGTGGGAGTATAAAAAGGGCTAAGCCATAGGTAGATTCCTCCCAGTTCATCGGAAACATTTGTACATTACACGTCGGCTCCAGTCCATCGGAAACATTTGTGCATTACACGTCGCTGAGTTCAACAAAAACAGTCATGGTGAATACATAGCATAGTTTATCGATTCGCAGGTTACGCGTAGCAAAGTTAAAAAAATCTCAAGTGTCGTAAAGTTAATTACACAAAAAGTTGAAGTACGCGAATTAATAAGGGGCAGTAAAGAAGTTATTATAACAGTTTCAGTTTGGCGAGTGTTAAGATTAATATGTGAAAGTAAATAATGTGTTCGACAATAAAAGTGTAAAACAAAATTCTTTCATCAGTGTTATCTTTGGATAAAACCCCTTTCCGTTTACACACCCGATTAAGAGATTTGCTTGACCGAGAGATCATAGCTAGCCGGAGGACAGTGAACAAAAAATATTAAATACAATAATAGCGCTCAGTAAAAGATAACACGAAGTGACCGCGACAAATTGTCTTTTATACGTGCGGCAATTAAACAGTAGCGTTCTTTCAAACAAACACTAATACCATCGCAAATTGGCTACCACAACGTGGAACTTAACAAAGAATACTGTCGCATATTTGGCACCCAGAAAGTGGGGCGAATTAACCAGGAAGGAGTGAAATAACCAGGAAGGAGCAAAATAACCAGGAAGGAGCGAATGGAGCAGTGAACTGAACTACAAGACGCAGATTCCAGAAACAACTACAGGAACGACAGACGACGCGGATGAGTGGACATCGTAATCCCGAGATTAAAATGCAACAGGGGAATTCAACTACAGGACACAAAAACGTCGAGACGACGTAGATTCATCATAATACTACGCAGAGGCGACATATAATCTAGGAGAGAGGGGCAGGAAGCTGGACATCAAAGCAACATCAGCAGATAGCATCAGAAAGGTTAGAAAAGTGTGATTTTTTTAAAAAAAAAGGTGTAAAAATTTAAATGTACTTGAGAAGTGGCAGGATTAAGAAAACAATGTCTACTAATAATACTGAAGAAACAATTATGGAAGAGGATAGTGTAACAGTTAGCTGTAATTCAATACAGGTTACAGAAAATAGCTCAAACAATGTAGGATTTGAGGGAGGAAATGTTAGTGCAGAAAGTGAGAATAGAACAACAGGAAATGTTAATTTTGATGCTAGTATGATGATGGAAATGCTGAGAAATATTAATGACAAATTAGAACAAAACAGGGAAGATATGGAAAAGAATAATGAGAAATTAGAACAAAAATTAACTCAGAGTATGGAAAAGAATAATAGAGAATTAAGGGAAGATATTAGTAAGAGTATTACAGATCAATTAAGGGAAGATATGCAAAAGAATAATAGGGAATTGAGGGAAGATATTGGTAAGAGCTTAGAACAAAACAGGGAAGAAATTGAAAAGAAATTCATGGAGCTAGATAGTATATGATGAGAATGAGAAATGAAAATCAGGAAATTATAGCAAATGAGATAGGTGAAGTTTCAAAGAAAATGTTAGACATGAGCAGGGAAATATCTAACCAAAAAAGTGAGGTTAATAATCAAATAGAACATGTTGATGTAAAATGTACAGAGTTAGGTAGCCGAATGAGTAGCATTTCAAGTGAATTAAGAGAGATGATGGAGGCTACAAATGCAGATTTAATTCAGGTGCAAGTTAATTTCAGAGGGGAAATATCTGAAATACAGAAGGAGTCAGAAACACAAAAAAATAAATTGTCTGAAGAAGTTAAAGTTTTGTCTATAGATTTGAATCAAAAGCTAACAAACACCAAGCTGTTCAAAATGAGAACAATAAAAAACTGGAACACACAATAGAAAGTCTGCAAGGTACTGTAAATAGGTTAGAATTGAATTCAAGGGTAAATATATGTGATGTTAATGTATCTGATGTACAGAATAATGATAGAGGTAGTTCTTCAGGTATGACTAATAATGTGAGTGATGCGGCGGCTTCATCCATAGCTAATGCTGAAACTCAGAGTGCACAAGTAACACTAGAGAATTTAAATATGGGAGTAGGGAATTTGCAAAATTAAAATCATATCTTAAGTGATTTTCCACTTCCAAAATTTAATGAAAACTCCAGTCCAGTACAGTTTATTGCAGACTTATCAGAGTATTTTTAAATTAAAAAGATACCTGAAGCATTTAAAATGATAGTTGTCAAAAGATGTTTGGACCAGACAACTTTAGATTGGCTACAAATGGTATGAGGGGGTGAAATTTCATATGAATCCTTTAAGAGGCTATTCATGAACAGATTTTGGAATGTTACGGTACAGCACATAATTCGAGCAATGCTTAGTCATGGTCAATTTGATCCACGAGAGGGAATATCAATGACTGATTACTTACTGAAACATGCAAGTCAGGTTAGGAACTTGTCACCTCCAATCAATGAGGAAGATTTTGTGAGTTTGCTCATAAGGCAAATATCCTTTAAGGATACAAAATTATTTATTAATTGCAAAACCACGTAGTATTTACGAGATGACAGTATTAATGACAGCTTTGGAACAACAGGAAGAAGATATATCTCGGGAGTGGGAGAATAGATTTTTAGATGTGCGAGATAGACGAAATTACCAAGGTAGTTATTATCACCAAAGCAGAGGACAAGATAGACGTCATGAGAATAATACCAGGCAACGGTACCAATCATACGTTCCAAATTTTGAAAGACCGAGGATAGATGGGAGACCAGGTCGACAGGAACAAGTAAATTATGTCAGGACAGAAAGATTGCCGGAAAGAGGGCAAAATCATGGAAGGCGGTACATTAGACAAAGGGGAAATTTCACTGACTGGAGGGAAAACAATAACCGGGAAAGATCTGAGGAACGGCAAGAAAATTACATGCCAAGGGGACATAATTTCAGAAATCGAGGATTTCGAACTCAAGGAAGGGGAACTCAAAACAATGGTAGCGAAAATGAGATAGATTTAGCTCCTGTTAGGAATGACAGTCCCGTACGTGAACATGGAAGTAATCAGGAAAACTGTTAATAGACTCCTATGCAGTAGGTTCTCAGGACGTCTTTAATAATTCAGTATCCATTACCAATACAAATAATATGCCTACACACACACCCTGTAAGAAGAATGAAGCAACGAAAGATAAGGAGAAAATTTCGAGTCACCTCATGTTATGATAAAAATCGCGAAGAAAGAGATCATTGCAACTGTAGATTCCGGTTCGTCAGCTTCAATTTGTTCGCAGAAATTTTTATATAAGTTTGATAAATGAAGGTAACAAAATTATGACTCTTCCTACTAGTAATTTAGTTTGTCGTGTTGCAATCGGAAGAACGATACAGGTCATAAAAACACAAGCTCTACTTAACATACTTATCGGCGGAGAGAATTTTGAGGTTATCTTTCTAATTGTAAACCATCTGATTTGTGACATAATTATAGGATGTGACTTCTTACGTGAATATGAAGCACGTATAGATTTTAAATATGAAGAATTAAAAATGACGAAAGACAATAGAGAAATAAAGGTACCGTGCATAAAAGAGAAAGCTTCCGTGATTGAGATGACAAGGACGAGAAAAATCTTTGTGACCAAGAGTTTTTTGTGCAAATAACAGAAACCGATGAAAACAGTCAGATAAGACAATTAGTCACAAAATATGAAGGGAATACCACGCCATATTTTCAACAGTTAGTAGAAATGCCAGAGAAAGTAGAGAAATTTACAATCCAAACAAAAGACGACCATGTGAGCGAGACAGACAACAACTGGGAAGAGAAGAGAAATGAGGAATAGTACACAAGTGTGAAGAAGCTTATAACATTACGAAAACACAAACACAAATCCTTCATGATGTTTTGATGAACAATAGTTCAGTATTTAGTAATATCCCAGGCAGATGTAATGTATATCACATACATTTCAGGTAGAAGAGGTGCCACCATATAGACATAAGTATGACAATTTGCCTATAAGTCTTCGGGACAAAGCTAGACAACTAATAAATAGCATGTTAGAAAATGGGATTATTGAGCAAAGTAATTCTCAGTATATAAATCTGTTGGAGTATTAAACGAGATGGTAGTTTGAGATTAACATTAGATGGTAGATATGTCAACAAATATATGAAACCAGATCATTTTCAAAGTGAAGGAATTGAACAACTAATTACGAAACTTTCAAGAGGGAGATTTTTGACATTCCTTGACCTCACTGCGTCATATTGGCAAGTGGAATTAGATCCACAAGTGCGTGATTACACTTCATTTCAATAATCGGGGATCCAGTATCGTTTTTGTGTAAATCCTTTTGGTTTAAAATCTCAGGAAGTGGATTTTTGAGAGCCATTCACAGTATCTTTGGAAATTCTGCAGATGACTTTTTAATAAAGTATATTGATGATTTCCTTATCATTAGTCAAACATTTGAAGAACATATGAATAATGTACATTACGTGTTAAATAAACTGCAACAACATGGTATGACTGTGAACATACTAAAATCAAAGTTTTGTGTCAAGGAAATAAATTTTCTGGGTTATGTAGTGGATGAACGAGGTATAAGACCTGACCAGAAGAGAATAGAAGCAATAATGAAAATTCCACCACCAAGGAACGTAAAGCAAATTAGACGTCTCTTAGGGGTATTGAACTTTCAGAGTAAGTTCGTACCAAGGTATTCGGCTGAAATAGAACCACTGCGGCAGCTACTCCGAAAGAACAATAAGTGGAAATGGACAGAGGATCATCAAAAATGTTTTGAGGGAGTAAAAGAACACTTTGCTAAGTCCATATTACTCGAGAGGCCTAGAGAAGATTTGGAATATGAGATTTATGTCGACGCATCAATGCAAGGATACGCCGGAATTTTAGGACAGCGAGACATCAACAATGACTTTCACGTCATTAGTACAGCTTCTAGAACACTTACAAATATTGAGCGGAATTCTTCAGTGACTCAGCTAGAAATTGGAGCACTATACTTCTCATTAATTCGTTTTAAAACCTATAATTATCAGCAAAAGATGAAAATATATTCAGACCACATCAGCTTAACTTTCATACAACGGTGTAGATTATGTAGTGGAAAACTTGCTAGATACATCCATGCAATATCTGCATTCGATATTGAGATTATACACATTCCTGGCAAAAATAATACCTTCAGTGATTTGCTATCAAGATTGAACTACAACCCACAAATTCCCGAAAATATTGAAAGGCCTAGAAATGAAGTCAAAATATTGACAATTGAAATTCCTTTAAGCAAAGAAATGATTAGAAAATTGAAAAATATAGGGGAAATTCAAAATGAGGACGCAAAATTATTAGAACTTAAAGAAAAGGCACCACTAATTGAAGAGGCAAAGAAAGAAATTGTAGCAATTCGGAATGGGCCATTATACAAGAAGCATGGAAAAGAAATGCCTAGTTAGAAGGTAATGGTTCCGAAAAGCATGGAAAAGGAACTAATTAAGAATTTTCACGAAGGGTTAGCACACTCAGGGACGGACCGGACAACTTCTATGATTTTAGAAAATTTATACATATCCAAATTGCGTCAGAAAGTTTGGAAATTTATATCGGCTGCAACCTGTGTCAGAAGGCAAAGCAAATAAATGCAGCATATGCATTTGAGACTAATTCGGTTATAAGGGATAAGCCAAAGTGCGTAATTAGTATTGATATTCATGGTCCGATGCCTCCAAGTCAATTTGGAAACAAATATATATTTATCTGTTATGATATATTCAGCAAATATGTAAGAATTTACCCTTTGAGAAAACCTACAAGTTTAGCATGTTTGAATAAACTATGCGACAGTATTAGTGTTTGTTTTAAAGAATGATACTGTTTATCTGCCGCACGTATAAAAGATAATTTGTCGCGGTCACTTCGTGTTAGCTTTTACTGAGCGCCTGTTATTTTATTTAATTTTGGGTTCACTGTCCTCCGGCTAGCTATGATCTTTTTGGTCGAGCACTTATCTTATACAAGGTGTGTAAACGGAAAGGAGTTTTATCCAAAGATAACACTGATGAAGAACTTGTTTTACACTTTTATTCTCGTAACATATTATGCACTTTCACATATTAATCTTGACACTCGCCAAACTGAAACTGTTATAACAACTTATTTACTGCTCATTCTTAATTCGCATACTTCAACTTTTTGTGTAATTAACTTTACAACACTTGAGATTTTTCATAACTCTGCTACGCGTAACCTGCGAAGCGATAAACTGTGCGATGTATTCAGCGACGTGTAATGCACAAATATTTCCGATGGACTGGACGAATTTGACTCTGACCTAGCCCATTTTATACTCCTACACCGCGATATGCCTAAAGATTATAACCGAGCTGCTATTGGTTAATAAAATGCGCCAACATTAGCGTTTATTTTTATATCCAATGAAAATTACGAAAACTGATGCAGTAATTTGTATCACAAATTACTTAAATGTAAATAATGATTATAATATGAATATGCATTTTTATGTGACATTGATTTGAGATGTTTCTTGACTGTAATTATTGTTGAGAAGTAAGTTTTTAATGCCTTACTGAAACTGTCAATAATAGCGCGCAATAATGCAGCGAGGGGGTGAGCTGTTTATCATTATTGGAAACGAGGAAGTTGCGTAATATTGGCGCGTTTTTCCTTGAGAATATTCTGGAACGTTTCCCTAGAGCATATGTATTCATAATTTTCATTGGATATTAAAATAGACGCTAATGTTGGCGCGTTTTATTAGCCAATAGTAACTCAGTTATAATCTTTAGGAATATCGGGGAGTGGGTGTATAAAAAGCCAAGTCAGAGGTAGATCGCGGCCAGTTCATCAAAATTCTTAGTACATTACACGTCGCCTTCAGTCGGCCAGTTCATCAGAAATCTTTATACATTACACGTCGCCTTCAGTCGTCCAGTTCATCAAAAATCTGTGTACACTACACGTCGTCTTCAGTCAGTCAGTTCGTCGAAAGTATTAGTACGGCATACATCGGATATAGATTCACAAGTTACGCGCAGCAGAATTATGAAAGATCTAAAGTATGGTAAAGTTAATTATACAAAAGATTGAAGTACGTGGATTAAAAGAATTATCAGTAAGAAGTTATTATAACAGTTTCAGTTTGGCGAGTGTTAAGATCAATATATAAATGTGATAGTTAACGTGTTCGACAATAAAATTATAAAACAAATTTCTTCATCTGTGTTCTTTTTGGATAAAAGATTCCTTTCCGTTTACACAACCCTGATCAAGAGACATGTTCGACCGAGAAATAATAGCTAGCCGGAGGACAGTAAACAAAAATTAAATCAAATAACAGTCGCATTCTTTCGAACACTAATACTGCCGCAAATTGCTAACACCAGATGGAGCTACAAACCGAACAAATGAATGACGTCACAAGATGGCTTCACATGAAGTAAACACACATACACAAACATCACAAGTAATAACATTATAAAGAATACACTTACAAATTGGCTACCACAACGTGGGGCTACAATAATGTTAAATAAATAACACTAATAACCGTTACAAAACATATGCTCTAGGGAAAATGTTCCCGCAAATTCCTAAAAAAAAACGCGCCAATATTACGTCATTTGCTCGTCTCTAATAATGATAAACAGTTCACCCCCTCGCTACATTATTGCACGCTATTATTGTCAGTTTCAGTAAGGCCGTATAAACCCACTTCTCAACAATGCTTACAATCTTCAAACATCTCAAATCAATGTCACACAATTCTGCATATTCACACTATAATCACTCTTTACATTTACATAATTTGTGATACAAATTACTGCGTCATATGCCCCACTAGAAACATAATTATAAATATTTACAACTTGTTTGGAAATTTTATAATTGGGTTTTTAGTCTCCTGAATCTTGGAACACACGCTATTTATCACTTTCACTTAACACTTCACACGCATTTAACACAGACATATATTTTGCCTTTATCTCGCCACTATTTACTGGCTCTGGTTTAATGTGTTTAGACATTAATCTGACATTACAATTTTTTATAGCAAATACTGTACTCTGAATTATTTGGTTACTGTTACAAAATTGGTTTACTTTCTTAGATTGTTGACAAAAATTTATGCATTCAACAATTTTTTGTAATTATTAAACATATTTACCAAAAATATTCACCTTCTACACAAATGTATTTACATCTCTTAAATCTAGACACTGTTACACATTTTCTGTTTGCTACATAAGTATTTGTTTTAATTATCTTTACCCCTTTTTTGTTTTGTACTTTATATTCACAATACTCTTGGAAATATATCTACGCACTTTTACTTTAATATAACATTAAGTTTTTAATTATTACATGCTTCATTTCTAATACTGTTATAGTTTACTGAGAAAATGCTCTTTTTCCCATTTAAACATTTAGTTATGTCCCAAAATTGTATTTCTCCTTTCTCATGACGTACATACACAATTAACCCTCTTACATTCCAATACATTGCTCTGCAGTTCATCTTTAACTATCCTGGATTTACCTTTCATCTCATTGCTGTTCACCCTCCTGGATCAAATTGTCTGTGGCTAAACATTACTCGTAGCCGTATCGTAACCTTCCAAAATTTGTTCATGGATAACCTCTTAAAGGATTCAAATGCAATTTTACCCCAAGATATATTTGGAAACAATCTAACGTTTTCTGAACCACACGTCTTTTAACAATTGTCATTTTCAATTCTTCTGGTATCTTTTTAATCTGAGAGTACTCTGACAAGTCTGTAATAAATTGTACTGGATTGGAGTTTTCATTCTGAACAGCTTGGTGTTTGTTAATTTCAGAAGTTAATTTTTGATTATTTACAGACAAATCTTTAACTTCTTCAGACAATTTATTTCTTTGTGTTTCTGACTCCTTCTGTATTTCAGATATCTCCCCTCTGAAATTAACTTGCACCTGATTTAAATCTACATTCGCAACCTCTTTCATCTCTCTTACCTCACTTGGAATGTTACTCATTCTACTACCTAACTCTGTACATTCTACATCAACATATTCACTTTTAATATTAACCTCACTTTCTTTGTTAGATATTTCCCTGCTCATGTCTAACATTTACTTTGAAACCTCTCCTATCTCATTTGCTATTATTTCCTGATTTTCATCTCTCATTTTTGGCATACTACTATCTAGCTTCATAACTTTCTTTTCAATTTCTTCCCTGCTTTGATCTACTTTTTGCTCTAATATCTCATTCCTCCTACCAATATCTTCCCTCAATTTCCTATGACCTTTTTTTTATGGCTTCTCTCAATTCTCTATGATTCTTTTCCATATTCTGAATTAGTTTTTGTTCTAATTTCTCATAACTCTTAACAATATCTTTCAGCATTTCTATCATCACACTAGCATCAAAATTAACATTTCCTGCTATTCTATTCTGACTTTCTGCACTAACATTTTCTCCCTCAAATCCTACATTGTTTGAGCTATTTTCTGTAACCTGTATTGAATTACAGCTAACTGTTACACTATCCCCTTCCATAATTGTTTCTTCAATATTATTAGTAGCCATTGTTCTCTTAATACTGCCACTCCTCAAGTACATTGAAATTTTCACAATTTTTTTTAGGATAAAAAAATTACTATACTCTGACCTTTCTGATGCCGTCTGTTGATGTTGCTTTGATGTCCAGCTTCCTGCCCCTCTCTCCTAGATGTATACGTCGCTTCTGCGTCGTATTATGATGAATCTACGTCGTCTCGATGTTTTTGTGTCCACTCATCCGCGTCGTCTGTCGTTCCTGTAGTTGTTTCTGGAATCTGCGTCTTGTAGTTCAGTTCACAGCTCCATTCGCTCCACGTCCTGGTTCCTTCGCCCCTTCCTGGTTATTTCACTCCTTCCTGGTTAATTCGCCCCACGTTGGGCGCCAATATGCGACAGTATTAGTGTTTGTTTTAAAGAATGCTACTGTTTATCTGCCGCACGTATAAAAGACAGTTTGTCGCGGTCACTTCGTGTTAGCTTTTACTGAGCGCCTGTTATTTTATTTAATTTTGGGTTCACTGTCCTCCGGCTAGCTATGATCTTTTTGGTCGAGCACTTATCTTATACAAGGTGTGTAGACGGAAAGGAGTTTTTATCCAAAGATAACACTGATGAAGAATTTGTTTTACACTTTTATTGTCGTAACATATTATGCACTTTCACATATTAATCTTGACACTCGCCAAACTGAAACTGTTATAATAACTTATTTACTGCTCATTCTTAATTCGCATACTTCAACTTTTTGTGTAATTTACTTTACAACACTTGAGATTTTTCATAACTCTGCTACGCGTAACCTGCGAAGCGATAAACTGTACGATGTATTCAGCGACGTGTAATGCACAAATATTTCCGATGGACTGGACGAATTTGACTCTGACCTAGCCCTTTTTATACTCCTACACCCCGATATGCCTAAAGATTATAACCGAGCTGCTATTGGTTAATAAAACGCGCCAACATTAGCGTCTATTTTTATATCCAATGAAAATTACGAAAACATATGCTCTAGGGAAAATGTTCCCGCAAATTCCTAAAAAAAAACGCGCCAATATTACGTCATTTTCTCGTCTCTAATAATGATAAACAGTTCACCCCCTCGCTACATTATTGCACGCTATTATTGTCAGTTTCAGTAAGGCCGTATAAACTTACTTCTCAACAATGCTTACAATCATCAAACATCTCAAATCAATGTCACACAATAATGCATATTCACACTATAATCACTCTTTACATTTACATAATTTGTGATACAAATTACGCGTCAACTACTCAAGTCATATGTGATAGACGAAGGACCGATCCAATCTGTATTGAGCGATAATGCTTCGTCCTTCACAGGAAAAAAATTTATGGACGGACTGAAAGAAGATAGCATTAAACAATATTTTTCGTCAAGATACAGACCGAACTCCAACCCAGTGGAGAGGGAAATTTCGAATTATTTAAGGGTGCTGTGTCATCGAAAACAAACCCAATGGTATGGATACGTGAATTTCGTTCAGAATCTACTAAATGAAACAGTAAACAATGTGACAGGATACAAACCATGTGAACTTAAGTTAGGAAACAAGATAAATACAATATGTAAGAAAATTCCAGAAGCCATTCCAGATGAGCACTCGATACCACAAACAGAAGAAGAGATATTCCGACAAGCATTTGAGAGGATGAAGAAAAAGGCCATAAAAAGAAAATTGAAACATGAAGAAAAGAAGAGAAAGGAATGGAGGATCAAAATAGGAGATTTAGTTTTGGTTAAAACCAAGAAATTGTCTAATAAAGCAAATAAACTTTATTGGCGAATGTTTCTAAAATATCATGGACCATATGAAGTTGTTGAAGTATATGGAACAAATACATACGAATTATGTAACCCAACAACTCGAAAAGCCATTGGAAAGTTTCATATTAAGATGCTGAAACCATACAACAATGAGGGTAAAGAAGAAACAGAAAACCAAGATGATAAAAAGTAAATTCAGGATAGTTAAAGCTGAACTGCAGAGCAATGTATTGGAATGTAAGAGGGTTAACTATGTATGTACGTCATGAGAAAGGAGAAATAAAATTCTGGACAGAACTAAATGTTTAAAGGGAAAAATAACATTTTCTTAGTAACTGTAACAGCATTGGAAATGAAGCATGTAATAATTAAAACTTAATGTTATATTAAAGTAAAAGTACGTAGGTATAATTCAAATAGTATTTTAAATATAAAGTACAAAACAACAAAAATGGGGTAAAATAATTAAAACAAATACTTATGTAGCAAACAGATAATGTGAAACAGTGTCTAGATTTAAGAGATGTAAATATATTTGTGTAGAGGGTGAATATTTTGGTAAATATGTTTAATAATTACAAAAATGCTTGAAGGCATAAATTTTTGTCAACAATATAAGAAAGTAAACTATTTTGTAACAGTAACTAAATAATTCAGGGTACAGTATTTGCTAAAAAAAATAAAAATAAATATTGTAATGTCAGATTAATGTCTAAACACATTAAACCAGAGCCAGTAAATAGTGGCGAGATAAAGGCAAAACATATGTCGTGTGTTAAATACGTGTGCAGTGTTAAGTGAAAGTGATAAATAGCGTGTGTTCCAAGATTCAGGAGACTAAAAACCCAATTATAAAATTTCCAAACAAGTTGTAAATATTTATAATTATGTTTCTAGTGAGGCATATGACGCAGTAATTTGTATCACAAATTATGTAAATGTCAAGAGTGATTATAGTGTGAATATGCATTATTGTGTGACATTGATTTGAGATGTTTGATGATTGTAAGCATTGTTGAGAAGTGGGTTTATACGGCCTTACTGAAACTGATAATAATAACGTACAATAATGTAGCGAGGGGGTGAGCTGTTTATCATTATTAGAGACGAGCAAATGACGTAATATTGGCGCGTTTTTTTTTAGGAATTTGCGGGAATATTTTCCCTAGAGCATATGTTTTCGTAATTTTCATTGGATATAAATATAGACGCTAATGTTGGCGCGTTTTATTAACCAATAGCAGCTCGGTTATAATCTTTAGGCATATCGGGGTGTGGGAGTATAAAAAGGGCTAAGCCATAGGTAGATTCCTCCCAGTTCATCGGAAACATTTGTACATTACACGTCGGCTCCAGTCCATCGGAAACATTTGTGCATTACACGTCGCTGAGTTCAACAAAAACAGTCATGGTGAATACATAGCATAGTTTATCGATTCGCAGGTTACGCGTAGCAAAGTTATAAAAAAATCTCAAGTGTCGTAAAGTTAATTACACAAAAAGTTGAAGTACGCGAATTAATAAGGGGCAGTAAAGAAGTTATTATAACAGTTTCAGTTTGGCGAGTGTCAAGATTAATATGTGAAAGTAAATAATGCGTTCGACAATAAAAGTGTAAAACAAAATTCTTTCATCAGTGTTATCTTTGGATAAAAACTCCTTTCCGTTTACACACCTGATTAAGAGATTTGCTTGACCGAGAGATCATAGCTAGCCGGAGGACAGTGAACAAAAAATATTAAATACAATAATAGGCGCTCAGTAAAAGATAACACGAAGTGACCGCGACAAATTGTCTTTTATACGTGCGGCAGATAAACAGTAGCATTCTTTCAAACAAACACTAATACCATCGCAAATTGGCTACCACAACGTGGAACTTAACAAAGAATACTGTCGCAACATGCAAGTCAATCTGGTCTGCTATCTGTTTTACATCCACCTGTCCAACCTTATTGCATTTTACAAAAGACTTTTGTGACCAATATCTCTTCTTCCTCCGCAGTATAATTAATGTTCTTATTTTCTCGACGAATGAAGCTTCAATATACGAAGGCGGATTGATAAGTCTTTTTAAAGAAAATAACAATTTTTTCCAAAAAATCAATTTTATTTCTCAACATAGTCTCCTTTCAATTCAAACACGTCCAACGTTTCTCCAATTTTTTAAATCCTTTCAAAAATATAATTTTTCGAAGTGTGCAAAATATGAGGTTGTTTCTGCCATGACTGGATGTGAATTTCTTTCCAGCGAGTCAATGCTTCAGGTTTGCGAAGAGAAAGATGTCGCTCGGAGCCAAATCTGGAAAATATGGTGGGTGAGATAGTAGTTCATTGCCCAGTTCCACAAATTTTGCGATGGCAATGACTGACTTGTGTACGGGTGCATTATCCTGGTGAAAGAGAACCTTTTTCTTCACCAAATGGGGTCGTTTCTTTAACATTTCCTTATGAAACTGATCCAGTATTGCAGCATAATATGAATAGTGATTGTTTTACCCTTTTCCAGGTAGTGGATGTCTATCATCCCTTATGAATCCCAAAAGACTGCTGCCATGCCATTTCCTGCCGACGGAATGGTTTTCGTTGGTTTGGAATGGTTTGTGAACCATGCCATGTGATGGAGTAGAGTTCTCATAATACTTGTTCAGCTTTTCTTCCGTTTCCTTCACCGTCTTACCACGCAGAAAATGGTGTTTTATCAGAACACGAAATTCACTTTTCTCCATTTTCTACGAAGCAACATACATCTGCTTATTTTAGACGCTCTCAGCAATGTTCTAAGAAAAAATGACGAATTTCTGCGATTATACCCACAATGGATGTAAGACTTGGTGCAAACAAGAAACCTGTGATTAGAACGCTATCTCTCGTCAAAGTCATGGAGTTATCAATCCGCCTTTATACTTCTCATTATTCTTAAATATAATAATTTCTCTTGCAAAATATATTTTGTCATCATACTCACAGCCTAGCAGGAGTTCCACTGCTAAATTATTTATTACTAGACACATCATTTCGAAGGTAGAATTTTCTATAGTTACGACTAACAGTTGTAACTTGATAGGTTGTACGGTTTTACCTATAGCAAGAGTGCATATTACGTTTGTACATTGTATGGCCATTAGCTTTATATCTTCGTTTCAGAGCTCATCATAGTCTTTGGCTGCAAATTGTTGCTGTGGAGCCGGTGTCTGCAGTAATTAGTATTTCTTTGGGCGCAATTGTTGCCTTTATCATTGTTGTCTAGTTAGCACTACTACGCTGAGAATCTTTGGTGATTAATTTGCTGCAATTTAAGTGTGTAGGTGTAGTATGATTTGCATTCTACAGACGTAAGTGGATGGACAGTAATTGCGCCTATGTTACCAACCTGCCCACTCAAAAGCTTTCCGGATTTTGTGAATTAGGTATTCAGAGGGCTACTATTGCTTATTGGAGCTACTGTAATTTCTTTTGTTTCATTCTGTTGTCTTGTATTTAAAGGTTCTTGGTTTCTGCTGTTTTCAAATCTTGTATTTCTACCCCTTTGGCTACCTTGTGTTCTATAGTGGTTATAGTGTTCTGTGTCATTATTACGATTATTCCAGCGTTCGTTTCTTTGATAGTGTTGAGGACTATTTGGTGATCTATTATTGCTGGTCGGTGATCTTTGAGTTCATTCCTGGGTGTATTCTTTTCGTGGTGATAATTGTTACTTTGCAATCTGAGTCTGTTGGCTCACTTGTACCTATATGATAATTATCTGTTGCACCGAAATTTAAAGGTCTCCGACTACGTGGATTGGATTATCTGTTCTCATTGTTGTGTGATATCTCCTCTTTTGCTTATAGTGACGAGATTAGCTTTTTGAGTTCCAATCTTGTTTGGTTTAGCAATGAGAATGTATTGTTGTATCCTGAGAGGAAAGCGGCACGTGATTAGTGCTAAGAAATCTGTTTCCTGCATTGTGATGCAGTAATTTGTATCACAAATTATTTAAATGTAAAGAGTGATTATAGTATGAATATGCATTATTATGTGACATTGATTTGAGATGTTTGTTGATTGTAATTATTGTTGGGAAGTAGGTTTATACTGCCTTACTGAAACTGACAATAATAGCGTGCAATAATGCAGCGAGGGGGTGAGCTGTTTATCATTATTGGAAACGAGGAAGTTACGTAATGTTGGCGCGTTTTCCTTTAGAATCTTCTGGAACATTTACCTAGAGTATATGTATTCATAATTTTCATTGGATATTAAAATAGACGCTAATGTTGGCGCGTTTTATTAGCCAATTGCAGTTCAGTTATAATCTTTAGGCATATCTGGGTGTAGGAGTATAAAAGGTAGGTTAGAGGTAAAGACCCGTCAGTTCATCAAAATTCTTTGTACACTACACGTCGCATTCCCGCCAGTTCGTCGAAAATATTTTGTATGATACATGTCGCCTTCAGGCCAGCAGAAATATTAACCGTCGGCTATCGATTCGCAAGTTACGCGTATAAGATTTATGAAAAATCTCAAGTATGGTAAAGTTAATTATACAAAAGGTTGAAGTACGTGAATTAAAAGTGATCAGTAAGAAGTTGTTATAACAGTTTCAGTTTGGCGAGTGTCTAGATGAATGTGTAAATGTGATAGTGACTGTGTTTCGACAATAAAAGTGTAAAACAAATTTCTTCATCAGTGTTATCTTTGGATAAAAGATTCCTTTCCGTTTACACAACCTGTATAAAGAGAAGTGCTTGACCAAAAAGATCATAGCTAGCCGGAGGACAGTGAACAAAAATTAAATAAAATAACAGTAGCATTCTTTCAAATGAACACTAATACTGCCGCAAATTGCTAACACCAGATGGAGCTAACAAACCGAACAAATGAATCACGTCACAAGATGGCTTCAACACGTGGAGTAAACACACATACACAAATAACATTATAAATTTACCACTGCAAATTGGCTCCCAAACGTGGGGCTCAACAAATTAAATATAAATAACACAACTATACCGTCACAAATTGGCGCCCAACGTGGGGCAGTGTGACCAGGAAAGGAGTGAAATAACCAGGAAGGGGCGAAGGAACCAGGACGTGAAGCGAATGGAGTAGTGAACTGAACTACAAGACGCAGATTCCAGAAACAACTAGAGGAACGACAGACGACGTGGATTAGTGGACACAAAAACATCGAGACGACGCAGATTCATCATAATACAACGCAGAAGCGACATATAATCTAGGAGAGGGGCAGAAAGCTGGACATCAACGCTACATCAGCAGATAGCATCAGAAAGGTTAGAAAAGTGTTATGTTAATTCTAAAAAAAAGGGTAAAAAAATTTAAATGCACCTTAGGAGCGGTAGGATAAAGAAAACAATGTCCACTAAAAATACAGAAGAAATAATTATGGAGGGGGATAGTGTAACAGTTAGCTGTAATTCAATACAGGTTACAGAAAATAGCTCAAACAATGTAGGATTTGAGGGTGGAAATGTTAGTGCAGAAAGTCAGAATAGAATAGCAGAAATGTTAATCTTGATGCTAGTATGATGATGGAAATGCTGAGAAATATGAGTAGGGAATTGAGGGAAGATATGGAAAAGAATAATGAGAAATTGAGGGAAGAAATTTGTAAGAATAATGAGAAATTAGAAAAGAAAATAGATCAAAACAGGGAAGATATGCAAAAGAGTCATAGGGAATTAAGGGAAGATATTGGTAAAAGCTTAGAACAAAACAGGGAAGAAATTGAAAAGAAATTCATGGAGCTAGATAGTAGTATGATGAGAATGAGAAATGAAAATCAGGAAATTATAGCAAATGAGATAGGTGAAGTTTCAAAGAAAATGTTAGACATGAGCAGGGAAATATCTAACCAAAAAAGTGAGGTTAATAATAAAATAGAACATGTTGATGTAAAATGTACAGAATTAGGTAGCCGACTGAGTAGCATTTCAAGTGAGTTAAGAGAGATGATGGAGGCTACAAATGCAGATTTAATTCAGGTGCAAGTTAATTTCAGAGGGGAAATATCTGAAATTCAGAAGGAGTCAGAAACACAGAGAAATAAATTGTCTGAAGAAGTTTAAGATTTGTCTAAAGATTTGAATCAAAAGCTAACTTCTGAAATTAACAAACACCAAGCTGTTCAAAATGAGAATAATAAAAAATTGGAACAGACAATAGAAAATCTGCAAGGTACTGTAAATAGGTTAGAATTGAATTCAAGGGCAAATATATGTGATGTGAATGTATCTGATGTACAAAATAATGATAGAGGTAGTTCCTCAGGTATGACAAATAATGTGAGTGATGCGGCAGCTTCATCTATAGCTAATGCTGAAACTCAGAGTGCACAAGTAACACTAGAGAATTTAAATATGGGAGTAGGGAATTTACAAAATTACAATCATATCTTAAGTGATTTTCCACTTCCAAAATTTAATGAAAACTCCAGTCCAGTACAGTTTATTGCAGACTTATCAGAGTACTTTCAAATTAAAAAGATACCTGAAGCATTAAAATGATAGTTGTCAAAAGATGTTTGGACCAGAAAACTTTAGATTGGTTACAAATGGTATCAGGTGGTGAAATTTCATATGAATCCTTTAAGAGGTTATTCATGATCAGATTTTGGAATGTTACGGTACAGCACATAATTCGAGCAATGCTTAATCATGGTCAATTTGATCCACGAGAGGGAATATCAATGACTGATTACTTACTGAAACATGCAAGTCAGGTTAGGAACTTGTCACCTCCAATCAATGAGGAAGATTTTGTGAACTTGCTCACAAGGCATTATCCTTTAAGGATACAAAATTATTTACTAATTGCAAAACCACGTAATATCTATGACATGACAGAATTAATGACAGCTTTGGAACAACAGGAAGAAGATGTATCTCGGGATTGGGAACATAGATTTTTAGATGTGCGAGACAGAAGAAATTACCAAGGTAGTTATCAGCAAAGTAGAGGACAAGACAGGCGTCATGAAAATAATACCAGACAACGGTATCAATCATACGTTCCACAATTTGAAAGATCGAGGATAGATGGGAGACCAGGTCGACAGGAACAAATAAATTATGTCAGGACAGAAAGATTGCCGGAAAGAGGGCAAAATTATGGAAGGCGGTACATTAGACAAAGGGGAAATTTCACTCACTGGAGGGAAAACAATAACCGGGAAAGATCTGAGGAACGGCAAGAAAATTATGTGCCAAGAGGACATAATTTCAGAAATCGAGGATTTCGAACTCGAGGAAGGGGAACTCAAAACAATGGTAGTGACAATGAGATAGATTTAGCTCCTGTTAGGAATGGCAGTCCCGTACGTGAACATGGAAATAACCAGGAAAACTGTTAATAGACTCCTGTGTAGTAGGTTCTCAGGACGTCTTTAATAATTCAGTATCCATTACCAATACAAATAATATGCCTACACACACACCCTGTAATAAGATTACAGCAACAAAAGATAAGGGAGAAAATTTTGAGTCACCTCATATTAGGATGGAAATTGCGAAGAAAGAGATCATTGCAACTATAGATTCTGGTTCGTCAGCTTCAATTTGTTCACAGACATTTTACATAAATTTGATTAATGAAGGTAACAAAATTATGGCTCTTCCTACTAGTAATTTAGTTTGTCGTGTTGCAATCGGAAGAACGACACAGGTCATAAAAACCACAAGCTCTACTTAACATACTTATCGGCGGAGATAATTTTGAGGTTATGTTTTTAATTGTAAACCATCTGATTTGTGACATAATTTTAGGATGTGACTTCCTTCATGAATATGAAGCAAGTATAGATTTTAAACATGAAGAGTTAAAAATGACAAAGGATGATAGAGAAATAAAGGTACCATTTATAAAAGAGAAAGTTTCTGTGATTGAGATGACAAAGAATGAGAAAAATCTTTGTGACCAAGAGTTTTTTGTGCAAATAACAGAGACCGATAGAAATAGTCAGATAAAGCAGGTAGTCACAGAATATGAAGGGAACACCACGCCATATTTTCAGCAGCTAGCAGAAATGCCAGAGAAAGTAGAGAAGTTTACAATCCAAACAAAAGACGACCATGTGAGCGAGACAGACAACAGCTGGAAAGAGAAGAGAAATGAGGAAATAATACACAAGTGTGAAGAAGCTTATAACATTACGATAACGCAAAAACAAGTCCTTCATGATGTTTTGATGAACAATAGTTCAGTATTTAGTAATATCCCAGGCAGATGTAATGTATATCAGCATACATTTCAAGTAGAAGACGTACCACCATATAGGCACAAGTATGACAATTTACCTATAAGTCTTCAGGACAAAGCTAGACAACTAATAAATAGCATGTTAGAAAATGGGATTATTGAGCAAAGTAATTCTCAATACATAAATTCAATCTGTTGGAGTATTAAACGAGATGGTAGTTTGAGATTAACATTAGACGGTAGATATGTCAACAAGTATATGAAGCCTGATCATTTTCAAAGTGAAGGAATTGGACAATTAATTACGAAACTTTCAAGAGGGAGATTTTTGACATCCATTGACCTCACTGCATCATATTGGCAAGTGGAATTAGATCCACAAGTGCGTGATTACACTTCATTTCAGTACTCAGGGATCCAGTATCGTTTTTGTGTAAATCCTTTTGGTTTAAAAAACTCAGGAAGTGGATTTTTTTGAGCCATTCACAGTATCTTTGGAAATTCTGCAGATGACTTTTTAATAAAGTATATTGACGACTTCCTAATCATTAGTCAAACATTTGAAGAACACATGAATAATGTCCATTATGTGTTAAATAAACTGCAACAACATGGTATGACTGTGAACATACAAAAATCAACATTTTGTGTCAAGGAAATAAATTTTCTGGGTTATGTAGTGGATGAACGAGGTATAAGACCTGATCAGAAGAGAATAGAAGCAATAATGAAAATTCCACCACCAAGGAACGTAAAACAAATTAGACGTCTCTTAGGGGTATTGAACTTTCAGAGTAAGTTCGTACCAAGGTATTCGGCTGAAATAGAACCACTGCGGCAGCTACTCCGAAAGAACAATAAGTGGAAATGGACAGAGGATCATCAAAAATGTTTTGAGGGAGTAAAAGAACACTTTGCTAAGTCCATATTACTCGAGAGGCCTAGAGAAGATTTGGAATATGAGATTTATGTCGACGCATCAATGCAAGGATACGCCGGAATTTTAGGACAGCGAGACATCAACAATGACTTTCACGTCATTAGTACAGCTTCTAGAACACTTACAAATATTGAGCGGAATTCTTCAGTGACTCAGCTAGAAATTGGAGCACTATACTTCTCATTAATTCGTTTTAAAACCTATAATTATCAGCAAAAGATGAAAATATATTCAGACCACATCAGCTTAACTTTCATACAACGGTGTAGATTATGTAGTGGAAAACTTGCTAGATACATCCATGCAATATCTGCATTCGATATTGAGATTATACACATTCCTGGCAAAAATAATACCTTCAGTGATTTGCTATCAAGATTGAACTACAACCCACAAATTCCCGAAAATATTGAAAGGCCTAGAAATGAAGTCAAAATATTGACAATTGAAATTCCTTTAAGCAAAGAAATGATTAGAAAATTGAAAAATATAGGGGAAATTCAAAATGAGGACGCAAAATTATTAGAACTTAAAGAAAAGGCACCACTAATTGAAGAGGCAAAGAAAGAAATCGTAGCAATTCGGGATGGGACATTATACAAGAAGCATGGAAAAGAAGTGCCTAGTTGGAAGGTAATGGTTCCGAAAAGCATGGAAAAGGAACTAATTAAGAATTTTCACGAAGGGTTAGCACACTCAGGGACGGACCGGACAACTTCTATGATTTTAGAAAATTTATACATATCCAAATTGCGTCAGAAAGTTCGGAAATTTATATCGTGCTGCAACCTGCGTCAGAAGGCAAAGCAAATAAATGCAGCATATGCATTTGAAACTTATTCGGTTATAAGGGATAAGCCGAGATGCGTAATTAGTATTGATATTCATGGTCCGATGCCTCCAAGTCAATTTGGAAATAAATATATATTTGTCTGTTATGATATATTCAGCAAATATGTAAGAATTTACCCTTTGAGAAAACCTACAGGTTTAGCATGTTTGAATAGACTACACAAGTCATATGTGATAGAAGAAGGACCTATCCAATCTGTATTGAGCGATAATGCTTCGTACTTCACAGGAAAAAAAAATAATGGACGGACTGAAAGAAAATGGCATTAAACAATATTTTTCGTCAAGATACAGACCGAACTCCAACCCAGTGGAGAGGGAAATTAAGGAAATTTCAAATTATTTAAGGGTGCTGTGTCATCGAAAACAAACCCAATGGTATGGATACGTGAATTTCGTTCAGAATCTACTAAATGAAACCGTAAACAATCTGACAGGATACAAACCATGTGAACTTAAGTTAGGAAAGAAGATCAATACAATGTGTAAGAAAATTCCAGAAGCCATTCCAGATGCGCACTCGATACCACAAACAGAAGAAGAGATGTTCCGAAAAGCTTTCGAGAGGATGAAGAAAAAGGCCATAAAAAGAAAAATTAAACATGAAGAAAAGAAGAGAAAGGAATGGAGGATCAAAATAGGAGATTTAGTTTTGGTTAAAACCAAGAAATTGTCGGATAAAGCAAATAAACTTTATTGGCGAATGTTTCTCAAATACCATGGACCATATGAAGTTGTTGAAGTATATGGAACAAATACATATGAGTTATGTAATCCAACAACTCGAAAAAGCATTGGAAAGTTCCATATTGAGATGCTGAAACCATACAACAATGACGATAAAGGTGAAACAGAAGACAAAGATGATAAATAGTAAATGCTGGATAGTTAAAGACGAAATGCAGAGCAATGTATTGGATTGTAAGAGGGTTAAATAAATATGTACGTCATGATAATGGAGAAATAAAATTTTGGACATAACTAAATGTTTAAAAGGGAAAAATAACATTTTTTTAGTAACTGTAACAACATTTGAAATAAAGCATGATGTTATATTAAAGTAAAGTACGTAGATATAATTCCAAGAGTATTGTGAATATACAGTACAAAACAACAAAAATTGGGTAAAAGTCATTAAAACAAATATTTATGTAGCAAATAGAACATGTGAAACAGTACTTAGATTTAAGAGATGTAAATATATTTGTGTAGAGGGTGAATATTTTAGTAAATATTTGTAGTAATTACAAAAATTCTTAAATGCACAAATTGTTATCAACAATATAAGAAAGTAAACAATTTTGTAACAGTAACTAAATAATTCAGGGTACAGTATTTGCTATAAAAATTTTGATGTTGTCTAAACACATTAAACCAGAGCCAGTAAATAGTGGCAAGATAAAGACAAAACATATGTCGTGTGTTAAATACGTGTGAAGTGTTAAGTGAAAGTGATAGCATGTGTTCCAAGATTTAGGAGACTAAAAACCCAATTATAAAGTTTCCAAACAAGTTGTAAATATTTATAATTATGTTTCTAGTGGGGCATATGATGCAGTAATTTGTATCACAAATTATTTAAATGTAAAGAGTGATTATAGTATGAATATGCATTATTATGTGACATTGATTTGAGATGTTTGTTGATTGTAATTATTGTTGGGAAGTAAGTTTATACTGCCTTACTGAAACTGACAATAATAGCGTGCAATAATGCAGCGAGGGGGTGAGCTGTTTATCATTATTGGAAACGAGGAAGTTACGCAATGTTGGCGCGTTTTCCTTTAGAATCTTCTGGAACATTTACCTAGAGTATATGTATTCATAATTTTCATTGGATATTAAAATAGACGCTAATGTTGGCGCGTTTTATTAGCCAATTGCAGTTCAGTTATAATCTTTAGGCATATCTGGGTGTAGGAGCATAAAAGGTAGGTTAGAGGTAAAGACCCGTCAGTTCATCAAAATTCTTTGTACACTACACGTCGCATTCCCGCCAGTTCGTCGAAAATATTTTGTATGATACATGTCGCCTTCAGGCCAGCAGAAATATTAACCGTCGGCTATCGATTCGCAAGTTACGCGTATAAGATTTATGAAAAATCTCAAGTATGGTAAAGTTAATTATACAAAAGGTTGAAGTACGTGAATTAACAGTGATCAGTAAGAAGTTGTTATAACAGTTTCAGTTTGGCGAGTGTCTAGATGAATGTGTAAATGTGATAGTGACTGTGTTTCGACAATAAAAGTGTAAAACAAATTTCTTCATCAGTGTTATCTTTGGATAAAAGATTCCTTTCCGTTTACACAACCTGTATAAAGAGAAGTGCTTGACCAAAAAGATCATAGCTAGCCGGAGGACAGTGAACAAAAATTAAATAAAATAACAGTAGCATTCTTTCAAACGAACACTAATACTGCCGCAAATTGCTAACACCAGATGGAGCTAACAAACCGAACAAATGAATCACGTCACAAGATGGCTTCAACACGTGGAGTAAACACACATACACAAATAACATTATAAATTTACCACCGCAAATTGGCTCCCAAACGTGGGGCTCAACAAATTAAATATAAATAACACAACTATACCGTCACAATTGGTGATGAGATGAGAGATTCCTACCTGGCTTGAATAAGTAAGTATATATGCAGCCATTTATGTATCTTCACGTGGGTTGTAATTTCCATGACTCAATCATGCTCTAATCTTATGTTGTATTGCTGTGTTCCAAAACATATTTAGAAACATTTATGGCGAAATGTGTCATAACTAATGTTGCCTGATGATATGAGCATTAACCAGTCTAAAGTTTTCTTATCCAGGGTACATAGCACAATTATCATTGTATGGCTTCTGGTAGGCATTTCGTAATTTGCATGTATTCGTCTAAATCAGTTAAGTACTGTACGGATTTGTGCTTTCATTAAACTTTGGTAATGGCAAATCACTGACTAGTTTGAATAGTTTTGCACGTGGCGGTACACTATTGTGTTCTACACTTATGCCAAGAGGCTGAGATTCCACAGGAGTTATGAAAGAACTACTTGCTTCACTCCCATTATTTATCATATTTGAGATTAGACCTCTGTCAGTGTTGTGAGGATACATATTACTGGTCTTATTTGTAACATCACGTAAACTACTCTATTTACTACGCTGTTAGTACTTGTACTACTTTGCCTTACCGAACGGGATGGCTCAGGCGGTAACGTTTGTGGCCCGCATTCGGGAGGTCCCGGTTTAAAATCCGGTGGGCCGACCAATCTGACTGAGGTTTTTTCGTGGTTTCCCTCAGCCGCTAAGATAAATACCGGATTTGATATTTAATACCACTTCCCAAAGTTCCACCTTAAATCTAAAGCAATAGTAAAAATGAAAAATAGGTGGTAATAGCGAATGCTGTGCAGATGCGGTTGCTATTCGCTAAGGTCTCTGTGGACACGTGACGAAGCTAGATGACATGGTTACATGGATGAGACCTAGAAGACTAACTGTCCGCCTTTCTGTATGAAAGCAGCAGTTAGACTGGACGGCACCCTAATGCCATCTGCATGGCACGAAGCAGAAGATCCAGTTGCTATGCACTAGGATCTCTGTGGACACGACGAAACGGGTGGTTACAGGGATGAGACCTAGAAAGCTAACTGTCCGCCACATCTCGATCTAAGAGTTATCCACTAAACAGATCCGTTGTGATATGACCCTGTAGTTAAAGCGACGTAAAATAGAGTAGTAAAAATAATACTTTGCCTTGCTAGGTTGGCAGAGATGCTGTTGATCTTACCAGTCATTTCAGATCTCACTTTATTTAATTGTCATAATATTAGTTACTTTCGTATTTACATTTGCATATGCATTATTGTATTGCTCTACGTTTTTATTAATTTCACTTACGCTTACATTTGTAGCCTCATCGTCTTCCGTGGCGTAGTGGTTACCATGCTAGCCTCTAGTTCCCTCGCCGGCGGAGGTCGATGGATTTTTTCGGGCGTAAAAATCCTTAGCATGACTTCCTTCGGAAGGGAATTAAAGCTGGTGGTTCCGTGTCGTAGATTTATGGCACGTAAAATTACCTCAATCCTGATAAAGAGGCCTCTGAGCAAAATTACCGGTCTTTCACGCCCATTATAGAATGGGACGCTAAGAACCACAGCAGTTAAAGAGCGTGCAAAAATAAACCTCAACTTAATTTATAGCTTCTATCTTGTCATTTGTATTTTCTATGCTATTATTTAGGTTACATTTTATTATTTCAAGATCTGTGCTAACCTTGGTTTGCATTACAGTTATAGTAGCATCTACTTCTTGTCTGATCTCGTTGCTACTGGTTACTATTTTTTCATTTAGACTTTTATTTACTTCAGTTAACTTTGTAGTTTTCTCCATGCATGCATTACTTATTAAGTCACACCTAACATTTAGTTCAGTACTATACAAATTTATATTTTGTTCCAAAGTATGGTTTAGTTATTCATAAATTGTTTGTTTTTGCCTGTTTGTTTTCTCTTCTAGCATTTCTATTGAGGTTTCAGTTCTCTTTAGGTTTTCATTGATTACCCTAGCATGCCCATTTAATTCTTTGTGAAGCTTCTCCTAGCTCTTTTTGTTCCTATTTTGCCTGATTACGTAACTCTTTTTTAAGTTGCTCTCAAAGCTCTCTTAGTTCCTTTTTTAAAGTTTCGTTATTCTGCTGAAGTACTTTTATTAGCATTTCTTCTAGAGATGTTGAATGACTTACTTTTACTCTAACTTGTTTATTTTGGTCACTCCTTATACTGCTTTCTGAACCTATTGTTAACCTAGTACCATTTTCGCTGGGACGCTAAGGACCATAGTAGTTAAAGAGCGTCTATAAATAAAAAGCTCAATTAAACACTCGCTCTTCCCTTTCTACAATTTGAGAAATGTTTAGAACTTTATTCCTCTGAGCTGTTCATGCATGTTTACATCAATTTCTAAGCTACCACTAGTTTCAGCTGCTAAATTACTTTCAGATTCGCTGTTGGTTACCAGCATTACATTTATCTCCCTATCTTCCTATTTTTTTCAGATCTATTATCTTTTATTATACAAGAGTATTTCCGTTCTGCTACTTCTTAAAAGCATGACATGCAGTATATAAATATATTTGGATTGATATGTGTTTTTCTGCTTACTATGTGTGCTATGATGATCCATTCGAAGTACTTAATCGTGTTTTCTCTCTTGTATTATGTTTGCCCTTCTCTCCTTTAATATTCGTACGTTGCTAGCGTTAACACTATACTCTTATCTGTTCTGGTTTTGCGTTATTTTCTTGTTCTCTGCATTTCTCGTTGTTAGTTCCGGTATTCGTCTCTGCGTTGTTTTCGCTGTTGTTGTCCTCATTCCGCTCCTTCTGCAAAGTTCTCAGCAGCTGTGGTTGCTTGCGATGTTCTTGTCTGCTGTGTCGTTTTTCTGGCCCACGTTGGGCGCCAATTTATATAGCGCTGAACCCGTCTCGAAGAGGATACCTATTGTTGTATAAGATCCTTAGGGATGCTGCTGATCTGGTGGCCTCTGAATGATGACGTGCAGATTATTACTGTACATGTACTCGTAAATTGCCACTATTGCTTCAAGATGTGTGTGTATTTAAATGATGGTATTCTTTATGTGTGTTATGTTTGTCCTAGGCTAGCTATAATTTTGCGGTAGGCATTTTGCTCTTAGCAGGGTGTGGTATAACGACTTAGGGCAATGTAAATAATTTAACGCACACAATTCGAAGTACTAATAATTAAATATATTGAAACGTTGTAGATCATTTTCACATACAACACAAATATAAACTGATAATCTTATTTGCATTGCCAGAGTATTTTGCGTGCATACGATATATTTTATAAATATTCACCGCTCTTATTAATTATTAGTGTTATTAGCATAAATATTAGATCACTTGATAGATAATAGAGTTCTTGTTATTGTTCTGAGGTAATAACTATACTTATGTATGATTACGCACTTTTTAAAGTATGTTACATATCATCACGCGCAGCTTCTACATGCCATGCGAGCGCGTTACGAAGAAACAAGAATTTGCAACGGATTCCTTAGCGTCGCCTCTATCTTTGCCTAATAGTATAAGATCTTGGCTTCCATTGGCTACTATAGTGACGCATCATACATACAAACAAACCTATGAAATGCTCTGTACCATGGACATCTTATAGAAACGTTTGCTGGCTTTAAAACTGCTATGAATGTTCTAGAAGCTTACTCATTGTTATGTTCTTACTACAGTGTTAAAGCAGAATATGTTTTGTTGCTTGCTTTCATATTGAATTCACATTGTTAAAATCTTTATAAGAACTCATGTCTTCTAGCTGCAAACACGAAATATTTCTGGCTTTGCTTTAAAATATTGTAGCGGTTACTTGGTGGTAGGCCCCACGTTATGGTGACACTATGCGCCGCGAACTCCACTAAGTTGATGATGACGATGGATCCGTAGAGAGATGATGGATGCTGTGTTGCGTACCTGTAGGTCGTCTTGATGCCCGTACTCTTGTGATGTGTAGTGACGTTCTCGTAGACTGGAATCTGATGGTCGTACATCTGTATTCTTGTGTGAGTGTGTATTAGTCTGTTGTGATTATTATTTACAATTGTGCTAAGGTTGCTGTATTTTGAGTCGGAGAGCAATTGTGTCTTGTCAGCGTTAGATATACAGCATGTTAAAATATTTTGCACACACGTATTCTGTTAACTATTTCACTTTATTTTAGATAAACCACTTGCACATATTCATAAATCACTATTCCCTTTGACATGTTAAAGTATGTATAATTGGCACACTTTAAATACGTAGTTTTAGCGTCTATTTAGAGACAAGCTTATATAGGCCTTCCTGCTCGAAGTCTGACAGCTTCTGTTAGCGTTCCCTTCAACCGTTTTCTTGGTGTACGTATTTGAATAATAGGTATGCATCAATGTACCTGATTGGTGCTTTTATCCAATAACAGATTATATTACATATGTCTGTTTACAGACTCCACTGTCTTAATTATGAATCCAGGGTTCATTACATTCTTACTGGATACTACTGCATTTCTCATAATTTTTATTATTGGTTATATGGACTTTCCCTCTCATACTTTATATGTTATAACGTTATATATTTCCTCTTCTCTATAGTTTTTAATATCCTCTCAATTACTATACGTACAATATTAGCAAGAAAATACATAACACGTATAACTTAAAACAAAACATTAAAGAAATAAATAAATTAGTAATATATTGATGCTGAGAAGCTGTGAATTAAATGTATTATTACATTAATGAGTTATTAGTTTGTCCGTGGCAAGTACTGTATGTTGCTTCAATATTATTCACATACATATATTGACGTAACATATAATTCTTTAAAATTATTACAGTTATGTTGTAGGATGGTACTATAATTGTATTTGTTGTGACTAATTAACTAACATTATTTAATATATTTAAGCTTTGGGGCCAAGCATTTTTGGATTAGTAGTGGATACCGTCTCAGCAGGCAATAAATATGGAGCAATCATTTACATACGTACGACGATCTGAATGCTGTCACTACCATAAGCAGATAAGGAAATTGCTTCAATCCGTACTAGTTTCAAACATACCTTAACATTCCTTACTTAAACTCCATTAACACAATTAGCTTGCAAGCACTAAACGCTGAAGAAAATTTGGTTAATCGCAGATTATACTTTAGAAAATACTTTACACAGTGTGCCTAATCAGAGCAAAGTAATTTAATACATACATTACCGAAATTGGCGATTCATATAATAAAGAAATATCTGTCCTTGAGACTCTTGTCATGCAATAATCCGAGAGAACCACAGGAGAGGCAACGATGTTGCTCGCCTCATTAAAACCCAAGTCTTTGAGTCTGAGGTCAAACAACCAGTCCTGGCCTGCTATACAAAGGCAAGAGCATCAACCAATCAGCACCTACTCGATAAAGTGGCTGGGTCAATTTGATAAATCCAAATTTCCTCAGCGAAACTTGCTGGGTAAACTTAACAAACACAAACTTTCTCGATGTTGTGGAGGAGAAAGAAGGCTTAACAATAGATGTAATTATACATAAATATACGTAACGGTGAACACTCCGTTATATTCTGATTCTATCTTTTCAACCTGGTCCAACATCCTTGTCCAACTTCCATATTGTGTGGAAGAACAATTCCATCTAGCATTTATCTTTCTGCCTTTTTTCTTTAACCCTTCATTATCAAGCTCTTTAAAATAATTTCTTCACAGTTTTCAATATTATTATAGATGTATTACCAGGGATACCCAATCTTACAGAGAGAGGGGATGAAGGGGATTTCCCTTCCCACTCATTTCCACTTGTACTGCCAAGGACTGAAACTTGATTGGTTTAGTTTGTCAGTCTCTTCAAAGATACTCGGTGGGGTGAACTATGGAATTTGAACCTTAGGTCTTAAGAGAACAGATTGGGCTTCACTGTGTATCACTTTTTAAATTCTTAAAAAATAAAACAAAGAGACTTGTAAAGGGTAGAGACCGCAGGTGTTGACTGAAATCGACCCTTTACTTTCACCAGAAAATAGGTAACGTTATTGCCGGAGTGGTTATTATTTTCTCTAACTACTTGCCATGCCTATAGTAAGTAGATGATGTATTGCATTTTACCCAAAATTAGATAGAAATGTTACATTGGAAATACACATTTTGAGATCCCCATGAATCCAGAAACAATTTTTAGAGAAAGGCCGTGTTTGCTGTATGTGAACAGCGTAACTCGAAGACGAAAAGTTGTTTCAGTATTGGACTTAGTATTTAAGTTCAGCGTTTTCCAGGGAATGCGATACGAAGATGTTCAAGAAAATCTCCCACGCCCAAGTACTCTTTACATGGAAAACGTTTCGTTATCTTTTATTTTCTCAAAAATAAAGATTTTGATTAAAATACCATATATTTAAGATGTTTGCATGACAACTGAAATGTACATCTTGCATTTTCTGGGAAGTCTAGCCTGTGAAGTCCTCTTCATTCGAAGTGACTTTTGTATAATTCGCAAACCCTAAAAGATAGACAAAATCGTCTTAGTACATAAAAATTTTCATCTCGTTGAAGCACAAAATTATTGTTACATAGAAATTTTTATGGCGTTGATCATTTCTGAGATATCCTTTGTTATTGGTTTGAATTTTCGAATACTTAAGACTTCTTTCAAGTTGGCAAGTCTCAATTGCTTTTTTGTCATGCAAAGTGCATGGAATTTCAAAGCCATCACATAGCAGTCCGATCTTTTAAAAATCTGACTATCGCTTTAGCCTACTATATCCTTCTTGTCCTACGACACAAATCTGTAAATGTGTGATGAAAGTCCATTAACAAGAAATACAAAGAAGAACATGCATTTGCATGAATGTTTGCTCAAAAAATACACTTTCTCAGAATTATTAAAATATGTTTATAGGCTAAATGTACAAGCCCCTGACTATCAATCTATGCTGTGAAAACTGCACATCAGTAGCATTTTCCATTTCCGAAATATTTGCGGTGCAAGTTTTAGGTGATTTACCCTGTATATTTTTAGTGAAGTTCCGACCGTTCCAGTTTAGAATATACTAGGTTCATGTTGCAAATAACAGTTACAAATAACGACACAGTCATCAGATTAAGCGGCAATGCTGCCAGCGGCACCTGGGTCGCGAGCGCGCGCCACTAGCCTGCCCGCACTTCATCCCCGCGCGAACCTTCATAAGCATCAAAACAAATAGATAAACGGCCAACTAATACCATTATTATTTCGCAAATTACAGTATTGAATGTCCCTTACATTGCTTAACTGTTCAAATGTGATGTTGGAAGCTCTCCTTACGCTCAAAGACAGGCATTGAAGCGTCTCAGCAGATTATGATTCACATTATGCAGCTCTTCTCTGGAAATGTTGGTTATTTATTTCCGTATATTATTTTCCAGTTTTTGTAATATTTGGGGGTTTTGGTTATAATTTTGTCTTTTAAACTGCCCCACAACTAAAACATCGCAGGGTGCGAGGTCTAGGAATCCACATCTCTACACTGATCACTCCGTCAGCAAAGACGTCAGCAATTGTATCCAAAGAAGTCCAAGCTGTATTAGCTCTAGCCCCGTTCTTGTTGAAATATGCCGTGCATTCGCTCACCTTAAATTGAGGGAAAAGCTGCTCCAAAATTAAGACTTGGTACCGTGCAGCATTAATTGTTTCGTGAAAGAAAATAGGGGTCAATTATACTAGCCACACCGACCTTACAATCATATAGTGAACATGGATGTTTGAGTACGAGGGAAGCGGTGCGCGACCGCGACTCAGTGTCACTAACAGCGTTGCCACTTTATTGATGACACCGTATATCCATTAGTCGTCCTCCGTGGTCTAGGGGTACCATGCTAGCCTCTAGTTCCCGAGTCCACGGGTTCAAATCCGGTGGAGGGTGATGGATTTTTTCGGGCGTAAAGCATGGCTTCCTTAGGAAGGGAAGTAAAGCCGGTGGTCCCGTGTCGTAGATTTACGGCATGTAAAAGAACCTCAAGCCTAATGAAGATGCCTCTGAGCAACATTTCCGGTCTTTCACGCCCAATATGGAATGGGACGCTAAGAACAATATTAGTAGTTAAAGAGCGTCCATAAATAAAGCCCAATTTTAATTTCGAGTATTTACTGTTTACGCATAACCGTAACAGCAAGATACTCTTGGTGTACCTACTGCTAGACCAGGCATGTGCAGGCTTGGCTCGCTAGAACAGTCTTGTCAGTACCTTCGGACAGGCAGTAACAACCCATACGGTATGGAAACTTACCCTTTCAAGCGTTATCCTTCATTCTACTGTTCTACCACTACCATACATAATAATATCAGTTAATACAATACAGTAAAACCTCGATTATCTGTCACTCGGTTGGTCGTTCGGCTCATTAAACGTATTTTTTTTTTAAAATTTATTGTTTGTTTTTATTTTGGTGTTCTGGAATCCAAATCCCTATACGTGGAAAAAAATTAGCTTATTTTGGAAATTAATGTGGCATATAAAATATGCGGCGGAAATGGCTCAACAAGATTAATTGGAAGCTACACCTACTACATGTGTTCGTCAGTGTTACATTTTGCGAAAGTTGAGTAATTCATGAAACAAACATTTATGAGGTGTCCTGGCTATTTATTTGCAGGTAGTTTGAGTATGTTGTATATCAATAGATGGTTTTAGTGTTCCGAAAATTCTCAAGCAAAGTGCAGTTTAAAATAATGGAGCTAAGGTCTGTTACATTGTGAGCATGGCAACAACGTAACGAATTGAATACAATGAACATGCACCTACTCTAGTCAAGAGGTTTATCTGATACCTTCAGCTGAGTATTACTTACGTTTTAGCTTCAAGGCATGAAGTGCCCATGCAATCAGACAAAGTAGTGATCGTAATGTACTGTTGTCGTCTAGCGATGTATCTACAAAAGTGATGAAAAACGGATGCCAATGAGTGAGCGGACTTGAATTGGTTTTGCGGACAAAAATTCTGTTGTGCAGCCCTGCGCCACGGACAGCAATCACCTTTAGTGCAATTCTTCTAAATAAACAGCGAATTGCGTATTTGGCGAGTTTTTGTGTAATTTCTTATTAAACCTACTATTTATATTAAGTAAGGTGAATTATTTGTCATTTTCACTTAATTGTCAACCCCATCTCTGCATTATAGCTGTTAATCGAGGTTTTACTGTAAAATAAATATATTAAATACTTTTTAATGTTATAACCTTCTCTAATAAGGGGAAAACGTATGCACAAACTATGTTTTAAAAAAAGATCATAATATTACAACGTAAGGAAAACTTGGCAAAGTAGAAATTATATATGATATACACGAATTACATTTTGTTTAGGATAATTGATGTAACCTACAGGCATGCAGTGCACTAGAGCACAGTGGACTGTGATGTTACAAACAAATGCCAAATGCCTGCCTAACCACTCCTTGCATATTTTCCAGCTTCTGCACTTCACTGTACTGGACTAATTCGGGATCTTTCGCACGAAGTTGTGATTCTTCGTCTATTACGAATACTGCCAAGTGTTGACACTGCTACTTTTCTGTCTTCTCCGTCCTCCATGGTCTAGGGGTACCATGCCAGCCTGTAGTTCCCAAGGTCGCGGGCTCAAACCCAGCGGAGGGCGATGGATTTTTTCGGGCGTAAAAATCCTTAACATGGTTTCCTTCGGAAGGGAAGTAAAACCGGTGGTCCCGTATCATAGATTTATGGCACATAAAGGAACTTCAAGCCTGATAGAGGCTTCTGAGGATACTTCCCGGTCTTTTTGCGCCAAATGTAGAATGGGGTGCTAAGGACGATAATAGTTAAAGAGCGTCCATAAATAAAACTCATTTTAATTTTCATGTCCTCTGCACCTTCCATTCCGTTGTCCTCCGTGGCCTAGGGATACCATGCTAGCCTCTAGTTTCCGAGGTCTCGGTTCAAACCCGGCGGAGAGCGATGGATTTTTTTCGGGCATAAAAATCCTTAGCATGGCTTCCTTCGGAAGAAAAGTAAAGCCCGTGGTCCCGTGTCGTAGATTTACCTAACGTAAAAGAATTTCAAGCCTGATAAAGAGAGCTCTGAGCAAATTTCCGGATTTTCACGCTCACAAAAAAATGGAATACTAAGGACCACAGGTAATAAAGAGCGTCCATAAATAAAACTCAATTTAATTTAATGTTCCCCTTCCATTCCATATTCAGCGTGCACGCACTAATTCGCAAAGTACGCTAACAAGAATAAGATATGCCGCGTAATGATCCTCCAGGATATGTTTGTTAAGCATGTAAGGTTTTACGTTTCTGTGTCTGCGCTTAAGACCTACCCTCGCCGAGAACTGAATTTACATTGGCTGCTAAGCCCTGCAAATCAGGTTTTATCAGAAATGGAACAGCAGAATGCCATAATGACCCTGGTGTACTGTTACAGTTTAGGAATATATGGTGTATCCTTCTCTCACTGTTGTTTCATTTCCGTTTCTAAGATGGGCCATCAGAAATTAAGGTTATAAAGGTCGCAGTGAAATGTGTACATTTTGTTTCATACAACCAATACAGCCAACGGATAGTACATATATTAGGTTATTTTTCGACATAGACTCCGTGTCGGTTTTGGCACTTTTTGCTTTGAGGGATGAGTTTGATTATTCCCTCCTGGTAAAAATTCCCGTCCTTGAGTGTTGAACAACATTATCGCGAAGTGCTTCGCCTCGTCTGAAGCGAATTGTGGGCCTGCTAGGTGCCAATTCAAGTGAGGAAAAAAGGTGAAAGTCGCTTGGAGCGAGGTCCGGGCTGTAGGGAGGTGGTCGATGTTGTCCCAGCGAAACTTCTTCAGCAACGGTCAGCGGTCACTGTGTGCTCTCTTTCCAAAAACACCATGAGTATGACACCCGCGCTGTCCCAAAACACTGTGGCCATCACCTTCGCGGCAGATGGCGTTACCTTAAACTTAGTTGTCTTTAGAGAGGAGGGGTGTTTCCACTCCATTGACAACTTACTGCTGGGGGTGTAGTGGTGGATCCATGTTTCGTCACCCGTGACAATGTGGTCAAGAAAACTGTTCCCTTCCGTGGAGAACCGTTGCAAAAAATGGCAGACTTGCCTTAATGCGTTTCTCCTTGTGTTGGTTGGACAGATTTCGTGGAACCCACCGGGAACAAACTTTCCGGCCCTGCAGGGTACCATGAACAATGTGACGAACGCTTCCGAACGACAATCCCAATTCTACCGTCATATGCAGATCCTCCTGTTGTTCTGAATCAGCTCTTTCACGCAAAATGTGTTCCAATCTTTTGATGCCAGGCCGCTGTGATCCTCGTCGCTGACGTTATCTCTACCGGCCGCAACCTTTCGACACCATTCTGCGCCGTGCTGACGAGACTTATTGTCTCTCTGTAAACCTCTGCCAGCTGCCGTGAATTTCAGCCGCAGTTACATGTTTCGCCCACAGAAATCCAATAACGGAGCGGGTTTCTTCGCGAAACTAGTTTTCCAAACGAGTCCCATTTGTATTTAACCTACAGTTAGCGCTGTAGGCGGTAGGTGGCTGAAATTCTGTACAGTTGTCAACTGCATGTATTAAAATTACAGCATACTACTAATTTTGCTATAACGGAAGAAGCTCCAGGAATATCGACATTGTAACCCCAGTTTCTGATCATCCCTCGTAGTAAGATTTTTGCACTTTAGATTTAGATGTTACTGCTGACTAAATGGTTGACTACACAGGGAAGAACTATCATCTTGAGAAGCAGTGACCTTAGATTAGCAGGATGAACTAGGTTTCCTCTGCTTTCAAGTGTTCAGACCTAGGGATGTATCATGTCAGTAGATTCTGAGTTTTTGAGATTCCTTGTTTCAAGCGCTGAGTGAGTAAAGTTCCGCACGTGTTGCTATAGAGCAGTAGGTAGAGAAAGTATTGCATTACATCCAAACATATGACATAAAAATCTCACCAAAAATATATTTCGAGTCCATTGAATCCATAAAATAGCATTTTTAGAAAAACATCTGCGCGCGTCATACACTATTTAGCATGCCAGGGGAAGATTTTCAAAAAAGTCCTCCACTCTGCTACGTTGGGTTTTATAATACCCATAAGATCCTAAATAATGTGAAGCCTGTATAATTACGAAGGAGCTAGGATTTAAATGGCAAGTATGTTAACAATTTATTATAGAAACGTTAGTAGTATGAAAGGCTCTTGAGTCCGTTCGTTGACCCCTGATGACGTCATCACCTAGGGGCATATAACATAAACAAAGCCGCCGCCGCCGCCGCTGCTGCTGCTGCTGCGTCCACGTGTTGTCGCATCGACCTTGGTTAAGGCCGCAGACAAGTCCGCCGCCGCGACCACACCTAAACAGGTGCTTTTAAAACCCGCTGTGTTGGTTCTGGTCGCGGCAACACAATACAAATTTATTTTTTATAAAGTACTGATAAAAAAGAATGAATAAGTAAATAGAATTTATTAGATATTAGTAATATTGTTTATTTGATACCATTGCAATGGAAATATCAATTTTTTAAATAACAAAATTTTTCGTTGCCTTAGGGAAGGCCTTGCGATATCGTTTTGACGTGAAGTAGGCTTATAAGAATACACAGCAGCAAGTAAATGATTGCCAAGTTTAGATCAACTGGCATTTCTCTTCCTGGCTGCAGCGCATTCCAAATAAGGTTACGCGTGCAGAGACTAGATTTCTCTTCCTGGCTGCACCGCGTTCATACAAGGTTACACGTGCCAAGACGAGATTTCTCTTTCTGAATGCAACGACTTGCATATAAGGTCATGCGCCTTTACTTTGTTAAGCTAGATTCATTTCCTTGTTGCAATGTATATAAAGCTTGCACTGTCTTTGTAAGATTATGACTTTGAAGGGGAATAGGAACAGATGGGAACAGGAATAAATAAGGTAAGCTATGAGTTTAACAGATATATTTTATAAGATGTACATTTGTTAGAATAAGCAAACAATATTTTCTTTTACATATTAATAAGTACATTATCTTTGAGGCAAAGATTTATATCTTTTTACATATTAATGGTTTGACCATACACAACAAAAACAATTAATGTTTGTTTTACATATTAATAAGTACAATATCTTTGAGTACATATAGTTAGCTAAGCAAAATTTATATTTTAATAAGTACAAATAATGGTTTAGAGCATACACAATGAATATTTTTTTCTTACATATTAATAAGTACAATACCTTTGAGTACATAAAGCAAAACTTTATATTTTTTTACATATTAATAAGTACAAATAATGGTTTAGAGCATATACAACAAAACCAATTATCTTTTGCGTAAAGCATTTCGTCAATAAATGAATCTTCATATTTAATGACTTTTCTATGTTTAAAAGCTCTATAGTGTTCTTCTCTGTAACACAAAAGGTGGCATCGTTTGTTAGTGTCGATAGGATAATAAAAGGCTTTAATTTCAATAGGAAAATCTATAGGAAGTATTTGTTCAATTGAAAGATTGAATTCGTATGCGTTAAAAATTATATACATAAAATTATTATAATGTGTGTCTGCATGCAAAAAATTTAATTTTGCGTTTTCAAATAAAATGTTCGATGCTAAACCTTTTAATGAAGGAGGGCTCTTAATACAGATTTTGCAATTGCAAGTATTTGTGTTACTACAGTGAAACAGGTTTTTATATTTTTGTAAGGTGGTGCTTGGGTTTGACCCCCATCCATTTAACTTTGCTATGGGATCACAAAGATACTGCATAGAAAACAGATCGTTGTGAAATGAACCAAACATTACACGTTTTTGAAAGTCAAACCTAAAACTTCTAAAAAGAAAATACATGAAATCCACCCAATTGTTTTGCAAGGTTACAGGTTCTTTGGTATGAACGTAGGTTACCTTAATTATAAACTCATGTGTTTCGCATTCCACTTTCCAAAATAAAGATTTTGTAGGCAAATAAAATAGACTACATTTTTTTGAATGGCTAAATATAAAATTAACGTTATTGGTAACGTAATTAGCATTTGGACATAACATGAATCTTAACATCTCTTCTTCCTTCTGATTTTTGTTTATAGCAACATATAAGCAAATACATTTAGGTTCTATGTCCACTATTCCGGCCATATAGCACGCAAATGTGCCTCCCAGAGCACAGCAAATATTTTCTTTCGATAGCCAATGCATAATCCAAACAATAGTAGACCAGTATTCTGGAAAACGGACAGGTACAAACTCTTCAAAAAGGTTTTGAAACCAGTTTCTTTTTGTAGTAAATTATATCTGTTTGTTAATTCCCTTGTAGAACTAAAGATGAAAGTATCCATCTATAAAATGCAAAAATAAAAATAAATTACTAAAATTTTCCCGTACTGCCAAACCCATTGTTACCCCTATAGGTAACACTTAATTTTTTAACATATTTTATTTTTGGTATACATATTTTTTCACATATCAATTGAGCAATTTTTTGATTTTTAAGAATATGTTGTTTTTTATTTGAGTTGTTTAACATTAATACACAAATTTCCCCTGTAAAATCTCTATCTATACACCCTCCTCTTATTCATAAAACTAAAAGCGCTAAGCTAGACTTTTCAGCAATGCGAAGATAAGTGTCTTTTGGGGGTGTTGCAGAAATTCCTGTTGGGATCATTGCGGTTTGCAGAGGTTGTATTTCATGCGCTTTAGGTGAAAAAATGTCTAAACCAACGGATTCTTCAGTGCATCTTACGGGTCTCTTAATATTAGATCTAAGTAACCTGATCTGAAGGGTCATCTGAAAAGATAGAGAGAACTTTTAGTTCCTCTGAAATAAAATATCATAACCGTTATTAGACGTAAACCCTAAAAATAAAAACGTTAACGAAAGTTTTTCATTATTAATATCATCAATGTCGGTTTCCTTAAACACGTTGGTATATTTTCTCGGAAGAAAGACCTCCAATGGATTTTCAGAGCTTTTCTGAAGTTTAATAGATATTGAGGGTCCATATTTGGTGGTGACTTTTGTAGCTCCGATCACTTTATATGGAACATTCATTAATAGATCCCTAATTTGCATCAATTTAATATTCTTTTCTTGATTAAATCTTGTAAGGAAATCCATTCTGTAAAGAAGATAAGTATGCACCAATAACTATTTGAAATAGTTTTAGGTTTCTTTAAGAATAATAAATAGAGTAAAATAATTTACCTTGTTGATGATTGCTGCAGCGTCTAGGAGTAAACTGATGTTTCAATGCAATGTATGGCCTCTTTATATACAGATGCACATTGCATCAGCACAAGGACGACAAGTGAAAGTTGCATTTTTAAACTGCATCTATTAGGTATATAAGATGGGAGAGACAACCTCGGCCACCAACAGTTCCACGTTAATCCCTGCTGCTGTTAAATCTGCTACCGCACGACAGAAAATGTAAGTAACACAAAGTTATCAGGCTTTGGAAATTCAATTAGCTTTTACGCACGCTTATATTATTTTGGTCTGTTCTTTTAGCATGGAAAATATTAACGTCCTAAATGAAATACGTAGAGAGTATAAAAGGTTCAACGCTCACGGGAGGCATTACGATATTCAGATAAATCCTGCTTCCAAAAATGAAAATCCTATCCTCTACTTTAGAAATAGCATGCAAGCTGTATTGGATATTGTTTTAGATGGTACGAAACCCAGTGATATGGTGGGTCTGTCAATAAGCAACTCTGTGAATGTACAAGATAAACCGATAGGACTAAGCTTCCGTAGAAGCGATCAGGTATCTTTGGATGTTTTAATGGCTGTTATAGAGAAAGTATGCCAATCTAACGCTAATTCTTATGCCACAAATACTTTATCCATAAAAGTAGATCACGTTGAAATGCCTTTAGGACATGGTAGAATCAAAACAAAAGGTAGACATTTATCCGCATTGACGCACATAAAAAGGTCCATCGTTAGAATTAAAAGCAGAACAAAATGCTTAGCTCATGCTCTATTGGTAGCTATAGCACATTTCGATAGAGGCCCAAATTACATCAGTTATAGAAAAGGTCGAAAAATTTTATTCCAAAGTCGATGAGATTCTAAACGCCGCAAATGTTGATCTAAGCAATGGTGGAGGAATAGCAGAATTGCAAAAATTTCAGGACCATCTTTCCGAATACAGAATCTTAGTTTATGAAGGATTGCGTTGCGAAAATATAATATATGATGGGAACACAAATTCATAAAAACGTTTAAATCTCCTGTATGATGCACAGGAAAAACACTATAATGTGATTGTAAGTCTCACGGGTGCCATGTCTAAAGAATATGTTTGCGAAGGATGCAATAAGGGAATGAGTTACGATGGAGCAAAGACGCATAGATGCAATTATCGATGCTCCGGATGTAATTCACTTCCGCCCTGCATTTTTGAAGGAAACTACATATACTGTAATAAATGCAATAGGTACTTTAGAAGCCTAAGCTGCATGAATAATCATGTGCAGAATTAAATTGGCACTCAAATAATTTGCGAATGGAAGCGGCATTGTTTAATTTGTAGTCAACGGTTAAAGCCAAATCATCAGTGCTATATGTCATATTGTAGAAGCTGTAAAAGTAACGAGATGCCAGGCCACTTTTGCTATATGCCAACGCTTAGCGCAAAAAAACCATCATCGGAAAAGGTCTTATTCGTATTTTACGACATAGAATGTACTCAAAACACGCAAATAGGAGACAATACATATCTTCATATTCCAAATTTACTCTGCTTAGAACACTATTGTTTTCTTTGCGAAAAAAACAAGGATATGACCGAAGGGTGCAGTCAGTGTGGAAAGCGTAGGCATTCATTTTGGGGCAATGGCTGCATCAAACAATTTATGGAATATTTGCGCCAAAATAGACCTTTATGTGAAAGGATAATTGCAATTGCACATAATGCCAGAGCCTACGATCTCATGTTCATCTTAGATTATGCAATAAAACAGGGATGGGTACCGGATTTAGTAATGAATGGTGCTAAAATTTTATCCATGAAAATGGAACACATAACCTTTCTGGATAGTTTGAACTTTTTACCCATGAAATTGAGAAGTTTACCGAAAGCTTTTGCAATAGATTGTGTGACAAAAGGCCACTTTCCGCATTACTTTAATACTCCTAAAAATATGAACTATGTAGGTTGTTATCCCGACCCCGTTCATTACGGCATCGATTACATGATGCAAGACGAACGCAGAGAATTTTTCGAATGGTACGAGAAGGAAAAAGATGGCATTTTTGATTTTAGAAAAGAGATTGAAGCCTACTGCATGGCAAATGTTGGAGTGTTGAGAGAAGCGTGTTCTATATTTAGAAATACTTTCCTAGACATCGGAAGTATTGACGTATTTCAAGAATCTATTACGATAACTTCGGCATGCAACAAAGTATTTAGAAAAAAATATTTGAAACCGAAAACTATAGGACTTATTCCTTGTGGAGGTTATAGGAAAGCCGATAAACAATCCATAAAAGCTCTCATGTGGCTTAGGTATGAAGAAATTAAAAGGGGGATTTGCATTAAACATGCAGGTAATGGTAGAGAGGTGAGAATACCCGAATTACCTAACTTCAAATTAGATGGTTTTTGTGAGGAGACGAGAGAGGTGTTTGAATTCATGAGGTGTTACCACCATGGCCACGTGTGTCTTACTAATAGAGATGTGCCCGTCGTAGACACGCGAACAGAGACGCTTGCAGATAGATACGAGCTCACCATGAGTCGAATAGATAAAATTGTGTCGGCAGGTTACGTCTGTCACGTCATGTGGGAGTGTGAATTTGAGGACATTCTGAAACAACATCCGGCTCTACACAACGATCCCTTTGTGAAAAATGTTCCACTCATTCTTAGGGATTCCCTCTACGGAGGTAGAACGGAAGCATTGAAAACCTATTGCAAAGCCGACGAAAAAACTCGCATTAAGTATTACGACGTGATGTCTCTGTATCCTTATATATGTAAATATTTTAAGTTTCCCGTAGGTCATCCCATAATTCACATTGGCGAAGATTGCGCCAATATTACCGAAATGCTTAAAAAAGAGGGGGTTATAAAATGTAGAGTTTCGGCAAAAAATAGAAGTCTTTATCATCCCGTCTTGCCCTTTAGATGCCGACAAAAGTTAATATTTGGTCTGTGTTACATCTGTGCGAAGGAGGAAAATGACGGTGAATGTAGTCACGACGGGGAACTAATTGGTACTTGGATCGTAGACGAGGTACGAAAAGCCGTTGAAATGGGTTACGAAGTGAGAGAAAGTTTTGAATTTTACGAATATAAAATGGAACAGTATGATAAAAATGAAAATAAAGGAGGTCTCTTTGTAGATTACATTAATAGTTTTTTAAAATTAAAAGCAGAGGCCAGCGGGTATCCCTCTTGGGTTAAGAGCGATGAGGATAAGGAGAAATACGTTCGAAGCTTTTTTCAGAGCGAAGGAATTCTTTTGGATAAGTCGAAAATTAGAAAAAATCCAGGTGCAAGGTCTCTAGCAAAATTGTGTCTAAACAGTTTTTGGGGAAAGCTCACCGAACAAAGCAATCGGCCGCGCACGAAAATGATTAGGGAGCCCGCGGAATTGTTTACGTTCCTGACCACGCCCGGCATCGAGGTGCAGAACCTAATGTTTGCGAGCGACGAGATAGTCTGGCTCTCGTGGAAATATGCCGAAGAGGTCGAGTGCCCTCCACTGGCACACACCAATGAAGTGTTAGGAGCCTACGTTACCGCAGGTGCAAGGCTTAAGCTATACACCTACCTAGAGGCACTGAATAGGGACATATTATACACAGATACGGATTCGATACTGTTTACGGTTAGGGAAGGCGAGAAGTGTAGCGTCGAATGCGGCGATAACCTGGGAGACATGACGGATGAGCTAGCGGACTATGGAACGGATTCCTACATTTCAGAATTTGTATCCGGAGGCCCAAAAAATTACGCGTATAAAATACGCCTACCAAATGGTGATTTCAAAGCTGTTTGTAAAGTGAGAGGGATAACATTGAATTACGCTTCTTTACAGTTGGTTAATTTTGATTCAATAAAAGATTTAATTCTTGGAGAAAACGTGGATCGAAACATTGAAGTTAGAACGGAAAAGAAAATAAAGCGCAAAAGATCCCATGGCGTGTATATCGTCTCCGAACCGGAAGATAAAATCTATAGAATTTGTTTTCACAAGAGAAGAAGAATTTCTAACGATTCCATCCCTTTCGGATATATAAAGCCTGACTGAACGAGCCGCCTCCTCTCATTATGGATTCCGAGGTGGAACGAGCAGTATCCAAGTACGTGGAAAACCGAAGAAGGCAGAGAGGCTTAAAATATTGTACGAACGAGGAGATAGCACTCATAGCGAAAAATCGGCCGTGCCAAAGTTAAAACACGTAAAATATCATGTAGTTGTGCCGGAGTTTGAGAACCAGAAAGGAGAGCCAAAACTAGTAATATTAGACGATCTCTTAAACTCTGCATATTCCAGAGAGGTGTGCGACCTGTTCACGAAGGGAAGTCATCATAGAAACATAAGCGTAATTTTAATCACTCAAAATTTGTTTCATCAAGGCAGGTATTGCAGAGACATCTCGTTGAACGCTAAATACATTGTGGTTTTTAAAAACGTAAGAGATAAAAATCAAGTGGCTCATCTAGCCAGACAAATATACCCCGAAAATTGGAAATCGCTTTTCGAGGCGTATCTGGATGCTACGGAAAAGCCTCACGGCTATATGCTTTTCGATCTGTGCCAGGAGACCGATAGCAGATTACGATTTAGAACCAACATCTTTCCATCGGAGCTCCCTGTCGTAGCATATCAGCATGAGCAAGCGGATAAGATCCAACTATCACATGCTGCACGTGCTTAAAAGCGCCAAGCCTAAGCTTAGGAAAGCCATTTTGGAGAAGTCCGACAAAGAGTTAGTGTTGACTATTGCAGAATGCGCTCTAAATGTTCTAAGGGGCAATTGTAATTTAAGCAAATGCATCATTCGCAATCTAGGAAGATATAAAAATAGTCTGAGGCGAGTGGTGGATAAATCTCTAAAGGTTAACAATAAGAGAAGGTTTTTAATTCAAAAGGGAGGTTTTTTGATTCCTCTGCTGACTGCCGTACTGACCGGACTTTCGTCTCTAATACAGCGTTAGATACTGCAAAAATCATTTTTAGTTTCTCAGCGTTACATAGACACCCACTGCTTGAAGAAAAAGGCGACGTCGAAGAAGAAGAAGCGGAGAAAAAAGGATGCGTACGAGGAGCTGATCAAATTTAAATCCAGTGGCCGCCGCCGCCGACCGTATCTACCGCCGCAACCGCTGCCGCCGTCGCCACTACCACCTCATCGAACCTCCCCTTCTCCTCGGGTCAAAAAGAGGCTCGTCTTCCCTCCGGAAACAGTCTACGAGAAGCAGGAAGAAGAAGAAGAACAAGAAGAAGAGTTGACGAAGAACAAGTAAGACCTCTGCCATTGCCGGCCCACGAGAAAAAAGAAGTAGAACAGTTTACAAATAGAAGCTTTGGGTACATAGCAGGTCCTTACCTAGCTCCAAATTTGCACACTCCTAGGGCAACGGATACCGTATTCGGCATTTACAAGGATAGGGACGGCAACTTTAAAATTGGCGATTCCATTATTCGTATAGAAGACAACGATTTGTATGTAAAGGATAGGTATTTTAGGGGAACTCTGGGTCTCTGGGAATTGCTCACTAGGAAGAAGGTAGATCTCTCGAAAGTCACCTCTTCGGACAAGAGTAAATACAGACAAATTCTTCTTTTAACCAACGGCCACCTGCAGAATAACGAAGCCTTTAATCAGATAAAATCGAACAGAGGTAGCAAATATAAAGAAATAATTGCCGAGTTGTTTCAGTCCAAGACGTGGATGGATTATTAGCAATGAATAAGAAGTATTTTTACGATCCCGAACAACCTTCGGCTTTTTCCACCGTGCAGAAACTTGCATCTCTTACGGGAAATAGACGTAAAACGGAGGATTGGCTTCTCCAACAAGATGCCTACACTTTACACAAACCTGCGAGGAGAAAATTTCAGAGGAACCACTACACGGTGAATAACGTTAACGATGTGTGGGAAGTCGACTTGGCCGATTTTAAAAGCATTAGAAAGTATAACGATGGAGTTCAGTATCTCCTAACGTGTGTAGATTGTTTTTCCAGATTTGTACGTGTAAAACCCATAAGATCAAAATCTAGTACTGAAACTGCAAAGGCCTTTGAAGCATTCTTAGATTCCGTTCCTCTAGCAGTCAGATCCGACAGAGGAAAAGAATTTTTAGGATCTGCATTTCAGAAGCTTTTAAAAGAGAAGAACATCGAACATCAAGTTTGCAGAAACCCCGATGTAAAGTGCGCCATGGTCGAGAGATTTAATCGTACCATTAAGTCTAAAATATACAAGTATTTTACATACAGGAACTCGTACAGATATATAGACGATCTCGATAAATTTGTTCGCGCATATAATCGCACCATCCATTCGTCAATAGGAGTGGCTCCAACCGAAGTAAATGAGAAAAACGTGTTACAAATATGGAAAAGGCTAGAGAGAAAACGAGATAGCATTAAACCCAGACCCGTCAAGTTCGCCGAAGGACAAACCGTGAGAATAAGCAAAGAAAAGATGAAATTTGCCAAAGGCTACGAAAAAAATTTCTCAACGGAGATTTTCAAAGTTGTAAAGGTTATAAAACGTTCGCCGCAACCCGTGTACGAACTACACGATCTGAACGGAACTCCCATAGAAGGTCAATTTTACAGTTACGAACTAACTCCGGTAAAAATTAACAAATCCACTTTGTATAAAATAGATAAAATACTAAAAACTAGGATGAGGAATGGCAGAACGCAGCATCTCGTCCGCTGGAAAGGATATGGTCCCGACTTTGGCAGCTGGATCGATGCATCATGGATGAGTTTTACGTAACCGTGTTGAGCGATTCTAGCGTCGATTTGTATCCCGAGAATTTGCATGCTAGTTTTCGTAACGATTTAGCACAACCGATCAATCTTCAGAGAGATAAGTGGGTGGTAGGTCTCGCAGAGCTTTCGTATTCTTACGGTTACGAGTCCATAGATGAGAACATACTTAACGAAGCTGGAGAACTGACCAAAAATGTCGTCATAACAAGAGCTGGTAGAATTGTGTTTGAAAAAATGGAGTTTAAGGGCTTTAAGGAGTTGTACACTTCGCTAAAGAATCAGGTAACAGACGATGAACATCGGGAATTGCTCCTGTCGGAGCTGCAGGGTTACCTCATTTCTCATCAAAGAGAGATAAAAGAATTGGAAAATGCTAAGAAAGTATGGGTCCCAACACATTCCATTCCACAAAAACCAAGCGGAAAGGCTAACAGTATTCATTTAAAGATTACTAAAAGTAAAACGGAAACAATTTTTAACGGAAAAATATTTTTTCCTACCAGAATATATTATGGTCTAGGCGATCTTGTGGACACCATAAAAAATTCTCTGCCAAATCTCGATTCCTATAAAATAGTTAATCAAAATATGCTCACAGAAGTAACTAACGATACGAAAACCCTTTTCCTTAGATCGCACAGAAAAAGCTCTTTTCAGTTTCTTTCTGGAACCGAACCCATTTTTGTTTACTGCAATCTCATCGAACCGCAGCTGCTCGGTAGCTCCTACGTTAGGTGCAAAAGAATTATTCAGTTTCCCTCGTACACTAGTCATCACAAGTTTGAAAACATATTTTACGTTTCGGTAGAACTTAATCATTTTCGAACCGTAGCAGTTGAAATGGTTAACAAGTTTGGTGATCTGGCTCGCTTGAGCAGTAGCGTTATGCCTACCATTGCTGTGCTGCATTTTAAGAAAGTTAAATAATGTTTTTTTTTTTCAGATGGCCGTTGAGTACTCTTCAGCCTTTCAAGGATTTTATAATCCAGAGGGAAAAGTTATGATAAAAGAATTGGCCGTCGTGGAAATTGAGACGGAACAGGTGGTATTGCACCAACTGATCCGTAAACCAAATCTTCCGCAAAATGCGTGGCCAATAAAGTTTAGACGGACGAACACATGGTTATCCGAAAATTTTCACGGTATACCATGGAGTTCAGGCCACGTCGAGTTTGCTCCCAAAATTCCAGATGGAATATTGTTTGTAAAGGGGAGCATGCTTGGTAACGTATTGCAACCCACAGCAGGAGATGACTTTAGAGTCTACAATATAGAAAACCTAGGGTGCAACCTAAATATTGAATTTTTAGTTACTGCACCTGCCTGTCGGTGGCATCAGTTTAACACCGTCAGGTGTGCCAGATCGGAGGCACTAGGTATAGCTAGGTGGGTAAATGAAAACCGTTGGGAATTTAATATTTAAATTTAAATTCATTCCCAATGGATTTCTTTAAGCGGGTCAATATAAATTAGGCCTCTAAATTTAAAATCCATGCATTTGGCAATGGACCCGCTTACAGCGTACTATGTAAACCAGAGTGGAGGGCGCCTCGGTCAGTACATCGGACCGCTGTACGTAGGAAGCCCATACGTACAGCAAGGTAGAGGCATAGGTAACTTTTTGGGTAGTCTATTCAGAATTGTTAAGCCCATCCTCCTATCCGGGGCAAAAACTTTGGGCAGGGAAGCCCTCACCACGGGTGCAAACATCATGACCGATATTGCTGCACGACAGGAAGGTACCAAAGTCAAAGATATCGTGGCAAAACGAGTCACGGAAGGTACAAAAAAGTTAGTTGGTAGGTTACAACAAGGAAAGGGCAAGAGAAAGAGATCAGCTCCATATAAAGCCAAAAAAGCTAGAGACATTTTTGATTAAATACAGGGTGCCACCACGATGCCACCAGCACATGCTCCCGAGATAGCAACATGATCGCCTGCACAAAATCCGAATTTGATATTTTTGCAAAAAAACCAATTCAGTCGGCAGTGTTAGGAAACTTCACTACCCTAATCAAACCCATCGCACCAGTAGATCAATCCGTATTGGAATTGTGAGTACGAAAATTCTATTCAAATAGACAAAGATCTGAGAGTGCATACCGATTATTAATTATGAACACCTTACAAATAGAACAAACTTTGCGAGGCATTCCAAATTTTGCAGGAGTTTTTGCATCGGACATGTTGCCTACAGAGTTTACTAAACCGTCAACATTCGTAATAAATTTAGATCCTCACAACCTACCTGGTTCACACTGGATAGCTGTAACTCAAAATTCAAATTCTTTTGCATGGTATTTCGATTCGTACGGCCTCCCTCCCTTTATAAAATCCTTGAAAAGCTTTATGCCATTTCACTTTATTGTGAATCATTGCCAACTTCAAAGCCTCTACTCCGACATCTGCGGCCAGTACGCGTGCCTCTATACTCTCTACGTCTGCACCAGAGGATACACCATGAACGAGTTCGTAGCCCTGTTCAACTCTGCCAATCCAGATCGTCAGGCCAGGGAGATGTTCCACATAGAGTTTCCAGTCTGGCGGTGCAACAAGGGACAGCGATGCCTACCGGGTATAAAGGTAAGTAGCTCATTTATTTTTCGGCCAGTCTTTGTGCAAGATGGAAGGAGGTCTTGTCGTATATTATACAGCGCTCAGAGGAAACGGCAAAGAATTAATCATAAAGGAATTGGCGATCATTGGAAAAGGGATTGTTCAAACCTTTCATTTTGCAAGCCCATATCCCTGGAATAGTAAATTAGATGCATTTAACAAAGAAAATAAAAATGGAATGCATTTCAATGATGGTTACGTTCCTTATAGCATGCTAAAAACTGTGCTGGAAGAGGCGGTGGCGGGGCACATCTCTCTCTTCGCTTATGACGAGGATAAATGTGAAGTTCTTTCCGCACTCTGCGATAGAACGTTTATCAATTTAAGAAAAGAATTTAGTTGCCCCAAGCCAGAAAATCTCTATCATCAGTTACACTGCGGATTTCCTTGTCATAAGTTCTCAAACACTCACTGTGCATGCAAACACGCTCACGCCATGTTCAATTGTTTGAAGCATCATAAGCTTAAAAAACTTAACACCAGATGTCCTGCTGATAGCTCTAACAGACACGATGCTTCTTTTGTTTCAGCTGTGGAGCAGTCGACGAGATGAGCTCAAGAGGTAAACAGATCAGAATGCCACTGCGCCGGGTGACTCCTCCTCCGGAACCCGTGTTGCATCGCAGGACCTACTTTCTCAACAAACATCACTCCAGATACATCAGCCTGGGTTTCTTCAAAAGAAGAAATTACGAAGCTCACGTGGAAATTGGCGGAGTAAAGCAGGGAAGAGTCGTCCTCTCGTCCTACTACTTCGCGACTCTGCTGAATCACCTACCTAAACTTGCCGAACATCTCTGCAAAGGGCAGTCGTACAGATGCATCGAAAAACAGTTTCGCCTCAAATCCATAAATGGGCATCGTGCCAGGATACAATGCGAAGACTCACAAGTCATCCTTTGTTTAGATGATGTAAACTTTCTATTGTGCAATGCAAATGTGTTGCAACATCAACTTGCAAAATATGTCTTAGACACAAAGGATATAAAAGACTATGTTAACAGTGCTTCAGGTAGTAGCACTTATGTACTTCCAAAAGAAAATGCTTCATGTTTCGTCCTTTACGATGTTATTTGTGACGAAATAAACTCGACACTTGTATCTTATAAGAATGAATAAAAAAAACGAACTTACCTTCACGTCTTTTATTTTCCAACTTTTTTCCTTTACATCCGAATATAGGGAAAATCCTCTCCCATCCTCAATTATACCTAGAAAAATCAGTAGCAATTAAATAAAAGGATCAGCTAGTGCAATATTTTATTTAGATAATACATTCAATGCCAAGAAGGTGCTAGCTAGACCAAGGCCGGGTTCTAATAAACACCTGTTTAGGTGTGGTCCCAGCGGCCTTCATGCCTTAGGGTGATCACGTGCTAGCTACACCAAGGTCGACGCGACAACACGTGGACGCAGCAGCAGCAGCAGCAGCGGCGGCGGCGGCTTTGTTTATGTTACATGCCCTGCGGTGATGACGTCATCAGGGGTCCACGAACGGACTCAAGAGCCTTTCATACTACTAACGTTTTGCATTCATTAACAATTGCGTTCAAGCTTAAATCAGCTTGCTTTACATTTAAACTTTTTTACAATTCCAAGTAATACGATTGAAAATACAATAATCTTAAAATGTTCTTTCCCCTTGTTACAACATTTAATTTCCTTTACAAAGTCGTGAATGCTTCTTGAAATAGGAAAGTAATACATATACAATTTACGAAAGAATGAATACATAAATGCTTCTCCCGCAAAATACTAATTTTGAAACACCAAGAGTAGAAATTAAATTTTAAAGCTTACCAAAGAAATGTGAATAATTTAGAAAAGGCTGAGAGGTTACCCTTGGTAAATTATGCCAAAATCTCACCATCACGAACAGAGCACAACGCTCTGACAGCCTATCAACTCGATCTTTGTACGTAGACTGCAGATCCAACCTGCCCGGGAGTTGCCGAGCTTGGCCACAAGTTCGATGGCGCTGCAATCGGTGGCGTTAGACGAAACAGCCCTGGACGACCATGATGTCGTGCTACCATAAGTCACGTCATCAATGGCATCTTTCTTGAGCTGTTACTGAACTGATCACCAATGAATGACGCCATTTTTCTAGAAGAATTGTGCCGTTGGTGGGTTACATGTGCCACGACGAGGGAAGAGGGAGGGGACGGCACAACTCCAAACTATCCTTTACATGGAAACAAATTCGTTCTTTCTCATTTTCTCAGTATGGCTCTAACGATTTTGAACTTAAATACCACATGTATAGGATATATACACTCCTAATAAAATGCATTTGTTGAATCTTCTGTGACTAGCTTTTGAAGTCCTCTTAGTTCTGCATTAACTTTTTATGTTTTGTATAACTAGTCAACCACACTTTCAGTATATTTTATGTAATATCATCTGATGAAAGATGATTGAAAGTTTACAAACTTTTACTTTCTCTACTACGTATAGTAAGTAGGGGAAGTTGTATTCCACCCAAAATTCGATACCGAGATTTCACCGGAAATATATGTTTTGAGGCCCCTGAATCCAAAAAAAGCATTTTTGGAAACATTTCCGTGTGAGGGTCTGTGTGTCTGTGAACAGCATAACTCAGAAACGAACAGTCGGATAAACACCAAACTTGGTATTTAGGTTCAATATCTTTCAGAAATGCGACACGAAGGTTTTCAAGAAAATCCCCCCACCCCAGATTACCCTTTACATGGAACATTTTTCGAAAGTTTTAATTTTCTCAGAAATGGCTCTAACGATTTTGATTAAAATATCATATATTTAAGATACTTTCATGACAAATAAAATGTATATCTTGAATTTTCTGGGAATGTCTCCAAAAGTATTCTTCATTGTGAACGACTTTTGCATAACTGGTAAACCATAAGAGATAGATAAAATTTTACTACACAAAAATGTAGATCGCGTTAAAATACACAATTTATGTCATATACATGTTTTTTATTGAGTGAGCCATTTTGAGATATTGCTTCTTATTCCCTTAAATTTTCCAATACTTATACTTTTTCTCAAATGGGAATTCGTTATTCATTTTTTTGTTCTGGACATGCAAAGCGAATGGAATGCCCCACATAGCAATTAAAACATTTCACTATCGCTTAAATCCTACCATATTCCCCTTGCACCTACAAGAAAATTAGCAATAAGATTAACATCTCGATTAACATGAAGCATATGGAGATTAAGTGTTTGTAAAAATAGTTCGTACAAGAGTAGAGAAAGTCATGTGAGTGTAACACATCAGAATTTTTATTTTCCTTTTCTAGAGATCGTTTCTATAACTGAATTGTTTCCTGCGTGCTTCGATAAAGATTCAAGTATTGTTTATGCATGTTGTATAGAACTACATATATGTTGATTATTTTGAAGAACTACATATATCGTGGATAATATAACGTGGGTGGAGGAACTACTTTTTATTGAATTCTATAAATTATATTTCCTTCGAATTTGAAATTGGTAGAGAAAGTTATACGACTATATAACATCAGCTTTTTTATGGACCTTCGTCATCAGTGGCAGAAGAAGCGTTTCCCTAGCCCCGTTTTGACTAGGACGTTAGCATAAAATAATGTATACAGTCAAAGGACGAGCAAAATAAATGTCAGGCTTCCATTTGAGTTGAGATGGCTATTTGACAAGAATACTTTAGAGAAATTTGAAGCTACAAGAGACAATTAGCTAAGGAAACAAAATAATGTCGTATAGACAAATGAGCGTTATAAATAGTTGCCATTTCTGTACTGCCTCCTTTGGCAATAACTGCAAATTGTACCAGCAGAACTTAATATTCCGTTGCTTGAGCGCCGAGACGCGTGGCTGGCGCTTAAAGGAAAATACAGGCTTTACTGAGAGAAGGTGGTGGAATACCTTTGAAGTTGGACCTCCTCCACATACGTGACACCTTGTCATAGGTAATTTGCTGCCCTCTGCTTCGACTTACAACCGTAAGACTAAGTTTACAGTGCACTGGCTGTAAATTCAGTTCCCAACTTTGGCAACAGTTCAGCGCAACACTTGTTTTGGCTGCGCCAGAGAGTCTATGCCAATGTCACGAGGGAAACATTTTCCAATTTAACTTATACATTTGACCAGGCAGAACCGTTTTTAAAATTGTACCCCCCCACCGAAAAGATAAAAACGGAAAACTGAGTTGTTATTCTGACTTATGCCTATATTTGCATGATGTCGACATTTCAGAATCAGTTTTGATAAGCAGGCATAGGAATTTATAAAACTGAAAATGAGCTTTATTTGTGGAGTTCTTTAACTACTATGATCCCATTCTATATTGGGCGTGAAATATAGGAAATTTTGCTCAGAGGTCTCTTTATCGGGCTTGAGGTGCTTTTATGTGCCGTAAATCTACGACACGGAACCACCGGCTTTACTGACCTTCCGAAGGAAGCCATGCTAGGATTTTTACGTCAGAAAAAAATCTATCACCCTCCGCGAGTTTGAACCCGACACCTTGGGAACTAGAAGGAATTTCTAAGCACTTTAGCCGGAACGAAAGGCAATAAAGTTGAACTTGTCGGTGGGCCTTAAGCGTTGCACTACCTGTATCTTGTAGGGTCGTGCATGCAAATCTAGGCATAAAATGCTCTGTGCACTGCCGTAGCTCGTGTATAGTGCCTGTGATCTGCGGCGGAACTATCGTCTTGGACTTGTTTGAATGGAAGACCGTACACCTTCGATGTTTTCCCGTGTCCTCACATTTCGGGGTCATCCAGGAGGCTTGCTATCACGCACTAACCCATCCTCGTGCCACTTAGCTATCCAACGCCATATAGTATTGCTATCCGGGACGTTTCTGCGATGATTTAATCTGCAGAAAGCTCGTTGGGTCACTACTATTGACTTAGTTTCAATGTAAAGCTCTACCACACGAACACGGCCTTGAACACTCCACTTCTCCATCTTAACTGAGTCTCCCACTGCCTTGTAATGCTTCTAGCGTGTCATCGATTACCTGCTCTCACACATGCAGTCACAATAGCCAACTGAACAGGGGCGTTATTTATGAATCAGCCTGTAGTTGCTTATTCAATATGCTCCGTGATATCTATCAAAAAGGCAAGATCGCTAATCCATTGTGAATCTGATGATTCTTGGATAGTATTTACCTATAATAGAAATGCATTAATTAAAGTAAGCCAATGCTTTTGTTGAAAATAAATATAATGCTCAATGAAACGTTGCTGACTGCCCGCTGTCTGTTGTCATTCGTCATTTATACGGCTAAGCAGTGCCTGGAATGGGTAAGGAAGGGGTGGCAATGTTTACGCTCCGATGAGAGCAAGCTCCCCAGATCTCATCAAGATTAGCCACTATTTGCATAAATCGCTATTAAAGACATTAAGCAAGTAATACGCACTATTTTGTTACTATTCTGCGAGTACTCTCCCCCTCTCTCTCTCTCTCTCTCTCTCTCTCTCTCTCTACGCCCCCGTTGCTTTGTTTGGACTAATTCGCAAAATGTTTAGTGCTGTAATTCTGTTTTACTCGTTCACTATGCTATACTCTTAAAGGGTACTTATTTGTATTTCGCAAAGTGCACTGACATAAAGGCCGTACTGAACTAAGGGCGACTGGCTTACCTGCCGCTCCTTGACGCAAAACTAAACCGTATTTCTTGTAACCAGGCATAGGAATTTCCTAGCATTAAAGCCAGACGGAAGGAAATAAGTTGACCTGTCACTGGACTGTATCGAGGTAACAAACCATCCCCATTCCTCGTACAGCCTTTTGGGTTTGTGGACGGCAGTCGGACTCTAAAATGACTATCATAACGTCCTCCAAATAAAACAGGAATAATGGCATTTACTTTCCCCGATAATATGAAGAAGATGGTTTGTTACGGCCCCACGTATGGAAAGTCAGTTTGAAGATGATGTATTATATTTCAACTGTTGGAGAGCCGAACTTGTAGTAGTTGCAACCGCACGTATAGTACCAGGTTTCCGGTAGCCTTCACCCCAAATGTACTTTCAGGTGGCCTTTGCCCCAAGTTTAAAAAAAATTAACTTTGTAATTTGACTGTTTCTTTAAATATTAAATATTTATGTTTGCCTCGGCTGCGTCAGTATTTGTTTTAGAGACATGGATATCTTGGCAGGGTTGTGATACGACAAGAATGTAGGCTTACACAGATTATAATTTTACTTCACTCCTTTTATTAATATTTGATACGATTAAAATAACACTTCACTGATATAGAGAGCTGTGAGATTCTTTTTATTAATTAATTACACTTTTTAACACGTAAACTTATTTTTCGTCTCACACGAAAATACGTATAAAATCTCTCGAGGATGTGCCTCGCGTCTGATTAGTAACACTGTTTGCAGGCAACTTAATTGATTTCAACCGTCTAAACTTGTAAATTTCTGTATTTTAAGTCTCTGATTGGTTAATCCTACTCCAATAGAATATCTTCATTTAACTAAACTTTTTCTAGTTGTTGATTGGCTATTTTATAAACTCTCACTAAAATTACATTATTGTTACTCCAAGAATCACAAAGTATTTTTTATTATTTAAAGTATAATAAGAGCTTAATTGAATATATAACCTGTTATAATTAGTACTGTTAAACTTTCTTACTCATTATTGACTCAAGGTTACCTCATTGTTAGCAACTTTTAACTTATTATTCTCACAGCTCCTACATTATTAAATTACGTAATATATTCATATAACATTGTTACACATGGATACAATGATATACGCATATGCAATGACATACATTTTACAAATTATTACATACACATATTGCTTCAAGGCGGGCTGTTATTGAATTTACATATTATATAAATACACTGAAATTATTTAAGTGTTAAAAATACTGTCTCAAATATCAAACAGCTTTTATTCAAGACATTTCTTTCTACAACGCTTAGTGTTGGAGATATTGCACAGTCTCAACTTAAATGGTCCAGTCTGTATATGTGCATTAACTGAATAAAGTAGTGAACCAGCTCTTGCAGTTTCCTCCAGAACACCCAGCAGTCATTGAACGTTCCCGTCCCTTATATCTCGCCTAAAACTAGTGTCGAGATAAGATTACTTTAAAGCTCATCTTATAAAACCTGATAATTGGATAGTAAAGGCATCCACTGTCATTTCTGAGGCACCTGGTTCAAATATTTGTGTCTATAAGTACTTTATGCTGTTCTATTACAGTTGAGTATTTCAGATAATAGGGCCAATGTTTAGTCGATTTAAAGGTGAAAATGCAACATTCGATCTCTAGGTTTTCATTAGGCTTCACTTCGTCTTAAAACTATCTATATTAACTGGAAGGCAGAGTTTGTCTTTCGTAAACAAGACCAAGCAAAAACAAAAGAAGTGGAAGTAATATCTTATTCATATCTTTTTTTATCTGCTTACATCTCAATATGCATCGGCAGCATTCAGTAACACAAAGCTATGAGTTCCCCAATAACCAATAACTTTTTTAGTACACACTCTCTAAAACAGTACTTGTCGGACTAGGCTAGGCCGCTGAAGTTGTCATGCAAACCTTTAGCGGCGTAATAAACAAAATCGAGATGGCGTGAGCAGTCATACCAGATTTAACAGGGTTTTACTCGCAGCGAATGCAACTCCCCTTCTACAAGCTCCAGATATTGTGAGGGTATAAAGTTTATTTAAGTTTGTTAGCCCCACGTTTGGGAGCCAATTTGTGACGGTATTATTTATAATGTTTGTGTATTTGTGTTTACTCCACGTGGTGAAGCCATTTTGTGACGTGATTCTTTGTTAGGTTTGTTAGCTCCATCTGGTGTTAGCAATTTGCGACAGTATTAGTGTTTGTTTGAAAGAATGCTACTGTTATTTTATTTAATTTTTGTTTACTGTCCTCCGGCTAGCTATGATCTTTTTGGTCGAGCACTTCTCTTTATACAGGTTGTGTAAACGGAAAGGAGTCTTTTATCCAAAGATAACACTGATGAAAGAATTTGTTTTACACTTTTTATTGTCGAACACATTCACTATCACATTTACACATTGATCTTGACACTCGCCAAACTGAAACTGTTATAATAACTTCATTACTGATCATTCTTAATTCGCGTACTTCAGCTTTTTGTATAATTAACTTTACAACACTTTAGATTTTTCATAACCCTGCTACGCGTAACTTGCAAATCGATAGCCGACGTGTACTGTACAAATATTTCTGCTGGACTGAAGGCGACGTGTAACGTACAAATGTTTTCGACGAACTGACGTAAAGACGACGTGTAATGTACAAAGATTTTTGATGAACTGACGGGGTCTACCTCTAACCTAGCCCTTTTTATACTCCTACAACCCGATATGCCTAGAGATTATAACTGAGTTGCTATTGGCTAATAAAACGCGCCAACATTAGCGTCTATTTTTATATCCAATGAAAATTATGAATACATATGCTCTAGGGAAAATGTTCCAGCAAATTCTAAAGAAAAACGCGCCAACATTACGTAACTTCCTCATTTCCAATAATGATAAACAGCTCACCCCCTCGCTGCATTATTGCACGCTATTATTGTTAGTTTCAGTAAGGCAGTATAAACTTACTTCTCAACAATAATTACAATCAACAAACATCTTAAATTAATGTCACATAATAATGCATATTTATACTATAATCATTCTTTACATTTAAATAATTTATGATACAAATTACTGCATCAATATGCCAAAAGGAACAACCATTTTTATAATAAGATAGGTATCCTTATCCGTCTCGCTTAGAGACTTATTCACTTCCTTCGATTATCTCTTTCGTATTCCTTAGAATTACGCTTAAGAAAAACTGTTACTTTACAAAAAATGTTTGACATCAATTTTTTTAATAAAAAGTAGTTTGCATTGAGTATTTGGAATATAGTGAGGAAGATTTCAGTGTTTTTATTTTTCATGTAGGTAAGTCTTCGCTCATAAGATAAATATTGCTTACCTTGCATCAGTCTTTAAAGCAATATTGTGGCATGTGCACAGATTATATTAATGGTAATACGCTCTCTGGTTACCGGGTCGGAGGTGGCAGTTTATCTGAGAGTAGGGGCGATTCAGGGGAAGCAGTGTGTCATTGGGGGGGATATGGCGTTACTGACGCCAACTTGTTATGGGTTTATTCTGTGACTAGGCTTCGCGTGAGTTAGACGGATAACTGCCTAAGACTTGGCGTCCTCGCCCGGCAGGCAATGGGCAAAGGTATGTAACTAACTTCATCCAATAAATTGTGTGCCATCCACTCTTTTCAACTTTTAATTATGGTAGAATAGAGTTCCTTTCCTCTCCCTTCAGCCAGATAATATGTTGGTGAAATAATATTTTGTGATATAACTTAGCTGCGTCCTCGTCGATGCCTCGAGTTTAAAGTTCTTTGTTTGTTCAACGATCCCTCTCATAAGCGAGTAGCTCTCCTCTGAAGTTAAATAATAAATAAATGTGAGGTATACGACAATATATTCCTTTTCATACTGCTGCCCAGACTATGCTTCCAACAGCTTCGATTCAAAGTTCCTCGGGGTTTTCACCAATACTTTCAGTCGCAAGCATGTTCTTTAGAAACGAGCGCTTAGAATAAGCACTGCCATCTACATCTGCATCATCTCGTTACGGTAAATGCTTACTAGGAGGTGTTGGTACGGTTCATAGCGTAGGATTCACGCGGCTGTGATTGAGAAATGACTGACTATGCCTTTTACATTTACATGGTATTTATATTACATTTATTTTATTTAATATAATTAAAAACGGTTTTTCTAAACATTATTGTATGCACCACGTATGCAAACGTTTTAACGGCAGCTTTCAATATTTACACTCGGCTTACGCCTCGTCCGAAATACTTAATTCGTCCACTAAAGCCTTATTTTACATACTATATATGTATGTATATATGTGTATGTATATAAGTATAAATTTTGCGATGTTTTAGTCTGAGAAAATAGTGTCAGAGATGCAGTGGAAAATTGGTGAGTACAGGAAAAATGATACTGTACACTGTAATTTACTGAAAATCCATTGTTCAGGTGGAACATGTAAATTATGAAATAGATTCAATAAACATTCGCCTCATCATAAGCAAGTTTATATTTGACTTAAACATTTGATCACTCAGAATCAAGTGATTTGCTGAAGGCAAGAAATTTAATAGTTCGATATTTCAATGCACAAATAGTGTTATTGTTAAATGAATACAGCCTCAACTACCATCAAGTTTTAAACTTTCCTCTGTTCAACGACATGCAGAATATGTTTGTCTTTTGCAATTTCTTTGGTATAAAAGGTTGAAATCTGATCCTTCTATGCATGATTACTATACATAATGTGCAAAATGTTCAATACACGTAAGTTTGAAAATATAATTTGTTCATATTTTTCTTTTTTCTCCTTTTATAAAAGTTTTTCTTCGACTTTTTAAAACTCTCTTTCCTGCCTTGTAACTCACTATTAAATTAAGTGTTCATTCTTTATATCTCATGAAATATAAAACTGAATAATACGACTTGCTTGAACTATTTTTGACATTAAACCAAAGCCAGAGGTTCGTCACGCAAACTTTCCTTCATATCGTTTAATAACAGAAAGTGAATGTTTAAGGGGAGTGCGTTTGACACGCATATGGAGCGCAACATTGCACGTCATTGCAATAACTCGTCTAAGAGAAAATAAAGAGCAACAACATGGCGACAAAGAAGGCGCTATATTGACCTATTAGTTACAGATTTTACTACGCAAGCTGACAGGTCTTCGTTAATCTCTCCAGCCATTGGCTTAATTAGTTGAGGAGCGCGTTATCGTGCCTGTGCCACTTAACCTGCCAGCGTCAATTAATGTTACCTTCCAACAAGGCGTCTTCTATTGCGAGCTTACCGTAGGAATTTTTCTTCCAGGTGGCAGTGAGTTATAAACTGTGTTGTGTGTAAGATATTCACATTCATTGTTTCGTTTGCCAAGCTGGCAAGCAACAACCAGATAATTTCTCTAATCATTACTATTTCTTTGCGATTCTACAGATTATTATTAGCTAAACGATTATTAATTTTCTCGGTATAAATTATTATTGGTTAAGTATTGCGGACTGTAATAATTGAATTTCCAACAGAAGAACCTACATTTTATTAATCTAGTATTGTAAAGTAGCGTTTATTACTTTGTTTTATACTATTTGGAATTTCGTGTTTTTCCGTCCCCAAACCAGAACTTCAAATTGAACTTTTCCGTTCAGTTATTTTCCATACTCCAAACTAGGATATGAATACATAATGATAAATTCACTACGGGAATAACTTTTCATGAGCATCTTTTGCCATATTGCATTATTTCACGTTTCTATATTTATTTTTAAAAGTTGAACATTACTTTATAACTCAGTTAATATTTAATGTCCTTTAGGTCATATCAGACGATGAATGAAATGGGTGAATGATGTTCAAATAAGTCCGGGGTTCATAGAGTTTAGAGTTACCCGACATTCATCTTTCAGGATAAGGGAAAACCCCGGAAAAAAACCTTATCCGGGTAACCCACCCTAACCTAGATTCGAACTCGGGACCTCTTGAATGTGAGACGGATACGTTAACCTCCACATAGATGGGCTCACCTTGATTGATTTACTCACGGTTGTACTTCTTTTGGAACCTCCTCCATATGCTTTTAGTATTTGCTTCAACTGTTTAATCAATAACTGTTGGCTCTGTAATGAGCATATGAAACATATGACTGCGTCCATTTCCGACATAATATGTAGTACAATATTTAACCACTATATAACACATTTCGACATAGTATGAAATAAAATATTGTGCCTAATTACAAGAAGGTGTGTTTTTTTCAGGACTCGTTTCGATACATATTACTCGTCCTTTCCTATACATATTTTCTACTACTTACAACACACACACATACACACACACACATTCTCTCTATAATATTAGTATGTTAGTATAGATATCGCCATATTTACACTACCGGGAAATTGTAGAAATGTTTCACGTTGCCTGAAAGCATTACGCCCATATATAGCAAAAGTAAATTCAAAACTATAAACGCAAAGGACATCGTGAGAAATCACTAGGGTTTGTTGTAATTCATTAGCACAAAATACTAGGATCTGCAGGTTTGCTGTGCATTAAGCAATACTATTTCCACATTATTTGGATAATTATATACCGCTGTTAATGATTACATTCGAGTAGGAATCTCTTAAAAACTTGTTTTATTACTGCCTTAACTGCACCAGCATTAACTTGGTGATTATAGTTAAAGTGACGGTGTTCAGCGTGGCACAGTACAGTGTGTAATGATCGTAGGAGTCTGAAACGTCGTAGAAATGCTAATTAAGCAATTTTCTCGCGAATTATGCCAAAACATTAACGCCAAGTTTTTCCACCAGGTGAAATTATGCTGTTTTATACACCGGTATCGCTACAAAATTCACACTATGCACCAATTGAAATCTCAAGATATTCCACAACGCTGTGACTTTGCTGTTCGGTTTTTGGCACACATGGGAGTGATATAATATGTACCAGGCAATGTTATTGTGCATTTTACACTGGAATGTGCAGTGAATACACAGAACTGTCGCGTATGGGGTTCAACTCCTCCACGTGTTGTACACCCGTGGACAAAAACTGAATCATCCTCAGATTCCATGTGACGATCGGAGGGCTTCGTGTATCTTCGTAACAGCTGTGTTCACAACGCACATGCAGGAACTGTAGAATGGTCTGCGTCCTGTGAGAGCAATGGTTACCTTATAACGGCGTTTCTCGTGGTGACGCTTATAAGCTACTGAAAACAGAGTTCGTAAAAATGTTTCGTTAGCCGAAAGGTTAAGAAGGTAGCGCTTGCGCTTATAAGCTCCTTGGTTCAAATCTCGTATTAGTTGTTGTTATTTTTATATTGTTAATTTTATGACTGGATGTGTAGAACATAATATTGAATTAATGTAACTTAGCATTTTAAGTTTTAGGTATATCTATGCACACAAAAACACAGTTCTACTAAAATACTCATTTTAGATAACTAAAGCGACACATACAGATAAACTATTATCTTCTAAAACTAAAACACATAAAATAAACAAACTCAATATCGGGCGTATAAACTCCGAGCACCTATAACTGTCCTCATTTTCGGGTTATATCCCTGTAATAACATGGTCGAAGCTACAATATCCCAGGCTTCTTGAGTTTGTGCCCAGAGTCCTGTACGAATTCACAATTCTACCAGAAGGTCTTATCCTCACAGAGGGAATCAAAATATTCTAAAGTATTACCGTATATTGCGCACTGTTCAGCGAATCGTCAAGCTACCACAACACACCTAGATCGTCGTTTGATATCCAACAACATACATATATGCATCATAATGAAATTGTGAAGCCACGTATTCTGCATCGTAATAACTATTCTATTATGAACTTTAACAAATGTCGTGTGTAAAATGGAATATATCGAAAATAAGTAGTCACTATGTGTTGATTAAACATTACTAACAGAAGAAAAAAAAATGTTGCTACATGCGAGAAGCGAATCTGCGGTCTTAATCACAGAAATACAGTACGCTTTGCCACAACGATACAGTGAAGATACGGGGTAGGTAGCATGTTTAATAAAACCATGCAACAACTTGTGTGCAGCGGCTACACAACTGTATTGCGTATGGTGTAAACAAGGCGCTGTGCCGTGTAGGTATTAGAAAAATTTGGCGTTCAGACATGACTCAGCTTACATGACTGTTTGGGGTGGTTTCATAATCTCCTTCATTCTTGGTCAGATGATACCTCGCGGGACTGTTAGGTGTACAGTGACATATGGACGTTATAAGGACCTCCTTGTGTAACATGTGATTCCAGCTTTGCAAGAACATTTATTTTCATGCAAGAAGGATTAACACCACATGTCGATCGCCAAGTGAAAGATTTGCTGCAAGAAACCTTCAGTAGTGACCGCGTCATCTCTAAGCAATTTCCAGATGCATGGCCTTCAAGATCCCCAGCTTAAATCCATGTAAGATCGTGTCCATCACGGACATATGCAACGTCTGCCTGATCTACAGGCTAACATACAATGAACAGGTCGCTCGGATGATGCAACTGTCGACCATGCGGTGTTACCAATGCAAAATGTTGCTTAGTTGGGAGGCCATGTTGAACAGTGTTTGTAACACAATTCCTAATAAACGTGCCAAACCATCGTTATCAGTGTTTGATCTTTCCTGCATCCATGCCACGTTCTACTGCTTGCACCATATTTCCACTTGGTGGCAAGACTTAAAACTAATTATTTGTTTGGCACAATTCGCGAGCGCATTATTTAATTAGCATATATACGACCCGGTATGTGCTAATGCAAGCTATGCTTGCTTACATATCGATTATATCTGTGATATCCTCTCTCTGATAAAGCTTTTTCAGCAATTTTCGACACATTATGCACCCCAAAGGATAAAAAGGAAATGGAGAGAGATATATACAAAAAGTTTAAATTACTGCTAAACATACCAGTAACCTCCTGCCTATATTTACTGAACATAGCTAATGAACTTCATACGACATTATGGGTACAGAAAACAAAAATCTCCTGGATTCAGATAAAATTCACTCAGAATTCACAAAACATCTGAGAGAAAATGGAAGGAAGGTTCTCTAAAGATATGTAACCTCTCATGAACCACTTCAGTTCCGGCAGAATAGAAAATGGCAATCATAATCCCAATTCTGAAGACAAATAAACAAGCAAATAATGTTAACAACTATCGTCCAATTTCTCTCACCAGTGTCATCAGCAAGCAGAGGGATTTTAGTAAGTAAACCATCAAATTATGAACGCACCGAGGGCTGATGGCGAGAGAAGGTGGAGGTACTTGTGACCTTGCACTGTTCTCTGTAAACAAATAGATGTGTATTTGAAGGCTGTACACCCTACTTCGACAGCAGGTGGACCGGAATTAAGGAGTATTAAAAGAAAGGGAAAAAAGGGTAAAGTATGTTTAGCTATTGATGGTGTGCAACAAAGTTACCTTATTATTTAATTAAGGCATTAATATACAGAAATCTGAGTTACATTGTAAAATGTTACATTGAAATCTATAAGTTTTTTAAAGCAATATCTGCTTTTATTAGCGTATAACACACTGATCTAGAAAAATTCTGATCCTAGTTTGGAGCTGAAAAGCTTGAAAGTCCGCTTTATTCATTGTTCCTTTTAATAATATCAAATGTTCCCTGTGTTTTATTGAATTACAGGTTATGCCATTTTAAACGTCCTTTCAGCTCTAACGTTACATCTGACGATTTCGCTATTTGTGCTGAAGTGTTCTATACCAAATTCCGCTCCAAACGATACTTAATTTGATGTGTGAACTCTTCTTTACTTTACAAATATTTCCACAGTTCTCCACTGGTCTGTATATGCATCAAATAAATGGAACAGTCGCAACGAAACCGTCTGTAGGGTTGGGGAGGAGAGTGCCAGTCACAATACCTGACGTCATCTATACTCCATGCAGTAACACGATTGTTTTGTTTATTTACTAAAACTCCTTTTCCTGGTCATCAGTAAAATCATGGAACACATCGTGTCTGCAAGATTAACCCGGTATTTAGAATTTCGTAATTTAATAACACCTAAACAAACTGGTTTCAGAGAGAACCATTCAACTGACGAACAGGTCGTAACAATTGTAAGGACATAAAGGAAGCATTGAATCGTCTCGAGGATACAAGTGCCATTTTTGTCGACTTCCAAAATGCATATGACTCAGTGTGGATATGTAAATTTCTTGAAAAGTTGCAAGATATTGATATTCGCGCAAACATGGCTAACTAGCTCTCCCAGTTTGTATCGCAAAGATTCTGTGCTACAAAGTATAATGGTACACCACAAACTACAAACACATCCTGGTTTATTCTAAGGTACATTCCTTAGCACAACTTTGTTTAATATTTACGGAAATTATTTGCCTGGAATACTGGATAGAGTCAAAGTGAAGAGAGTATTTTTTGCCCATGACATCATTATCTGGTCATCAGATAAACGCAAACATTACAAAAACCTGTAAAAGAATCTAGATGCTAGCTTAACAGAACTTCGTAAGTGGAACGACGATAATTTAATGTGTATCACTGAGAAGACAGTCTTCCAAATCTTTTTATTGGCATGGAAAGAGAGAAAAATAGTTCTAAACTACAGCGATACCCCTCTACTCAGACCAATTCCACCACATATCTAGGATTTACCTTTAAATTGTAAACTGTCATGGAGAGATAACGTAGAAGGAGTGTGTGAAAACGCCAAAAAGAGACTCAGCATTCTCAAAAGATTAACTCGTACGTAGTGGAACAGTTCCAGAAGAGCTCTTAATTTAACTTCCTATATATATTTCACTACAGTACCGTGATGAATTTCTTATCACAACACCCAGAATGTTGTAAAACTAGAAACAGTACCAAATTATGCCTTGCAAAGAATAACCGAAGTAATTAAAACCAAGTAGAGTTTCTGAGAATTTTAACACAAAATGTACCCCATTAATCTCACTCTACAACAAAATGCAATTCTACTGCAAGGAAATTAATAAGTATCCCTGAAGATACAGGGTGAGCCAAAAGACTCCGAACCGCCTGCGCGGTGTTTTTCCTGTCCGCGTTCTCGGCGCTCATTGCCGTCTGTCGCTATCATAGAAAATGGCGCGGATGAAACCATACAAAATGTTTTAAAAAGCTTTTAAAGGCTTTACTTACCAACTTTATAAAAGGAGATGCTGAAACTGGCTACCGTCGTTGTCCATACATTTTTGGCACCTCTTTAGGAAACTTTACCGATGTTATCTATGTTTCTTCGGTAACAACCCAACGCTGTCTTTTCGATTTCTTAGCCTGAACACTTCCTGTGGCCTGAAATTTACTGTAAAGTTCATGGATTGTCGTACGGCCTGGAATCTTTCTGCAAATCGTGCTTCACTTGGCGAGCTGACCGAGTTAGCACATACGAATCATAAATAAATACACGCTGTGCAGTAGAAAGCACATGATATACTTTGTGACTAAGTACAGGAAAAAATAATAAATAACTCGTAATAACTGAACTACATCACATCACCGTCAAGTCAATACTGCATTTCACATTGCACAGCAGCGTGACTTTGTTTATAGCAGCAGTGCGTTATCATGTTCTTATCATATTTCCACACGCCCAGTGCAAAAACACCGCGCAGCCGGTAATATCGTTGATAAAATAACCCTCCAAGGTAACTTAAAACATAAAGTGTACAAGACAAACCCACACACCCTGGAAGAATTAAAACACAATATCCACCAGGAAATTTCTCAACGTGAACTACAACGATAATTTCCTAAACAGGTGCCAAAAATGTATGGACAACGACGGTGGCCAATTTCAGCATCTCCCTTCGTAAAATTGGTAAGTAAAGCCTGTAAAAGTAGTTTTAAAAATGCTGTATAGTTTCATCCGCGCCTTTCTACGATAGCGGCAGACGGCAAAGAGCGCTGAGGACGCGGATAGGAAAAACACCGCGCAGGCGTTTCGGAGTCTTTTGGCTCACTCTGTACATGGAGAAAACAAAACACTAAATCTACCTTTTTGGAGAAATTCCAACATTTGGAAACAGCACTGCAATTCTTGCTGCTGGAGAAAATCCTCTAACCCTCATATATATCCCCAATAAACTTTATTTAATAGAAAAATATATAAAAAGTCTCAATATGATATAAATTATCTAAAGTAAATAACATTATAAACTCCTCACACGCTGTACCTTTCAGAAGATTGGTTTCATATATATGACCTACAGATCCCAAGACGAGTGTCGAAGCCTGTGGAACATGTTTGCTGTTTTCCGTTTACCAGCATGCAAGATACAACAAATTTTGATGGGGAAATATAGGCCATAAAAATTTCCCTCCATAATCTACTAGCAAGGAAAGACATACTCCAAAAAATAGTGATCTTCTCTGACTCCAGACCAGCTATACAAGCAGTCTGTTGGCCAGATACTCTAACACAAAAGAATACCTCAGTATTATTTCCCAACTCCTCAATTCCAGTATACTTGTTACACTCCAGTGGATACCCATTCACTGTAGAACCCACTGCCAATAAAGCAGCAGATTTTTTGGCGAAGAAAATATATTTCATAAAACAATTACCATGCTCTAAACCCAAATCGTATACTTTAGAAAAACGTCTCATAAAAGAAGCAATTCAAGCCACGAACAACACTAGGCTAAGAGCAATAGTAGAAAACAAAACATGGGAATGCTGTTGCAAAATCCAGAAACCTACTACATCTACCACGCAAAACATTAGTCGCACAATTCAGGTTCATAACAGGACATGCCTGTCTAGCAAAACATCTGCATAGGATCAACATCTTCACAACTTGCAGCTTATGCAACAATACAGAAGAGGATATGGACAAATACTATGTGGACAATTGTATCGCATTGCAAAGTAAAGATTGCAGGACTGTCTTTACTGGAGCGCAAGACTGGTAATGAGTTTGGTGTCAAATGCAGCACATTAGAAAACAACAACACGTAGCGATTCTGGTTATATGCGTATCCACTCATCAAAACTTGAAAGCTGTTTTTCATATTTGTTGGATTTTCCGTAAAATTCAACTCTTATTTTATAATTCGCTCAATGTTATTGGTTGTCATCTGACGCAGTATTTGATATCACAACACTGTAAATGCCAGAGTGATTGTAGTGCAAATAAGCATTATTGTATGACAATGATTTGAGATGTTTGTTAATTATAAGCATTGTTAGGAAATAAGTTTACACGGCCTCACTGAAACTGACAATAGGAGCGGGTAACAATGAGCGAGGGGGTGAGTTGTTTATTAATTAGAAGAGGCAAGCAAATGACGTCAGAGTGGCGTGCCTTTCTTTAGAAATGGAGGGAATATCTTCCCTAGAGCATACGTGTTCATAAATTTGATTGGATAAAAAAATAGACGCTAATGTTGGCGCGTTTTATTAACCAATAACAGCTCGGTTATAATCTTTAGGCATATCGGGTGAGGGAGTATAAATTATGAAGCCAAGAGACGGGTAACGTTCAGTCCAACAGAAGCACTCGCGGGTAATACGTCGCTCAGTCCTACAGAATCATTCAGAAGTTAAACGTCGCTCAGTTCATCAGAATCATTCACGCGTTAAACGTCGCGCAGTTCTAAAAAATCTCTCGCGTCGTAAAGTTAGTTAAAAGATGTGAAATACGCGAATAAATAATGTACGGTAAATAAGTGATTATAGTTACATTCTAAAAATATAACAGTTTCAGTCGGGCGTGTATCAAGAGTAATTATATGAAATGAATAACGTGTGACGGCAATAAAGTGTAAAAACAAATTCTTTTATCAGTGTTATCTTTAGTAACAACTCCTTTCCGTTTACACAACCTGTTCAAGAGATTTGCTCGACTGAATAATAATAATAGCTAGCCGGAGCACAATGAACCCAAAATGCAAAATAATAAAACAATAACAGGCGCTCTGCAATAAGATAACACGGAGTTACCGCGAAACATCGAAAAGAAACATTTTAAAACTTGTTCGTTAGTTGTCATTCTGGGATTATTAGTATTATTGTAGTTTTTTCATTTTCTTAAAATTTAGCGTCCTTTAACCGGGCAAGTCACATCGGACGACGAATGAAATGGGTGAAATGATGCTTAAATGAGCCCGGGGACCATAGAGCTTAGAGTTACCCAACATTCATGTTTTCAGGATAAAGAAAAAACTCCTAACAAAAACCTTATCCGGGTAACTTACCCTAACCGAGATCGGAAATCGGGAGCTGTCGAATGTTAGTCAGACACGCTACACACCGCAGAGGTGGGTTTTGTCATTTTGAGTTGGGACATCCATGCTGTGTAATATGAAATACTTTGAAAAGTAGAAACGTTTTGTTTACAAATTGCTGTCCACAAGGAAATGTTAATATTTTAAACCAAAATAGGAACTATCTTAAATTTGAGATTACTTGACATCTGTTTTTAACCATCTGCATATATCTACTCAAGGAGAGTGAAAGGGGTGTAAATAGCCCCAGCTTAACTGGCGATTCTACATGTTGCACTAATCTTTTTCCTGTGAGCGCTAGGTTCACCGCAAAAATTTGGTTTGTAAGAGGCGTTTATTAGGACATTACTCTGTTATACATTTTAATGTAAAAACACATTTAATTTTACAACTGTTCTAGAAGTGAATATATTTTTCCTCCCTTTTTTGTTTTGCAAAGCAAATAGATTTTGCACAATTCGGAAATGAAGTTTCGTGGTGTACTGCTTTTGAGAACGTTGAGGAGAGATACCTGTCATACGTAACTAGGTCAGAACTGGGCATGACAATTTCGTCTAGGATGCCTTTCATATACCCCTACTACTTAGAAATTATGTTGCAGACTTGAGACACATCCAGCTAGAATTTACCAATTTAGAAATGTTATTCAGTCAACCACTTAGTGGTCAAGATATCAAAGATTCGTTATGCTTAAATATGTATGTTTTCTGGGAGAGTAGCATCTGAAAACGAATAATGGAGAGTTGAAGTTCCTTGCCGACTTGATTTGTGAACATATAAACAATGCAATGCAAACCAATGCACTTATCATTAGGAATAGAATGTGTTAATGGCTACTACATGAGGACTGAGAATTCTAGATACTAGTCTAGATGAAGCGTAGTGTATAAACTGTGGCATTATAAATTTTCACAATACTAGATGCATAGATGACAATACGCATTCCTAAAAGCAGGTCCATTTTCAGAATGATTTGACAACAATTTATGCCAGTGTTTAATTTCGTTTTCTTGCGTCGAGTGCTCGTTAAAATTTACTTGAATATCTACTTTGCTTCACAGTATACGTTTGACATAGAACTCTTTTTTCAGTCATTCATGATTTAATATTAGAGAAGATGGATTTTAAAACATAACGCTACCTCTACCTCCGAGCGACAGCGGCGTTGTTTACTTCATTCATACGACAGCTAGCCTGACACGGCAAACCTCGAGGGACCTGCTTCATGGTTGCCATACAGTGTATTGCAAATTATTTATTTTTTACAAAATGCTGGGATGTACCAAAAGCCGTGAAGCTTTTTTGTTGTTTTAATTGACTTCTATTCGTAATTTAAAGGCGGATATCTATTCCCCTTTCATCATGTAGGTAATAAGAGTGGGTGCGCGCGCTTTTCACGCAATGGCAAAATTATTGTTATGAAAGTTCGTATGCGCACTTTATTCATCCTATGTAATTTATATCCTGTGCATTTACTTCCCTTTCTGTAATTATGAAATATTTTATATGAAAAGAGAAGAAAGGGATAACAAACTTTAAACATCGTCTATTTTTAATCTAGTTCGTTAATTAATGGAAGTGCCAGTTTCAACTGATGCACACCTCCTTCCCCTCGCGCTTATACCAAAGGTGCCAGATGAGAGATGAGCAAGTGAGAAAATGAAGTTATATTTGTCGTTGAATGCAGGCTGTTTCTAATAAAGGCAGCCCTCTATTGATCTCTACCTTTCTAGAACGGTGAGAAATGTTCCACGTGAAGTCCTTCTTTGAACGCCACGTAGGACAAAGCAGCGGGTTTTGTTACAAAATTCTGCTCAAGCCAATGTTTACACTAGGTACAGAACTGTTTGTTCTGGAGCGCAGGATACGAGCACCACGTTCAATAGCCGATAAATTCTCGTCCCAAGCCTCAACTTCATTTATTTATGTAGATGCAATTACAATTGGTCCTTTTGAGCTACTAATTTAATTGCTGTATGCTCTTTCAGCCACTTTGCATGAATATGCGGGTCAAGTCGCATTAAATATCTAAATGGGAATTATGATTACGCGTGAACAATTTTTACTTTCTTTACTACGTATAGTAAGTTGGGGAAGTATTGTATTCCACCCAAAAATTCGATACCGAGATTTCACCAGAAATATATGTTTTGAAACCCCCTGAGTCCAAAAAAGTATTTTTGGAAATATGTCCGTGTGTGTGTGTCTATGAACAGCATAACTCAGAAACGAACAGTTGGATAAACACCAAACTTGGTATTTAGGTTCAGCATCTTCCAGAAATGCGACACGAAAGTTTTCAAGAAAATCCCCCCACCCCAGATTACCCTTTACATCGAACATTTTTCGAAAATTTTAATTTTCTTAAAAATGGCTCTAACGATTTTGATTAAAATATCATATCTTTAAGATATTTTCATGGCAAATGAAACGTATATCTCGAATTTTCTGGGAATGTCTCTAAAATTATTCTTCATTGTGAACGACTTTTGCATAACTGGTAAACCATAAGAGATAGACAATACACAAAAATGTAGATCGCGTTAAAATACACAATTTATGTCATACACATTTTTTTTGTTGTTGAGTGAACCATTTTCGAGATATTGCTTGTTATTCCCTTAAAGTTTCCAATACTTTTTCTCAAATGGGAATTCGTTATTCATTTTTTTATGTCCTGGACGTACAAAGAGAATGGAATGCGCCACATAGCAACCAGCTCTTAAAAGATTTGACTATCGCTTAAATACTACCATATTCCCCTTGCACCTACAAGAAAATTAGCAATAAGATTAACATCTCGATTAACATGAAGCATATGGAGAATAAGTGTTTGTAAAAATAGTTTTACAAGAGTAGAGAAAGTCATGTGAGTGTAACACATGATATTTTTTTGTTTCGACCACATTGCCTGCAGTTGGCGTGATAATTTTGTTTTCTGATTCGTTGTATAGCATACGCGTATTATGTTAGAGGTAAGTCTGCCCACTAATAAATCCGCTATGCACAATCAAAGACTGAATTCACCGCATTTAAACCTATAAATAAATTTTATCCAAAATATACTTTTCTCCATATATAAATGGTTTCATTAAAAATGTTTTTAAAATAAAACCGTATGAATATACTATTCCATGCAAAGCTACGGTATAACACACCAAAGCAAGACGTGGTATATCTACTACCGGCGTTATACATTAAGATACTATGTGCATGTGATAGTGTTTGTTTATATCGGGTATTCCCTTAGGAGGTATGTATGTACAAATATGCATGAAACATTTTAATACCGTTTTAGCCTCTTTCCTGCAGCAGGAATTATATACCAGGCGAGTCTTCTCAGCCTGTGGATTGAGAAGTTATGCAGTCCTGGCGTTGTACAGGATATGCCGTAAACACTGTCTATTGCATGGCGTCGTATCAATTTCGCCCGAAATGACTGCTTTGCACCGCTATACTGTAGTGACTTGCACTCGTAGTGCAACAGTGTGCGCGTTGGTTTTCAGTGGTGAAGGCTCAGGTTCGAATACTGCCACTTGAAGGTACTTTTTATGTTTAGTAACTTTAACGAGAACTGATAGTTTGGCATGGAAGTTTCGTTTCACTTAATTAGTTTAATTATGTGAATTTACTTAAAACACACATTGTTACTTTTTGGAATATGCTTTAATGAACATAATAAATAAATGCAAGAAATGAATAAAAAAGCTCATTTATTCGCAGGCGTGATTTGAACTTCCGACCTTCAACATGACTTTTCAGCATGTTAATCATTGCGCTTTTAGAGCAGGTTAGCAACGACACCACAATAGACCTAATCAGCGGGTTGGTGTTTGCGTGTCAGCACCTGCATTTCGCACCGTCTATTAAATGTAGGGTTGCCCAGTTACCAGTTTTATATATAATATTATGTATGTGTGCATTCCATACTTATCGTCACATCATATTTCAAATACGATGTATTAAGGAAAGTGTTATTGAAGTACTTAAGTGATGGAACGCAGTAAATTTGCATTTATTATTATTATTATTATTATTATTTCACTTTCTTTCTAGGAGCCTTGTTTCGACGGAATTTTGAATTTTTTATTTGTATAAATATAGTTTACGCTGATTACGATATCGTAACAGCGGCTGAATAACTGACCACACACACCGCAAATGAGAAAAATTCCCACCCTCCATCCGGGAATCCAACCCGGGATCCCTCGCACAGCAGGCAGGTACCGAATGAGCTACGGGCAGCCCTATATTAGCGATCTTATTGTAAGCATGACGAGACTGCTATGGTATCTATCACTGCTTGCTTGTCACGCGATAATATCTTCGGTATAAGCATCTAACAACATTGCAATTCATTTTAGTTCCTTTTATTGAACGTTTAAATAAAAATAGACGGTTTAGTTGTTCGTCACGATTATTAATTAATGTTAAGTAAAATCACTTTTGTTTTATTGCATTTCCCTGAATTGATAAATAGAAATATCCTCTTATTTTATTTGTTCTTACTGAAAGATTCGATAGGCACTTCAATTTGTTTTATATCTTATAGTTATAAAGACTATACGATTAATATTATAATGCATAAAGGTTATACTGAAACCTATTTGGTTTTTGTATTAAGTCCGTAATAAGCAACTGTTTAAGCTAAAACGTTTATTTTCTTTTGTTGTTTCTTTCAAACTCGAGTGTGCTTTGATTTTAGTTACTTTAATTAAACATTAAACATTTATCTGAAAACACAGGAAATAATTGCCTTGGGAATTAAACACCATTGGCAAAAGCAATCTTTCTCATAATGCAACAATAATGTTTCAGCTGTATCGGAATAAAAACGCCCGTTCTGCTCTGTGGTGGGCCTGAAAATAACCGTCAAGTGTTTTTTTCCACGCATCCGTAAGGGAAAACGTGTTGTTGCCAAACATCTCTGCATTTCATAGTGTGTGTTTTTGCAAATCTACTAAAGAAAGAACAAAATTTTTTATAAAATATTTCATTGTAGTCGATATCTGTTTCTTCTTTAACGGATGACAGCTTATACCTCTTCCAACCGGAGACATTGACGTATTTAGGACTGGCGAAGGATAACCCTAAGAATTTCGTGCACCTAGGACCTACGTTTACAATGAACGGAAAATGACGCAAGAAAACTGATGTCAGGAAGCATAAGCCAGTAATGAAAGCAGCAGGGGCTCTCCGGTTACGTAGCAGAGTTCCAAATATGCTTGTAGGAATGCTGGGCACTGTATATGGACAAGCAATTAGATCCGCGATGACAAATGAGGCAAACGTGTGTGTCCAGAGTTAAAACGGGAATCTGGATCAACTCTGGTGCGAATTATAAAAAACAATTGAAGGCAGGTAGAGGCAAGTTCGGCTGTGGAATTATGAGGGATTTCAGGGTTCATGGTGAGACGACAGAGCAGTCAAACTCTGGGTGAGAATTGTTCTTGGAGATCAACCTCTAATGAGAATGGTCTGCTTTCATGGGCAGTTAGGGGCGTGATGGCGGGTCAGGGAACCAGACGGAGCATGAAGGAGGATTGAGAACCGCCTGAAGGATTTTAACAGATAAAATATAATTGCGCATTGTACCTCGTTGGAGGTACAATGAGACTAAAATCGGAATGAGGCACAGAGGAACATATCAAATCAGGGGCTAAATTCGTTAGACGGAGCTGGCGCTGAAGTTTGCTGATGGAAACGGTACGAATGCTTAATTGCGTGAAGAGAAATATTGGATGCATGTGTATCTTGGTGCTCTATACCCTATGATGATAAGTTTTGGTGCTTATTTGCTGCCCAGAGGAGTGAATCTTATTTGAATACTTTCCCTAATGATGAACTTGGAAATAGAAGTGCATAAGGATAAATTACGTAATGATTGGCTGTGGTTTAACTTGCAATTTGTTAACATCATTACGTATTCCAAATTTAACAATTAAATGGATTGTGTTATCTTTCTTTATTTGGCTTGCTTTAATCATCTGACTCCACTTTGACACAACGAAAGTATTTAGAAACCAGAATCTTGAAAGACATAAGAAAGGTTAAAAAATTCCAAGTTCGTTCTTTCTCATATAATGGCAATTCTTTGGAACAGTTAATACTTTACAAATTAACTTTAAAAATAATACAGTAACCTAACTCCTTTACGTTTAAATTTAGTGAAAGCGCACGATAAACGAGACGTCCAGTCTTAAGCACGAAATTTTGTATTACTTATAACCAAAGATGCTGAGAAAGAAAAGTTTACCAAGTTCGAAAATGCTGGAGGCTCGAAGATTACATCGTCCCTAGGCGTGTCTTAATCGTCAGGTTAATTGCCTTCTTGTGTCCCGACGACGGACTCTGCTTCAGCCCGTCACCAGTTCGAGGGAGGAAGGGTGATGTCATACGCCACTCAGACTGCCTCCAATGCCGGATCTTGTCACTCGAACCAATGATCTCTCTTGAACATCATAGAAGATAATCTCCGTGCAGTCAATTCGAGGACTGGAACGTAGTTCTTGTAAGGGGGCGTGAAGTGGCACTAACATACGAGAGGGGAATAGACGGCTAAGTATTTTACACGATTCATTTCTGGTTCGAATAGCGAGTTAAGGGCACGCTGGAGGCTACTGGCAGGCAGAGAAGTCTAGGAGAGGTTGGGCAAATTTCTGATTTAGGTCTTCTGAAGTCTGGGAAAGTTGATACTGGGAAGTAAGAGTGTGAATATAGCTAAATGTATCCTGCTGGATGCTTATACTTTACTGTTACGTTATTTTATTATTATTTATATTCAGACATTATGACTACGTTGTATTAACTTACACTTCTTTACTGTTCTTTAGACGCATTTAATGCACATAATGCATTTTAATAAGGTTTTCTCCCGTTTCATGTTTTGTTCTTAATGAAAGTGCTCTACTTGATTATGTTTATCTTAGTCTAATTGTTATGTTTTATTGAAGTGAGTTTATTTTTCTCGCTTATATTGTTATTCTGTGTATTACAAAAGGACACACTACTGTCGGTACCGTACTGTTGTTAAAGATTAATGTCTGTGTACTTAAATTAATACATTTATACGTAAAGATCCCTTTAGGGTTACTATTGAATCAAGTAGCAAGGAGAAAACAACCTAATGTGTCCCACTTCAATTATGAGAGTTGTAGTCACTTCTTGTAAAACCAGAAACTCTATAACATTGAAGGTGTGTTATTGTTTCAGTTGACTGTATATTCTAATTTTCAAGAAAATGAAACTATTCTTCAACAGGCATTCAGATGGTACGGAATTTTTAACCAACCCTGTAAGTTTTACACCCTGTAGCGTATCTTTCATGCTAAGCCGACTAGTCTTTTCGTTTCTCTCTCTCTCTTTATCTTTTCAGTGTAAACGTTTGTGTCGAACTGTAAAGAGGGAACCGCGTGTTCTTTTGGATTTATATTTTTTTTCTAAACCTTCTTAGCAAACTGTTGAGGTCAGGAGTTTCTGTTCTCATTAACGTTGAAAAAAAGTTAAGAAAACGTTTCTTTAAACATAATGTGCCTGAGAGACGAAAATGTGAGAGTCCCTGGATGAGATGGAAGTCACTTCGAAAGTAAAGAATACCGTTTGCTCATTTTTTTGCTAAAAATCCAAAATGTGTTTCCAGCACGCTCTCAATTGTGCGTTTGTAATCATTAAACAAACCCGATACCTCGAGTTTTATTTCACACACCACATCATTTTCGTTGCTTACTCCCTTTTCTGGTGCTTCTTTCTTCCTCATTAATATTTTTTACGGCGGTAGCTCTGAGAGACCTTCATTAGCACTGATGAGAAGGAGCTTGGAGGATGCAAGTGGAGTGGAAATAATTCCTTCCTTTCTGCAGCAAACAATGGAGGCAAACAAACCTCTGATTACGGTTTCACACGGAAGAAATGCAGAAAGCAAGTATAATGGAAAAGGGCGAAGGTAAAGTGGCAATGTAAACATTGGTGGTAGTCGGCTGTTTTTGTTGTTTTGTACACAGAGAGAGAAAATAGGTTTTAATTTCCTTTCGTTTTAAAACGTACTAAGTTGAAATTTTCCGCACATATCGAAGAATGACATTCTATAAAAATGTGGGAGAAAAGCATCGAAAGCAAGTTTTATTGTACTCTGTGTGGAAAATATTTTGTTATTTACTAGGGCGAGAGGTACTTATTTACAAACTGTAGGAAAAATAGGGCTTCGCGCTTCAATGACTTTTTTCCCCGTACTACGTAATAATATAGGTATGGAAAAACATATTTCATAATAATCTTAATGCGCATATCCAACCAAGGCGACTTACACGCCTCCATATGCACGGTAGAGGTGGGCAATCACCCCAGCGATACGGGAAAGCCTCGCACTTCCTTCAACTGTAATGTTGGTTTACTAGTTTGCCTACCGAATCTCCTGCATTCCCCACTATTGAGAGTAGATATTGGAACAACAACAATAATTATAATAAAACAATATTTATTCAGTGCTAAGTCCAATACGTAATGGAGTATATGGAAACTGACCCTGGCCACTTACCCCATAGATCTCCAGATATTACAGTTTAATTTACACTTTTCTCTTCTCTCTTTAATATTTTCAACAACCTCCCATTTACAGTAATGAGACTAAAATCCTAACATTTGTCGACAGACCAATTCTATTTCAACCTAGCCTTCCAAAGAGAAATTCTCCTAATTGCCTTATCTGCGATTGATCTGTAAACATTTTCCTAATCACTACAGCTTTATTATATGTAAGTCATTTTTCTTTGATTAATTTCTTCCTCCACTCATTGGTTCCACTACATTTCATCTTCGTTATTCCAACAGATTTGGCATATACTTTCATAACATTTCCTTTTTGCCGCCTTAGTTTCCACACCCCTAGCCGGAACCATGGAATGGCTTCCCTCTCCTTTTTTATTACATATATATATATATAAATACATATTTTTCTTTGTTTGGTTCTGTCTTAATCATTATATAAAAGGTTAATGACCTCCTCTCATTCCTCTCAGCCCAAATGTTTTGACTATTCATATCTTCAAACTAGATGGGCATATTTCCAAAACCTCTGTACCATTCCAAGCGTTTGCCCTCATATATCTCTTAAAGCAATCTTCTCCAACTGGTCCTTAACTTTACTCAGCCCATACTTGGCCTATACTCGTGCCGAAAAATTCCAAACCAGGCATATTCCGTGGCTGAGAACCAGGACATAATGCTTCAACCCACCACGCCATGCTGCAGGATCTATTTCTTCAGACTGTGTCGAATTTCACATGCTTACATTTTTCAAAAGAATGCGGTAAATGGAGCTTTACACTGCCACATTTCCTTACGCTTCTGAAGCTCTACCTACTTGAAAACAGAATCAGAAACCTTTACAGTACATGCAAGCATCTACATAGATAGTACCAATGGAGACAAGTAGACCCCTCCTAGTCGTGTTGAGGGGGTGTCCTAGTGATCGGATTGTCGATACAGGTAGAACCACCTTCATAAGAGAGGAATAAGGGAGAAAGGCGCCAAAAAGTGGGACATTTCAGGATTTTGAGGGATACCGAGAAAAGAAAATTAGCAGTCTTTTACATTTTATAAATCAACAGGTTGTTTTATTACGCATCTGTGCAATACATTATCAAATCAGAAAGCACCGAGAAGAGCTCGTTGTAATAACATAGGTACATAATAAATGACCAAAAATAGTGCTAGGCCTACTAAAATATTTCTCGCATATTAAAAAATACTGAATATTGTGACTGCACTGCGCTACAGAGATCAAAGCAGTTTTATTTTCTACCCTATGGATTTATTTTTAAGTACCTGCATAACGACGCTGAATACTATTATTTATGCTTAAAGGTGTATTTATTGTGCATGTTAAAATTTCTTTATCACTGAGTCCAGATAAGAATTGTTTACATGATAACAAAATTACTTTTTACTTGAAGCTCTGCTAAATGTATCTTTATAAAGCCTATTTTTAATACCTTACTATGGCGTTTGCCCCTGTCTGAAAGTTTGTTCAGAAAATGCATTGATTGGTGGAGAGCATAATTACCAATTATTGAAACTTTCGAAAACCTGACTAAAGAAAGAGAAGACAAAAGACTAACGAAATTTTGGGACAAATGCTGTTCCGCAAAGTCCCAAAATGCGGGATTGTCCCGCGAAGTTCGGGGCGCTTGGTCAACGCTGACGAGACTCCGCAGTAAAGTAATATACGTAACTTCTTAAAAGCTTCAGGTCCGACTTCTCGTGTTGCTCCAATTATGAGGCTTAGGAAGCTATAGTGATGTTTTCCACAATCAGTTGCATTCTAGTACCCGCTGTTTGCTACCAGACCCCTCGGTATCTACTACATGCTCTAGGGTAGAGGTAAGGCGTGTTGAGCCTGAAATGACAGACAAATATTTCTCAGGATGAAATTTTTAAGTGTCTAACTATCATCTTTGCTTCTCTCCAATTAAGGGTTTTTACTCACGAAAAAAATCCATCGTCCTCCTCTTAAATCTAAGACCTCGGTTGTTGGAAGCTAGCATAGTAATCAAGACACCATGGAAGACAAGGTAACATAATATGTTATTCTCGACTATGCCAAAATGCAGTATTTATACGACTGGTAGCAGTACTTTAATGGGCCTCATTAAAGTACACCTATTCATTAAAGTATTGGTATTCGACCAATCAGAAGTGGCCACCTAACATTGTGAAAGCGCAAGTATCGATTATTCTGCGTAGCACAACTCTAGCAACTTTGTTTGACACAGGTGCTACAAGGTCATTGTATTGTAACCATAGATAAAGGAATAACGATTGTAACACATCACTCAAACCAGAAACGAATGCTTATGAAACCTTTAATTTAGATACATGGTCAGCATAAACAGTCGTATGAAACTTGACTATAATGGAGTCTCGTTGGATAGTATACTATTATCTGTAGTTTTGCATGGTTTATTTTTCAGCAATAAAAGTGTTCATCAATTTTATATATAAATTTTAAATTGATAAAGTGGTTTTTCAACTGCTTTCTTTGATTTGTCTGGAATAGTTTGTTGAACATCGCTTTTACATCTAAATCTTCCTCTAGGATTATTTCATCTATCGAGTGACTGTTGAATGACATTAATTCTCTCATAATGCTGTCGACTGAATTGGGTGCTCCGAACTGAACATATCGTCAACTTAATATTTGTTTAATAGAAATAATGAGGTTCTCTTTAGTATGAAACAACATTCGCTTCTAAATTCTGGCCGATTCAAAATAGGTAAGTAACTCATCTTTGGTAAAGTAAAATCTCATCTTTGGACTTTGTGACTTAAAATAACCAATACTGGAATATTGCAGATTAAAACGCGTTTACTTCACCGTAATGTAAAATTACAGAACTCACTTTGTTTTACACTACGTCGCACTTCAGCATTGTGGCTATTTTAATCATTCCACAAAGAAAACAATTTATAGTAAAAAGTTTCCCAATGTGTCCTTACATGAAGGCAAAACAACGCAATATGTAGATGTTTACTTAACATGTAATAATCACTGCGTCGATCCAACATTCAGCTAGGACTGCAACATTTCATTTAATTCAAAAAATGAAATTTCGAAAATGAGTGCTACAGTACTTATTTATCTAGCTTGTGAAGAAAGCGTTGCAGCTCCTTATCAGTGAGATTTGTCTGTCTGAGCCTTAGGAAAGCGGTAGATAAAGTAAAAGCATTGTTTCTGAATGCGTGTGAATTATTTCCGATGAACTCTAGAAGTTGATGAGAGATTCGTTGAGGTTTTAGTGGTGCTATTAAGAATATCCTTTCCTGCAACATATTTAGAAAAATCTGATGTGTTACACTCACATAACTTTCTCTACTCTTGTACAACCTAATTTTACAAACGCCTATTCTCCATATGCTTCATGTTAATCGAGATATCGAGATGTTAATCTTATTGATAATTTTCTTGTAGATGCAAGGGGAATATGGTAGCTTTTAAGCGATAGTCAAATATTTTAACGCTGGTTGCTATGTGGGGCATTCCATTCTCTTTGCATGTCCAGAACATAAAAAAATCTGATGTGTTACACTCACATGACTTTCTCTACTCTTGTACAATCTATTTTTACAAACGCTTATTCTCCATATGCTTCATGTTAATCGAGATATCGAGATGTCGATCTTATTGGTAATTTTCTTGTAGATGCAAGGGGAATATGGTAGCTTTTAAGCGATAGTCAAATATTTTATCGCTGGTTGCTATGTGGAGCATTCCATTCTCTTTGCATGTCTAGGACACAAAAAAAAATGAATAACGAATTTGAGAAAAAGTATAAGTATTGGAAAATTTAAGGAAATAACAAGCAATATCTCGAAAACGGTTCACTCAACAAAAGAAATGTATATGATATAAGTTGTGTATTTTAACGCGATCTACATTTTTTGTGTAGTAAAATTTTGTCTATCTCTTATGGTTTACCAGTTATGCAAAAGTCGTTCACAATGAAGAATACTTTTGGAGACATTCCCAGAAATTTCGAGATATACATTTCATTTCTCATGACATTATCTTAAACATATGATATTTTCATCAAAATCGTTAGAGCCATTTTTGAGAAAATTAAAATTTTCGAAAAATCTTCCATGTAAAGGGTAGTCTGGGGTGAGGGGATTTTCTTGAAAACTTTCGTGTCGCATCTCTGGAAGATACTGAACCTAAATACCAAGTTTGGTGCTTATCCGACTGTTCGTTTTTGAGTTATGCTGTTCACAGACACACAGACACACACACAGACACACACACACACACACACAGACACACACACACACACAGACACACACACGGACATGTTTCCAAAAATGCTTTTTTTGGATTCAGGAGGTCTCAAAACATGTATTTCCGGTGAAATCTCGGTATCGAATTTTTGGGTGGAATGCAATACTTCCCCTACTTACTATACGTAGTAGAGAAAGTAAAAATGAATAACGAATTTGAGAAAAAGTATAAGTATTGGAAAATTTAAGGGAATAACAAGCAATATCTCGCAAACGGTTCACTCAACAAAAGAAATGTATATGACATAAATTGTGTATTTTAACGCGATCTACATTTTTCGTGTAGTAAAATTTTGTCTATCTCTTATGGTTTACCAGTTATGAAAAAGTCGTTCATAATGAAGAATACTTTTGGAGACATTCCCAGAAAATTCGAGATATACATTTTATTTGTCATGACAATATCTTAAACATATGATATTTTAATCAAAATCGTTAGAGCCGTTTTTGAGAAAATTAAAATTTTCGAAAAATGTTCCATGTAAAGGGTAATCTGGGGTGGGGGGATTTTCTTGAAAACCTTCGTTTCGCATCTCTGGAAGATACTGAACCTAAATACCAAGTTTGGTGCTTATCCGATTGTTCGTTTTTGAGTTATGCTGTTCACAGACACACACACAGACACACACACAGACACACACACACACACAGACACACACACACACAGACACACACACGGACATGTTTCTAAAAATGCTTTTTTTGGATTCAGGAGGTCTCAAAACGTGTATTTCCGGTGAAATCTCGGTATCGAATTTTTGGGTGGAATGCAATACTTCCCCTACTTACTATACGTAGTAGAGAAAGTAAAAAAGTAAGAATTTGTTTTTTTGGACCAATTTGAAACATGTAGAGCTTTATATGAGTCCATTTTAATAAAACAAAAGAAGAGATACTGCTTTTATGACCGTAATTCGTAAACCTTAATTATTTTGCAAGAAAGATCAATATATTTCATTTGTATTTTCATTATAATTTGGACGGGGTGGTTAGGTGGGAGAATTAGTTGGAAAGAAGAACTCGTGGTTGATAGATTTGGGTTACTAACTGTGATTCCTGTCTTGTAACTTAGCGGCAGCATGGGGATCTGTTGATATCTTAGGGTTCGTATGGGCAGTTCCGTTTAATTTTAATAACGCTTATAGATGAGCATTTATTCTACATTTTTGCAACCATTCCGCTTCCTGACTCATAATTACTTTCTCTACTACGTATAGTAAGTAGAGGAAGTATTGTATTCCACCCAAAAATTCGATACCTAGATTTCACGGGAAATACATGTTTTGAGATCCCCTGAATCCAAAAAAAGCATTTTTGGAAACGTCCGTGTGTGTGTCTGTGTGTGTCTGTGTGTCTGTTGTCTGTGAACAGCATAACTCAGAAACGAAAATTCGGATAAACACCAAACTTGGTATTTAGGTTCAGTATCTTCCAGAGATGCGACACAAAGGTTTTCAAGAAAATCCCCTCACCCCAGACTACCCTTTACATGAAAGATTTTTCGAAAATTTTAATTTTCTCAAAAATGGCTCTAACGATTTTGATTAAAATATTATATATTTAAGACATTGTCATGAGAAATGAAATGTATATCTCGAATTTTCTGGGAATTTCTCCAAAAGTGTTCTTCATTTGAACGACTTTTGCATAACTGGTAAACCATAAGAGATAGACAAACTTTTACTACACGAAAAATGTAGATCGCGTTAAAATACACAATATATGTCATATACATTTCTTTTGCTGAGTGAACCGTTTTCGAGATATGGCTTGTTATTTCCTTAAATTTTCCAATACTTATACTCTTTCTCAAATTCGTTATTCATTTTTACTTTCTCTACTACGTATAGTAAGTAGGGGAAGTATTGTATTCCACCCAAAATTTCGATACCGAGATTTCACCTGAAATACATGTTTTGAGACTCACTGAATCCAAAAAAAGCATTTTTGGAAACATGTCCGTGTGTGTGTCTGTCTGTGTGTCTGTGTGTGTGTGTCTGTCTGTGTGTCTGTCTGTGTGTCTGTGAACAGCATAACCCAAAAACGAAGAGTCGGATAAACACCAAACTTGGTATTTAGGTTCAGTATCTTCCAGAGATGCGACACGAAGGTTTTCAAGAAAATCCTCCCACCCCAGACTACCCTTTACATGGAACATTTTTCGAAAATTTTAATTTTCTCAAAAACGGCTCTAACGATTTTGATTAAAATATCATATGTTTAAGATATTGTCATGACAAATAAAATGTATATCTCGAATTTTCTGGGAATGTCTCCAAAAGTATTCTTCATTATGAACGACGTTTTCATAACTGGTAAACCATAAGAGATAGACAAAATTTTACTACACGAAAAATGTAGATCGCGTTAAAATACACAATTTATGTCATATACATTTCTTTTGTTGAGTGAACCGTTTTCGAGATATTGCTTGTTATTCCCTTAAATTTTCCAATACTTATACTTTTTCTCAAATTCGTTATTCATTTTTACTTTCTCTACTACGTATAGTAAGTAGGGGAAGTATTGCATTCCACCCAAAAATTCGATACCGAGATTTCACCGGAAATACATGTTTTGAGACCTCCTGAATCCAAAAAAAAGCATTTTTGGAAACATGTCCGTGTGTGTGTCTGTGTGTGTGTGTCTGTGTGTGTGTGTGTCTGTGTGTGTGTGTGTGTGTCTGTGAACAGCATAACTCAAAAACGAACAATCGGATAAGCACCAAACTTGGTATTTAGGTTCAGCATCTTCCAGAGATGCGACACGAAGGTTTTCAAGAAAATCCCCCCACCCCAGACTACCTTTTACATGGAAGATTTTTCGAAAATTTTAATTTTCTCAAAAATGGCTCTAACGATTTTGATAAAAATATCATATGTTTAGGGTAATGTCATGACAAATGAAATGTATATCTCGAATTTTCTGGGAATGTCTCCAAAAGTATTCTTCATTATGAACGACTTTTTCATAACTGGTAAACCATAAGAGATAGACAAAATTTTACTACACGAAAAATGTAGATCGCGTTAAAATACACAATTTATGTCATATACATTTCTTTTGTTGAGTGAACCGTTTTCGAGATATTGCTTGTTATTCCCTTAAATTTTCCAATACTTATACTTTTTCTCAAATACGTTATTCATTTTTTATTTTCTCTACTACGTATAGTAAGTAGGGGAAGTATTGCATTCCACCCAAAAATCCGATACCGAGATTTCACCGGAAATACATGTTTTGAGACTCCCTGAATCCAAAAAAAGCATTTTTGGAAACATGTCCGTGTGTGTGTCTGTGTGTGTGTCTGTGTGTGTGTCTGTGTGTGTGTGTCTGTGTGTGTGTGTGTGAACAGCATAACTCAGAAACGAACAGTCGGATAAACACCAAACTTGGTATTTAGGTTCAGTATCTTCCGGAGATGCGACACGAAGGTTTTCAAGAAAATCCCCTCACCCCAGACTACCCTTTACATGGAACATTTTTCGAAAATTTTAATTTTCTCAAAAATGGCTCTAACGATTTTGATTAAAATATCATATGTTTAAGGTATTTTCATGACAAATGAAATGTATATCTCGAATTTTCTGGGAATGTCCCTAAAAGTGTTCTTCGTTCTGAACGACTTTTGCATAACTGGTAAACCATAAGAGATAGACAAAATTTTACTACACAAAAAATGTAGAACGCGTTACAATACACAATTTATATCATATACATTTTTTTTGTTGAGTGAACCGTTTTCGAGATATTGCTTGTTATTCCCTTAAATTTTCCAATACTTATACTTTTTCTCAAATTCGTTACTCATTTTTTTATGTCCTGGACTTGCAAAGAGAATGGAATGCGCCACATAGCAACCAGCGCTTAAATATTTGACTATCGCTTAAAACCTACCATATTCCCCTGCATCTATAAGAAAATTAGCAATAAGATTGGCATCTCGATATCTCGATTAACATGAAGCATATGCAGAATAAGCGTTTGTAATAATAGTTTGTACAAGAGTAGAGAAAGTCATGTGAGTGTAACACATCAGATTTTTTTATGTCCTGGACATGCAAACAGAATGGAATGCGTCACATAGCAACCAGCGTTAAAATATTTGACTATCGCTTAAAAGCTACCATATTTTCCTTGCATCTACAAGAAAATTACTAATAAGATTGACATCTCGATATCTCGATTAACATGAAGCATATGGAGAATAGGCGTTTGTAAAATTAGGTTGTACAAGAGTAGAGAAAGTTATGTGAGTGTAACACATCAGATTTTTTTTGTCCTGGACATGCAAAGAGAATGGAATGCGCCACATAGCAACCAGCGTTAAAATATTTGACTATCGCTTAAAACCTACCATATTCCCCTTGCATCTACAAGAAAATTATCAATAAGATTGACATCTCAATATCTCCATTAACATGAAGCATATGGGGAATAAGCGTTTGTAAAAATAGTTTCTACAAGAGTAGAGAAAGTCATGTGAATGTAACACATCAGATTTTTTTATGTCCTGGACATGCAAAGAGAATGGAATGCGCCACATAGCAACCAGCGTTAAAATATTTGACTATCGCTTAAAACCTACCATATTCCCCTTGCATCTACAAGAAAATTACCAATAAGATTGACATCTCGATATCTCGATTAACATGAAGCATATGGAGAATAAGCGTTTGTAAAAATAGTTTGTACAAGAGTAGAGAAAGTCATGTGAGTGTAACACATCAGATTTTTTTGTCTTGTATATGCAAAGAGTATTAATCTGTAGCAAAGGGAATGGTGCTGCACCTAGCAACCAGCTATTAAGAGATATATATATGCTTAAAGGCTACTGTATTTCTATATTGCCCTTGTAAATATATATTTCCCTTACATCTACAAGAAAATTAGCAATACGATAGAGCCTGCAAATGTTTATCTCGATTAACATGAAGTAAATGGAGAACAAGCGTTTGTAAAAATAGTTTGTACAAGAGTAGAGAAAGTCATGTGAGTGTAACACATCGGATTTTCTTGGATATGCAAAGAGTATTAATCTGTGGAAAAGGAAATAGTGCTGCACCTAGCAACCAGCTATTAAGAGATATGTAGGTGCTTAAAGGCTACTGTATTTCGATACTGCCTTTGTAAATATATATTCCCCTTACATCTACAAGAAAATTAGTAATAAGATAGAGTCTGCAAATGTTTATCTCGATTAACATGAAGTAGATGGAGAATAAGCGTTTGTAAAAATAGTTTGTACAAGAGTAGAGAAAGTCATGTGAGTGTAACACATCAGATTATCTATATTGCCCTTGTAAATATATTTTCCCCTTACATCTACAATAAAATTAGCAATAAGATAGAATCTGCAAATGTTTATGTCGATTAACATGAAGTAGATGGAGAATAAGCGTTTGTAAAAATAGTTTGTACAAGAGTAGAGAAAGTCATGTGAGTGTAACACATCCGATTTTTTTTAACTCATCCTATGTGTCCCAGGTACACGTCAAGAAGTGTGAAGGTTTTTTAAGAGAGTGTATTCTCTTGCTAACAAATGTATGCATTCGCCATATTACATGTTAATCCTTCTCTGTGAGGCAGTATTTTTAACACTTAATTAGTTTCAGTCTAATTATATAATATGTAAATTCAATAACAGCCCGCCTTGAAGCAATATGTGTATGTAATAATTTGTAAAATGTATGTAACAGTCATTGCATATGCTTATATTGTTGTATCTATTACGTAATTTAATAATATAGGAGCTGTGAGAATATAAGCTAAAAGTTGCTAACAATGAGGTAACCTTGAGTCAATAATGAGTAAGAAAGTTTAACAGTGCTACTTGTGATTCTTGGAGTAACAATAATGTAATTTTACTGACAGTTTATAAAAATAGCCAATCAACAACCAGAAAAAGCTTTAGTTAAATGAAGGTATTCTATTGGAGTAGGATTAGCCAATCAGAAAGTGAAAAGGAGAAAATGTTACAAATTTAGAGTTCAGTTGCCTGCAGACAGAGTTACTAACCAGACGCAAAAAGAAATATAATATGTATTCGTGTGAGACGAAAAATAAGTTTACGTGTTAAAAAATGTAATTATTTAAAAAATAGAATTTCTCAGCTCTCTATATCATTGAAGTGTTATCTAAATTGTATCAAGTATTAATAAAAGGAGTGAAGTAAAATTATAATCTGTGTAAGCCTACATTCTTGTTGCATCACAACCCTGCCAAGATATCCACGTCTCTAAAATAAATACTGACGCAGCCGAGGTAAACATAAATATTTAGTACTTAAAGAAACAGTCAAATTACAAAGTTAATATTTTTTTAAACTTGGGGCAAAGGCCACCTGAAAGTACATTTGGGGCGAAGGCTACCGGAAACTGTTTACTATACATGAGGTTGCAACTACTACAAGTTCGGCTCCCCAACAGTCGAAATATAATACAACTCCTTCAATACGACCTACTTGAAATTGACGCTCAAAGCGTGGTGCAAATAACGTAACAAACAATTTACTTGATCTGAAAGATCAAATGTTGAATTTTTCCAATCGATAACATACTAATCTATTTTTGATTCGTTTTCGGAAACTTTAAAATTTGCTTAGGTTTTCATTGGCTTAAGCGAGTAAGGTTTTCCTCGTTCTAGAATGTTCCGTCTACAAAAATAACATCCGCTAAAGTTTGTCCTTAAAGCAAGACCACGGTACGCTCACTGACTATCATTGCGAACATATTTGCAATTCCTCAGGAATGCAACGAGGTCGTTGTCTACTAACAAAAGGTTCGCATTTGTGCTCAGGGGGTGAAGAAACTCAAAGTGTTGTCTCTGGTTTGTTATAAATCTTTCCTCTTTACTATACATCCTGTCGGGCCTCTTGAGAAAACTTTTCCGTCTTTCACGCCCAGTATAGAATGGGACGCTAAAACCACAGTAGCGCCCATAAATAAAACTCAATTTTAATTGTCTACAATACTTCTTCATACTTAAAAAGACAATATTCTGCTAAATAAACACACACTAATGATTCTACTGCATTCGCATACCATTGGTGCTGGTAAGATGTAATAGTTGTTTATTTTTTCTTTATATATATAATCACATTATGTTAGTATATATATACATCAGCTTCAAATTCAGTGATTTCAGTTTCCTATTGAATCTAATCTTCACTGCGCTTTGATATCGCAGCTATTGTCAGGAAGATACAAAAAATTAAATAAAGAAATGATAGTAAAACAGATAAAAAATTGCAATTAATAATTTCCATGTATTGGATCAATGCATAATGGGTTATAACTTTGTAAGTAATAAGGAAGTCAATACCAGACAGATTGCGGGTTCAGGAAAAGTAATTGGTTAAAGTGTAGAGCAGCTAAGGAATGAAACATTCCGGCGAACTTAAGTCAACAAGAAACCCGTTAGCTCAATGTTTAGGTAGCTAGAATTCAAGACGTTAAGAAATAAGAGATGTGTAAACTACACGTAGGCCAATTCGGAAAAATGATAAAGAGAAAGAATTCTTAGTATTTGGTATTCAAAGCGTAAAAGTTATGTTTCAGATGCGTAAAATTTGGCAACGTATAGTAATGTAGGAACTTTGGTGGGGTAGTTCTAAAGTAGGCGACACGTAAGTTAATAAAAGAGCGTGTATTGCTAAAGTTAGCTTTTTTCTTTCATTTTTTTTTCTTTTTCGTGTACAGCCTTAGGGACTTACAGTCTTTTACGGCGATCGGCAGTTCGTAGCACCTAAGACCGCACTGGGTTATCAATTACTTAGCGGTAGCCGCGAGGGGTTTTGCCGGAAAGCATTTAGCGTCTCACGGCAACCTGCGCTTCTAGTTTCTTTTATTGCGGAAAGTTATTTCAAACCGTAAAATTGATACTACAGAAGTTAGCAGGTATAATAATTCAGTTGTTACAGTTTCAAGTGCTACGATTCATTATTAGTTTCATTCGTTATCTTCATACGGCCGTAGCTCACTTCAGTAGCCCAAGCATTAGATTACATTAAATTTCTCAGACAATTTATGCTGGTGTTATCCTATCACTACGCCCACGCATACCCTGTGAGAAAGATTTAATAGCCAGCTACTGTAGCAGCCAGCAGCAGAATCAGCAGAACATATTTGAGACGACGTTAAAAGGTGAATCCGGTCATTCGTCGTCAGCTATGTGATTTAAGGTATAATTTAGCTACTCTATACAAATTAATATACATTAAGATTTATTACGTTACTAGAATACCTTTTGGTTATATAATATAAACATTCATTTGAATTGTAAGATAAAAAATATACACTAGTATAGATAAACAAGGCATTCATATAGAATATACAATGATGTATCCAACACAATAACTGGATATCGAGATTTCACAAAATGCATGTTTTGAAAACCGCTGAACACCGAAAGTAAATTTTTAGAAAAAGGCCCTGTGTGTGTGTGTGTGCGCGCGCACGCGCTGGAATGGCATTACTTAAAAACGAAAATTCGGTTGGATACCAAACTTGGAATTTAAGTCCAATATCTCCCAAGGAAGGGAGACGATCACAAAATTCCCTCTGCGAACGTTACATGGAAAAATATTAATTATCCTTTTATTTTTACAAAAGAGGCACTGTAATTAATTAATATGTTTGATATGTTGATGTGTGGAATAAAATATTATCTTACACTTTCTGTGAATAGCCAGTGAATACCGCTTCATTAAGCTTGGATTTTGCATAGGTAAGTATGAAACCATAAGTAGGTACATATTAATATAAAATTTGTTTCAAATCACTTTCTTGTAGTTGTAGCAGTTTACGAGATACGAGATTTTCTGTTACTGGTCGGAATTTCTAGTATTTCAGGCTACATTCATTTGAAATATTATGTCCGTTCTTTTGTTTTCTATTAGGTTATGCAAAGAATATTCCAAATATCGAGTCCAGCATATATGGCATAGCGAACATTTGACTAAACTAGCATCCTGTATGTTTCTATGTAGTTACAACACAATGTGGATTGAAGCCATTTCGGAAAAATAATTATCACGATTAACAAGAAGTTAATCTAGCTTAGTTTTCAAACAATATATAAAATAGATTTGAAAGTAAATTATAATGAGTAAAGAAAGTCAAGTGCTTGTTGCACATCCGACTTTTATTTCTTCAAATGTAATTACGCAGTTGATTAGCAAACCTGCGTACTGAATGATCAGGGCCATTGCCTAAACATTACTATATGTAGCATTCAGACATAGGAATTTCTAAAAATTAAAGCCAGGACGCAAGGAAATGAAGTTGAACTGTTATTGGACTTTGCGCAGTGACATCGCAGGTTACAAACCACTCCCATCGCCCGCATAGTCTGTTGGCGTTTGCAGACAACACTCTCCAGACCATGTTTATATGCTGATCAATGACTCATGGCCGTGTTGTTTACATTCTTTGCACTGATAACAATTTAGTGGGCATATGTGAAAGATGTAGCAAATATAAAGATAATAAGGGATGATCAATGGCTCGAGTCTTACAAAAGCCTATGGACTGAAAAACTTAACGAAGAGAATAAAGAAACTAAAGTTATTATCTATTCAGACCCAATAGAATATCAGGATTTCATATAAGCCTCAGAGAAAACTAAAAATTGAAAGTCAGCAGGCAGTGATGGCGTAAATAGTGAATTATTAAAATATTCTGAACAAATTTCAAAGTAAGATTTTCAAATATTTGAAAAAACCGAGAATTTGTTAGAGAAACACACATATTATGTATTGACTACACAATAGCTTTTGATAAAATTATAATACATACACTTTGGAAAATTATAAGTAAACGAGAAATTTCACTCCATCTAATAGAGATACTTAAATATAATTATTAAGAAACTAAAATTCAAATTTCGGAGCTAAAGAGTCAGAAAACAGTAACATAAGAATAAGACAACGGTGCACTATGTCTCCGCTACTTTTTAACTTATATTATTGATGAAATTGCTAGACAATGGATTAATAGTATATGTTTTTATTTAAATAATTTTAATAAAAAAGACTATGCGTTAACTTTAAGATGACTGGATTATTATGTCTAATTCAGAAGAAAATTTTCAAAAAAAGTCTACGTGTGCATTGAATAAATTAGCAAAAGAATATAATACAAAAACAAAGGTGATGGAGTTCAAAGGAAAATAAAGTATGAGATAAAAAATTGTTATAGAAGATAAGACTATGGAACATGCGGTAGAATTTAAATATTTAGGATCAATTTATCATATGAAAACAATATTATCTTTTGAAAATGAAAGTCGTTGTTGCTTTAATGGCACTATAGAAAGATGTTTGAAAAAAACGCAAATAAGAAACCTATTAAAATTTTATAAAGCAATGTCAGGCCAATATTATTATATGCGAGTGAATCATGGATTATGATGGATGAAAACAAAAGGAAACTCGAAGTAAATAAAATGAAGTTTTTGAGAGCAGTGGCAGGATGTATGAGAACAGACCATATACGAGATGAAGATACAAGAAATGAGTTTTATATATGTAATCTGAATGAGAAGGTTAAAATAGATAATTAAGTGGATAGGTCGTCTTCAAAGAATTAATACAGAGAGACCACCATTCCATTTTAAAAACTATAATCCAATAGGGAAAATAAATATTGAAAGACCCAATAAAAGGTGGCACGAACAAGTTATTACGAGGATTGCTACAGACAGAAATGTCTAATGTATGACGAAAGAAGATAACTGGACGACAAAACGCTTAAGAATTGCTGTACCTGGTAATATCATACCATGATAGAGCAGATCACGTAAAATTGGGTGGTTTTAACATCCAATGTAACACTGACATTCTAATGCAATCGTCAAATGTTTGTTTAAAGCATGCCGTTTTAGTAACAGCGTAGCAGTATATAGTCGATTTGGAGTGCTGAGTCTCACGATATGCGAGCCAGCTATGGTGCAAATGTTTTTTCGGGGATGGGTATTTTTTAAAAATGTAATGCTTTACATTCACATGACTTTCTCTACCCCTTCTTCAACAAACTATTATTACAACAGCTTATTCTTCTATATGCATCATGTTAATCGAGATAAACATTTGCAGAAGTTGTCTTATTACCTATTTCCTTGTATATAAGGGGATTAGGGGAATATGGGAGACTTTAAGCGATAGTCAAGTCCTCTAAGAGCGGGTCGCTAAATGATGGCTTAGAGATTTCGTTCTCTTTGCATGGCGGAGAGAGGAAAAGAGAGAGAGAGAGGGAGAGAGAGGAAGAGAGAGAGAGCGAGAGAGAGAGAGAGCAGGAGCAGCAGCAATTTTCCTCTTGAGAAAAGTAAAGTATTTGAAAGTTCATTCCAATAACAAACAATACCTCGGAAATGGTTAACGCAACAAAAATGTTATTTGACATAAATCCTATGCTTTAATGAGATCTACGTTTTTATGTAGTAAAACATTGTCAATCTCTTACGTTTTACCAGTTATGCAAAAGTCATTCAGAATGAAGAGGACCTGAGAGACTATGCCCAGACATTTAAAGATAAACATTTCATTTGTCATAAGAAAGCCATATTTGGGAAAAATAAAGAAACAACGAAATCATTTCCATGTAAAGTAAAATCTTCGTATCATATTTTTGGAAACAACAACAGATTTTGACAATTTTTTCACAATTGAAAAACATTGATCTTCTGGACGGACTAGACTATGTAATATTTTTAAAAGGTTTTAAATTGAGGGTTTATATTAATTCCTTTGAGTATGAATTAGATAGAATGTTTTTGGCATTTTATTTTAAACAGGGGGTATTTTTAATAACTTCAAGCCCAAAAGATAAATGTGGAGACTTAAAATGTTTTCAAAATTGCATGTCGTGTTCATATCGCTAAATTTCCCTTCGTTTACAAGGAATATTTTTGGTACGATTTTGACAGTACACTTGAGTTTTAGAATCTCGAAAAGTCTATAAAATACCCTACAACTTACATAAACTTTTGCTACCCTTATTTTCAATGCATATTTTAAAATATACAATTTGTTACTCTTCGGCTTATTGGGATAGCTTTTTATTCTTGTACTATAGGTCCAACAAAAAATCATAATTACTTTAGAACTCCCAAGAACCACTTCTACAATATTTTCAAATCTGTAGGTATTCACCCATCTCATTAAATATTGTACAATAATGCTATAGGACCTGTTAAAAATTATAGCATATCTTGCAACTTCGAAAAACAAACCAACCGTATTTTCAATCGTGTAGTACCTCGAATTTTTTAAAAACTACCTTCAGCCTCTTATAGGCAAAACCTACTCTGCCTGCCATTTGTGCACTTGAGGTATAGGACTTTTTGAAAATTATGATATCTTATAAAGTCAAAATACTACCTCTACTCAAATGTTCAACCTCTTATATACAAATTGGTAACATTTGACCAATCTGAAAAAGAAACAAAAAAGCTTAGGACAATTACTCTTCAGGTACGACAGAAAATTGTAGGCTACTAGCAATTTTAAAAATCACCCCATACTTATTTTCAACCCCTTACTTACAGAATGCATCCATGCAATGCTGAGCAAGACATCTAGTCATTAATTACATCTAAATATTTCAGAGAGTAATAACGTTAGCATTTTAGATATGTTGTATTTTTAATTGGTTAGCACGACTAGAAATTGTAGTTACAGTGAACAGTAATAATGTTATTAATCATTCAGGAATATCATTCGCTTTTACTCGTTGTGTTTTTACGTTCTCTACAAGTTACCAACAGTAAGTAGGGGAAGTGTTGTATTCCATCCGAAAATTCTATAGGGAATTTCACTGGGAAAGCATGTTTTGAGGTTCATGAATTAAAAGAGATCTGTATGTATATATGTGTGTGTGTCAGTCTGTGAACAGTACTACTCAAAAACGAAGAGTTGGTTAAATATCTACTTAACTTTAAATATCTATTTAACTGGTATTCAACTTTATCTCTTCCAAGGATGTGACACGAAATTTTTTGAAGAAAATCTCACACACAAAAGTACCCTTTACATTTAAAATGTTTCATTATTTTTGATCTTCTCAAAAATGGCTCAAGAATTTTAATTAAAATACATTGTGTTAATATGTTTAATTATATCTTAAATTTCTGCGAATAGCCTATGAAGTCCTCTTCATTCTGAATGACTTTTGTATGATTGGTAAACCGTAAGAGATTACTAAAAAATGTACTAATCGTTAAAGCACACAATTTATGTAAAATAAAATTGTTTGTGGTGTTTACATTTCCGAGATATTCTTTGCCATTTCTTTGAATTTTCAAACATGATTTTGTGAAGTGTAGGGCACTATTCGTTTTCTCTCATGGTCATGCAAGGAAAATGGCATTTCAAAACCATCACATAGCGGCCCGCTTTCTAATTATCGCTGTATTTACAAAGAAATGTGTAAACGTATAAGGAAAGTTTATCTGGATTAACAGGAATTAGATAGAAGAATAAGTTTTTGTAAGGACAGTTTGTAAAAAATGAGTAGAGAAAGTAATCTGAATGCAAACATGAGCTTTTTTGTATAGTTTTAATAACTTCACTAACATGTGAGGAATATCCTTGTTTCTCGAAGTCAGTAAATGTTACACTTTTACAAACTGTATCCAGAGCAGCAGAAATGTTGCATGTAATAAACCTGAAAACATACTCTGGGTCATTATATGTTTTTAAAAACCGTGGAAGAAAATCTATCTTGGTTACTGCAATTGTTAAAACCATACGATTATGCAGGTTTAATAGTTTCTGGGATAAGGCGCACTTCATTTCAGCAAATTAACTTTGATTAGGTTGGTAACAATAGAGGTCTAATTCGTGCGTAGCTCTTGATAGAAATTGGCCTTCAGCAGTGATCAGATAGCAATATAACCAGCCTGTATTACCCTTTAATCTGATACTGTTGGCATGTTTTCTTTACATATTAAGTACAAGACGGGAATAAATGCCTAAAACTAACACCTTGCATTGACTTATGGTGAGCAGTTCCGTTGTTCTTGGAGGCATACATGGCCTCTGTTATCAGCATATTGTTGTTACAGCACAGCATAAACATGGAATGTGCTCTATACACGCTATTCATTTCCCATAGCCATTTGAACAAGACCATTTTCTGGAGTTACTACAAGTATTATTTAAAGTAAATGCTGTGATAAAGAATGTGAGATTATAGGTTTTTAAAGAAAACCATGCATTAAATAGTTGAAATAATAGTAATGAAAAACTTCAACGGGAAAAGAAATTGTGTCATAATGGAGCTAAATAAAATATCATTGATTTGGTGGGGTCAGGGGCTATAAGCATTAAATATCCGCTCATTTTGTTTTACTAGCGACACGTAAACAACCTGTTCACACCGAGCCGCGGCGTGATCATGTTTATCTTCTCGTGTTGTTGACATTGTTACTAAATAAAGCAGGATTAGGAAGAGTAATTATTTAATAAAACATAGCTTATTAGAAATATTGTGACTTTGATCAGTTTTAACAGTCACTTCATCGATGTGTTAAGTTCAGTTTTTACTGACACTTCACTTTTCCTCGCGCACAGCAACGTAACGCAACACACACGCGCGAAGCAGCCTTTTCTTCATTCTACTTCACTTGCTGGGGCGTCGGACACAAGACCTCTCTAATCACTCGCAGTAGCAGTCACAACCTCATTCGTAGAACAGCGCTCTTTCCACCAAGAACAATTATTTTGTTAACTCGCTATCACGCTCGCTTGTATACGCTAGAGCTTCTGGAATATTCACGGGAGGCGAAGGGGAGAAACTTTAAGAAGAATCTCGTTATATATCGATAGTACTTCTGGAGTTCTGCTCTGCTACCTTAACAATAGAACACATAGTCACAATATGCTAACAAATTGATCTCAAGAGGAAAATGCATGGAATCCCCGTCAAGCTCCATAGGACAATAGAAAACCCATCAGCCTATTTCAAATTAAAGATTTTCCTCAAAGGTATTGGAATATCACTATAGTATGACGGTTTGTTAGGGGTTTTTGAATGTTTGATAAGAATTGGAATATTAATTAACATTTTGTTATTATTATATATAATTAATGGAAATGAATTATACTTTTTACAGACCTTAGCCTGTAGGAACGTTTATTAATATAGAGTCAACTGAAAATTCAATGCTACAGCCGGGATTTGAACACGGTTCTCCCGTAACACGGCGACCTGCTATCGCAAATACTTCAGTGCTGGGTATATGGGTTTTGTAAGGTTTTACTTTTTGTTATTAATTAATCGAAATTAATTATACTTTTTACTGACCTTAGCCTAGTCTTGGCAAGTTTTTTTAATATAGAGTCAATTGAAAAATTGAATGCCACAGCCGGGGTTCTCCCGCACCCATATACCCAGCACTAAAGCACTTGCGATAGCAGGTCGTCACTAAGATTGTCATCTCGAGTGAGATGCCTTAGTGGTCTGTCTGGGAAACAACTTGAGTCAATTGGGGAATTCAATGTCCCATCGGCATGTTGTCAAAGTAACTCAGTGGTTAGAGCAACCGCACGGAGAGCGAGAGAACCGTGTTCAAATCCCGGCTATGGTATTGAATTTTTCAGTTGACTTTATTAAAGGAAAAAACATAATTAACATATTTGTTTTAATATCAAAGATATTAAAGACTGCTATTTTAGACAAGAAGTGTAAATCACTCTTATCATGCTACAGATGCTATATTGCACTGTAAGTGCTAAATATCACGTAATATAGTTAGTGTCTCACAACTAAGTGAAATGTTACCCACCATCATAGAACTATGCATTTCACTCAATGTTTTCTTAATATCCACATAGTGTACCTATACAATACCGCTTAAAGCTTTGTGTATTATCACGTGGAAGTTGCTAAAAGACCTAAGAAGTTTTAGCGACTATAAGCAAATAAATGTGCATTTTGAAACCATCTTGGAAACATTCATCATAAATGGCAAGCAGTAGAGCATTTTACGAATTTGTAGAATTGTAGAACAGATAAGAGAGTGAATTATAGTGTAATTGTGACACATATTATTTGTCTTCTAATGGAATTATTCTTTACGTGGTAAGCCTGCGTACTGCATGTTCAGGGCGGTCGTCTACGTTATCATGTACACAAAATAACATAGGTTATGAGCATAGTCTTGCTAAGCGCACCTCTGTGGTGTGGGTGTAGCGTTTCTGTCTCACATTCAAGAGGTCCCGAGTTCTAATCTCCCTTAGGGTGAGTTACTTAGGGTTTTTTCGGGGTTTTCTGTTATCCTGGGAAGATGTATGTCGGACAACTTTAAGCCCTATGAACTCAGGTTCATTTGAGCATTATTTCACAAATTTCATTCATTCATCGTCCGATTGCAGTGTCAAATGGCATGCTACATACTGTAGTTTGGTTTTGAAAGTCGTGGTCTATCCTGCATATTTACTCTATGATGCATCTGTAATGATTGATGCTGCATCGATCAAGTAAGTATACTGAGATTCTAATTATTTGTATTGTAATAAGGTTTACATATAGAAGTTACTAGTCCATTTTCAACACCAATATCCAAATGAACACAGTTCAGCAATTCTCGGTTTTTCTATAAATGCCTTATTATTTAAAATGAAAATTCAACGTTAACGCGACAGTTTACAGGCACATTATCTGGACGCCAATCATATAAATTCTGAATATTTTTGTTTCACAGACGACTTGATCTTTCCAAACTGTTTAAATTGGCTGTTATCAGACAAACGAGGTCCATTAGTTCAGCTCTTTCTGCTTAAACTTTATCATAAACCCAATAGCTGCTTTTATATGCGTAGAAAATGCTCATGAGCTATAATTTTACTTTTAGAAAGAGTAATATAATATTTTAAGGGCACGTATTTCTGCAATTCTTAGGTGTAAAACGTTGTTTTTCGTTGTACGAGAATACCGCATGTGTGCCGGCTTTGCGTTACGTTCATTAATAAAATTGTCCATTAGCTGGTTGGATAGTAAAATGACTGTGCATTAAATTCCGCATAAATACAACTCGTGTTCGGTGTGCAATAAACTGAAATAATACATAACATGTCATATTGCGCTGTAACGTCCTGTGAGAGTCACAAAGGTAAACAAGGGAAACAACTTAGTATGCAAATTTATTATTCTGCATTAAGTGGTTGCACATAAAATTTATTATTATAAAGTAATAGGTAGAGATTAGATAAATTATTGGAAGCACTAATACTTGAGGAGCAATCGGCTTCAGAGATGGTGGAAGTTGCACAAATAATGTATTTTCGCTAAAATAAACAGCGAAAAAATGACGAAAGGAACACATATCTGATGCAATCATTGTATTAAAGCGTCAGATAAGATAGCAAGAACAAAATTATGGGACATTTTTAAAGACTCACAATTGACATGGGTAATAAATACTCAAATGAAATAATGAGATTATGTAATGAAAAGAGAGAAAAATATTAAAAACTGCGGCATTTGGAATCTTTCAGATTCTGCTGGCAAAATCTGAATATGAACCACATAAACTGACACATTCTTTCAATAAAATAGTCAAGGAATTCAATATGCAATTATCGTCAGAAAATCAACGTTTAATACGTTTAATGATGCATAGTCAAAAACAAAGCATTAAAGCAAGTATCAATATTCAAATTTCTTGGTTGTAAAATGTATATGCATTGTAAAACAAATTATATATATATTAGCAATATGAAAACGAATTCAAAACGTAAAACAAAACCAGAATCAATGATAAAATAATACAAAATAATAGCACTTCTATGTATTCCTTATGGACCATAAACAATTTTACATCATATAAGCAACAGAAAAAAAATTCTTAGATACATAGCAGGATATACGAAATGCAACAAAACTTAGAGAAATATAGGCATCTGAGAAAAGCTAGGTACTAAAATTAAATTTAACAATTAAAAGTATTCGAAAAGCTCATAAGTGCATTTAGGCCATATGCAGAAAACGTAGAATTCGAAAATCAGGATTGAATTACAAGTCTCAAGGCAGAAGACTCTCTGGAAGACCGAGGAAAAGATAATTTCAACGATTTTAGAGCCAATACAGGTAGAAAAGCCTAATCCGTGGAAAATAAGAAGAAAATGCGAGATGGTTTGCAGTGCAGGCAACGCGTCGTCAACGGGCGAACCGACATGACACATGTACTAGGTATTATTAGTAGACTTGCAAAACACCTGTTCGAAGTGCATCAGCACTAAGGCAGCGTGCTCTTCAGTAGAGTCTTAACGAAATATGCAGGAAGAGCGAGTGCGCAATGCAGGTTAAAAATTCCATTTTTTTAATTTATAAATTGAATCTATCATTGTAGGAGTGAAATGATACTGAAAGGTGGAATAATCGAACAAGAATGAAATTTGCGGTGATCTGGATTTCAGTAGATATTTACGTTGATAAAATAAGAGAATATCAGATAAAGACCACATACCCAAGAAAATATTGAAATACCCATAAACCCGATGATAGAAGGAATGCTGGATGACAATAGAAACAATAGATCCGATTTTAATTTTAATGAGGCCAGAACGGGATATCCCGTGCATAGGAAGAAAAACTCGATGATGAAGTTGATAGTTATGATGATAATTAAGATTATGATATACAGGGTGAACCATTTAAGTTGAGACTGTACAATATCTACAAAACTAAGATTTGTAAAAAGAAATGTCTTGAATAAAAGTTGCTTGATATTATGGGGGAAAGTAAATGTCAGTAGTCGTGTTTTATTTGCAGGACGTTGTAATGGTCATTTTAGGGTCAATTTAATTTTTTAAAATCGGAATTTACCTTTCTTATGTTGTATTTTTCCTCTTCATAAAAAACCCAAAACAACATTTCTATAAAGCACTTTGCAATTGTTCTAACACCAACTTAAATAACAACGAAAATTCTGAATGGCTGTATATGAAGAGCGCAATGAGTGGATAGTCATTTGAGGGTCAAGTTACGTTTCGTTATTGGAAACCAACATTTTTTATTTATTTCCTTATTCGTCAACACAAAATAAACAGCTTTTTATAAACAATTTTCTAATGAGAAAACAACATACAAAATATAGGTTCCCATTTAGAAAATTTAAATTGATCCTAAAATGACCATCATAACTTCCTCCAAATACAACCCGACTAATGACATTTACTTTCTCCCATAATATCAAGCAACTTTTATTAAGGACATTTCTTTCTACAACGCTTAGTTTTGGAGATGTTGTACAGTCTCAACTTAAATGGTACACCCTGTATATAATGGTCCCATTATCCCAACAATTTCTCTTATTTGGTATTTTTTTACATTTATAATATGTACTTCTGCTGATTCAAATTATAAGTTAAAACCAAAAACTACACGACAATAAGAAATTGCAGTAAAATAAAGAGAGTGAGAAAATTACAATTAATTTTTCTCCTTTCCCGCTCTTATTTGTAATTTGTTGTATTTTGCCCAATAATTTGGGTAACTTTTGGTCATAGACACTAATTAAATGATTAAATTAATGTTTAATATTTTTTAAATATTACAATGCTCACTTAATTACGTCTACGTGTACAATGTTTGTACTATTGTTGAATCATCGTCCACCTCTGCCGTACACATGTGGGCGTGAGGCCTGCAGTAGGATTGATAGGCTTTGGCGTTTCATGGACTGTAGTGGCTTAGATGATGATCATTTTTATTATTACTATTTCTACTACTACTACTACTACTACTACTACTACTACTACTACTACTACTACTACTACTACTACTACTACTACTACTATTGTTGACTTGCTTTTACCCTGATTCGTCCGCGTGAATATTCACATTGTGTCAATATAATACGTAATTAGTAAGTCAGATAATTACTTATCTCGTACACCAACCACAGATTCGGAAACATTTTTTCAGTTCACGGTAATTTAATTTCCCTTACTGCGAAGTGCTTCAAGCCAGTTGCGATCTTGCCTTTCTTTTATGATAACCTAAAGCTAAATTTGTACAGTGAACAGTGTATCCTTTTTGTGTTAATTACAGAAGTGTTGCATTTCCAGTTTAAACTTAGTCCATGTTATTTCTTATGTCAACATGAGGTAGAAAACGAAGGAAAACCTTTTATTTTGTATTTAAAGCAATTACGAAAAATATACTGAAAATATATTTATACAATACTAATATGTATCAAAACTGATATTCTTACAAAATTTATATTTATCCTCCACGATAGAAAATCTAACATCTGCTTAAATAATTAAAACCTGAAGAAAAAGCTTGCATTATATAATTTACTTTCTTATGCAATCATAGATGACTTGAAGCAACACGTCCGTTTTAATTGTAAGTAGTTAAATATGCAATAACATTACACAATATTGTTTTAAATAGGTATATTGTACTAAGTGTTCTTATTCCTTTGTAGTTTTGAGGTTAGATCTATCTCCTTTAATAAATATGGCAATTACTTTCTATTCTCTACTCTTCAGGAGGAGGATTTTCTATGACTCATGTAAAACCGTAGAAGATGCTTCGTGAAGTTTCTAAGTTGTTAGATTATGTACATTTTAAATTAGAGTATGGAAATTCTTGTACATGACACACGATGTCAAGCTCATAATACTTTTCTACTTATCACAATCACTGAAATACATTTTAGAACGAAAGGATAAAATCAGTGGAAAAACAAAAAGGATAAACTGGAAGAACTGTATAAAGGGAAACTACAGTTGCAAGCAATAACATTGTAATATACGAAACTAAACTAAAAGAAGTGGCATAAGCCTTCTGCATAGAAGATATGAACTATTTCTTCTGAGTGAGATATGTTGCGTTCCTACGGAAATGAAGCTGGCTTCACTGTAGAGTTGTTTATTGACACTCCATTTCCTCCAAGGGCAGGCACAGAGCAGAGTAATAATGAGAGAGCGAATGTGGCCAACAGAGCGGACAGATAGGTTACGCAACAACCCTTTGCGCCATTTGTGTAGACGCGTCGCTCATAATGAAGTTATTCATTTTTTTTATTGATGCTGCTGATTTAAAACACAAAACCGTAAATTCGATGCCTCGATTACGCTTGGCGAGACCGATGATGGGCTTGTGAAAGAATTCCACAAGAGCATTTTTGTTATTGTTTTCGGTAGACTGGTAATCAAGAGATAAAAGAGTCGTCATCATTGGATTATTGTGGTTCCATATGGTTCTTTTTGTGCGTGTTTTGAAACAAAAATACAACAATGATAAGGTTAAAGTGGTATATGCTATTGAACTGGAGTAGAGGAGCGTATGTTATTTGTAATTTTCTATCCAGAGAGTGGGTTTCCCATTAAGGACCCCGATAACGTGGATGACAAACAGAATTGTTCATTTTTATACAATTTTTATTATTAGGATTTTATTTGTGCACTTGGCAGTGGTTAAAAAAGGTTTCAATTTGTAAACACGAATGTGTGTTTTGGAAATATCCGTTTTATTGCAGTAAATGAGTTCACAGTCGATATTTAAAAAATACTGCATTATTACGGTAAAAAATCCAACAAATCTTACTGAAGAGTTTAACCGAGAATCTGTTTGAAAGGACTTCAGTAAAAATACACACGCTTGTATGAATTACGAGGGGCACTATTTTTATTTTGAGCCTAATAATTAAAACAAAGTAATTTCTGATTGAAAGCTGCTTTATTGTTCTTCAAAATATTCTCCTTTATGAGCAATACACTTTTGCATCCGTTTGAACCATTTGTCAAAGCATTTATCTAGTCTTCTTGAGCCACCCCCAAAACATGGTTTTTCAAGGCATCAACAGCTTCTTCTGCCAACGAAAATCGTTGTCCATGCAACTTATTCTTGATGTTCAGGAATAAAAAGAAGTCATTGGGTGCCAAATCAGGACTATATGGCGGATGACCCATCATCTCGATTTTTTGAGCCTTCAAATACTCTGGTGTTAGAGGAGATGTGTGTGCGCTCATATTGTCTTGATGAAGAACTATCCTGCGGTTCTTGTTGGTTTTCCTTACTTCACCGAAGACTTCCGGCAAACAAATGGTTGTGTACCATTCGGTATTGGCCGTTTTACGTTCCTCTAAAGGCACTGTTGCCACATGGCCAGTTTTGCTGAAAAAGCAGGCGACCATTTGCCTCGAAGTGCTTCGAGTGCGAACAACTTTTGTTGGATTTGCTTCATCTTGAAACTCCATACAGTCGACTGCTGTTTACGTTCCGGCCCATACGCATAGATCCATGATTCGTCACCTGTTACAATCTTATATACGTCTTTTGAGTCACAGCCATTGTATTTCTTGAGCATTTTTGTACACCAACCGACACGAGCATCTTTTTGAGATTGCGTCAAATTATGTGGAATCCAACGAGAGCAAACCTTTTACACGGCTAAATAATCATGCAATATTTTATATATGCTGGTGGAACTAATGCATAGGGTTGCCTCAGTCTCACAATATGTCGCATGACAATCTTTCATTATTAGTTTTTGCACAGCATCAATGTTTTCTGGCACAACTGATTTTGGACGACCTTCATGAACTTCATCGTTGAGCGAACGGCGGCAATGATTAAATTCGTTATACCAGCGTTTCACAGTGGAAAAAGATGGAGCTTCGTTGCCAAATGTGGAAGTTAGTTGATTGATGCACTCTTGTCTTGATAATCCACGTCGAAAGTCGTAATAAATCATTGCACGAACATTTTTACGAGTTAATTCCATGTTTTTGTTGACACAATTTTCAAGTTAGTGTAAACAAATCAAATGACGCTCTATTGACAAAATGTTTGAAGTATATTATGGTAAAAAATGTCAAACTTTCCATTGGAAACGTCAGATGACACCTACAACTTTCAGGGTTCCCAAGGCTCAAAATATAAATAGTGCCCCTCGTAGATACTTCTTTTTGCTATAATTATAGGGTACAGTGCAGTAGTGCAGGGATAGTCAGAATGCCACGTTATCCCTGACTGCTTGTCTCACTGATTGCTTCTAATATTTAGTAAGTGCTTTGCCAATTTAAGAACAAAACAAAAAAACCGGATCTCTTACATTGCATATTCTAGCCACTTTCATTTACTTTTTAAGTTAGCTCCGCCGTAACATATGAAGCCAAATTTAGTCAAATCATTTTCTTTAGGCATATTAAATTTACGAGAGTGATCCAGGAAGTAATGACCGTTTGAGCATTCCCGCTACGCAGTTCGCTCTCGGTCTTATATCCAACGTTGAATGATTTCCTTGACATCTTTTATCAGTGTTATGTGAAGACCGGTCGAAACGAATGGTTATTGTGCATTCTGTGATTGTTTAAAATGAACTTTGTGATGGTGAGAGGTATTCCACTTTTTAATGCTGTGAAGTTGAAACCTGAAAATAGTTACCGTCAACTACAGTAAGTGTATGGTAATACAGTAATGAACGAAAGAAATGTGAGAAAGTGGTGTGAAATGTTCAACAATGGACGAACAAATGTGTGTGACGAAAATCGATCAGGATGCCAGTCATTACAGACGATTTGAAGAGTTAGGTGAGCAACAAAATCGTGCATGATAGGAGTGTAACTCTAGATGAGTTGCAAATTTCTTTCCCAAACATTTCTCGCTCTTTGTACTTGGTGAAATTTGTGCTCCAACATCTCGGCTGAATAGACTGGCGGAAGCCGACTGCAATACGTGAATTCTAAAGCTCATGGACGGATATGACAAATGCCTAAGTGATAGAGGTGATAATTTTGCGAAATTTTTGTAACATGTTTTATATATATATTAAATTTATTAAAGTCAAACGGTTGTTATTCTCGTTGAATATTTGCTAAATGCGAAGCCCCTTAGAACAATTTTAACATTTTCATTATACCTATTTTTAAAATTTAGTACATTGTAAATTAAATTATTCATTTATTTAGAAAATGCTGTTATGACGATATGTAATTTTTAACAGTTGTCATTAATACACTGCCATTTGTGAAAATTGCAACACCAAGAAATAAACGCCTGAATTCAATGAATTTAATACCACAGGTTAGGTACATGACAAGTAAAAAACGATAAACATTTCAAATCTATACATGGCCTTTGAGCCCTAATATTCAGTATTTGGCGTGGCCTCCATGCGCTGCAATTAAAGCTGCTATACGCATTGGCATTGAATCAAAAAGGTTCTGAATAAGTTCCTGAGGGATTTCCCTCCACGCAGGTTGTATTCGAGCCTACAAATCCGTGACACTGGTTACAGGAGACCGTGATGCACCAGGTGGCAACCAACCGTATCTCAGACATGCTCGATGGGCGAAATGTCAGGCGAACATGCAGGCCAGGGAAGCAATGGTACCCGTTACTCTTCGAAGAAGGCTTGTACATTCCTTGCAATATATGGCGGGTATTGTCCTGTTGAAATGTGACCTGTGGAGATGCCTGAAGCAGGGAGAGTACCTCAGGCTCTACAACCACCGTTAGGTACCGGTTGCTGTTCAAAGTCGCCTCAATTCGTAGGAGGCGAGATCGGTTGTTGTAACCAATGTCGCCCCAAACCATCACACCTGGTGTTTGTCCGCTATGCCCCTCAACAATGCAGCCCTCCAGGTTGCGCTCACCGGTACCGCCGGACACGTATGCGACCATCACTGTAGGACACGTTGAAGCGGGACTCGTCCGAAAAGACTACATTTTGCCACTCAGCACTCCAGTGATGGTGTTCACGTGCCCATTGCTGTCGGATGAGCTTGTGGTTTCTGGAAAATGGAATCCGGCGTAATGGCATACATGAAACCAGTCCAACCTGCAGCAGACGGCGACGAACCGTTGATGCAGACAAGTTCACACTTGTTGCTGTGCTCCAGCGTCGAGCCAACACTGTGGTTGAAGCAGTACGGTCCGTTATAGTCATGCCGACAAGATGACGGTCATCCCGTGCTGTGGTCATGTTCCGTGGTCCAGTACCCGCTCTTCGCTGCGTACGACCTGCATATATCCACTGCTTCCACACACGTATCACTGTCGTAGCAGCATGCCCTAAATGAGCCGAAATGTCACGGTATGACAAACCCGCTTCCCGGAGATCGATCATTCTGCCTCGTTTGAACTCACTCACATGCCGATATGGCTTCCTTTAACTTTGACCAGGGATACTGGCACTCACTTTATTGTTTCCACCTTGTTTGACAGCTGTTCACTGACTACACTGGGCGCAACACTGACCTTGTCGGACCGACACGAGAGGGCTCTGCTCGACCTACGTGTATCCCATCTCTCTGCAAATCTAATAACTTAATACTTGCACACTCTTCTACACTTCCACCAAGTTTGGAGTAATACGGGAAATTCTTTCTTGGTGTTGCAATTTTCAGAAACGGCAGTGTATTTAACTGCCAAACAAGATCTGACTTTCATGTCTGAGACGCAATAGATTTCATGACCATCGCTAAATAATATTTATAAATTATATGTGAATGGACGTTAGCCAGGATTTAGGAGTAGAAGCCGCAATTCAGCCAATAATGGCTTAGCTTCCCTCCCTGATTTCCTCGCTTGGCTTCATTACGCCAACTCACTCGCTTTCGACTATTCATAGAGAACGGATATGTTAGAGTCGTTCTATAGAAGATTACAGTCAGATGGGAAACAGGCGAAAACCAGCCAGCTGAATTTCACAAAGAAAAGTGTACCATTTACAAGCCAACAGTACCAAACTTCTGCAATAAATATCATCTTGCTTTGATGTTGTTGGATTACTATTGGAGCCAGGGGTACTATCCCACATTGGACTTTTATAACATTTTGCAGAACCTATAAATTAAAGAACTCATTTATTAAAGCAGTGTTCCTTAGTGTTCTTAAAGGGTCACCAGGTAGCTATATTAAAACGTCATTTGTATTGTACGTAAACTGATTAATCTCATTTTCACATTTGTTTTAGATAAGGGCAATTTCCATATACATTTGTAGATTATAGTTGTTTCCAGATAATGTTTTATTAGTTGCAACTTTGTTAAAATATTTAATTATTTGCAATTTCAATTATATATTTACATTGTTTTGTTTTTAGTATGCTTTGTTTATGGCAGCCTCCAATTGGGGGAAGCTGAATTTGTTAATAAATTATGTACACATATACATATACAGGATGATTCTAAAGTATATTTGTAAGGTTTGGGGGGTGTGTTCCTTACACAGAAGCAAGAAAAATAGTTCATATAAACATATGTTCTAAAACCTTCGTTTTCGATTCATTAAAGTTCAAACTTATTAATGGAAGAACATTTTAAAATCACACATTAATCTGTTTTGACATTAACATTGTCAGCTTGTTGGGAAGTGCTCAACACATAAACTGATATAAAATGTTCGAAATGCCCTCCTTTTGCGTTTAGATACGCAATCATGGAATCACGAATTATCGCACCCCATCAAATACTTCCTGACGGTGTCAAATAGTATCGCAGGCTTCCATGACACGTCGAAGAAGAGTTTCTTCATCCAGGTTGTCTGATGCATAAACCAATTGGTTAAGGTGACCCAGAGATAAATATCCAAAGGATTGCGGTCGGGGAAACGTGCAGGCTTGGAACTGGTTCTCCTCCACCTCTCCATCTGTCATGCTAGATACCAGCCAGTGATCTCGAACAAAGGGACTAAAATGTGCTGGAGCCTCATCCTGCATAAACCACACAATTCTTCTTATATACAGGGGCATATCTTCTAGTAAGTCTGAGAGAGTGCTCTGAATAAAGTCTCTGCAGACAGACGAAGTGATATATATCAGCGAGGAATCAATATAATTACACAGTATTACTCTTATTAGGAGGTAATTACACAGTAATTCAGTGTTTATTAGTGAGAGTGATTTGTGCGTTGAAAGTTGCTTTATAGGAATGGACGCGAGGTTCAGTTATACTAAAAATATTATCATTTAGTAGCGTCGTTTTCTTACCCGCATTGAGTATCATATTCTGCTTCTTTTGTGTTTATACCAAGGCTTCAACATCATATTATGTCTGTGGATCAAGTAATTAATTATTGCGCAGTTACGCGTATTATCTCGGGGAACTGTGAATTGTATTCCTTCCACCTTGGCGAATTGCTGCACAAGACGAGGCCCACCGGTGATTAAGTTTGCCGAGGCGAATCTGCCCCACACTTGGTGCTTCAACGTGGCCTAAAGCAACACTTCATCCAACTACTGCCTCATAGGATTGCCGTTCAATTAAGGGCCTCACGTGTGAGGCTCGCATCCGGTAGGTCCGGGGTTCAGTTTCCGTCGACCACCCACTCCGACCTTGGTTTTCGCTGGAAGAGGCGAATGTTAGGGTGGTTTCTCTTATACTACGATTCCCTTTAATTCCGTTTCCCTCTCATGTTTAGGCATGCTTTCAGGTTACGCAGCGAGAGGCAGTGACGGACAGAAGGTGTAGTTGCTTGCTCCAAGGAAGGAGTATTCTCCATGGTCACCAGAGGGCTAACTGGTGTATGGATCGCTATTCGCCCACTCTGGGCAGCTCCGACAGTCACTTGGATCATCGAGCTGGAATTGTTACGGACTTATACGCCTCTCTGCGGCCCATCTGCCTGTTGCCTGTAGCCTCCCCAAAAGGTCTGTGTAGGTCGCGGCGTGTGAGGTGTCCCTCTCCGTTGTATAATCTATCACTGTCGTTTATTTCTTTTCCTACCACGTGCATAGTAGGTAGAGAAGATATTGCATTCAACGCAAAAATTCGATATCGAGATTTCAACCGAAATACATGTTTTAAGGACTCCTTAATCCAAATAAAGCATTTTTGGAAACATGTCCATGTATGTGTGTCTGTCTGTGTGGCTGTGAACAGCATAACTCAAAAACGAAAAGTCTGTTAAATAACAAACTTGGTATTTAAGTTCAGTATCTTCCAAGGATGCGACAGAAATATTTTCGAGAATATCTCTCCACCTCCAACAACCCCTTACATGAAACATTTTTGGAAAATTTTGATTTTCTAAAATATGGCTCTAACGATTTTGATTTAAATACCACACATTAAAGAAATTTACATGACACTATAAACTGTATATCCTGAATTTTCAGTGAAGTCCTCTTCATTCGGAAGGAATTTTGTGTAATCTTTTATAACTGGTAAACGTTAAGCGATAGACGAAAGCTTAGTATACAAAAAAGTGTAGATCTCTTTAAACCACATAATTTATTTCAACTAAATGTATTAGTGGCATAAGCCATTTCTAGATATTCGTTATTAATGGTTCGAATTGTTCATACTTGGTCATTCTCTTTAAGCTATGTCAACATTCAGTTGTTTTTCGCGATTGCATGGAAACAGTATGGAATTTTAAAGCCAGCAGATAGCGTCCAGTTTCTTAAACATTTGACTATCGCTGTTCTCTTTGTATCTATAACGAAATGTGTAAGTAGCTATTTCTGCAAGATTTATTTGGATTAAGCTGTAATAGATAAAATAAATAAGCTTTAGTAAGAATACTTTGTATACCCACTAAAACGATAGAAGGTAGAGAAAGTCATGTGAATGCACCACATCAGATCTTTTTTATACATATAGCTTATGCAAGCTATATCTTATTTTTACGTTCTCTATCACGTACACTCGGCCAAACTAAAAGTGGCCGGCCTCTGTTTTCGAAGCCCCTTTGAATATGCGCGCGGCTCACAACCGTCAACTTCTGTGCGCCGCTTTCATTAAGTCTATAACACAAGTCACAAAGGACTGATATGGACCACGTTCACATCGTGCTTGGGAGCAGTGGTTGTACGCAGGCAGCTCGAGTTCGATTCTCTGTAGTGGATTGTTATCTTTTATTTTATACAATTGGCTTTATTGTGATATAGTTAAACAATATTCCTTGTGTTACTTCATTTTATCTACAAATATATTTAAAGTAATGGTGAAATTTGTGGATAAAAAGTTAAACTGAGTATGAAACCTCCTCCCGACCGATGAATTAATGTCATTTTTGCAGTATGCCGTTATGACGAAGTATTAAATAAAAGTCAGTATCATAAAAATGAAGAAAACTTGTTATATTTTTACTCATATATTTAAAATGAAAGGGGAAATATTGGTTAGCTACACAGAGATTTGAACTTGCAACTTCAGGGACCGTACGCTAACACTACCACTGAGCTAATAGTGCTGCAGTAAGTGTGGCACTTTAACGAGCTTTAGTCAGACTTCACTTGAGAACCATATATCAATAAAGTGTGTTTTGGTTACAAATATTCAGTGTTGGAACACTCTGAAAGATCTGTCTGTTTGCAATCTCGTATATGAATTATTTTCTCGGAATACTTATGTGATTATAGTTGTGTTCCCAGTTATAACTACTACAAGAATATATGCCTATTTCTGAACAAAGTCTCTAGCGCTCACGGACGTACCCATATTTTGAGCTCCATCTCTCAGATGCCAGCCAGTTTTAAACTGACCGACTGTGCATAGTAGGTAGGGGAGGTATCGAATTCCACCCATAAATTAGATACCGAGATTTCACTCGATATCTATTTCAGGCCCCTGAATTAAAAAAAATAGAAAAAGGTCCATGTATGTGTGTTAACAGTCCGATAAACACCAACGTTGATATTTGTGTGTAATATTTTCCAAAGATCGACACGAAGATTTTAAACAAAACTCACTCACCCGAAATACACTTTGCATGGAACAGTTTTGGTAATTTTTTATTTTCCCAAAAAATGGCTCTAACGATTTTAATTAAAGCACCATAGATTAAAAATATTTAAATGACAAATACCATGTTTGTTTTGATTTTTTTTTGGAAATAATCTGTGAAGTACCTTTATTTGGAAGGACTTTTGTACAATTTTGTGTTATTCGTAAACATTAAATATAGACGAAAACGCACTTCAAAAAAAATGTAGATCTCTTTAAAACACACAATTTATTTTAAATAACATTTCTTGGGCATAAACTATTTCCGAGATATGCTTTATTAATGGTTCGAGTTGTTCAATATTTTTGTCATTCTTTTACACTCCAGTCGACATTCAGTTGTTTCTCGTGATTATATGGAAAGAGTATGGGATTTTAAGGCAGTTGTTCGTTTGGCGGTGTGATACAGGGAAACACTTTTGCTAAGTGTTTCCCGGTATCCCTGTGCCTTACTATTACATATCTGTGGCATACTCTTCCTTATTGAATTATAAACGTTCATATATGTTGAATTTACAATTATTATTAATATTATTATTCAGATAATTATATATTCCGTTACAGTTTTAACTCGATTAGGCTTTAGTTAGATACGTGAGCTATTTGAATAATTGCTGTCAGATCGTTGCCGTACATAGGGATATCCTAGCGATGTTTTCTGTAAACAGGTGAATTTCTGCCATCAAATGATTCTTCCACTATGTTTGCATGGGGCAGATTAGCGCACCGCCTATATATAGCGACACTGGAGAGAAGCAGGACCTGGGGGCGTGAAAAAACCGATAATTTTACTTAGGGACCGTCGCTTTCAAGGCATGAGGTCCTTTTACGTGGAATGAAACATTACACGGACCAACTGCTTTTCTTTCCCTCCGAAAGAAGCCACGCTAAGAATTTTTAGTCCCGAAAAAAATCCATCGCCCTCCGCCGGGTATGAATCCGCTACCTCGGAACATGGTAACCACTAGATAACGAAGGACGAGTTGAAATGTACTATAATATTTTACTATAACATTTCTATAATATTAATTTTCTAACGCACTTGAACTAGTGTAATTATTTACGCTTGATAAAAGTACAAACTTCATATATAGGGACAAAATACGATGAGTCATATTGGGGTTGTCTACCTTTATATTTGTCATCTTCTGTGGTTTAGGGTGCAAGCCCGACGGAGGGCGATGGATTTTTTTCGGGCGTAAAAATCCTTAACATGGTTTCCTTCGGAAGGGAAGTAAAGCCGCTGGTCCCGCGTTGTAGATCTAAGGCACGTAAAAGAACACCAAGCCTGATAAAGAGGCCTCGAGCAAAATTTCCGGTCTTTCACGCCCAATATACAATGGGACGCTAAGAACCATAGTAGTTAAAGAGCGACCATAAATAAAACTTAGTTTCATTTACCTTTATATTTGAGACCACAACTCAGCACTTTTATCTCTCACTGCATTTAATTTACAGCTGGTAATATTTACCAAAGGGAAAATTTATTGTCATAGTAATATATTTATTTTTCTGCACCTAACCATTAGATGAATTGGTGCAAAGATGTAAAGAATTTTTTGAAAGCTTAAAAATCAAGATTGGTGTTGGTTCGAAATCAGAATGATACGGAAATATTTTGTTAAAGGCTAATTTAACAAAAGCCATATGGTCGAGTAGATTAGTACCAAAATTAGGTGCTGAAGTGGGTTCGAAGATAGATGACATAGAAATGTTATTTTTTGTGTTCGGTATTAATACGTCTATCTCCTGAGCGGAAGACGTTAATCCATATACGAATTATTAACATGTAATAACTATTCATCTATATTTAGGGTTGTATGGTTATTTGTATTTATTTTATGTGTTACGTCTTAAGTCCACCATAAATACTGGTTTTAGTTCTTTCTAAGCGGCTGTAAATATCTCAGTCGGTATAACTTATTTGTAAGTTTTATACAATATTTTATTCAGAAATATCCAATCCATAACCCAAAGCAACAAGGGAAAGGGAAAGGGGACTTAAGTTATTGATTAAGATTCGAACCCGTGCTATCCTTCGTTAACATTGAGCGAATATTCATGATCATTAAGCTGTTTTGAAACTTGAAACTCGGCGCCTTTTAATTCTAACTTAGATTTATTCTCGATACATCTTTTTTTCACCTCGTAACGTACAGCTAGAGCAACAGCCGGAGAGAAGTTCAATCCGGAAAACATCGGAAGCGTTCGCTGACGCTGCGTTCACAATACACGATTTAATACCAGTTACACGATTTAATTTAAAGTCTATGCGATAAGTAGGAAGACGCCTTTTATCGTGGTTGTATGCATGGTAGCAGAGCGGTGAAACTCATGTTGTCTCGTAATTGAAGCAATTTGGGTTCTAATCTTTGGTGTATATATTTTTTTATTCTTTAAATTTGAATTTGTTAAATATATGGCAATGCCGTATGTTTTCTCTGCGTAATATTATTTATTAATTTTAACACATTCATGCATTAAAATACAAGTTACTCTTCGTTTTAGAAATAAATCCATATTGGTAAGAATTAAAAAGTGAAAAACTAAACCAAATATTTAATTGACTGAATGTGCAAATTCTCCGTCTCATTCTTTAGTTATGAATGGCGCTGTCGTGATCATGCGCATACATAAAGACGAAGCTACAAGGAGATCTCTCCTTAAGTTAGTGAACGTTCCTGGATACTCTGTGTCTCAGGCTCAAGAGCACTTGAAGTCCCTGCATATATATATATATATATATATATATATATATATATATATATAACTACGAGGCGGGTATGGTTATCCAGGGAAGAGATGGTTCGTTGTCGATCTGGTTCGGGTCGAAAATGTTTGTCCACTCCTCGGTAGAAGAGGCAGACAGTAATCCCTTCCAGCATGTGTCTACAATTAGAAATAATTCAAATTTCTGGGTCGAGCCGCACAGCCTTGCGTCGTTTGACTACAGCAGGGCTCTTTGCTTGAATGGCAGCTAAGAAGTAGCGTCTTACAGACGATCGCAGATTATATCGCCTCGCATTTGCAGAAGAAAATGCCAGCCATAACTGGAGTAGGGTTATGTTCACAGATGAGATGACATTTTCATCTACAAGTGGGGGAAAGTAATTGTCTACCGCCCCAGGGGAAAACATTACGACGCAAAGTACGTGCCACAAATGGATCACCAAGTTCGTGCTCTATGTCGTGTTGGTGTTTGATGTTACCAGATGACCTAGGTGTGTTGTAGGAGCACATTAAATAGTTATCAGTTTAAAGACATCCTCGAAAATACTATATGGGTAGTTCCTTCTAGGACTAAACATCCCAATGGAATGATTGAATTCCAGTGGGATAACCGCCATGTCCACACAGGTCATCAGGTTTCAAACTGGTTCTCGCAAAGTCAAGATATCACAGTGATTGATTGGCCTCCTTGCGCACCAGATTTGAATCCTTTTGAAAATGGTGTGGGCAATGTTGCGCAAAGTTTTGGAGTTAAATTGGTCTGCAAGAACACACAAGACAAAAGAGGTCTTGTGGGAATCAAATTCAGGGTGCTTAGGAGGAAGTAATCTCTGGTGAAAATTTGACTAGGAATTTGATATTATTCATGGCCGTAGAATGGCGGCAGTAATAGAAGCAGTGGGTTTACACACCCGATATTAAGTTAATTTCTATTTTCATTTGCTTTTTCAGTTAGGAATATATTATTTACTTATTTCATATTTAGTTTGAAAACGAAACATACAGTGTTTCAGTTTTTATGTGTGAGCATAATGCCTTGAAATCAAATATGCCTTAGCAATTGGAAATTACTCGTGTATTATAATTACGTAATGAACACTGCATTTTTCTGCAAAAAAAAAATTATTCTCAGGAAACGAACCCCGGTAGGCCTCATTTCTGCGACCTGCTTATAACCGCTCGGTTTTCAGTACATATTCAGTAGTTGGCACTCAATATAAAGGTGATAATAAAAAGAAGCTAAAGGCATGCGTCCCGAGATCCACTGTGAACCGGCCGCGGAAACGATTTGAACTTCGACAAATATACATATCGAGAGCCTGCTAATTTGTTTTTGTCGTAGGGTATATGTTATAATAGTATTTTAGTGCCACAGGCTTAAACCGGCATTAGACGTTTTATGTTATTACCCAAATGGTGCAAGCTACTACATATGAAGTATCAAACGAGTAAGCTATAATTCACATCAGAGTTGAAATATTAATTTAAGGAAACCCATCGGCGAAAATACTAAAATACGCAATTTTCGACCTATCAACTTTAAATCTTTATATGACAATTGACATGTGCTTTACAAATAAATAACTAATTTGGGATCTCTAAGCTAAACTATTATTAAGAAATTATTTACTAAAGTTTTAGGTTCTAATTTTGCACTTTTTCAAAATGCTCCTCGCGATAAACGATTACATATGTCGGGCTATAAATGTAATTTCAGCGCCACTAAACGTAATAAATAATTTGATGTCGGCGTTTTTGGGAGATGATCATTAATGTGACTGTAAAAAGTTCTGTAATATTCATGTCATACTTTTCCTCATTTTTTGCACTGTTGCTAAAGTATTTAATTGTACAATCAATATGCATTACCTACATTAAAAGGAAAAGCCCGAATAAGTTTCTTTGTTCAATAGTTTTCCAAAGCTGAAAGTGTCAGGAATTTTTTTTTTTGAGGTTTCCATCACACATAGCAATGTGAATATTGGAGAAAATATTCAAATTGTTTTTCTCCTATTAAGTATTGGAGAAAAAACATTTGAAAGTTGGAATATCAAGCAAAATACATGCACGAAAATTCTCAAATTTTTTAATTACTTCATAAATATCACAAACATTGGTTGTTAAAAAGAGAATATGAAACTAGAAAGTACAAACAGAATATAACACCGAAAATCCGAAAATTAACTTTTTGTTTGCTTTTGGACAAACTTTCACCGATGGGTTGTCTTAAAGCCTGATGTATGACGTGATACATCACGTGGATACGGGCAGTGACCTACCTCTTCTACAGCTGCATAAATCCGTTGTTTTCTTTTAGGCTGATTTTAATTGGATCCATAGTTAGGAGTTTCCCTCCGTTATGGAGCTTTGGTAGCTGGCAACAAAATGAAACGATTTTATAACCTAACGCAGGTTTCACCAAAGAACTTTTTTTTAGTTCCATTTTAGCTCCGCCTTTAACTACATTTGTCTCATCGGCAGCCTTTTCTTTGGAACTTATTGCCTATTGGCAATGGTGTTAACTCGTGTAACTCTTGTCGTTGGGTTTCTTGTACTTTTGGTTTTTAATCATTAGATCATACACACATTCATACTCTCATTAATACTTCCAGACTCTGGGGAGGATAAAGAAGTAATCTTGCCTAGAGAAAAATTCCCACCCCAGCCGGGAATCGAATCCGGGGCCCGTAGCACAACAGGCAGGTGCTCTACCGATTGAGCTACGGGACCAGCCAAAAACAACTTTTGAGATGCATTTCAATCTAAAGTATTTTGTTTGCCTTGAACTGCTGTTTTTATACTGAGTGTGTCTAAATACGCAAATGAGCTGTAAAGTGGGGGATGAAGACGGGCTTAAGACCATATCTACTGCTTAATAGGCTACATGAATTAAATAAAGGAAAAAAAGAAAGAAAGTGATAGGAGATTTACCACATGTGTGTATGTGTGTGTGTTTGTGTGGATAATGTTCAAAAATATGGAAACACAAGTTTCAATAATATGCCCTTTAAAACGAATTCATTTGGTTCGGGAGACTAAATCTGTGTTATTTGTCTGAAAAATATACCTTTAAAAATTGCATGTAGAGTGTAACTAAAATATAACATAAACTCCTTCATACTGCTAGTGAAGTAAGTAAAAGAGTTTCGTAAGAAAACATGTTCTTTAGAAAGTAACTTCAGAGAAAAATTGTATACCTCTGAGGAAACAGGTTATAAAAACTCAGTACATTAGAGAGACATTGTAAATGTGTCTGACGAGAGAAGCCAACGAAAAATTAAAACTAAAAGAACTAATGTAGCATCAAGTAAGTATATATACCTCGAATTTCCCTGAGATACAATAAATTAAACCTCGAGAAACCAAATAAAATAACAAACACACAAAGAAGAAAACACATTAGGAGAGAATATGGGATTTAACAGCGAAGACAAAAATAAAACACTGAAACTCAAGAAACAGAATAACAAATCAAACACAAAATAAGAAAAAAATGAACGTGAAAGGAATGTGAGTTATAATATTGAAAAAAAAATAAAGAAAGGAAGGAAAATTATTCGTCTCAAGCATGACAGTGAAGAAGAGTATGAGGTTAATGGCTTAAGGAAAGAATGCGATTAAGAATAAATAATCCAATGTAATTAAAATCAAAATAAATCAAGTGTTTTAATTGGTTTTATGCTAGCCTATTGCTAGTATCGTATTCGCTCTAACATTTATATCGATATTTCACATAGGTCTACTGATAAAATGAACAAGTCTGAGAAAAACGTTCATGCTAGTTTATAAATACCATATTTAAAAAAGGAGCTTCGTATAAGTGCTCATATTCATGCTTAAATCAGAGTTCAGATAAATGGATGCAAGGTAACATTTTCTGTAATTGCTGTCCTACATTTGTAGCGGTATAGTTCGTGTTATCTTATTTGCTGAGCGCCTGTTATGGTTTTACTATTTTGAATTTTGGCTCCTTTGTCCTTCGGCTAGCTATTATTACTCAGTCGAGTAAATCTCTTGAACAGGGCGTGTAAACGGAAAGGAGTTGTTACTAAAAGATAACGCTGATAATAGAATTTGTTTTTACACTTTTATTGCCGTCACACTTTATTAATTTCATATATATTACTCTTAATACACGCCCGACTGAAACCGTTATATTTTCGAATGTAACTATAATCACTTATTTGCCGCACATTATTAATTCGAGTATTTCACATTTTTGTAACTAGCTTTATGACGCGAGAGATTCTGTAGAATTGCGCGACGTGTAACCCGTGAATGATTCTATTAAACTGGGCGATACCTCCAGCAATCGGCAATCGACTCTGGCTTTAGAATTTATACTCCCTCTCCCCGATATGCTAAACATTATAACAGAGCTGCTATTGGTTAATAAAGCGCGCCAACATTAGCGTCTATTTTTATATCCAATCAAAATTACGAACACATATGCTCTAGGGAAGATATTCCCTCCATTTCTAAAGAAAGGCATGCTACTCTGACGTCATTTGCTTGCCTCTTCTAATTAATAAACAACTCACCCCCTCATTTCATTGTTACCCGCTCCTATTGTCAGTTTTAGTGAGGCGTGTAAACTTATTTCCTAACAATGCTTATAATTAACAAACATCTCAAATCAATGTCACACAATAATGTTAATTTACACTACAATCACTCTGGCATTCACAGTGTTGTGATATAAAATACTGCCTCACATTACATGAAATAATAATGCCTTTTTTTCTCTCAAAATGTTGATCAAATTATGAGTTTGAGATGTTGATATTGTAACATACCTACATCTAAACCTAAAGCAGCGTTGAGGACCTTAAGCGACATGTTAGTAAATATAATTAGCAGAGGTCGGGAATCGGCACGACTAGAACGCTGACGACAGCAGTAGCTAGGGCCAGCAACAGGAACTGGGCTACTAGACTCCAGTTCAGTTAAGAAGGCGAGCGGAAGTTAAGATTTCGCGCAGAGAAAGTGACAAATATATTACATTCGGTATTGCCATATCATTCCTCTTGTAGAAATGGGATCACACATGATACTGAAACATTACTAAACGTTCATTGGAGCACAATTACTATAAAAATAAAGCGTTCTATGATCACACAGAGTAAATAGTGGCCAGACAATAGGAATAAAAGCAAAATAAAGGGGAAAAAAGGTCTGTGCATTAGTAACAAGTACATACACCTCTTTCCTTATCTTTCATGGACGTAGAAATGTCATTCTTGCTGCAACAATGTCGCTCCGTTACATTAAGAACGTCCTGCCATCATTAGTACGTTTGTACTTAAATCTCATGTATTTTGAAATACAAAGCATTAAGGCTTTTCTATCCTGAAAACTTTCAGCCCCTGTCATATTTACAACCAAATTGTCTGCTATCAGCATTCTTCTCTCTCCTAATACAAAAAATTATGCAAGGAATAACATTTTTGCTGGTCATTTAAACGCGTAACTTCCTTATTGCGATTTCCTGGTGATTTGAATGTTGGGGCTCCATTACTCTTAACTGCATTTTTGGCTTCTTTACAAATTCGTTGCACTGTTCGTAGCCCAACTCCACATACATTTGCTGACCTCCTGAGCTGTGTCGTCTTCCATGGTCTTGGGGTACTATGCCAGTCTCTAAGCTTCCAAGGTCAGGGATTCAAATCCAGCGTTGGGGAATGGATTTTTTCGGGCGTAAAAATCTTCAGCATGGCTTCCTTCGGAAGAGAAGAAAGGGAAGGTGGTCCCGTGTCGTAGATTTATGGCACATAAGAGAACCTCAAACCTAATAATTTTGCCTCTGAGCAAAATGACGGGTCTTTCACGCCCAATATACAGGGTAAATCACCTAAAACTTGCACCGCAATATTTCGGAAATGGAAAGTGCTATTGATGTGTAGTTTTCACAGCATTGGTTGGTAGCCAGGGGCTCGTACATTTAGCCTATAAACAGATTTTAATAATACTGAGTGAGTGTGTTTTTTGAGCAAACATACAAGTTTTTAAATGGAACAATGCCTAGTTACATCAACAGAATATAGATAGGGTAAATTAGAATGTCAATGGTCTTTGTTGCAGGATTCTAGTACAAGTGGTTTACGAGAAATCCTATTTTGAAAAGTTTCCACCCCGACAATTGTTTGTCCCATTCAACCTGCTTAGTTGCTAGGTACGATGTTGTTATGTTTGTTTGCATTGCGACTTTCTGGTCAATTAGTTTGTGACAGTTCAAGCAGTAAGTCGTGAGTGGAAGATGGCATGGTGTATGGAGAGTGTAGGAAAAATGCAGTTCGTTCCTGTAAGGTGCATGCGGAAACGTGTCCCAATAGACGTCAAACATCTCGGCAATTATTTATCAACCAACCTCTTCAACCAATTACGTGAAAGTGGTACTGTAACACCTAGAAAACGTAACAGAAAGAAACAAGTGACTGGAGAAGAGACAGAAATTAATCTTTTGGCTGCCGTTGCAGTAGATCCGCAAATGAGTTTCCGCACAATCGCACGTGGAAGTGGCATAAGTCAGGCAAGTGTACTGCGCATTCTCCATCGACATAGGTTCCATCCCTATCACATCTCTCTCCATCAAGAGCTGCATGGAAACGATTTTGAGAATCGTGTTAACTTTTGTACATGGGCATTAAGACATGATACTTCAGATTCATCATGTATCTTGTTTAGTGATGAGGCAACATTTACTAACATGGTCAGGTAAACCGCAGAAACATGTACTATTGGTCCTTGACAAACCCCGTTGGCTTCGTCAGGTGGAACGTCAGCATCCATGGAGTTTGAACGTGTGGTGTGGGATAGTGAACCATCAGCTCATAGGCCCTTTGTTCATAGAAGGAACAATGAACTCGCACAAGTATCGCAGCCTCCTGACAGACCATCTGCCACAGATGCTAGAAGACGTTCCTTTGCAGACTAGGAGGAACCTGTGGTACCAACATGATGGCTGTCCAGCCCATACTAGTACACGAAGTACTACAGCTTGTCTTAACGGATTGTTTCCAAATAGTTGGATTGGATGAACAGGATCTGTACCTTGGCCGGCCCGTTCACCGGATCTGACCCCTTTAGACTTTTTTGCTGTGGGGAAGGCTGAAAGACACTGTCTACAAGGATGTACCAGCTACACCACACGACGTATTACTGCTACCTGCTCTGAAAGTTCCGCTGAAATGCTATAACGTGTGCAGCAGTCTTCACATAGCAGACTGGAAGCGTGTATTGAAGCTGCCGATGGTCATTTTGAATACAACCTTTGAAGGCTATGTTCTGTTTACTTGTAAGAATACACAGAAGTATTGTAATTCCCTTTTGTTTTTCTTTAGTTTGTGCTACCACAGGTTGTACAAGAGTCGGTGCGTAAAAGTTTCAAAATAAGATTTCTCATAAACCACTTGCACTAGAATCTTGCAACAAACGTCACTGACATTTTAATTTACCCTACCTTTATTCTGTCGATGTAACTAGACAGTATTCCGTTTAAAAATTTTATGTCTGCTCAAAAAATACACTTTCTCAGTAATACTAAAATCTGTTTATAGGCTAAATATACGGGTCCCTGACTAATAATCAATGCTGTGAAAACTGCATATCAATAGCACTTTCCATTTCCGAAATATTTGCGGTGCAAGTTTTAGGCGATTCATCCTGTAGAATAGGACGCTAAGGACCATATCAGTCAAAGAGCGTACATAAATAAAACTAAATTTAAACATTCTTTCCCTGAGCTGTGGCAATGCAGAAGTACTTCACATGTTACCTCTGACTGTTTTCTGAAATAATTACACATACGTCACACAACTTTTCTTTTTGTTTTCCTGGTGCACTGTTTTATCTTCCATTATAGTTCATCTCAACACTATATATTAATCACACTTCGTACAAAACGAAAGAAGCTTTAAATTCAAATAATCAACACTTTTGCTCGCACGCCGACATTAAACGGAAGTGCATTGGTTGCTAAAGTCAATGATACTTCCAGTTTACTGCGCATCTAGCAGACGGCCGCCTTCTTAGCTGATCCTAAGTCTAGCATTCACAAAAGCCGTCTTAGGTTTTATATTAGAGCCTTTATATGAGAGTCTACGGGTATGTGAGGTTGTTGAAGTGGCTAGTCTAATCCATACCTCCAGCGCGTACGATGTTGAATAAATTACTTCGTCATGAGTTTTATAAGACTCAGTCACCATTCTTTCACTCCATATCTCCCCATATTTTGCCTTAAGTGAGTAGCTCCTTCCCGGAACTACCCCTCCTGTTAGAGGATTCGAGGCTAAACTTTTAGGGTCGTTTCAGAATGACGAATAAAAATATATCTCGAATTAACAGCAAATAGTCTGTGAAATCCTCTTTATTCTCATTCAATTTTATTTATCTAGGAAACCATAAATAAAAACAAAAATTTACTATAGGAAAAATGCAGGGTTCATTAAAGTATAATTATTACGTCAGGTAAACTTTCTCATAGCATTAACTGATTCGTAAATAGTTTTATGTTCAAGTTTTCGCAGGCTGAGGTTTACTTTGACGCGCCATCTTTGTAACCTGTTTGAAAATGTGCTTCTCTTCTGTCTCTCTCTCCCTATCCTAGTTCATTACTTATAAAATCAGCTTGTGGTATAGAAGTTGGACCTTGTTTTCGCCTCTTGAATATAACCGAATCTACGTTGCCTAATTTGAGGCCATTTGTAGGAAAAATATTTCCATGATTAAAGTAGAATAGGCAAAAGTATCGGTTTTTAAATGAAGGGATATGAATTGTACTGTGCAAAGAAAGTTCTGTCGTTATTAAAACATATTTTTCAACACCCTTTATAGTCAATTATATGGATTATGTTAGACTGTGGAACAGTCTAAAATCCTTAGCATGGCTGCGCGTAAAAATCCTTAGCATGGCTTCCTTCGGAAGGGGAGTAAAGTCGGTGGTCCCGACGTTACTTTAAAATAAAGTTGGTCATGGCACAGGAATTTAGATGCAATATTGTTAAGGTTATTTTGATACTTCAACCAGCTGTTAATGAGCAAAAAAGTAGATAACATTACAATTAACATACGCTTGTTTGGCTCAAACGGAGATCATGACGAGCGACAAATTCATTAACGAAGAAGGCATAAGAATCTGTCCCTGATGTAGAGAGGAAAAAACTTGGATTCATATTCTGGTGCATTGTACTACGACAGAACAGTTGAGAAAGTATCTGCCAGGTTCATTTGTCAACTCAAGGTGAGGGTTACAAGCTTGTTGGACCTTGCTGGTGAGGCAGTATTTTTTATTGCTTAACTGATATCAGTCTATACAGTATAAAAATAATAGCCGTGTATATTAAGGTATATAAAATGTATATTATAGCCACTGTATTATGTTTATTTTGTTATATATATGTATAAAATGCTATATGAATGTAGTTTAATAATGTAGGAGCTGAGAGGATAGAAGCAAGCTGCTTTTCGTAGGAAAGCAGTCACAAAGTGGAAGCCGAAGGTTGCTAACAATAAGGTAATCTTGAGACAACAATAACTTAGAAACTTAAAAAAGGCTACTAACAGTCCATGGAACAATACCGATGTAACGTTCAAAACCGTTTGTAAATGGTCACGAGGGTGCAGCCAATCAGAGTAAAACTAAAGGTGTTCTGTTAGAGTAGGCTTAGCCAACCAGAAACTAGAAAGATAAAAATGTAATTTAAACTGCGGACGCTAAGAGGTAGCGTGCCCAAGCAGTTCAGTTCAGTGGTTGTATCTCAGAGCGTGCAAACGTGAGAATTTAGTGCAGTGCGGATAATAGATAAGTTTAGAACCTTTAAAAAATGTAGTTAAGAATAATATCTCACAGCTCCATATTTACATACGTCAGTAAATTGTTATTCAACTGCCGTGATGGATTAATGAAGAAGTACAAATTTACAATTATAATTGGTGTAAAGTGCGTAAAATTATTCTGCAGCCGTACCACCCTATTTAGAGATACTTTCTCTACCAGATATTACTGACGCAGCCGAGGGATAAATAAATAAATTTAATAAAAAATCATAAGTAATTAAATTTAAAAAAATTGTTACACATAAACTTTATTAACACACGCCACTGCCGCACTGGTTAGTAGAGGGGAGGAGGAAGCAATTGGTACATTTTTATTAAAGGTTATGCAGCTCAGATCGGAGTGTAAGGAAGGGGGTCAAGGGAGGGAGGGGGCGGGTTAGTGGCTTAGGGGGTATTTGTTTGTTTTATAAACAATAGCGTGTACTTGTGAAGAAGTCTTTTCTCTTCTATTTTGCTTGTGTGATTTTTGTTGTTACTTTATCTATTTTTTTCTTTCCATTTTTTGTAAATATCATTAACTTTAAAGTTCAGTGTGATGAATATAGTCTGAAAAGTATGAATTACAGTGTATTATACCTACAAGCACGTACGGTCTATCTGACCCGTGCGATGTATGAGTTTGAACGTGTAAAATTATTTAAGACCAATAAATACACCACTGTACTCTACTCTAATTTATGATTAATCAGCTAAAAGTATAATACCTATACATGTGAATAACAGAATCTCGGAAATAGAAAATGCTCCACTCCGTTCATATTTTAAAACTTTTTACGTCGTAAATCACTTATCAGCCTTATATCGCGATATACTATTGTTTTAATAGCCTGTCTCTGAAGGAGACTCTGGTGTAACTATTATTCAAAAGAGAATGGTGCTAAAACGAAGACTGAGCATTCCATAATTTTCGGTTGTATCTTCCATTAACTGTGAGGTTCGACGTTGATTAATAAGCTTACTAGTGGGAATTTCTAATTGCGATTCCATTAGAGCAGGCGTAAAGCAAACAAAGGTTCCAAGGAAAGATACGTCACTCTGTTGAAATCGACTGGAACAAGAGTCTAACCTAGTCTGAGCCTCCATAAATAACACTGTTCAGCGGATAGTTTCCGAAACTGCCCGCTTAGCAATCTTCTAATGACCGCAGAGGTCAATGGGAAATTAATTCCGACCCCAATGGAAGAGAATTGTTTTCCAAACTTGCAACAAACCTTTGCGAAACTGATTCAGATTTCATTAGCCTTTCTCTGCTCCATTCCTTTGTATGAAGGCAATTTAAACAACATTTGTGTCTTGAACATTACAATGGAAGACTAATGAAAGGAGCGTAGTATGATATATTCACTGTCTGAATCATATATTCTGTTTTCGATACTCTTAATTGGCGTACTATAGGAACCATCAGTTGATTAACTAACTAAATAAATAACCTTTAAATTAAATTTAATAACAAACATTATTACTTAAGAGTATTCTATGAGGGTCGACCAATAGGTAATTTTTCCCTACTTTATAAAAAACATTACACGTACTTGATCATGTTGAATTAATTTCATTTATATTGTACAATCCTTCTGTTACTTTTCTACATAGTCGACATGTTTTTCCAAGCATTTTTGGGAACGTGACACAAGTTTTTCCAAGCCAGTGTGGTAACAGGTTGGGTCCCGTGCTTGCAACCAGCTGTTCGCTGATTTGACTTTATCATCGGCGTTAAAAGTGCTTACGTTTGAGTTGGAGGAACATATGAAAATCACTCCGGTGAATACGGAAGATACGAGAAAACTTCCAAGTTGAATCCTGACCCAGGCGGAGCTCAGAAGATTCAACTGGGAAGTTTTCTCGTATCCTCCATATTCACCAGGTCTTTTCCAAAGTGATTTTTACATGTTCCTCTGACTCATAAGTCATCATGGAGGTAAGCACTTTAACACGCGATGAAGATCAATCAGCAGTGAACAGCTGGTTACGAGCACAGGACCCGACTTCTAGTTCACTTCTGATTCATCTTCGTCACGGTATTAAAGTTCCTACCTCCAAGATGACATTTGAGTCAGAGGAACTTGTGAAAATCACTTGGGAAAAGATCTGGTGAATATGGAGGATGCCAGAAAACTTCCCAGTTGATTCTTCTGAGCTCCGCCTGGGTCAAGATTCTACTTGGAAGTTTTCTCGTATCCTCCATATTCACCGGGGCTTGCCCCAAGTGATTTTCGCATGTTCCTCCAACTTAAAGGTAAGCACTTTTAACACCAATAATGAAGTCAAATCAGTGAACAGCTGGTTGCGAGCACAGGACCCGACCTGGTGCAATACTGGCTTGGAAAAACTTGTGTCACGTCCACAAAAGGCTTGGAAAAACATGTTGACTATGTAGAAAAGTAACAGAAGGATTGTAAAATATAAATAAAATTAATTCAGCATGACCAATTGTGTGTAATGTTTTTTTATAAAATAGGGAAACTTACTTATTGGGCGCCCCTCGTATGTGTATGTATATATAATACGTCTGTGAAAAAAAGATGAAGCTAAAATTGCGATACAATTTCTTTCAGCTCCTACGTCTCGAACTTTGTACGGGGTCCAAGTACTAAGAGTAAAACAAGGGACTGAGATGTTAACAAGTTTAAGATGTATTGCATAACAAAATATGGGGCCTTTCAACAAGAGTGTCCTATCTTTAACATGTGATAGCTACCGTTATTATTGAGTTACAGAAGTCATGTGGTTACAGTTGTTATTGAGAAATAGCCCTGGAACGTTACAGCATTCAGCAACGCATAGAAATTGTGAAAATTTATTATCAAAATGGATCCTGTGTTCGCCAAACCTTCCGTGTATTGCGTGAAGTTTACGGTGTGCATAATCGTCCCTGCGAGAGAACGATTCAGCGTTTGATCGATACATCTGAAAGTAGTGGTTCTGTCAGCAATCAAAAAACGCCTTTACTTAATCGACGTAAGCGCTCCAACGAAAACATAGGCGCCGTTCGTGAGAGTGTACGCGAGAACGGAAACAAATCAATTTCTCTTCGAGCGCAAGAAATGGGGCTTTCCCTGACCACAACTTGGCGAATTCTGCATTAGGACTTGAAGTTTCACGCTTACATAATGTGTTAACTCAAGAACTAAAGCCCAACAACCATAGGTTGCGCCGTGTATTCGCTGACTGGGCTATGGAGCAATTGGAAGCTGACCCGGATTTTTGTCGAAAAATCATCTTCAGCGACGAAGGCCACTTTTGGATGGATGGTTGTGTTAACAAACAAAATTGCCGCTATTGGAGCAATCAAAATCCAATGCAGATTCAAGAACGATCACTTATCCCCAAAAGCTTACTGTGTGGTATGGATTTTGGTATGGTGGAATCATTGGACCAATTTTTTCCAAGATGAAGAGGAAAAGCTCTGTCAATGGAGAAAGATACCGGGCTCTTATAAGGGACTATTTTTGACCTCAATTGGATGGTATGGATCTCAGAAACATCTGGTTCCAGCAAGATGGTGCCACATGTCATACTGTTCTCGAAACAATCGATCTTTTGAAGGAGAAGTTCAGAGGTTTCATCATTTCCCGCGGTGGTGATGTTAACTGGCCCCCGAGGTCATGTGATTTAACGCCGTTGGATTACTTCTTGTGGGGTTATGTTAAATCTCGAGTTTATGTCAACAAGCCAGAAACAGTAAATGATCTTATGAATAACATCACGCGTGTTATTCGTGAAGTTGGACCTAATTTACGTCCGTCTGTAATTGAAAATTGGGTCAACCGTATACGCGCAACCCAACGAAGTCGCGGCGGTCACTTAACTGATGTTCTCTTCCACACATAATGACATTAATTATGTTCCAAAATAAACCCCCATCATTTATAGAACGTGTTTTATTTAAATTCAAAGATAGGACACTCTTGTTGAAGGACCCTATACTTGTAAAAGATGACATCAATGCAGAAGTGTTAAAAATGCCATTTGCTTTGTTACGTGTGGGTTGAAAAGCAAGAAACGTTGCAAAGAAATTAAATATAGCAATAATAAAAACAAAAGTACACACTGTTATAATGTGGTTAATTTGTTAAGGACTTTAAGTAAAATCCAAACTGAGCGAGATGGCTCCGCGGTAACGTATGAGGCTCACATTCGGAAGATCCCGGGTTTGATTTCCGTTGATCACCCACTCTGACCTTGGTTTTTTGTGGTTTGCCCTAGTCAGTAGGTGAATGATTGTGTGGTTTCTCTTCTACCACGAGTTCCTTTCCATGAGTTTCCTCTCAGTCGTTTCCTTCTCATCTTTCAGGCTTCTAGGTTTCGTGGCGTATGGTGGTGCCAATAAATAGCGCGGATGCTTGCTTAAACAAAAAAAGTACTCCCAGGAGACTATAGAACTACTTGGACGGGTGGTTCATCGGCTCTTAAGCAGCCCCAGAAATGGTACGGGTCTGGAGCTGTTAGGAACTTCCGCGCGTTTTTTGTGGCCTGTAGCCTCCTGTGCTTCCTTCACGCCATCCTTTCCTCCTGGGGGTGGTAGCCGCAATAGATCTATGTAGGTCGAAGTGTGCGACGTGTCTCCTCCCGCTGTATAATCTATGCCTGTAAGTAAAATCGAACCCACCTCACCTAAGACTGCGCAGCATATATAGCCTGGAGCAAATAGAAGCTCCAGTGGCTGGAGATTGGAGGGCCACATCAAACAGCATAGACAGAAATGCAAAAATGAGAGGATTTACTTCAGTACTAATTACCTGATATAACATGTACTGACTTTAAAGTAATATGAATACTGGTTTTATTATTATTATTATTATTATTATTATTATTATTATTTATGCTCAAGGATTTAGCCTTGGATATCTATTCCAAGTTCTTTAAAATTCACTCACGGTTAAGGCGAAACTTGGATTTGTGGTTAATAAAATAAAATCGTTGGTGACTCTTGTGCACTAAAATATTTTGCAAAAGAAGAGAAATAACCTAGAGGCTATATTTCAAGATATAATTTTAAATTTTTGGGGAGGAGGGGGTTGTATATATGCGGCACACGAATGCACCATGGTAAATCGATAAAGGTTGACGATAAAAGTTACAGCATATTCACGATATATGCATATTTTTTAACACACGTTATTCACTAAATTCAGACCACATATGATAATGAAGAAGCACATTCACTGTACTATACTGATATTCTTTCATCAATATAAATTAAAGGATCCCTGGTCTATATTTACGATAATTTCAGGCATTATATTCATCTAAATTGAATATAATAACACTAATAAGTAATGCATTATTAACATTTATATGTATTTTATTAAATTATTTTGTCCTGTTGATACCAGCATTACAAAAACACAGATTACGATGATAGCTTAGATTAGAGGTACGCATATTCACTTCAAGCTTACTTACTCCTAGCTACTTCACAAGAAGCAGGGCTTTGCTCGTCCACAAAGCCAGAATGGACGTGCACTCAGCGCAGAATTCACTGTGACCAAATCTGAATTTGCTTAAGGGTGCCAAGTTTCACTCGAAGCTTTCTAAATGCGCGTCAGAGTGGAGTGCTCTGAAGTGTATTATCCATGCAGCGTGTTTGTGTTGTGTATTTCAAATTTATACTCAAATTTATTCACCGTTTTATTTCAATAAAGAAATATTGGCTTCATTTCAACAATACAATTATTGGTACAAAAGAACAGGTCTAATTAGATATAATACACAAATTACATAAATCCTAATTATTACACGAGTAGGTACCTAAACTAAATTTTGGAATTGTAAACAGTATATTCCATAAGAAAGCTTATAAAACAATTCATTTCTAGATATTCCTCCACTGAATAAAAAACAACCCTGTATTAGGAATTTTTTCAAATCTTTTTTGAAGACTGTTAGGGTTTTAACTTTTTTTTAATTATGTGGGGAGTTTATTAAACAATTGAATGCCATTATAATATAAACTGTTTTCATATAGGGTTATTTTATGGCCTGTAATGTGCAGTTTAGATTTATTTCTTGTATTATAGTCATGGATATCAGCATTTGTGCTAAAACTTTCGTTTGGCGGTTCATCTTTGCAGGATATTGAAAACAAAGAAAGAAAGAAAAAAACCTAAAGCAGAAATTAAAAAGGGGCTTATAAATTTGTAAGGAATGGGAACTTAAGGTAATCCATTGTGAAATTTGAAAATTCACAGTATGTAAGACATCTTATTGTAATTTATGCCAGTTATTACCAATAATAACAGTAATGGTTTTGCTGTGCCTCAAAATTCTAGCTTGAATGGTTATTTATATGTTAATTTTTATTGTATAATTTCATTATTGAAATAAATATGCGCCACATGATGCACTTTTAAAAGATACTATTCTAAAAAATTCAGGTGTTTCAGTAAATGAGTTTGCAAACAGACCTATTATATCAAACCTTTTGCATTAACCTATAAGTATTTATAAAAATGATCACTTTTTATAATCTTCAAAATTCTTTTTGTATTTTCGAAGTTAATAGCTTATTTCTATAATTGGAACATTATTTAAAAAATGCATATGGACATTTTCTTTAAAGTACTTTTGAAAGATAGTACAATAGTTTTAAAACAAATTGCATCGTCTGATGCTTTTTGAGTATGAAAAAATGCTGAAAAAAGTTTGCGAGAAAACAAGGTTTAAAGTTGGGCGTGCCTGGTAATAAACATGCCCTGTCGATTTATAACTTCAGTTAATTAGTAGTTTAAATGCGCCATGTGAAAAAACGATATGTTTATTGAATATTTAGAAATCATATTAATTTATTACAAAAAATAATTTTTTTAATTTTTCACAATTTTTGGTCAAATTTCACAGATAGTAAATCTGTGAGATTTGACCAAACCTTACCTTAAGTTCCAACATGGGAAAGCTGTTACCTGTTCACAAACCCAGGAGCAAAAACGCCAATAGACTTCTCATATTTCTTTTGTACTTTTGCGGGAGGAATTCCCAACTTAATCCCCATTTAAAATAATATGTACCGCGTATATGTCTCATATCCCATGTTTTTTTTCGGAGGTTTTCCCGGGACGCTAGGCGAATGCTGGGAAGGTTCATTAAGCCCCCGAATTTCTTGTCCCTCCATTTCACCTCCATTCTCATTTCACTTCACCTTTCATCCGCTTGGTCTCTTTCAGGGTCGCAAGTGTCGGCGGGAGGTCTAGGTGTGCATTGCAGGGGAAAGGACGCTCTATTGAAACCTTCGTCCCCGGAATGCGCCGGGTTCCGACCCCTCCCGGAGTTGGTAAGTTCACAGGGGAGAGGGGAGTCGGCTGCACCGGTGCCCATTCTGGGAGCTTATATCTGTAAATGTTAGGCACCCTGCTCTCTGCCTGTCGTGCTCGCTCGTCCGGCTTCTCTCTGTCTCCTCTCGCCTCATTCCTCCCTCCCGAGGGCGCTCCATTAGGGGCATAGGTACAAAAGATCTATGCGGGACGTGCTAATCTGCGTTGAATCCTAATATGTCTCATTGTTTTTAACCCTATGGAATAATTATGTTTACATACTACTTTTACAAACACCCACTGCTCAGTACCTACTGGGGAAAACATAAATGAAGTTGAATTTTATTTATGGACGCTCTTTAACTGCTGTGGTCCTTAGCGTTCCATTCTATATTGGCCGTGAAAGACAGGTAATTTTGCTCAGAGGCCTCTTAATCAGGCTTGAGGTTCTTTTACGTGACGTAAATCTACGAGACGGGACCACCGGCTTTACTTCCCTTCCGAAGGAAGCCATGCTAAGGATTTTTACATCCGAAGAAATCCATCGCCCTGCGCCGGGTTCAACCCTCGACCTTGTCAACCAGAGGCTAGCATGGTAACCACTATATCCCAGAGGACGACACCTACAAGGGATACACACACACACACACACACACACACACACACACACACACACACACACACACTTTTGTTGCAGTTGGAACTTCCTTGGTGAAATAATTACTTCATGGGCTGTATTATGAAAGTAAAGAATTTGTAATTACTAAAATTAATGGTTTTGTTTTGAAACAAATACATCATGTGAAATGATGAATCTAAAATTCACTCAAGGACATAAACCTTTTCCCACTTCCCCATTCTCATATAAGCACAACCGAACTGCTACACTGCTTAGTGCAGTAGGAAGAAAGCAAGTCGGACTAGCCATAGCTTGTCCGGGTAGGACTTTGCTTCATTTGAATGGGAGTGAAGCAGTCTGCCTAAATTGAGCTAACGTCCCACTGGATTATTTGTCTACACTCCAGGAAGACTGGGCAAGTAGGTGGTATTGTGCACCTCTAGATTACACACATGATTGAATATTTTTAGATTTTTCTTATCAGGCTGCTTTTGGTAGAGCCAAAAGAACAATGCAAGTGAGTGACTTCTTTAAAAGATAATTATAAGATAAAAAATATGCTACTTTTTATGTGTGATTTTTCCTACATACTGTTTTATTTTAAAAATATACAATCGAGCAAAAATATTGTGAATTTTTGCTTTTCCTCTTCAGTTTTCCCTTGCACGTAGCGCTTCAATTAAGACGTGTAAATTAGCCTTTTCTCTCTCCCGAACCTTACTGACGCGTCGAACACAGGACTTGTCTTTTAAACTCATGTAAACAGAACTCGCTGAGTGAATAGTAGACATTACTGGATTGAAAATCTTTAACAAGCTTGCTCGCTGTCTGGTGAGCCTAGATGCATTTACTACGGCCATCAATTACTTCTATATCAGCTTGAACCCTCGAGAAGGTTCAATACACGAGGAGGGAGGTGTAGAAGCAGCTTTTAGCGTTCCGATAAGAGTTCCGGATAGTTCGAGAGCTAAGAGCGCCTCAACCTTCTCTCTCTCTCTCTCTCTCTCTCTCTCTCTCTCTCTCTTTCTCTCCCCCAAACCACGGTGCGGAAAGCGGCTAAGACACAGTGTTTTACGCAATCTTGGAATAAAAAATCCTGCTTCATTAACAAAATCCGAGAAAGAAGATTTGCTGCTTCGGGGTGAAGTTATGTGCAGGAAGAAATATTTAGGTCTCTAATATTCTGATAAGTAATACGTAAAATAAAATAGTATACTACTTGCCTTCATGGTTCTGTCAGGCCTCAACTAAGTCTCGGTATTTCCAGATGCAAAAAATGACCGTGTTAAATTAACTTTGCCCTGAGTGAAGACACGTTCGTTGATTTGGAGGCACGTAATGGAAGGTAATTCCCGTTGGACACGCAGAACTTGTTTATTCAGGGTACACTCTACAATGGAATGCCACGCGCATTGTGCTGCTAATTCCTGCCACGGGGATTATATTGTTTTGTCGTTACGGCGAGTTTAGTAATGGAAATGCCATTACAGGGCGGAGAAATCTGGCAAATTGAATAGCGATGCAAGTTTTGAAACGGGCGGTATTTGAGAGAGTTAAGCCACTGGCTGAAGGGATATCGAAGATCAGCTGTGCAACTCCCATAGTGAAGCGTTAGAGCTCCGAATCGACTGCACAGCTCTGTGACGTTTCGTAAACTCGAGAGCGGCTTCTGTCATTTCATAACCAAGCTTATATTGCAGCTGCAGTTGATTTTATCTTAATGTAACCACATTCTCAATACGAAACATAAGTGATTTTGGTTTCTAAGTGTATATTGTAATTCATATTTATGTGGCATTCTAGATAATAATGAAAATGTTTACTTGCTGTTTAATGGTTTTATGAAGTACTTTCTTAACTCGAATGGTAATCTTCTATAAAGGCCATTAAGTTTGTTTTATAGTTTAGTAATATTAGACAAATCAGTCATGCAGGAAACATTACGGATTTATATCATTATTGCGAACCAGAAAATATATAATTATAAAAGACCTGATATATTACATTCAGACGGATTTCTCTACCGACTATCGTTCATTTTTTATACATTTTCCACCCACATCTTTAAAAAGTTTATTTTTCTATTAACCCAATATTAATCGACATAAACGTTTACATAAATAATTTCATTACCCATTTCGTTGCAGGTGCAAGGAGGCTGAAGCGATAGTCAAAGTTTTAAAACGGACCTCTAAACCTATGGTGGCTTTGAAATTCCATGCGAGAAACCAAAACGTGATAGTACGTCAAAAATATGAAGTATTATTGGAAAATTCAGACTAATAGCAACAAACATCTCGGAAATGGTTAATGCCACACAAATTGCCAAAAATTGTATATTTTAAAGAGATGTAAATTGTTCACGTAGTAAAATTTTGCTTATTATGTTTTACCGGTTAAACCAAATTATACAAAACTTATTTCGAATAAATAATAAATATATCACAAAATTCATTAGCCATACAAATATTTTAAACATATGTTATTTAAATTAAAATTTAATTATAAATTTTTAGCCAATTTTGAGAAACAAAACAAGGAAAATTTTCCATGTAAAGGATAATTTGAGGTGTGGAAATATTCTTGACATTTCGTCTTTGAGTTGTGCTGTACACATACATACATACATACATACATACATACATACATACATACATACATACATACATACATACATACATACATACATACATGCATACATACATGCATACATACATACATACATACAGACAGACAGACAGACATGACCTTTAAAACGCGAATTTCCGATCAAATTTGTATATCGAATTTTTGGTTGCAGTACAACACTTCCACTACCTGCTATAAATAGGTAATAGAGAATGTAAAAGAAAACTTCCCATAAGGGTAGGCTGTACCATTTTTGGTTATTAATACATAGAATTTGATCCATGGAATGTTTGTCCCCCTGTTTTCTCCTTCAATTGGTTAAAACACCATTTTAGTTCATTAAACATATACCGCGCACAGCCACAACCACAGCCACAAATATGGACAAGGCACATCGGCTTAAATAAAGCAAGTTTATTTATTACGTCATGGTATCTTTTCTATTCTATTTTAACCCCATCCCGCGATGTTTCGTGTTGGCCCTCCTTTTCCATGTCACATGTCACTCTTACAGTAGTTTTGTTTGTCCGATTCATTTCTCGTTAAAGCGCATAATAAACAACGTTTTAGGCAGTATAATTAGCACACAGTTCTAATAGCGTGTTTTTATTCACATTTAGTTATAACTTGTTATATTACCTGTGATAAGGGAGTAAATCAAAGGCACTGGTCAGTGAAGCAAAAGAAATCCTGTGAAAAGTTTTCAAAGGCTGCTGAAAAATTCGTATACGAATAAAATCGTACAATGGGAAAGTCTGATTTCAGAAATCGCAGGCTAACAGCATTTTACATGGCCGTCAGAAGTAATGTCACGTTGATTTCGTCGGCCAACAATGAATTTTAGTCGGCTTGGAAATTAAACTATAAAGGTATTCATAATTAATGTACGTTTCTTTAGTATGAATGTTCTGAGAGTGACGAATTTCCCCATATATTACTTCTGCCATGATAAAACAGTGGATTTATTCTCCTAATGTCTATCAAAAAAATACAAGATAAGAATCTAATTATCATACATTAACTTCAATAGAAGATAGGTACTTCCATAACTGCTTTTTCTAATAATTAGTAACTTTTGGGGTTTCTGAACGAGTATTACAATGGTTATACGATGGCTGTCCCAGAAGTACCCGATCTAGCAAAGAAAACACAAAAATTTTGGGAAAATTTATTTCTCTACATAGTCTCCTTTCAGCTCCGTACACTTTTCCCAGCGATGTACAAAAGCTTCTCTACTCTGTTTATTGTGAGAACCGTCGAGTTCTGCAAAATCTCCATCAACTGCAGACTCCACCTCTTCATTCTTAGCAAATCTGTTACCATCAAGCCATTTCTTCAACTTTGGAAACGGAAAATAATCAGAGGGGGCTAAATCTGGTAAATAGAGTGCATGGGAAAGCACTTTTAACTTTAACTCATTTATTTTGGCCATGGCGATAATGGATGTGTGAACTGGTGCATTGTCTTGATGAAACAGAACTTTCTTTTTTGTTAAATGCGGCCGTTTCTGCTTGATTTCATCATTCACACGCTGCAATAAGTTTGCATAATACTCGCCATTGATTGCTTTTCCTTTCTGAAGATAATCAATGAAAACTATTCCACGCGCATCCCAAAAAACTGACGCCATGACCTTGCCTGCAGGTGAAACTGTCTTCGCCTTCTTTGGAGCCGATTCTCCCCTTTCAATCCTATTCCTTCGTCTCAGGTGTGAAGTGATGGACCCATATTTCATCCATGGTTATGAATCGACGCAAAAACTCGCCTTTATTGCAGCGAAAGATCGACTGAAACATCCTCACGACGATGCTTTTGTTCCATTGTGAGTAAACACGGCACCCAGCTTGCGCACAGCTTTCTTATGTCTAAATTTTCAGTCAGTGTGCGATGTACAGCACTTTTTGAAATGCCTACGATGTCTGCTAGCTCGCGCACTTTCGGTCGACGATCATCCAATACCATTTTATGGATTTTCTTCACAATTTCTGTCGTGGTCTTCTCATTTGGTCGACCATTGCGATGTTCGTGTTGGCAGCTCGTACGGCCTCGCTTAAACTCTGTCACCAATATTTTACCATTATAAACGAAGGAGCAGACTCCCCCAGAGTAGAATCTAGCCCAGCTTTAATATTAGTTGGACTAAGACCTTTCAAATGAAAGTATTACACCACATAACGATGGCCAGTTTTATCCAGGTTTACAGATTCGCTGAGAGAGTTCACTATTGATGGCTGACGTACATTTAATAACAACATAGCATCGCCAAACTTCAAACTTAAGCTTTATAAGGGTGGTACTTTCTACCATAGTAATTTGTTCGAAACAACAACCATTATTTATACGTCAGGTCGGGTACTTCTGGAACTGCCCCCATATATATATATATATATATATATATATATATATAAGTACTCTTAAGGAGAACTCTGATTGGATATGGTAAAAATTTCAAGACAAATCTGGTTTACTCCGTTTTTGGTCTACTCCTGACAGAACTGAATTTACTGAATTTAGTCAAGTTTAGCGAAGTATGTTTAAAATTCTCACACATTTTAAGGTGAAATTAAATGTCAAAAATTGCCAAAATGTTTAGTTTTTTTTTGCAATGTTAGTGATTGGAATGTTTCTTTAATTTTATATGCATTTTATCATTGTAGGCACAATACGTATATTTTAAATCAATTTTTAAGAATACCATAGCATTTGTCATGTTGTATTGTGAATTCTGCACCACTATACAGAAAAACATCATAACTCTTACATACTTCCAACTAGAGAGGAAAACTTTAGTCCATCTTTTGGTACTACTGTTAAGTATGGGAGCTTCTGTGTGCTCAAGCCATTTGGGTTCCTTCACGAGTTTGTTTTCTCCATCTTCACTTTAAACGGCATTTTCTCTGCATGACATTTTATGCATAAATGATCCTTTTTTCTCTCAGAAATTGTTGAAGATAGCCAAATCAAATTTTAGGGTGATAAAAGAAACCTCTAAGTGCTGTTGGTGTTAGTAGCATGGTTAGTTAATTAAAAATAATTTCTGATAAATGTTAATCAAAATATGGTATAAGTGAGAAAATAATCCAAATCCCTAATAAACAAACTTATTGTATAAAAGTAAATCAGTGAGTATAGAAGCCATGCATATACATCCTGTAAAGCATCAATCGATATTTTTTCATAGTTTCCGAGACAATTGGTCAGGATCTTAGTATAATTAACAATGGCGGAATAGGGCTTTTAATTTCCCCTTAAAACGCAAAAGCTTTTTGTAGATAATGTTCTTCTTTACTCCTTAATTAAAAAGGAAAAACGTGACATAACACTTTCATTCTAATATAATTGAAATTTGATTAAGGAAATCATTAGCTGCAGTCCCTTCATTTACAGCAGGTATAAAACTGTGGTTTGCGCCGCAATTTCTGAGCATTGGCCATAAAATACTCCGGGGTGATAAAATAAAAAAAGCTTGCTTGATTTAATCATCCTGAGCACCATCAGCTTTAACTCCAATTCTTGGCGCTGAGGTCCTCACGCTGCGTCACGCTTGACAGACTCAATCCCCCATTAGTGCGTGACACAATACATGGATGCTCGTTTATACTCCTTCCATTTGACACACAGCGAGTGCAAGATTCGCTTTACAGCTGTGCATACTACTTGCTAGGGTGCTTCAATACATGAACTAAATGTCTGGATGCCGTATTTATATACATATTATTCACCGCTAGTGCGTATTCCGGTGATGCACTTTAGCGATATGATTTTATTGGTTTATTTGTAAACCGCAATATCTGAATTGGGATAATTTGGGTATGCAATGTTACAAATTGTAAGATACGTTATAAATATTCCTGCTCAATTTGAAAAGAAACCTATATAAATATGTCTGTTCTGAGGTTGCAAAGAGGTGAAGTGTATGCAAGACCTTGTCATGTTTCATATTGTAACAGTTGTTACGTAACGTTAGGTGTCATTCACTGTTGTAGCACAAGGGTAATGCTTACGTTGCTGTCGTTTGCGTCGGACTAACTCGTCTCACGGGCAACACCTTCATTGTCCTTTACCGCTACAGTTTATTTATTTGCTGGAATCCAGTGAAACAAAGTACTTTACATAAGTGCGAAGGCTTTCACCGCCGGAGTTAATCGATAAAATATTAAAATCTTCCGCGCTGTAAGGCCGTGGTCTAAGAGTAAAATTACTAGTACCCGACGTTTCGGTCAACTCTTTGGTTGCCATCTTCAAGAGTGTAACACCCAGAACAGCTTGATAACGACTGCCAACTAGGCTTTTTTTTGGGGGGGGGGGTTCTTAGGAGATGGTAGGGAAGGATCGAATGTAGGAAGTAGCGGGGTCCCGCGGATGCATCTCCGTTAGTTATGGTGTTGGGTTGCTGCTTCGGAAGGCAAGACATTGCCGAGGTCCTGACTGGAGCCTGGGGAATAGGAAGGAATATATTTATTGAAAAATCATAAATAATGCGCACCAAAGTGCTTGGGAGTGGTCTCAAAAGACGCCACGATTATTAAGTGTTAACCGTCCTGGTGTCTTGGCGCACCAGTCGACCAAAAGGAATCGACGGAAAGACTCCAGCTATGTTGTCGCTCAGCTTGAGCCTGGTGAGCAAGGCTGGTGAGTTCCGCCAGTCTTTGGTGGTAAGGCGGTTGAGGCCGTGGCGGTGCGGTGTGTTGCGTTGTAGAGGCGCTGATGTGATCGTTTGTTGCGGCAATGAAGTTAGAAGTGCGATTTGCGTAATAGGTACTGGGAGTGATGACTGCAGGCGTAGTTGTGCGACGTAATGGTGGAAGCCGTTGCCTCGCGGGTAGTTGTGGAGTGGCGGCGTGGTGGTGTCCGAGGATGCGTCAGTGGTTTCCTGGGCACCTTTTTGGGATGTTCCTGGAGTAGGGGATGAAGACTCTGGAGAGGCTGGTAAAATGCCGGACTCGGCGTCGTCCATTTCAGGAGGTAACGGAGTGAGTCGAAGTTCTGATTCGGTTTATGCGGTGGTTGGAGGTGCTTCTGTGTTTGTGTCCCGATGTGCGGTGTGCCCAAGAAGGCCATCCTCCATAGATCGGAGGGAAGTGATGTCGGTCCGGCGAAATCTTTGGAACTGGAAGGCCACCTTGGGAGGTGCCGAATTGTGGTGCGGTGCTTGGCCTCCATTGCCGCAAGGCGCGCATTGGATGCCCGTTGCAGCACCTCAAGGCGAAGGTCGAGGTCTCGCAGGGTGTGCTGGATACTCTCAACGGCGTGCTGGAGGTCCTAGTGTCATTGAAGTGCGTGAAGGCCCTTGGTGATGCGGTGTGTTTGCGTTGGTATGTTCTGTGTTGGTGTGATCTGCGTAGTTGTGTTGTGGGTTGGTCGACGCTGTTGGAGTTGGAGGTCTGTATAAAGGTACTGGTGGCGATGTGTGTTAGTGGCGAGGTGGCCGTGCTCTTGGATAGAGCGGGCAAGAAGCCTGGCCCGTGAAGTGGCCATCACCACCGCAAGTAGCGCAGTAGTGGTGACGAGATGCCAGGTTATGCCCGGTGCAGGTAGCGGTGAGTGAGGGCAAGCCGCAGTAGTGACACCGTGGTTGCGCCGTGCAGGTGGCCGCTACATGACCGTATTGGCAACAGCGGCGGCAAGGGATGTGTCGGTCAGTGCGGCTAGCCTCGATGCGGTGTGACTGGCGTAGAAGTGCTAGGCCAGTCGTGATGGTTGCGGTGTGGTGCGCACCATCCATGAAGGTAAGGCGCAGCAACGGTGTTGGTCCTCTACCAGACGAGATCCGGGAGACGCGGAACGCCAGAGCGTCTGAGCGGCCTCCATGACAATCTGCTCCGGCAAGAGGCGGTGAACACCACAGACCACAGCGCTAAAAGCACCAAAACGGTCCGTGGTATCATCCGGTGGCGAGGCAACAGCCTAGGCATTTGACTGCCGGTGCTGCGGCGAACGATGTGAAGCTTCATGTGCAGTGTGTGTACTCGGCGGCGGTGAGGTGCTGACTGGTGTGATCAGCTCCGGTGGCGGCGGTGTGGTGCTGACTGGTGGGATCAGCTCCAGTGGCGGCGGTGTGATGCTGACTGGTGAGATCAGCTCCGGTGGCGGCGGTATGATGCGACTGCGGTGGTACCCGGGGCGGCAGCGGTGTCAGCAGCAGTAGCTGCGATGGCTTGCGCCGGCTCCGGCGGCGGAGTGTAGTCGGCAGCTGTGGTGGACGACACCGGCGAAGCAGCAGCGGCGAGGCGGTGTTTCTTTTTCCTTCCCATGTTACCTCGGAGTCCGGCGTGCGTAGGCCAACTAGGCAACAGATGTTCTGCAATTTATAGCTCACGCCAAGGTCAAAACTGCCGCATGATTGGTGGGTCTGCAGTGGCGTGCCATCGCTGGTATCCACGTGCGATTGAGCTTTAATTTTTCTTCCTTTTATTAAAGCTGTTGGAGTGTTTATACCTTTTCAATTGCTTCTCTATGAAGTCTAGCGTGATAATATTTTGTTGAAGCTAGTACTTGCGTGTCTTCATATAGGATACGATGACCCATAGTAACAAAGTGTTCAGCGACTGCAGACCTATCTGATTGTGCAAGGCGACAATGTCGTTTATGCTCTCTTATTTGGGTATTTATACTACGTTTTGTTGTTCTGCAAACAGAGCCGCATGTGCAAGGTATTCTGTACAGGGTGAATCACCTAAAACTTGCGCCGAAAATATTTCGGAAATGGAAAGTGCTATTGATGTACAGCTTTCACAGCATTGATTGGTAGTCAGGGACTCGTACATTTAACCTATAAACAGATTTTAATAATACTGAGAAAGTGTATTTTTTGAGCAAACATACACTTTTTAAATGGAACAATGCCTAGTTACACATCAACAGAATAAAGATAGGGTAAATTAGAATGTCAATGATCTTTGTTGCAGGATTCTAGTGCATGTGGTTATGCTAAAAACGTCAGAGACCGCATTGGAAAAATACTTAAAAAGCACAAAATAAATACAATGTATAAACTAACCGGAAAAATACAACAAACTTTAAAATCCTCCAAAGATAAGAGAGACCCCTTATGTGCTCCAGGTGTATATAGAATACCTTGTACATGCGGCTCGGTTTTCAGAACGACAAAACGTAGTATAAAACCCCAATAAACGACATCGTCGCCTTGCACAATCAGACAGGTCTGCAGTCGCTGAACACTTTGTTACTATGGGCCATCGTATCCTATATGAAGATACGCAAGTACTAGCTTCAACAAAATATTATCACGCTAGACTTCATAGAGAAGCAATTGAAAATTTATAAACACTCCAACAACTTTAATAAAAGGAAGAAAAATTCAAGCTCAATCGCACGTGAATACCAGTGATGGCACGCGACTGCAGACCCACAAATCATTCGGCAGTTTTGACTTTGGTGTGAGCTATGAATTTCGGAACATATCTTGCCTAGTTAGCAGTCGTTATCAAGCTGTCCTGGGTGTTACACTCTTGAAGATGACAACCAAAGATTTGACCGAAACGTCGGGTGTTAGTAATTTTACCCTTAGACCACGGCCTTCCAGCCCGGAAGATTTTAATATTTTATCAAAGTGTTTTACGTCAAGCCAAACTGTCGCTTGAATAAGCGGTACCTATTACGCACGTTACTTTCAGCAATTGATATAACTTACTAGATGATTCAAGAGTACTTAAACCGATACAAATTACATCGTAGGGATATCTCAGCTGAAGAATATGGACACTGAGCGCTAACGAGCAGAATGAGCGAGTCAAATGTGCTGAATACGTGAGAAGTGCAGAGAGTACCAACTGAATTCTGAGTAAATGAGTGAGGCGCGTCGACACACCCCTTTTTATTTCAATTGAGCTCCGTCTCCCGGTTTAAGACTTTCTGCCTTAAGACTGACACTATTCTTTCCGCCATTGCCTACATGTTGCTACAACTACCTGCAATGGCTGGATAATTCTCAGAACTCTAAAATCAGTCTGAATCTATCTAGAATTTACCTACTCAAAACACGTTACCGAGAACACCCGCTATAGTTAGCTGACCTAGGCTTGAGCAACTAATTGCTTCCTGACTACCAAAACTGTAATCTTTCATTCTTTTCTAGTTCAAGTTATTATACAAAATATTACATGAAGTTTAAAATATAGCATTGTTATATAAATATTTGTATCACTGTAGTAATATAATGTATTACCATTAACATTAAACATTCCCTTTCCTATTACCATTATTGTTCTATGTTGCTATTACTTATGAATCATTTGCATGCATTTTTAGTTTATTTGTGATTGAATATTGATTACTAGAGAGTCTAGTAAAACTGTATCATATAAAACATGTTATTTATCTTACTTCAATTAAAACGTCTATCTAAGTAAACCCAAGAGCAGGATCATATGATATTTGTTAATAGCTTCTAACAGCTTAGGCGTGATACCTGTTTAATGTTACAAGGCACTATACCAGCGTGTCTTTCTCGTAACCTCCTGTAGGAGGCACTAATGAAGACGTTTCTTTAATACTTTTAAAGTTATTACAGGTAGTATTTACTGTACGCTGCCAGGTGTTAACACAGGCTATCTTGACAACTCTTGCTGTGTTGACAATATCCAGCATCAACTTCACCCCACACCTCCGGAGGGAAAGCAAGCTATTTCCATGCGATTCGTTTCTTGATGCAACATTGAAGGGTTTGCGGTGCACTTGAACAGGAAAATCGCGTGTGGTATTACACTCCAGTCCTCAACCTCTTGCAAGGTCCATCATGGTATTGCTGCCATATATATGGCGTGTAACTTTCACTGACTCTAGGGTTAAATGTCATGGCTCACTGCTCTGCTACTGCACGTTGCTGTAACCTTGATACTGAAAGAATAATATTCCGTGTACCAACAAGAGCTAATAACATATTTAATTAATCTTACATTTTAATACACTTAATTTCAGTTCAGATTATTCTGATTAAGTAATTATTAATGTTATCTGCAAACTATTGACCCTTAAATGTCTAACGTTGAGCCAGTATTTCTAACACTGAAATTATATGAGTCTAATTATATAATATAAAAATTTAATAACAGCCAGCCTTAAAGCAATATGTGTATAATAATATATAAAATGTGTATTACAGTCATTGTAATATGTTTATTTTATTATTTATATGTATAAAAATGATATGTGAATGTATTACGAAGATCAACAATGTAGGAGCTGTGAGAATAGAAGCAAACTGCCTTCCGTTGCAAACAGAATTACAAAGTAGAAGCCGAAAAGTTGCTAACAATGAGGTAACCTTGAGACAACAATAAGTTAGAAAGTTTAAAAAGGCTACTAATAGTCCTTGGAACAATAATAATGTAATATTTAAAACAGTTTATAAATAGCCAATCAAAAAATAGAGAAGCTTAAAGCTAAATAAAGGTATTCTATTGGAGTAGGCTTAGCCAATCAGATACTTAAAATAGAGTAAATGTACAAATTTAAGCGGTAGGCCCTACAAGATTGCGTACGGGTTCAGTGTGTGAACATGAAAATTTATTGCGGTGAGAAAATATAAAGTTTATCTGTTAAAAGTGCAAATAACAATAATCTCACAGCTCTATAGTGGGATATATCAGTGAAGTATTATTTAATCCTGTTAAGGATTAATAAACAAAGTACAATACAATTATAATTTGTGTAAGCCTTCATTCTTTAGTCATACCAGCCCTGCTAAGAGATGCGTGCTTTAAAAGAATACTAATAATGCAGCCGAGGTATACAACTATAATATTTAAATAAACATTAAAATAAAAAGTTGGTTCTTAAAGGTGGGGCGAAGGCCACCGGAAACTTAGTACCTACGTGGGGCGAACACTCCTAGAAACAATCTCCCGCAAAATTGGCATCCATTACGTGCGTGGTCTAAAACAGCTTCAAATTTAGTGCCTAAACGTGATGCAACCGCAACGACAATCAAACCCCTTCAACGTCACAAATCCACATCACACCAATTAAGTTTCTTTAAGCGTAATTATATACTATGGAGTCAAGTTGACAACTGATACGTGTTTTGTACATGAAGAAGAACCACATAAGTTCTCTGTTGATAAGAAAACGATAGAGCAATACATATGGACAAACCTTCTGAAAGTAAGAACGCAAGAGTAGGAATGAAATGGGGGAGAGAGGGCTACAAAACCTGCAGCCGAGGGTTTATCTAAACTATACAGTCGGTCATTCAGATTCGGTAAATGAATTAAGATAACGATCTTAAGAGATGAAATAATAAAATAATCCAATGTGTCATATTCACATGACTTTCTCTACCCTCTATCGTTTATTAGTTGGCATACAAATTAATATTACTAAGGCTTATTCTTCTATCTACTACATTATAATTTAAATAAACCTTTGCAGAAATAGCTGCATTACACATTTCGTTATAGATACAAAGAGAACAGCGATAGTCAAATGTTTAAGAACTGTACGGTATATGCTGGCCTTAAAATTGCATACTGTTTCCATGGAATCGCGAGAAACAACCGAATGTTGATAGGACTTTAAGAGAATGACCAAGAAATGAACGATTCGAACCTTTAGTAACGGATATCTCAGAAATGGCTTATGCCACAAAAAGCTTGTTTTAAATAAATTGTGTGTTTTAAAGAGATCTACATTTTTTTGGAGTGCGTTTTCGTCTATCGCTTAACGTTTATCAGTTAAACAAAATTATACAAAATTCCTTCCGAATGAAGAGGACTTTACAAGGTATTCCCAGAAAATTCAAGCTATACATTTTATTTGTCATGTAAATATATTTAATGCGTGGTATTTTAATCAAAATCGTTAGAGCCATTTTTTAGAAAATCAAAACTTTCGAAAAATGTTCCACGTGAAGGGTAATTTGGGGTTGAGGAATTTTCTTGAAAATCGTGTCGTATCTTTGGAAGGTACTAAACCTGAATACCAAGTATGGTATTTATCCAACGTTTCGCTTTTGAGTTGAGCTGTTCACACGATCCTTTTTCTAAAAATGATTTTTTTTTGGATTCAGAGGTGTTCGAAACATGTATTCCGGTGCAATTTCGGTATCGAATCTTTGGCTGAAATCAGTACCTTCTCTCCCTACTATGTACGTGGTATAGAAAGTACAAAGTTAAGATTATTATTCTAATACAACTAATTTCACCAAACTCACTTAACCCTTCTAGTACCGTGTATGACACTTCCCAATATTAAGCTCATGATCTGTGTTTTGGTTTTAGCAAACTTAATTAAGGCATTAAGGGGTTAATGTCTAAATTATAACTTCTAAACAGCCTTTCGCGAATCCTTTAGAAATGAATATGACAGCGTAGATGTTATATCGATTTGTCATATTTTCTCTACGTAATTGTCGTGATTTTTATATTTTTCTCAAGCACTTTCATATATGAACAACATTTTCTTCATTTTTTTCTCAAAAATAAGAGTTTAATAAGCCCAACTCGTTATGATTTCGAATATTGAAAGTCAATTGCTGTGTTGTTTATCTACAAATATACGAACTTTTTTTTAGACTTAATTGGCTTTTTTTCTGGTATAGATCACCATTCTGTGCTCTAAATAACTCCTCCCTCCTAATGGGAGAGCACAGACAGAATTAAGAAGAGAAAGGAGTAAAGTAAAGGTAATGTTGAGAATTTTAAAATATTGGTTTAGGTTAAAGAGTTTAGATGAGTAAAGGATTTTGAAACGATGTCATATCCTAGGAGAACTTAGGTATTCAGCGTAGCTCTTGGATTAGCACAATTAAAATTATTTTGGACAAAAAGCTCTGAGGATGTAGACAATTAAAAGAAAGCAGATTTTGGATAGAAATTAAGAACTGATGATACTGAAATTCAGGAAACACTTTGTAGTTCTAAAAGCAACTGCACATTTACAGAAAAGTTAGAAGGAAGAAGGGCAAATTATATGAAAAGAAGAAGATAAAACGACTAGGGAAGGAGTTTCATGAGCTAGAACAGAGGTGGTAAAGTTGAAAGGTTGAGGGAGAAGAGATTTAGATAAATTTCCAATACGTGGAATGAAATATAATTATTGACTTGGGAGATGTTTATTAGCCCCACGTATGGACGCCAATTTGAAGTTGATAATTATTATCCCCACGCTTTGGGCGTCAATTTGAAGTAGGTTGTATTGAAGGAGTTGTATTATATTTCAACTGTTGGGGAGCCGAACTTGAAGTAGTTTGCAACCGCACGTATAGTAAACAGTTTCCGGTAGCATTCGCCCTAAATGTACTTTCAGGTGGCCTTTGCCCCAAGTTTAAAAAAAGATTAACTTTCACTGTTTCTTTAAGTATTAAATATTTATGTTTGCCTCGGCTGCGTCAGTATTATTATTAGAGACACGTTTCTCTTAGCAGGGTTGTGGTGCAACTCAGAATGTAGGTTTACAAAGATTATAAGTTTACTTCACTCCTTTTATTACCGCTTGAAACGATTTAAATAACACTTCACTGATAGAGAGAGAGAGAGAGAGAGAGCTGCGAGATATTTTTATTAAATACTTGCACTTTTTAACATGTAAACTTATTTTTTGTCTCACACGAATATGTATTAAATCTCTCGAGGACGCATCTTGCATCCGGTTACAATCACTGTCTGCAGGCAACTGAACTCTAAATTTGTAAAATTTTCTCCTTTTCAGTTTCTGATTGGCTAATCCTTCTCCAATGGAATACCTTCATTTAACTAAAGCTCTTTCTGGTTGTTGATTGGCTATTTTATAAACGGTCACTAAAATTACTTTATTGCTTCCAAGAATCAGATTTAGTATTGTTAAACTCTCAAACTGATTATTGCCTCTAGGTTACCTCATTCTTACCTCTTTGTTAGCAACTTGTGACCTATTTCTCACAGCTCCTACATTATTAAATTACGTAATACATCCATATAACATTATTGAACATGTATACAATAGTATACAATAATATAAACATATATATTGTCTGTAATATACACCTTTTATATATCGTTACATACACATATTGCTTTAAGGTGGGCTGTTATTGAATTTATATGTTATATAATTAGACTGAAATCATTTAAGTGTTAAAAATACTGCCTCAACTTGCGATTCTTGAATGTGAAGAAAATAAAATAGTGAGAGGAAAATTAAGATTGAGGAAATAGACTAACTCATCAATAGTTATAACGGAGAAAATTGTTAAAATTAAAATCAGATAAGGTTACTAAGCAGATTGGTAGCTACTATATGATAAATTAATCAACAGAAATGAAGAGATTCTCTGGAAAAAGATAGTGGGATAAATATTCTCTCTATGAATGGCTTCGGTAGCAAGATAACCGCAGTGTTAAAGCTCAATAGAGTGTCATCAAGTCGCAAGTGTGGGGTACAATATATTCAGTTAATAAGGTAAGATTAGGTTATTGTGACAAATGAAACATCGGTTCAACCTTAATGAGTTTATTTATTACGCGAGTCAAATTAAATTGAGCCTAAAATGACCATCTCAAGGTCCGTCAAATAAAACACGACTAATGGCATTTACTTTCCCACATAATATGAAGCAACTTTTCTTCAAGACATTTCTTTCTATAACGCTTAGTTTTGGAGATATTGTACAGTCTCAACTTAAATGGTCCACCTTGTATAGCGAATATGTATGCCCTCGCTCGTCTTTCTCTGCTCTTCTGCAGCTAATTTAGTACTTGAAAATTCCCGAGACACCTTTTGAATGTTTTTTTCACTTCAATGTTGGCAAAACGTCGTTTTTTACTGCAGTTTTATAGGCAGCTTGGCTTACAGACATTTAAAGCGCTATACGACATGCTTTCAAAGGTGGTAAAGCTAAAATAGCTACAAAGAACTAAAGTAGAAGGTTTGTAATGTTTAAGAGTACTAAAATCCATATGTTGGCAATTTTTGGTTTGTTTTCATAGATTGGTATCCTTAAACATTTTTATGAATACCATTTGAATAGGCTTGTTTCAAACATGTCACACAAATACTAATATTTCTTTACAAATTTAAAATTTCAGACATGGAAGGGTACTTCTGCTTTATGTTTATGGAGAAATACTATATAAAATCACGAACTGTCCAGTGATTCTCGAGGTTAACGTGTTAATATAGACAGATTACGGACACTTTCGGGTTTCTATACTTAATTTCGTTTTCTTCTCAAACAGTAATTCCTGCGCTCTAGTTCGAGGATTGTGAATGATATTTTTTTCACATGGATGGTGCACGGTTAGTAACTAAGTTAAAAAAAATATTAAATTTCAGGTAGAAATTCCAGGCAAAAGTGAATACAGAGTATTTCCCAAAAAGTGCAACTGGATATTACCGATGTATGATTCTCTTGGAGGTTTTTCCGTTTGGCAGAGATCAATGAAACAGCGACAAACTTCCACGCCAAAAAGCATCACTGAACATTTCATCCATTCATTATCTGTTTACCCTCCTCTTATGTAGGACTTACACCCCCCAGGACTTACAGGCGGGTGCCTGGGGTCAGAGGCCCGTCGAGAAGCAGACACTCATGGATCAGACAGAACATCCAGCATGGGTGATCAGCCCGATGCCTGGTATGGGATGAAGGAAGTAGATGAAACGAAATGTTGGTGAAATGGATGAAAGGAAAGGTGATGATGGAGCAGTTGGTGGAATGAATGGCGGGGGAAACCGGAGATCCCGGAGAAAACCCGCCCAGACGCCGCTTCGTCCACCACAAATCCCACATGCAGGTCCCTGGGATTGAACCCTGTCCGCCTCGGTGGGAGGCGAGCGGTCTAACCACTCAGCCACGGCGCCGCCCGCTGAACATTTGTTATCTGAAAAACTAATCTCCAAGATAAGAAGGTTAGTCCAATTTTTGTAGAGGCTTTCACGTGATTTACCATTCACAATGTGTGTGTGTGTGTTCTACAGCATAATTCCCAAACGAAGTGTGGGATAAAGCCCATATCATGCGTTAGTCAGACATTTAAGGATAACTACCAACTACAATCTCCTCAGTCAAAACAAACCTTTGCATATAAAATATTTCATAATTTTTTATTATCTAAAAATGGCTGATTTTGATGGTCTTTATTCGGGAGGCCCCGGGATCGATCCCCGGCACCGCCTACTCTGCCCATGGGTTTTTCTTGGTTTCTCCGGGTCGCCAGGCGAATGCTGAGGTGGTTCATCTTATACCACGACTCTCCTTCCTCTCATTTCCTGTACCCATCATCTTCCTTGTCATCTGTTTCAGGTTGTAGGACTAGACGACAGTGTTCGGCGGGTTGTGGCTAGCGGTGGCTTGCGCTCTGTAAAGGTTTTCTTCCCTGGCGTTCCTGGCGGCAGTTAGGTCTCTCCTCAGCGTGAGGTTCCGCCTCGGGTACCGTGGATGTTGGTGTCTTGTGGGCAGCGACCATGCGGCATCGGATGCGTTCTACCTGGAAACGTTAGAGTCTCCGACCATGTCGGTATCCGGATCTGGTTGCCCTTCGGGTCTTTCCCATTATCATTAGGGGTCACGTTGGAAGCACAATGGGCTGACTGGCCTGCGTGTGGTGCTCTGCCCCGGTAGCCCCTCCGTGATACGTACCTTTACCTTTTACCCTCTGATGCCTTCTGGAATTTATATAAGTTATTATCCATAATACTCGCTTATAGACAAAATTTCGGAATAGAAACCTGTAGAACACACACAAAACATACTGCTTGTGTCAAATAAAATCATTTGTATTCGCTGCTATACGTTTACATTTTCTCAAATTACTATGTGCATCATACATGGAATATATTTGAAAATGTATATATAACAACTTTGCTTTCTTCCTTCCTTTCTTTCTTTCTTTCTTTCTTTCTTTCTTTCTTTCTTTCTTTCTTTCTTTCTTTCTTTCTTTCTTTCTTTCTTTCTTTCTTTTCTCTCTCTCTCTCTCTATTTCTTTCTCATGCGAAACAATATCTATTCGTAATTAAAACAGTAAAGGTTTGTTTTCGTGTAGTGCAAATAAGCAATCCCATAGAGCGTATTTGAAAACATTTCCTGGCGAGCATTTATTGTGCTTTACGAAAAACTTATTGAAGGATCAATCATAAGTTTGTGAATAGTACAATACATACCGCATATCTTTGAATGTATATTGGGGAAAGAAAATCCTGAATGTTACCTACCATATTCTGATTTTTACTTTCTCTACTGCATACAGTAAGTAGGGGAAGTATTGTATTCCACCCAAAAATTTGATACCGAGATTTCACCGGAAATATATGTTTTGATACCCCCTGAATAAAAAAAAGCATTTTTGGAAACATGTCCGTGTGTGTGTCTATGTGTGTCTGTCTGTGAACAGCATAACTCAGAAACAAACAGTCGGATATAACAGTCGACACGAAGGTTTTCAAGAAAATCCCCCCACCCCAGATTACCATTTACATGGAACATTTTTCGAAAATTTTAATTTTCTCAAAAACGGCTCTAACGATTTTGATTAAAGTATCATATGTTTAAGATATTTTTATGACAAATGAAACGTATATCTCGAATTTTCTGGGAATGTCTCCAAAAGTATTCTTCATGGTGAACGACTTTTGCATAACTGGTAAACCATAAGAGATAGACAACATTTTACTGCACAAAAAATGTAGATCGGGTTAAAACACACAATTTATGTCATATCATTTTTTTTTGTTGAGTGAGCCATTTTCGAGATATTGCTTGTTATTCCCTTAAATTTTCCAATACTTATACTTTTTCTCAAATTCGTTATTCATTTTTTATGTCCTGTACATACAAAGAGAATGGAATGCGCCGCATAGCAACCAGATCTTAAAATATTTGACTATCGCTTAAATACTACCGTATTCCCCTTGCATCTACAAGAAAATTAGCAATTAGATTAACATCTCGATTAACACGAAGCATATGGAGAATAAGCGTTTGTAAAAATAGTTTGTACAAGAGTAGAAAAAGTCACGTGAGTGTAGCACATCAGACTTTTTAAACCAACATTGTTACTTGTGATTTTCATTTCATTCAGTTTATTTATTTGTTTTTTCTGTATTTTTACCTTGTTTGTTTTACTTAATCACATATTTATATGTGCTAATTCCGAACGGGATGGCCATAGTTTTTAAAATGTTGTTTTATACGACGAAGTTTGCAAAAAATTGTGTTTAAATAGATAATGGATTCCTAAAAGATTAATCTTTGTAATAGTAAGTGCTAATTATCACACAAATTTATTTTCGATGAAATAATACCCTCTATCTTTATTAGTAGGTATATAAGCTATTCATAATAAAGCTTATTTTTCTATCTACTACATTTTAATCCAAATAAATGTTTGCAGAAATAGCTGCATTACACATTTCGTTATAGATATAAAGGGAACAGCGATAGTAAAATGTTTAAGAACTGGACACTATACGCTGGCCTTAAAATACCATAGTTTCCATGCAATCCCAAGAAACAATTGAATGTTAACAGGACTTTAAGAGAATGACCAACTAATGAACAATTCAAACCATTAATAACCGATATATCAAAAATGGTTTATGCCACAAAAAACTTATTTGAAATAAATTGTGCGTTTTAAAGAGATCTACCTTTTTTGAGTAGTATGTTTTCCTCTATCGCTTAAAGTTTACAAGTTATGCAAGATTATACAAAATACCTTCCAAATGAAGAGGACTTCACAAAAAAAATTTAAGCTATATATTTTGTCATGTAAATATCTTTAATATAAGGTATTTTAATCAGACCATTTTTTAGATAATGTAAATTTTCAAAAAATGCTCCATGTAAAGGATAGTTGGGTGGGGGGATTTTATTGAAAATCATATCGATCTCTGAAAGATATTGAACTTAAATACCAATTTTGATACTTATCCGATTTTTCTTTTTTGGGTATTGCTTTTCGTAGTCACACACGTACCTTTTTCAAAAAAATACATTTTTGGATTCAGGGGCCTCAAAACGTATATTTCCGGTGAAATATGGGCAACAAATTTTTGATGTAGTGCCATACTTCCCCTACTTACGTAGTAGAGAAAGTAAAAATGTTCTTTTTTACTCAGGGAGCCTCAAAATATATATTTCCGGTGAAATCTCGATATCGAGTTTTTCAGTGGAATACTCTATCTACTCTGTACGGGTAGAGAAAGTAAACACGAATTCTTATTGTAAGCAATGTCCACTCTGCTCAACCATGGGAGTAAAGTGAATAATCTGCATTCTCTCATGAAACTCTTGATTTTTACTTTTTCTACTACGTATAGTAAGTAGGGGAAGTATTGCATTCCACCCAAAAATTCGATACCGAGATTTCACCGGAAATACATGTTTTGAGACCCCCTGAATCCAAAAAAAGCATTTTTGGAAACATGTCTGTGTGTGTGTCTGTGTGTCTGTGAACAGCATAACTCAAAAACGAACAGTCGGATAAACACCAAATTTGGTATTTAGGTTCAGTATCTTCCAGAGATGCGACACGAAGGTTTTCAAGAACCACCCCAGAGTACCCTTTACATGGAAGATTTTTCGAAAATTTTAATTTTCTCAAAAATGGTTCTAACGATTTTGATTAAAATATCATATGTTTAAGATAATGTCAAGAGAAATGAAATGTATATCTCGAATTTTCTGGCAATGTCTCCAAAAGTATTCTTCATTGTGAACGACTTTTGCATAACTGGTAAACCATAAGAGATAGACAAAATTTTACTACACAAAAAATGTAGATCGCGTTAAAATACACAATTTATGTCATATACATTTCTTTTGTTGAGTGAACCATTTTCGAGATATTGCTTGTTATTCCCTTAAATTTTATAATACTTATACTTTTTCTCAAATTCGTTATTCATTTTTTTATGTCCTGGACATGCAAAGAGAATGGAATGCGCCACATAGCAGCCAACGTTAAAATATTTGACTATCGCTTAAAACCTACCATATTCCCCTTGCATCTGCAAGAAAATTACCAATAAGATTGACATCTCGATATCTCGATTAACATGAAGTATATGGAGAATAGGCGTTTGTAAAAATAGATTGTACAAGAGTAGAGAAAGTCATGTGAGTGTAACACATCAGATTTTTTTTGTAGGGGCGGCCCTACACCCGCCGCCCCCGGTGACGATCATCCTCAGAGGCTACACCGTCTCCCCATGCTGTTAGTATCTAACATGCAGCTAGGGGGGTACTTTGTTAGTAGTGACGTGCTGGTGCGTGTAGGAAGAAGTGTGTTATATAATCGGGTTCCGCGGCAGCACCCCGGTTAGTAACGTTTAACTACTCATGCGAGCATGCAGTGCATGCAAGCGTGCCATGAAGTGATGGCGAGCCCTGACTGACCCTAGGTGGTTAGTACTGGTTAGGTTAGGGTGGCAATGATAGGAATGCGTTAAAGAGCTTCGGCTTAAAAGCTAAATGGGATGGCGCGGGTGTTAACATCATGCAGGTGATCGAAGTGAGACGTGTGGCGGGGTTTTACCTTTGGTTACCGTGATGCTGCTACAGTGTTGTTGTCGTGGTGGATGGCTTATAGGTGGTTCCTTTATGGGCTGACGCAGTGGCAGGGCCTCGATAAGACTGGGCTGTTACATATGACGTTGAAGCATCTAAAAATGTAAGGCAGTATTTACAGCAGTTTTCGTTTCGTTATTAATATTGATTATATCTTAATATATCGAAACAAGTGTGTGTGTGTGTGTGTGTGTGTGTGTGTGTGTGTGTGTGTAGGTTTCTACACCGTTGCACCGATTTCGACAAACTTGGTTCACCTAACCTTTGGTACAAGGCGAAAATTACTGTCTAGCTCAGAATTCGAAGTTCTGCCCCATTTCACACGTTCAATTATTTAATTTTATGTGATACCTACAAAAGTTCGCAAGACCATCTAGAACTTCCTCGTTGATAATCATAATGAACATTGCCAACATAAGAGTAATAATAACTTAGGGTTTACTTCCTCGCAAAATAACAAAGGAAAGCGTGTTCACATATTATTCGCTGATCTCCTCTCTGACATTGATCATGCGGTAATAACACAAATACTTAAGTAATTACAACAGCTATGTCACCTATGTCTATGCTTGCACAAGTGTAAAAGCGCTAGAATTCCTTGGTTGAAAAATTAGTAAAATTCGAACTGCATATTATTAGCCTGTGATAACACCAACGGCTTCAAACCAGACAAAATATCACCTATTCTTCTTTATCTTCGTATGATTATTTACGGTGTATTGATATAAAATAATACGTAAACACTCAACATAATCGCACTGACTATAAAGTCTCCATGCTACTCAAATATTGCTAACAAAAGTGTCATAAACAAATCGAAGTTAATATCTATACATTCTGCAATCATATTTTGATGTTAGGATATTCACTGTAGTTTCTCCTTTTTCTACTTTCTCTCCTTTGGATGTTAATTTTGGCCTTTCCTTTTTTTATAACTTTATTTAATGTCGCCTAACTACACAGGGTTTATAGCGACAACATAGACACAATATGAAATGTTAAAAAAATGGATTACTATAGTCCTACATAACAGTAATAAATATAGTTAAGTTGTAACAATATTTCTACACTAACAATAGTAACTGTTTTGCAGTGTTTATTAACAAAACTGTCTGGGAAACAACTTGAGTCAATTGGAGAATTCAATGTCCCACCGGCATGTTGTCATAGCAGCTCAATGGTTAGAGCAGCCGCACGGAGAGTGGGAAAACCGTGTTCAAATCCCGGCTTAAAAACCCCACTGAAGTATTTGCGATAGGTCGCCTCTGAGATTGTCATCTCAGAGTGAGATGCATTGGTGGTCTGTCTGGGAAACAACTTGAGTCATTGGGGAAATTCAATGTCCCACCGGCATGTTGCCACAGTAGTTCAATCGTTAGAGGAACCGCATGGAGAGCGGAAGATCCATGTTCAAATCCCGGCCGTGGCATTGAATTTTTCAGTTGAATCTATATTAAAAACTGTTACAAAACAAAACTGTTTATAATACAGACTTACAAGAACTTAAATAATGTTGATAATTTGGTCGGTTCGTCCATGCTGCCTGAAGATTTGAAGGAATTTAGTGGCTGATACTGTATTTGGAATAGTGGACGCATTCCGTTAATATATGTTTGACCGTCAGTCTTCTGTTACAGTGCTCACAAAATGGAGGTTCTTCTCTGATAAACACATAATCATGTGTTAATTTAGTGTGGCCAATTATTAATCTGGAGAGTAGCACTTGCAGCTGGCTGAGAATTTTGTATATTCTTGTAAACGATGTGTTAAGTTTTACTTCATGTAGTTTGTTAATGCAATTGCTTTCAAACCAGTTGTATATGTACTGTTGTAGCAGCTTCTTCTTAATATATAGTACAGCATCGTAATGCGGAATAGGAATAGGGGGATAAACTGATGGTTGTTTCGTTGCTTGTTTTGCAGCATCATCTGCTCTTTTATTCCTCTCTGTCCCTTGATGAGAAGGTATCCACATTAAAGTTACTTGTTTATTTTCAAGCACAATTTTGTTGTTTAAGTTTTGAATTGCACTAGTCCGTAGATTATCTGACGACATATTTTGAGGGGAAATTAAAGCACTGTAGGAATTTGCGTAAATTATATGTTTTCCGTTAGGTTTAATTGCTTCCATAGTGTTTTGAAAGAATTCCTTTCTTTTGTTTTGTCTTTCTTGGTTTTCTTAGTAGCGTAATATGTGTTGGTTATTAAGAATAAACAAGAATCTTGCCAGTAATTCTCTTTCCAGACAAGATCAGGTTTTAATATCCCGACTGAGAATGGGCTATACCAAGATTACGCAGAGTTATCTTCTTTCAAAGGACCAACCACCCATCTGCCACCAGCGTAATATACTATTAACGACGAACACATAATCGTGGAATGTCCACAATACGATCAATGGAGACAATACTATCAGATACCCAATGATTTACAAACAGTACTCAACTATTCGATGTACTCTAAGATAGTTGAATTTTTCAAAAGCATAAATTTATGTAAAAGTATATAATATTTAATCAGTTTGATTAATTACAGTGTCAACATTTGATACTAGTTCATTGTAAAGGTTCAAAACTACCAGCATGTTAAATGAACTCATTGTTTTATTGTTAAATATTTATTTTAAAAGTTGTAAAGTCGCGATATGACTAACATGTTAAAGCGACTATAAACTTTCAAAATAAAAAAGAGACTATATTGACGTTACTTACACTGTTATTATTTCTTTCAAAATGAGATTCTCAATAAATAGGCAGGCCGAATGTGACAGTGCGGAAGTCACTCAGCTGAATTCACGAGAAGTCATAGTTACAAACTGTGATATTTGTGATTGTTCAACAATCGCTTTGCATAGTGTTTTCTCAGTACTTTTATTTTGTTTTTATAGTGCCCTGGGAGTTTTAATTAACTATTTGTTTAAATGTCTTGTAATTTCATAAAGAACTGGGAGGGATAGGTAAATTAAATTAATTATATCGTCATTCGAGTTTAAAATGCTACCGTGTAACGTCGGGTAAACCAACTGGTAGATAAATAAATCTAAATTTGGCATTTTCACTTTCGCCGGCCTTTCCCTACAATTGCTTCATATATTTTTGTAATATAATCGATTACGTTTGCAACCAACGATGAGACTCTGCAGGTGAAGCTGGTGTTGAAACATTTGCAGGTTACGGTTTTGCTGTGCAGCGTTTTCAATTGGATAAAAGTGAACACAAAATGAAGATAGGGATGCTTCAGTCAGCAAGTGGTGGGTTAGTTATTGAGTTTCCTCTTCTCTCTCAGAAACTGTTACTAGTCCTTCACACAAAATTTGCATACTACATATTTCGAAATAACGGTGGGGGTCGGCAGAGCATTCTGCAAGCTACTTTAACTGAATAATGGATTTTGTTGTTTAAAGTTTTTCCCAGTTTTGTTGTTTCACCGAGAGGGCCAAGTTGCAGCAAAACTTCACAAAGTTACGTCACCTTAGTCACCGAAGGAACGATACTTTGAAACTGTTGAGGTGAATCTATGCTCCAAAAACCATTTTCCAATTTATTAAAGACGAAGTGCTGAAATTTTATATCAATATTGTGATGTCAGTTATCGCGTAGAAGGCGCCGACCGACCGCCATGCTGACCGGTTGAAGAGATAAGCAGGTGAAGTAGCTAGTTCTCTCGCCGAGCGTCAACACCGGAAGCGCTATCAAGATATGACGGGGTTTATTTGGAAGGATCTTTCTCCCAACCTCCTGCGAACATTCTAGAACTACTCGAAAAGTCCAGCGGCCATGAGTGCTTGCGAGTGAACCAGTCAGTAAGTGAGAGAGAGAGTGCTGTTTCTGATGAGATATAAAGTTCCGGTTCTACTTGTGAAGTTGTAACGGCAGTTGTTTGCGACGTGCAGTGACTGCTGCTACTGCGAGAGATTACTGAGGACTTGTGTTCGACGCCCCAGCGGAAGGAAAAAGAGGATATTTCACGCTTATTTCATTACACCGCTACGTCGAGGAAAAGTGAAGTGATAGTGAAAATCGAACAAAATCACATTAGTGAAGTGGCTGGACAAAGGCACAATTCATATTTTTACTTCCTCTACTACTTACTTGTATTAAGTAGAGGAAGTATTGCATTACATCCAAAATTTTGACAGCGAGATTTCATCGGAAATATACGTTTTGAGGCCCCTGAATCCCAAAAGAGCATTTTTAGAGAAATGTGTGTATCTGTGTCCGTTTGTCTGTTTATTGACAGCATAACTCAAAACAAAAAGTCAGCTAAACACTAAACTTAATATTAAGATTGAGCATTTCCCAAGGATGCCACACGAAGATTTTCAAGAAACTTTCTCACCCCAAACTACCCTTTACATAGACAATTTATTTTTGTTGATTTTCTCAAAAATTGCTCCAACAATTTTGATTAAAATACCATAAGTTTAAGATAAATGCATGACATATAAGTTGTATATCTTGAATTTTCTGGAAATAGCCTGTGAAGTCCTCTTCATTCTGAATTAATTTTATATAACTAGTAAACCGTAATAAATAGACAAAAACTTAATACAAAGAAAATTTAGATCGGATAAAACACACAATTCATATGAAATATATTTTTTGTATTATATCATTTCCTATATATTATATATAGGATACATATTATATATGTATTATATAATTTGCTATATATTATTTATTGCTAGTTTGAATCTTTAAGTACTTCAGCTTTTACTCGTGGTCATGCAAAGAGAACGGAATTTCAAAGCCATTACATAGCGATGGATTTGACTGCCGCATAAGTCTACTGTGTTTCTCTTGTACCTACACCCGAGGTCGCGCTTTCAAACCCGGTGGAGGGCGATGGATTTTTTCGGGCGTAAAAATCCTTAGCATGGCTTCCTTCATTTTCATCTAATTAGGGTTATGCTTAAAATGGTACAAAGAAATATTGGGAAGATCCTTAAACAGATAATATCCAAATTATGTTAAGAAAACCAAAGTTGGGAAATATTCACGTTGAGGAAACTTGTTTTAAGCTTTATTTCAAGTGGAACGTGATAGGTGATATGCTTTGTCAAGTATACACGAGCAGTAAATGCGTGACCTTCCAGAGAATTCGTTTTGCGTCGCAAATATGGATTATTTTAAATCAGATGGGCAAGGACATCGGGACAGGGAAAAAGGAATTATGAGAAAATGAAGCAAAACAAAGCTGGTATGAATGAGTGTGTTGTAACTTAAAAGAAAATGACGATAGACTGGCCTGTTACCAGGCCTCGGTTTTGGGTCACGGAATTAGCAGACTGAAGTTGGGAACGCACGGGTTTGAGTTGATGTCCTAGCCGGGGTGTGGGGTAGCACTTTCAACCTAAAGGTAGTTGCGTAGCGAAGGTCACTGTGGACATTCATATTGCTGTTTGGTCCTGGTTAATGCAGTCCCCTTACCTATTCGAGATCCAGTTAGCAAAGCACTATAGTTTCATGGTATTTACATATTCATTGATATTTTGTTAGTGTTAATTGCTCTCACATGAAACATGTCGAAGAATACGAGTACCAAGCGTTCCCGTCAGGATGTACCTCCTTCGTATATAGAAGTTTGGAAAGGAACATTTTCTCATCAAAGGAAACAACACTGCATATTGCAAACGCTGCAAAAAATACATTTTGTCAGATCTCGATTCTTTCAAAAACACTGCAATGGCAAAATACACACGAAAAATGTTAAATTCAGCAATCTACAGAGGTCTTCAACATCACAATCAAAATAGAAAATCAGAAAGAATTTTATCGAGATTTGTGTAGCATGTTAGTACATGCCAACATCCATTTCAACGAGATCGAAAATAAATATATTAAAGCGTTTCAAGAAAAATATATGGGTTCGTAATTGCTCTGCTTCAAAAACTGAAAAATCACACTCTGTTATTGCAAGTATGAACGCCAAATTAAAAAAAATGTCCTTTTGGCTTTGCAAATATGGTGCCATTAAGGACGTTTTATTGGATTCAAACAATGAATACAAATCCACAGAATTTGATTTGTGTGATATCCCATTCTTTCGTTATGCACCTGTCACATCGTGTGACGAAGAACGAAGTTTTTCTAGCTATAAACTCATTTTAAGTGAAAATAGATGTTTTTATTTGATACATTGTGTATGCACCTTGTAATTCGCTGCAATGACATGTAAAGAAGTGTATTGTATTAATTTGCATTATTTGGGTTATTACTTTATGTATTTATTTATTTTAAATATTTATGTATATGGTGCAATGAAGTTTGAAGAAATCTATTTTGTGATATGTATATTGTTTGCACTATTTTTTCTGTCGTGGAAAATGGCTGTTTCAGAATGTTAAAACAGTCAGGCAAAACTGTTATGTTAGGCAATTAGTTTCCTTATTCGATACGCACTGCAAAATATATCGTTTATTTTGCGCCCAATTGTGACTAGGTGTTTACATGTTAAGGCAAGGACTCCTGCACGCGTTACCTGCCATTCCACTCAAACTAAACAACACAGTGGTTCGTGTGCTCCTAACTTCATGCGTCTCGGAACCCTGAACCGAGGCCTGCTTGTGACTACAGCGCTCTAGATAGTTTTGTGGCGTAGGTCTACCCGGAACCGAAGCTTTCCTCCTATGCCTAAGAAAGGCGCCAACCGAGTGGCACTCCCCTCCGTTGGATTTACTATTAGGCCCATATGTACCTGGTTTTCTAACACTCCTGCTTTCGCAGGAACGGATATGGATACATCACTCAAATGCGCCAATCCCAAGGGGAAGACTACTGAAAAACCTTTGTAGGGCCGACAGTAATTTAGTACAGCGTCTGCCAGCTCTCCAGGCTCGTACCAGAGGACATTTAGGGGTCTCACAACCCCGCCTGGGCATCATCGCCCAGACACACCCAATCTCCCATGGGTTTCGGGAATCACTGTTCCGTAGAGACCAACCCAATCGGAACAGTTCCCCTTCGGGAAGGGTTCAGATGTTCGGCCCGACGTATTTCTGGTAACGCCAGAAATACCACGAGTGCTAGAGGTACCAACGTTCGCACCAAGGTAGCTGAAGTCGTCAGAACCCCTCCCCTTAGGGAAAGCGGTTTTGATACTCTAAAATCCGATTTGATTCTTCTACAAACGATGTATGAACAGGGAGGTTACCAGAATATCTGAATAACAAAAGCAAACGCCACAGAGTACGCTATTAACCACAATTTTTCAAAGAATTAAAAATGCCTAAACTCCATGGTTACTCGAATTACAACTGTAAATGTAGAACAGTTAAACCTAATAGTTAGACCTCTCTAACAGTAGGGATTTCAATAACTTAGAACAGGATAGGATAGGACTGGAAGATGTAGCGGGAAACGGTTGCTGAGCGCTATTTGTAGCGGGAAATCGTCGGTCCTTGGGCTGATGCTATCTGCTGCAGTGTTGTTCCTCCGCTATGAATGCTCGTCGGCTGTTGAGTTTTCTATTCCTGGCTTTTCCCTATATATATATATAACTTTCTCAGGGTTTTCGTGGGTGAGGAAAATTAAAAAAATTACTTCATTTCCCTTACTAAGTGTAGTTTATTAACAATTTAACTATTTATGGACGGCTAGCTTTCCCATTATTCCATTCCCACCACTTTAAATATGTTAGGAGCCCTACTATTTGCACACGCACTCCCACCCGTTTGCATACACGTGCATATTTCGCAAAAAGCGTAACACTTCGTACCGATGAAATTCTAGAAGAGAAGAGAGAGAGAGAGAGAGAGAGAGAGGGCTCTGGGGCCTTGTTTGCCCTTATATATCTCAACCTAGTGACGCTCACCTCTGCGTTTAAAAATGTAACGACGTTTCTAATTGGTCCTCAGACCGCGTTACATTAACATGTATGAGAATATGTTACTCCAAATTCGTGCGCTTACGCGTCATCCTGGCTCGTTGTGAAGCAGGTTCCATATCTCCGTCTCTATCTGTCTCTTTCTTTTTCTCCTGACCGTTACCGGTTCCCTGCACGTTGGCTTGGTGAAAGGTGTGCTCTACTTAGAATTATGTTTTTCTTGGAATTTTGCTACCTCGCCCCTTTTCTTACAATTTGCTCTGTACAAATGTTGGATGTTGAATATTTTAACATGTTTCTTGGTGAATTATATTCTTACTGTACAATTCTTATATATGCATAGTATATCCCCTTTCAAAGCGGAGGGGACTTAGCACCTCGACCTACGCAGATCTTTTGTATCTAGGCCCCTGACGGAGCGTCCCCGAGTGGGAGGGATGAGGTGAGAGGAGACAGAGGGCGGCCGGACCAGGAGGCACGACAGGCTGAGGGAACCTTCCGCCAACACTTGCAATCCTGAAAGAAATAATGCAGATGAAAGTTGAAGTGAAATGAGAATGGAGAGAAAATGGAGGGGCAGGAAATTCGGGGGAATTAATGATCCATCCCAACATTCGCCTGGCAACCCGGGGAAACCCCCGAAAAAACCCATGGTCAGGAAGGTCGGTCATGGGAATCGAACCCACGACCTCCCGAATGCGGGTCCCAGACGTTACCGCCTGACCTATCCCGCTCTGTTCAGTAACGTAGAATTAAAGTAGCAGTTGCACTGTGTGAAACTTTGTAAATTGAGAAGCATTACTCATATCGATATTCGGTGAAATCTTCTTCATCTTTTATGTATAGAGACAAGATGAAAGCCTACTACAGAAAAATGCATTCTTGTTAACTTTTATCCTTAAATAGAATAATTTTTATGGTAATACCTAACTCGAAAATATTCGCTTATGTTAAATTGTCCTTAAATTTGAAGAATTATAATTTTTTAAACTTCATAAGGTTTTAAATGACTTCATAGCGCAAAACATTAAAGATTAATTTTGATCATAAAATGTTATCATATTTTAGTATTAATACCGACTGACTGGTGTCAAGGGAATGTTCTTTTGTTTCTCATAAGATAATGTAAAGAGCTTGTAATATAACATACATAATTATGTTGGTTTGCTCTCAAATATTTTATTTTTATCTCAATTACAAAATGTGTATTACCACAGTGTTAGTGGTATTGCTTTGTTGAAACTATTAATTTTATGCAAAAATGCATCCGATTAAAAAGGGGTATATGAAAAACAAAATTTTAATTCAGGGGAGATTAGAAACCCCATCCCGCTAATGTTAAATCTGATAAGTTTATGACCCATTTACTCGGAAGCTATATTATAAGATGTCAGACCAAATTTTTTTAGGATGTAGATGCATGCCTTCTAAGCACACTGAACCTATTTTTTGATGCAGTAATTTGTATCATAAATTATTTAAATGTAAAGAGTGATTATAGTATGAATATGCATTTTTATGTGACATTGATTTGAGATGTTTGTTGATTGTAATTATTGTTGAGAAGTACGTTTATACTGCCTTACTGAAACTGACAATAATAGCGTGCAATAATGCAGCAAGGGGGTGAGCTGTTTATTATTATTAGAGACGAGGAAGTTACGTAATGTTGGCGCGTTTTTCTTTAGAATTTGCTGGAACATTTTCCCTAGAGCATATGTGTTCATAATTTTCATTGGATATAAAAATAGACGCTAATGTTGGCGCGTTTTATTAGCCAATAGCAGCTCAGTTATAATCTTTAGGCATATCGGGGTGTAGGAGTATAAAAAGGGCTAGATTAGAGGTAGACCCCGTCAGTTCATCGAAAATCTTTGTACACTACACGTCGTCTTCTTGTCAGTTCGTTGAAAACATATGTACGTTACACGTCGCCTTCAGTCCAGCAGAAATATTTGTACAGTACACGTCGGCTATCAATTCGCAGGTTACGCGTAGCAGAGTTATGAAAAATCTCAAGTGTTGTAAAGTTAATGATACAAAAAAGTTGAAGTACGTGAATTAAGAATGATCAGTAAATAAGTTATTATAACAGTTTCAGTTTGGCGAGTGTCAAGATCAAAGTGTAAATGTGATAGTGAATGTGTTCGACAATAAAAAGTGTAAAGCAAATTCTTTCATCAGTGTTATCCTTTGGATAAATGACTCCTTTCCGTTTACACAACCTATATGAAGAGAAGTGCTCGACCAAAAGGATAATAGCTAGCCGGAGGACAGTGAACCAAAAGTAAATAAAATAACAGTAGCATTCTTTCAAACAAACACTAATACTGCCGCAAATTGGTAACACCAGATGGAGCTAACAAACCTAACAAAGAATCACGTCACAAAATGGCTTCACCACGTGGAGTAAACACATATACACAAACATTACAAGTAATACCGTCGCATTTTTGTTTATTAAGCGAGATAATATTTTTACTTTCTCTACTTTACCCAAAAATTCGATACCGAGATTTTACCGGAAATACATGTTTTGAAACCCCCTGAATCCAAAAAAGCATTTTTAGAAACATGTCCGTGTGTGTGTCTGTGTGTCTGTCTGTGTGTGTGTCTGCGAACAGCATAACTCAGAAACGAACAGTCGGATAAACACCAAACTTGGTATTTAGGTTCAGTATCTTCCAGAGATGCGACGTGAAGGTTTACAAGAAAATCCCCCCAGCCCAGATTACCCTTTACATGGAACATTTTTCGAAAATTTTAATTTTCTCAAAAATGGCTCTAACGATTTTGATTAAATATCATATGTTTAAGATATTTTCATGACAAATGAAATGCATATCTCGAATTTTCTGGGAATGTCTCCAAAAGTATTCTTCGTTGTGAACGACTTTTGCATAACTGGTAAACAATAAGAGATAGACAAAATTTTATTACAGAAAAAATGCAGATTGCGTTAAAATACACAATTTATGTCATATACATTTTTTTGTTGAGTGAACCATTTTCGAGATATTGCTTGTTATTCCCTTAAATTTTTCAATACTTATTTTCTCAAATGGGAATTCGTTATTCATTTCTTTGTCTTGGATATGCAAAGAGTTATAATCTGTGGCAAAGGGAATGGCGCTGCACCTAGCAACCAGCTATTAAGAGATATATATGTGCTTAAAGTCTACTGGTTTTCTATATTGCCTTGTAAATATATTTTTCCCTTACATCTACAAGAACATTAGGAATAAGATAGAGTCTGCAAATGTTTATCTCGATTAACATGAAGTAGATGGAGAATAAGCGTTTGTAAAAATAGTTTTTACAAGAGTAGAGAAAGTCATGTGAGTGTAACACATCATAAATTTTTTTATGTCCTGGACATGCAACCAACGCTTAAAAGATTTGACTATCGTTTAAAGCCTAACATATTTCCCTTGCACCTACAAGAAAATTAGCAATAAGATTAACATCTCGATTAACATGAACGCATATGAAGAATAAGCGTTTGTAAAAATAGTTTGTACAAGAGTAGAGAAAGCCATCTGAGTGTAACACATCAGATTTTTTTCTGTATTATGTCGTCTTTAAACAAAAAAATGTCAGATTTTTTTTTAAATAACCAACCATGTTATTAACCTCAAAGTAGATGTACAACAGCACTGAGAGATTGTTTGTATCATCTTAAAATGTAATTTAGCTATCTTTAATAGCTTCTGGAAAAAACGGGTTATTTATACCAGTATATGTCATTCAAAGCAAAAATGAGGAACACAAATTCGCATTTCTTTTTATTTTGAAAGTTTATAGTCGCTTTGACATTTTAGTCATTTCGCGACTTTACAAATTTTCATAAAATAAATATTTAACACTATAACAATGAGGTTATTTAATATACTGTCAGTTTTAAACCATTACAATAAACTAATTTAAAATTGTCACTCTATAGCTAATCAATATGATTGAACATTATATACTTTTATATAAATTTATGCTTTTAAAAAATTCAACTATCTTAGTTTACATCGAATAGTTGATTGCTATTTGTAAATAATTGGGTATCTGGTAGTGTTGTCTCCATTGATCGTATTTTGGACATTCCACAATTACGTGTTTCATCTTTAACAATATGTTACATTGGAGGCAGATGAGTGATTTGTCCTTTAAAAGAGGATAAATGTGCGTGAACTTGGTATGGCCCATTCTCAGTCGGGATATTAAAACCTGATCATGTCTGGAAAGAGAATTACTGGGAAGATGTGTCGAAAAACTCGATATTATATCACGGAGTTTGCTTCTCGTGGAGTCAAGCTATCTTGTGTTCCACTGTTGGTAGAGTTTCTTTTTAATGGTTGAGATAGCATCATGGGCTGGTGTAATTATAGTTGGGTCACTTAGTGGATGTTTAGTGGCTTCTTTTGCTGCCTGATCGGCCAATTCGTTGCCTTAAACCAGTATGGGTTGGAATCCATATTGAAGGCACTTGCTTTCCTTGCTTATTGGCTCTATAGAGTGGTGATTGAATTTCTTGTGTAAGAATATGGGTTGATGACAGATTGTTTATTGCAGGTAGTGCACTTTTAGAATCTGAGTATATAAGAAATAACTTTGAACACTGAGTATTCAAAGCATAAATCACAGCCTGTTTAATTGCAAACAGTTCACTTGAGAAGAAGGTACAGAAATGAGAAAGTTGAATAACATAGAAGTAGTGTGGTCTGGATAAACAACAGCACAAGCACTTTTATCATTATACTTTGATCCATCTGTGCTGTATGTTTCCCATATCTGTCACTTAATTCATTAAGTAGTTGGCGATAAACCGAGGATGCGTGTGTTCTTTGGAGGTGATGTTTAGATGAAGTAATTGTCCAGAGCGGAATAGCAAGAGAGGGGTTTATTTGTGACTTCCAATATTGAGCCCCTGGAGATGTTTGAAGACTCTCAGATATAAGGGTATTATTAATGATCTTTTGATGGTTTTACAAAGAATGAAACCGCATGTCTTGAACGCACAGAAGCTCAGTGGTACCAATTTGTAGAGCTAAATTACTCTAAAATGTGTAGGGGTTACGAATTTTTGCGTGATGTGGGGCGGAATTCACAGTACAAAATGACAGAGGCAGTACACTTTTTACTTTCTCTGCCACCTACCTAGTAGGTAGAGAATGTACTGCACTCATAAAAATTTTTGATACCCAGATTTCATCGGAAATACATGTTTTGAGCCCCTGAATAAAAAAAAGCATTTAAAAATATCCGTATGTGTGTTTGTAAACAGCATAACTCAAAAACGAAAAGTCAGATAAATACCAAGCTTGATGTTTAGGTTCAGTACGTTTCAAAAATGCAACACAAAGATTTTCAAGAAAATTTTCCCACCCCAAACTACCCTTTAAATGAAACATTTTTCGGGATTTTTTTATTTTATTAAAATGATTCTAACGATTTTGATTGAAATACTGCATATTAAAGAATTTAAATGAAAAATAAAATGCATATCTTGAATTTTCTAAGAAGTGCACTTCATTTGGAAGGAATTTTGTTTAACCTTGTGTAACTGGTAAACGTTAAGCGATAGATGAAAACAACTGCACAAGAAAATGCAGATCTCTTTAAAACGCAATTTATTTCAGGTAACCTTTTTATGGCATTAGCTATTTCCGAAATATCCGTTATTAATGGTTAGAATAGTTAAAAGCTTTGTCGTTCTTTTAAAGTCGTTTCGGTATTCAATATCGCGATTGCACGCAAAGTACATGGGATTTTAAGGCCAATACATAGCGTCCAGTTTTTAAACATTTGACTATCGCTATTCCTTTGTATATACAACAAAATGCATAATGCAGCTGTTTCCAGAAAGTCTTATCTCGATTAAAATGAAGTATATAGGAAAACAAACTTTCGTAAGAATAATTTGTATACCCACTAATAAGCAACAGAGGGTAGAGAAGGTCATGTGAATGTAATACATTCGATTATTAAACATATATTTATAATATAAGTATTGCGCCTAAAATGATAAAATAAGTATATATAAAATTTAAGAGGAAATTTTGAACCGTAAGACTACACAAAAAAACAAAAAATGTTTTCTTTTATTTGTCAATCTCCCCTTAATTTGTGAGATATAAATTTAAATATTTTTGGGGTAAATCACTGAATTTACACAACATTTTTATTTAAAAAGCGTGGAGCTATATGGTTTACTTCATAATTGTCCGTTTGGATGTCTGAATCTCAAAACTATATATGCCAGCGGTTGAAGTATGACACGTATTTAAGCTGAAAATTTAATCAACAAAGAAAATTCCACGTTGTCTAGCTTATGGTGAATCTCTCTCATCGTATCGCCAAAGTTCCCATCGGCGTTTGTTGTTCCTTCACTCGATGTTGAAGTAATTTTATTACTCAGCAAGCCAGGCTTTATGGCATTCCGCTTCTTAGACAAGAGCTGCATTAGCCCATTACCTCCCCTCCAGCTTGGACTGGAATGTGCATTAAATTTTCATATCGGGTATTATAAAATATCTCGCAGGTTGTTTGGATGCTTTCCTCCCATCGCTGAACGATTAAAATTCTGTGCAAGCATAGCTTTAACATACGTAGATCATATCAAAAGCTATTTGGAGAGACGCCAATGAACTGCGTACAAACAGCTGGATCACAGATATCCTGTGTTGGCTAAGTTCATGCGTCTGCATTTATCTGCACTGGGAAGAAACACGTTAATCTCTTATACAGATATCTTCGATTTCAAGTGACAGTCGTTTTATACAGGATGTTCACAAATTTGCGGTTAGCTCTCCAGGATGATATTCTATGGACAGTCACGACATAAAATGCTCCAAGAAAGTTTTTACTTTCTCTACTACGTATAGTAATTAGGGGAAGTATTGTATTCCACCGAAAAATTCGATACCGAGATTTCACCGGAAATATATGTTTTGAGACCCCCTGAATCCAAAAAAAGCATTTTTGGAAACATGTCCGTGTGCGTGTGTCTGTGTGTGTCTGTGAACAGCATAACTCAGAAACGAACAATCGGATAAACACCAAACTTGGTATTTAGGTTCAGTATCTTCCAGAGATGAGACACGAAGGTTTTCAAGAAAATCCCCCCACCCAAGATTACCCTTTACATGGAAGATTTTTTGAAAATTTTAATTTTCTCAAAAATGGATCTAACGATTTTGATTAAAATATCATATGTTTAAGATATTTTCATAACAAATGAAATGTGTATCTCGAATTTTCTGGGAATGTCACCAAAAGTATTGTTCATTGTGAAGAACTTTTGCATAACTGGTAAACCATAAGGGATAGTTAAAATTTTATTACACACAAAATGTAGATTGCGATAAAATACACAATTTATGTCATATACATTTGTTTTTGTTGAGTGAACCATTTTAAAGATATTGCTTGTTATTCCTTTAAATTTTCCAATACTTTTTCTCAAATGGGAATTCGTTATTCATTTATTTTATGTTTGGACATACAAATAGAATGGAATGCTCCACATAGTAACCAGCTCTTAAAAGATTTGACTATCGCTTAAAGTCTACCATATTCCCCTTGCACCTACAAGAAAATTAGCAGTAAGATTAACGTCTAGATTAACATGGAGCATATGGAGAATAAGCGTTTGTAAAAATAGTTAGTACAAGAGTAGGGAAAGTCATGTGAGTGTAACACATCAGATTTTTTCTAAATGTTATACTTCTCATATTATAGCCACACAAGTTAATCACCAGAAGATGCGAACTTTGTCGCGCCAATCACTTCGCAGCTTGTTGTCAGATGTTTACACTCAGCATCGAAAAAATGCCTTCTAGTATTTTTACTTAAAATCTAAATTCAATTAAATTATTATAAAACAGTATTACTTCATTCAACCATTCACACCACAGGGATTTTAATTTAATATCTATATTTAAATTAAATGAAGAAAATTGAATAATAGTTTATGGAATATTAGGTTTAATGTTGTTGCTTTTCTTCCCTCTCTCCCGTAACCATACACGCTTGACAAACTCAACAAGGAAGTGTAGGATGGTAAACGATAATCAGCAGAGAAGGGTTGTTAATCACACATTTTCACATTGTAATATATTTAAAACGCTTAATCCGGTCCTGTATATTTCAAATGGAATTATTGGGAGCTTTATTTAGTACTCTCTACTGGAACATACAACAAGTAGTTAGCTTATTTTGAAAACGTTTGTGTACTAATTGTCCCAAAATTTCCCCCAAAAGAACGGTGATTTATTGGCAGTTAAGTTATTAAATAGAATTTAAAGTTCCTAAATTATCCACAGTCGAGTATTTCCAAAGCAATGCAGCAGAATGTATCCGAAATGCTTGGAACATTTGCTAACTAAAGATAAAATATAGTGTGATCAAATATATACCTAATGGACTGTAACTCAATGGGGCTACATAAAACAATTGTTGATCTGATGTAATACATTCAAGTAACTTTCTATACGCTCTCTCTTTCAGTGGATAAACAACTATTCTTACTACCATGCTAGCCTCTAGTTCATGAGATCGCGGGTTCAAACCCGGCGGAGGGCGATGGATTTTTTCGGGCGTAAAAATCCTTAGCATGGCTTCCTTCGGAAGGGAAGTAAAACCGATGGTCCCGTGTCGTAGATTTACGGCAAGTAAAAGAACCTCAAGCCTTATAAAGAGGCATCTGATCAAAATTACTAGTCTTCCACGCACAATATATAATGGGACGCTATGGACACAGCAGTTAAAGAGCTTCCCTAAATAAAACTTAATTCAATTTTTCTATTCTTACTAAAGATTAATTTCATATCCACTACATTTTAATACAAATAAAAAACACACACACACACAAAGGAAATACGTATTTTAACTCGTGTTGATCATAAATAATTTTAACTGTTATGGACCTGTGTATATTTCAGTGTCTAATGAAAGTGAACTGTAATTATAATAGTTTTATCAACACTGATATACATCATTACTCTATACAAGGCACAATTACCTCCTTGTTGCTACCAGAAATGTTAATAAAATCCCGCATTGGTATAAAAGTTTAGCTATTTATTTGTTTTTTAATAAATTACCACAAGAAGCCCATGTTTTATATATCAATGTTTTTGAAGCTAGTGTTAACAATTGGTTAATCAATAACCCTTTTTATGAGCGGATTTTTGTGCATCCTCTGTAAATGTAGTATGTTAATCTTTTTTGGGACAATGCCTATGTGCCATATTAATCAACATGACTTTATTAATTGAATAAATCGATAAATCAATAATTATACGTGGTGCGATGGCTAGGATAGTCGTGTATTACGTGAATGAGTGGGTTTCGATACAGTGCAAATTTTATGTATATAGAGTGATGGGACGATACCACTATTTCTTGATACTCTATACTCGATATCGATATTAATTTTCAAGCACCGATATTCGATACTCACTTTATAAAAAATTGTAAAGGCGATAGCTTGTTCAGTGAATTATGTTCCTATTAGTAGTAAAATTGTAATAAATTTTTGGTTGTTTGCTGATTCCGAAGTTGTTCCTGTTTGACATTCTCCAATTGGCATCAGTTTGCTTCTTGATAATACCATATATGTATATTTTTATTCAGTAATAAGTAAATAGCCGGAAACGTATTAAGCTTCTGGATTAAACCTCTCTACTACCCACCCTCTACATTAGTACATACATGTTTAGTACAAAGACATATTATACACAATTAAACATTTGAAGAAAGAATCAAGGAAGTATTATATGAAATGTAAAGATATAAAGGAATCAAAGATTTTTGTTTAAGAACTCGAGCATTCATGAAAGAACAAATATTTCCATGCCCTGCATTATCTCACGTCATAAGTTCTGATTTATTTTGCTGGATTCATAGATTTTGGACACCGTAGTAGGTAAATGTAGTGGTTGACAGTCATCAACAACCAGAAATGTGACTTAGTACATTAGCTAAATCAGTTTAATTCACAACTCGGTTAAAGCTGCATGTTATATGAGTGCCTCTACTCCCCCTCCTATTGTCTTGCACACTTTTACTTAGACATAAGAGTCTATGGAATGTTGCATTCTTCGCAGTCAAGGTCTATCAATAACTATAGTCCATAATTCTTTGAGTACATGTGTGAGGCAATAACATGGTCTCGACTCCTTTCATTCCTTATCTAGCATAAATTTAAACGCAACAACTTTCAGTAACGCAAAACTTAAACATTTAAAAGTATCGAAAATGTATGGAAAATTTAGTATTAGACCTACTTCGATACTACCGAGTATCGAGAGTATCGAGATATCGGGCTATCGAAATCTCACACCTAATTTTTTCTTTCTTCCTGATTAATCCTTAAATGGTTAATCATATTGTTGACGTTTATAATTATTACCCTTTCTATTTTACATTTATTGTTGAAAATGAATGCGCTCAGATATGTTAGGAGTGCCATCACACCATATGCTTTGTCAGTAAGAAAAAGAACACATTAAAATAATTGTTATAACTTCATGAACGTTAATATTATTCTCTAAATCACTACTGTCAGCCAGGGAAGTCCAGTATTTAAGCGTGGGTGAAGCACAATTAATGGTTTATTTAGTTATTTATCAAGATTGTATAAATTACTCGCTGGGGTTGTCTAGTAATACTATAAAACTGTTAGTTTGTGTATGTGAATAAGGTAATAACAGTAATTACAGTAATTTTTAAACTGAAAATTTCCTTGTGCGTGAAATGAAATATAAATATTAGAATTAGTGTAATATTTTCATAAATTACACAAATTAACACGATAGATACGGTGGAAGAAAAGTACGTACGGATCGAAAAAATAAACCTTAATTTTCTTCTTCTTCTGCCTTTCAAGGATTAGGCCTATTGACTTGTTTCGGCCTCAATTCCATCTTTTAACTGGCCTTCCTATGTCCCTCTTTCCTACAGGTTTATATTGTACCGCCGTCTTTGGAATCCTTCTTTCTTCCATTCTTTCCAAATGTTCTTTCCTTTTTGTTTTTGTTCTTCTAATTTATCCTTCACTATAAAAATATTCAGTTTTTTGCCTAATTACTTCATTAGGGATCGTGTTCAATTTAGTGCAACCTTTAACTATTCGTAAAAAATTAATTTCTGCAGCCTGAACATGACTATCATATTTTCTCCTCATCACCCAGGATTCACTGCCATATAATAGAAAAGGTAGAGCCATCACTATAAAATATAATTTTTGTTTCTCTTCGTGTACTTTTTAATATTCTGCTTATAGTACCGCATATACTCTAATATTTCTGTAATTTAATGTCTATGTCCTTATCTTGGTTAAAAGTAATATGACTTCCTAAATAGTTGAAATGCTGAACTTGATCCAAGACCCAATTTTCAATTGCTGTTTTACATCTTACTGGGTGTTTCCCATGGAATGCTATTATCTTCGTTTTATTTATTGATATCTTAAAATTATAATCCTTTCCAATTATATTTAAAAGATGAACCTTATTTTAATTAAACTAAATAGAAAATTTATTTTACAAAAATAAGGTTTCGTAATAATAATGTTTTAATTTATGAAGCATGCCATTAATAATTCAGAGCGTGTATCAATATATCTCAACGCCTGATGGGAGTACAGCTATGCGCAAAATACTTCGTAACGGATTCTTCTCGCATCGAAAAGCAGTTTAGAACATATCTCCATCTACTGCTTCCATATGGTAAGTAGAGGAAGTAATGTATTCCACCCAAAAATTCGGCATCGAGACTTCGTCGGAAGTAAAGCTTTGAGATCTCTGAGTACAAAGCAGAAGCATTTTAGAAAAGGTTTGTGTGCGTGTGAGAGTGCGTGCATCTTTTAAGGATGCTGGGCGGAGGTTTTCACGAAATACCCCCGGGAACAATACTTTAATCTCTCTGAAATTTATAGTACTGTGCAGAAATAAAGATTCCTTATTAGTTAAAACCTATTAATAAGGTAGTTTTGATTCTACAAGCCATACCATTTCATTGCAATTTAGGTAATTTTAAGTGCAATTTTCTATCTTTATGTTACAAAAATATGTGTTAGAGAGCACTAAATTCCTTTTTACTTTCTCTGCTTTTTACCTAATGTATTTAGTGGAAGTATTGCATTCCACTAAAAATTTCTACAGCGAGATTTTACCAGAAATATGCTGTTTGAGTCTCCCTAAATATAAAAACAGAATTTTTAGAAAAAGGTCTGGATGTGTGTCGGTGAGCAGCATAATTTAGAAACGATAAATTGGTTAAGTACCAAACTTGGTATTTTAAGTTCAGCATCTCTCAAGATCCCTCACCTCTAACTACCCTTTAAATGGAAAATGTTTCGTTATTTTTGATTTTCTTTAACATAGCTCTAACGATTGATTCAGTAATTTGTATCACAAATTTCTTAAATGTAAATAATGATTGTAATATGAATATGCATTTCTATGTGACATTGATTTAATATGTTTGTTTATTGTAATTATTATTGAGAAGTAAGTTTTTAATGCCTTACTGAAACTGTCAATAATAGCGCAATAATGCAGAGAGGGGGGTGAGCTGTTTATCATTATTGGAAACGAGGAAGTTACGTAATGTTGGCGCGTTTTTCCGTTGAGAACCTTCTGGAATGTTTTCCCCCTAGAGCATATGTATTCATAATTTTCATTGGATATTAAAATAGACGCTAATGTTGGCGCGTTTTATTAGCCAATTGCAGTTCAGTTATAATCTTTAGGCGTATCTGGATGAAGGAGTATAAATAGGGTAAGTCTGAGGTAGATCGCGGTCAGTTCATCACAAATCTGTGTACACTACACGTCGTCTTCATTCAGTCAGTTCGTCGAAAGTATTAGTATGGCAAACATCGGATATAGATTCACAAGTTACGCGCAGCAGAATTATGAAAGATCTAAAGTATGGTAAGGTTAATTATACAAAAAGGTTGAAGTACGTGGATTAAAAGTGATCAGTAAGAAGTTATTATAACAGTTTCAGTTTGGCGAGTGTTAAGATCAATGTATAAATGTGATAGTTAACGTGTTTGACAATAAATGTGTAAAACAAATTTCTTCATCAGTGTTATATTTGGATAAAAGATTCCTTTCCGTTTACACACTCTGATTCAAGGGACATGTTCGACTGAGAAATAATAGCTAGCCGGAGGACAGTAAACAAAGCTTATAATTCTTTCAAACACTAATACTACCACAAATTGCTAACACTAGATGGAGCTACAAACCGAACAAATGAATGACGTCACAAGATGGCTTCAACACGTGATGTGAACAAACATTTGTAAGTAATACCGTCACAAATTGGCTACCACAACGTGGGGCTACAATAATGTTAAATAAATAACATTTAAATTGTTACAAATTGGCTCCCATACGTGGGGCAGTTAAAATTATGTAACCAAACAAAACAAAAGCAGCACAATATAAGCTCTTCAAGTTCTAATCATTTACGTAAAAACATATTACGTAAGCACTGAAACTACCGCAAATTGGCACCCAGAACGTGGGGCGGAGTAACCAGGAAAGGAACACGATGACCAGGAAAGGATCAGAATAACCAGGAAGGGGCAGAATTAACCAGGAAGAAGTGAGATGACCAGGAAGGGGCGAATGGAGAAGTGAACTGAACTACAAGACGCAGATTCCAGAAACAACAAAAGGGATGACAGACTACGCGGATGATTGGACATCGTAATTCCGAGATTACAAGGCAACAGGGAAATTCAAACTACAGGACAACAAAACGACGCAGATTCATCGAAGCGACATACAAATCTAGGAGAGAGGGGCAGGAAGCTGGACATCAAAGTAACAGCAACAGACAGCATCACAAAGGTCAGAGTATCGTAATTTTTTTGTTAGAAAACAAAATTGTAACCTTCAAATGTACTTAAGGAGTGGTAGGATAAAGAAAATAATGGCTACTAATAATATTGAAGAAATAATTATGGAGGGAGATAATGTAACAGTTAGCTGTAATTCAATACAGGATACAGAAAATAGCTTAATCAATGTAGTATTTGATGGAGGAAATGTTAGTGCAGAAAGTCAGAATAGAATAGCAGGAAATGTTAATTTTGATGCTGGTATGATGATGGAAATGTTTAGAAATTTTGATGAAAATTTAGATCAGATTAAGAAGGAATTGAGGGGAGATATTGGTAACACTAATGATAAATTAGAAAAACTAACTCAGAATATGGAAAAGAAAATAGATCAAAACAGGGAAGATATGCAAAAGAGTCATGGAGAATTAAGGGAAGATATTGGTAAGAGCTTAGAACAAAACAGGGAAGAAATTGAAAAGAAATTCATGGAGCTAGATAGTAGTATGATGAGAATGAGAAATGAAAATCAGGAAATGATAGCAAATGAGATAGGTGAAGTTTCAAAGAAAATGTTAGACATGAGCAGGGAAATAGGTAACAAAAAAGGTGAGGTTAATACTAAAAGTGAGGTTAATGTAGAATGCACAGAGTTAGGAAATCAAGTGAGTAGTATTACAAGTGAGCTAAGAGAGATAAAAGAGGTTATGAATGTAGATGTGAATCAGGAGCAAGTCAATTTCAGAGGGGAGATATCAGAAATACAGAATGAGACAGTAATGCAAAGAAATAAATTGTACCAAGATGTTCAAAATGAAAACTCCAGCCCAGTACAGTTTAGTACAGATTTGTCAGAGTACTTTCAAATTAAAGAGATGATAGAAGAATTGAAAATGACAGTTGTTAAAAGATGTGTTGTTCAGGAAACTTTAGATTGTTTTCAAATGTTATCAAGGGACGAAATGTCATATGAATACAAGAGGTTATTCATGAATAAAAATTTGAAGGTTAGGATACGGCTACGAGTAATGCTTAGGCATCCACAATTTGATCCAGGAGGGTAAACAGCAATGAGATGTAAAGTAAATGCTGGATAGGTAAAGATGACTTGCAGAGAAATGTATTGGAACGTAAGAGGGTTAATTATTTATATGTCATTTGAAAAGAGAAATAAAATAAAAAAAAGAGAAATGTTTAAAAAAAAATTAAATTTTTTTGTAACTGTAACAATATTTGAAAATTAAGAATGTAAAAATTGAAACTTAATATGATATTAAAAGTAAAAGTACGTAAATAATGTACAAAATAACAAAAATGGGTTAAAAATAATTTAAAAAAAAATACTTATGTAGCAAACAGAAAATGTGAAACAGTGTCCAGATTTAAAAGATGTAAATATATTTGTGTAAAGGGTGAATATTTTTGGTAAATATGTTTAATAATTATACAAAATTCTTGAATTGATAAATTTTTGTTAACAATATAAGAAAGTAAACCATTTTTTGTAACAGTAATTAAATACTTCAGGGTACAGTATTTGCTATAAAAAAATTGTAATGTTAGATTAATGTCTAAACACATTAAACCAGAGCCAGTAAGTAGTGGCAAGATAGAGGAAAAACATACCGTGTGTTAAATACGTGTGAAGTGTTAAGTGAAAGTGATAGCGTGTGTTCCAAGAATTAGGAGACTAAAAACCCAATTATAAAATTTCCAAACAAGTTGTAAATATTTATAATTATGTTTCTAGTGGGGCATATGATGCAGTAATTTGTATCACAAATTACTTAAATGTAAGTAATGATTGTAATATGAATATGCATTTCTATGTGACATTGATTTAAGATGTTTGTTTATTGTAATTATTGTTGAGAAGTAAGTTTTTAATGCCTTACTGAAACTGTCAATAATAGCGCAATAATGCAGAGAGGGGGGTGAGCTGTTTATCATTATTGGAAACGAGGAAGTTACGTAATGTTGGCGCGTTTTTCCGTTGAGAACCTTCTGGAATGTTTTCTCCCTAGAGCATATGTATTCATAATTTTCATTGGATATTAAAATAGACGCTAATGTTGGCGCGTTTTATTAGCCAATTGCAGTTCAGTTATAATCTTTAGGCGTATCTGGATGAAGGAGTATAAATAGGGTAAGTCTGAGGTAGATCGCGGTCAGTTCATCACAAATCTGTGTACACTACACGTCGTCTTCATTCAGTCAGTTCGTCGAAAGTATTAGTATGGCAAACATCGGATATAGATTCACAAGTTACGCGCAGCAGAATTATGAAAGATCTAAAGTATGGTAAGGTTAATTATACAAAAAGGTTGAAGTACGTGGATTAAAAGTGATCAGTAAGAAGTTATTATAACAGTTTCAGTTTGGCGAGTGTTAAGATCAATGTATAAATGTGATAGTTAACGTGTTTGACAATAAATGTGTAAAACAAATTTCTTCATCAGTGTTATATTTGGATAAAAGATTCCTTTCCGTTTACACACTCTGATTCAAGGGACATGTTCGACTGAGAAATAATAGCTAGCCGGAGGACAGTAAACAAAGCTTATAATTCTTTCAAAAACTAATACTACCACAAATTGCTAACACTAGATGGAGCTACAAACCGAACAAATGAATGACGTCACAAGATGGCTTCAACACGTGATGTGAACAAACATTTGTAAGTAATACCGTCACAAATTGGCTACCACAACGTGGGGCTACAATAATGTTAAATAAATAACATTTAAATTGTTACAAATTGGCTCCCATACGTGGGGCAGTTAAAATTATGTAACCAAACAAAACAAAAGCAGCACAATATAAGATCTTCAAGTTCTAATCATTTACGTAAAAACATATTACGTAAGCACTGAAACTACCGCACGATTTTGATTAAATTACTACATGTTTAATATGTTTCAATTACTAATAAAATGTATACATTAAATTTTATGGGAACAGGCTGTGAAGTCCTCTTAATTTCGAATGACTTCTGCATAATTGGTAAAACGTAGGACATAGAGAAAATCTTACCAGACAGAAAATGTTGATCTCGTTAAAGGATACAATTTATATTGAATAAATTATTGTGGGTTAACTGTTTCTGAGATATTCCTTTTATTTGTTTGAATTGTGAAACAATTATACTTTTTTAAATAGTAGGTGGCTATTTTTTTAGCGTTCCTCCGTGGTAGACCCACTCGTCAAACTGACACTATGCGCCGAGAACCCTACTAAGTTGTTGATGATGGATGCTGTGTTGCGTACCTGTAGGTCTGTACTCTTGTGATGTAGCATGACGTTCTCGTAGACTGGAATCTGATGATCGTATACCTGTGTTTTTGTATGTATGTGTTAGTATGTTGTAATTATTATTTTATAATTGTGCCACGGCTGCAGTATTTTGAGTCGGAGAGCAATTGTTTCTTGTCAGGGTTAGGTATGGAGAATGTTAAAATATTTTGCACACACGTATTCTGTTAACTATTTCACTTGTAGTTTAGATAAATCACATGCAAATATTCACAAATCACTATACCTTTGTCCTGTTGAAGTATGTATAACTGGCAGACTTTAAATACGTAGTTTTAGCGTCTATTTAGAAACGAGCTTATACACGGCCTTCCTGCTCGAAGTCTGATAGCCTTCTGTTAGCGTTCCCTTCAACCGTCTTCTTAACATACATGTTTGAATAATAGGTATGTATTAATATACCTGATTGGTGCTATTATCCAATAACAGTTTATGTTACATACATACATACATACATACATACATACATACATACATACATACATGCATACACACATATATACACACACAAACTTCCATTGTCTTAATCCGTTACATGCTTACGTAAAGGCTACTGCATTTCTCGTAATTTTTATTACAGCTTATATAGCTAACAATGGCCTTTCCCTCTGATATTATATTTTGTATGTTATAACGTTATATACTTGTTCTCTACAATGTGTATATTATGAATATATGTGTTTTAACACCCTCTTAATTATTATACATACAAATTTAGCAAAAAATACATAACAATTAAAACTTAGAACAAAATACTAAAGAAAGCAATTATTAATGTGTTGATGCTGAGAAGCTGTGAATTAGATATCTTATTACATTAATGAGTTATCGTATTAGTTTGTCCGTGGCTAGTACTGTATTTTGCTTCATTTTTTTCTCCTGGTCATGAAGAGCATGTAATTTTAAAGTCGTTACAAAGCGACATCTTCATCTTCATTCTCTGATTACTCTCCCAGTTAATAGGGCTTACACCCCCAGGACTTACAAGTGGGTGCCTGAGGTCAGACACCTATCGGAGCAGACATACTATGGATAATAGAGAACAGCCAGAATGCGTGATGAGCCCAAAGCATAGTATGAGAGCGAGGAAGGAGGTGATGTATGAAATTACGGTGAAAGGGATGAAAGGAAAGATGATGATGGAGCAGACGGTGGAATGAATGGCGGGGGAAATCGGAGAATGCGGAGAAAATCCTCCCAGACGCCGTTTTGTCCACCACAAATACCACATGTGGTTCTCTGAGATCGAATTCGGGCCGCCTTGGTAAGAGGGGAGCGGTCCAACCACTCGGCCACGATCCACCTCACCCAGCGATACACTCTTTAAAAATGTGACTATCCTTTACCTACTGTATCCTGCAACAAAATTTGTAAATGTAAATTGAAAGTTCATCCGATTAACAAGAAGTGGATAGAATGATTAGCTTATCTACGAGTAAGAATAGTTTGCAAAGGAGTGAGTAGAGGAAGTCATATGAATGTAACACATAAGACTTTTTCAAGTGATAAATCGCCATTCGTTTTTTTTCTCGTGGTCATGCAAAGAGCTTGGAGTTTCAAAGTCATCACAGAGCGATCCACTTTTTAAAATCTGACTTTAGCCTACTGTATCCTTGGACTGGATTGTAAAGCGGAGGGAACTCGGCACCGATCCAGGAATGAGAATATGGTACCGAGCTCCACGAATGGGATGGAGGGATGAAGCGAAGAGAGCCGCCGGGCGGCCGGAAAACCAGGAGTGCCCCCCAAGGGGCGGTCCTTATACCACGGCAACCAGCCAAAGGCCGAGTGATGGAGAAAGTTCACGGAGAGTATACTTTTTCCCTGTCACGCTGCACCAAAACACCATCGCCGACACTTCGAACACAAACAGATCAAACGGGGCGGATGAATGGAACGAAATGGAGGGGCAGGAAATTCGGGGGTTGAAAGGCAACATTTGCCTAACGACCCGGGAAAAACACACAAAAAAACCGGTGGGTCAGAGTGGGCGATCACCAGGAATCGAATCCGGGACCTCTCGAATGCCACAGACGTTACCGCCTGAGCGGTACTGTGTCCTTACTATACTTTAAACAAAATATGTAATGTTGGTTTAGCTCTATTAACAATAAGTAGATACAGAAATAAACTTTTGTAAGAATAGTTTGTGGAAGAGTAAGCACAGAAAGCCATGTGAATGCAACTCTTCGATTGTTCTATAAAGTTTAATTTCTTCCGTCTGTACGATGTTATTTTAGTATATCTCATTCTGTTAGTTCTTCTTGTGTTCATTACGCCTCTTCAGATACACTTTAGTGATGCATACAAGCACGTTAAATCCCCAAAGCTCTGTTAAGTGACTTTGTGCAGCAGAACTCTCGCAGGTGTGGAGTTTGCTGCTATCTCCTTTAAGTAACGTCAAATTAAATCCGAAATCCTTTTCACGACCTGCGAGTGAGCGCCGCATAGACACTTATATGCTTCTCGCGTTACCAGGTAACACCTCCTTATAATCACTTTATAACTTTAAAATGGCTGTAGAGGGAACGTTCTGGCAGCAACTGCGGAGGTCGTGACGCCGCTAAGTGGGAGTCTTACAGCATGAAATGAGCTTGTGTCTGTATTCGCGAGTACGGGCTGTCAGGATCGGTTTACCATCATCAGCTAAACTTGTGAAACTCATTATAATAATACTCCTCAAGACAAGCGTTTCTCTCGAGGTGAACAATCGCAAACCGGCTTTTCATATCTTAAGGAAAGAGGATTGTATGTTCTTTTTGTAAAAAAATGTCTGATGTGCCACACTCACACGATTATCTCTTTTCATCACAAAATCTATATATAACACTTATATTGCTTGGAAACCGTATAAATGTCATCCTTTAATCCAGAGACAGGTCTCGATGGGTACAATAATAGTATATTATGCAACAAGACTATAATGGTAGCAATTAAAACGCGAGTATGTTCATGAAACGAGCGGTAGCGAGCTTCATAATTTTCATACGAGCGTCTTAATTATCATTACAGTCAAGTGGCATACGACTGTTTTTGGTCGACCACAACATAATTTCAAAACTTTGAGTTTTAAAAAAAAGATCTTAGCTTGTTAATTGTGTGTAATTAAATGCTAATAGGATGGCTGGACCCTGAGCGTGTTTGCAAGTAGTGCAAAAGATGGCAGCACTGTTGAGTCCACGCCATGTTTATTGAAAGCAACACATATTGAAGCAAAGGAAATATTCAATTTATTAAAATATTAAAACTACAATGAACAGGATTTGTATTATTTTAAATATGCATATGTTATTGTTTATCTTGGAAATGGATCCTAGTAGAATTTTTGAAGAGAATGTATGCAAGTGGCTGTCTTGCTTATCGGTTCAACACGCCAGGTAATAACAAATTAAATGCAGGGAGGGAAGCTAACGTCTAGCATATGAAGACGCTCTCACTTATGTCAGGTATGGATGTCGAATTATTTTCACGATTTATTTTCCACAATTTATATGCTAGATTACATTATATTCGTGGATAATCTTAAATGAGGTCTGAACTGAAAATTTACTTGAGTTGTGCACAGTAATACAGTTTTTGATTACACTATATTCGTGGATAATGTTAAGTGAGGACTGAAATAAAAGCTTACATGTATATTTTATTTATTATTGTACAAGATCTTGAGTTGTGCACAATAATACAGTTGTTGGAATTAAGAATTTCATTGCTTAAAATTCTCCGAGCATATCCGATTAACTTTAGGAATGATTACTAAAACACTCACATACCCGTTTTTGAAATTTGTAGCGGGAAACGGTGCTTTGCGCTATTTGTAGCGCGAAATCGTTGATCCTTGGGTTGTTGTTGCCTGTTGCAGTGTTCTTCTTCCTCGGCTATAGATGCTCGTCGATTGTTGCGTATTCCATTCCTAACTTTTCCTACCTATATCTAATTCTTAATTCTCAGGTTATAGTGGGTGAGGCAAGTTAAAAAAATACACTGCGACTTTCCCTTAATCAATGAAGTTGATTCACAAATGAAATAATTGTGGGCGGCTAGCTTTTCCCATTATTATAATCCCACCACTTTAAATAATTCAGGAGCCTAGCTATCTGCACGCGCATCCCCACCCTTGTATGCACCCACGTGCATCTTTAGCACCTCATGCCGATGACAATTCTAGAAGATCAGTTTGCGAGAGATAGTGGGCTCTGAGGCCTTGTCTGCCCTTATATACGGGAGTCTAGTGACGTTCACCTCTGCGTTTAAAAATGTAACGACGTTTCCTATTAGTCCTCAGACCGCGTTACCTTAACATGTATGAGAATGTGTTTCTTCAAGTCCGTGCGCTTAAGCGCCACCCTGGTGCAATGTGGAGCCGGTTCAATATCTCCGTCTGTTTTATTTTCTATCTGTCTCTTTCTATTTCTCCGTACCGTTACCGTTTCCCTGCCTGTTGGCTTGGTGAAAGATCACTCTATTTAGGATTATGCTTTTCCTGGAATTTTGCTAGCTCGCCCGTTTCTTACAATCAGATCTGTACAAATGTTAGATGTTGAATATTTTAACATGTTAGTGAATTATATTATTACTGTACAATTCTTATATGTATGGTTCCCCTTTTATATGCACAATTCCTATATGTGTATAATATATCCCTTTTAAATTGTCTAATTACTTTGTGTTTTATTACATTTTTTCATAGCTTGATATTTGTGAAATCGTAAGCGTACACAAACGCAAAAATTTTATCCTTTTTCTCGCATAGTTTTATTTGAATTTTAAAATACTCCAATTAGGTTCTTTAAAATGTTCTGTTAAGGATGACTTTTGGAATAGGACGTAAAAACAGTTTGGCACGTGGTATTTTTAATTCACGCATATTAATTGATTAAATCCATAGATTTATTTCTCTGAAAAAATGCACACAACCCATTTAAATTCTCCATGCGTTCTTTATTCTACATTCCCATACTAACAATAGGTTGTTCAATTGAAAATAAGTTTATAGGTTTTTCATAGGTGCATTTCCTTAAAGCTTTACTTATTATACACTTTATATAAATACCGATTAGGTACTGTGCTTTACAACTGTGAGATAAATTCAAGTACCGGTCGAAATTTTAATTTTAGAGCAAACGAAGTACAATGTGTGTTTTATTTAATTATTAAACGAAGTGCAATACACAAAGAAAATTATTTTATTTATACATTTCCAAAATGATAGATACAAACATATAAACTATTTTATTTTTACTTAAGCATACCGCAAAAGGAAATTAAAACGCCATACAAAGTTGGTAACGATCATCTTTATTTCGAGTATGATAGCGAGAGGTAAGAGTTCATAGCTATGAGGCGTGTGTGTGAGGTCAGTTATTCAGCCGCCGTTGCGACGTCGTAACTTTGGTGTAAATTACGATCTGCACAAAAGAAACATTCTAAATTATGACGAAACGAGGCATTTTAGGAAGTCAGTGAACAAAAGTGAATTAGATTTACCAATTAGTTTATATCAATATTATTCAATCTATCGTTCATATCAATCGGTCAATCATCTATAAATCGTTCCCTATGTGGACTATAATGCGAGGAATAGTGTATTTTATCCGCTGAGATGTGTTCATAGACTAACATGATTTTGCTAATTTTCATTCCTCTTTGTACATAGAAGCACTTCCTGAGAGGATGACATCGATCCGATATAATATATTATTCATGTAAAAATATTCTTCTATCCACAATAAATTCACAATAAATTTTCTAGATCAACTAATATGGATCTAAATGCAACGTGCAGAAACAGAATTCAACTCTACAGGATGATCCAGAACTTCACCGACAAACTTTCAGAGGTTGTTTAGGGATATCTTCTGAGTACTTTGGTATAAGGGACCTATGGTATGCGGCTGCTCGTTACACTGTAATTATGGATTGTTCGGTTTGTTACCCCAATCATCCTTGTTTCTGTGAAAATACCTCTATAAGATGCAATAACCAAATCGTACAACACACAACTCAGAGTAATGGAACATCCCGCAGACGAAACACGTACACATTTATCATAGTGTGTTCAATGTGATCTGTCAGTGTACAGAAATACAGAACTGTACCCTTACAGGTATTTTTAAAAATGTTGACCACTATGATCACGACAGAGTAATCAGCGACACACCATTGACTGCCTCAGACGCTCAAGCATTCCAGGAGTTTGGTTTACTACTTCCGCGGTTGCGATAATCCTAGCAACCAGGTCTATACGAGTATCGATCGGAGTCGATAAATTAGGCTCTTCATATGCTCCCAGAAGTAGTAGTCCATTGGTGTTAACTCTGGTGACCGAGCTGGCATGGTCCACCGCGACCAATCCGTTGTCATCCAAAATTACACATCAATGTGGTTCCTAACATCGAGTGCAAAGTGTGTAGTGTCCCGTCACGTTGAAACCACATAAGCTGATGAATTCTCAGCGGCGCACTTTCTAGGAACTGTAGGAGAACGTTTTGTTGAAGGAACGATTTGTACAAGACTCCGTTCAGTGCATCAGGAAGTACGTAAGGTCCAATCACAAAATCGTTGACAATACCAGCTCATACATTCATAGAAAACTGCTATTGATAGGATCGACACACCAGTGCGTGTGGATTTTGCTAATCCAATGGATGGCTGTTCCTACTGTTGAACATGCCCTCTCTTATAAACTTGGCCTTGTCTGTAAACAACGCCAAAGCAGAAAAATTGTGGTTTTATGCAAATTGCTATAGGAACCAATTTGCAAACTCCGCTCGAAATGGGAAGTCCGCTGACTGCAAACACGTCATTTTCCGTGGATGACACGGGAGCAATTGTTGTTCATGTACGACTCTCAAAACAGTTAATTGGCTTGTGTTCAGAGCTCGTGCAACGTGCCGAATACTAGCGGCAGATTTGTCACCAATCGCGTGGAGCACATTCTCTTCCAGATCGGGTGTTCTGCATAACTCGCACGGCCAGTATCTTCCATTCTAACATGAAGGAAGTTTCTCGTAGGCACCTATGTGGAGATGCAAATATACTGTGAAGTGACTACTGTCGGTGTAGGAACAGCTCAGCATAGCGTTGTTATCCGCTCTTCCCTGGCATTCAGTGAGCACATACACAAGGTGCATATCGGACAACTTCATCAGCAAATCTATCCATACTGCTGTGTATCATTGTTAACGTATAACTAACATTGCCGAAAAAAAACCCTAGATAGAACCGAGCAGTACTGAATGTAAACTTGAGAGCAAGATTTAAAGAGGTATTACTGTTGTCAAAAGCAGGTATTGCGAGCGAATGGAAACAATTTGTCCACAAACAAGACACACAGCGCATACCGTCGACATTTGCACGGTATTTCAGTGCAATACAGATACAAAGCTAATTGGGGCAAGAAATCAAATGAAATACAATTACTCTGTAACGAACCGCCGGGACCGTGGGTCTCATATAAAAATACTCAGAAGTTATCTCTGAACAGCCTCTGAAGGTTTGTCGGTGGATTTCTGGTTCATTCTGTACATATCGTAAGTGGGATTTTGTTAGTAACGTGGGAAGGAAAATAAAACAGTAGCATAATGTTCCACCCGTGATTATATAAACACAACATGAAATATTCGAAAATTGCTAATACTACGAAAAATAATCACTTAACAAGAATCGCTTATTTAACTGAGCTCTACATTTTCTTTTGTGTGCATCTCTCTTAACGTTTCCCACGCTAAATTGAATCAGAATGAAGAAAATTATGAAACATTGCAGATATGAATTATATTCTTCACGTAAACGCCTGTACGAGGGGCACTATTTATATTTTGAGCCTAATAATTACAACAAAGTAATTTCTGATTGAAAACTACTTTATTGTTTTTCAAAATATTCTCCTTTATGATCATTGCACTTTTCATCCGTTTGAACCATTTGTCAAAGCATTTATTCCAGTCTTCTTGAGACACCTCTAAAACATGGTTTTTGAAGGAATCAACGGCTTCTTCTGCCAATGAAAATCGTTGTCCACGCAATTTATTCTTGATGTTCGGGAACAGAAAGAAGTCATTGGGTGTATGGCGGATGACCCATCAATTCGATTTTTTGAGCCTTCAAATACTCTGTTGTTAGACGAGATGTGTGTGCGCTCACATTGTCTTGATGAAGAACGATCCTACGGTTCTTGTTGGTTTTCCTTACTTCACCGAAGACTTCCGGCAAACAAATGGTTGTGTACCATTCGGCATTGACCGTTTTATGTTGCTCTAATGGCACTGTTGCCACATGGCCAGTTTTGCTGAAAAAGCAGACGACCATTTGCTTCGAAGTGTATCGAGTGCGAACAACTTTTGTTGGATTTGCTTCATCTTGAAACACCCATGCAGTCGACTGCTGTTTTCGTTCCGGCTCATACGCATAGATGTATGATTTGTCACTTGTTAAAATCTTATATACGTCTTTTGAGGCACCGCCATTGTATTTCTTGAGCATTTTTGTACACCAATGGACACGAGGATCTTTTTGAGATTGCGTCAAATTATGTGGGATCCAACGAGAGCAAACCTTTTTCACGGCTAAATAATCATGCAATATTTTATATATGCTGGTGGAACTAATGCCTAGAGTTGCCTCAATCTCACAATATGTCGTATGACGATCTTTCATTATTAGGTTTTTCACAGCATCAATGTTTTCTGGCGCAACAATTGATCTTGGACAACCTTCACGAACTTCACCATTGAGCGAACGGCAGCCAGATTAAATTCGTTATACCAGCCTTTCACAGTGGTAAAGAATGGAGCTTCGTCGCCAAATGTGGAAGTTAGTTGATCGATGCACTCTTGTCTTGATAATCCACGTCGAAAGTCGTAATAAATCATTGCACGAACATTTTAAGGAGTTTATTCCATGTTTTTGTTGACACACAATTTTAAAATTAGTGTAAACAAAACAAATGACGCTCTATTGACATAATGTTTGAAGTAGATTATGGTCAAAAATGTCAAACCTTCCATTGAAAATGTCAGATGGCACCTACAACATTCAGGGTTGCCAAGGCTCAAAATATAAATAGTGCACCTCGTAACGTATGATATTTTAACCAAAAGTGTTAAGTATTTATACATTTTCCAAGTTTGAGAGTTGAAGGAAGCTTCATCCGCGGCGTTACAGAACCGAGAAAACAAATCTATGGGTAGTAGTTATTCACAGAGTTTGTAATTTCCTCCTCGTTGTTTACATACGTTAAAAATGGTACAGGGCCACACGCACAAACACACAGACGTTTTTAAAAGTGTTTCTTTTTTTGGATTCATTAAACCTCGAAACGAGTGTTTCTGGTATAATCTTGATATCACGTTTTGACTACCATGCATTGCTTCTCTACTATTCTACCTGAATAATTTATTTTATAAGCTTTTCAGTCAATCTGATCAAAACCTTAATTAATAATATGTCCATCGTTAACGCCAAAAGGTTTTAAACTACATTTCAAAATCTCTTTTGGTTTTCAATTTACTCAATTACAAAAATGAATTTTACGATCCTGTGCCAAATGTTCTATACAACGAGCATTTAAAATAACATTTCTTTTAAATATCCATATTATTCATCCCATTATAGAGCAAAATGATTTCATATATCTCTTTGTTCAAAACAGTTTAAGTTAAAATATATAATTATAAATTTCTATTTTTAAACGTGATTTTTACTTTAAAGCTAATAAGTCAAAAACCATTGCCAACACAGAACACGTATTTGACAGTTTGAATATTTTGATTCTTCGGAACACACAATAAACGTATTCCAAGAATTGGTTAAATACTCCATTGCTGGAAAGTTTTGAATGAGCAAAAGTCCTGTGCAAAATGACTGCCAAAAATCAGAATTTTAGACAGAGAAACATTCCAATTTGTTACCAATTTGCATATAAATTTACACTGTCAGAATTGAAAATGAATTCTAAAACTATAGCCTTGGAATAATTTTGGGGTGTGCAGTAGGTACACGTACCAAGTTCCCCCGAGATCTTCACCAAATTTAAATGGCCGATTCACTTAACTTAACAAGAGTGTGAAGTTCACATTTAACAACTCACAGCTTGATATGCTATATAAAGAAGCATATAAGAAAATTTCTCGGCAACCCCAGAGTCTGGTGCGTGAATGTGAGTGTGCTTGTGTATGTATTTTATCGGTTATTTAATAACCAATTCGCCTGTAGAACAAGCATTCAGGGGGTCCGGGCTCGTTTCTCGGCTGGAGGGAGAGACTGGAGACTTTTCTTTTGTACAAGACTCCGTTCAGTGCATCAGGAAGTACGTCTGGAAGTACGAAAGAGATTGTGAATGTGTGTGTGAATTTAAAGACAACCGAAAGATAAACACAAACAGTAAACGTTTGAACACGATTGTGAAGCCGCCGATATGACCTAGATGTCTAAGGTTCTATACCTCTATACTATGGAAAGACAAAACTTTTCAGCAAAGTACCACATAAACCTTGTCCGCGTTATCATCAACGACCAGGGGAAATAAGACGATGTTCTTGTGGTAAGTATCCTGCATTCTGGAATTAACTTCCGAGTGACCCGAGCCTCTGCGTGATGAAATTTCCTGCAGCCCCCCTTAAATACTATGGGTACGAAGTTGCTATAGTAAGCGCACCGATCCTGTTTAAATTTCAGTATATTTGAATCTAGCCTTAGGCCTTAACTTGAAACCTTATGGCTCTTGTGAGGTGCCTGTTGTCGGCCATTTCCATATATTTTATTAAACGCAAGAACATAAATGTTTGGTAAAACTTTCATTGCAGAGGAGGGTAAAGTTTCTCTTTGTCTGCAAATAGAAATTTGAAGAATACCAGACTAAATAAAACACTTCATGGGTCACGTCCGCTGACCAGATTACCCCAAGTGGAAGTCTCCACAGATTCTTCACCAGCAGATTATACTCCGTGTCCTGTTCACAATGGGAGTGTAGCACCAAACTCTAAACCTAGCGCATGGATATTAGATCTGGAAGATGCACTCTCCAACAGCAGACCTCAAGAAAAAATCCATCAGTTCATCAGTAATGTCTAGTGATAATGTCTAGTGAATCCACAACAGTCAATAAGACCGTTAAATCCCACGGACTTGCGACGGAGGCTAAGAGCAGCCCGTCAAGAATTAGAGTTATTGAATGAGAAAGTGATGCTGCTTCAGATGAATGCTGCTCTTTTATAAAGAACAAATTCTACCTTCACCAAAGGCTACTAGTGCAGTTAAATGAACTCCAGAATTATCATAATTACTATATTCACCCTGAATACTCGAGCAACGATACTGATTCATGAACACCTGCACTTCTGATTTACGAGGTGTATACCAAAACTAAGGTCCGGTGAACAATATTTAACGGATGGTAGACCTGAATGACGTTTCACGATTGCAGCTCTGTCCACCGACTCCTGAGGAACTGCAGTGTTGGTGTGACGCAGTAGGTATTTGCCAGTCAGTGAGAGCAGATCGCAATGACCACGACAATTGTAAATCTCGCCAGTTGTGAAGTGCGCGGTGTGATCAGATTTTTGCAGGCAAAAATGTCGTCAGCTGCGTACATCCATCATGACTTATGCCTCGTGTATGGACCGGACATAACGAGTGACAAACAGGTTCGACACTGGTGTCGAAAATTTCGAAATAGCCGCAAAAATGTGCAAAATGAACAGCGGAGTGGTAGGCTCAGTATCCGGGCCGATGACATCTTTGAGCAAGTGAACCAAAAACTTCGAAATGATCGGCGTTTGACGATTAGTGGTCTGGCTGATGAATTCCCAAATTTTGCTCGAACCTCAGTTTACAGGATTGTCACTGAACAGCTTGGATATCGGAAACTTTGTGCAAGGTGGGTGCCAAAACTGCTCACCGGTCAGCACAAAGAACAACGAATGCGTAGTGCACGACAGCTTTTGGAGTGTTATAGACAAGACGGAGAGGCTTATTTTCCCACATTCTTACGGTGACGAAAGTGGATAGCGTACACCAACGCAGCATGAAAACAACAGTCAATGTTGTGGTGCCGTTCCGGTTCACCCAAATCAAAAAAGTGTAAGCAATCGTCGTACACGATTTTGGGATGAAAAGGTTGTCCTTTTGATGAATTTCATGAACCGTGGGTCAACAATTGCAACTGATGTATACTGTGCAACGCTTACCAAACTGAGACATGAAATCTAAAATCGACGCCGCGGGAAACTGTCGTCTAGCATCATCCTCCTGCACGACAACACACACCCGCACACCGCCGCAAAACGAAAGAGAAGGTTCAAGAGTTTTGTTGGAAACATTTGACTACTCTCCGCAAAGTCCTAATCTGGCACTAAGCGACTATTTCGTCTTCTTTATTTGAAACGGTGGTTGGGTGGACAAGGATTTCAAACCGAGATGAGCTCAAGACGTGCGTTACCACCTGGTTGAAGTACCAGGCGTCAGACTTCTATGCCGAGGGGTTAAAGAAGCTGGTGCAACGTTACAGCAAGTGTATAGATGTGAACGGCGACTATGTAGAACAGTAAAGTATCTAGGTAGGCATATATTACTGTCAATAAAAACCTTGTCTCATGAGCGATGTTGTTATTATGACAAAACGGAGCTGTTTTGGAATACGCCTCGTACATTTATGCCATCTATTTTTACTCAGTTCCTTTTTCTTTTCGTACTTAGCGGTTGTTTTCTATAAATATAAATGAATGAAATACTAAATGTTGTGAAGAATTTTGACTGAGCTAAAGTAAACGAAATCACTCCTGAGCAACAACACAGCTTTAGGCTTAAGTATTGGATAATTGAACTTGCGACATGGAGCGTACCTGAGTGAACTCTTTAAACAAACTGACTGAATCCTAACTACGTTTTGGTATTACATTCTCTATCAACAATAAAACCTTTAACAATAACTCCATAAGCGACCCTTACAGCAGCTTTAGTGATTATTGGTAGGTATTCCTACAAAGGTACCAGTACACATCTAATTTAACTTTATCAAACTAACATCATAAAAAAGTGTAAGCGCTTAGAAAGAGGTTCTTCCGAAAATGAAGGAACCCCAGAACGAATTTTGTTTTTCCTGCGTGAGGCAGTAACCAGCGAAATTGGAGATAGAAAACATGAAAACGAGTATTACGTGTTCCCTTTATTTCTTGGAGCGAAGTTACAATAGGTGGGGTTACAGAATTACTTTCTTCCTTGTTTACTTTCTGGAATAGCGTCCTGAGGAAAGGCAAACCACATTTGCCCATTCCCTTTCTTCTGAATTAAACCGATACCTCAGCTGCTAGATTCCTGCAACATGGCTGCTATCTTTTTAAATTACTTTTACTTCTCGAACAGGATGAAGATGCAATCTTTGTCTTCTTTTTCTGAGATGTCTTCTGTGGCATATTGCTTCTGTAAAACATTTGACTGTAGGGCGAGCAACTTTCGTCACAGTTCTCTGTTCACATTCAAAGGGGGAAGCAGCAAATTTAAATCGTATCAACAGAAATAATAGCTTCCGCTACGTTTTGTGATAAAACAGTAATGAAGTTGGTGGTTATATACTTTCTAGCTTCTTATGAATTCTCACTGATAATATATAACCCCGTCATAAGAGTGGGTTGTAATAAATCCCAATGCTCACTCTGATTTATGAGGTAATATCTTCCGAGGGTAAATTACATTTATCTGTTTGATACGTAGGCGGCGCCGTGGCCGAGTGGTTAGACCGCTCGCCTCCCATCGAGGCGGACCGGGTTCAATCCCAGGGACCTGCATGTGGGATTTGTGGTGGACGAAGCGGCGTCTGGGCGGGTTTTCTCCGGGATCTCCGGTTTCCCCCGCCATTCATTCCACCAACTGCTCCATCATCACCTTTCCTTTCATCCATTTCACCAAAATTTCGCTTCATCTACTTCCTTCATCCCATATCAGGCATCGGGCTGATCCCCCATCCTGGATATTCTGTCTGATCCATGAGTGTCTGCTCCTCGACGGGCCTCTGACCCCAGGCACCCGCCTGTAAGTCCTGGGGGGTGTAAGAGGAGGGTAAACAGATAATGAATGAATGTTTGATACGTATTGCTTAGCGGTCTTCACGGTGATGATATAGCGACATTTAATAACAATTCCTGCAGAGCATACCAACCGAATCTCCATTTAATGGTATAACTATTTGATCTATATTAATAATTATTAAGAAAGAAAATGTACGTTCGTATGTGTGTATACGGTAATCTCAACAAAAAAATTACACTTAACCGATTTTGATAGGTCTTTCACATCATCTAATTTCATTTTAAAAAGTCCTTTTACTTGGATAAGAACACGTTGGAGGTATAAAAGAATATGTTTACGAAGAAGGCTTGACATATAGCTGAAAATGGTGTGTAGTAGGAATACAGGTTTATTCAAAAAGAAGGAATAGATTTTAAATATTAATTTTTAATGAACGAAAATAGATAGCGACACATACGAAACATCATTGAATAGAGGAAAGTTTTAAGCCCCACCTATTACAGGGAGAGCCAAAAAACTCTGAACCGGCTGCGCGGTGTTTTTCCTGTCCGTGTCCTCGGCGCTTGTTATCATCGACCGCTATCATTGAAGGGAGCGGATGAAACCATACTACATTTTAAAACTACTTAATCTTTTTCGAGTCAGCAGTTGACGCTCATACATATGTGAATACAATGTTGCACCCTTTTTAGAGAATTAACAGACAGGGAGCGTGATTTTGCCTTTTTTCAACAAGACTCTGCAACAGCTTATACGGCAACTTCGATGAGAACAATTGAAAGTGCGTTTGAGGATAGAATTATTAGTAGAGATTTTTGGTCCCCCTTGGTCCCCAGACCTTATTCCCTGCGATTTCTATCTCTGGGGTAATTAAAACATAAAGTGTGCAAGACAAACCCACACACGTTGGAAGAATTAAAACAAAATATCCGCTAGGAAATTGCCAGCATTTCTTAACGTGAACTACGGCGAGTGATGGATAGTTTCCTAAAGAGGTGCCAAAAATGTACGGACAACGACGGTGGCCAGTTTCAGCATCTCCTTTCATAAACTTGGTAAGTGAAGCCTTTATAAGTAGTTTTAAAAATGTTGTATGGTTTCATCCGCGCCTTTCTATGATAGCGGTAGATGACAACGAGCATCAAGGACGCGGACGGGAAAAACACCGCGCAGCCGGTTCGTAGTTTTTTGGCTCTCTCTGTAGTTCCATTCAGTGTCTACAACGGCGCTGTGTTTGCTTAAGAGAAAATGGCAACGCCACAGAAAAATCGTTTGTGTGCTGCATTATGCAAAGAGTGAATCCCTTATTTTTTCAACAACGAATCGCCTCGTCATAAAAGTTTAAAATTGATACAATAAATTCGTAGGAGATGGTTGCGTATGCAAAGGGTAAAGCACTGGTCGTCCTCGCATAACAAATAGTGCTCATTTTGAACACATAAAATAAAATTTTGAACTTTTCTGTATTCATGATATATCGCATGTGTCGCCATCTATTGCCGTTGATTAGAAATAAATATTTAAAGTCTGTTCCTTCCTTTTGAATAACCCTATAGTTATTGTTACTTCACGAGTATGCAGTAAAATAAAACAAATGTCGCGGATGTTTAATTCCAAGCAATATACAGGATGGAAGGTGACCTATGATCATCCTTTTAAACTATGAAAGAGCACGTTATTTTGAATGTTTTTCCTTAATACATTTTTCCCATAAAGCTTTCCGTTCTTGAGACAATTACTACTTTATTTTGCACAATATTGCAATATAGCAAATTCAACAGGTTCACTTTTAATTCCTCAGCTTCTGCTGCTATGGCAACGAACAAATAAACACTTCTGGTATACAGAAAACTACACATGGTTGTAATGTAGCCTAAATACCATACGGTATATGGAACTGAGGAAGCATTTACAACATTACGCAAATTATTAATAGGAACACTTATTTGTAAAGGTAAACAAAAGCTTGAGAAACCCGAGTTATAAGTTATGCTTCCTTTCTTTGTGAATTACAAAATTCTGTGAATAATTAAAGCAATAAAAGAGCAGAAAATCAACGAGAACTTCTTTATAATGCTTAGAGAAATTGTTAAAAATGTATACCGCTCGCCAACATACATGCTTCACAAGTTTTCTTCAATTCTACTGCACTTTACGAAGTACGGTTGTGTTTCATTTCTTACGCTGCTCGAAGTATTCTTTCTTGCGTTTCCACATCAGGTACTTCTGTAATGTATACACGAGTTTTCATATCGCTCCAAAGAAAAACATCTATTGGATTTGACGATCTTGGTGGCCACCTTATTGGTCAGTTCCGGGCGATCCAGCATTCTACGTGGTTGTGTTGCGCAGATGGCCACATACGGCTCTGCTTCTGTGCGGAAGTGCGCCGTCGTTTAAAAGCCACCTATCATTTCTTACTGCTAGGGGAACATCCTCAAGCAGAACTGATAACGTTTCTTGAAGAAATTGGAGATAGATGGCTCCTGTCAACACCCGAGGAAGAATCCACGATCCGATTGATGTGTTTCCTATGATTCCTGCCTAAACATTCACAGAATACCTGTGCTGAAAGCTGTCTTGTCTTATTGTGTGTAGAATGTCGTAAGCGTAACTGTGTGCATTGTAATAATTAGTTATTCCACTTCTGGTAAACGTTGCTTCATTCATTGCGAGAATTTTAAGGGCAAAATCCCCTCCTTGTTGACGAAACTATTCTAAAATGCTACCCTTGGCGTATAATCTGTTTCAGAGAGATACTGGATGCGCTGAGTATGATAAGGGCGTAACAATTCTTCCTTTAATATTCTCAAAACAGTCCAATGGAAGATGTCGATAGTGCGAACTATGAAGTAGGTTATCTTTAAATTATTAGCACCACGCTTTGGCGCCAAACTTGAGAGGGTTATTGCCCCACTGTTGGAGAGCCAAACTTGAAGTTGTTTATTACTGCTGTTTGCACCGCGTTGCGGGAGATATGTTTCTTGAAGTGTTCGCCCCACGTACGGCACAAAGTTTCCGGTGTCCTTCGCCCCACGTTCAAAAATCAACTTTGTATTTTAATGTTTATTTGAATATTATATGTGTATGCCTCGGCTGCATCAGTAGTAATTTGTAGAAACATGTGTCTCTTAGCAGGGGTAGTATGGCTAAAGAATGAAGGCTTACACAAATTATAATTGTATTGTACTTTGTTTATTAATCCTTCATACGATTAAATAACTCTTCACTGATGTATCCTACTGTAGAACTGTGAGATTACTGTTAAATTCAATTTTTAACACGTAAACTTTATATTATTCTCGCCATAATGAATTCTCATGTCGCACACTGAATACGTATCGAATTGCTCGGGAACGCTGCCTTCTAGCGTCTAGCTTCTACCGCTTAAATTCGTACATTTAGTTTATTTCAGTTTTTGATTGTCTAAGCCTACTCCAATAGAATACTTTTATTTAACTTAAAGCTTTTCTAGTTGTTGATTGGCTATTTATAAACTGTTTTAAATATTAAATTATTGCTCCAAGAATTATTAGTAGTCTTTATTAAATTTTTCAATTCATTATTGCCTCAAAGTTATCTCATTGTTAGCAACCTTCGGCTTCTATTTATAATTCTGTTTGCTACAGAAGGCAGCTTACTTTTATTCTCACAGCTCCTACATTGTTAAACTTCGTAATACATTCACATAACATTATAATACATGTACATATTAATATAACCATAATACAATGACGTTGCATACATTTTGTATGTATTACAGTATACACATATTACTTTAAGGCTGGCTGTTATATTTTATAATATAAATAGACTGATATCATTTAAGTGTTAAAAATACTGCCTCAACTATACCACAGCTGCCGCTTTCAATCTTCTTCAACCAAGTGAAGGATTTCTTCTTCTAGTGCAATATTTCTTTAGCAAACTTCTTCAACATGACGAGATGCACTTCCTGTATCTATATCTCTTTGACAGATGAAAGAAAATGTCCTATGATGTGTGCTCGTCTATTTGGAAATCTATGTCGATAAATTCTTGCCGAAGCTGCCGCGTTACAATGTTGTTTCACCGTAAATGAGTAGCATTTCAACATACTCGGCATTAGTAAAGTGAACCATTTTGTAACATAATCCGCTGTTTTGAGAATAAGCCATAAGCGCAATAAACAACTGCTGAAGTGCGTTTCTTTTGATTTTACAATGTTTTCATGTTGTGTAGTTTCGTGGCTACATCACCCCTTTGAAAATCAGTAACGCGGCAACTTCTTTTTCACCTATGAATGTGGGAAACATAAAACTGCAAAGAACGGCTTATTTGGACCACCTGATATATATTTAGCTTTTTCGTATTCGTATCTTCCCTTTCGAGGCTCCAGATGTAACGGGATTTTTACTGCTGTTTGCTGCGCGGTGGTGAGTTGATTGTGGCGGTAGCTTTAAAATACAATGTACTCACCGATGTTGATGCGCCAATATTTCTCTCTGCGATGATTCACACTATGAATTCTGGGTTCAAACCTCTGTTGCCTTCTCTCGTAATATTGCAGATTCTATTTTGCAAGAGCTATGGATATCTAATCTGAATTTATCTCTGGTCGAGGTAAAGGTAAAGTGAAAATGGTTCCAAAAGTTCAGAAAATTTGGATTTTATTCTGAATTATCAACTTAATAATGAATTCATCTTCAGCAATCACCTACCGACTGGTTTTACATGTTGTTCTAACACTAATGTTCGTTCGGTATATTGATGACGATGTTTGAACGCAAATGATATCCAAGATGTCCCCTTTACTACAGAAAAAGCTTATATAGAAGCCTTCGTTACCATGACTACGAATTAACAACCATTGTTGGCTCTGTAGTCACAAACAAAGGTACAAATTTGTTCCTATTTATGCAATCTTTACATAGGGCTTTGTACCTTTTACAATAATTAACACGTTTCCCTTTCCTTCAACATTCCGGACATTTAAAAAAAGCTAAAATGCATGTAAATATTATTAAGAACAAATAAATATTTATTAATAAGTAATTAATAAATTCAACTCAATTAACAATTATTTTGATATACACAACAGTTTAAGAAAGATCTCCGTTTTGTAATCATTATGCATTATATCTACTTCAAGCTGTTATTTATACAAATTATTGAATTATATTTGCAATATTATCTGGTTAAATCCAACACAAGCTTTTCCTCTCGGTAAATTAGTGAGTGAGTCACAAAATCACTATTACAAAAAGTAAACTGCGCTGCTCCATGGCCCGAAATTACTGCCTACTGGTTTGGAATGTCTTTATAGAGCACCCTCTTCTATGCTCCTTTGTAAAAGAGCTCGTTAAACATTTATAGTTGAACGGTTAGAATAAAATTAAGCGATGTGATGAAAAGGAAGGATGTTATACACCTTGAACTTACAAACCTGACTTTTCGTGGTACGCATTTAAAGTTAACTCGTTCTCTAGACACAAGGCTTTGTTATCTTTTTTTTCTTTTCCTTGCTTGCTTCCTTCCGAAACTTGTAGGTGATTTACGAATCAAAAGCGCCGCTCTGGTTTTGTTAGCAACTCCCACGTGGGAAGCCTAGAACACGTAAGCCGGATCTTCTACATTGAACCTTTTTTTATGGCTTGTCATAAAAAGCGAGCCAGAGTTTCACATTGTCAGTGAAAGGAAGAAGGCAGAAAGGCTGAAGCTACTGGCGTTTTCACGTCCTAAAGTTCATGGGGCTCAAGTTCTGTTGTATCTTCGACCGAACCGCAAGTAAATGGCAAGAAATATACAACAGTGGGATAACACTGCAGTAAAGCAGATATTCGTTTCATGTCACGAACACTCAGAGCTTCAAACAAACGTTGCGACATAGAAATGTTGCTTTAATTTACAGATGTCATCACGTTTATTCCAGGCTAACAATACCCACAACTGCTTGCCTTATCCCATTATTTCCTGAGTTTCTCTCTCTCTCTCTCTCTTTGTTTATTAAACACACATTTTAACACTAAGAGAACGAGGTTTAACATCTATGTTAATACAAGAATCAAACCGTCAGTTATAACAAATGCGGCTATACTTGTTTTATATGGAAATAGTGAAGACAAGTAGATAGAATAATTTATTCGGACGCTATTTCTTTATACTTTTAAGCATATATGTTAACCTTTTGTTTTACTCATTTGAATAGCTCCCTTTAACTTCCACGGTTATATCAATGATTTAGACTTGAGAAACAACTGTTGGCGATGATTGTAGGTATTTTTATTTTCTCTACTACTATGTACGAGGTGTGATCAAAAAGTTTCCGGAATGACGTTATAAGTACTACACAGCAGTTTGTTTTGTCTAATCTGCACTGTCACCCTCGAAGTAGTCTCCTTGGGAGTTGATACACTTATCCCAGCGCTTCTGCCACTGCTGGAAGCACCTCTGGAAGTTCTCTTCTTTCAACATGTTCAGAGCCTTCTGCGATTCGCGATGGATGACATCAATGTCCTCAAAGCGGTGTCGACGAAGTCGCATTTTAAGTCGCGAGAAAAGAAAAAAATCTAGAGAATAGGCGGGATGGGAAACAGTATTCATCCTATTTTTATCCAAAAATTGGCGAACAGAAAGGGCTTTATGCGTGGGCGCATTGTCATGATGCAGGAACCAGTCACCACTCCTCAATTTCTCCGGCCGTTTGCGTCGCACATTTTCCCTTAATCTTTGCAGCACATGTTGTAGAACACTTGATTCACTGTTTGACCCTGTGGCACAAATTCCTTATGTACAATGCCTTTAATGTCAGAAAGCACAATCATCATTGACTTCACTTTGGATCGAACTTGTCTGGCCTTTTTCGGGCATGGAGATGAAGGACTCTTCCATTGTGAAGATTGTTGCTTCGTTTCTGGATCGTACCCATAAATCCATGTTTCATCACCAGTAATAATTTTCTCCATAAACTGTGGGTCATTTTGTAGCTGTTCTTTAAGACCTGTGCAGGCAATCACACGGCTTTCCTTTTGGTTATTTGAAAGCAGGCGGAGTACGAACTTGGCGGCAATTCTTCTCATGTTCAAATTGTCTTTAAAATGCTTTGAACACTTCCAAAGGAGAGTCCTAATGAATCAGAAAGTTGTCTTATTGTAATGCACCTATCATTTAGGACCATTTCCCTCACCTGATTGATATTTTCATCAGCTTTGCTGGAACGGGGTCGCCGCGAACAATCTGCATCCTTAACTGATGTCACACAACTTTTAAATTTCGAAAACCACTCAAATGCCTGAGTTTTGCCCATAACGTCTTCCCCATAAGCTGTTATTAGCATTTCATGGTCTTCTGTTGCAGTTTTACCGAGTTTAAAGCAAATTTTGATATTCGTTCTTTGTTCTTCGTAATCTGACATTTTTGCTACGCGGAAAAATCGCAGCACATGCAAAACACGTGTTCACTTCAGAGGGTCTACCTCGTCACTGCATGGTCACAGGATGTCACGTGACCTCTCATTTTTATCGGGAAGGAACGCTGCATGTACAGCCTGGGTAAGGGTTAAAGAAATCTCAGCGTCAGCCATTCCGGAAACTTTTTGATCACATCTCGTATAGTAACTAGAGGAATTCTTGTATTTCACCCAAAATTTCGATGTAGAGATTTCACCGGAAATATGCATATGTTTTGGGGGTCCCTGAATCCGAAAAAAAAGCATTTTTAGAAAAGAGTCTGTGTGTGTGTGTGTCTTTGAACAGCATAACTCAAAAACTGAAAGTCGGATAAGTACCAAATTTGGTATTTAACTTGATGCAGTAATTTGTGTCACAAATTATGTAAATGTAAAGAGTGATTATAGTGTGAATGTGCATTATTGTGTGACATTGATTTGAGATGTTTGATGATTGTAAGTATTGTCGAGAAGTGGGTTTATACGGCCTTACTGAAACTGACAATAATAGCGTGCAATAATGTAGCGAGGGGGTGAGCTGTTTATCATTATTAGAGACGAGCAAATGACGTAATATTGGCGCGTTTTTCTTAGAATTTGCTGGAACATTTTTCCCTAGAGCATATGTTTTCGTAATTTTCATTGGATATAAAAATAGACGCTAATATTGGCGCGTTTTATTAACCAATAGCAGCTCGGTTATAATCTTTAGGCATATCGGGGTGTAGGAGTATAAAAAGGGCTAGGTCAGAGTCAAATTCCTCCCAGTCCATCGGAAACATTTGCACATTACACGTCGCTCCCAGTCCTTCGGAAATATTTGTACATTACACGTCGCTGAGTTCAACGAAAGCAGAGCATAGTTTATCGATTCGCAGGTAGCAAAGTTATAAAAAAATCTCAAGTGTCCTAAAGTTAATTACACAAAAAGTTGAAGTACGCGAATTAAGAATGAGCAGTAAATAAGTTATTATAACAGTTTCAGTTTGGCGAGTGTCAAGATTTATATGTGAATGTGAATAAAACAAATTCTTCATCAGTGTTATCTTTGGATAAAAGACTCCTTTCCGTTTACACACCTGAATAAGTTAAGTGCTCGACCAAAAAGATCATAGCTAGCCGGAGGACAGTGAACCAAAAATTAAACACGATAACAGGCGCTCAGTAAAATATAATACAAAGTAACCGCAACAAATTGTCTTTTATACGTGCGGCAAATAAACAGTAGCATTCTTTCAAACAAACACTAATACCGCCACAAATTGGCTACCACAACGTGGAACTTAACAAAGAATAACGTCGCATATTTGGCTTCACAACGTTGGGCTAACAAACAAACAATAATGTTACTTCATATTTGGCTTCACAACGTGGGGCAAAACACAAGTAAATATATATAAACATAATACCGTCGCAAACTTAGTATCTTCCAAGGATGCGACACAAAGATTTTTAACAAAATCCATCCACTCCGACCACTCTTTACATGGAAGCATTTAAAAAAATCTGATGTGTTACACTCACATGACTTTCTCTACTCTTTTACAAACTCTTATTCTCCATCTATTTCATATTAATCGAGATAAACAGTTGCAGAAACGATCTTTTGACATGCAAAGAGAATTACATTTTACACATAACGACCAGTTCTAAAAATATTTGACTATCGCTTAAGGTGTACTATGCTCCCCTTGTTTTGTATTTGAAGTGGCCTTTAAGCATATACATATCTCTTAATAGCTGGTTGCTATGTGCAGCACCATTCTCTTTGCCTCAGATTAATACTCTTTGCATATACAAGACAAAAAAATGAATAACGAATTACCATTTGAGAAAATAAGTATTGAAAAATTTAAGGGAATAACAAGCAATATCTCGAAAATGGTTCGCTCAACAACAAAAATGTATATGACATAAATTGTGTACTTTAATGCGATCCATATTTTTTGTGTAGTAAAATTCTGTCTATCTCTTATGGTTTACCAGTTATGCAAAAGTGGTTCACAATGAGGAATACTTTTGGAGACATTCCCAGAAAATTCGAGATATACATTTCATTTGGCATGAAAATATCTTGAACATATGATATTTTAATCAAAATCGTTAGAGCCATTTTTGAGAAAATTAAAATTTTCGAAAATCTTCCATGTAAAGGGTAGTGTGGGGTGGGGGGATTTTCTTGAAAACCTTCGTGTCGCATCTCTGGAAGATACTGAACCTAAATACCAAGTTTGGTGTTTATCCGACTGTTCGTTTCTGAGTTATGCTGTTCACAGACATACACACAGACACACAGACAGACACACACACACGATGTTTCCAAAAATGCTTTTTTTGGATTCAGGAGGTCTCAAAACATGTATTTCCGGTGAAATCTCCGTATCGAATTTTTGGGTGGAATACAATACTTCCCCTACTTACTATACGTAGTATAGAAAGTAAAAATGTTGATTTTCTAAACAATGCCTCAACGATGTTGATTAAAATACCACATATTAAAGATATTTGCATGGCAAATAAAATGTATATCTTGAATTTTCTATAAATAACCTTTGAAGTCCTCTTCATTTGCATGAAATTTTATGTAATCTTGTATAACTGATAAATGTTAAGCGATAGACTAAAACGCACTTCATAAAAAATGTAGATGTCTTTAAAACTCACCATTTATTTCAAATAATTTTTTTTGTGGCACATGCCATTTTTGAGATATCCGTTATTAATGCTTCGAATTGTTCATTTCTTGGTCGTTCTTTGAAGTCCTTTCAACATTCAGTTGTTTTTCGCGATTGCATGGAAACAGTATGAAATTTCAAGACCGGCATATAACGCCTAGTTCTTATACATTTGACTATCGCTGTTCTCTTTATATGTATAACGAAATGTGTAATGTGTAATTCATGAAAATATTTATTTGGATTAAAATGTAGTAGATATAAAAATAAGCTTAAGTAAGATTAGTTTGTATACTCACTAATATACGATAGAGGGTAGAGTAAGTCATGTAATGCATCACATCAGATTTTTTAAACCTTGGTTTTATTAACGTTTACTATAAGACATAATCACATTCACTTCCACATTCATAGTTTCGTGGAAGGTAAGGAAGAATCCTAGTTAAATAAAAATCCGCCACCCCAGCCGGAAATCGAACCCGGGACCTCTGGTTTCAGAAGCCAGACGCTGACCACTTGATTACAGAGACAATCTATATGAATTTTTGTTGCAGCTGTTTTCTGAGTTTCTTTATTTCTTACAAGGATAAAGAAGGATAACAATACACTTTCTACGAATTAAACAATATATTAGTTGAAAACATTTAGCATACTTTTTTGCTCAGTCAAAGGCCATTATTCTGTCGTGATAGTATTCATTGTTCACAAAATACACAAAACGCCACCATACACCAACCGCCATCGCCCGGTACTGTAATGCTTAAAGGTATGAAGGTGAAACAGACAAAGGATATTAGGACAGCAAATGATGGGCTGGAAATTCATGGTAGAAAGGAAACCATCCCAGCAGTGACCTACGAAAACGTACGAAAAAGGCCAAGGTCAGGATGGCCAACCAAATGGATTCGAACCCGGGACCTCCCGAATGCGAACCTCTCGCTACCGCGAACCATCTCGCTCGGTGGAAGAGGTATAGACGTTATCCTGTCAGGGAATGATTATATAGGATGTTTAAAAAATAGAGGGCATAATTTCAGGTATATAACTCCCATATGTAAACAAAAATACATTACAACATGTGTCCGGAAATGCTTGGTTGCTGAGTTATGGTTTTCAAAACAGTGGTATTCATCGGAACGTATTTCTTATCCGGGTAGTTTTCTTTGCAGAAGATGTTCAAAGTGTCCACACCTGCTTGAATACAGGCCTCACATCGACGTCTCATGGCCGTGCGAACACGACCCCAAATTTCAGGAGTGTTGCGTATTTTCTCACAACCTGCCACAATTCGATTTTGAAGGGATTCTATGTCAGGCACTGGAGACGCTTTTAAATGGACCCACAAATAGATATTGACAGGGTTCAAATCAGGTGAGCATGGTGGCCAAGCAATTGGATCACCTCCACCTATCCATCGATTAGGGAACCTTCGATCCAAATACCGGCGAGTGGTACGACTAAAGTGCGGAGGAGCGCGGCATGCAAGAAGTGAGCTTGTTGACGAATGCTCAGTGGAGTGTCTTCTCTCTCTCTCTTTCTCTCTCTCTCTCTCTCTCTCTCTCTCACACACACACACATGAGGTATGTGTTTTCAGGAAGTTTGTGTACGCCTGCCCCGTAAGTCTGTTTACAAGCACTTTGAGTGCATGGAGTGCAACTAATAGATCATCAATGATATCGGCCCACATGTTGAGAGTGAAGCGCACTTAGTGATGAGATGGAACAACTGCATGTGGGTGTTTATATGCCCATACATGCTGATTGTTGAAGTTTGTAATGCCATCTAGTGTGAACTGTGCTTAATTTGTAAATAATACTAAGGCATGAAAGTTCGGATTTGGAGCACACTGCTGCACGAACCACTGGCAGAACATCAATCGAGCAAGATAATTTGTTGATGACAAGGTCTGTACGTATTGCAACAGTCTCCAGACGGTCGTATGAGGAACATTCACTTGCAGCGCTAACCTTCGTGAAATAATAGGAGTCGTGTGCACAAAATCCAGAATCTCCTCCTCTACATCTGGGGTTGTAGATCTGGTCGTCCCCTCCCCAAACCAGGAGATGTAAACTTCCCATGAGCGCACAGACGGCGATGGAAACAGTCAAATCTCTTCCGATCTGGACATGTTCGCTGTGGGTAGCTCTCTTGGTACAAATGATGAGCCAGCGCAGCATTGCGTTCGCCTTACGGTACAGAAAGTGCATTTCTGCCAATTCCTGATTCAAGTACATCTCGCTAAGTCGAATGCCAAACACTGTCACTCAATTTACCCTTGGCCTTGGAATGAAGAGTGTCCGGTTAATATCTTCTGTCACGGTAACTAACTGCGGGAAGAAAAACGTTCCGGTGAATATACTGCTTTGAAGGCCATAACTCAGAAACCAAGCATTTCGGGATACATGTTTTAATAGACGTTTTTATTGTCTACATATAGGGAATACAAACCTGAATTTATGTCCTTTATTTTTGAAACACTTGTATATACAAAGACGAAAAAAAACATTTTAATACCACGTTAGTCCATGAACATTTATTTCAACAGGGCAGAAAATAAGCTTTTCGTATTTTTCGGCGCAATATAATTAAAAGATGAAATATTATTGATATGAAAGAACGCCAACTAAGCTAAATGTTCGTGATTTTTAACTTTTTTATGTAAACACTTCATTTGGCCCACAGTTCAGCAATTTACGCGGTTACAATATCGTACCTGCGCTGAACAACTGTTCGTACAAACACGCTTCAGTTGTGGCCACTCGCTTATCATGTGTTCGTATTTTGTATAAAAATAATGTAGTTTAGTTGTTAATGCGTATACTAAATATTTAAATAGTATAATTCAATTTGTTTTTTTGCATTTACTTCAATTATTAAATAATTGTTATTAATTGTTCTCAATATTTCTATAAGTACCTGAACCTTTTTGTATGACTTATTTACTGTATCTATTTGTTTCTGTATTAAGTGCATAATACGTAAACGTGGTGGGGCTAACGGCGCAGGGCAGAGTCCGCGCGACTTCATGCTAAGTAAGAATGTGGTGTTGTGGAAATGCAACAAGTAAAAGCCAGTCCTGTACTTTTATTTCCCTGATGCATAAAATACAAACATATAGTTCAGCAGCTATCCTGTTATATGTACAGCAACAGGGCGTTGTATCCCTGAAAAATGTCTAAATTAAATAATTAAAAATTGCGAAATAAAGAAAAATGCTCCTGGCACACATGCTCTTTAGAACGTGGACACACGATTTTACTACCAGCAGCATACTGATTTCGTTATCTTAAATAAATACCTACTAACATCTGGAATGCCCTTGGAGGAAAACGTATTAATCAAGCATATGAATTGATAGTGAATGTAGGATGAGAGACATGGCCCAGCTACACCAAATATTATGTAACGAACAATCCTCGAGGTGAATTCAATAACAGAGGGTTCATATTTGGAATAATTAATAAATATCTTTGATCAATACATACAACATGTTTATAAAGAATAATTATTGTACCTGTTTTGGAAGATTAATTAAAGTATATAAGCTTTTACAGGCAACAACTGTAATAAAGGAAAAATAAAAACGCGGAGGAAAAATAAACGACATTATGACAAAATGCACTAAACAGAAGTAAACTTTCAATGCCCATGAGCAAATACACTAAATATGTTGAAAACAGAAATGAAGAAACGCGGAAAACAGCATACCAAGAATTAAACTGAATAGTAACATATTCATATAGCAGGAAACAATACTAAGTTAAGTGCCAAAGCATAGAATTCGAAAAGTAGCAATGAACTGCAAACTTTAAGGGAGAATAAATTCTGAAAGATTGAGGATATTATCTCAAGAAAAGTAGTCCGAACGAGTTGAAAAGTCTAACCTAAGATGGACATGAGAAAGAACAAAAAGAAGATGGTGTCATCTCCAGGTATAGCGTTTCAGAGCACCGAAGACATTAAAAGAAAACAATGGAAACCTCTAGATATTTACAAAAGATTAAGAAAAATATATATGTAAAACCAATTGAGAATTTATACTTCCTACAGTATGGCAGATACAAATAGAAGCCGCATATGTAAGGAAAAAGATTGTATTGCTTTAAATGTTGGGCCTGCAGGAAAATACTGAACATGGAATTGAAAACCAATGCAGCAATATTGGAAATGATAAAACATGTCCATTTGCAAGACAGTAAGCTAAAACTGTTTCGGTCACGTCATTGGAACAGAGAGAAACGCAGAATAAGAATAAAACAACATAAAAACCTTCAGAGCTACACAAATATTAAATGGAAAGAGATCGTCAAGGATTCTTAGCATGCAACTGAGTGTGGAAAAAGTTAACTAGTCAACCGTAAATGTATTCCTTTCTGACGTCTTCATAATTGGCAAAACTAAGTAATTTATTAAATAGACGTAAACGAATAACCAAATAAATTGTGGCCATCACTATGAGTGGTGTGACAGCAAACGACCTCCAGCAAAACCAGTTGCAACTCAACCAGCTGGGACGAAGAAAAGTCAGTAAATACAAAAATAAATACGGGTTAATTACGCCTTACTCACTCACCGAGAAAGTGGCTCATTTCTATGAACAGCAGAGCAAGCAACCCGATGAAAGGAATTACGTGTACAGTAGCTTTATTTAGGGTAGCAATTTAACGAGACGAGAATCCTTGGTTAGACTGCGGTTCGGGTTCCAACATACCGCGTTTATCTTGAATGGCGCAACTGGCGGCTACCAGATGTGACTCGTAGCAAGTATCGGTTTGAAGGATCTCGCTCTGCGGTACCTTTCTTGCTCACGCGCCGACGAAGGTTAATGGCATTTTCAGTACAGTCTTAAAGTTGTTTAACGGCTTTAGTGGCAATAATCTAACGTGAAGCTGTCTATTGATTGTGTGTAGGTATCATGTTGTATATTACAGAATAGCGAGTTTTTATTGTGTTAGGTTTTGTTTGAAATAAGAGACACGTGGACTGTCAATTTGAATCTCAGAAAGTCCCACGGTGTAAGGGTTTCTAACGAATACACACTTTTCAGGTTGATAAAGATATGTAAACAGACTGGTTCCGTTTACATAGGCAAAAACTGTAACCGAGGGAAAAATTATACCAGTAAGTTGTGGAAAGAAGTGGAAAACCACTGCCTCACTATAACGTGATTATACGACAGTATAATTGACTGGCCTGCTCGCTCTCCAGATCTAAACCCATATTGTGGCGTATTGATAATTTGGGGGTTATATTGTCATTACCAGACATATTGTTGTTTTCCTTTCATGTTGACATGGATGGCGTCACTCTTGGCTGGGAGTTTTTTGCTAGTAACGAGTGGTGGGGATAGCGTGTCGGTCTTAGTTAGGATTCCGTGAGAAGCGGATCGGTGTGTAAGCCGGCTTTTGGATCGGTGGGCATCTCCCTTCACCTTTCATATTTAATAATGTAGAAACCCCAAACGGTTGGGAAATAGATATAGGAATCTGTAAGTAGATTTGTGTTATGGATTTTGTACAGTGAAAACCCACGCCTTCCTCTTAACCTCCGCAACACGTTTCCGTCCTCCTAGCCAAGTGAATATACGTCCCCTCAATGTACGTGCTGGGTACTCAAAATTAATTTAATTTTCATGTAAAATTTTAGGCCCCTACCCAGCATGTAATAATATGATTACTATGTGTGGGAGTGCTTAAGTTAAAAGCTTATGCAACAAATGCCCATGCACTCGACGAACTAGAAGACAGCATCCGCCGTATGTTTACCAACATTTCAGATGCAGAAACTTCGAGTGTTCAATGACGTGTTCAACACGCCCAGACTTAAGTAGATGCAGAAAGGCATTAGGAAACGTGTACTATTGTTAAACAATAATACGTGTTAAACATTGTTATTATATTAGATACTTATAGTTTGGTTTAGCACCAGGATTGAAACCAAGGCTTAAACCTTAATATTGTAGTTTACTTAGTACTTAAATGAACTTATTACTTTTATTAGTTGCTCATCGCTCTTTTAAGAGTCTGAATTATTTCTCGGGCTTGACTGGTGAAGGGTTTCCTTTCTTACTGGACATTGAAAACAACACACTATACGTAGTGGTCCAGATGAAAGATTGAACGCTTAGGCTCCTTGATGCTATTAACATAGTTAATAAAGCAGGAATATCAAAGCAAGCCCGTACGCGCTAATGCGAGCTTCAGTCTCTAACTGGAGCTAAGGGGATTACTAGTAGAAACCAGAGAGGTAGCATGTCACGTGACTACAGTGCTGCGAAGAGCTGAACAGAGGTGAGCGCCATGAATAAGTTAAATGCACGTTGAGGTGTTTTGTTTTCGAGTAAGGAAAATGGTGGAGATGTAACTTCTACAAATTATTCTTACGAAAATTTTCTTTTTTCTACTTTTTTGTGTTACCCGAGATAAACACTTTAGAGAAATACTTTCCTTACTCATTTCGTTGCAAGTACAAGTGAGAATGGAATAAAAGGAATAAATGTTTAAAAGCGGCTCGCTATATACTGACCTTGGAATTATACTCTTTTCATGACATGGCGAGAAACGACTGAATAGCGACAGCACTTTAGAAAAGGATGAAGTATATTCAGCAACTCAAAGCAGCAATAACAGATACCTCGGAAAAGCCACAAAATGTTACTTGAAATAAATTGTGTGTTATAAATATATCTATTTTCTTGTTAGGAAGTTTTTGTCTATCTTTTATGGTTTATCAGCTATACAAAATTATTCAAAATTCCTTATGAGTGAAAAGGAGTTCAGGTATTTGCAGAAAATTCAAAACATAAATGTTATTGTCCATGTAAATGTCTTAAATATATGATGTATTAAACAAAGTTTTTAGAGTCATTTTCGAGAAAATAAAAAATACCGGAAATTTTTACCATGTAAAGGCTAGTTTTAAGTGGGGGATTTCCTTAAAAAAAATTGTGTTGTCTCTTTGGATGATGCTGAGCATAAATATGAAGTTTGGTATTTATCAGCCGTTTTGTTTTTGAGTTGTGCCATTCACAGACACACAGTCCCATGAACCTTTTTATAAAAGTGCTTTTTTCGGTTTCAGGGGCTCCCAAACATTTATTTTAGTGAAATCCTGGTATCAAATACTTGAGTGGAATGCAATATTAGCTGTATCTACTAGGTACGTGGTAGAGAAAGTAATAAAAAAATCATTAAGAAATTCATCATGAACATTCTAAGTATTTCGAAAGAGACAACAGTTATACTGTATAAGGAGTTTGTTAATGAGGTAATCATTATGCAGTGAATTGCAGTTTTAAGACAACTATAATTCCAATATTCCAGGGCAAATCAGTAACGAGGTATTTACAAGGGAGATTCGCCAACCACGATCAACAGATTTTGATAAAAGCTACACGTTTAGTTAATTGGGGTAGTGATTACAGTGTGGCATAGGATTTCTTTCTAATTGTGGCACCTTCCCACTATTACGCTTGTAACAATAAGTGAGGAGAACGTAATAGCTAGTGGAACGAAGGGGTAAACAAAACGTACATTAAGCATAAATCAAATAGGCTAACAAGAAGATTATTTATTAATTAACTCAAAATATTGCCCAAAACAGAAGACACAAAAAAATAAGATACTGTTGACAAATTTCTAAACCATAAAGTTTTTCTCATAATTGCTTTTATAATTATTTTAGTAGGCAACGAATCCTAATTTACTAAATAGAACGTTATGTGCTTTTTCGTTACAAAATGCTTAAGAATTACTTGTGCTCTAAACTGAACACGATTTAAACAATATTAACAAACATAACTAAAACTTCAAGCTTAAGGAAGCTGTTCAAAAATTCACGATATTTTGTATACATGTATTTATTTAGTAATAATTAATATTTAATTTAGATGCACCTTACCAAGATGGAGGAAGTTACCTTGACCCTAATTGTAGGTTCCCATTTAAAAATTAAATTGACTCTAAAGTGACCATCACAACGTCCTCCAAACAAAACACCACTAATGGCATTTACTTTCCCCCATAATATCAAGCAACTTTTATACAAGATATTTTTTTCTACAGTGCTTGGTTTTGGAAGTCTCAACTTAAATGGTTCATCCTACATATCCACCGGCGGGGGTGAAGTGAAGGCAGGGGAGAGTTGGCGAGCAGCAAAGTGACCCAGTTGCTTCCAAAATGAGCTGGAACATCATGCACCGCCATATCCCGAGAGAATATAGTGGTGAAGCCGCAATGACTCCATGTTGGATGGATACCGAGCCATCACGATGGCCATACCGCGATAACAACTATTGATCGGTAGCGGTGATTTCAAAAAACCGCTACAAGTGATTTGCGACTTTTTGAGAAATACGTTACATATTTTCACAAACTGCTCTTACTGCTTGTACCACACTCGTTTAACAGGCGCTGCGATTGTACTATACATTGTCACAAAACATAACACCATTAGAAATTCATTCACATTACAGTGTGTTGTAGTAATCGGAAATAAATTTCTTTGTAGTCTTCTTATGAAGACATATTATTTAGGTGTTTATAATCTTTAATTTGCGTTATGGAAGCGTTATAAATATTTACCATAGAAAAACATTTGCAGATTTATATAAATATATCGGATTCTTTAGGTTCCATTTGAGTCTCATAATGCAGAAATTGAGAATCGTATTAAAACTCTGATGTGTTACACTCACATGACGTTCTCTACTCTTGTACAAACTATTTTTACAAACGCTTATTCTCCATATGCTTCATGTTAATCGAAATATCGAGATGTTAATCTTATTGCTAATTTTCTTGTAGATGCAAGGGGAATTGGTAGGCTTTAACCGATAGTCAAATCTTTTAAGAGCTGGTTGCTATGTGGAGTATTCCATTTCCTTTGCATTACTAGGACAAAAAAAATGAATAACGAATTTCCATTTCAGAAAAAGAATAAGTATTGGAAAATGTAAGGGAATAACAAGCAATATTTCTAAAATGGTTCCCTCAGCAACAAAAATGTATATGACATAAATTGAGTATTTTAACGCGATCTACATTTTTTGTGTAGTAAAAGTTTATCTATCTCTTATGGTTCACAATGAAGGATACTTTTGGAACATTCCCAGAAAATTCGAGATATATATTTCATTTGTCATGAAAATATCTTAAACACGTGATATTTTAATCAAAATCGTTAGAGCTATTTTTGAGAAAATTAAAATTTTCGAAAAATGTTCCATGTAAAGGGTAATCTGGGGTGGGGGATTTTCTTGAAAACCTTCGTGTCGCATATCTGGAAGATACTGAACCTAAATACAAAGTTTGGTGTTTATCCGACTGTTCGTTTCTGAGTTATGCTGATCACAGACAGACAGACAGAAAGACAGACACACACACATATGGACATGTTTCCAAAAATGCTTTTTTTGGATTCAGGGGGCCTCAAAACATATATTTCCTGAAATCTCGGTATAGAATTTTTGGGTGGAATACAATACTTCCCCTACTTAATATACGTAAGTAGGGTAGATTTAGCGGTCCTGAAACAGTTAATTTATGCATGGCTATTCATATGCAAATGAGCTCCCCCACCTCCTCCCTCCCCCACCTCCTCCCTCCCCCTCCCCCCGCTGTGCCTTGGTAGTTTTAGCTGCACCTGCGGTCGTAAATCATGTTGAGTACAATGGAGGCTTGACAGTTAGGTAATTAAGGCTGTCAATCAACTGTCAAAACGAACAAAGGGGTCATAAATTTAAGGTTCTGTAACAAAGGCGAGATGTTTTTCCTACCCATTCCACATCCGGCCACTTCTGCACCTGGTCAGTTACCCGCCCCCACTTCCATTGTGTGTGTCGAACACGTGGCATACTCGTTCCACTAGCTTTTAACAAAAGAACAATGCTTGCCCTTCAGCTGTCAAAATGAACAAAGCCCATGATGAATTAGGGTTGTAACAAAGCCTGACCCTTTCCATTGTGTAAGAGATTCTATTGTGTGTGCCTTTCTATTGTCCGATGCAAGCATTCTTTAGAAAGACCACCTGGCAACCCAATAACAAAGCCTGACCCTTTCCATTGTGTAAGAGATTCTATTGTCCTTGGCAAGGCTAGTTTAGAAAGACACCTGCAGCGTTCCCATTGTTTGGCCACCTGCTAGTTTAACAAAAGAATTCGAGGGTTGCTTTATACTCGTCCTGTCCTTGTTTGTGTGAAAGAGAGAGAAACTTGTTTACCAACTCTGCGTGACGTCATACTTTAGAAAGACACCTGCTCCATAACAAAGCCTGACCCTTTCCATTGTGTAAGAGATTCTATTGTGTGTGCCTTTCTATTGTTCTGTGCAAGGCTAGTTTAGAAAGACACCTGCAGCGTTCCCATTGTTTGGCCACCTGCTAGTTTAACAAAAGAATTCGAGGGCTGCTTTATACTCGTCCTCTCCTTGTTTGTGTGAAAGAGAGAGAAACTTGTTTACCAACTCTGCGTGACGTCAGGTCGGCCATCATGATTTTGCCTGAGGGAGTTCTCCCCGATGTTTTACGACCTCCTACGAATATATCCGAGCATAGTTAACAAGCATTCTGTTTCAGCCAACGACTCCGAAAAGCATCTAATATACATTTCATTACGTGCATTAAACCTCTGAGTGATATCCATAGATCGGTGTTCGATTCTTACTGTAATCAAAAGTTTATTGCTAATGAGAAATTAATGATTGATATTATTATATCATTACCCTAATTAATAAAAAGGCGTTCAGAGAATTCTAGCTCGAGTCTTACCAAGTGAAACTCTAACGCGTAATAACTATTAAACTATGCAAGGTCAGATTAAAAAAATGTATTTATCAATTATAATTTAATTTTTTATATATCATTACCCTAATTAATGAAAGGGTGTTCAGAGGGTTCTAGCTCGAATCTTACCCAACGAAACTCTAATGCTTAATAAATATTAAACTATGCAAGGTCAGATTTAAAAATATATTTATCAAATATAATTTTTTATACATCATTACCCTGATTAATGAAAGACCGTTCAGAGGACCCTAGTTCGAATCTTACGCAGCGAAACTCTAATGCTTAATAAATATTAAACTATGTAAGGTCAGATTAAAATGTATTTAACAAATATAATTTAATTTTTATATATCATTACAATAATTAATAAAAAGGGTGTTCAGAGGGTCCTAGATCGAATCTGCGAAACTCTAATGCCCAATAACTATTAAACTATGCACGGCTAGATTAAAATGTATTTAACAAATATAATTTAATTAATGAAACGGTGTTCAGAGGGTTCTAGATCGAATCTGCGAAACTCTAATGCTTAATAAATATTAAACTATGTGAGTATTGGGCGGTCAGATTAAAACGTGTTTAACAAATATAATTTAATTTATACAACATTACAATGTTTAACGATCTGTATTGTTAGGAACCAGAGGCCCCTAGTTCGAATCCAACCCTGTGAAATGCTATAATAACTATTAAGTTATTGAAGCAGCGGGCGGTCGGATTAAAATTGCATTTAACAACTATAATTATTTATATTAAACCCTGATGCATACTTAGATATCCCGAAGCCTAGACAACATTCTTTCTTCTTCTCCTCTCTTTTTCTTTCTATCTATCTCTTTCTTTCTCCACGACTTGTACACATTCAGGCGTTCACATATACACGAGCACTTGTACACGCATCAGCAAACATACACTGGTGCACGCATGCAAGCACACACACACACACCCACGCACATACATACACCAGCACACACACACATGTACATACATACAACAGGACACACACACACATACACCAGTACACACACGCATTCACGCACCTCATGCGTATACATACATACACCAGTGCTCTTACACTCACACATTCACGCACCTCATGCGTACACATACATACACCAGTGCTCTTACACTCACGCATACATATACATGGACACACACACACGTGCAAACACATACGCCTGTTCACTTACACCCAACAGCAGCAACCCACACACGCACACAGCAACTCACGCGCATGTCCTGAATGAAAAGAGACAAAATGATGCAATAAAAACTAATTATAGCTCGGGATGCAAGGCTCCATTTACGATTGCTCGAAACCGGTCTTCTAATAACTCCAAAACTAATTAAAATAAACTTTATTACTTTTATGCCATTAGCTCTTGTGCATGTATATTAGAGTCCGGGTGTCATGGGTTCGATCCTTAACTTTAAAATCTCAATTATCTCAGAAACTAGCAGGGATTAAGGTGCGGACCAAAGCACGATTTTTAGTTCCTACGATGAACAATTAATGCTTTATATAATTTCCAATCAGTGTCCCTAGCTCGAATCCCGATCTTTCAGTGACTTCCTTAATTTTCCACTGTGTTCTAGAATATATCACTTAGATCAATGTTGCAACTGCATACAGGTCTTTTAAACACATCAAACTAATATTATAAATAATTTTGTTTTTGGCGTTCTGAGTTCGAATACCGATTCAATGAAGTTTACTTATAAATTTAATAACAGTAAATAATTAAGACAAAGGTACCAAATAAACCTATTACGTTTATGTCATCAGATAATATCTTGCGGTGTATATTAGGGTACCTGACGTCCAGGGTTCGATCCTTAAGTTTAAATCTCAATTATCGCAGAAACTAGCAGAGATAGAGCTGTAGACGAAAGCATGTTTGATAGCTCATACAATGAACAATTAATGCTGTATATAATTTTCAATCAGTTGCCCCTAGTTCGAACCCCGATCTTTCAATGACTTCACTGATTTTCCTCTGTACTCTAGAATACATCACTTAGATTGATGCTTTAACTGCATGCAGCTGTGTGAGAGAGAGCGAGAGAGGGAGAGAGAGAGAGAGCGAGAGAGGGAGAGGAAGTGAAACAAGCAGGATAGAAGTGCTGAGGGCCTCTGCGCATGCGTAGCAAGAGATGATGCCACTGGCTGCCATAATCACGTGACGTGTAAGCATCACAGCCATGATGACGTGCAGGCATCGCCTGGAGGGGGTTTAGATCCCTATATAAACAGACATCTGTCCCATGTTAGAACTGTTGTGTACTTATTAACTTTACATTCAAGTTTTAAAGAGCTTTAAAAGCAACGTGAGCTGCAGGCCGTCTACACATTCAGCACATATCAAAACGGGGCAATGCAAGGTGAGTTTTAAATAACTATACAAAATCACTGTTGGCTTTTACAATACATTTAATTTTATTTAAACGTTACAGTACATGAAAGACGATTCGTTACAAAGAGCATCATATGTTCTAATCTGTGCTTTACATTCACATGGATTTCACTGCATACTCTTCTTCAGTTCACATGATTTTCTCTACATCTTCTTTGTAAACATTCATACGACTTTCCCCTCATTCTTTGTTTCACTATACACTCACATGATTTCCTCTACTCAATCTTTATTCCACCTACAGGTTCATGCTCTGTTAACATTCACATGACTTTCTCTTCACATTCTTTGCTTCCATTAACATTCACATGATTTTCGCCACACCTTCTTCTTACATAAACATTCATACGACTTTACCCTCATTCTTTGTTTCACTATACACTCACATGATTTCCTCTACTCATTCTTTGTCCCCCTGCAGTTTCATGCTTTGTTAACATTCACACGACGTTCTCAGCTCATTTCTCTATTGACATTCACATGATCTTCTCAACACATTCTTCTTACTTAAACATTCATACGATTTTCCCCCTCATTCTTTGTTTCACTATACATTCGCACACGATTTCCTCTACTCATTCTTTGGTTCTCTGCTGGCTCATCTTCAATGAACATTCACATGATTTCTGTACTTATTCTTTATTTCTCTACACCCTCATAGGCTTACTTACAAAACATACACACCCTAGTTCTTCAACTTGAATAATGTAGTGAAATAATAATTCATGACAATGTCTGTTACAGATTGTTTAGCTGATAGACTTAACAAGATGGTGGAAGAGCGTAGTTTCCTACCGACTCGCCGAGTTCAAGATCTCGAAATAGGTCTTAACTATGAGATAAAGTCCTTAAAGAGAGTTCAAACAAGATATGGTACCAGGATCGTATCTTCGCTGGAGGATTGTCAAGTGTTCTTGCCAGAGCGCTATAATTCGTTAACCGATCAAGAGATTGCAGAAATACCAGGGAGCGTATACCTACAGTATAATGGCATGACAGAGACGGGGAAATTTAAGACATGTAAATTGTCTTTTCTACATGCAAAGAAGGTGCGTAGAAGTGTCAAACTTAAGTATTGAATGTTCTCCCATTTCACAATGAAAAATTCATAAATAAAGCAACTGACTCATTGATATTACATATAAAGATACAAAAGATGCATATTATAGAATTTTATAAAAAATTAACGAAATTACAATATCACATGCTTTGAGTTTATTATATCTAGCGCATTGAAATAACTCTAAATATCCGAATGTTTATACAAATAATTGTGCTTCTTTTACATGTGCCATATGCTTCATTTTACATGTATCATAACAAAAAATGTAATTCTTTCCAGGTTGCCTTTACTTGACCAAGATAGTTTTCTAAGACTTTCATTGTGCAATGTTTCAGGGTGTGCAATAAGAGGAAGAAGAAGAAGAGGAATAGCCTGCTGGCATGCAAAGGATGCTGACGCTATGGGAGGGTAGAATACCTACAAGAAACATTTCGGCAAGAAACGGGTGCTGAGACATCTACATCACCGAAACACATTAAGACAGGATCCTTATATAACATTACAGGGTATACAATGAAAAAATACGGTCAATTTTGTATGCAATTCAATGCATGGCTGAGAGTTAGCTCGAACTAGTCTCCCTATATTCACTGAAATTAAGCATTGTGAGCAATAATTTAAGTGACTGTGAAAATACTTTAAGTAATGGTGAAATTTGTATCCTAAAAGACTTGAGCCCTGTATACATTAACAGCATTAAGACTGTTTGCCACGCTGGAATACAAATTATGAAAATAAAAAGACTTTCATTTAAATAATAAGGAAATTTGCATAACCTGCTGTTACAAGTGTAATGACATATACAGAAACAATGAGTCGGACGAGAAAGTGATGGAAATGTAAGATAAATAATAACAATAAAAGAATTAAGGTATGCTTTTACATAGTGTTTTTATTCATTAAAAATCCTTGTATTCCTAATGAAAAATAAATCATTACAATGATTAGTTTAAGTTATATCACAATGATCAAAAAGAGAACCTTCTTTAGATGCATTACTCGATCTTAAGTCAGAGCACCAAAAAATGACAAATCACGGCTTCTCCATTTTAGATGTGGTGTCACTATTCAGGTAAATTCATGTAACACAACAGGTTGAGTATGCAGATCTGTGGTCCTAAATGGGTGAAACAGAGTCTTATCCAGCTTAACAGTCTTGAGATCTCACCATCAGAAAGTCGAATCACAAACCTTCTCCACTCGCTGAGCACAGGTTTAACAACAGCATTCTCTTCACCCTGAGACGATGTAAAGTATATAAATGTTCAACTTGACAAGGGATTCTAAACTGGTTGTTAGAGTCCAGAACTGATGTATTATATGGTGAAAACACATGTTCCTCTTCTTAGCGATCTTGTCGTCGAATCTCGGTGTCGATAACATTGAAGATGCCCATGATTATAGGATTCTGAAGCCCAAAAACTGTAGGAACTGCTGATTGCGTGATGTTAACCTGATGGGCGTCAAGGGCAGAGCATGATGTGTGCGTCGAATCATTCCATTATTATATCCTCGACGTCGTTGACTTCTTCTAAAAACTATAGGCATTATGCTTATATCCTTGTTTCTAAAGGCAATGATATTGCTGTTAGGCTCCCCTGTTTGCTCTATGAAGCGGATCTTTATGAACAACAGGTAAAATTTGATTTGAAGGTTCCTGTGAAATACGTTATCCTGCCGTAACAGATGGGAAAACTGGTAGATGGAGTGTCCACTTTTACTATCGAGGAAGGAGACTGATGCAATACTGCGCTAAATTCGCATGATGCTCAACTTAAATATATTCACTAGGAAATCAGATTCAGACAGCTGATTAGATGGAATAACTTTGTCACTGAAGGGCCACAGAACGTTCCTATAGAACAATCACTGGAAAAAATCAAGAGTGAAAGGACATTTTAATGACATTTTTATTATTATTATTCACTGATCTAATAAAGAAGACATTCGCATCCTAATATGACGAATCTTTAAACGTCGGGCATACAAGTCAAGGTCTATTTTACTCAATGTTTTTTCCGGGACAAGTATAGTCCTCTGCCAGAGTTTTCTGAATTCCCTTTCAGGCTCTGTCTCCTCTTCGTTTCTGTGTTTCTTCCCTTATTCTTCTTCACACGAAAACCTCTCCCTCTTGCTTCAATTTCTCTGTTACGTCTCATCATTTCAGCAAGTTGTTTATCTGCAGCTTTTTTCGTATTTACAGCTGTAGCAATTTGTGATGCACCTCCAGCGCCTAGTGCTGCAATAAGCGGTATGAGCTGTAGAAATCCTCCTCGTTTCTTCTTTTTGGACCCTCCGACAACAGATACCTTTCTCTCAATTTCTCTCTTATGCCTCATCATTTCGGCAAGTTGTTTATCTGCTGCCTTTTTCTTATTTACTGCTGAGGCAATTTGGGCTGCACCTCCAGCAGCAGCGCCTAGAGCTGCAATAATTGGTATGAGAGGTAGAAATCCTCCTCGTTTCTTCTTCGTGGTTACTGTACCTGGAGCTACCTTTCCCTTCATAATTGCTGTTACTAGTCACGCCGCCAACTTTTTCACCTAATGTAACATCAGATTGCACGCTTTTCCAAGTCGTTTCATTCAGATCTTGGCAGCAATGTTTCTCGAAGCAGAGACCTTATGCTGAGCGTTGGCAATGCCACTAAGATTACACGAATCGTCTAACGGAATGATTCCAGGGTCTCCTCTCTTTAATTTTTCTCTAGCTTTACCACAGTTCCTCAGCCTATGTAACCAGGTAAATGTACTTCAATGGTTGCAGGCTAGTGAGAGAGTTAATTAAACCGAAACCTCTTGCGAGCTTAACCACCTTAGCTCTCACGTTATACTAATCGATTTTTATTCAGGATAGTTCTTTTATAATTTCTCATTAGCGTATATACATTAAGAGCGATTTATTTTACTTTAGCTGTCAAGCTAGAGAGGATGAAACAAGAATGCTCACAGCCTATTCATATGTTAGACTTTGAAAGCGACTTTAGATGTGAACTTAGTGGAAAACTGTTTCATGTCAACGTTATATACGTTCCCATCATGTAACCCATTCAGGGAAAAAGTGACCAGCAAAGGGAAAAATGTTACCAGCAAAGGGAAAAAGGTGACCAGCAAAGGGAAAAAGGTGACCAGCAAAGGGAAAAAGGTGACCAGGAAAGGGAAAAAGGTGACCAGGAAAGGGAAAAAGGTGACCAGCAAAGGTTAAAAGGTGACCAGCAAAGGGAAAAAGGTGACCAGGAAAGGGAAAAAGGTGACCAGGAAAGGGAAAAAGGTGACCAGCAAAGGGAAAAAGGTGACCAGGAAAGGGAAAAAGGTGACCAGGAAAGGGAAAAAGGTGACCAGGAAAGGGAAAAAGGTGACCAGGAAAGGGAAAAAGGTGACCAGCAAAGGGAAAAAGGTGACCAGGAAAGGGAAAAAGGTGACCAGCAAAGGGAAAAAGGTGACCAGCAAAGGGAAAAAGGTGACCAGCAAAGGGAAAAAGGTGACCAGCAAAAGGGAAAAAGGTGACCAGGAAAGGGAAAAATGTGATGATCAAAGGGAAAAAGGTGACCAGCAAAGGGAAAAAAGGTGACCAGCAATGGGAAAAACGTGACCAGCAAAGGGAAAAAGGTGACCAGCAAAAGGGAAAAAGGTGACCAGCAAAGGGAAAAAGGTGACCAGGAAAGGGAAAAATGTGATCATCAAAGGGAAAAAGGTGACCAGCAAAGGGAAAAAAGGTGACCAGCAATGGGAAAAACGTGACCAGCAAAGGGAAAAACGTGACCAGCAAAGGGAAAAATGCGACCAGCAAAGGGAAAGAGGTGACCTGCAAAGGGAAAAAATGTTACCAGCAAAGGGAAAAATTGTGACCAGCAAAGGGAAAAAGGTGATCAGTAAAGGGAAAAATGGGACCAGAAGAGGGAAAAACGTGACCTGCAAAGGGAAAAAGGTGACCAGCAAAGGGAAAAAGGTGACCAGGAAAGGGAAAAAGGTGACCAGGAAAGGGAAAAAGGTGACCAGGAAAGGGAAAAAGGTGACCAGGAAAGGGAAAAGGGTGACCAGGAAAGGGAAAAAGGTGACCAGGAAAGGGAAAAAGGTGACCAGGAAAGGGAAAAAGGTGACCAGCAAAGGGAAAAAGGTGACCAGCAAAGGGAAAAAGGTGACCAGCAAAGGGAAAAAGGTGACCAGCAAAGGGAAAAAGGTGGCCAGGAAAGGGAAAAAGGTGACCAGCAAAGGGAAAAAGGTGACCAGGAAAGGGAAAAAGGTGACCAGCAAAGGGAAAAAGGTGACCAGCAAAGGGAAAAAGGTGACCAGGAAAGGGAAAAAGATGACCAGCAAAGGGAAAAAGGTGACCAGGAAAGGGAAAAAGGTGACCAGGAAAGGGAAAAACGTGACCAGCAAAGGGAAAAATGTGACCAGGAAAGGGAAAAAGGTGACCAGCAAAGGGAAAAAGGTGACCAGGAAAGGGAAAAAGGTGACCAGCAAAGGGAAAAAGGTGACAAGGAAAGGGAAAAAGGTGACCAGCAAAGGGAAAAAGGTGACCAGCAAAGGGAAAAAGGTGACCAGCAAAGGGAAAAAGGTGACCAGCAAAGGGAAAAGGTGACCAGCAAAGGGAAAAAGGTGACCAGCAAAGGGAAAAAGGTGACCAGGAAAGGGAAAAAGGTGACCAGCAAAGGGAAAAAGGTGACCAGCAAAGGGAAAAAGGTGACCAGCAAAGGGAAAAATGTGACCAGGAAAGGGAAAAAGGTGACCAGCAAAGGGAAAAAGGTGACCAGCAAAGGGAAAAAGCGACCAGCAAAGGGAAAAGGTGACCAGCAAAGGGTAAAAGGTGACCAGCAAAGGGAAAAAGGTGACCAGCAAAGGGAAAAAGGTGACCAGGAAAGGGAAAAAGCTGACCAGCAAAGGGAAAAAGGTGACCAGCAAAGGGAAAAAGGTGACCAGCAAAGGGAAAAAGGTGACCAGCAAAGGGAAAAAGGTGACCAGCAAAGGGAAAAAGGTGACCAGCAAAAGGGAAAAAGGTGACCAGGAAAGGGAAAAATGTGATCATCAAAGGGAAAAAGGTGACCAGCAAAGGGAAAAAAGGTGACCAGCAATGGGAAAAACGTGACCATCAAAGGGAAAAAGGTGACCAGCAAAAGGGAAAAAGGTGACCAGCAAAGGGAAAAAGGTGACCAGGAAAGGGAAAAATGTGATCATCAAAGGGAAAAAGGTGACCAGCAAAGGGAAAAAAGGTGACCAGCAATGGGAAAAACGTGACCAGCAAAGGGAAAAACGTGACCAGCAAAGGGAAAAATGCGACCAGCAAAGGGAAAGAGGTGACCTGCAAAGGGAAAAAATGTTACCAGCAAAGGGAAAAATTGTGACCAGCAAAGGGAAAAAATTGATCAGTAAAGGGAAAAATGGGACCAGAAGAGGGAAAAACGTGACCTGCAAAGGGAAAAAGGTGACCAGCAAAGGGATAAAGGTGACCAGGAAAGGGAAAAAGGTGACAAGCAAAGGGAAAAAGGTGACCAGCAAAGGGAAAATGACCAGTATATCCCTCAACTCTCGCATTCTCTGTGCTAACTATCAAGAAAACTTGTACTCTTACCTCTATGAATCCATTTCTTGCTACTTGAATCTGCTTGTGCTTAATGAGATAGTTATAATTAACGAAATTACAATTATTATGTGCGAATGCTACAATATTTTGCTTAGTCTAATTCGGCATGGCTGTTTATATGCATCAAAACCTGAGTACATATATAAATACATAAATGTTAAAAAATAGCTCAGTCTCGTGTTATCGTATACGAATTCAACATCTACAGTATACATTGACTAGTTTATATATACTGCTTGAGCATGAACACTCACAAAGACGGTCAATTACAGTCAATTTACGAGAATCTTGATTTTTCGTATGTTTCCCAAGGGGGGAATAATCGCTTTGTTAAGTGCTGCATATGTAATAGAACTTTAAAGAACAGGACAATTTCAAGGCTTAAACAACATAGGAGAAGATGCTGTAAAGCAATGACCAGCTGTGCATTGACTACAACACCCAAACGAGATCCTGAAATCTTCTCAAGTCCCGAAGAGCGGGATTCAAGATGTACCGTACTTGGAACCAGTTCAAGCGACCCTGTAATAACGTCAAGAGCTACCACTGATGAAGCAATGACAGCAGTTTCTTTGAATGAGCAAGCTCTGAATAAACACACCAATGAAAGCAAGCATACTAGTGTCAAATCACCTAGATTAGAAGATATATCCAAAGCGAATACAGAGGAGATGCTATACCGCTACACCGATCCTAATGATTTGGTAAACATGCTAAGGGTACTCATGATGCTTCATACACCAGATAAAAATGACTTTTCCGATGCGATTAACGACATTGTTCAGGATTTAAAGCTGGGTGGTTTTATAGCGTGATTAGCATTTGCAAAACCATGAAAGAGTTAGAAAGATTCGTCATATTAGGATGCGAATGTCTTCTTTATTAGATCAGTGAATAATAATAATAAAAATGTCATTAAAATGTCCTTTCACTCTTGATTTTTCCAGTGATTGTTCTATAGGAACGTTCTGTGGCCCTTCAGTGACAAAGTTATTCCATCTAATCAGCTGTCTGAATCTGATTTCCTAGTGAATATATTTAAGTTGAGCATCATGCGAATTTAGCGCAGTATTGCATCAGTCTCCTTCCTCGATAGTAAAAGTGGACACTCCATCTACCAGTTTTCCCATCTGTTACGGCAGGATAACGTATTTCACAGGAACCTTCAAATCAAATTTTACCTGTTGTTCATAAAGATCCGCTTCATAGAGCAAACAGGGGAGCCTAACAGCAATATCATTGCCTTTAGAAACAAGGATATAAGCATAATGCCTATAGTTTTTAGAAGAAGTCAACGACGTCGAGGATATAATAATGGAATGATTCGACGCACACATCATGCTCTGCCCTTGACGCCCATCAGGTTAACATCACGCAATCAGCAGTTCCTACAGTTTTTGGGCTTCAGAATCCTATAATCATGGGCATCTTCAATGTTATCGACACCGAGATTCGACGACAAGATCGCTAAGAAGAGGAACATGTGTTTTCACCATATAATACATCAGTTCTGGACTCTAACAACCAGTTTAGAATCCCTTGTCAAGTTGAACATTTATATACTTTACATCGTCTCAGGGTGAAGAGAATGCTGTTGTTAAACCTGTGCTCAGCGAGTGGAGAAGGTTTGTGATTCGACTTTCTGATGGTGAGATCTCAAGACTGTTAAGCTGGATAAGACTCTGTTTCACCCATTTAGGACCACAGATCTGCATACTCAACCTGTTGTGTTACATGAATTTACCTGAATAGTGACACCACATCTAAAATGGAGAAGCCGTGATTTGTCATTTTTTGGTGCTCTGACTTAAGATCGAGTAATGCATCTAAAGAAGGTTCTCTTTTTGATCATTGTGATATAACTTAAACTAATCATTGTAATGATTTATTTTTCATTAGGAATACAAGGATTTTTAATGAATAAAAACACTATGTAAAAGCATACCTTAATTCTTTTATTGTTATTATTTATCTTACATTTCCATCACTTTCTCGTCCGACTCATTGTTTCTGTATATGTCATTACACTTGTAACAGCAGGTTATGCAAATTTCCTTATTATTTAAATGAAAGTCTTTTTATTTTCATAATTTGTATTCCAGCGTGGCAAACAGCCTTAATGCTGTTAATGTATACAGGGCTCAAGTCTTTTAGGATACAAATTTCACCATTACTTAAAGTATTTTCACAGTCACTTAAATTATTGCTCACAATGCTTAATTTCAGTGAATATAGGGAGACTAGTTCGAGCTAACTCTCAGCAATGCATTGAATTGCATACAAAATGGACCCTATTTTTTCATTGTATACCCTGTAATGTTATATAAGGATCCTGTCTTAATGTGTTTCGGTGATGTAGATGTCTCAGCACCCGTTTCTTGCCGAAATGTTTCTTGTAGGTATTCTACCCTCCCATAGCGTCAGCATCCTTTGCATGCCAGCAGGCTATTCCTCTTCTTCTTCTTCCTCTTATTGCACACCCTGAAACATTGCACAATGAAAGTCTTAGAAAACTATCTTGGTCAAGTAAAGGCAACCTGGAAAGAATTACATTTTTTGTTATGATACATGTAAAATGAAGCATATGGCACATGTAAAAGAAGCACAATTATTTGTATAAACATTCGGATATTTAGAGTTATTTCAATGCGCTAGATATAATAAACTCAAAGCATGTGATATTGTAATTTCGTTAATTTTTTATAAAATTCTATAATATGCATCTTTTGTATCTTTATATGTAATATCAATGAGTCAGTTGCTTTATTTATGAATTTTTCATTGTGAAATGGGAGAACATTCAATACTTAAGTTTGACACTTCTACGCACCTTCTTTGCATGTAGAAAAGACAATTTACATGTCTTAAATTTCCCCGTCTCTGTCATGCCATTATACTGTAGGTATACGCTCCCTGGTATTTCTGCAATCTCTTGATCGGTTAACGAATTATAGCGCTCTGGCAAGAACACTTGACAATCCTCCAGCGAAGATACGATCCTGGTACCATATCTTGTTTGAACTCTCTTTAAGGACTTTATCTCATAGTTAAGACCTATTTCGAGATCTTGAACTCGGTGAGTCGGTAGGAAACTACGCTCTTCCACCATCTTGTTAAGTCTATCAGCTAAACAATCTGTAACAGACATTGTCATGAATTATTATTTCACTACATTATTCAAGTTGAAGAACTAGGGTGTGTATGTTTTGTAAGTAAGCCTATGAGGGTGTAGAGAAATAAAGAATAAGTACAGAAATCATGTGAATGTTCATTGAAGATGAGCCAGCAGAGAACCAAAGAATGAGTAGAGGAAATCGTGTGCGAATGTATAGTGAAACAAAGAATGAGGGGGAAAATCGTATGAATGTTTAAGTAAGAAGAATGTGTTGAGAAGATCATGTGAATGTCAATAGAGAAATGAGCTGAGAACGTCGTGTGAATGTTAACAAAGCATGAACCTGCAGGGGGACAAAGAATGAGTAGAGGAAATCATGTGAGTGTATAGTGAAACAAAGAATGAGGGTAAAGTCGTATGAATGTTTATGTAAGAAGAAGGTGTGGCGAAAATCATGTGAATGTTAATGGAAGCAAAGAATGTGAAGAGAAAGTCATGTGAATGTTAACAGAGCATGAACCTGTAGGTGGAATAAAGAATGAGTAGAGGAAATCATGTGAGTGTATAGTGAAACAAAGAATGAGGGGAAAGTCGTATGAATGTTTACAAAGAAGATGTAGAGAAAATCATGTGAACTGAAGAAGAGTATGCAGTGAAATCCATGTGAATGTAAAGCACAGATTAGAACATATGATGCTCTTTGTAACGAATCGTCTTTCATGTACTGTAACGTTTAAATAAAATTAAATGTATTGTAAAAGCCAACAGTGATTTTGTATAGTTATTTAAAACTCACCTTGCATTGCCCCGTTTTGATATGTGCTGAATGTGTAGACGGCCTGCAGCTCACGTTGCTTTTAAAGCTCTTTAAAACTTGAATGTAAAGTTAATAAGTACACAACAGTTCTAACATGGGACAGATGTCTGTTTATATAGGGATCTAAACCCCCTCCAGGCGATGCCTGCACGTCATCATGGCTGTGATGCTTACACGTCACGTGATTATGGCAGCCAGTGGCATCATCTCTTGCTACGCATGCGCAGAGGCCCTCAGCACTTCTATCCTGCTTGTTTCACTTCCTCTCCCTCTCTCGCTCTCTCTCTCCCTCTCTCGCTCTCTCTCACACAGCTGCATGCAGTTAAAGCATCAATCTAAGTGATGTATTCTAGAGTACAGAGGAAAATCAGTGAAGTCATTGAAAGATCGGGGTTCGAACTAGGGGCAACTGATTGAAAATTATATACAGCATTAATTGTTCATTGTATGAGCTATCAAACATGCTTTCGTCTACAGCTCTATCTCTGCTAGTTTCTGCGATAATTGAGATTTAAACTTAAGGATCGAACCCTGGACGTCAGGTACCCTAATATACACCGCAAGATATTATCTGATGACATAAACGTAATAGGTTTATTTGGTACCTTTGTCTTAATTATTTACTGTTATTAAATTTATAAGTAAACTTCATTGAATCGGTATTCGAACTCAGAACGCCAAAAACAAAATTATTTATAATATTAGTTTGATGTGTTTAAAAGACCTGTATGCAGTTGCAACATTGATCTAAGTGATATATTCTAGAACACAGTGGAAAATTAAGGAAGTCACTGAAAGATCGGGATTCGGGGCTAGGGACACTGATTGGAAATTATATAAAGCATTAATTGTTCATCGTAGGAACTAAAAATCGTGCTTTGGTCCGCACCTTAATCCCTGCTAGTTTCTGAGATAATTGAGATTTTAAAGTTAAGGATCGAACCCATGACACCCGGACTCTAATATACATGCACAAGAGCTAATGGCATAAAAGTAATAAAGTTTATTTTAATTAGTTTTGGAGTTATTAGAAGACCGGTTTCGAGCAATCGTAAATGGAGCCTTGCATCCCGAGCTATAATTAGTTTTTATTGCATCATTTTGTCTCTTTTCATTCAGGACATGCGCGTGAGTTGCTGTGTGCGTGTGTGGGTTGCTGCTGTTGGGTGTAAGTGAACAGGCATATGTGTTTGCACGTGTGTGTGTGTCCATGTATATGTATGCGTGAGTGTAAGAGCACTGGTGTATGTATGTGTACGCATGAGGTGCGTGAATGTGTGAGTGTAAGAGCACTGGTGTATGTATGTATACGCATGAGGTGCGTGAATGCGTGTGTGTACTGGTGTATGTGTGTGTGTGTCCTGTTGTATGTATGTACATGTGTGTGTGTGCTGGTGTATGTATGTGCGTGGGTGTGTGTGTGTGTGCTTGCATGCGTGCACCAGTGTATGTTTGCTGATGCGTGTACAAGTGCTCGTGTATATGTGAACGCCTGAATGTGTACAAGTCGTGGAGAAAGAAAGAGATAGATAGAAAGAAAAAGAGAGGAGAAGAAGAAAGAATGTTGTCTAGGCTTCGGGATATCTAAGTATGCATCAGGGTTTAATATAAATAATTATAGTTGTTAAATGCAATTTTAATCCGACCGCCCGCTGCTTCAATAACTTAATAGTTATTATAGCATTTCACAGGGTTGGATTCGAACTAGGGGCCTCTGGTTCCTAACAATACAGATCGTTAAACATTGTAATGTTGTATAAATTAAATTATATTTGTTAAACACGTTTTAATCTGACCGCCCAATACTCACATAGTTTAATATTTATTAAGCATTAGAGTTTCGCAGATTCGATCTAGAACCCTCTGAACACCGTTTCATTAATTAAATTATATTTGTTAAATACATTTTAATCTAGCCGTGCATAGTTTAATAGTTATTGGGCATTAGAGTTTCGCAGATTCGATCTAGGACCCTCTGAACACCCTTTTTATTAATTATTGTAATGATATATAAAAATTAAATTATATTTGTTAAATACATTTTAATCTGACCTTACATAGTTTAATATTTATTAAGCATTAGAGTTTCGCTGCGTAAGATTCGAACTAGGGTCCTCTGAACGGTCTTTCATTAATCAGGGTAATGATGTATAAAAAATTATATTTGATAAATATATTTTTAAATCTGACCTTGCATAGTTTAATATTTATTAAGCATTAGAGTTTCGTTGGGTAAGATTCGAGCTAGAACCCTCTGAACACCCTTTCATTAATTAGGGTAATGATATATAAAAAATTAAATTATAATTGATAAATACATTTTTTTAATCTGACCTTGCATAGTTTAATAGTTATTACGCGTTAGAGTTTCACTTGGTAAGACTCGAGCTAGAATTCTCTGAACGCCTTTTTATTAATTAGGGTAATGATATAATAATATCAATCATTAATTTCTCATTAGCAATAAACTTTTGATTACAGTAAGAATCGAACACCGATCTATGGATATCACTCAGAGGTTTAATGCACGTAATGAAATGTATATTAGATGCTTTTCGGAGTCGTTGGCTGAAACAGAATGCTTGTTAACTATGCTCGGATATATTCGTAGGAGGTCGTAAAACATCGGGGAGAACTCCCTCAGGCAAAATCATGATGGCCGACCTGACGTCACGCAGAGTTGGTAAACAAGTTTCTCTCTCTTTCACACAAACAAGGAGAGGACGAGTATAAAGCAGCCCTCGAATTCTTTTGTTAAACTAGCAGGTGGCCAAACAATGGGAACGCTGCAGGTGTCTTTCTAAACTAGCCTTGCACAGAACAATAGAAAGGCACACACAATAGAATCTCTTACACAATGGAAAGGGTCAGGCTTTGTTATGGAGCAGGTGTCTTTCTAAAGTATGACGTCACGCAGAGTTGGTAAACAAGTTTCTCTCTCTTTCACACAAACAAGGACAGGACGAGTATAAAGCAACCCTCGAATTCTTTTGTTAAACTAGCAGGTGGCCAAACAATGGGAACGCTGCAGGTGTCTTTCTAAACTAGCCTTGCCAAGGACAATAGAATCTCTTACACAATGGAAAGGGTCAGGCTTTGTTATTGGGTTGCCAGGTGGTCTTTCTAAAGAATGCTTGCATCGGACAATAGAAAGGCACACACAATAGAATCTCTTACACAATGGAAAGGGTCAGGCTTTGTTACAACCCTAATTCATCATGGGCTTTGTTCATTTTGACAGCTGAAGGGCAAGCATTGTTCTTTTGTTAAAAGCTAGTGGAACGAGTATGCCACGTGTTCGACACACACAATGGAAGTGGGGGCGGGTAACTGACCAGGTGCAGAAGTGGCCGGATGTGGAATGGGTAGGAAAAACATCTCGCCTTTGTTACAGAACCTTAAATTTATGACCCCTTTGTTCGTTTTGACAGTTGATTGACAGCCTTAATTACCTAACTGTCAAGCCTCCATTGTACTCAACATGATTTACGACCGCAGGTGCAGCTAAAACTACCAAGGCACAGCGGGGGGAGGGGGAGGGAGGAGGTGGGGGAGGGAGGAGGTGGGGGAGCTCATTTGCATATGAATAGCCATGCATAAATTAACTGTTTCAGGACCGCTAAATCTACCCTACTTACGTAGTAGAAAAAGTAACAATCTGATGTGATACATTCACATTACTTTCTCTACCTCTATCGTTTGTTAGTGGGTATATAAACTATTCCTAGTAAATATCATTTTTCCATCTACTACATTTTAATCCAAGCAAGACTTTGCAGAAATAGCTACATTACACATTTTTATAGACAGAAAGGGAGCAGCGATAGTCAAATATTTAAGAACTTGACACTATGCCTAAACTTCCATGCTGTTTTTATGCAATATCAAGAAACAACTATGTTGACAGGGATTTTTAAAAGAATGGCTAAGAAATGAACAATTCGAACCTTTAACAACGGATACTTCAGAAATGGCTTATGCACAAAAAAAATGTATTTGAAATAAATTTTGTGTTTTAAAGAGATCTACATTTTTTGTGTAGTGCGTTTTCGTCTATCGCTTAACATTTACAAGTTATACAAGATTATATAAAATATCTTCCAAATGAAGTGGACTTCACAGGCTATTCCCAGAAGAATAAATATGTACATTTTATTTCTATATAAATATCTGTAATATACGGTATTTTAATCAAAACCGTTTGACCCATTTTTTAGAAAAAAAAATTCAAAACAAATTCCATGTAAAGGGTAGTATGGGCTGGGGTGAGGTTCTTAAAAATCTTCGTGCCGCATCTTTCGAAGGTACTGAATCTAAATACCAAGTTTGGTACTCATCCGACTTTTAGTTTTTGAGTAATGCTTTCACAGACACATAGACACACACGCGGACGTTTCTATAAATGCGTTTTTGGATCTCAGGGGCCCTCAAAGCATGTATTTCCGGCGAGGTCTCGGAATCGCATTTTTGGGTAGAATACATTACTTCCCCTACCTACTATAGTCGAGAAAATAAAAAAGTAGATTTTGAGCGAGTGCGAACCATGATCTCCAGAAATAGTGGCAAAGGGGGACAGATGGAGGCTATTGAAAATAAATACATATATGGGAATATTTGTAAACTAAGCCGTTTTTCATCTGTCAGCACTTTAAATACATATGCCGCGTTACATATAAATACTTTTTATGATTACTACAAATTTAACTCACGATAAAGCAAACAACCACCACATCTTACATCAGTTATTACACAAAAAATACGAGAGTGATCCAGGAAGTAACGACCGTTTTAGCATTCTCGCTGCGCAGATCCTTGTCGGGCGTTTTTCCAAGGTCGTAAAACAAATTGTTATTGTACATTGTATGATTGTTCAAAATTAACTGCATGATATAAAATCCCGCCGACTCTGAAGTGAGAGGCATTCAATTTTTGAATGCTGGTAACTTGAAACTCACAAAAAATTACCATCAACTAAACGAACTGTTTGGGGATGAACAAAGAAATGTGAAATGTGGTGTAGTGTTCAACAATGGACGAACAAATGTGCTTGACGAAACTCGACCCGGATGCCCTTCACTCATCACAGATGATCTGAATAATCTTACACAAATTGTGTAAGACAGTCGTGAAATATTAGCTACACGATGAGTTACAGATTTCTTTCCCAAACATTTCTCGTTCCTTGCTTGGTGAAACTGTGTCCGAAACTCTTAACTCAATAGACTGGAAACAGCCTTCTACAACTCGGGAATGCTAACGCTTATGGGCAGATGTGACAGATGCTTAAATAACGGAGGTGATTGCGTGGAGAAATAAAGTAAGCTTCAATTTTGTAAGTGACATGCCTTTTTTACTTTCCCTACTACGTATAGTAAGTACGGGAAGTATTGCTTCCATCCAAAAATTCAATCCCGAGATTTCACCGGAAATACATGTTTTGAAACTTCCTGAATCCAAAAGAAAAAGCATTTTTGGAAACATTCCATGTGTGTGTCTGTGAACAGCATAACTCAGAAACGAACAGTCGGATAAACACCAAACTTGGTATTTAGGTTCAGTATTTTCCAGAGATGCGACAGGAAGGTTTTCAAGAAAATCCCCCCACCCCAGATTACCCTTTACATGGAACATTTTTCGAACATTTTAATTTTCTCAAAAATGGCTATAACGATTTTGATTAAAATATAATATGTTAAGATATTTTCAGAACAAATAAAATGTATATTTTGAATTTTCTGGGAATGTCTCCAAAAGTATTCTTCATTGTGAATTACGTTTGCATAACTGGTAAACCATAAGCGATAGACACAATTTTACTACACAAAAAATGTAGATCGCGTTAAAATACACAATATGTCATATACATTTGTACTGATTTATCTGGATGTATTCTTATTGTACGGCCAGTCACTGAGAATAGTATGCCTTGTAGTCTATGTTGATAATTCCGGCACAAATTTTTTTTTATCTGGTTGTCGCATTGCCCTGGGTGGGCTGGTGTCTGCCAGCCTGGCGGCCGGTAGGAGTCTTAGGGAGAGAGTTGGGCTTCGTGAAAGAGAGACAGTCGAGTTACGGCTGTTCTCGCGTGGCAGTTGGGACAGCACGTGCCGGAGCGGAAACGCATTTAAATTTTGTTTGCCTGTCAGTACCTTTTGAAAGTCTGTAACATGGTTTAATAATTATTAGCGAATGTGCTGATTTAAATCATTCTAAATTCCTTGGCTATTTGCGTCTCATTTCCATGCGTTTCCCGACGGAATTTTCGACTTTGCTACACAAAGGTAAGGTTTGTTTTCAGCTCATGCATTCTATTTTGAAGGTAATGGGGATGTTGAACCCATATTTAAAGTCATGATATTTGCAGCAATTATTCTACGTGACTGGCCCTCTTATTTTGTTGCTTTAAAGTGTTTCTTGGTGCTTGTAAATTTACACGACATTCGTGTACATTTAAATTGGCCACGTGTTATTGAGCAGTTCCTTTGTCATTACATTAGTAGTAAATATGCTAAGTGACTAGCTCACACATTTAGCCGTTTTTAAATTAAGCAGTGAATTTGTAAATGTTCACTTCATTCTCTTAAGAATTGAATGCGCCATGTGCTATGAAACTTCCATTTTACTTGTACGTGTCCCTTTGTATTGAGGCATTATTGTTATAAATTGTAATTTCATAAAATGGGTTTCCTTTCAGCAATGTATTTGAAACTAATGCAGTTTGGTCACTGATTTACATTACGTGAGAACCTTTGCTTTGACTTTGCCCTGCTATTTGTCCTTTCATTACATGTGTTTAATTTTGTTTTTCTTTCAGCAATAGTTTAATTAATATTTCCTTGGCTGGTTATTTCTTTTCTTTGGCCAGAATATTATATCGTTTTGTTTAAGGGTTCAGTTAACGTTTTTTGAGTATGATTTTTTATTGATATTTGGTTTGTAATATTAAAGTAAATTTCAAAATTAAGTTCTAGTAAATGTGTAAAATTTTGTTTCGATTTATTGAGCAGTTTGTTATTCATTCAAATGGGGAATTTATAATGTGGTATATTTTGGGATACAATAAAGCCAGTTGCAATTATAGTGTTTCTTAATTTATTTTTGGGTAGATATTTCCTTCCTCTAGGTTATTTCCTACATTGCTTCTTTTACAGCTTAAGGTCTTTATTTCCCTACGGCACTCGTTAGGGCTTCCCTCTTCGTTTTTCCGGGGTTCCTAACCTCAGACAAATCTTGGATTCTTTTGCACGATTTCGGTGGACTCCTAAGGCGTTGTGTCCGAGGTCGGCAAAATCATCGCACATTTTGTTGTTGAGTGAACCATTTTCGAGATATTGCTTGTTATTCCCTTAAATTTTTCAATACTTATTTTCTCAAATGGGAATTCGTTATTCATTTTTTGGTCTTGGATATGCAAAGAGTATTAATCTGTGGCAAAGAGAATGGTGCTGCACGTAGCAACCAGCTATTAAGAGATATGTATGTGCTTAAAGGCTACTGTATTTCTATAATGCCCTTGTAAATATATACATCTACAAGAAAATTAGCAATAAGATAGAGTCTGCAAATGTTTATCTCGATTAACATGAAGTAGATGGAGAATAAGCGTTTGTAAAAATAGTTTGTACAAGAGTAGAGAAAGTCATGTGAGTGTAACACATCAGATTTTTAATAAAATATTTTTGGGAGTTTATTAAAAACAAACGATCGTTACTTTCTGGATTGCCCTCGTAATAATTATGCTCCAAAATGGCTTCTTCTTCTACATCATCGTCTTCTGCAACTGATTACCTCCCTCTTTGTAGGTCCGTTAAAGACTTCCAAGCCAATGCCTAGGTCAGGTCAGTAGCCTGTCGAAGAGCAAGCAATCTCCGGATCATGGCAGAACCAGGATGGATGAATAGCCCAATTCTTGATATGACGGTGAAGAAGGAAATGAAATATAGGGATGAAAGGGATGATAGGAAAATTCGCAGATCAAATTATGCAACCCTGCATTTGTCTAACGACAGAGAAAAAACGCGAAAATTCCTTCGGTCAGATTGGTCGGCCACAGGGGTTTGAACCCGGGACCTCCCGAATGCGAATCCACACGTTACCGCTCGGTAAAATATCTCGCGTAATTAATTACATTTCGCATAAATATCTCAAGAGTTCAGTAGCACAAATAAACCTGATTGGCCGGAAAATTTCTAGTGGAAGTTGGCATTTTTGGAACTTGGAAGCAAGGTTGGTTAAAGGCATCGCATTAATATGCCTATTTGTAACTGTTATAACGTGACGCACTCTACGATGTGAGCGTTACTTTTGGAATTAGTTATAAACACACTCGAGCGATCGCGTTAATTGGAGGACCATTATTTCAGATATGTATAAATGGATTTATGTTTAATTTTTACAAAGGTTCCATCCTGAAGATTTTAACTTCAGACTATAGATCACCTCCCAGGGAAGGTCTGGTCAGTGGGGAAAACACCTGCTCTATCGAGGTTAAACCGTCATCTATTTAAATAATTTCTGTGCATTTTGTATTCTAGGTATTATAATATGTTTACTAAACATTTTGGTGTAAACTGAAAATAACATATTACGCTGCTGAAACTGTAATAATCAATCTGATTGTTATGTATTTGTTCATAAATAGTCAAAGCATCAATAACGATGTAAAATGAACAAATATACACCTGTAAACATAGACCACATTTATCTTTTTGTTAATACCCCATAATGCTCCTTGATTTATAATTCTAAAGCATTGACGTAGAAACTAAATCCGCAAGTTTAATATAGCTTGTGTAGTTTTTATCTGACTGGTGGGTTGTATTTGAATTCGTGTAAACATGTAGGGATTTTGACCACTTAACGGACTACGCTTACTGCAAACACTAGTGTTGTTAAACACAGGAAAACATAGTTCTATTAGCTATGGCGTACACAATAAAACATTACCCTAAGCGTTAATATTTAATATCAACATTTGGTGCCGGCATTACAGTGTGTGCGCAAGAAATTTTTTTCCGCGATAAACTAATAGAAACAAAATTACGCACCATTAAACTTTCACATGTGTTTATAGCTCTGAATTACGCAAATACAGAATGGATTTATAAACAATAAGTACTATTAAAAATTTAGAGTGCTAGAGGTGTGTAATGAAGGAGTGTATCCTCACTTATATTTTGCACCTTAGATTCTAAAATACCGTAGGGAAACATAAGTCGTTTCTGTTACATATGACTTAACCGAATGGGTTGGCTCCGCGGTAACGTGTGAGACTCGTATTCGAGAGTTGCTAGGTTCGATTCCCCTCGACTGCCACTCTGACCTTGGGTTTTTCGTAGTTTGCCCTGGTCGTTAGGCAAATACTGTGGTGGTTTTTCAGCAACCATTTCCTTTCCCTAATTTTGCTTTCATTCCACTTCGTTGTCATGTTTCAGATATTCTTCTAGGTTTCGTTGTATGTGGCGGTGCCGGACAGATGGCGTGGTAGGTTGCTCCAAGGAAAAATATATCCCTTGGACTAGAAGGCTGCCTGGTTGGTTGGACGGGTTGTTCATCGCCTTCTCTGGGAAGCTCCAGGAGTAGGACGGATCCTCAAGTTAGTAAATGCTAGGGACTTCCGCGCGTTCCTGCGGCCTGTCTTATTTGCGGTGCCTTCACTCCATCCCTTCCTCTTGGAGGGCGATATTCGCAATAGATCTCACGTAGTTGCAGTGCGCGTCGTGATTCCCTCCGTTCTATACCCTATACATATGACTTCACTATAGGGTTGGTGTTTTTACGAATAGCCGAATCCTACCCTGGTTATATATCTTTACTTTTTTACTTTCGTACTACGTATAGTAAGTAGGGGAAGTACTGCATTTCAACCAAAAATTCAACAACGAGATTTTACCGGAAATGCATGTTTTAAGGCGCTCTGAATCCAAATAAAGCATTTTTGAAAACATGTCCTGTGTGTGTGTCTGTGTGTCTATGAGCAACATAACTCAAAAACCAAAAGTAGGATAAACACCAAACTTGGTATTTAGGTTAAATGTCTTCCAAAGATGCAACACGAAGGTTTTTAAAAAATCCCCCCACCCCAAACTAGTCTTTACATGGAAAATGTTCCAAATGTTTATGTTATAAAACGATTTTGATTATAATACCATATATTATAGATATTTACATGAAAAGTAAAACGTGTATCTTGAATTTTCGGGGAATAGCCTATGAAGACCTGTTCGTTCGGAAGTAATCTTGTAGCTATAGTCTTGTATAAACGGTAAACGTTAAGCAATAGACGAAAACTACTACACAAATGTAGATATATTTAAAACACGCAGCTTAATTTAAATAAGATTTTATGTGGCATAAGCCGTTTCTGAGATATACATTATTAAAGGTTCGAATTGTTAATTTCTTGGTCATTGTCTTAAAGTCCCTTAAACATTTAGTTGTTTCTCGCGATTGCATGGAAGCAGTATGAAATTTCAAGGCCAGCATATAGCGTCCATTCACTATCGCTGTGCTCTTTGTATTTATAACGACATGTGTAATGTAGGTTTATTTGGATTAAAATGTAGTAGATAGAAAAATAAGCTTCTGTAAGAATAATTTGTATACCCACTAATAAAATATAGAGGGTAGAGAATGTCATGTAAATGTATCGCATAAGATTTTTACTTTATGAACTACGTATAGTAAGTAGGGGAAGTATTGTATTCCACCTAAAAGTTCGATACCGAGATTTCACAGGAAATATATGTTTTGAGGGCCCCTGAATCCAAAAAAAACATTTTTGGAAGCATGTCCGTGTGTCTGTGAACAGCATAACTCAGAAACGAACAGTCGGATAAACACCAAACTTGGTATTTAGGTTCAGTATTTTCTAGAGATGCGACACGAAGGTTTTCAAGAAAATCCCCCCACCCCAGATTACCCTTTACATGGAACGTTTTTCGAAAATTTTAATTTTCTCAAAAATGGCTCTAACGATTTTGAATAAAATACCATAAGTTTAAGACAGTTTTATGGAAAATGAATTGTATATCTCTAAGTTTCTGGGAATGTCTCCAAAAGTATTATTCATTGTGAACGAATTTTGCATAACTGGTAAACCATAAGAGATAGACGAAATTTTACTGCACAAAAAGTGTAGATCGCGTTAAAATACACAATTTATGTCATATACATTTTTGCTGTTGAGTGAACCATTTTCAAATTATTGCTTGTTATTCCCTTAAAATTTTCAATACTTTTTCTTAAATGGGAATTCATTATTAATTTTTTTTTGTCCTGGTAATGCAAAGAGAATGGAATATTCCTCATAGCAACCAGCGCTTAAAGCCTACCAATTCCCGTTGCATTTACAAGAAAATTAGCAATAGGATTAACATCTCGATATCTCGATTAACATGAAGTAGATGGAGAATAGGCGTTTGTAAAAATAGTTAGTACAAGAGTAGAGAAAATCATGTGAGTGTAACACATCCGATTTTTTATACTTATTTACAAATTGTTACAACCCGGGATATTTACAGTTTATTTACAATATGCATGTATATAAATATATAACTGAAAAATCATATCAACTTTTAAGTGTGTGTAAGATGGATTTCAGGAAGCTGTTAACTTGGCAGTGTTGATGTGATACTTCAGCACCTGATATAGTGGAAGACTTCGAATCGCTGCAGGCCTTTCTCTGGAAAACAGTGTGCATTCTGTCATGAGATGATTGCCGCTTGTACTGCTTTTTCAGGACAGTGACAAGGTGGTGAGAGATATTTATTAACTCTGTGGAGGTAGAATCGGAAACTTCAATGATTCATTAAGAACTACGTAGCATATAGTGTGGCCGGAGCTCCTCCAGAAAGCGTGTCGAAATAGTTCTAAAACGTTCGAGAACCTTTTGGAAATATTCCGCTGACTATATAAGCGAGCGTTCTCGCGAGAGAGTAAGAGTTCTTGCAGTGAGCGAGCGAATTAGCGAGTGTGTATCTGGTGTGACATCAAGAACGATTGTCCGAGCGAGTAGGTGACGACTGTTGTGACCTGCAGCGAGTGCTGCTGCGGAGGAACGGATTGTGGAGGTCTTGTGTTCAACTCATGAGTAAAGAGGCTATGTCACGAAAGAAGTGAGAGACGGGGAATTGAACTAGTTCACCTTAGTGAAGTGATAGTGTAAACGAAGTGAACTTCCAGTGAAATGAACTGGAGAAAAACTAAATACTGGCAGTGAGAAGTGGAAAAAGCCACAGTATGTATTAATACTATTGAAGGATTACTCTTAAGTGCTTACATTTTCATCCTTTCGTAATTTGATAATTAGCAATGCTGAGGTCAAATGCTGATTAGTCGTCCTAAGTGGTGTAGGGGTGCCTGCTACCTCTAGTTCCCGAGGTTGCGAGTTTAAACCTGGCGGAAGGCGATAAATTCTTTCGGGCGTAAATATCCTTAGCATGGCTTCTTTCGGAAGGGAAGTAAAACCGGTGGTCCGTGTCGTAGATTTACGGCACGTAAAAGAACCACAGGCCTGATAAGAGGCCTCTGAGCAAAATTTCCGGTCTTTCACGCCCAATATAGAATGGGATGCTAAGAACCAATACAGTTAAAGAGCGTTCGTAAATAAAACTGAATTTAACTTCATTTAACGCTAATTAATCTTAATTGTGTCACTTTTTCTCATGGAGAAAAAATATTTCGAAGTTAAATGAGTGCCTCTTTGTACGTGTTTGAAGAAAGCATTTAGGATATAACAAATTAAAATCTAACCTGGACATAAATCACGTTACTAAGTGTTATAGCAATCAAACTTGGGTTAATGGTAAGTGTATATTAAAATGAGTATTTCATTTTTCAGAATAGTTCATTATTTGTGTTAACGCCAGCTGCATATTTTTAGACAGTTCCTTATGTTTTAACCATGCTTACCAAAATAATGGGGAGGAGTTTGAATTTATAAAACTAATAAAAGGAGTCAAACCTTCTAAAATTCACAAACCTGCAAAACTGCAACCAAACCATATCCTGTACGCATTCTTGAGCATGTATAACCAGAACCTTTATGTAATGTAAAAATCTGAAACATCTACATAAATTGAGATGAAAGCATGTGATATACTAGGTGAATCAATTAGCCCAATTTAATTGATAACTTTTGTCATGAAACGGCCACAAGGCCCTTGCCGCGCTTCTTGTAACGAAGTCCAAGCGTCCAAAATGTCTTCAAAACCGAAACTATCCCTTCTTCGAGTAAGGTGATTTGGATGCATACTTACACATGCTTTAATTGACCTGTAACCTCAGCTTGCACACAACCCGTTCTGCTAAAGCAGAGAGTTTATTCGATAAAAAAAATCTGATGTGTTACACTCACATGACTTTCTCTACTCTTATACAAACTATTTTTACAAACGATTATTCTCCATACGCTTCATGTTAATCGAGATGTCAATCTTATTGCTAATTTTCTTGTAGATGCAAGGGGAATGCGGTAGGTTTTAAGCGACAGTCAAATCTTTTAAGCCCCGGTTGCTATGTGCGCATTCCATTCTCTTTGCATGTCCAGGACATAAAAAAAATGAATAACGAATTCGAGAAAAGTATAAGTATTGGAAAATTTAAGGGAATAACAAGCAATATCTCGAAAATGGTTCACTCAACAACAAAAATGTATATGACATAAATTGTGTATTTTAATGCGATCTACATTTTTGTGTAGTAATATTTTGTCTATCTCTTATGGTTTACCAGTTATGCAAAAGTCGTTCACAATGAAGAATACTTTTGGAGCATTCCCAGAAAATTCGAGATATAGATTTCATTTGTCATAAAAATATCTTAAACATATGGTATTTTAATCAAAATCGTTAGAGCCATTTATGAGAAAATTAAAATTTTCAAAAAATGTTCCAAGTAAAGGGTTGTCTGGGGTGGGGGGATTTTCTTGAAAACGTTTGTGTCGCATCTCGGGAAGATACTAAACCTAAATACCAAGTTTGGTGTTTATCCGACTGTTCGTTTTGAGTTATGCTGTTCACAGACACACACACAGACACACACACGGACATGTTTCCAAAAATGCTTTTTTTGGATTCAGGACGTCTCAAAACATGTATTTCCGGTGAAATCTCGGTATCGAATTTTTGGGTGGAATACAATACTTCCCCTACTTACTCTACGTAGTAGTAGAGTAAGTAAAAAGAATAGAGCTATACGAAATGTCTCCCAACATTAGAAATACACTTCGTCCGTATAAAATCATACACCAATTATTAAGGAAAAGCAATATTTACTAGAGAATGTTTCATTACGACTTCATGTAAGTACAGATGGAACATTAATGCTAGAATATCGTCTTTAAACCTATCAATTGTCCATAAAATTAACAGTAAATTTATAATGCATTGTGGGACAAAAACGGTAGAGTTTACATTGCTTTGGTGTAAGAGAGAACGTTTGGCAGAATGGGTTTATTCTACAAAAGGAGGAGAAGGAGGTTTTTGTCTCTGCCACAATAACTCAATCCTTTCACACGGAAAACAATTATTTCTGAAACAAGAGGAAGGTTTCTATGTAAATTCTGCTCATTTCCTTTGCTGCTCCTCTCACTCTAAGCTTTTCGTGCTGTCGTCTTCAATTGTTTGCGGAATGCGTTCAGAGACGCGCTTGTAACGAGCATACGAATTATATCCTGTTGACCCTCTGGAGAATTTCATGTGCAATCAATTTAACTTGATGATATCAGTGGCTGTTTACCTAACCTTCGAAATGGGGGTCTAGGGAGATTAACCCGTGTTGTCAAACCAAGGGCATTTCTAGAAATATCTCTCTCTCTCTTCTTATAAACAGTTATCTTTTGTATAATCACTAGTGATTTCTAAAGTTTTGGGACACTTTTATCATTACGCTTAATATGTATTTGTATATTTGTTTTGTTTCATTTTAGGTAAATATGCTGCTCATTTGAAGTAGATGTAGAGATTTTTTTCGGAAATACACTATTTGAATTATCGAAACATAGAGAAATAAGAGGAACATGGCTTTGTGTCTTAACATTGACAAGTAAGATAAATACAGAATTAATACTTAAGTTAGTCACTTTCTAAGGATTAAAGACAAAAGCTTTTTGGAAAATTCTCTCCACCAGAAAAATTATTACCATAAAAATTGTTCTATGATTCCGCTGAAAATTGTTGTTAAAATATTATAGATTATATACTGAAACAACAACGAAAAATATATATTTAATTTGTGAAAATACCCCTTGATATCCTTGTCATTCTCACTGGACTTTGTGCAACTGGATAATAACAAGAGATTAGGCAAAACTTACTGCAGAAGAAAGTTAAAAGTCATTAAACTATACAGACAGCGGCACGTGGTCGAGTGGTTAGACCGTTCGCCTCCCACCTAGGCGGCCGAGTTCAATCCCAGGCGCCGGCATGTGCGATTTGTGGTGTACGAAGCGGCGTTTGGGCGGGTTATCTCCGGGTTCTCCGGTTTCTCCCGCCACTCATTTCACTAATTGTCCCACCATCACCTTTGCTTTTATTAATTTCACCATCATTTCATATCATCCTCTTCCTCACTCTCATATCTGGCTATGGGCCGATTACGGGTTCTTCATTTTATGATTCCATGTTTGTCTGCTCCTCGACAGACCTCTGACCTTATCACGGTTTTACATAAGCTTTACATGTCCTAAGCTTTATATAAGAGGAGGATAAGCCCACTAGGTAAGTAAATTATACAGGCTACATTAAATAACTTTTGTAGAATTGGTCTCTTTTAAATATTCGTTCTTTTATGTTTCAGTTTACCCGGGTTAAAGATTATTTTAATACTGCATCATATTTGAAAATTAAATAGTTCCTTTTTCCTATAATTTCGCAACAGATGCGGATTTTATGTTGTAAACAGTTGTATCATTTCCACACCTTGAACTGAACCAATTCGGGTTGCTTAATTTGAAAACATTTCTAAGTGAATACACAAGGTAAAGTGAATAGAATTATGACCTTTTATACCAATAGTTTAATAATTGCAACTTAGTGTAATAGAGAAAGTTGTGTGAGTATTATAAGACAGAATTTTCTTTTTATGAGTAATTTTCTTTTATGAGAATGTCCTTGTGGTCAGCGCAAAATGTCTGAAGTTTAGCTTCAGCCTAATGGACCGGGTTATGTCTGTAAGCATATCAGCAATTTCCAGCGGGACTCGTTCCTGGCACACCCCATGCGAAAAAATGTCTCGGGAAATCAGCTTCTAGAGCCAGCATTATTAACCAGGGGGTGGAAGTGACATCGGTTTATGTTTAATCAACGAGTTAGTTTTATATAACAAACATAATAGTAAAACACAGGAGTGTAGCTTAAGGGCCATAAAGCTTTTCTCAAAATTTGTACCACATTTATAGATTCCCTTAGCCTCCTGAATCCTAAACGTAGCTGCGTCTTTTTCTGACATGTACTACTTCCTCTAAAATTCATTGACATATTTAGGAATGCGAGTATAACGCTATTAACACAGGAACTCAAATTTAGTCAAATGTCATTCATCGCGTTCATTTTTACTTACTCCACCACGTACATTGTAGATAGAGAAGGTATTGCATTCCACCAAAAAATTGGATACCGAAATTTCACCCGAAATACATATTTTGAGGCCGTCCTGAAGACAGGTCTATATATGCATGTGTGTGTGTGCGTGTGAGTGAGTGAACATGACTCAAAGACGAAAAATCGGATAAACATCAAACTTGGAGTTCAATATCTTCCAAAGAATCGAGATGAAGATTTTCAAGAAAATTCCCCTACAGCATAAAACCCTTTACATGGAAAAGTTTTCGAAATTTTTTATTTTTAAAAAATTGGCACTAACGATTTTGATTAAAATAACACATATTAAAGATATTTACATAGAAAATAAAGTGCATATCTTGAATTTTCTGGTACAGTCCATGAAGTCATCTTCATTCGGAAGGAATTTTATACAGTGACATCCATATAAAGCTGAACTACTTTGATGGGCCATAATTTCCCTCTGAAACCTCGTGTAAATGTGAAATTTGTTTTAATGATCTAAGTGGGTCTGGGAGAATCGCGTTTCTGCCATTTGTTTACTATTTTGTTGATTTAGATGGCAATTATGAGCGTTGTTGACAGTCGTTAGTTTGCAGTCGTAACAGAAACTTGCACTGCTCACTTCGAAAGCGTGTTTTTATTGTGGAAACGTGTTGGAAGACAAATTTATTAATACCACACAACGGGCATTTCGAAGAGAATTCAATGTGCGCGATGTTACAATAAAGGCAACAATTTTATCGCTAGTAAGAAAGCTGGAGACAGCTGGTGTACTCGTCAGTGAGAGTGGAAAACATAGACCATAATTGAATGCAGTCTGTTGATAACGTTCGAAGACGCTTAGTGAACTCTCCAAAGAAATCGTTGCGTGGATTGAGCTAAGAGACAGGCTATTCATATGGTGCATGTCAAAAAGCTGCGAAGAAATCGGGATAGCGACAATACAGAGTGCATATCGTGCAGCAATTGAAAGAAGTAGATCATGAAAAGCGAATGCGTTATTATTGATGGATTCAGGGTTTTCTTATTCCACGTCCAGACATTCTCTCCATAACGTGAGGCATGGTTTCATCTGTTAGGCTACATCAACACACAAAACAGCAGATACTGGCTGCTGTAAACACCCATCTCATAAATGAAGCATCACTGCATGATGAAAAGGTTGGAGTATGGTGCGCGGTGTCAGTTTCTAGAATTGTTGGCCCCATTTTCTTTGTTACGACTGTAGACACTACAGTTCGGGCATCCTCAATCTCCAATACATTTGTGGAGCAGCTGGATGATATCGAATTGACAGAAGGTTATTTCCTGCAAGATGGAGAATGTGTCATACATATAACTCCTCCATGCTACTAGTAACTAGTTTCTTTAATAATCGAATAATCTCAAAAGGTCTGTGCCCCCAGATCACGTGACCTAATCTCGCCGGACTTTATCTTATGGAGGTATCTTAAAAATAGAGTGTATAAAAATAGACCTCGGAAAACTGCTGCACTCTGTGAATCCATTATTAACGAAATAAGCAACGTTGGCGAGGATACTCTTCGTAGACGTTACAGAATATAGTGAAACGAGTGCAGATATATGTGGGTACCGGTGGATGACACTTCCAACATTTTCTCTGAAGAACAATATACAATGTAATCTCCCAATTGTGTATTACATTCTCCCAAAGTTGCACATGTGTCCTATTATTGGTTCAAGATTTATAACCCATTGAAGTAGTTCAGGTTTTTTTTATAGATCATACGATATAATCTTGTATAACTGGTAAACATTAAGCGATAGACGAAGATGTACTACACAAAAGAACGTAGATCTCTTTAAAACAAACAATTTATATTAAATAACCTTTTTTGTGATATCAGCCAACTCCAAGATATCCGTTACTAATGGTTCGAATTGTTCAATACTTAGCCATTCTTTTAAAGTCAATATTCAGTTGTTACTTGCGATTCCATTGAAACCATATGGAATTTTAAGGCCACCGTGTAAAATCCTGTTCTTAAACACTTGACTATCGCTGGTTTCCTTTGTAATGTAGCCGTTTCTGCAAAACTTGATTTGGATTACAATGAAGCAGATATAACAATAAGCTTTTCTCTAAGACTAGTTTGTATGTCCATTAACAAAATTATAGAGTGTAGAGAAATTCATATGAATGTATGATATCAGAGTATTCTTGATGATTAAGTATTTTTCTTTTCCTCCTCCGTAAGATTTCTGGTGTCACGTTGCAATATCTAGCAGTTCAACATGAGCACCACTCTCATCTGTTGGCCCTAGCACGAAAGACATTCCCGAGCATTTGTGGTGTTATAGGTGCAGTAGCTTGTCTAATTCGGTCTCAGAGCTCTGCCAATGAGTTGATACGGCGTCAACGAAACACATGTATCTTGATAAATTCCCATACGAAGAAGTCCATGGGTGTTAGGTCGGGATAACGCGCCGCCCATATCATGGGTCATGCGCGCCTAATCCAGCTCCCAGGAAACACGCCATTTAAAAACGTACGCACATCTATGGCATAATGGCATTCTGCCCCGTCCTGTTAGAAGTAAACAGGTGCTCCATTGGTGGTGTGTCAGCCCAGATGATGCAGTTATGTCGGTTAACCCTTCCACAAGTATGGAAGGTTGCCTCGTCGTTGAATAGGATCTTATTGAGGATGTTGCAATTTGCATTTGCTTAAAGCAAAACCTGGTGCATGTTCACACGCTCTGCAGAATACTCATCATGTAATTGGTGGAGAACCTGCAGATGGTACGGCTTTTATTCAGTGAATGTCGCAACACTTTATGTACATCGAGTGTGGAATGTCCAGCTCTACCTTGGACCGCGTTCAATGGATGTTCTAATGTCTTCAATTCAGTCAGCAGATGTTGATGGACGGCCTTGTCCGGACTCGTTCTTAACGGTACCAGTGGAGTTAAACTTATTCACTAATTATTGAATGGTCTTATCAGTAGTTCCAGGTTTATGAAATCAGCGATCAAATTTCGTCCGAATTTCACCATACGACAACCTCTGCAACCTCTACGTTACAATGGCTATCCTCTCTTGCACATTTAACATCACACTTGTTCAGTTATCTGTAAAAACAGAACACATGCTTAGTGGTGCCATGAAGACAATGCATCGTTTTCAGCAACAACTACAACATTTACATCTACAATGCACCTGCAATGCACTAGCATACACATATTATCCCTACTCCACCTTTTGCTACAAAATCGAAACTTAATATCTGGACACCTGTATTTATCGAGATTAATATAAAATGTTAAAAAAAATGAATCTGACGTCTAAAATTCTTATGACTTTGTCTATCTGTCACAATTTACGTTCATATCAATACTATAAACTCTTTGTATTTAAACCTTTACTTTTCTAACTACGTACTATCAGACTCGAAAAGTGTTTGGGAGAAATGTTAGAATAACATTCAGTTTTTAATCTATACTTATTCTTTTTACATTATAGTATGTAGTATTTACATGAGCTAAAGAAAAACAGAAGATAGCCCACTTAACATCTCAAACTTTGAAAATATTAAAGCGAGCAACAGCTAATATTTCGAGAACGTTTAATATAGTTTATAAAAGTTGCACACTGGAGGCAGTGGTACGGGTAATGTCATGGTAGCATGCTTCAGGATATCTAGATCCTATAGGCAATAACACTATGTAACGTTTAGTGAAAAAGTGAACCGTCTTTTGTTCGAATCAGTTACCTGTTACGTTCATGAGTTTATCCCTTGCTATGAAAGCCAAGTTATTCGAGGAATTGATCCTGACATCCCTGGTTTAATGTCTCAAATATTTTGTTTGATACAAACTGTATATTACAAAAATCTGCATTTTTGTTGAAATAAGTTTTCGTCTATCGCTTACGGCTTTTAAAATTACTTATAATTCAATAGGACTATAACGAAGTCCGATGGAAACTTTATAGAAAACTGAATACATACATTTTACTAATCATACCATTATAAAGCAATACCTTTAGGCTCAAGTTTGAAAAAAGTGCTGGACCCGTAGCTCAATTGGTGGAGTATATGCCTGCTATGCGAGAGGTGAGAATTTTTCTCTAGCCAAGATTATTCTCTATCCTTCCCGACTCTGGAAGTTTGAATGACAGTGTGTGTGTGTGTGTGTGTGTGTGTGTGTGTGTGTGTGTGTGTGTGTGTGTGTGTGTGTGTGTGTGTGTGTGTGTGTGTGTGTGTGTGCGCGCGCGCGCGCGCGCGCGCTCTAGCGTAAAATAATTCACAGAAAAAAACAGAAATTCAATGAAAATTCTGCAAGAGTTAACGCTATTGGCGATAGGCAATATTTTCCAAAGATAAAAGGCCGTCGATATAACCATTGCAGTTAAAGGAGGGGCATAAATGGAACAAAAAAGCTTTGAGAAAACAAGTTAACCCCTTAAAGGGCGGCAGTTAAGTACGTGTGAAATTTGGATTTGTTACACACACACACACACAACACAAACACACTCACACTCACGTGGACAGATGCAGTAAAACGTTACGTTTAGGTAACCAAGCGGCAGAGAAAGTTAAAAGGAAACATCTATAGTATGCTTTTTGCGTTTTTTGCTTTGTATATATGCAAGTGTTTGGATGTTAAATTATCTTATTACTCCCATTTGTGCGTATAAGAGTAAGTAAAGGAACTAATTATTTTTATTGCTATCCTATATATCTGTTCTATTAAGTGACGCTTTGTTGAAACTCGGAGCAAATGAAATGTACAGTGGCAGAAGGAAGCCCACGTAATCCGTCGCGCTGCTGTTCCTTTTGTCTCTTCTGTATTTGTAGTTCTCTCCAGAGAAGCAATCAACAGCTTTTCAGCGCAGCAAGGAGTTCTGTTGGGCTCTGTTCTAGTAGAATACTCTCGCTCTAGAAGAGGTAACTTACAAGTAATTAGCATCTATGATATAGTCTGAAAATAGGTCATTGGGTGACAACTTCCCGGCTGTGTTACAAATTCGAATATGCTATAAATTTCCAATTGTTTTAAGAATGATTATTTTAGCTCATTTATATGTTTTAGAGAATAGTATATGCGATATTGTGGGATTTTGAAGAATACGAAATACAATGCGTAAATTTTAAAGAAAAATATGATGTATTATACTCAAATCTTTCTCCCTCCTACCTCTTCCTCATAATATATCACATAATTCATAAAAACTGATGCCTCAGACTCACACGACTGTTTAATCCACAAGAAATTGATTTAAGTCATGTTTGGATACGTTTTCTTTATGTAAAATTATATGACAAGGATTTTTATTGCTATGCTAATTCTAGTATCATTTATAAGATAACAAACAAGAAGGTTTTATCTTTTGCCCTAAAAAGTTTTACTAAACATTATAACCGCAATATAATTGTAATATTTAATGAAAATGTAACACAAATTGTTTTGTTTCTTGCGTTTCTTCCTACACATCATACACTTTCATTTCCTCTTTGGTATTTTTTATTTTCCACAAATTTGTCAATATGGGCTCCACGTTTGAGGTACACAAATTTAACACAACCACCAGGTTCTTATTAGTAATGCTGGACATTCGGCTGTTTTGGTATTGTTCAATTTGGAAAAAAACTGTTCTCATACATACGTTGACCCAAATGTTGCTATGAGACGGTATGCAAAGCGACGAAGATTCGGAAACAAAGTTTCTGGCATTGACTTATACGTCTCCAGACCCAACATACCAGATGTTCGTAGTATTGTTTTGTAAATTTATTAATTCCAATTGCAGGGCTGTTTCTGATGGCTGAACAGAAAAGGGATTGTTGAATGTCACATCAAATCTCATATAAAATTCTTTGCTAAGGTCTTCTATAAGTAATTTGTATTTTGTGTTTAAAATACTTTATTGTCCATTAGTAATGATTAGTAATGAGTGTTGAATTTGACAACTTCACAATATAAGTTTGACAGTGAACGCGTTCACATTACATAATAGATTAACAATCAAGTTTTCCTTTCCTTGTAAACTGAGGTTTAGAACATTCATATCTGAAGTCAAGTCTACAAAGTATACCAGATCATATATCCATTCATAATTAGACATTTATGGAATTTCTAATTGTTGCATCTTCATAAATTCCTCAATTTCTTTACGCAAGTCAAAAGAGCGCTTCAGCATATTGCCTCGACTAACATGGTTGTAGTAAGTCAAGTCAGGATAATCAGATCAATATTCTGAATTGCCTGTGACGAAGTCCTCGTGAACGGATCATATTAACTGTATGAACAACTACTGACGTTACTTTTTATATTGTGATAGATTGCTTCGCGATGAATAATACAATGAATAGCTAAAATATAATCTGGAGGCAGTTCTTTCTTTATTAGGTACTTCCTTAATAAACCGACAAATGCATTTTCTGCCCTACCATAGAGAGCACCCCATCTTCGCAACAGAGACCAAAGTTTCCAATGGAAGCTCAAATTTATTAATTATGCTTACAATCCTTCAACAAGATTTTATTCACCCCTGCGATCCTTCAAAGGTGTAAAATCTAGAAAATCTTCAAAGATATTAAACCCAGAATCAATTTCCCTAGTGAAAATGGCCAGTTGCGCCGTGTCTTTCCGATCTGTGATTTCATCCAGAGCTAATGAATAAAATTTTAAATTTTTAAGTCTGGATGATAATTGTTCCTCTAGGTTATGAGCCGTTTCCATTATTCTCTCTGTCACTATTGCGCGAGCTAAAATAATAGTTTTGATGGAATTTATCAGTGAAGGACAGCTATCTTCTGCAGCTATTAGTAGAAATTTCTTCACAAATTCCCTCTCTGAAAAAGGTTTCTTTGCCCCTGCAATGTCCCTTCAATTTTGTAGCTAGCGCGCACAGGCCCGGCGATGTTTACAATAGAGGAACATTCATCATATTGGCTACGTTTTACTTTTTCCTTCAGTTCGTCGAGAGCTTTTTATCTATCTACCCCCGATAGTTTGTCATCTCCACACGAACATTAATGCTTGGACACGAAGGCTTGGATACTAAAGTGTGTAACCAACTGTAATCGTGAACATATCAGGTATACAACCTTTTTGTCTATTGGAATAAAAGAGTATCGGTTTTCCAACACACTGCTGAAGATGAAGTTGAAGTCAACTGCTTGTTTTGAAAAACACGCCAGTACATGCTACTGCAACTGCTTAACTGAACTGGTCGCTATGCTTTGGTGCTCACGAAAGGAGGGGTAGTAGGGGAGTAGCATCGCATCTTGGGAGTACTGTTCCCGAGGCTTGATATGAATGACATACTGAGTTGCCCTTGAAGGATTCCAGCTTTAGTAACACTGCATACTGCCGGAAACCTCGTTTGTTGCATGCTTTATGGGTGGTAGGAGAAGGTATGGCATTCATATGATTTTTTCGAGTTTGGAAGATAACAGGCTTGAAGAGAGACCGTGTAGGACAGAAAGCAAGCGTTTGGATGAAGTTTATTATCGCAAAATGCAAACTTTGGAGGAGCTGATAGAACGTGCCTTAGCTGCCAATGAAATCAGGAAGAACCACCCGATCGGGCCACTTCATGAACTTTCTTAAATAGTGCAGACATTTCAAGCACGTGTTATAGTATTCTTGCTACTATTCGTTTTAGTTGTTCTCAGCTTCTGTCATTTTTACTTTTCCTTTATTATCATTGCAAATATTTATGAAATACGCTAAAACCACCCTACACAACTATTCTCACGATAAATACACATAGCACAACGTGCCTGAAAATTTCATGAATCGGATACTACACAGACCCCTAGCGCGTTTAAAGGCAAATACCAGTAGCCTGCGAGTTGCTGTTTACGTTGTTGGAAAACGAACTCTTTTACCAAACGATGAAACCTATAGGAAACAGCATAACGTTTTTCACCCCTTCCGCCAGTACCTATTAGCCATTTCATTTTAGTGAGCAGTATCTTCCACCCTATGGTTTTCATTTACTCATATAAAGTGAATTATTTATTCACGCCACGTTATTCACCACAAAGATTTGCCTAGAAACAATTTCAAAACTAAGTACTATGAGGTTAATTCAACTGCTTATATCCTAAGCCATAGTAACGAGCTCATATTATGAACGAGAATAAAAAGAAAAACAATGAAAGACTTTGGAATGCTTTCCTTCAGATTATATACTTGGGAAAATCTAAATATGTAACAAGGGATATTTTGGAAGCGGCTAAGGATAGCAGCAAAAAATACAAATTACATATTTTAATATCTCTTTTTTCTGTGAACAACGTTTGTCTTAGGGGCGGCGCCGTGGCCGAGTGGTTAGACCGTTCGCCTCTCACCGAGGCGGCCCGGGTTCAATCACGCATGTGGAATTTGTGGTGTTTTCTCCGGGCTCTCCGGATTTCCCAACTGCTCCATCATGATTTTCCTTTCATCCATTTCACCATCATTTCGTTTCATCTACTTCCTTCTTCCCATACCAGGCATCGGGCTAATCACCCATCCTGGATATTCTGTCTGATCCATGAGTGTCTGCTCCTCGACGGGCCTCCGCCTGTAAGTCCTGGGGTGTAAGTCCTACATACGAGGAGGTTAAACAGAGAAAGGAGAACTTTTGTCTTATATTATGGCTCTAAGGATATGTAAACTTCAATGAAACGGAGGAGGACCTCATAGGCTACTCATTAAAATTCAAGAGATGAAATGTATTTGTTGTTGCAAGATCTTCAATCAAAATAACGGGGTCATTATCGTTGGGAAAATAAATACACTTTTCCTTATAAGGGCCGTTTTTAAGTCGATAATTTCCTTGCCTTCGCCTTACCTCCTCAAATGCGCCTGACTGAAGTATGAAGTTTGGTATTTATCCGACTTTTCGTTTTCTTTATTTACGCTATGCTTGTGCATACACACATACATAAATACAAGCTGCCTGTTTCTAAAATGCATAGTTTTTTCTGATTTTGTTGGTTGAGTGCAATATAATATTTCCTCCATCTGCCATAGATGAGTGGTAGAGACAGGAATAGCAAATTCACACATAAGTGTGCACTAAGGCATTTGCAAAAAGACGCATTCAATTTGAGGTTCCGTGCGATAATCTCCAACTACCGGAGTAATAAATATGTAATTAACGCTCGCATTGTGCATGTAAACAGCAAACACTGAAATTGTATCTTATTTTTCATACCCACATGTGATGCATAAGCGAATTCGTCACATTAGCACAGCTTTTAATTAACGTCAAATATGTATGCCGCATTTTCATATGCATTTATTTGCGGACCTGTATTTGCTGTGACTACGTTGGAAGGCATAAGATGCATAACAGGCTGGCATAGGAGGCTTCCAAATACGCGAAATGAATTTGGTCAGCGAGGAAATTCAATTTAATTCTGCTAGGGACCCGGCTGCATGAATAATTCTGGATGTTTACCTTATCTCCATTGTGATTGTTCCCGGCATGCAATGTTGACACACACACACACACACACACACACACACACACACACACACACACACACACAGAGGGCTGCCAGCTTTATTTACTAGGCCTCACAGCAAAATGAAATGTCTCAACCGCAAAACATTCAAGATTGAAGCCATAACGCCGCTATATTACGAGCAGTATCTTCATACAACTTCTATGTAACCAGAATTCAAAGTAACAACCAATAATATACAAGGATTAAAGGGAATTACTCACATTTTTATTTTTATTTCCTACTTACATATAGTAAGCAGAGGAAGTGTTTCGGTACCGAAATTTCCCGGAGGTACTCCTATTGAGACTCCCTGAATTCAAAAAGATATAAAAAGGCGTTCTTACAAACAGGTCAGCGTGAAAAGAACTTTAAATCCTAAACTTGGTATTTAAGTCGGGTATCATCCAAGGATGCAACACAATCCCAAACTACTCTTCATATGGAAACGTTTTCGTTATTTTATATTTTCGCAAAACTGGCTCTAAGATTTTGGTCAAAATACAATATGTTTAAAATAACAATTGAAATGCGTATCTTTAATTTTCTATGAATACCTATGAAGACATCTTCATTCTTGAATGACTATCGTAATTGGTGAACCGTAAGATACAGACAAAATCTTTATACAAAAAAATGTAGATCTGTTATAACACAATTTGTATGAAGTACATTTTTTTTTGTGGCGTTAACCATTCCTGAGATATTCCTTGTTATTGGTTTGAATGTTAAAATACTTATACTTTTCTCAACTGGTAGGCCATCTTTCGGTTTTTTCTCGTGGTCATGCAAAGAGCATGGAATTTTAAAAGTATCACACAGCGACACGCTCTTTGAAAATATGACTGTCGCCCTACATACTGTATGCTACAACGAAATTTGTAAATATGAATTGAAAGTCCATCTAGATTAATAAGAAATACATGTAATAATAATCTAGTAAGTCTTGTGAATGCAACACATCAGATTTTTCAACTGTAGAGCACAAGGAAAGCGCAATAACAATAGAACAAAGAAGTTGCTCTAAATTGGAAATTTCGCCACCCAAACCTAGAGTAAACTTTTTGAAGTTATATTAGTGTGCATTTTAGCTCTAAAAAAATATTAAGGTGTTGCTTATATTCAAGAATTAATGTAGAAGCCTCCAGACTTGGGGTCAGTAATTACATAATATAACATAAAGTAAACAAGGGCGTCCACAAGATTCTTGCAAGGAGAGGGTTCCTCTAAGGATTCTCTAATATAATAAACAACATTATAGTTAATGCAAACTGACCTCTAAATAGCGCATTAAATGTGGAAATTCAAAACGCTAGTCCATTCCAAACCATACCATCCAGATAAATGATAGACAGCAGAAACCAAACAACAGAAAGAGGAACTTGGAAGCAATTTGATCAATTATTCTTCTATTATATACACGCCTAAGGCAACATTAACTAAAACGACAGTCATTAAAACATACTAATTGGAAATATTTGTAATTCTAAAATGATCCATGTTGTTTTTTTCATAATCCTTAATTAAATAACTTCTATCATTTGCTTATTAGTTTGTCAGTATCCTCTGCAGTATCCTAAGCAGTATGAGCTTATGGTTAGTAATGCATGGAATGCAACTGTTTTAGGAAAAATAAATGAAATTGAATCAACAAAGTCTTCGTGATCAGTAATCTTCCATAAGCTCAATGTTGGCACAACTGATAATAAGAGAACCGCTGATCATAACACACTGCTGCCATCTAGCGGAATATTTGTACTGATGATAAATGAAAAACCATCTAAAATGTGATTTAATTTAATATTGAATGAGAAAATCCTTAGATTGTGCTAATCTTCCTTTTCATTAGTTTTCATTTCGTGTTGATCCTTAGATTTCCTATGTTAGTTTAGGCTTTACCCTTTAAAAATACTCTCTCTCTCACTCACTCACACACACATACACACACAGACATGCATACATGCACTTAAACTCTCATTCATACTTTTAGATCCTAGGGAGAATAGGGAACAATCCGGGAGCTAGCATGCAAACCGCCACACCGTAGTGTTGGCTAAGTTTATTATCTTTTTTATTTTAGGGTGAACATATCTTAAAAATCGCAGTTGCTGTAAGTAGTCTTATAAATTACTTAATTTTGTATTTGAATCAGATATACTCCTAGGTTACAAAGCGAAAATTTCCAGTATAATTTCCGGAAATAACATTTTTACTTGTTAATGATTCCGTTGTTAATGTTTAATTTTTTCAAAATGGCTAACAACTGAATGGATCATATTAATAATTACAATACTAAGGGTCGGTTTTAAAAAATGAGAAGTGATATCATTCAAAAAATGATATATTACATAAAGGCAATTTCTTAACGACTTAAGTGTACTTTGCTAAGCAAAGAAATGATTAAATGCATGGTGCTGGGATCATTCTTGCTGTTAATTCCTTGCCTCATTTAGTGAGTACATTTACTCCAATGAGAGCTGCCAACTTGCGTGTTATTACTTATTAGTTTAAAATTACGGGCTTTATTGACTGAAAGTATTTTTAGTACATGAAGTAAACAATAGGTACCTTTTGTACAGAATATCTTTGGTTCCAAAATTTCTTTATCCAAATTTTGTCACAGATGCCCTTTTAGATATAGAAACCAATTTAATGTTTTACAGGCATTCAACTGTCTGTATTCGCATACATACGTTATATACTGTAGTATTCATTAAAGACTTTATCTGCTTTAGTTACGTAGCATGGATTTTACAATACTAAAAAAAAGAAAACCTTGTGAACGTATTCGCTACCTTACGAGTTTCGTAATGAAGGTACTATTAAGCAACGATTTTCGTAATGTAACTCTTATCACGAAACTGGTTGCGTATTGTGAACAGTATATAAATAATAAACTGTTATTTATTAATAGTAATAATGTCGGGATTTATTAGGCATTAAACACTGTAACAGAATTAACTGGATTTGCAGTATCTTCATCAGAACTCATTTTTAAAAGTTTATTTAATTCACCTAGTACTCATGTTCTTCTGTTTTAAACAAACCTAACAAACAAATCGTCTAACAAACCATGCATGGCGTACTACACACACGTATCAGCTATGTCTCAATGTAGTGTACTGTTTCAGTGATTCCTAATACTACATCTGAAATAACAACGTAATTTACCAAGGTAAATAAAAAATCTACATTACATAACTAAGGTAGATAAAACGCTGTACGATACACATATCTTAATTACTATTCTTTGTTATTACCATATTTGTTTTCCTAGAAACGATTTCAACTTAAGCAGTAAGTTTTTGGTTGCATACAATATACGAAAAAAAACCGTTTAAATGTTTATTGGAAGCTCGGAGGAATAAATAATTCATGAGTCGTAGTCACGGAGGAATAAATTACTCCTCTGTGATCATTGGGGGAATTAAAAAAAGATTCCAAAACTTTTGAGCATCTTCGTCAGATCATATAGTTATATTTTAGAAAATATAACGATACAGTATCGAATGTTTCAAAAAAAAATAATTCTATGTAAAATTGTATGCTAAAACTGTATGTTTTAATGATCTCTACATTTTTTTCTGAAGTAAGGTTTTTCCCTACCTCTTATGGTTTTCTAGCTATATAAAAATATTTAAAATTCAGTCTGAAGGAACTTCACAGGGCATTGTCAGAAAAATTAGGATTTAAATTATTCTTCATGTCAGACATATGGTATTTTAATCAAAATCGTTAACAGCCGTTTTTATGAAAATAAAAAAAGAGTACCGAAAGGGTAGTTTGAGGCGGGAGTTTTCTGGAAATCTTTATGTTGTTGGAAGATGTTAAACTTAGGTACCACCTTTGATGTTCACCTGACACACACGAGCGCGCGCGCGCGGTTATTTGTACAAAAATGCCTTTTTTGGGGGGGATTTCAAGGGGACAAGAAATATGTATGTTCGGTGAAATTTTTATGGAATACTGTACTTCCTCTATCAACCATAGAGAAGATAAACACTTGCAATGGCTCGTGTGTGTGTGTGTGTGTGTGTGTGTGTGTGTGTGTGTGTGTGTGTGTGTGTGTGTGTGTGTGTGTGTGTGTGTGTGTGTGTGTGTGTTGCACGCGCTGGCGCACCTGTGCATCTGCTATTTGACATACACGTTAGAGCAGTACTTTTATTTCTGTATTATTTCTCCAAGACGTGCTGAAACTGTTCTCGAGTTTCGATTCTTTAACAGAGATATCCAAGTAAAGGAGAAGTGTTTGTTTAGTAAGAGTTATGACAATACATTCCAAACGTCGCTAAGAGGACCTCAGTTTTGTGAAAGTTAGAACCAACATGTTTCGCGTCTGCTGCTTGAACAAAACTTATGATTTAGGAAAGATGCTAGAAGTTTTAGGTGGAATCGGATTGGGCTGCAGCTCAAGTTTGCGGACCGTTAAGGGGGTCACAACTGCGGGCGACAGGATTACGAGTTACTTCCTGCGAAGAAAGAAAGTACAAAACTTCTTTGTCGTAATGGTTTTGTTTGACCCTCGACAGGATTGTGTTTGTAATCCCGTTGGCAGCCTGTGCGACTCAGTTGGGATTATGTGCGAGGTGATTACAAACTTCCGCCATTGTTACGGCTTCGAAATTGGGTAAGTCATGCCAGTTTGGGTAAATGTATGGATCGGCAAGCAACCACATCTGCTTAGAAGCAACATTTTCTTAAGAGGAAAAAGTGCGGGAGTCACTTGTAGATCTGTTGAAAATTATTGTTAGGGTACATATTTCAAGGAAAAAACATCCAAACTAAATTTAATATTACGGAGTAGGAAAATTCGAAAGAGCAATACGTTATAAATATGCAGTATCTTAATTGAACGTGTTGTACTCTGCGCATTAGAAGTATGAACATTATCAGTGGAAGAAAAGAGGCGCTGAATAGCATTAGAAATGGATTGTCTAAACGCTCTGCTAGGATTTCTCATTTATGAGGGCGAAGTTGAAAATTTTTAGAATGCCATGGAATAGACAGGCTATTTCCAGGAAGGAACAGGCCTCAGCAGTCCTGCCAAGTGACAGGTAGAAATATTTAAATAGCGCAAATTTCACCGTCCTGTCGTAGCATACCAACTACCGTCGCCTGGTCCTACAACCCTGAAGCAAATGAAGTGAAACAGGTGAAAGGAAATGATAGATGGGAAATTCGTGACTAATAGAATAACCACTCCAGCATTTGTCTACTGACCCGGGGAAACCACCAAAAAAAAAAAAACCCATGGTCAGAGTGACCGTCCTGACGGGAATCGAACCCGGGACCTCCAGAATGCGAGAAGCACACATGACTGTAGAGTTATCTCGCCCTCTTGTTTTTGGAAAACACAAAAAAGTGTATTAAAGCTTTTTACTCAAAGGTTGTTTGTGTGGGAGAATTCCTAAAAAAAATCCTCGCCTTGCTTCCTTAACAGGCGCCTGCATTAAGTATGACATTTGGTATTTATTCGAATCTTCGTTTTGTAGTTATACTTTTCACAGAAAACTACATAGGTATTTAAAAAAACAAAATTTTATGGATTCAGGTGAATTAAAATGGATATTACTAGTGAAATCTAGTTATAGGATTTTTGGGTTAAATATTGTACTTCCTATACCTTTCAAGTAAGCCTTACAGAAAATAGAGAGAAAATATACCAAGTGGCCTACACAAGTCATCCTTAGTTGGAGCTAGTTTATACTAGTGCGGGTGACAAAAGGTTGCCTATGCAGAACCACAAAGGGGACTACGTACGACAGAGAGGAGACCGCTAAATGAAAGACTTTGAGGCAGTATGTTTAAACTTGAATAATTTCAATTAAATTATATAACATGTAAATTCAATAACAGCCCGCCTTGAAGCAATATGTATGTAATAATTTGTAAAAATGTATGTAACAGTCATTGCATATACTTATATTATTGTAAACATGTTCAATAATGTTGTGTAAATGCATTACGTAATTTAATAATGTAAGAGCTGTGAGAATAGTAAGTTTAAAGCTGCTAACAATGAGGTAACAATGAGGTAACCTTGAGGCAATAATGAGTTTGAGAGTTTAAATGCTACTAGTCATGATTAGAGCAACGATAATGTAAATTTTGTAACCGTTTAAAAATAGCCAATCAACAGCCAGAAAAAGCTTTAGTAAAATGCAGGTATTCTATTGGACTAGGATTAGCCAATCAGAGACTTGAAATACAAAAGTTTACGGGTTTGGACGGTTGAAATATGTTCAGTTGCCTGCAGACCTTGGTAGTAACCGGATGTAAGATGTGTTCTCTAAAAAGTATTACGTATTCGTGTGAAACGAAAGTTATGTATACGCGTTAACAAAGTGCAAGAATTAATTCAAAGAATCTCACAGCTTTTTATATCAGTGTAGTGCTATTTAATTTGCGTCAAGGATTAATAAAAAGAAGTGTATTAAAACTTAAAACCTTTGTAAGCCTACATTCTTGTTGCACCACGCCCTGTATAAGAGATACATGACTCTAAAACAATACTGACGCAGCCGAGGCAAACATAAACATAAATAATATCTATAGAAGCAGTTTAAAAACAAAGTTAATATATTTTTTTTAAACTTGGAGCGTAACAACAAAAATACATCTTCAAATCGGCTTCTCATACGTAACAGCATATTACGTAACAAACAATCTTCTTCAAAATTGACGTCCATATGTGGAGCTAAATAAACAAACTCCTTAAACAACTCTAACGTAAAGACAATAACTACTTCAACTTATGCTTAAAAACGAATACTTTAACTGCTATTGCTGGTCCCAGAGCTCATTCGGTAGAGAAACTGCCTGTTATATGAGGCGTTCCGGGTTCGATTTCCGGCTGGGCTCCAGCAAGTTGTCTTTAAACAAAAACATTTCACATTATGCCCAGAGTCCTGAGTTTGAATGCGAGTATCTGCGAGAGCGTTATCCGTTATTTGATAAGCAATTCGCGCATTAATAAGAATTCAGTATTGCCACTTGACGCAAACCTGAGCACACGTGTGGACGAATTGATGTAAGGGCCTCTTAGGCCCTCGTTCTACCTGGAATGATCCATCGTTTCTTAATATTAATTCTGTACGTTAAAAAAAGACAGATACCGCGTCTGAAAATATCAGAAAACAGACTTCGAACCTCATCTGCATTTTGGTATGCCTCCGTGCAGATCGTAACCATATCTGTGTGTTCGTTATTGGTGTTACCTTTCTGTCTGAATGACCTGGCTCGAACTGCATGCACGCGACGCTTATCACTATGAAACTACCATGTAAATGTCTTGTTATTTATTATCAAAATAACAAGTCTTATAATGCTGGAATATTAACTGCTTTCCGCAGACAGCAGCAATACTCAGTGGCCTTTCGCTTTGTACCTACACTTCCCCTTTGAACAGTGATACGGCAACTTCTTTTGCACCTATGTATGCTGGAAACATAAAACTGTAAAGGACGGCTTGTTTGGTCCACCTGGTACAAATAAAATAATGTTTGTTGCCATACTACCAAGTGAAATAAAAACGAGACGAATATACTCTTCCTGAAAGTTTAGAAGAAAGGAAAATAAATTACCACCACCACCACCACATTATCAACAATAATACTAATACCACAACCGCCATCGTCGAACAAAAATCGGTTATGCAGCGTAAATACCACATAAGCGGAGAATTTCCTCACTGCGAGTAACGAACTAAAGTGACAAACACTACGATGCACACCTATTAATTTGCTGTTGTTATAATTTTGCTAAAATTATTCCTGGTATAAATAATACGCATGCACTCTTTTAATTAGTTTCATTATTTATACACGGTATGTTTCTAATATAAATGATAATTTGAACCTCTGAATATGTTTGAATTATTTATGAATCATTGGAATACAGCTGTCGATTATGAAGCAAATAATCATTTTGGATGCGTAAATTTTCTATTGTGAGCATACCTTAATATTTTAGCCATTTTTGAAGGAGCGGTTTGAGATTACAATCTGATATAATACATTCACGCGACTTTTTCTATCCACTATCGTTTATTTTTGTATAGCTTTTATAAACTATTCTACTCGTTTACGTTTAATTTTTGCAGAAATACCCTACTTATACATTTCGTTTTAGGTACAGGAGTAATACAGGGGGAAACCAAAGCGATAGTTAAAAGTTTAAAAGCGGGTCAACGTATGCTGACTTTTAAATTACATATTATTTCCATGACGTCGCGGGAAATACTGATTGTTGAATGCAGTTCAAAATGACAAAGTATTAAAAAATTCGAACCAATAAAAACTGACCTCTCGGAAATGCTGAGACACAAAAGTTATTTGAGATACATTGTGTGTTTTAAACAGATCTACATTTTATGAGAGAACTTCACAGGCTAATCCTAGAGAATTAAAGATATAAATTTTATTACTCATGTAGATGTCTTAAATGTATGGTATTTCAATCAAAATCGTTAGAGCCATTTTTGAGAAATAAGCAGTATCAGAATTTTTCCATGTAAAGGGTAGTTTGGGGTGAGCGAAAATTCTTACAAATCTTCGTGTCATATCTTTGGAAGATATTGAACTGAAGTACCAACTTTGTATTTATTATATTAATCGTTTTTGAGTTACGTTCACTAACATACACACACATACACAGACACACACACACAAACCGAGACCTTGGATTAGATTGGATTATGATGCGGAGAGGTTTCGACACCGATCCAGTGAATCCGGTTATTGTACCTACGCCTCACGAGGGGGCGCCCCCGGGAGGGAGTGAGGGATGGATGGGATGACGGGAGACACCGGGCGGCCGGAACCAGGAGTGACAGCACACCATTGGCAGGGTTCCTACAGCTTCCAGATATAGACGCTTCCGCAGGCAGATAGGCAGACTGAGGACCCCAACTCGCACTAGGTCCAACGGTCACCCCAGGCGGCGGCGGCTTTTATTCCCCGGCAACCAGCCGAAGGCTGAGAGACGGAGAAAGTGCACAGAGAATGTTCTTTTTCCCTGCCACGCTGTACCGAAACACTATCGCTGGCACTTTCAACCTTGTGTTACACCCGCTGGATGTGACTAGGGAGCATAACTGATAGAGGAAAATGAAGAAAGGGTAGAGACAACTCTCATAATAACTGGATGTCCCATTTATTAGGGTCTACATAAAGAAAGATTGCATTAGCTTATTGATAGTCTTGAAGAGACTTTGCTGACGTCTGGAACAGACTTCCATAAGATTACAAAGCGTAATTACAGAGTGTAATTTCCCCAAGTGGGGCTTACCCTGGGAGATGCGTTGCTTACCGTGCGAGAGGTGACATCGTGCAAGGTGCCGGACCAGAGAAATGAGTGCCCCGCAACAGAGTCCTGGAGCTGTTTATATAGGTAATCTCTGCCTAAGGTGTCCCGACAATCATGCCATAAGCTTTACCAAATATGGTATACCAACACCCCAAGGCTTGAGTTGTAACAGCCAATAGCAATAGAGTATTCAAATGGTTCCAGAACATTCCTAGTGACGCATGACAGGTCAGGGTGCAGCTTGATGTTGTGCACGTACCCTCAAGGAAGCTGATGTCATGGTAAAATCCACTGGGATTGTCATAGGAAGTGGTTACCCACGTTGTTCCTGTTACACAATAGATGCTGTTACAACCCATAAGCAAAAAAAGACTATGAAACACCAAAATTTATAATTTATGTAAAAATGTATGATTTTATAAACAGGGGCCCATAAAATAAATCTCCAAAACTTAATATACCCCTTTTCACCTCTCAACGGTACACGCGACACTTGAAATAGACCAAATGGGATGAAGGACGAATAAAATGATTAATGAAATGAAATGGGGGGACAGGAAATTTGGAGGATGAAGAAAACCACTTCAGCATTCGCCTGACTACCTGGGAAAACCCCCGATAAAACCCATGGTTCAGAGTGGGGGATCGCCGGGGATCGAACGTGAGACCACGGATCGAACGGGCCACAGACAATACCGTCTGTGTCATCCCGCACGGTCACTGAGACCTTATAAAAATGCTTTGTTTTGAACTCAGGGCACCTCAAACTATATGCTTCTGGTGAAATATGGACATGGAATCAATACTTCCCCTACCTGCTAGGTACGTGATAGAGAAAGCAAAAAATTAATCCTAGCTTGTTTGATAGCGACCAATTTATGTATCATTATAGCTTTAAAATGTGTGCAGAAACGTCCGTATGCATACCACCTGAGAGACCCTATATTTGGTCTCCATTTCTCTGCACATGTCCAAGCAGAGAAAAACGTGTTTTTTGTGTCTGTAGGAACATATTCCATTTCTCATGCTGTAAGCATTTTTTCCTCCCAATTTTTGAAATTTATTTGTTCTGCTGTTATGGCATACGTGATTCCATTTGTTATTTAGGTTGTTTATCCACGATATATGTAGCTTCACTGATATATTGGCAAATCCATTTGGATAATATCCTTTCATTAGGGCAATCTGTCAGTCGGTATGACGGAAGATATCGTGTGTTTTATAGTGGTAGCTGAATGATGTTATTCTGGGAACATTTTTTGTTGTTTCTCTCGATTTCCATATACAGGCCAGTACTAAAATACAGAACAACAGAAACAATGCTTTCTACCAATATTTATCAACATTACTCCTGCTTGTTTGAATAGATACTTTCTAATGGGCGTCAATCAACAAAGGTTATTTTACCGTTTCATTGTTTCCGAAATTACATAGGTGTTCTATTATCGAAAGAACATCAATCAGCTCATACGAGTTGCATGGGCATATAGATACGACGGGTTTAGGAAAAGCTCAACTGTAGTTCGTTAAGATAATAATTGGTAAATTCTTGTTAAGTTGGAGGTTTCATGTAAACAATAATAGAAATGTGTTTAAAATATTATATATTGTCAGTTTTTGTTTCTGATCTAGTTACCTTTGTTAGGTAGAGAAAGTATTGTATTACAACCAACAATTCTGTATCAAATTTCACTGAATACCTGTTTTGTGAGCCCCTGAATACAAAAGGAGCCATGTGTTTTAGAAAAACGGTTTCTTGCGCACTCGCGCACGTATGTCTGTGGTTATCTGTCTGTCTGTATGCGTACATGCGTGCATGTGTATATGTAGGTGTGTATCTGTGAACATCATCTACCAAACTTCGTATTTAAGTCCAGCATATTTCAAGGATGTAATGCAAAGATTTTTAGGAAATTCCCTTCATCTCACACTGCTCTTTAAGTTGAAAAATTCTCGTTGTTTGATTCCTCAAAAACGGCTCTAGCAGTTTTCATTTAAGCATCATATGCTTGAAATATAGACGGACGGGATGAAAATTTTATCTTGAAGAGCCTGTGAAGTCTTCTTCATTCTGATTGAATTTTTTATAACTTGGAAACCCCTAGAAACTTGGGGACTCTAAATTACTGCACGAAAAATGTAGAACTATTAAAACAACGAGCGAGATGGCTCAGGCACCCAGGTCTGTGACCCCCTTCCGGGAGGTCCAGGGTTCGATCTCCGGCTACTGCCCACTCTGAACCCTGTTTTTTCGGAATTTTCCCTGGTCGTCAGGCGAATGCTGGAGTGGTTTCTTTCACCCCGTTTAATTCAGGGTTGGAAGTTCGACGATGGATTTCGGTGCAGCGTGGCAGGGAAAAATGATGCTCTCTGCGAACTTTTTCCGTCCCTCGGCCTTCTCCTGGTTGCGGGGTATAAAGACCGCCCCCGGAGAGGAGCTCTGGACCCTATGTGGGCCGTGGTCCCCGGTCTACCTATCCGACTGCCGGGGCGTGTATATTTGGAAACTATTTTTGTGTCATTGCTGTGCCGTGACTCCTGGTTCTGGCTGCCCGGTGTCTCCCTTCATCTCATTGCTTCCACCCGGATATTGTACGAGGGGGCGTCGGTAGAATATCGCAATTCCTGGATCGATGCCGAATCCCCTTCGCTTTGGAATTCTAGTACTTATCCTAACCCATTAAAATATTCAATTTATGTCAACCTTTTTCTTGGTGTTAATCGTTTTCAAAATATTCTATGTTGAATGCCTACATTTACAAAAATTAAGTGTCTTGTGACGGAACATGTTTGGAAGCCTTATAAAGCCTTGAAGAACAGAAAGACAGGATTTTAAAATACATTGTGCAGTTCCAACCATAATGTTACATGATTTATTTCAGATAGATTTCGCTTACTGGTAGAAATACTTTCTTTTGTTGAGACATCCTGTGTCGCATTTTCTGTCTGAAATTCGTAACAAGGTTCCTCTGTGTGCATGTATGCCTTCTGTTTGCGAAAATCACAAATGAAATTCGAAAAGCTGGATAAATACTACATTTTATGTTTCAGTCATTTAAGGATGCAAGGCGAAACTTTTCAAGGAATTCTGGCCATACAATTGTTTAGTGGGACCTTTTCGTTATTTTTTATTTTCTCAAAAATGACTAAAGTTTTCTGTAAAAATGTGAGACGATTTTCATTTTGAACTAAAAATAAAGCATATTTGGTGAATTTTCTATAAGCAGCCCCTTAAAGTATTCCGAAATATTCACTAATATGTATTTATTTTTCCAGGTTGACGTTTGCTTTGATACACCATGTGTGAAATTTATTTGAAAATAAGCAGTTTATTTTATTACCACATTGGCTCTTAACAAACAAAGGTTCACCGTGTGATGGTTGAAACCGTAATTATTGACGGGCAGATATAAATAATTAAATAAAAATAACAGCATGATAGAAAAATAATTACAATAAATAACTTCCTTATATTAAATCAATGTAAACTGTAATAAGCTTCAGTTGAAGGATTTGTCCGGAAAAGGGGTCATTAGCGAGCCATGTAAGAAAGTCACATAGCAGCCGAATAGAGAACACATTAGTTTAAAGTTTTCGGGAATCCAGTTTAGAGTTAAATTCAGTATGTTTGCAGGCACGTAGGAAAATTCTGTAAATTAGAGAGGTAAATCAATTCTGAGAAAAGTGAAAGGCTCAGTTAGCAACAAAGTATGAGACACATATGAAGAGGGTTTGATATTGGTCCGGGCAATACGTAAAGTTGGAAGGGGGAATAATATGTAGGTGCAGCTAAAAGTAATAAAGGCGTGGAATTTTAGATCAGAGGGTTACTCACTCTGGTACCGGCAATGCTACTTACATTCTTCGTGCACATAGTTGTGCATTTATTTATTACTCCGATACCGTCTTCGGTACGTACTATTCATGCGATATTTTAAGCGCCTAGTGACGCGCTTGTGTGAGTAAGATTTCGCGGTAATTGCGACTCACGGCAAGGTACGCTTCTGGTTTCTTTTATTGCAGAATTAGTTATTTTAAACCGTAAAATTGATGCTGCAGAAGTTAGCAGGAATACTAATTCAGTTATTGCAATTTCTAGTGCTACAATTCAGAGTAAATTTCATTCTTTATCGTCAAACGGTCGGCAAGTCACTTCAGTAACCGAAATATTAGTTCACATTAAATTTATCAGTCAATTTAAACTGATGTTGTCCTTTAATAATACGCCCAAGCATACCTTGAGGGAAAGTACCGTAGTTCTACCAGTAGAATCAACAGCAGATATTGGAGTCTACGAGACAAGGTGGTCACTACATACGTTATCACAGTATATACTGTTTCCGTATCCTGAAAACAAACAAGATCCTTGTTGCTTAACTTGGAACTATTTAGAGGGATATTTAGCCTCAACTGGATGCAATGATGAGATTTAAGTGTGAGCAGTGTATAGAAACCGTGGAAGTGTTTGACAGTGGCGGGTTAACAGAGCAGTGCGAAGTCTGGATGGCGGTGTGTCGGGTAGGAATGCTCTGTTGCCGGGTTATGCGAGTCGCGACTTCTTTTTGTCGCAATGTAGGTAAACATGAATATATATAGGGTAGTTAAATTATATTCGAACCCACTCGCGGTCTCTCTCTACTGCGCGAGATAGCTGGTAGTCGACGGGGAAATTACGCCGGCAGAGGCGGACTAAAATCCTTACCTTATAATAGATGCTCGAAATGTTGACCTGCTCTAAAACAGGCAGCATATCTCGTGTAAATATTCTCACTCACTCTGCTAAGCTTAGCAGTAGGAATTCTTTTGATTTCTTGCACAATGTTTTCTCTAAGTTCCTGTAGTGTGCGAGGATTGGAACGATACACTTTGTCTTTTAAAGAACCCCATAAATGAAAATCACAACTTGTTAGGTCAGGATTACGAGGGGGCCACAAATCAGCACAAATTATTCTGTCATCAAACACCTCTCTTATTGCATGCATGCCTGTTTGAGAGCAGAAGGTCAACATTTCCAGCATCTATTATTAGGTAAGGATTTTAGTCCGCCTCTGCCGGCGTAATTTCCCCGGCGACTGCCGGCAGTCTCGCGCAGTAGAGAGAGGCCGCGAGTGGGTTCAATATAATTTAACTACCCCATTTTTAGAGTAGCAGTTACAGCTGTTTTGACTAATCAAAGTTAAATGAAACAAGGAAACGATATTCATGGTATACTAATCAGCTTTAGAGCACGAATATAAGCTGTTATCGCTCCCAAAGTGCTACAATAAATAGAAGTACAAGCAATAGATAAATGACACCAACCTTTGGAAAGCGTAAAAAATGGCGATTTCAGTAACCGACAAAGAAGAAGACCTAGAATGGAGCACGTAGGTATTATTGATCAACTGATTGATTCCTGAAACGAATAAAAGTTTGCGTACTTGGTAGCATGCAGAAGTTAAGTGCACATCTATTTACAAAAACAATAAATAAAAGAAAGGACAAATGTGCACAAAAACACGGTTATCAATTATGTTTTTCATAGCGTAGTTTCACAAACACGGATGCCATATGTAATACGAACGGACGTTAAACACTACTAAAGATAGCGCATTTCGGTGACAGGATCAGAAACGTGACCACGCTGCCTTGTTCATCACACATCTGCCTACTGTGTTTACGGTTACCTTCTACCTGCATATCTCTACTGCTCCTATAAACATTTCTATGACACCTTGTATATGGGGATATCTATAAACCTGTGAACTGAATGGCGGGAGAAAGTAAATGGCGGGATGTGGTAAATCAGAGTTTTTACATTTTCTGCGTATTCAGAACCTTATGATCAGCTCAGATATTCACTTGATATTCCATAGATCAGAAATAAGTAAACAAACAAATAAACAATATTGCTCCAATATAAATAGCCATCAAGACTTCAATTAGTTCATGTACGTAATTTTGAGGATTGTTATTGATATTTTGAATATGAAATCAGCAAGTATAAATATGATAAAGATTAGAATAATGTCATAGCACGAATTTGAACCACGGATCTTCAACTTTCCGGGCCGTTACTCTAACCAACTGGATTGGATTAGCTACGGAGGGGACTCGGCACTGATCCACGTAGGGGGTATCGTACCTACGCTCCACAAGGGGGCGTCCCCGGGAGGGAGGATGTGGCGAGAGCAGACACCGGGTGGCCGGAACCAGGAGTGATGGCACAGGAATGGCAGGATTCCTAAGTTTCCAGATAGAGACTCTCAGCAGACCGGTAATCCCACACCGCTTAGAGAGGGTCCAGCGTCCCTCGAGGGGGTTCTGATACCTCCGGCAGCCAGCCGAAAGCCGAGGGACAGAGACAGTCACAAAGAACATCCTTTTCCTCTGGCACACTGCAACGAAACATCAGCGCCGACACTCCAATCCTGAAACAGACCAACGGAAAGATTAAGTGAAATGAGGAGATGCATGTGAGAATCCTTCCCAGCATTCGCTTGGTAACCCGGAAAAACTCCCGATAAAACCCATGGGTCAGGAAGGTCGGCCACGGGAATCGAACCCACGACCTCTCAAATGCGGGCCACAGGCGAAACGCCTGAGCCATCCCGCTCGGTCTAACTGAGCTACTATTGCAGTATACGTACCGGCACGATATATAATTCCCTAACTTACTGGCATTTTCATTGTGTGGAAGAACGATTAATAATCAAAAGTATGATTAGTTTACATCATCACCGATTTCGTCTATGTTATGTCCTTAAACTTTTCTTTGTAAGTAAGCTGTTCTGTTTTTTAGCCTCCAACATAAATGGGTACTTTTATACTCAATTAGATTAACATTTCTATAATGAGAGGATAGTAATTTATAATGGCATTATATTCTGAAAAAGTGTATATTTACATTTGAGTTTATACTTTTTATACCCTTTTTATAGCAAAAGACATCATTTAATTGTTTCCTGTTACGTTGTTTTCTAAATTATTGCTTCTGGGCATGGAATTTTTTATCACAGACATTTTAGTAAAAATAAAACAACAGTTTTAAACCAACACAAACTTAATTAACGCAGGACTGCCAATCAAAAAGCTAAGTGTGCAATGTAAATTTAAATTAAACAAAAAGGAAACAAACGCAAGCCCAGACAAACTAATTATTAACCGAAAGCCAAAACCAGAATCAAACGATACTTCTATTCCAGATGGAAAACGCAATGCAAATTGAAGCCGAAAAGCAAAATGGCAAGCTCGCATGTTTGACATTCGCATCTTATTAATTATTCATGTGTCAGAATATGTTATATTGGTGTATCTGTGTGTTGTTAGGCCCTCAGAGTGACGTATGCGCAGTTTCACACGACACAGCATTCCCATTACCATCGTTGCTTGCATCAAATTAATTAAAATACATTACATCGAATTATTTGCCACTTTGGGACCACTGCGATGACATTTTAAGACCGACTTGCTGTTGGTGACCCGCGTGTTTAATTCTGGGTCACCCGAAACTGGGTCATTTTCGCTATTTCAGTTTTAGGATAAAGCACTTTATGCTGCTATGCAAATATACCGAATTAACTGGTAGTTAGCGTAAACGATAAAATGTGTACCAAGAAAACATTTGAAATCAGGTATTCGCACATTTTATCGTGGCTATGGTACAGTAGATAGAAGAATATATTTTTCTATGAATAGTACAGTATGCAAGAAATGCCAATAAATGTAATAAGTAGAGCACTTTATTTGAGTGTAGGATCTAAGATATCTCATGGTGTGTTTATTGACACTTTTTCATATAATTAAGAAGGAAAACGAAAGAAAGACAACTGCACTGAAAAGAAATCATGGTATTTAAATGTAATCATTCACTTTTAATTGAAAACGGTTACACTAGCTTTATATGTAGTTTGTTACATTATTTAGTCAGTACAAAATTAGAAAATACGATCTTTTTACTGAATTTATCTCTCCTGAAGCTATAAAGCCACCCATTTGCAAAAAGTGCAAACAAAAAGTTTTAATTTGCTGAGGAGTGTTACTAATGATTACTACAGACGGCCATGAAATATGTATTCGTGAAATGGCAACGCTGTTTTTCTTATGCAAAGACCGTTCTTCATTGTTGCCATAACCTCAAATTATCGCGCGCCATTTAAAAAGTATCCTTTCCTTTTCCCGCCACAAGCGCTGGAGTCAGTTTTGGCCACATAAACACAGGTTCCAGTAGCCCAGAGGGTGCAATTAGTGCGTGATATACGACCTGACTCACTCGGCAAGAAGCCCCGTTTTCTTTATTGTGCCTACGTGTTGGAGTTATTCCTCTATAATTGTTTTATGGAGCTCCACTGTCTTCGCACTAAGACAGTAAACTCGTAAGATAAATGTTTGCTGCAAGTGATTTATACTGAAATAATTCAAATATGTTTTTCTAGCCTCAGAAGGGAAACATTCATCATACTATGAAACAGAAACAAATTGGAGTAAAGTTTCTTGGTGTTGCACTTATAATATTGCGTATTTCAGCCCAAAGACCCGAAAAAAGCTACTGATTCTGCCACCCCTAGCTTTTTTTTCGAAAAATTTCTACCTGCCAATTGGTAAATCTGCTTTAGGCCCACCTTCTCGTCCTTTTCAGGATGTATGCTTTTTGGTGCCATATACTTGGGGGACGTGTTGCTGACATCAAAACAGTAAAAAAATTCATATGAAGATGGGTCTGAAAATCATTTATTTCAGAGTTACAACACAAAATCGAAAGTTACAAGAATTGCTCGAAGTGGCTTCCCCTTGCTTCGATGCATGCGGCAAGTCTGCGTTCCATGCTCTGGCGTGATCTGTTGAAAATTCCTGGTGTGTTACGTATTTGGTCAAATCCAGTTTGGATAAGTCCTCTCAAAATGTCAACATCAGGTACAGGAGTCACATAAACCAAGGACTTTAAATGTCCCCAGACGAAGAAATCCATTGGATTCAAATGAGGCGATCGAGCAGGCCATGCAATGGGTCCCCTTTGACCAATCAATCTTTGCCAAATCGATCATTCAAAAACTTACGAACTATCATACTGAAATGAGCTGGAGCACAATTGTGTAAAAACCACATTTATTGGATGATGTCCAGAGGCACATTATCAGTTAAGTTATGCAACTCATTTCTGGAGATAGGTTTGTCCATTCAGAGGCGGAGGAAAGAAGTAGGGACCAATAAGGTGATCATGAATGATTTCATCCCAAACGTTGAGAGAGGCCCTCTGTTGATGGTTGTTCTGTCGTACTTCATTAGAATTTTCAAATGCCCAGTTATGAGTGTTATGAAAATTGAAGATGCCATCGGAATAAAACCAGCCCCATCCGTGAATAAGATACAGGCTAGGAAATTGATGAACACAGCGCACTGATGTAACATGCGTTGACAGAAACGTCTTCTTGGCTCAAAGTCCGCCTCATTTAATCCTACTGGTACAGAAGATTTTCATGCAGTAGTAATATAACTAACTCTTTCCCTTACAGCCACATGTCTTGTGCTTTGTGATGGGTCTGCATCCACAGCACGAAGAACTCGTTCTTCAAGCTCAATGCCTTGTACCGCTCTTGATCTCCCAACATCCCTATTACTCCTCTCAAATGCGCCATTCTCTCTCAAGCGTTGGTGAAACTGTGCGAATGTTCTTGCACACGGTAACGGCCTGTCAGGTACCTTTCTGCATAAAGTTCACGTGCTCGTGCTGCATTGCCGTCTGCACGGCCATATGTGTAGTGCATATCCGTCTGTTTGCTTATGGAATACTTCTTTTTTCACCTATAACAACGAAACGGTTGATTTTCAGGCCCATGTACATATGTCCTTTTTTACTGTTTTGATGTCAGGAACACATGCCCCCAAATATATGACACCAATAAAGATACATCTTGAATTGTAACAGGTGTGCAGAACTCTCCAAAACAATTTGTTCGAGATACGCGAATCTCCAACCTTAGCCCGATCGCAAGGCAATGTTATAAGAAGATACAAGCATAAAGGTTCACTGACGATGATGATGATGATGATGATGATGTACCTATGATATTGGTTTAGTTTGGGCACAAAGTATGAAATACGGGAAAGGCTCTGCTGTTCGTAGAAAGTATTATATTTGCAAATATATCAAGGGGAAGATAGCTTGCATCTATCACAATCAATCTAATGCACTTATGGTGACTCCTTTAGAGGACTTGCATAACCTGCCACTGCTTATACGCATCTTATTTTTCCTTCTTAACAGACAGGTATTATTTAGGAGTATTTATCCTTAACTAGGGTGTCAATAGTGAGGGTCTCCCCTTCAGGTACAGTGTACACACGGATGCAGAAAAAAGTGGGCCATAATGGAACGCAGCGGTTAATTACTGATGTCTAGCCCCACCCTCTACCAGAGTGACCTCTCTTTCTCGTGCATAAATCTAACCACTTGATTGACAGTTATTTGTTTATCTTCTTAATAGCTAACGTAATACTTCGGTGAATTTTGACTCAGAAGTAAAATGTAATACAATAACAAATTGTATTAAGGACGAACGTTATGAACTTGTGTCTTTTGTTGTTTTAAAATGCTTATGCCTGTATATGCATACTATGCTAGCGTTTTATTTAATGTCTGTCATTTTTAAAGCCCTTAATTAGCATTAAATGACTCTGTGCCTCTGCGGTAAAGTTCAGTATTAAGCCTCAAGTCTGTTTCTTTTTTCATTTCAGAATTCTCTGGGTATTATAGTTTTTAAATATAGCTTTAATATACTTACTCTTAAGCTCATAACGCAGTGATTGTAAAACATTCCCTGAATATGAGTGGCATTAGGCTAACTCTGTACAAAATTTGCCAACTTCTACAATTATAAGTATTTTAATTATGTAGGCAAGCACATTATAATAACAACAATAATAATAATAATAATAATAATAATAATAAACTTAATAGTAATGAATTTAAATTTATAAAAAGTATCTCTTGGTCTAAATCACTGATTTACGGATCAACGGAACTAGTTTGCAACACCAGCTCAAGTTGCCACAAGGAATTCTGGCCGAAATTCTCTAAAACGAAATACTTTCGTATAATTTCACTTTCAGATCCACACAACTTAATATTTTTAAACCTTTCCGAAGCTTATTTTCAGTCAGAACTTAATCAAAAGTGTTGGTTACATAGAATGTATTCATTAGTGCGCCACAAAATCCTAGCTGTAGAAAAAACGCTGGACAAAGGAGCGATATTTTCAAGTTAGAATGTGGTCGGGTCATATAGATAACAGGAGCTAATAGCGGCTGATCCACTAGTGTATTTGAATGTAATATATCGATATCATGAATACTAAATTTTACTCCTACAGAGGCTTAAAATCGACACTGATGAAACGGCAGAAAGAGAATCACCGAGGGAAACGAAATAATCTTGTGAGAGAAAAGGAAAGAGACACTTCATCAACCAATGGGATACGTGAGTGAACTGCTACTGAATAAATAAAGAAATACACTACAGGTGAAATTCAGGAGAATAACACATTGTTGCCTGAGAGCACTTGGAGTAGGAACCCAGAGAAAACAAGCTATTCGTCCTTTAAAGAAAGCTGATTTTAAGATGCTTTCAGCCAAAACCAAACGTTAGTGCCGATTAGGTTTTGATGCCTGCGGTATTTTATACTATATACCAGGAGTTGTGAACTTCTGCATTCTTAATTACTATTCCTGCACATATAAATAATAATGATTTAAATAAAGCATGAGTCAAAAATGAAAAAGAAACTAAGTTTGGCAGTTTTGTAAGATAGATTTTGGACCTGCTAATCTGCGTACTAAATTCTGTTTATTTGACCAGCTTGACCTCATTGGTAGTAAAAAAATTGTTTAAACTGATTGGGTGCTGGTGCGGTGCTTTGACTTTCCAACTGACTTCGGTGTAATACGTGGTCTGAAGTGCTACCGAAATATTTTGAGAGCAACAGGGGTGGTACTTTGTTATCGAGAATTGCAATGTTTTGAAAATTTAAGCTTAAATTGCGAACCTTCTTGGATCTTTATATCAGTACGTAAAGAATAATTTTAGGCGCTCTGCTTACGTGTCAAGCATATTACGGGCTGTCTGTCGACTTAAACAACGGTACACTTTCTTCCGGTTCATGGTTTCCTGTGCTGTTTGAAGGAATCTCTGCATTAATGTATTTTATAACTGAATCGTTACTGTACCTTTATCTTATGGTTCTTATTTGAGTTGTTATGTTAAAATATTACTCTATACATAACTTTTTAATTGTTAAATAGAATTTTCGCCGTACTATCTAAAGCAATGTTATAGCTAAATTGTTATTTCCAAGCATTTTCTTGTATAGGAATTTAAAAATAGAATAAAATTCTCCCTTACAGTGCTGTAGAGGTTGGAGTGATCACTTTCCTTTACCTTGCCATTTTTGAATGTCCTGATTGTTCCCTGTGGCTCTTAACTGGTTATTCGTTCACATTAATTTAACCGCCTTAATTTAATATGAAATATACTGAAAGTGTAAGAAAGGTGATATTAAGCTGGAGAATATTTAATTTGTAATCAAATCTATGTCGAATAATTAAATTTTAAAGCCATCCTTCATTACTTGTTAAGGAATTTATTGAATACATATCTGTCACTGACAGCCCACAGGAAAAAGATAAGCAACAATAAAATAAACACATTCAAAGCATAAATAACAACACTGTACACAAAAACGTATTTATTATAACTGCAAGTAGTGTCTTATAAAATGAACACATGGCACTAGCGAACATTTTGTTTTTAATTCGTAGTTTTATGATTTATAATTTATGCTTTAGGGTACAGCTTTATGGACTTTTTCTTCCACATCTGCATAATTATCCACGTAAGATGAAGCAATATTGATATATCCGGAGAAAATGTATAATCTGAAGGAATACTTGTGGAATGTGTTTTCAAATGGATATAGGTGGGACTATATATTTACTGTAGGCATGTTTCGAAATCTAATAACAAACGTTTTATTTGTAAAACAGATCTTTTTGTTGTACAAAGAAACTTAAAATTTACATTTTACAGTAAGTTGTTGAGCCACAGTCTATAAAGCATGGTAGAAGCAAAGGATATTCACAAAGACGCAAGTGCTAATTTTATTTTCTGTTAAGACACATGTTAAGACAGGAATTTGAAATTCATAACGTTGTGTCCAAATTGTATTTCAGCAGCTCCATAGTGTCTTGAAATGTGCTATTAACTATCTTAAAGGCATCCAAAGTAACTTTACTCCGAATAATATTCTTCATTGCTTTCATTTCAAGTCTATTTATTTAGATTTGGTACCTTTTGAAAATCAGAGAGAGAGAGAGAGTTAATCTACCTTAATAGCACTCTTCCGAGTCATATTATTACTGCTAGATCAAAAAAGAAGGAAAAATTGGGAGAAAATACACCGCTGCTCGAAGCTAACCAAATTGCTGATGGTCCAGGTAATGCTGAAATCGCGTGAATACAGAACCTGTCATTTTCCGCACACAAGATTAAATGCTCTTTGGCATGAAACTGTGTGGTCTCATTCCTTTCTGGAATTGGGATCCTCGTTGGACAGAGTGAGTCAGTATTTGCGCAAGAAACGTTAGTTTCTACATGCAAATATTCCTAAATAGTGCTTCACCCATAATTAAAATGAAAGGTATAATGGTAATAGTAATAATAATAAAAACAACAATAACACCTGTACATTAGTCAATAGAAGCTTATATATAGTTACAGATTTATACAATATCTGAGGTTTAGACTCACATCTTTTCTCTAAAATCATAACTCAAATTGAAGAGTAGCTATGGAAGTTTCAATTCTACTTGTGTAGATTTTTATTTCCATGGCAACGTCATAAAGAAAACATGGCAACTCCGGTGCAAGAAACTCTTTGCGTATTGGAATTTGCCACATCATATAGTGGTTACATTTCAGCGGGCATGTAGGCAAAGATTTGGTCTTCACGCCCCTTCTGGAAACAACATTCGTAATTGGTACGAGTACCATCAGATCCAAATGACAGGGTGTCTCTGTAAAGGAAAGAGCACCGGATGACCGCGTGTGTCAGATGAGAAAGCAGAGTCAGAGCAGCTTTCACGCGCAGTCATAAAAATTCTGTGCGGTGGGCGAGTCAAGAACTAGCTATTCCAAAAATATCAGTCCGGAAGGTAATAAGAACATTTGCCACGATAACTGCGGACCTACCTAAGTTGAGACGGAGAAGGGTCAATTACACCAGACACGGTAGGTCAATGTGAGAAGTAATGGACTACCAGCTGGATGTATGGACTAACGGCGGGATTTATAGACTACCGGCTGGGCGTTTAGGCTACCGGAATGTGTATGGACTACCGGTGGGTATATGGATTACCGCTGCGTGTATGGATTACGGCTGGCTATAGGTATTATCGGTTGGGCGTATGCATTACTGGCTGGATGTATGGATTAGCGCCTGATAGTATGGACTACCGGCTGTAGGTATGGATTACCGGCTGGGTGTATGAACTAACGGCTGTAGGTATGGATTATCGGCTGGGTATATGAACTACTGAGTAGATATATGAATTATCGGCCGGATATATGAACTACCGGCTGTAGGTATTGATTATCGACTGGCTAATTGAACTACCGGCTGGGTATATGAACTACCGGCTGTAGTTATTGATTATCGACTGGGTGTATGAAATACCGGCTGGATGGACTACCGCCTGGATGTATGGACTACCGGTTGGGTGTATGGACTACCGGTTGTGTGTATGGATTATCGGCTGGATGTAGGGACTTCCGGCTGGTTGTATGGGCTACAGGCTGTGTGTATGGATTATTGGCTGAATATATGGACTTCCGGCTGAATGTATGGGTTTCCGGCTGAATGTATGGACTTCCGGCTGAATGTATGGGCTACTGGCTGGGTGTATGGACTACCGGTTGTGTGTATGGATTATCGTCTGGATGTATGGACTTCCGGCTGGATGTATGGGCTACAGGCTGTGTGTATGGATTATTGGCTGAATATATGGACTTCCGGCTGAATGTATGGGTTTCCGGCTGAATGTATGGACTTCCGGCTGAATGTATGGGCTACTGGCTGGGTGTATGGACTACCGGTTGTGTGTATGGATTATCGTCTGGATGTATGGACTTCCGGCTGGGTGTATGAACTACCAGTTGTGTGTATGGATTATCGTCTGGATGTATGGACTACAGGCTGGGTGTATGGACTACCGGTTGTGTGTATGGATTATTGTCTGGATGTATGGACTACCGGTTGTGTGTATGGACTACCGGTTGTGTGTATGGATTATCGGCTGGATGTAGGGACTTCCGGCTGAATGTATGGGCTACTGGCTGGGTGTATGGACTACCGGTTGTGTGTATGGATTATCGTCTGGATGTATGGACTTCCGGCTGGGTGTATGAACTACCAGTTGTGTGTATGGATTATCGGCTGGATGTATGGACTCCGGTTTGACGTATGGAATATCGACTGGTTGTATGGAATTCTGGCTGGGTGTATGGACTACCGATTGTATGTATGGACTACTGGCTGAGCGCATGGACTACCGGTTGGTTGTATGGATTATCGACTGGGTGTATGACTAGGGTTGGTTGTATGGATTACCGGCTCGATATATGGATTACAGCCTGTGTGCATGGGCTATCGGCTGGTTTGTGGATTACCTGGATGTATGCCGTGTCACCAATGAATCACACGTTGAACACTTATAATTTGTGTTACGACAACTTCCACAGTTTTTCTTCAATTTAACTAAGGATTCAAAATTATACTGTATAAGCCGGAGAAAATAAATAAGCTTAAATCTCGTATAAGCATTTTATGTGCATCTTGTAAGTTAGTATACCGAACTGCCTATTCACTGAGTTATTTCCTCTTCATGGTAGGGTATTAGCCAATTATAATCTTACAATTCAATCAATCTTTCATGGGCCGACAGGAGTTTCTTGTTCTAATACAAGGTTTAGCGTTTTGTTAAACTTCATCTGTAGAATGCGTTCTGTTTTTTAAGTGTTTCACTTATACAATAGAAAATACATTAAATTTTCTCATTTCTTCAATGTTTTTAATTTTACTATGGCTTCACGGGAATGCATCCAGTTCCATGACCATACTTTCGGTACTCTACACTCCGAGGTCTTCTTTGGGGTAAGATTACCCTGCAATGCTGTGAACTCAGTGTAAATAATCAATGTCGAGAAAGCTTTAAATCATTATCCGATTCTTCTGTTTAGAGCTTTGCTCTTTAGAGACAGACAGGAAGGCAGGCAGGTATGCAGACAGACGGACAGACAGAAGTGAATACACTCATGCACACACACAGACCTTATTTTAAATTTCTTCTGGAGGGTTTCAGTGGACCCCAGAATGTGTACTTCCGATGAAACCTCGTTTTGTTCACGTGGAAAACAATGTTTCCTCTATGAATCTATTTTAGATACATTGTGTATAAACTAAACCAGAAGAATAGGCATACGTTAACGCATGCATAAAATAGAAAGAAAAGACGTATTGTATAGACTTAGCTTTCACCTGGATTAGATACATGGCATATAAACAAAACAATCGGGGAAATTTGATTGTATCTCCTAATGGTTACGCTGTAACTTGCATGTACTTAAAAATAACAATTTATTTCCTGCTGATCTAGATGCTATGGATAGGTATACACATACAGTGTGTTATTGTTTACAATGTACTTCATTTCAAAAATTTCCGTCATCTAGAACAGGGCTGCGAAACTAGTGCGCCGAGCTCAGTGCTCCGCTTCCGCTGCTCATGGTAGGAGGCGTGGTAATTGCGACCAGATCACACCTGTATATACTAGTGACGTCCTCCTCAACAGTTACACCAATCTTTAACTCGGAGTGTGAAGAAAACTTCTTTGTTGAAGAAGATGGTTTGTTACGTTATTTTTTTTATTTGCCCAAAAAAATGTTTCTTTAAATATTTAATATTTATGTTTGGCTTGGCTGCTTCATATTTTTGTTAGAGACATTATATCTTGGCAGGGCGAGATACGACAAGAATGTAGGCTTACACAGATTATAAGTTTTAATTCACTCCTTTTTATTAATCCTTGACACAAATTAAATAGAACTTCACTGATATCAAGAGCTGTGATATTCTTTTTGTTATTAATGACTCTTTTTAACACGTAAAACTATTTTCGTCTCACACGAATACATATTAAATTTCTTGAGGACACTTTTTGCATCTGGTTAGTAACTCTGTCTGCAGGCAACTGACCAGATTTCAACCGCCCAAACATGTAAATTTTTCTCCTTTTCAGTTTCTGATTGGCTAATCCTACTCCAATAGAATACCTTCATTTAACATTTCTGGTCGTTGATTGGCTATTTTTATAAACTGTCTCAAAATGACATTATAGCTTCCAAAAATCACAAGTAGTATTGTTAAACTCTCAAACTCATTATTGCCTCAAGGTTATCTCATTGTTATCTCATTGTTAGCAACTTTTAACTTATTATTCTCACAGCTCCTACATTATTAAATTGCGTAATACATTCACATAACATTATTACACATGGATATAATAATATAAACATATACAATGACTGTTACATACATTTTACAAATTATTACATACACATATTGCTTCAAGGCGGGCTGTTATTGAATTTATATATTATATAATTAGACTGAAAATCATTTGTGTTAAAAATACTGCCTCATTGTATGTGTGTGTGTCAGAGGATGGAAATGCGCGCTGTCTAGTGTGAAAAACAATACTTAGATACACATCACATCATAATATAAATCGACATTCTACCACAATGCACAGTGAAGAATATACGGAGAGAAACTATCAGGGTGGCTTGCGAAACATTGTAGGAGCATCTAAAAAGCAAAGAAGTGAAAAATGTTGAACGTGCCACCGTTGAAGTGCATTGACCATCTATTGTTCTTGCTAATTTTTTTAGAGAATTTCTCTCGCATTGCTTAGCTGTCTAAACCTTTTTTCAGACGGCGAATTTGTAAAAGACTGTTTAGTAATGGCTACTGATGAGCTTGATCTAATATTAATAAATAGTTTTGTTCAATACCAGCGTTAGTGTTTAACATTTGATTTCAATATTACATTTATCTGTTACTAAGATTGAGTCTTATGTGTATGAAGTTGTAAATAGGCTTTAAGCGATAGTCAAATATTTTAGGAGCTGGTTGCTATGTGGAGTATTTCATTCTCTTTGCATTACCAGGACAAAAAAAATGAATAACAAATTTCCATTTGAGAAAAAGGATAAGTATTGGAAAATTTAAGGGAATAACAAGCAATATCTCGAAAATGGTTCACTCAACAAAAAAAATGTATATGACATAAATTGTATATTTTAACCCGATCTACATTTTTTGTGTAGTAAAACTTTGTCTATATCTGATGGTTTACCAGTTATGCAAAAAGTATACGCAATGAAGTATACTTTTGGAGACATTCCCAGAAAATTCGAGATATACATTTCATTTGTCATGAAAATATCTTAAACATATGATATTTTAATCAAAATCGTTAGAGCTATTTTTGAGAAAATTAAAATTTTCAAAAAATGTTCCATGTAATGGGTAATCTGGGGTGGGGATTTTCTTGAAAACCTTCGTGTTGCATCTCTGGAGGATACTGAACCTAAATACCAAGTTTGGTGTTTATCCGGCTGTTCGTTTCTGAGTTATGCTGTTCACAGACAGACAGGCAGATACACACACAGACATACACCCAGGCACACACACGGACATGTTTCGAAAAATGCTTTTTTTGGATTCAGGGGGCTCAAAACATATATTTCTGGTGAAATCTCGGGTTGGAATTTTTGGGTGCAATGCAATACTTCCCCTACTTACTATACGTAGTAGAGAAAGTAATAAAAAGTCTCAGGAGTAACCTTTTACTCGAAGTAAGGTTCTGTAGTTGAGTAATTATGTAGTTAAAAACAAAATGATACTTTCCATTAAAAACGTTTTAATAAAAAACATTAAATCTGTAACATTTTGTATACTCAATGGTTGTAATAAAAATCTTTTCGAATGTATGTTCTGACGACTATGACAGAGTTCTCTTTATGCGTAATATTAAATGCTTGTGTAGGAAACTAGTACTGTTTGACTGTTTACACAACGGAAGGTAGGCGATACAGGAAAGGTCATATGACCGGAACTGCGCTCTTGGACTCAGCTGAGTTACGCGGCCCTGATCTTGAACATGGGTCTGACAATATCTCTTCTTATATATCGGATTACGCTCCTCATTGTAGGTCTTATAAGCCAATTCCTTGGGCCAGTATCCTGCCGAGGAGCTAGCAAAGTCTGAATCATAGTATTTCCAGGATGGGTGACCAGCCCAAAACTTGGTATGGCAATGAAGAAAAAGAAAATGAAATGTAATGATGAAATGGATGATAGGAAGTTCGCGGATCAAATTATTCAAATCTAACATTCACCTAGAGACTAAGGAAAATGCGAAAACACCTTTGATCAGATTGGTTCGGTCCCAGGGATTGAACCCAGGGTCTGTCGAATGCAGGTCACAGACGTTACCACCTGAGCCATCCCGATCGGTCTGGCAATATTTTATTGGTGGAAATTTTAATGATCATGTCGTCTGTTTGCCTTGGTTTCCCATGCATTGCTTTCTTTTCAAACTTATTTTTCATTTTAGTGTGCATGCGAGTTCTTCATAATTTGTTTGTCGTTTATAATGAACTCCTAACGATGTGACATAACTCTTAATTATGCAACGAGGCTATGTAAAGCAATGCTTGTTTATTTTGGTAATTTGCTATTTTATGTTATAATTCAATTCAGCTTTGTTATACAAGGCCGTTTCAAGCCTCCATCGATCAACTCTGTGCATTTGCATAATAATTGTAGATAGATGGGAATTTAGCGTGTACTAAGAGTATTACAGTATATCAACCTGCCATAGTTTGTCCACACTAAGTGATCTAGCTATTGATATATCCCCTTTATTTTGACATATTTTCATAAATACTCTGAATCCTGTTACGTTACAAGCGTTTTCGCTTGGACTTCTGTAAACGTCCAGTTTACAGATGATTGTTTTAACCATATATTAGGTCTCATTTATATTAGTTAAGCTTTTGCATTACCTAGTGTATATACATACCATTACTTTGATTAGAATTCACTGGAGCTTCTAACAATTTCCCTAAAGATGAAAACGTGTAAACGTTTATAGGGTCTTTAAAAATTATTTTAATGTTTAACATATTACAAATGTAATTTTGGGGCAGGAAAGAAACCAAATAATCAATTTGTTGGTCCAATAGTGATATTTAATTTTTACAAAACTTTGAGAATTTGCCGGAATCTCCTATGTAATATTTCACTAAAGATCGCAGACAGTTTGAAAGGAATAGTAAAGAAAAAAAACAAGAAAAGCAAACAAAAACAAAAAAACCGAATGACATTAAGGGCATGTACAAATTGTCAATTAAACATTTTATGACTCCACGTAATAATAACACCCAATTGAAATACATTCCCACACTATTATCCTCCAGAGGAGCAATTGCACTATCCGCTGTAAGGTTTGAGTTTTATAGCACACTCTTGCATGCCGTTTCCATAGTGTAGTGATAGTGCTTGACATCTATCATGTGCATAATCGGGGTTTGCTACCCTTTCATAGATACTCATTTCCCCCCTTCATTAAATGTTTAATTGTATCCTGATTCGTTTGCAATGTTGTCGAAAACCATAATAATTACGCTTTCTATTTTACATATACTGCATTGACAGTATATCAGAGTACTTGGACGTCATCCAAGAGAGTTCTCGAATTAATGCGGTGCTACCGTTAAAAGTAAATAAAATACTGTGGATTATCGTGGTTTTACAATACATCGCATCACACAACACAGCCGTAAAACCTCCACACGGATAGATATGCTTGCAAAATCTAAAGTACACGTAGGTATACAGGTTCACCGGGATGTTTTATACTTGGGTTGAACTGGCAGAGGACCCAGACATGCACACGTTTGTATAGGGATATCTAGTATCCGAATGGCGCCCATTTGAAATATTTATAGAATGTAAGTTATTCACATGTAGTGCAATTAGTTATAATTATAAAGTCCATGTTATATATTTGCGTAAAAACAAAATAACAAGTTTTCGTGCGCTTATGGCGGCACCATTGAAACCACTTGATATTGTAATTATTGGCAGCAGGGTATAAACAATAAGTAAAGAAATGATAGTAAAATAAAGAAATAAATGCAATAAGTACTTTCTGTATATTAAAAACAGTGTATAATGTAATAAGCCTGATTTGAAATATTTGTCCGGAGAAAAAGGTCATTAATAACAGCCGAGTAATGAACGTGTTAGCATAAAAGTTCCTGGAATGCAGTTTGGTTTGGGTTCATATGCTTGCAAATTCACATAGACAGAAATTCTATAAATTAGAAAAGTGAAAGGAACTTCTCAGAGTTTAGGTAGGTACGGCATAGCAGCAAGTTAAGAGACACATACGTAGAGTTTTAATATTGGTCCGGGCGAGAACGACCGTTGGTAGGGTTATTGATATGTGGGCGGAGCTTAATTTAAGAAAAGAGTACGCATTCTAAATCAGAGACACATTCGTGACATATTTGTGACTCTCCTGAGATTCTATAGTCGGTGTAATTTCTACATTGTGTAGCGCACCTGAACACGCCAGTATTAGGAAGGTTTAGCGGCTATTAAGAGGGATCTTTCCGAGTAATATTTCTGCGAGTTACGGTAACTGACGCTTGGCTTAATTATGGTCATAAATTCAACAGTCAACGGTTGTTCTCAAACTGAACAAACTCAACATTAACATTTCTGAGCTAACTAAACTGGTGTTATGCTTTCACAATACACTCACGCATGCCCTGAAATAAAGTACTCATAGCTATACCACTGGAGCAGCTGGCGCAGAACGAGCTACGAGATGGCATCATAACACTCATCAACAGAGCAGGTTACATTAAACGTTATCTTTGAAGCAAAGGGTGCTTACAGCTTGAAAAGTGTCGCAACACGAACGGCTTCACATTTTGCACTAAAGATGTAGCATACACGCCGTGGATCTTATCCTGCCAAAAATCCTGCATATCATAATAGCCTCCATTACTAAAAGATAGTTGGTATCGAATACGATTGAATGATTCGCACATAACTTCTTTGTTCTCATGTGCTATGAAGATTTATCAGTTTATTCTTGATTAAATATATTTTTTAATTTTATAAAAATCCGCACCAAAACTGTATATTACTTCTATGTCACTTCTGTCAGCCATACGAGTCCAGTATTTAAGCATGGTCGAATTTAATTTATAATGTATTTAGATATTTGTCAAAGTTGTGCGAATTATTCGTATGGGTTATCTAGTTATTTCTATTCCCATAGCACCATTCTTTCTACGACTTCAGACATAGCAGTTTTCAGCTATCGTAACTTTCCTAATTTCTTTTGGGAGGAAATACTCCATTACTATGGTGCTGTTGTGCAACTCGCCAAAACACATTCTTTGAAGACGAAGCAGATTAAACTGTTTGCATATTATTTTGTACACATGCAATATGTGTTTCTGGTGTAAAATTTCTCATAAACTGGCAATACCTCTTGTGCTCTACATTAACACCAGAATCAGATTTGTTCTAACATTTAATGTCCTGCAACACGAACTGTAACTATTATGTTTTTATTAAAATTATAGGTATACTATTTACAAAAAGAAGTGAAATAAATTACAATTAATTGTGCAATGCATTGAGTGTTTTATATCTGTCCTAAGTAGAATGTTAGTAGATTATTGTTATTTATGGTGTTGTGAAGTAATTTTAATGCAACTGATACTATTGTAACTAATTTTTTTCTCTCGTAATTTTCCATTTTGGATAGGTACAGAGTATCCTGACATGTATAAGAGGCTACCCTGAAACCAGAAGTAGCACCTTTAAAATTTCTCTCGTTGTGTGTGTGTGTTTACCCAAGAATGGTCTTTTCGAGTGCTTTGAAACTTAGTGTATAATTTAGTTTAGGCCCCTCTTAGAGGATAGGGTCTAATGCGCGCGAAATTTAAAAAAATGCTGAGGTATTTGGCTTATTTTTGAGCTTAATGAAAAGAAAGAAACGCTACCCAACAAAGGCCTATAGACTTAGTATATTATTGGTAATAAATTGTTATTTCACATAAGTAATGTGTAGGACAGGGTTGGAAAGGTAGAATCAGACTGAAAAAATTCAATGCCATATGTGGGATTTGATATACGGATCTTCCGATTTCCGTCCGCTTGCTCTAACCAACTGAGTTGCCATAGCAACACGCCGGCACGACATATAGTTCAAATGCCAACATGGCATTGAATTTTTCTGTTTTATTCTACCTTTTCAATAGTATATAATTGTTTAAGAAGTTATTACAACTTTTCGTTACTATTATTCGCATAGGAAACAACATAGTTCCGATTGCTCAAGTATGAGAGATACAGAATTTCGCATAATGTTAACTTTTAGCTTCAAGTTCGATTAAAAACCACTAAAATGTAGTTTTGTGACTGCTTTTCAAATATAATATGTGTACATGAAATAGAGAAAGAATGTGTTGAGGGCATCTAGGAAAAGGGGATCGGAGGGAGAGTAAAACTGAAAAAGATAGAGAAAGGACACATAGAGGGAGAGAACGTGAGAGGAGCTGCGTGTTTTGCTGGCTATTTAATATTTTAAGTGGCTTATGAAAAAGTGCATATGGAAATAATTTTTAATGTGAAATACATCTATTCACAAGAAAGGCTTAAAATTTATAAATTGTTTCATTTGTGTTTAGCTTTTATGGTCATTATAACAGGGTCTTGACTCGAGAAACAGATTGTTACTGCAGTTTTTTTATCGTTGAGCTTTTTGTGATTTTTGACTTGAATCACACTCGCATTAATCCCACATGCATACTTCCAGAATCTGTGTAGGATGGGAAAGATTCTCTAATTAAAGAAATATGCCCTCGCAAAGGCGGAATCGAACCCGGATCTTTATTTGGAGTAGCCAGGACGCTTATCACTCGACCACAGAGGCAGTATGTGACTTCATTTGCAATCTTTATAAAAAGTATTTATTCAGTATATCTGAAAGTTTATGTTTAGAGTTGATATCCCTCACCCCATATTCTTTCGTGTAATCAGCTTCCTGAGGTTATTGTGTATGGACTTAAAAGTTGGTAGCTGGGGCCCTGTATGAAGTGGTCGCGAAGCCTAGCACATCTCGTTTTCCTGATTATTCTTTCATACTGTCCGTGTTCCAACTCTAGCAATTCTCATTTTCTTGATTACTTTTTTAACCTTTTCAGATTTCCATTCAATACCAATCGACAACTGTATGCAATCCTTTATCAACACATGCTTTGAATTCTTTCTGTCAACTGGAAAATCATTCATCATGGTATGGCAGCTGATGCTTTTCCCTGAACATTTATTACCTTTCAGACTTTTTTTTTCATTCCTGAGGCTTCTCTGCGTAGGCACTATTACTTTTTTCTCTCTTCAAATTGGTAGCAAAAGAACGATATAATTATCAGGCTTCAGGGGGCGATGAAACAATAAATTAAGTGCCTACTACGGCATCCCCATCATTTCCGTTTTAAATTTAGCTTGTAGGCAGTTCTTTTTATTTCCTTGTCCATTTGAAAAGAGAACTTGTTCACATGGAAAATTTATGCTTAGGAATATTCATAAGTTTTCTCGAAAAATGAAGCGAAATAATTTGTATGCATAATGAAGCCTTTTAGGGACTACATGTGTTCAAAGTTGAGTTCTATTTCTGAAACGAGAAAATGGTTACTTTCCCTTTACTTTAGCCTCAGGACTTCTTTTCACATATACCTCCAGTTTATAGTATCGTGTTCGCATGAAGGGCAGGTAACAATAACACCCACAGGAAAAAATAACTTTGTGACTGTTCGGAGGATACAACTGCACCAGAAAATAACCATATGTGCGTCTAAACAGTTCTATAATAACCGTCTTCCAAATTTGTACTAATGCGATTGTTAAGGGTATTTTATTACTAGAATAAAAATAACGCTATAACCATAGTACGTTGTATTACAGCACAGTAGTTACAAGTGTGTGTTTTAAGTGAAACTTGCTTTCCAGCACATGGATATAGGGTTATCCATTAAAAAGTTTCCCGGCCAATTGGATTTAATTATGCTACTGAACTCTTGCGATACCATACGAAACGCAATTAACCGTGATGCCGTTTTGGAACATATAACTATTAGCGTCATTGAAAATAATGATGATTAGTAATAGACAAAATTTGTATTCAGATGGACACACTTATTGTTAACATTACAAATTCTTGCATAAATGGCTGAGGTATGATTGGAGAGGTAGTGAAACGAAGGAGATCATCCTCTTGCCGCTTGGCAGTATCTATAACGGAACGAAGAATCACCACTTGATGCGAAGGAACTGTGTCAGTCAGGGAAGAGTATTTTGCTGCTGCGGCTTTGAGCAAATACTCGTGTAAGTGCTTGACTTTTATTTTCGAACGGTTTTTTGGAACCCAGTGTTTTATTTGGAGCTGTTATTCAAAACGAACCAGTTTCCTACCTCAAGTATAACAACTGTGAAATATTACATTTCAGATCTTTATAATGAACTTCCAAACTTTATGGTTACTGATTTGAGTTAGTATTACCTACTTCAACCATTTTTTAAAGCAGATGAAATTCTTGAGAAAACCAGTGTTATTTTATGATACAATTCTAATGTGTCATTCCCATGACTTTTACTAACTACTGTCATTTATTTTTATGTGATTCTACAAACTATTCTTAAATAGCTCATTCATTTACTTCATGCTAATCGAGATAAAATTTACAGGAATTGTTTCATTACACATTTCGTTATATTATGTTCAAGCTCGCTATGTGCTGTACTTGAAGTTCCATACTTCATTGACTTTCCGAAAAACATTTGAATGTAAAAACACTTTAAAAAGAATAAAGCGTAGAAAACTTCATACAAATGATGATGCTACAAAATATTTATTTAAAATAAATTATCTGTTTTAAAGATATGTATATGCTTCTGCAGCAAGTCTCTCTTCCGGTTTACCAATTGAACAAAATTATACGAGCTTCCTTCCAAATGAAGAAGACTTTATAGGCTATTCTCAGAAAATTGAAGATATGCATTTTATTTTTCATGTAACTATATTACATATATGGCATTGTAATCAAAATAATTGGAACCATTGTTGATAAAATAAAAAATAAGGAAACTTTTCCAAGCAAGGGGTGATTTGGGGTGGAGGGAGGGATTTTCTTGGAAATATTCTGTCGCATTTTGTAAGATACTGAACTTAATACCAATATTGATACTTTTCGTACATTTCGTTTCTGAGTTATGCTGTTTTCACACACACACACACACAGACACACACACTCACATGATAATTTTATAAAATGCTCTTCTTAATTCAGAAGGGCCTCAAAACCTGTATTTCCATCCACGTTTTGGGTGGAATGCAATACTTCCTTATATGGTACATAAAGCTTTAATTTTTCGAAAAATTTGACCTAATTTTTCATCTGTGGGTGCTGTTAAAGCTTTAAGAACAAATTAAAATTTTTAAATTGTCATAAAATATCTTATAGTATATCATCCCTATCGAATATAGGTTCATTATTTGCAAATTTTGCCAGATAAATAGAAATATGAGGAGAGAGTTTGAATTTGCTAATAGCGAATAGTTAATCTATTTTAAGTATATTATGTTTAAATACATTGTTATACTTTAGAAATTACTGTTGAAATTGTAGACTCACTTGTTGTTAGTAAAGCACATAAAATCTTTATCAGATGTAATATAGAAAATGCTAAGGGCCACAGCTCACGGAAGCATTTAAAACGCAATTTTAAAAATGTACTAGTGCATAACACCACCCGGCATCAAGTAAAATACAAATAGAAATAAGACCGAGGGAAGTAATGAAGGGCATCCAATTATAATTCGGAGACATTTACTACTGGTCATGCCGGGTTGGTTATGACGATATGACCTGATTTTATCATCATAATCATCATCATCGTTGTCGTTGTTCACGTCATTATTATAGTCTCGTCGTTGTCATATTCATTATTATTATTATTATTATTATTATTATTAAGATTGTGTGAATTGTAATAACATTGAGGAAGAATGAATATATTTTTTAATAGAACATCTGCTTTAAGCATTAATTTGTCATTTTTGTGCGTGTATTTTATGGGAATGGAATATTTGGCTTTCTGTTTGAATTGCATTAAATAATGATTTGTCGATCCACTTGTTCGACCGCTGCGTTAAATTATTGAAAACCAAACAACGTATGCAGCTGACGTGTAGCTAAAATAAAGTATTTACTTATCAGTCATATGATAAATATGACAAGTTATGGCTATATTTGAAGTCTATGATAATTACCGTATTTTGTTTCCTTTTATTCATAAATAATTTTAGCTAATATTTAATCAAATATGTAATATTAAAATAATTGGTTTACCACTAGCATACGTAATATACATTGATTATGTGCACATTTGCTTTTTCAATGAATTTATTGTTTAAATTGCCTACTTTTAACGCGGTTTGTAGCATTACTCCACATCAAAGATCTTTTTGGGAACGGTTTCTTACTTCTTATTTTACGACGTCAGTCAGTAAATCAATTCGGAGAATTTCTCTCTCAAAACATCTGCACTTACTTTTTAAGCAATATTAAGACATTAAAAATCAAATTAATGGAAATGCAGGATGACTCAATTGCCTTTCTCACCATCGACAGCATTTTAAGTGAGATGACATGTACATTTACGTTTACTCGATATAGTCTTTGAATATAAGTTCTCTCAAATAACGGAAACGGAAAATAAAAGAAACTCTGGACACATCTTTAATCAGTTTTTCTTACGCGCGTTTTACAGATTCTCCATAACAGTTTAACTTGGGAAAACACAAAGCTATAATAATGAATATTTGGGAAATGTAGAAATCTACAGTCATTATATATTTCAATATCGTTGTAGAGCTTTTCATTTCTTATGACCACTCATTTGCAATTATATAAAAACCATTACAACTGCAGAGGTCTTCACAGGCTATTCACACGAAGTTCAAGATGTACATATTATTAATCATAAAAATATCTTAAACATATGGTATTTTAACCAAATTGCAATCCATTTTCGGGAAAATGAAAAATAACGAAGCATGTTTCCATATAAAATGTAGTTTGGAGGATTTTCTTTGTCGAATTTCTGATTGGAATAAAATATGTCCTCTACCTACTATAGTTAGGAGTAGAGAAAGTAAAACTGATGAATTCATTGTTACGTAGCAACTATTTGATCTCATATCAACATTACATGTCACGATAGGATTCCCAGCCAGAATAGGATTATGCCTTTTTTATTCTTTTTACATAACTGCCATTAACTTTTATCATCTATTGCGGAATTTGCCTTAAGTAACAACTTATGGTATCTGTAACTCGTCTGTAAGTTTTCAACATTGTTATTATTTACCTATGAATAGTACACTGATATTTACTCCCACATTCATACTTACAGAGACTGAGGAGGGGAGGGATTGTTAACGTCACATATTGTATCGAAACGTAGTTTTAAATACAATGAATTCAGATTCACTAACCTCCAATTGTTTACCTGATTGAAACATGGATCATTATTAATCACACTAAAATTAAAGACTATTTACGAAGGAGGTGCACTTATCTTCCTTCTTCTAGTCTTCCCAGGGGCCCACTACGGTAGGTACGGGATTGGCGTTCCCGAGGTTCCGAGCCACACTCCCGATTAGGTTCCTCTAAGAGGTGAGAGAGCTTATGCCAAATGCCTAATTAACTTTGGTCCACAAGTGCATTTGACCAACTACAAGTTACCCCCTGAACACAGTCTGACGGATACAGCTGCGCGAGACAGAAGAGGGGAGTGCAAGGGGTGACTCGGTAATTGTAGCTCCCAGCCCCTGAGCATCATGTAGGACTGCGTTTTTATCCGCTGATAAAGGTCAGCCCCAGGAAGGGGCTATTTAATGAGCTGTTACACTCCTGAAGACGATTGGGTCCCTCTATATATAAATTTGGAGGTGAAACCCCAAAGTGGGCAAGGCAGGACTCTCACCTACATTGGAGTGGCGCCCAGGATGTGAACATGCCATCCGAGACATTTGTAACGGTGGAGGATTTAAGCACCATGGATACAAAAAAGGCAAACAAACACTAAGGTTAGTGGAAAAGAAGTAATCGAGTCTTGTGGTCCTGCTACTTGGTTATTAATAGAACAGAGGAAGGCAAGAAGCTTTATTCGATGAATCCATTTGTTATTCAAAAGGGCCTGGATAATATTGCTGGTCCAGTCAAATGGTGCATTAGGTCTTGAATTGGCACGCTCCTGGTTGAAGCACATTCAGGATCTCAGGCAAAATTGAAATTGAGTTTTTATTTATGGACGCTCTTTAACTACTATGGTTCTTAGTGTCCCATTCCATATTGGGCGTGAAAGAGTGGTAATTTTGCTCAAAGGCCTCTTTATCAGGCTTGAGGTTCTTTTACGTGCCGTAAATCTACGACACGGGACCACCGGCTTAACTTCCCTTCCAAAGGAAACCATGCTAAGGATTTTTACACCCGAAAAAATCCATCGCCCTCCGCCGGCTTTGGCCCGCGACCTTGGGAACTAAAGGCTAATACGGTACCACTAGTCCACGGAGGACGACAAGGATCTCAGGCAGCCAGAATACTGAAAGCAAATATGTTAGCCAGTTACCCTATACAGGTTGAATGCGCAAGTGAACTTCTCGCGCGGAGTGATATACTTCCGTGCATTGACGGATGTTCAATGAAGGGAATCAAGAGAATCTGGAAGAACAAGATGTAACATCTGTATATCGGGTTCAGCGAAAATAAAGAGGTAAATTAAGGCCTACTCCTTCCCTGTTCCTTACCTTTGAACGGGTGGATTTCCCTTAAATAACTAAGGCGGGGTATAAAGTCTCTGAATTTAGGCCATATAAACCGAACCCGTTGATATGCTATAAGTGTCAATGCTGTGGACACACTAGCGAATCTATCAAATTCCCGAGAATGTCTCCGTTTTGCAGAGGAAAGAGCGATCCAAGAGATCCGGTTAGGAAGAAGGTGTCCTCGGAAGCCCGGAAACTTCTGCGTATCCGCTAACCCTCTGTCCTAAAGTGCGGTACCTACAGCTCAGTTGCAGCTAAACAGGTACCGAGTCGGGAAATAGCAACTCAGACCAGCGAGATTAACGAGGTCTCCGTTTCCGAAAAGATCCTCGCAACTAGAGCACAGACAAAGCTTTCAAAATCAACACCGACGGCAGCATCATCTGCCAAATCTGTTACTGGAAGAACACATCAGTCAAATCACCAGCAAAACCATGGACCTCAAATAATAGGACTGTGAAGTCCGCAGTACATAATGCACTACCGATCAATTTCAGGACTAACTATGACAGAACCAAATTCCTGAAGGAAGGTGATAAGTCTGCATCCAGAACATCTAAGGGGAAACAAAGTTCACGAGCATCTCCTCGAAGATCTTCCTTTGAGGAATCATCCGGGAAGGACTGAGATCTGCGACCTACATCTTTGCTGATCTCCACTTCCAATCGATTCGAAGTTCTCGAACCGTTCTATTGGAAAAGGGTCCTCCCCCGTGGAGGAGATGGATCAGGAAGATTTTGTCCACACTGCCAGAACGAAATTGAAAAAGAGGCAGGATAAGTCCTCCGTTAAAGGTGTTAGTCCGACACCAGAGAGAAAGGGTAAATTAATTCGTCCACCGCTGCTCTAAACGTAGTAGACTCTTATGATCGAGAACTTAACCCATTATATTTACTGTGGATATCTTAGAATGGAACATGTGTGGAATTAGATCATATCGACCAGAGCTTGAACTTTTGCTCAACAAGTATGAGCAAAGTGTAATCCTGCACCGGAAGAGGGTGTTCCTGAGCACAGGAGCATTACGATGCTCATCAGAGATGCTCATACAATCTGACATCCAGTTAGTCGCTGTAAGATATTAAACTGCCATCATCCGATTTACCATTTGTAACATTTATCTACCTCCATCGAACGACCTCTCGCTCAGTGATTTTGAAGATCTGGTATCCCAGTTACCAACACCTTTTCTGTTGGTGGGAGACGTCAATGCCCACCACCCTATTTGGACTCACCTCGGGCATGTGCGAGAGGAAAATTAATCGCAGACTTCTTGGAGTTTTAAACTTAGATTTTCTGAACTTAGATCTTAGAACTTCAACTGCCCGTTCCCATCGATTTCCGGTCCCTTGGTGACGGATGAATTTCGAAAGGCCATTCGTGCTCGCAGGCATGCTCTTAAGATTTTCTAGCGTCGCTCTACACTGGATAACCTGGTCCAATACTAGAAAATGCGTGCCAAATCTAGACAAATTATTAAGGATAGCAACAGGATAACATGGAGCAAGTTTGTAGGTTCATTTAATCGATATACACCTTCCTCTGTCGTATGGGATAACTTAAAGCGTGTGGCCGGAAAATCGACTCGTATGCCAATCGCTGATCTTTAAACAACTGCAGGGGCTGTTATTGATACTTTTGACGTGGCTAACACATTTGGCTGTGCTTTCGCTCAAGTGTCTAGCTCAGATAATTATTCGACTGAGTTCCTTCCTGTTAAGGCTCGGATGGAATCTAAAGATTTCTCGTTTCGTTCAGGAAACTTTGTAGATTACAATCGCCTTTTCACCATGGCGGAGTTAGAACAGGCTCTTTCATCTTCGTGACAATCAGCACCGGGACCAGATAGTATCCATTTCAAAATGTTGCTACAGTTCGCTCCTGAAGCTAGGGCTTTCCTACTCGAGGCCTATATTCGTGTTTGGTTTGATGACACTTTTCCAGAAAAGTGGCGGGAGGCACCGTCAAACCCACTTTGAAAGCTAGAAGAGACGTCATCTTCCATCCAGCTACTGTCCTATTTCCCTCATCGGTTGTGTTGGCAAAGTGACTGAACGCATGATCAATGGACGGTTGGTATGGTAGTTGGAAGCTCACAATTACTTACCAACACCCAATGCGGTTTTCGGTGATGCTGTTCAACAATGAACCATCTTGTGCCATTATTGATGCAGATTATGAACAGATTTATGAAGAATTGTCAAACCGTTGCGATGTTTTTTGATCTTGAGATGGGGTATGATACGTTTTGGCGATCAGGAATACTACATACCTGGAACATACTGGATGCTTACCACCGTTAATTCAGGAGTTTATGAAGGGCCGCGTTTTCGAGTAAGGGTCGGTTCGGTTTCTTCGAACCTTTTCGTTCAGCCAAACGGAGTGCCTCAGGGATCGGTATTAAGGGTTATACTATTTGCTATATTAATTAATTCTATCTCGAAATGTCTTCCTCCAGGGTATCGTCATTTCATTCGCAGACGACTTTGCCGTCTATTGTACCTCTTAGTACGCAGTTTTTGGAACGCCGTGTGCCGCAATGTTTAGAGTTTTCAAGAATGGAGTTTTCTGAAAACAGCTTTCGTTTTTCAAATGAAAACTCAATCTGCTTTAAGTTCTGGCGGTAGAAGACGATTACTACCTTGGCTCCGATTCGGTCCAGATCTTCTGCCATGAGACGAGATTCCTGGGGTTGACGTTTGATAGGAAGCTTAGCTAGTCATCACATATAGCGCAGTTGAAGGCGTGATGTGACCGTTCTCTGAATGTTTTGCGAGTATTAAATGAAAACTCTTGGGGAGCGGATCGGACAGTTTTGCTGCGACTGTATCGCGCATTAATCCTATCCAAGATGGACTATGGGTATATAGTTTATTCCTCAGCACGGCCATCTGTGTTGAGAAGATTAGACACAGTCCATAATCAGGGCATTCAAGTAGTTATCGGCGCTTTTGCAACTAGTCCAGTTATGAGTCTTTACGCTGAATCACCGGAACCTGCTCTGAGGTATCGGCGTGATGTCTTATTAGGAAATTATATGTGCGTTTAAATATGTCAACACATCCTACGTTCGCCTCTTTTTTCACGTCGCACTGGACGGACGTTATAGGAACATGTCCATTAATCCAAGGCTTGCAGGTATTCTTCCCGGGGGCTGCTTAAGAAGCACGATGTTGAAATGCTGGTATGTTTCTTAAGGGGGAGAGGGTGTTCCCCCTTGGTTACGAACGACACCTCACATAGATCTTGGGATGATGGTATACCGGAAATCTATGATACCTGAGTTTAGTATCCGCCCTTGTTTTCTTTTTTAGAGTTTTTGTCAGTTTACAATGACCGAATTGCCATCTACACCGACGGATCTAAGTGTTCCATAAGGTATTGGATGTGCTTCTGTTCGTGCAACAGAACTCCATACATTCGGTTTTCATGATGGCGCTTCCATTTATAGTGCAGAGCTGTATGCTATATACCGAGCCATTTTGTATGTGCGCCGTCGAAAATCGGGAGGCTGCCTCATTTTGAGTGATTCCCTTAGTGCACTTCAGAGCCTTCGTGGGCTTTACAACTACCACCCATTGTTCAGCGAATCATCCCGATAAACTGGGTAACTTCCTCTCGTGTATCTTGTCGTAAGGTGGTTATTGTGGCTCGGTTGCGTATAGGCTACCGCAATTTTACGCACGATTACCTTTTTAAGGTGGATCCTGCTCCTCTTTGTCCATCTTGTAGCCAAGATCTATCGGTCCGTCACTTGTTCCTAGAATGTATTCCTCTAGCACATCTTCGGGACACACTGCAACTGCCGGCCGTCTTGCAGAGGCCTTAGCGGGCGATATCGAGCGGTTGAGAGAGTTTTAGGTTTGTGCTAGGGGTAATTTTTCAAATGCGGATTTAGTCATATTGATGTCAGGCTTTTCGTACTTCTGGGTTTATATTTATATATTCATATTTATTTCGGATTTCTGCTATTATTTTTATATTGATTTTTATCTGTGCTTTTGCTTGAATTATCTATATTCATATTTATTTCTGACATTTGCCATGAATTTTTGTGCTGCTGTTCATCTTTGGCCTTTGCCATGATCTGCTTTACAAGGGTGTAAATGACCTAGCATTTGAGCGCCCTTAAACAAACAAAACAAAACAAACTCTTCTAATCGCCATAGGGATAGGTCAACGTTTATAATTTTACATGCAGGATGTTCAGCAGGTTTTATTCTCAATTCTGCTAAGTTTCGAGTAAAAATCTAATATATACTGTCACGAAGGGGTAGATAGGAAAACCTTTAAGAACTGGTTTGTTAACCAGTAATAGCCAAACTTTACCTCCAACAGTGACATCGTTCTTCATAATGCTTCCTATCACTCTGTAGAAATAAATAAGGCTCCTATTTTGGCATCTCTTAAATCAGAATTGCAACCCGGGCTCCATAGTAGTCACATAGAATTTGATCCACTGAAGTTGTGCTATACGAACTTAAAGTTGAAAGAAGATCGTCTCAAAATTTATGAATGGATAACATAGCGAAAATAGATAGCCATGCCGTCGAGCTACTACCGCCGTATCATTGCAACTTAAACGGATACAGCTGATAGGGTACATAAAACTGTAGTCACTAAACACAATATATTGTTTAAGAACGGAAATGTAAAGGAATCATTGAAAGTGCAGTAAAAATGTGAAAATAGAAAACTGGAACAAAGTGTGCGAACAAGTGAAAAAGGTTGAATAATTTTATTATGAGAAGAAGGTTTAAGAGAGGGTGTATACATCACCCACATTATTTAATTTATATTTAGACAACGCAATCCGTGAATGGAAACAGCGGCTAAATATTTTAAATATAACTTTTATGATAAAAAACAATGTTGTAATAACACTTCTATATGCTGATGACCAAGTAATTATGTCTGATAATGGAGATACGCTACAAGGAGCACCATTTGAACTACATAAAATGGCTTTTAATTATAATTTATATATATCAAAAAATAAAACTAAATCCATGGCTTTTCACGGAACCCATCCGTTGAGATGTAAACTTGTATTAGACAATAATATAATTGAACAAGTTAACACATTTAAATGTTAGGATGCTCAATATCATATATTAAAGAATCAGATATTGGAACTAAAATACAAGGCTTTTCAAAAACATGTGGAAAATTAAAAGAACTCTAAAAAATAAAGTGAGAAAAGATACGATGATGAAGTTTTATAAAACCATGGTAGTTCCAGTTGCTCTATATAGTAGTGAAACAATGACAATTAAGATAAAAGCAGATTACAGGCAGCGGAAATGAGATTTTTAAGAACAGTAATAGCAGTCACTAGAAGAGATAGAATAAAAAATGATGGTATAAGGAAACAATTAAGGATTTTTAACCTAAATGAAGAAATAGAGCAGAACAGACAAAAGTGGCTAGAACACGTAGAGAGAATGAACGAGGAAGGTTACATTACATTACATTCTATTACATACCTAAAGGAAAACGAAATGTCGGAAGACTCAGGAAACGATGGATAAATCAGTAAATCAAATATTTAGAGCGCGCAAAAAGCCTTAGGTAAGGTTTAATGCTTGGTGAGGAAGAAGATTTAAGAGATGGGATTAGATATTGCTTTGTAGTTAAGTTAGAAGACACAGTGGCAGTAAGGCACATTTTAAAATATCCGATATTGAAGAGGAGGAACATGCATCCGCCACTGCCCATCTTGCTTGTTTGAAGGAATTTCTGTTTTACCCCTTAGCCGATCGATACCCAAGGGTGAGTATTCCTTCAACAAAACAAGTGACAGTATAAGTACAATGAAAAATTATCTCAACCTTGCCTAGAGCTGTGATCTGTTGGTGAATATCCAAAACATGTCAGAAACTATACTTTTTAGATACAGAATTCTAAAACAACTGCAAGGAAAAGACAACGAGGCTACCTTGAAATGGCATGGCCTTGAAACAAAGCCCTGAACACTGCATAAAAATGTGCTGCTGATTAGATAGTGCAGTGAAGAAATACGTTTGGAAAATGTATCGTTTAAAAGATGCAAAAGAAAAAGATATTATTCAAATGGCCGACTGCGTTTTGATCTTTAAATACACAAAGTAATTATTAATCAATATTTTCTATATTTAATTTGGATTTGAAAATGCTCAGGTTTGTATAATCCACCTGCAGTACGACTATTATCTTTGGGTTAAGACATATTTAGCCTATATATCTAAATACTTTCAGAAACACATTTTACAGCTGTAAAAAACCACAAAAACTCCATCCAGTCATCCATATTAGCGTGTTCACAGAGATACACTGATGTCTCTTTTCACAGTATGTATGAAGGAACGGTGTATATTGTTGTGTTTAATATTGAACTTCCAGTTAATTGGCGTACTACTCCGCTAACCATTACTATTGTTAATTCTCAAGTGAATGCTGTTTTCATTCGTAGATTGCAATGTTGCGACCAGCAAGCTCCGTATAAAAACACAGATTTCAGGTTTGCTTGTTTAACATCTAGCTTTTAATTTGCTTCCCAGAGCAACATCCACAGAGCACTTGAGAAATTAAACGATTTCTGAGGGTTGGGAAGGTTAACCATTGGTAGAGGTTCCCTTTAGAGGACAACAAATCAGTGGTAGGCGAGTTGCATAGCTCTCAGGGGAAATTACCAAAATTAACTCAGCTAGCGCATCCTCCTATAGGTGAACCTCTGCAAGTTTCTGCACGCTCAGCTGTTATCCCATAGAGACATTTGCTTTATCACCCACTGGTTACTTTATTCTTCTTTCATATTCTTCTCAACACATTCAGGGTTACATTAACTCCCTACATTCTCCCTTTTCGTAAACGGCAGTGGAATCTATTCAACTCGTGTAAGTACTTTTTACCTCTTAGCCTTTAGGTTTTAGGAAGATGAATATTTTTCATCAATGACATAATTCTTCACGTCTTAGGTAATATTATTACCTGCAGCTGTTTACATTTCTTAATTCTTCCATTACTTCCTCGTACATCCGATGTTTCTTCTCCCTGTAGATTGATAATTTTACATTTCAGTCTAGTAGTCTTTGAACGAGGTATATCCGTTTACTTCGATATTCTTTTATTATCATTCAAGTTAAACATTTTTAAGTCGTTCAGTTTTTATTCATTTCTTAGGTGTTGTATTTTTACTTTCTCTACTACGTATAGTAAGTAGGGGAAGTATTGTATTCCACCCAAAAATTCGATACCGAGATTTTACCGGAAATACATGTTTTGACGCCTCCTGAATCCAAAAAAAGTAGTTTTGGAAACATGTCCGTGTGTGTGTCTGTGAACAGCATAACTCAGAAACGAACAGTCGGATAAACACCAAACTTGGTATTTAGGTTCAGTATCTTCCAGAGATGCGACACGAAGGTTTTCAAGAAAATCCCCCCACCCCAGAATACCCTTTACATGGAACATTTTTCGAATATTTTAATTTTCTCAAAAATGGCTCTAACGGTTTTGATTAAAATATCATATATTTAAGATACTTTCATGACAAATAAAATGTATATCTTGAATTTTCTGGGAATGTCTCCAAAAGTATTCTTCATTGTGAACGACTTTTGCATAACTGGTAAAGCATAAGAGATAGGCAAAATTTTACTACACAAAAATGTAGATCGCGTTAAAATACACAATTTATGTCATATACATTTTTGTTGTTGAGTGAACCATTTTCAAGATATTGCTTGTTATTCCCTTAAATTTTTGCAATGCTTATACTTTTTCTCAAATGGGAATTCGTTATTCAGTTTTTTTATGTACTGGACATGCAAAGAGAATGGAATGCGCCACATAGTAACCAGCTCTTAAAAGATTTGACTATCGCTTAAAGCCTACCATACTCATCTTGCATCTACAAGAAAATTAGCAATAAGATTAACATATCGATTAACATGAAGTATATGGAGAACAAGCGTTTGTAAAAATAGTTTGTAAAAGAGTAGAGAAAGTCATGTGAGTGAAGCATATCAGATTTTTCAGTATACTGATACTGGCTTTTGATACTTGGGATTCAGTAACCACAGGATTACAGGGCACCTTACAACTTTAAGAAATTTCACCATTATTTTCAACACTTTATGAAACTACACCTTATGACCTATGCTCAAAACTCTACGCATTTACATTGAAAGACTAGCAAAATTACAGTTTTGTTACAATTTTCATAAATACTGCTATCCCTATTTTCAATCCTGCAAAACCTTACAATTTCTGGAAACTAACTATACCCATGTTTTCAATACCTTACGTACAAATCGACACCATTTGATCCTATTAAAGGACTCATTATAGCTCAGCCTTAAAGTTTCAAGAGTACTCTTTATAGAAGTTTTCAACTCGTTATATGAAAATCGAAATCGCTTACTGATGTGGAAAAAAATGTGGAGACTTAACTTTAGGACACAGCAAACGTTAAATATGAGAGCGATAATGTGCTTCTCATAATCTCTAATGTTTGTTTTGGTTAGATACTAATACATTCTCAGCGCACTTACCACAAATAGCGTAATAAATACAGTAACGTATAACTTTTTTATTTATGTATTGATATACACTTTTAATAATTCCTGGCGTAAACACTATGTGATCAAAAGTATCCCAACACCCCAAAAATATCGTTTTTCATCTTAGGTGCATTGTGTTGCCACCTACTGCCTGGTACTCAGTATCCGCGACCTCAGTAGTCATAAACATCGTGAAACAGCAGAATGGGACACTCCGTGGAACTTACGGACTTCGAACGTGGTCAGGTGATTGGGTGTCACTTGTGTCAGAAGTCTGTACGCAAGACTTCCACACTCCTGAACATCCCTAGGTCCACTGTTTCTGATGTGATAGTGAAGCGGAAACGTGAAGGGACATGTACAGCACAAAAGCGTACAGGCCGACCTCGTCTGTTGACTGACAGAGACCACCGACATTTGAAGAGGGTCGTAAAGAGTAATAGGCAGATATCTATCCAGGCTGTCACACAGGAATTCCAAACTGCATCAGGATCCACTCCAAGTACTATGGCAGTTAGGCGTGAGGTGAGAAACCTTGGGTTCCATGGTCAAGCGGCTGCTCATAAGTCACACATCACGCAGGAAAATGCCAAACGACGCCTCGCTTGCTGTAAGGGGCGTTAACATTACACGATTGAACAGTGGTAAAACGTTGTGTGGAGTGACGAATCACGGTACACAATGTGGCGATGTTCCGATGGCAGAGTGTGGGTATGGCGAATGCCCAGTGAACGTCATCTGCCGGCGTGTGTGGTGCCAACAGTGAAATTCGGAGATGGTGGTGTTATGGTGTGGTCGTGTTTTTCCTGGAGGGGGCTTGCACCCCTTGTTGTTTTGCGTGGCACGATCACATCGCAGACCTACATTGCTATTTTAAGCACCTTCTTGCTTCCCACTGTTGAAGAGCAATTTGGGGATGGCGATTGCATCTTTCAACACGATCGAGCACATGTTCATACTGCACGGGCTGTGGCGGAGTGGTTACACGACAATAACATCCCTGTAATGGACTGGCCTGCACAGAGTCCTGACTTGAATCCTATAGAACACCTTTGGGATGTTTTAGAATGCCGACTTCGTGCCAGGTCTCACCGACCTACATCGATACCTCTCCTCAGTTCCGCACTCCGTGGAGAATGGGCTGCCATTCCCCAAGAAACCTTCCAGCATCTGATTGAAAGTATGACTGCGAGAGTGAACGCTGTCATCAAGGCTAAGAGTGGGCCAACACCTATTGAATTCCAGCATTACCGATGGAGGGCACCACGAACTTGTACGTCATTTTCAGCCAGGCGTCCGGATACTTTTGATCACGTAGTGTATATTTCAAAATATATATACTGCATCTGTGTAATGGGAATAAGCTAAAACTTGTATGCTCTGTGGATTTTAGTTTAAAAAAGCTTGAACAAGGATAGAATCGTTGAAAGCTATCCTTTTGCAGGTCATTTATTTTGGGCAGGCGACTAGTGAAAACGCTATGATTTCTAATAACGGCAAGAAACAGTGATGAATGATTAATTCATACAGTCGCAGAGTATTAAAGCACCGAATTAAATCAGACAGAGTTTAAGAATAAGTGAAAAGTGAGGACAGAGAATATATTTAATTGTTAATGTAATTGCATAACATAATCTTACTAACAAAATACTATAAGTTCAAAACTGTGATATGAGTAAAGTCAAAGCATCATAAAAGATTGGCAGGTTAAGTTGGCAGCTATGAATGCAGGAAAGCTGTTACACCCACTACGTGTCTGAGGAAGAAGTGCAAACACATAACAGGTTATTACGTCACCATTCCCAGTGCGTAGCATGCATGGGTCAGCAGTGAGGAAATGCAGAAATTGGATCTGTTAGTCAAGTGGACGGGTTCGTAAACAAGCCAAAATGAAAACATAACCAAGCGAAGTCATACGCTCACAAAGTAGAAAAGTAATATTGAGTGTGTTGCAGTTTTGTAAAGAAGGGTAACGTAAATGTGTTACTGTTCCGTTATAAAAAATACGTATGTTGTGTTGATGTTTTGGTGGTCACTGTGTACTGTACTCTCATTCGGGCGTTATCTCTCCTGTCTAAACATAGCCGTGGGACACTCGCGACCTGCCTGAAAAATGCACTCTTTTGTCAAACAGGCAGTAACATGTAAACACCAACGGAAAGGCACAATCGTCACCCTCCATCAAGAATATTATTTTATATAAATTATATATTGTAATGTGGTTCATACTAAGAGTGTACAGAAAAGTGCCACACATCTGGTTTCCTATGCTGCTGTCTAATTTTAACTGAGCCTCCTTATCGCTTCAAATTGAAACCAGCCCCTTGATGAATAAGTGTATTATTGGTTGAAGTAAATTGCTGTAGATAAACATTAACCTATAAACAAAGGTCAGTTCTAAGTGAGAAGTGAATGGCGAGAAATAAGGTTAACCTTAATCTCAGTGGGTGGTAAGCGCTGTTTTTTAAAGGCAGTCCTTTATAAATGCATTAATATATATATATATATATATATATATATATCATTTAACGAAGAAATTAAACATTATTTCACTTACTGAAAAGGTTACAGGTTTGCAAGTGATGTGGCGTATTCTAATTTCTGAACTGTTATTGAATAACTCCAGAATTTGAAGAAGTTTTGTTGTAATGCTATTTGCCCCACGTTTTGGGCGTCAATTTGAAGTAGTTAATATCTTTACGTTATTTGCACCACGCTTTGGGAGCCAATTTGAAGTAGGAGTTGTTGCTTCTATGTATGGAAAGCCGATTTTAAGTAGGAGTTGTATTGTAGTTCAACTGTTGGGGAGCCGAACTTGAAATTTGTTGCAACCACACGTATAGTACCCGCTTTCCGGTAGCATTCGCCCCAAATGTACTTTCCGGTGGCCTTTGCCCCAAATTTAAAAATATATTAACTTTGTAATATTTTACTGTTTCTTTAAATATTATATTTTATGTTCGCCTCGGCTGCGTCAGTATTTTTGTTAGAGACATGTTTCTCTTAGCAGGGTTGTGGTGCGACTGAAGAATGTAGGCAGATTTTAAGTTTACTTCACTCCTTTTATTAATGCTTGTCACGTTTTAAATAACACTTCACTGATATAGAGAGCTGTGAGATTCTTTTGTTAATTACTTACACTTTTTAACACGCAAACTGTTTTCGTCTCACACTGAATACGTATTACATTTTTTTAGGAACGTGTCTCGCGTCTGCGTACAACCAACGCGTCCAGTTATGAGCACTGTCTACAAGCAACTGACTTCTAGATTTGTAAATTTTGCTATATTTCAGTTTCTGACTGGCTAAAACTAGTCAAATAGAATACCTTCATTTAACTAAAGCTTTTTCTGGTTGTTGATTGGCTATTTTTTTAAATTGTCACAAACATATTATTATTGTTGCTCCAAGAATTACAAGTAGTATTGTTAAACTTTCAAATTCATTATCGCCTTAAGGTTACCTCATTGTTACCTCATTGTTAGCAACTTTTACTCTATTATTCTCACAGCTCCTACATTATTAAATTATGTAATACATTCACATAACATTATTACACATCTATACAATAATATAATTTTATATTATTGTTATTGCGTTTTACTTCAAAGAATTAAAAGACCTTCTATACATTTGTATTCTAAAACAACCTAAAATAAGTTAGAAGCAATAAAAATACAATAACTTTATCATTGAAGTATGTTCTGTACCTAATTATTTTGTATATATATTTTAAGGGAATAGGTTTGCACAGTTAAATTTTCCATAATGGCATTTTTGTAATTTAATTCTTTTACAATTTTATAATACAATAATAGTAGATTATTATGCAAAGGGTAAAAGTAGAGTTTTATTTGCGAGTAGGAATGTTTGCGAAACAGAGGTTTAAGCGGCCGAGTTTCGCAATCCTACGAGCAAAATAAAACTACTTTTAACATGGGTGGCATATAATATTTTCTAGACAACGCTCGAATTTGTAAAATATTAATAATAATATGGTGATTCCTGAAACAAACAGAGTTCAAGTTTAGAATACATTCTTGAAACAAGAGAAATGACGTTAAAAAGCGAGATGTGAGATGTTTTGTTGATTCGGTAGCATTTATTTTCAATTAAATTATTTTCACCATGTTTTGTCTTACACCAGGAAGTGAAGCAATTAAATGGTATATCATATTGCTTATGGATTTTTTGGGTGGGTACTTCTAGTATTATTCTTTCACTTCCATTTCAGTTTCTCACTTATAATTTCACTTCCATTTCAGTTTCTTCTCAATTGATAATTTACGTCATTTAATCTTTATGTAAGTTAGATAAATCAGTAACATTTTAGATCAAAGAATGCTGCCAGTATATAGGTGAACTCTACAACGAATTGTGATAAATTAAAGTATGCAGATTTGTGTTGTGTTAATCTCGTAAAAAACATAATGAAAAGTCCAGTCAAACTTGTCCAGTTATTAAACTTGTACAAATACAAAGGGTAATTTCCATGTAATTGGACTTGAAAACAAAGTTGGTCACACTGAAGATTATCGCAGCAGTGAAATAATTTATGGCTTTTAACGCATGTGCTCTGTGTTAGAAGTCACACTTTTACGCCTTGCTATCTAAAGCGTTATTTAAAATAAGTGTGATTATGTTATGCTTTTATGGCCTGATATTTATTCGATTTAATCTCAACAAAAGAACATAAAAAAGCATTTCAAGCAAAATGGAAAGGACCGAAATATTATGTGCGTCCATTTTACGTTAATTGATTAAATGAAGATGTGCGAATAATTCCAAATATTGACCTAGTTCCTGAGCCTAGCAGATTTTAAAAATCGTATTTTAGTTGTCTTGGTTTCGTTACTCCACATGTTACATCCGCAACTGCGAATAAATAGCATGGACCGCCAATCAATATAAGGGAATTACTAGAACCAGACAACGATGCATTGTACCACGATTTCTTATACCGGAATGTTTCCGAGAACTCCAATGCACATTTTCACAAGTTCTTGTTTCTTTCTTTCGTTTTAGTTATTCTTTTAGGATACGTTTCTTGGAAATGACAGTATCTGAAATTCATACTTCAACGAAATCGTTAAAATCACTTTGGAGAAAATTAAAAGTAATTAGAAAATTTACCAAGTAAAGCGTTAAGATCCTTAGAAAAGAGTTCAAATAGATACGACAGTTGGCTATTACATCTCTTTTCGTTTATGAGCTATACTGCTCACAAACAGAAATATGAACACATAAACGCAGAGACAACGCCATAGACCCATTTGCACGGAAGCCAATAAATATGCTGCTGCAAAGAGAAAAAAGCTAAAGCGTAAGACAGAAAAAGGCAAGGAGGAAAGGAAAGACGAATGAAAAATAAAAGGTTTATGAAAGCTATATATTCTTTATTGTTCAACATCTGAGATTTCAGCATCCATTTCGAGACAGTTTCCCGTATTATGTGTATTAATTCCAAAATACGTTTATGTTAGCTAGAGAAAATAAAAATATGGCTAGGACTGAATTAGATTATTGCAAAAACAAAATGCAGCAGCCATTGCTATTACATGCATAGTGTAATGGTATTTTGCTAATAATTTTCGATTTTGAATCAATAATTGATACCAACGTATATTATAATTGATTGCTTTCAAGCAACATTAACATATATTTGTTTATTTCTACATGTGTGTAGTTACCTTCTCAAACAAGAATGGACCAAACGGTTGTTGAGACTTAGTGTATATGATACGCATAACAAAAGAAAAACACATGACTTTCTCTACTCACTCTTCTACAAGTTACTAATGTTTTTTTCAAAAGTGTATTCTTCTATCGGCTTTTCTTTAACCGAGATAAACTTTAATTACACATTTGCACATCTTTTTGTAGGTATGAGAAGAATAAGGGAAGTGACAGATAGGACACTCTTAGTTGCGGAGTACCATCAACGAATTTATAGGTTTTAGCAATTGTACTATAGGAGAAATGTAAACGATGGCGAATATTAAGAGAATGAATGGGTGGTGAAGTTCCAAAATCTTTCAATTTCCAATCCAAGATTTTCAAAATTTTTACTTTATATAGCTTGTTACAGTTTAGTTCTGATACTCTTAATATGAGAAAAAACGTAATTTCTCATTATGGTCAATTAAGACGACTCACATGCTGCAAAAATAAAATTCGGCCAAATAAAACTATTAGTGGGCTACATTAAGCTGAGAAAGAATGTAATACTTTTTTTTTTAAAAAATTCTCTGGTTATCTCAAATATTTTGAACCTAATATGAACATTTCAACATTTTTCTCTCAAAATTCGTAAAATTGAATTCCAGATATCAGAAACAATATCAATTTTAGGAATTTTTATAAATTATATCTAAGTTTGCGATACAGATGTGAAGAAAATTGAATTGAAACTAAATATCATGAAAGATTTGAACATTTTCAAGAAACACTATTTTTGTTTTGTATAACGATTTAACTTCCCTTATCACTAAAACCTTTAAGGCTCATTGTATTATATTTATAGTTTTAGTTAAATACACCTATTCCTTTAATAAGAAGCAGTAGAAAGAAACACTAAATGCAATGGGATGCATTTGAAAGCGTAACTGACGCTCTGTTGTGTACAAACTAGTATTCAGGGCCAAATAAAGAGATTTAAAAGCCTAACTCTAAGAGAGGAATGGCGCAGGCGGTAATGACTGTGACCCGTATTCGACCGTGGACCGACCAATCTGACTGTTTTATTTTTTTTTTCATAGTGTCCCTTAGTCGCCAAGGTACATATCAGTATTTGGATATTTAATACAACGACGTATTTCTTAGGCGTAAAGTAACAATAAAAATGAAAAAGGATGATAATAGGCAATTCTCTACCATTTAGCTACAAATAATGAAAGCAAGTAACCTGGACGGCACCCTAATACCATCTTCACGTATAGAAGTAGAGATACAGTTGCCCAGCACTAAGGATCTGTGCATATATGTCGAAGCTGTCATCTCCACGTCACGTATAGAAGCACAGATACAGTTGCATAGCACCAAGGATCTTTGGATACGTGTCGAAGCTGCCATCTGCTCGTCATATATAGAAGCAGAGATACAGTTGCTTGATACTAAGGTCTCTTTTGATAAGTGTCGAAGCTGCCATCTGCCCGTCACATATAGAAGCAGAGGTACAGTTACCTAGCACTAAGGATCTTTGGATACGTGTCGAAGCTGCCATCTGCTCGTCACATATAGAAGCAGAGATACAGTTGCTTGATACTAAGGTCTCTTTTGATAAGTGTCGAAGCTGCCATCTGCCCGTCACATATAGAAGCAGAGATACAGTTGCTTGATACTAAGGTCTCTTTTGATAAGTGTCGAAGCTGTCATCTGCCCGTCACATATAGAAGCAGAGGTACAGTTACCTAGCACTAAGGATCTTTGGATACGTGTCGAAGCTGCCATCTGCTCGTCACATATAGAAGCAGAGGTACAGTTACCTAGCACTAAGGATCATTGGATACGTGTCGAAGCTGCCATTTGCCCGTTACGTATACAACCACAGATACAGTTGCCTAGCACTAAGGATCTTTAAATACGTGTCGAAGCTGCCATCTGTTCGTCACATATAGAAGCAGAGATACAGTTGCTTGATACTAAGGTCTCTTTTGATAAGTGTCGAAGCTGTCATCTGCCCGTCACATATAGAAGCAGAGGTACAGTTACCTAGCACTAAGGATCATTGGATACGTGTCGAAGCTGCCATTTGCCCGTTACGTATACAACCACAGATACAGTTGCCTAGCACTAAGGATCTTTAAATACGTGTCGAAGCTGCCATCTGTTCGTCACATATAGAAGCAGAGATACAGTTGCTTGGTACTAAGGTCTCTTTTGATAAGTGTCGAAGCTGCCATCTGTACGTCACATATAGAAGCAGAGGTACGGTTGCCTAGTACTAATGCCTTTGTGGATAAGTGACCAAGCAAGATGGTGTGGTACAGGGATGAGATCCAGATGGTTAACTGTCCGCTACTCACGATCCAGGAGGTATCTCCTCACAGATCCATCGCGATAAACTACATAGTTAAAGCGACGTAAATAAATACAGACAAAAATAACATAAAGCAATAAAGTAGACATTTGCATATGTTGTTTGTTTCCATATTAAGTAAACGGATACGTAAGCAGTAGGAAACAAATGGAATAATTATTATTGGAAGGCATTTTCATATCAAGCAGGCAGACGTTTTAAAATACGCTTGTATCGTACTTTGAGGCATTATGTAAATCTCTTTAAGCGACTTTCCGTGTATTAGGGCGGTTTGTAGCAAATGGAGCGGAACATAACTCGCACGCATGAACTGCACTAAGCCTGAACAGAAAATGGCTCGAGGAAAACAACATTTGGTTCACTAAATAGACAGGTGCACTTATTCCTGCTCCACCCACCACGCCTGTCCAACTTGAAACAGGTGACGACAACGACTTTCAAATTCTTCTCATGTTTTATACTTATGGCCTGTATAAAATCTTTTCTGATACCTCTAAACCAACAAGGGTAGCCGAGATGTTTAAGGCACGGATTCATGAGGTTCAAATTCTGCCAGGACCGTGCTCCCTGGCTGAACATTTTCCAGGATTCCTCAGTTCTCATTACTGCAAATGTCGGGTAGGTAACCTGAACCTAGGCTTGGAATGTTTCCTTCCTGAATTTTCTTTCTCAATTATCATTTATTATCGTCTATTGTGACGTAAGAAGTAAAAGTGGACATTAAACACCATTAAAACTTTATACATCTTTTAGAATTTAGTTTCAGTCCTAACTTTGAAATTCACTTTGTTTTACCGGTGTTTATTAGCTAGTGATCATAAGGATTATTTTCAAGTTTTGAATGACTTATTTTTATTACTTTTAGCATATATTATTCTGTATTATACACCTAATGAATTCTAGTTTCCTTAATAGATTTATATCTAAACTATAGCTATTCAAAGTACTATAGGGTGATTTATGGTTATTTGCAATAAATAGGAATTTTAATCTGATGCTTTTCTCAAATAACTTAATACCTTTAATTTGGAACAAGTTACCCAGACCGCCATCCTGCACCGTGGGTAGTAGGTTGGAGCCTGGTGCTACGGTCCCCACTCACGGAATGCATGTCGGTTCCAGCCACCCATATTGTGCAAAGGTAAGACCAAAAGGTTTTCCAGCTAGATGTTAACACTTAGATACCCAGCATACACATTGGGAGACGTAGCTTCAGAGGCAACGAGAGGACCAGGATCTTAACTTCACATTTCAGAGCAGGCGTGGGATAATTATCACAAACATACACGGGTTTTCACATTAACACATCACCTGTGGTTTATTGAATATTAAACTTGTCGCTACGTCGTTCACAAAAGATAAAGGAAAAACATTGGAGGGAGACGTTTCACACTCACACGATCCACGCACGCTTCCATACTCAACACTCGCCCTGAAGAGACTCAACTATCACTGACTGACGCCACGCTTTCCATACAAAGAAACTAGTAACGCTTGCTTCTCTCCCTTCCTCTCTCCACCTCTGGCCGGAAGGTGGGGAAAGATATCACGTCAGACGAATTTAAAAAGCCCCAGCCGAAATAATTACACCCAACAATTTCGTCACTACAAAGCAATAATGTGTCCGACGTGCCAATGCACACACATACACGCCACAATATGAGTGTGAATTTTCGGCCCATGCAAGTGTGCTCAGCATCGTGATGCATTTCGGAAGCTACGATAGATCCCGAAGGCCAACGTTCCGGCTAGGGGAACATAGTGTTGACCACATCATCTCCCCGTATCGGCTGGATGAACATCCACCTCTGCTTCACTCATGTATTCATGAGATCGGTAATCAGTTTGGTAGGCCAAGGCCCTCAAGAGCTATAGTGCCACAGATTGAACCTTTTAAACCAAGACCACCAATATCACCGCCAAGGTGATGAACTTTATATTATTATATTTTAAATTCAGGAACAGCTGTAATACTCACGTAGTTTTGCAGATTATTAACGAATTATTTTGTTTTCTGGGCATAAGTACCTTTGACCACTGATTTCAGCTGATTCTTCTTCTCAAGTTATGCGTACTGTGTAAAATGCTTTGTACTTCAGATGCATTAACTGCTTCTATGACACAGGTCCGCAACAAAATCCTCTTGAAAAAAAGGTCTTGTTTATGGAATTCATGACGCCGAATGTGAATTTAAAAACAAAATTGCTTCCAGGTAACATTTTTAAAAGAGCCATAAATTTATATAAACAAAATTAAGATTTTGTCTGTACATTTGAAATTTTGGCTTAATACTTATCTCAGATTAGGTGAGTAATGAGAATGATAACATCGTATGTAACTGTAAACACATAAATGTGCATAAATAGAGCTAATTGCACCTTTATCGTTAAAAATAAAACCACGTTACTTGCATGCAGAAAGAAACTACTACTGAGGTCACGCAAAATCCATCAACATTGTTACAATTATTATTATTCTATTTTACGTCGCTTTAACTACAGGGTCATTATCGCGACGGATCTGTTAGTGGATAATTCTTAGATCGAGGTGTGGTCGACAGGCCTTCTAGGTCTCATCCCTGTAACCACCCGCTTCATCACGTGTCCATAGAGACCCTAGTGTATAGCAACTGGATCTTCTGCTTCGTGCCGTGCAGATGGCAATGGGGTGCCGTCCAGTCAACTGCCGCTTTCATATAGAAAGGCGGACAGTTAGCCTTCTAGGTCTCATCTCTGTAACCATGCCATTTGCTTCGTCACGTGTCCACACAGACCCTAGAGCATAGCAGCCGGATCTTCTGCTTTGTACCGTTCAGATGGCGTGCCGTCCAGTCTACCTGACTTTATTGTCACCTATTTTTCACCTTTACTATTGTTTTAGACTTAAGGTGGAACATGGGTCGTGGTATTTAGCATCCAATTCGGTATTTATCTTAGCGGCTGAGCGAAACTACGAAAAAGCTTAGTCAGATTGGTCGGTCCACGGGATTTCAACCCGGGACTCCCAAGTGCGGGCCTCAGACGTTACCGCCTGAGCCATCCCGCTCGGTATTTTTACAAATAGATTAAGTGAAATATTAAACAACACTTACAGTACTGGAAGCAAATATGAGTAGCTGAGCTGAATTATTTCAATTATGATTGTTATGGTTGAAATTTAATATGTTGTACATTTGAACGCTACTGCATAAATCTAGTAACTCACATGTACAGTAATGCTAACTGCACTTTCGTCTGTTTTATTTTAATTCCTAATTGTAACTTAACACGGTTCTTAACAATATTACATCTGAAGAAAATTTCCACTTTAAATGAAAACTTAATTAATTGTCCTTTTTCTTTTACATAGTTCTTCAGGTGTCTCTCGCACAAGAGTCCAACAGTAGTCGGTTAACATGTTTTCGTTCCATTTCCCGTTGTATCTCCTTTCTGTTTCAGCTACACGATGAAATCTTTCAACGTGCTCCCATATTTGCGGGCAAAATTCCAAGTCAGGACTTCAAAACTGAGCTTCAGAGGCATATTATAGCCCATGTTACAAAATGAGGCAAGCAGACACTTCACAATTTCTTCATCATTTTTACTTTCTCTACTACGTATAGTAAGTAGGGGAAGTATTGTTTTCCACCCAAAAATTCGATACCGGCATTTCACCGGAAATATATGTTTTGAGACCCCCTGAATAAAAAACTTCTGATGTGTTACACACACATGACTTTCTCTACTCTTGTACAAACTATTTATACAAACGCTTATTCTCCATCTACTTCATGTTAATCGAGATAAACATTTGCAGAGTCTATCTTATTGCTAAGTTTCTTGTAGATGTAAGGGGTATATATATATATATATATATATATATATTTATAAGGGCAATTTGGAAATACAGTAGCCTTTAAGCACATACATATCTCTTAATAGCTGGTTGCTAGGTGCAGCACCATTCCCTTTCCCACAGATTAATACTCTTTGCATATCCAAGACAAAAAATGAATAACGAATTCCCATTTTAGAAAATAAGTATTGAAAAATTTAAGGGAATAACAAGTAATATCTCGAAAATGGTTCACTCAACAAACAAATGTATATGACATAAATTGTGTATTTTAACGCGATCTACATTTTTTGTGTAGTAAAATTTTGTCTATCTCTTATGGTTTACCAGTTATGCAAAAGTCGTTCACAATGAAGAATACTTTTGGAGACATTCCCAGGAAATTCAAGATATACATTTTATTTGTCATAAAAATATCTTAAACATATGATATTTTAATCAAAATCGTTAGAGCCATTTTTGAGAAAATTAAAATTTTCGAAAAATCTTCCATGTAAAGGGCAATCTGGGGTAGGGGGATTTTCTTGAAAACCTTCGTGTCGCATCCTTGGAAGATACTGAACCTAAATACGAAGTTTGGTGTTTATCCGACTGTTTGTTTCTGAGTTATGCTGTTCACACACAGACACACACACACAGACAGTCAAACACACAAACACACAGGTACACAGACAGACACACAGATACACACCCGGACATGTTTCCAAAAATGCTTTTTTTGGATTCAGGGGGTCTCAAAACATGTATTTCCGGTGAAATCTCGGTATCGAATTGTTTGGGTGGAATACAATACTTCCCCTATCTACTATACGTAGTAGAGAAAGTAAAAAAATCTGATGTGTTACACTCACATGACTTTCTCTACTCTTGTACAATCTATTTTTACAAACGCCTATTCTCCATATGCTTCATGTTAATCGAGATATCGAGATGTCAATCTTATTGATAATTTTCTTGTAGATGCAAGGGGAATATGGTAGCTTTTAAGCGATAGTCAAATATTTTAACGCTGGTTACTATGTGGCGCATTTCATTCTCTTTGCATGTCCAGGACATAAAAAAAATGAATAACGAATTTGAGAAAAAGTATAAGTATTGGAAAATTTAAGGAAATAACAAGCAATATCTCGAAAACGGTTCACTCAACAAAAGAATTGTATATGACATAAGTTGTGTATTTTAACGCGATCTACATTTTTTGTGTAGTAAAATTCTGTCTATCTCTTATGATTTACCAGTTATGCAAAAGTCGCTGACAATGAAGAATACTTTTGGAACCATTCCCAGAAAATTCGAGATATACATTTCATTTCTCATGACATTATCTTAAACATATGATATTTTAATCAAAATCGTTAGAACCATTTTTGAGAAAATTAAAATTTTCGAAAAATCTTCCATGTAAAGGGTAGTCTGGGGTGGGGGGATTTTCTTGAAAACCTTCGTGTCGCATCGCTAGAAGATACTGAACCTAAATACCAAGATTGGTGCTTATCCGACTGTTCGTTTTTGAGTTATGCTGTTCAGAGACACACAGACACACACACACACACACACACAGACACACACACACACAGACACACACACGGACATGTTTCAAAAAATGCTTTTTTTGGATTCAGGAGGTCTCAAAACATGTATTTCCGGTGAAATCTCGGTATCGAATTTTTAGGTGGAATGCAATACTTCCCCTACTTACTATACTTAGTAGAGAAAGTAAAAATCTTATGTGTTACACTCACATGACTTTCTCTACTCTTGTACAAACTATTTTTACAAACGCTTATTCTCCATCTACTTCATGTTAATCGAGATAAACGTTTGCAGACTCTATCTTATTGCTAATTTCCTTGTAGATGTAAGGGGAATATATATTTACAAGGGCAATATAGAAATACAGTAGCCTTTAAGCACATACATATTTCTTAATAGCTGGTTGCTAGGTGCAGCACTATTCCATTTGCCACAGATTAATACTCTTTGCATATCTAAGACAGAAAAAAAATGAATAACGAATTCCCATTTGAGAAAATAAGTATTGAAAAATTTAAGGGAATAACAAGCAGTATCGCGAAAATGGTTCACTCAACAACAAAAATGTATATGACATAAATTGTGTATTTTAATACGATCTACATCTTTTGTGTGGTAAAATTTTGTCTATCTCTTATGGTTTACCAGTTATGCAAAAGTCGTTCACAATGAAGAATACTTTTGGAGCCTTTCCCAGAAAATTCAAGATATACATTTTATTTGTCATAAAAATCTATTAAACATATGATATTTTAATCAAAATCGTTAGAGCCGTTTTTGAGAAAATTAAAATTAGCGAAAAATCTTCCATGTAAAGGGTAATTTGGGGTGGGGGATTTTCTTGAAAACCTTCGTGTAGAATCCATGGAAGATACTGAACCTAAATACCAAGTTTGGTGTTTATCCGACTGTTCGTTTCTGAGTTATGCTGTTCACAGACAGACACACAGACAGACACACACACGGACATGTTTCCAAAAATGCTTTTTTTGGATTCAGGGGATCTCAAAGCATGTATTTCCGGTGAAATCTGGGTATCGAATTTTTGGTTGGAATACAATACTTTCCCTACTTACTATACGTAGTAGGGAAAGTAAAAAAACATTTTTGGAAACATGTCCGTGTGTGTGTCTGTGAACAGCATAACTCAGAAACGAACAATCGGATAAACACCAAACTTGGTATCTAGGTTCAGTATCTTCCAGAGATGCGACACGAAGGTTTTCAAGAAAATTCCCCCACCCCAGATTACCATTTACATGGAACATTTTTCGAAAATTTTAATTTTCCCAAAAATGGCTCTAACGATTTTGATTAAAATATCATATGTTTAAGATATTTTCATGACTAATGAAATGTATATCTCTAATTTTCTGGGAATGTCTCCAAAAGTATTCTTCATTGTGAACGACTTTTGCATAACTGGTAAACCATAAGAGATAGACAAAATTGTACTACACAAAAAATGTAGATCGCGTTAAAATACAGAATTTAAGTCATATACATTTTTTTGTTGAATGAACCATTTTCGAGATATTGCTTGTTATTCCCTTAAATTTTTCAATAATGTTTCTCAAATGGGAATTTTTTATTCATTTATTTATGTCCTGGACATACATGGAGAATGGAATGCGCCACATTAGAACTAGCTCTTAAAAGATTTGAAAGAAAGAAAGAAAGAAAGAAAGAAAGAAAGAAAGAAAGAAAGAAAGAAAGAAGCCTACCATATTCCCCTTGAACGTACAAGAAAATTAGCAATAAGGTTAACATCTAGATTAACATGAAGCATATGGAGAATAAGCGTTTGTAAAAATAGTTTGTACAAGAGTAGAGAAAGTCATGTGAGTGTAACACATCAGATTTTTTGGATTGTTGTTTCTCAGAAAGTTACAACATGCATTTTCAAATGCATTCCAGAGCTCTTCTCTGGATTAAACTCAATTTATCTTTGAATATGGCATCCCTAAATAGTTGCTTTATTTGAGGTCCAACTAAAATGCCTTCTTTTATTTTGGCCTCGCTAATGTCCTTCTACGTCCATTCCATTCACAGATTGTTTTATTAAGCCAATCTTAAAGCGAAGAGGGGACAACATAATTGTTGCCCTGTTGACTAAGGCTTCATTTGTTTCTTGCGTAGAATGTTTTATTCTCGGGGTGGCCATTTTCTTTACAATGCCTCTCGCGCGACTGTCCCACTCACACATGTAGCAGTTGAAGTTTGTATACACCTGTTGTAGTTCCCGTCAGACAACTTTAAGATCAGCACATATGTTCCATTGCATATTTGCACATTCTTCATGTTAACTGAACGTGTGTGAGATATTGACGGATGTTTATTACCAATAATAAGCTTCTTGTTTGTTTTCAGACGAACTGCAGAGGGCCACGTTCCCATTGCATTGTCAAGGTATTCATGTAGGCACCATTTGAGGCAGTATTTTTACACTCAAATGATTTTAGTCAAATTATATAATAAAAAAATATAACAGCCCACCTTAAAGCAATATGTACATGTAACAATATATATAAAGTGTATATTACAGTCATTGTATACGTTTATATTATTGTATACATGTCCAATAATGTTGTGTGAATGTATTACGCAATTTAATAATGTAGGAGCTGTGAGAATAATAGGTTAAAAGTTGCTAACAATGAGATAACAATGAGGTAACCTTGAGGAAATAATGAGTAAGAAAGTGTAATAATGCTACTAGTCATTCTTGGAGCAACAATAATGTAATTTTTGTGACAATTTATAAAATAGCCAATCAACAACCAGAAGAAAGCTTAAGTTAAATAAAAGTATTCTATTGGATTAGGAATAGCCAATCAGAGACTTGAAATACAGAAATTTACAACTTTAGGCGGTAGAATTTAAGTCAGTTGCTTGTAGACAGTGCTCATAACTGGACGTGTTGGTTGTAGACAGTTTTCCTAACCGGATGCGAGATGTGTCCTCGAGAAATTTAATACGTATTCAGTGTGAGACGAAAATAGTTTACGTATTAAAAAGTGCAAGTAATTAACAAAGAATCTAACAGCTCTCTATATCAGTGAAGTGTTATTTAGATCGTGTCTAACATTAATAAAAGGAGTGAAGTAAATTATAATCTGTGTAAGCCTACATTCTTCAGTCGCACCACACCTTGTTAAGAAATTCATGTGTCTAAAAATAAATACTGACGCAGCCGAGGCAAACATATATTTATATATATTTATTTAAAGAAACAGTCAAATTACAAAGTTAATATTTTTTAAACTTGGGGCGAAGGCTACCGGAAAATTTTTTATTATACTTGCGGTTGCAACTACTTCAAGTTCGGCTCCCCAACAGTCGAAATACAATACAACTTCTACAATATAATACATCTTCACATTATGAAGCTTTATAATCCTCTAAGAATTGAATTATTGGTGGTAATTATCATTTTTACATTAAAACGAAAATCATAGATACAAATACTAATAAAGTTGACCAAAAATGTACTTTTTTCCAATTTCGGAGATAGCTACTACAAAAATGGTACGCGTTAGAAAAATATAACTAATATATTTCGATTCAGCGATGTCGAATGCATAAGATGAACATAATGTTTTTCCAAAGAGTAATTTGTTTTTATTTTTGTTACTGATCAGTGTAATTAAACACTGTAAATAACGTATTCCCTTTTTAAGGCAAAAGTATGGCATGTAATTATAGTCCAAAATTATTTTCTTCGATAGGATTTTACCAATAAATTTAAATGTTCCTTGACCCTCATTTTATGGGCTGAACTTCCTGTGACATCCTTAAACCTAAAATAATACAGCATTTATTTGCAAATAAAATAAATCTTCACGCTTTACTCATTGGCTTTACGTAATGCCAATAAAATGTTATGTGATACTGATCGACCAGAAATTTCACACATCTTGCGATATGCGATTTCCTGAACGAAAATGCAGAGAGCGGGTATATGCGCTATACTCCAACTAGTTCTAACAATGAACTGGTCTTTTTCCTACATTCAAATAATCCTGAGTGAAATTCATTCACATTGATAAACTACTAGTTTATAAATGTGCGAGAGGTCCATGAGTGCTAATCTTTTGGAAATTCTCTAATGAAGAATGAACGAAACATATCTGAGTATTTGTGTTTTCCTGTAACGTCATAAATGCGTAACGCATATGGGGGCCTCATGTGTTGTAAATAACTATAGTTAATAATGCCTTCTAGGTGAGACAACCTGTGTGTGTGTGTGTGCTGAAAGTGTAGATGAGCGATCGCATGAGGAAAGTAAACAGCATGAAGACATATTGACAGTTTCAAAAACATCGCATGTTTACACACATAAAACAACTTTCGAAGATTGAAAAATTCTATTTACATATTGCTTCGTCACGTAATTCTCATCCACTCTACGAAGAACCACTGCAAGGATGATGGATGCCACCTTTTTGTTGAAAATGAGTTAAGGATGGCATTATATTCTTGGATGTATGTCATAGAATCATTAAATTATCACACAAAAGCAAGAATGCCACAAGTAATAAGCATGCTAAACGGAAAGAATGATAGTCCTTTATTTGTCACTAGAAAATGTTTCTACTCATGTAATACAATCCTCTTATCTGCCTTTGCTTCTGGGTTTATGTTCTCATTGCTTTATAAACGCTTCATCTGTTTGAAATATATTCCACTAAGCACATATTATTAATCGTAGGTATTGAATATCGAATATAATAAAGGACTATGGACCCCAAAGAAGCCACGAATACGAGCAGAGGTTTCCTATATCAAGATATTATTATAACATTCATTAATGTATGTCTTAACTAAAAACTTAAATAAACGTAAAATTCCACATAGCTTATGCAACATATGCGGACTGTCATGGTAGATTCCATTATTTTAAATGCTGCGGAACTGCGATCAATTTTACTGGAGAATTCCAAAGATCCCAGGACAATTTTGGGGGCCAAATAGTAAAACTTTTCACCACACTTCCCATAAGGTTGCTTAAGAGGACATATGCCATGTAACCCACAGTTTACTATTTTTTTCTGACCAAAGTAATTGCCTTATTTTAAAGAGTGTGTCTCAATGTATTTGACAACGTATCCCTCTGTGGCACTTTTATGTTATCTTCAATATCTGCTGATGAATCTGCTGCCGGCTGCTACAAGTGGTAACCGATGAGGCCTTTCTCTAAGGGTATGCATGGGTGGGTTGAGGATAGACAACACTAGTTAAATTGACTCAGAAATTTAATGTAAACTAATAATGAGCAATTGAAGCGAGTTGTTGACGATTTCCCTATGAAGAATTAAACTGATTCTAAATCTCAGCACGGGAAACGTAACAACTGAGTAATTGTTGCGTATACTAACTTCTGATGTATCGAATTTACGGCTTAAAACAACTATTTCGTAAAAAAAAAAAAGAAAACTGGAAGCATAAGTTGCCGTGAATCGCTGAAATGCTATACGAAGATTCCCCTAGGAGCTACGGACTGCCGATAATTGAATACAGTGAAAGCCTATAAATGAAAGACGAAACGCAAAAGACGCTAATTTTAGAAATACACACTCTTTTATTAACTAAGGTTCCACTTAGTTTACAACTACCTCACCAAAGTTCCTACATTATCCTCGTCAAATCTTTCGCATCTGAAACACAACTCTTTGACTTGCTAATTTCTGAAAATTCTTTCCCTTTATAATTTTCGGAAATGGTCTATGTGTACTTCCACACACCTCTTTGATTTCTTAACATACTGAGTTCTGGCTACCTGAACCTTGAGCTATTGGATTTTTTGTTGACCGGAACCTACTTGCCTTCGCTACGCTGACTTCTATCTAATTCTTTTCCTGAACACGTAATTTGCCTGGTAATGACTTCCATATGCACTTATGAAATTGTAATCCTTTCTTTTTCCTTTATGCATTCATTTACTATATGGATTTTATTTATTGGAATTATTTATCTAACACCCTATCATGTCTTTAAAAATTATTAATCATACGAGTTAATAATTTTAGTAACATATTTCGTATTAACATCAATGAATGTGATGACAATAATTAAGATACTCTTTATTTATGAAATATTTAGGGTTGATTGTTCAAGAAACTTTGTAAAACGTTAGTGCAAGGCGAAATTATATATGAATTAGGTTAAAGACCAACACTCTTTCAAATGGTTACTGACATTTAATATTAGTAGGATTTGAATTTCACACAAGCTAATAAAATTACTGCAGTAATCGAAACTCTTGCTTTATTTCTTCAAACGAAGCCCACCTCTGTGGTGTGGGGGTAGCATGCCTGCTTCACATTCCAGAGGTCACGGGTTCGAATTTCGGTTAGAGTGAGTTACTGGGGTTGGATAAGGTTTTTCAGGTTTTTCCCTTATCCTGAAAAGATGAATGTGGGATAACAAGTCCTATGAACTTGAGGAACATTTCATTTATTCATATTTCGATATGACTCATTTGAATAAAGGATGTTAAACTAAAAATAAACACAAAAAAGTAATGAGAGTAGCTTATCGTTAAAATCCTTATTGTAGGAATAATAAGACTGATTAACTCCGTCTCCTGAAAAATGTATCTCATTAACAATCTTTTTTTTGTTTATTTAATATCCCTTGAAGCAATTATTAATTTGCCAATTCAAGCTATTTTTGAACACAATTGAGATTTAATAACACTTAATTTTGCATGCCATTATCATTATTCTCCTAAACAGAAAACAAAACACGAGAAGATTTATTATCATTATATCTTGCATGATATAATTATGTTTTTAAATCCATTTTCAAGCATATGCGCGAATAGCACGAAGTATAATTGAATACATTTGAATTCAATGTTATTTATAATTGTGTCGTAAGGGTCGAAGCTTAGAAAGGAAATACAGACGACATCGACGTGGGCAGTTCTCAAAGTCAATGAATATCTGTCTAAATAAAGTATGTTGGTGCTTAAGTTTATTTGCAGAATTGATTATAGAGTCCAATCTCACACACCAAGTAAGGAAGATGCATAAAAAATTTTAACTTCCGCTTTTAAGTATTTTCATGTTCAATAATCTCGTAACAGGATTGGAGAAGTAAAGAAATAGCACCCTCCTAAATTAATTTCTTAAATTTAAATGAATTAATAACAAGGGGTGGAAATATAGAATAATAGAAAATGCAATGTAGATGTATTTAATTGTTATAAAAGTGATACAACTTTGCACTAATGATATCGTTCTAGTACTTTTATAACTGGTTCCAAAAGTAACGATCTAATTAGACGATTACGTTGTGTTAGAATATGACAGCTACAAGTACTGTGGTTGACTCAAGAGAATGGCTTTGTTTTTGAACTGCTAGCTTGCAGTGGACTAGAGGGTTTCTTGCCTACGATGCAGATAGCGTAAGTCCAGCAGTTCAGAAGTATTGTCAACAAGTGCAGTTTTGCATATGTACGGTCATAATTATATTGTTTTACATGTATGTAGGTTTTACAGGTTTCTTTATTGAAAGTATGATCATAATTGTTTTGTTTGATGCAGTAATATTATGTATTACTGATGCTACTTCTCATAATGTTTATTGTTCTGGGAAAGAAAGGATAAGTACCTTTGGAACAGGGTGTAAAAGAATAGAGCGAGGGGGAAGACCAATTCAGCGCTGGCTCAAGTTCGCTTACGTCAACCACAAGGTCATAGTTCAGAAGGTCTACCAGGGTAAGAGCCAAAGCCCTGACCCCCCTTAAAAACCCAGGGACAGCGCCAACCGAGTGGCTCTCCATCCGTGGGGGTTCCCCATGACTCCAATACCTTGAGTCTAAAAAGGCCCCCCCCTGTTGACGCAGGAGATGGAAGTGGATACGCCACTTACGCGCGTCAACCCCAAAGGGCGACTACCGAAAACCTCGGTGGGGCCAATAGCAATCTAGCATGCCGTCTACCGGCTCTCCAGGGCGGTACCGGAGGACAGTGAGGTGTCTCACAACCCCGGCTGCATGGAAAACTACACAGTCGTACCCAATCTCCCACGGGTATCGGGAACCACTGCCCCGCCGAGACCAACCCAATCCGAACGGCTCCCTAAAGGGAGGTGCTCGAACGTTCAGCCCGACGTACTTCTAGTAACGTTAGAAGTACCACGAGTGCTAAGGTCCGCAGCGCCCACATCACGGCAGCTGAAGGGGTCGGAACCCCTCCCCTACGGGAGCCACAAGATCATAGCTAAACTCCTGAGTCAATGACAATATGTATATGATACCAGACCAGGAACTTTCCCAACTTACAACTTCCAATAGAGGGAAGTCTTCTGGTCAACAAATTAAGGACCAGTTTCACAGTTCAAGATTAAGCCGCAGTTTTAGTAAGCTACGAAGTTTTAGTAAGCTATAAAAGTTTAGTAAGCTAAGTTTTAGTAAGGCTTAAGCTTTGGTTTAAGATTTACAAATTTCACGTTCGGCTTTACTGAGCTGAACAACAGCGCGGAACAGTAAAGTTAGCGCTTGCTCATGCGCATTGAGTGAATTCCCATCGTTTGTTTATTTACTATACGTAGCAGAGAAAGTAAAAATGCGGCACGAAAGGCAGATTTGAGAGGTGTGAAACAATTTTGATAGCTCTGCATGCTGAAAGTTTTGAGATACCGGAAAAGTCTTCACAGCTGTAATTAGCATGATTTCACTTGCACATAACCTTAATACTAAGAGAAGCTGTCTCTGGCGAGAGTCTTTTGTTATTGAAATATAAAGTAATACGTTTCATGTAGATGTGACTGCAATGAGTGGGCCAATGCATACGATAAAGGAATGAAGTATACATTTAAAATTGAGGGCATTCCAAATTAAGTATTGCGTCTTATCAGACGGTTTTCCGTTTAACTGTATCTTCAATAATTTCTGGTAGGTACTATAATTGCCGACTGTTTACTTAATCGCAATTTTTTGTATAATTCTCGGTTATTCCATAGGTGAAAATGGTTTAAATTACAAACATTCTAGATCGTCTTCTGTCGTACATATGGGTTAAAGTAATTTGTATTTTCTCACTAATGTCTTCTTCCTGAGACTCGGTGACTTCTTAGTTTAAACCACATTTGAGTATGGTTTTAGTCAAGCCACATAAGCTCAGCTTATCGCTTGAACTACGTGGTAAAATTATATTATAGCTTAAGCCTCCGCTAAAGCCCGGTTCGAAGCTTAAGCTTAAACTGCGAAACTGGACCTTAATTATGTTGTTGAGCTCTTCCTATATACGTGCGAAAGGGAATTACTCGAGATGCATTTTAGCATCCTGGAAGATGGTCGTTGATGTTTACTATGCTGATAAGATGAGTGAGTGAGCAGTTTGTTATGTACACAGGTGTATTGTTATTAACAATTCAATAGGAATTCATGCGTGCAGTTTGGTAGAAAAGCAGGGAGTAGCAGTGTTCTGATACTGGAACGAAGAATCACGACTTGATGTGAAAGAACCCGAGTCTGGCAACTAACCAAGTAATGCAGTAATCTGTTATTACGGCTATATGTACTTGATGTACTTAATTGTTATTTTTGAACGGTTATTTGTAACCTAGTATTATTTTGCAACCTGAATGGTTGGAAGTTCGGAACTGTGAGCTATTTCTTTGGGCATTTCATTCCTTTGTTAACTCAAGGAGAGGGTTACAAGCTAGTTGGACCTTGTAGGTTGGGTGGTAGGATGGGAAAGCGAAGGGTTCATTTTTACAAAGAGTGATTCAGCTCAGAACGGAGTATAAGGAAGAGGGACAGGGGTGGTAGGGGGAGGTTAATGCCTTAGGGGCGGATATTGAGGTAGTTTTGTAAACAATAGCATGTGCTTGTGACAGGTTTTTTATGTTTTCTTCACCTTATTCTCCTTCTTCTTAATCTTCTGTTTGTGCGCCTTTTGTTGTTTGTTTCAACTTTTTTGTTTTTTCTCCAATTCTTATAAAATATAATTAACTTAATAGTTCAGTGAGACAAATATAGAGGGAAGCATATGGACTCCATTATTACATAAGCACATACGGTCTGACCCGTGTGATGTATGAATATCAATAAATATTTAAGACCATAATTATACTCCCATTCTACTGTTTACTACTTGCAAAGGACTTCTATGACGTTTGCATTTAGGCCTTTCCCTCCCTGTTTATACAATAGCAAAGCCACTATAATTTTTAGAGATAATTGGAAATCTAGCACCTGTTCTATAAATACGGTGATTTTTGCTACAACTCAAAGGCCTTTTTAGGAAACATATGTTTGAAATGCTTGTATGCTTCATTCACTCATGTAGCAGAAGTATGCAGTCTTGTCGTGCACCATCTGGCAGACGAGCTTTTATCCATGTTAGAATCCCGTAGATACTCTTGTAGAAAATGCCCTCCCTCACATATGGCAGGATTGTTCCTAACTAGGTGCCAGAATATCGTTCTTCTTTCGTTTCCAGGAGGCCGCAACGTGCAAACTTTTTGTTCTTTTTCCTTGGAGGTTTTAATGTTCCATGCCGGCTCCACTGCCCTTTTGGTGCGATGAATGGAATGAATTAATCAGCATGCAAATGAGCCCGGAGCCCTTCGGGGCCTTTAGTTCCCTTGTATTGCGGTTAATACGTGAAGTGTAGCACCGTAAAACTTCAGCCAGATAACTTATTCCAGGATAACCCCATTAAATAACAAGTAACCCGCTTCAGATGCAGCGAATAAGAGCGGTCACGTTACAATCTCTCCTGCTATAACTTGGAAGCAAGTATTGAAAGAACATTTAAGCAAATACTACCAGGTTTAGGTTTCACCAGTATTTACGTGCTGAATAAAAATAAGCAGACTTTTTATTGAGCGCATTCAGCGAAACTTTTTGTACGCGCAAATGATAAATCTGCGCTAACAGCCTTTAGCTGAAAGCTGAGAAAATCAGTTCAGTGCCATCAGGCACCCTTATTTCTTGTCTATTTTGGCAGCTTCAGTTAATTGCTAGCTGATAACAGCTCCTGTACTATGAAGTTTTGCAATGGATTACCCTTTCACTATTTCATTCTTACCACGTTATACTACCTTTGACCAATAAAACTCTATAAAACGATGTGTTTAAAATGGTTGGTTATATGGCTGCTTATACAATTTATATTACCTTTATAGCATTTGTTAAAATTGAACTTAGAAGAATTTTACCTTTTAAAGCGATTCATGCTTGTTTCATTAGCCTTAATCAAAACTTTTCCATAATTTATTTTGTTTATATTATTTAGGTTATGTATTAGTTTCTGCTGTAGACATTATGAATACAAAGCAGCTGTTACAGAAACTGAATCAGCAAAGCTTTCTTGAGCAGTAATTATCTATGAACATTATACCTTATAGTTGGCACAACTTGTAACAAGAGAACTGGTCATTACAGTGGCTCTATTAACACAATGTAGCCGTTGTCGTATTGGATTTTATTGGCTACTGTGGTCACGTGGTAAAATTTCAATTCTTATTGAAGAAGGTGAAACTCGAGAATTATAGACGAGTTACAACTTGTTTTGTGGATGTACCTCAAAGATGAGCTCATTACGTTACGTAGACGTGTAATGATGTATGTGTTTCCGTGTTTTAAACTTAATCTAGGTAGATTTTGAACTACAACAGGAAAAGCTGAAAGCACGTGTTTTATTCACAAGTTTTATACATTTTAGATGCCGAAGTTAATGTTTAAGGCTTGGCATATATAGGAGTAGGAAACTATATTCTAGTTCTTTATGCTCCATTATTTTTATGCGTTGAAACCGGGGATTTATTGCCGTATTCAATATACTAACAGGTTATAAAACTGAAGCTTTGGTAAAGAATTCAGATGTTAAGCTAGCTGTTTCGTTGGCATTTTAGGAATACAAATAGAATTTAAACAAATTTGGGATTTAAAATTTATTAGAATTTAACTGGATTCTACTGCTATTCTGAAAAGATACTGGAGGTTTAAATTTACTGCATTTACACATGTTGTTATTGCATTTCTGCTTTCGACAATATACAGAGGCTGTGTATTTTTATGATGAATCTTATGAGCAGTACTTTCCAATATTTTGCATAAATGTTAACATATTTGGGAATTGACACAAAAAATAACACAGGGTTTGAATATACAAAATCGCAGGAATTGGGCTTAGTTTACTGTGAAATAATTGAAATTGGGCTTTTATTTATGGATGCTTTTTAACTGCTACGGTTCTTAGCGTCCCATTCTATATTGGACATGAAATACCGGAAATTTTGCTCAGAGGCCTCTTTATTGGGCTTGAGGTTATTTTAGGTGCCGTAAATCTCTTCCGAAGGAAAGGTTTTTACTCCCCAAAAGAATCCATCGCCCTCTGCCGCGTTTGAACCCGCGACCTCGGGAACTAGATGTTAGCATGGTGGCCCTAGACCACGGAGGACGACACTTTGCTTTGAGCATGTACCATAGCAAACATGGGTACTACTTGCAAATCTCTTAATAGGGAATGTAATTTTCTTTTCCAATACACTTAAGGTGTGTTCTTGGTTGTATCTTATCATCAGGCCTCGGTGCAAGGTTCCGAGACGCATGAAGTTAAGAGCACACGAACCACTGTGTTGTTTAGTTCGAGTGGGATGGCAGATAAAGCGTGCAGGTAGCCCTTGCTTCAACATGTAAACATCTAGTCACAGTAAGGCACAAAATAAACGTCACATTTTTCAGTGCATATCGAGTACTGAAACTAATTGCCTAACATAAAAGTTTTGCATGATTGTACCTGTTTTTAACATTCTGAAATAGGCATTTTTCACGACATTTTTCACACACACACGCACATTGTTTTTTTAATAGGCTGCAAAGCTTTTATTAATTTTTTGAATAGGCTGTAAAGTTCCTTTTCTATTCAAACTTGTAGAACCAGGAAACCGTAAACAAATAGCGACTTACCACTTGAAAACAGTACAGAATTTTGCCAAACCAATAAAAAAGAATGTCTTGTAAACGGTTATCCCCACAAAAACTTTTATTTCATATAAACTGTGATATCTAAAGAGATCTACATTTTTTTGTGTGATAAGATTTTGTTTATTTGTTGCGGTTTAGCAATTAAAAGGTAATTGAGAAAGAGGACTTCATAGGCTATTTCCAGAAAATAAAACATATATATTTTATTTGTTATGCAAATATCTTAAACTTGTGGTATTTAATCAAAATCATTAGCAGATATTTTTGAGAAAATAAAAAAGTAACGAATATCTCCATGTAAAGGGTAGTTTGTAGTAAAGAGATTTTCTTGAAAACAAGAAGGTGAATTTCAAGACCTAGTTTGGTGTTTAACTGACTTTTTGCTTTTGAGTTATGCTGTTGACAGAGAGACAGACACACATTCATGGGCATTTTTCTAGAATAGCTTTTTTGGGGGGTTCAGGGAGTTTCAAAAACAGCATTTCTTGTAAACTCTCGATATCAAATGTTTGCGGGAATTTAATACATGCTTCCTCTGCTTGCTACAGGCAAGCAGTGGAGAAAGTAGAAACCCTGTTCCCTAAAATGAAAGCACTGGACACTGAACTTAGCTGTGTAATATGAATAAACGAGTTTTCACAGGTCTCTCTGGAGTTTGCTGTATATCCAGGCGTGATGTTACGATTTTATTGATCGAAATATCCCCTTTAACTGTTCGACAAAACTCCCACTCCGGCCATTGAAACTGCTGTCATTAGAATCATAAAATATTCTCTGCATCTGAGATGATAATGCGCTGATAAATGATGCCAACATTGCCTCCTCCGGAACTGAATTCCGTCCGTTTTGGCCTCTGTATTCTACAAACAGGATAACTATACACTGCAACTGACATTGCCTGTATAGCACTATCTACATCGGAAGAGGGAATTAATTTTTAATTTTAGTGCCTGTGGGATATGGAATATAACCTGTCATTCAAGTTGGGGCTTCTAATACTGAGTTCACATCTCCTCGGAGCTTTTCAGTGAACTAATTGTGTATATGAAAATCACTAAGCACCGCTTTGATGAGAAGTAGTTTCTTAAACTCTTTTATTATTACATACACTATGCCACACTTTTCACGGTTATTGTTACAGTTCCTTTACGAAAAACTAAGCTAAAATATTCTCGTTACAACTCCATGAATTGAATTAAATGAACCTCTATAATAATCACAATTTTCTTGCTCATTTGCTTTTACTTTCTATACTACATACCTATAGTAAGCAGAGTAAGTATTGAATTTCATCTAAAAATTTGATAAAGAAATTCACCTAAAATACACGCTTTGAGACTCTCTGAATAAAACATATAATTAGAAAATATTCCTGTGTGTAGGTGATTAAAATATACCATATTTAATTTTTGACATCAGCCATTTATGAGATAACTGTTGTTATTGGTTTTGATTTTCCAATACTTAATTATTTTAAAGTGTGATCGCTTTTCGTTTTTTTTCGCAGTTAATGCAAAATGCATGAAATTTGCAGGGCAGTATATACTGATCAGTTTTTAAACATTTGACTATCGCCATTTCCTTATCTATAATGAAATGTATAATGGAACTATTTCTGCAAACGTTTCTCGATTAACTTAAAGTAGATAGAAGAATAAGATTTAGCAAGAATAGTTTGTATGCGTTATATAAAAATAAATGATAGTGGATAGAAAAAGTCACTTACGGTTTGAGATGAGTAGATAGCGAAGTTCCATCAGCTTAAAAGGGCTCGCTGTTACGACATACACCGTCAACTGAACTTGCTCCAGTTCCCGCAGAAATTGAATATATCGGGTGAACGGAAAATCTAACTTACTGTAGTAATCATTATTTTGCATTTAAAATTATCGCTGCGCTTTTACGCTTCTTTAATTGCAGTAATGTTGTTGCTGAGCCATAGCTGACTTTGCTTAGAGACTTTCATGGCGACTGTTCTAAGCACCGATATTATTTTGTTAGCACTCACATTGTGTGCATGGAACAATATGTAGCAAACGTGGGACGTATAATATCGTATAATATCTACGTGCTTTACTGTCCTTTTAAGAATTAACTTCAACATAACATTTCCAGTCATATATTCTCTAGCAGTAGTGTGATGAAGAATGATAATTTCAATATTTTGTAATGTTGTTTTAAAACGCCTTTTCAACTATATTTAATTATTTATTAAAAGCATTACGTACGAACCATCCAGTTAAAATAATTAAAATTAATTGTAATTTTATAGACCGAATGAATAAACATGCAAATGATCTCGGGGATCCAAAGCGCTAAAAATCCCCCTAAGCACTAAGTAATCCCGAACAAAACCTCAGCCAGATAGCTAGATTCGAAACCTTGCTCACAGGGAGAGAGACTTTAGTCACAAGAGAGTTATAATAACCCTAAAATCCTATCCGAAACTTTGTGGATGGGGGTATCGCTTTATACGTTATGGCAAGTGTATTACATTTTCCGAACACAAGGAGCGTTGTAACTCGAGCTTATACAGAGCAGACGCTGTAGGGTGAGGCCAAAGCTCGCGTGTATGCATGCTTCGCCTGCATTGTAGTAACCAGTAACCTCGGTATTTTTTTGCTGCGCACTAGTGGTAAATATCCGCTCAACGCTACATTTATCAGCCGTGCTATACTCGTACTGCGTCAGTGGCTACCTTCTGTTCCAGCTGTAAGCACTAGAGTTTGTGCATTGTGCATCTCAAAGGTGAAAGTTTATTCAAGACGCCTGTGTTTTGTGTGATCTGCTTAAGAGTGTTCTTGTTATTTTGCTGTTCTTCTCTTGTTATTAGTCCACTGAAATGCCTACCAACAAATTCACGGTTGAACAACGAATTTTCATGTGCGATACATACGTTAAAGCTGAATCGTGTGGACAGGTGTGTAGACCATTTCAGGAGAAATTTCATGGCATTCCAGCTTCAGGTAGAGAAACTGTTAGACGTCTGGTTAATAATTTAGGGCAACGGGATCGCTAAACGCTACCTAAGTAGCGAAAATGAAACGTTCTAATGGAGGAAAAAAATTGACGAAATTGGTGCAGATGAAGTTAATAAGAACAATCCCCACATTTTAGACGAACTTAAGGACAATATGAGGACAAAGGTTGTGGTAATTGCGCAAGAATAACTTATGCGTATGAATGAAATTTGATCCAAAGATGCCAGAAATGCCTCAGTGCAGATGGACTCACTCGCAACACCACTTATTATAAGGTTAGTACTCATTATAGTGTATGTTACTATCAATCGTAAGTATCGCGGTACATTTAGAACTCAAAATCTCCCAGTGTAATAGACAGTGCGCCGAGCACGCATTCGCGCGATCCGCGGCCCCCAAATATAGCGAACGTTCTGTACACTTGAAAGCTATATCACAAGTGGATGAACAATTAAATTGAGTTTTATTTATGGACACTTTTAACTGTTATGATCCTTAGCGTTCCATTTTATATTGGGCGTAAAAGACCGGAAATTTGCTTTATTAGGCTTGAGGTTCTTTTACGTGCCATAAATCTACGACATGCTAAGCCATTCTAAGGATTTTTGCGCCCGAAAAAATTCCATTGTGCTCCACCGGGTTTGAACCCGCCACCTCTGGAACCAGAGACTAGCAGTGTAGCCCTATACTACGGAGGACAAAATATGTTGTTGATTAATAGCATACAAAAAAGTATTCTACTATGCCGCGCTGAAGATAGACTGAAGATTATACGTTTTAATTGCAGAATTACAGGATTTAAGAGAGACAGTGACTGATGGTGATTTACCATATTGAACTCTTGCATTCGGTCTGAAGGTCTGCCATACAGAATATATTGTACCAAATGGCTTTCCACTAAATTTATCTTTAATTTATAAAATATAATATATTAATAATAAAATTAAATTTAAGTCTTTAGAACTCCCTGAAAGATAAACGTGTGCACATGACGCATTTCACAGGAGTAAAAGTGTATACAGGCTGTTATTTGTAAACAACAACAACAAATGAGTATACTTAGATCCTATTTAAAAATTTAAACCACCTATCTAATAGAGCTTTTATTTATTTTATTAGGTAAGAAATTTGCAAATTCACATTTGGAAACAACTATTAACTTGTTGAAAAGTCTAAGACTAAAACTATTGCGGTGATTAAAAGCTACAGCTGTGGTACATTAGGTTATGACAAAAATATGTTATCTGTTCTTTTAGCAATATTGGTACGATTAAAGGATAAACAAGTGCGTATTTTTACTTTTTCTACTACGTATCGTAAGTAGAGCAAGTATTGTATTTCACCCAAAAATTCGATACTGAGATTTCACTGGAAATACATTGTTGAGACCTCCTAAATCCAAAAAAAGCAATTTTTAGAAAAAGGTCCATGTGTATCTGTGTCTGTGAACAGCATAACTCAAAAACGAGAAGTCGGATAAATATAAAACTTGGTATTTAAGTTCAGTATCTTTCAGGGATGGGACACTAAGATTTTTAAGGAAATCCCCTACCCCAAACTACCCTTTACATAGAATATTTTCGAAATTTTTTATTTTCTAAAAATGGTTTCAACGATTTTGATTAAAATATAATATATTAAGATATTTACTGACAAATAAAATGTATATCCTGAGTTCTCTGGGGATAGCCTTTGAAGCGATAGATGAAAACGTACTACACAAAAGACGCATATCTCTTTAAAATTCAGAATTTACTTCAAACAAGTTTTATTGTGACATAAGCCATTCCTGAAATGTCCGCTATTAAAGGTTCGAATTGTTCATTACTTGGTCGTTCTTTAAAGTCCTTTTAGCATTCAGTTGTATAGAATTTCAAGGTCAGCATATAGCGTCCAGTTCTTAAACATTCGACTATTGCTGTTCCATTTGAATCTGTAACGAAATGTGTAATGAGCTATTTCTACAAAACTTTATTTGGATTGAAATGTAGTAGATAGAAAAATAAGCTTTTGTAAAAATAGTTTGTATAACCACTAATAAAAATTACAGAGGGTAGAGAAAGTTATGTGAATGTACCACATCAGATTTTTATGTATGAAATTCAATTAAACGTTGTTATAAATCGGATGGATGGGAAATGTTTTAAAATTGGAGCACAACCCTATTGAGTGGCAAATACAGAGGTTTTTAAGGCATATTTGCTTTCTCAAATACTTGCCTGTGATAAGTAGAGGGCATATTGTACTCCATCCAAACATTCGATGTCGAGATTTCACCGGAAATATACATTTTGAGATCCCTGAATAAACAAAACCCTACATTTTTAGAATTTCCGCGTTTAGTGTTTAAGTTAAGTATTTATAAAGATGCAACATACATTTTTAAGAAAATTTCCCATGTCAAACTACTCTTTAAATAGAATTTTTGTCAAAATGTTTACTTTCCCAGAAATGCCTCTAACGATTTTGATTAAAGTATTATACATTAAAGACATTTACATGACAGATAAAATGCTCATCTTGAGTTTTAAGGGAACAGCCAAGAGGTCCGCTTCATTCTGAAGGAATTTTATATAAATTTTTGTAACCGATAAAACATAGAGGTAGAGAACCTTTACAAAATATATAGATCTCTTTAAAACATACAATTTATTCAAATAACTTTTATTGTGGTATCAACGACTTCCAAGGCATTCTTTGTTACCGGTTTGAATTTTTCAATTTATGGGGTGCTGTCGGCATTCAGCTGTTTCTCGCGATGTTATGGAAAAGGCGACCAAGATTTGAAATTTGACTATCATTTCGTTTCCTGCATCCCCTTTGTACCTACATTGAAATGTGTAATCAAACTAATTCTACAAACGTTTGTCTGGATAATAAGAAGTGGACAGAAAAGAAAGGTTTTATAAGAATAGTTAGTAGAAAGAAAATATGAAACCTGATGAGTTGCATACACAAGTTTTCTTTATAATTTATTTTTCTATCCACTTCAAGTTGATCGAGATAAACATTTTCAGATATAATTTCTTGTAAATAGGTGTAAGAGGGATAGTGGAAACCGAAGCGATAGTCAGTTGTTTAAAAGCGGCTCGCTATTCCACTCTCTTTTGCATGACATCGCGAGATACAAGTGAATAGCAACAGGAATTTAAAAACATACATATGTTATCGTCACATGCCATTTTCTAGTCACTCCTCTACAAAATACCCTTACAAAAGCTTGTTCTTCTACCTGTTTCTTGTTAATATGGAAAAATCTTCATTACACATTTACACATTTCGTGGCAGGAATAAGAATAATATAGTAGGCTAACGCGGTACACAATATTTTTTCAAAGTCGTAACTATGCAGTGGCTTTAAAATTCTGTTCTCTTTGCATGGAGAGAAAAGGAAAGAAAGTAAAAAGGAATAGTGATCTGCACTTGAGGGAAGTATGAAGTATTTGAAAATTCAAACTAATAACAAGGAATATCTCGGAAATGGTTAATGCCACAAACAATTTTATTTGTATAAATTGTGTACTTTAACGAGAACCACATTTTTTCTGTCCAGTAAGACTTTGTCTAACTCTTACTGTTTATAAATTATGCAAAAGTTATTCAAAATAAAGAGGACTTTACAGGTCATTCCCAGAAATGCAAGATATTAATTTTATTTGTCATAAAAATAGCTTAAACACAATGAAAATAATTACAGCAATTTTTAAGAAAAATCAACATTTCGAAAAAGTTCCACGTAAAGAGTGGCGAGATATTCTTAAAACTCCTCGTGTCGCACCCTTGGAAAGTCCAGAACTTAAATAAAGTTTCGTATTTAACAGACTTTTCGTTTTTGTGTTATGGTGTTCACACACACACACACACACACATTTTCTAAAAATGCATTTTTGGGGGGCCCCTAAAGGCGTATTTTTGGTGAAATTTCGACATCGAATTTACGGGTGGAATACAATACTTTCTCTACTTACTGCTGACATATATTACAGAAAGTGGGTAGAAAAGTCATGTGAATGCAACTTATCAGACCTTTTAAAATAATATTAATAGATTGAAGAAGATAATAAAGCATATCCACAAACTGTAATACGTATTATAGTATGGTTTGTAGTTAGGTTAGGTAAATTGGTCGTAGAGTAGGAATAGTAAAGTAATTTTGTAGGATAATATAACAACGAGCAACTTTTCATAATCCTATGCAATTTCACGGAACATACCTATACAGTCGTAAATGTTGAGGCAGTATTTTTAACACTTAAATGATTTCAGTCAAATTATATCATAAGTAAATTCATTAACAGCCCGCCTTGAAGCAATATGTGTATGTAATAATTTGTAAAATGTATGTAACAGTCATTGCATATGCTTATATTATTGCATCCATGTGTAATAATGTTATGTGAATATATTACGTAATTTAATAATGTAGGAGCTGTGAGAATAATAAGTTAAACGTTGGTAACAATGAGGTAACTTTTAGGCAATAATGAGTTTGAGAGTTTAATGTTATTTGTGATTCTTGGAAGCATTAATGCAATTTTACTGACAGTTTATAAAATAGCCAATAAACAACCAGAAAAAAGCTTTAGTTAAATGCAGGTATTCTATTGGAGTAAAAATAGCCAATCAGAGACTTGAAATACAGAAATTTACAAGTTTAGACGGTTGAAATCTAGTCAGTTGCCTGAGGGCAGTGATTGCAATCGGATGCAAGAGATTTAATATGTATTCGTGTGAAACGAAAAATAAGTTTACGTGTTAAAAAAAAGTGCAAGTATTAAATAAAAGAATCTCACAGCTCTCGATATCAGTGAAGTGCTATTTAATTTGTGTCAAGGATTAACAAAAAGGAGTGAATTAAAACTTAAAATCTGTGTAAGCCTACATTCTTGTCGCATCACGCCCTGCCAAGACTTCCATGTCTCTAACAATAATACTGACGCAGCCGAGGCAAACATAAATATTTAATACTTAAAGAAACAGTTTAATTGCAAAGTTAATATTTTTTTAAACTTGGGGCGAAGGCTACCGGAATCCGGGTACGATATGTGCGATTGCAACGAATTTCAAGTTCGGCTCCCCAACAGTTGAAATATGATACAACTCCTTCAATACAAACTACTTCAAATTTACGCTCAAAGTGTGGTAAAATAAATAACATAACAAAAATACTTCTTCAATGTTGGTGACTTATTATTCCGAGATACTAACTTCGGGAGATTCAGTTGGAATGGAACAGTTGCAGCTTTTAGAACAACAATCACGTAATAAATATTTAAATGCAAGAGTGGATCTTTAATACCAGCAGATGAACTGGTATTAGACGAAAGGAATAACTAAGGCCACAATAGTTAGGGGCAGCTGATTTACCTGATATAATATAATTTTATCGGGTATCATTCAGTGCAAAAGAGTTTTTGATTAGTGCAACACCGAATTAAATAGCAGCAATTTTAATATATATAGAACATGAGGTGTGCTAGAAGGGAAATGGCATGTATATAATCAGAAATACAAAGATAATTTCGTATACATTTAAATTATTTACTTTTTCTCTTGTTTATATAAGTGATTTTATGAATTTGTATTTATATCTTAGAGTTGTCTTGGCATTTTAGTTCGAAGGGTTTTGAAATCTAGCTGGAAATTCTAGCGACCCTTCTAGTTCCAGTACCATCTCAAAGAGAATTAAAACGCAGTTAGTGCAATTTGTCACTGAAACACATTACACCGTGTAGGTATGTAAGATAATCGCGGAGTGGCCATGTTCGTTAAGTGGGAAGCTAACTGTAAGTACCAAATGATGAAAGGCTAATGCAATTAGCATGTAAAATTACTTGGAGCTAAGCTAATTCAATCCCGCTCATTTATCTGCTACTCTGTCTTCATATGCGAGTCACGTCTCCACCTTTTTGTGGTAAAGACTTTAAAGAAGGAATCCCAGGAAGATAGTGTGAATGTTAGGAAATTACATTAACGGTGAGGAAATTCGTTCTCTTCCTTTTCTATGGAACTTTTTTCTTGTTTCTTTCTTCACTCAGAAAGACTGAAGAGTTCTCTCCCTTGTTGAAGCGCTTGGTGCAATCAATATGCTCTTATATGTGACGCATACGTCTTCATAACTAAATGTTTTAAACTTTTTTGATTCAATTATATCAAGCACAATAATTCTCTTTCCACACATTGCCTTTTCAAAAATAATACAGTTGCAGACAGAAATTATACTGGAGTGTTTTGCAGATTTATTCTTCAAGGCTAAATGTGCAGTGCAGTAATACACACGTAAGTGCAGTAATAGTGGAAAAGCCTAAACGAAAGTAGCATTCTCTCCTTTCAAGAACACGCGAAGCTGCAAGTGAAATGAATAGTGCGAGTGCTGGTATAGAAAAAATCTGATGTGTTGCACTCACATGAATTTCTCTACTCTTTTACAAACTATTTTTAGAAACGCATATTCTCCATCTACTTCATTTCTACTTTAATCGAGATAAACATTTGCAGAAACTATCTTACTGCTAATTTTCATCTAGCTGCAAGGGAATACGCTAGGCTTTAAGTGATAATCAAATCTTTTAAGAGCAGGTTGATATGTGGAGCATTCCATTCTCTCTGTATGTCCAAGACACAAGGGAAAAAACAAAACAAAAACATTAACGAATTCTCATTTGAGAAAAAGTATAAGTATTGGAAAATTGAAACAAATAACAAGGAATACCTCGGAAATGGTTAACTCACATAAAATATGTATATCACATAAATTGTGTGTTTTAACGGGATCTACATTTTTGTGTAGTAATATTTTATCTATCTCTTACGGTTTACCAGTCATGCAAAAGCATTAAAAAAGAAGAGGACTTATGGGGACATTCCCAGAAAATTCATGCTATATATTTTATTTATCATGAAAATTCTTAACTATATGATATTTTAATACAAATCGTTAGAGCCCTTTTGAGAAAATAAAAAGTTTTGAAAATGGTTCCATGTAAAGGGTATTCAAGTGTCGGGGGATTTTTTTGAAAATCTTCGTGTCGCATCTTTAAAAGATACTGAACCTAAATACCAAACTTGGTATTTATCCAACTTTTCGTTTTTGAGTTATGCTGTTCACAGTCACACATGCACACAGACACGCACGGACCCTTTTTGGATTCAGAAGGCCTCAAAACATGTATTTCCTGAAATCTCAATATCGAATTTTTGGGTGGAATGTAATACTTCCCCTACTTACTCTACGTAGTAGAGAAAGTAAAAATGAGTACACAAACTATCCTGTTTTGCACTAAGAGCTACTCTTTTATGTATAATGACCAGAGATAACGTTCTGGGTCACTGATATCCCACAATACCAAAATGGCTAAGGGCAATGTAAATGATTCAAAACATGTCTTACTTTTTGAATGTTTAGGAAAATAAGGATCGAAACTAGTCTTGTCAGTTATTTGTGGAATTACGAACACTACAGTTTTGTTCTTGTCTACATGATTTATACACAGAAACGTATAAAGGTTCTGTAATGAATACACTGATGATGAGATTGCTTTTCTATTTAATTTTCAATGAGCGTTCCGTACTAATGTAATGAAGTCTGCCACGCTGCTTCACCGTTTTGAAACTTTTCTCTCCTCTAACTAAATGTTTTCAGTCCAATCACATAACAATTTGAATATTAAGACGTACCCAACAGCTTTGCAGAAGTTGGTGACGCTGCAAACTGGGTAATACTTGCAAATAACTGCAGTGTTCATGCTCATTTAAAGGAACATGTGCAATGCAAATTGACTTGCCAGATGATTTAAAAATTCTTATGTGTTTCTCTACCCACTCACTTATCTTTATAGCGAAAGTTTATTTTCAATCACATGTTAATCGAGATAAAGAGTTGCAGATATAGTTTCATTACTCATTTCGTTGTAGGTACAGAGGGAGAGGAAATCAAATGTAATAATCAGATTTTTAAAAGCTACGCTGGCCTTGGAATTGCATACTCTTTCCATGACATTGCGAAACAACCGAATAGCAGCATCACTTAAAAATGACGTTTTGAAAGATTCAAACCAATAATAAAATGACACAAAAAGTTATTTGTATTAAAGTGTAGACTTTAAAAACATCTATATTTTTGTGTAGTACGTTTTTGTCTGTCTCTTAATGTTTACCAAGCTATTGTCGTATGCCTCACTTAAAATTATTATTTAACTTCAGAGGAGAGCTACTTGCTTATGAGAGGGATCGTTAAACAAACAAAGAACTTTAAACTCGAGGCATCGACGAGAACGCAGCTAAGTTAACTTTACAAAATAGTCTTACACCAACATATTATCTGGCTGAAGGGAGAGGAAAGGAACTCTATTATACCATAATTAAAAGTTAAAAGGCATGGATGGCACACAATTTATTGGATGAAGTTAGTTACATACCTTTGCCCATTGCCTGCCGACGAGGACATCGTGTGTTAGCAGTTGCCCGACTCTCTTACCCGAAGCCTACTCACAGAATGATGCTACGTCAAGTTGGCGTCAGTAACGCCATATCCCTTCCAATGACACTCTGTTTCCCCTGAATCGCCCCTACTCAGACAATCTGCCCCCTCCGACTCCGGTAACCAGAGAGCGTCTTAACAAGACTAACATCTGTGCACATGTCACACTATACAAAATTATATAACTCCCTTTCGGATGAAGAGAACTTCACGGTATGTTCCCAGAAAATTAAAGACATACCTTTATTTGTAATGTAATATTTTTAATATATGTTATTGTAATCTAAATCGTTAGTTATATTTGACAAAATAATAAAGCTCCAAATTTTTTTCTTTTAAAGGGATGCTCGGAATGGGGGAGAGTTTCTTCAAAATCTTAGTGTTGCATCTCTTGGAAGATACTAAACTTAAATGCCGTTTGGTATTGATCGAAAATTTGTTTTTGACTTAGCATGTTCCTACAGAGAGAGAGAGAGAGAGAGAGAGACAGAGAGGGAGAGAGATTGGGATACTCTTACGGACCTTTTTGTAAAAATGCTTTTTTTATTAGGGTGGCCTTGAAACGTATATTTCTGGTAAAATATCGATATAGAACTTCTTGGTGTAATACAATAGCTTCTGTGTCTACTAAGTACGTAGTAGTGAGAGTAAAAAGAATTTATATACAAAGTACTGCATTATTATATACGGCAGAGTATTAGAATGCGCCAAAAAAGAAAACCAGAAACTTCAGACAATCAAAATGGATTTCATAAAACGCTGCCGGTTCTCAGATCTACAGCATGTAAAAAGTCATGAATTAAAATACTGAATGATATGGGGACATAAGGATATACGAAGCTGTAAATAGAATACTCTTGTGTCATGTTCGCGTACAAAAAGAATGGTGAATGCTCAGTAGCTAAAGAGTATTCCGAAGGAGAGGCCCCGGAAGAATGGTAAAAACAGGTCCTGGGGGCCATATAGAAGAAATACACTGCCGTTTGTGAAAATTGCAACACTAAGAAGGAAACGCATGAATCCAATGAATTTAATTCCACAGGTTACGTACATGACAAGTACCAAATGATAAACTTTTCAAATCTATACATGAATTTGAGCCCTAATATTCAGTAGTTGGTGTAACCTCCATGCGCTGCAATTAGAGCTGTTATACGCCGTGGTTTGAACCAAAAAGGTTCTGAATAAGTTCTTGAGGGATTTCCCTCCACACAGTTTGTATTCGAGCCCACAAATCCGTGACACTGGTTACTGGAGGACCGTGACGCTCCAGGTGCCGACCAACCATGTCCCAGACATGTTCGATGGGTGTCATGTCAGGTGAATGTGAGGGCCAGGGAAGCAATGGTACCCGTCGCTCTTCGAAGAAGGCTTGTACATTCATCGCAATATGTGGCCGGGCATTGTCCTGTTGAAATGTGGCCTGTGGAGATACCTGAAGCAGAGGGAGTACCTCAGACTCTACAACCACTGTTAGGTACCAGTTGCTGTTCAAAGTACCCTCAATTCGTAGGACACGAGATCGGTTGTTGTAACCAATGGCGCCCCAAATCATCACACCTGGAGTTTGTCCACTATGCCGCTCAACAATGCAGCTGTCCAGGTTGCTCTCACCATGATACCGACGGACACGTATGCGGCTATCATTGTTGGACACGTTGAAGCGGGACTCGTCCGAAAAGACTACATTTTGCCACTCAGTAACCCGGTGACGGTGTTCACGTGCCATTGCAGTCGGAGGGGCTTGCGGTTTCTGGACAACGGAAGCCAATGTAATGGCATGCATACAACCAGCCCAACCTGCAGCAGACGGCGACGAACCATTGATGCAGACAAGTTCACACCAGTTGCAGTGCTCCAGCGTCGAGCCAACACTATGGATGAAGCTGTACGATCCGTTATGGCCATGCGGACAAGATGACGGTCATCCCGTGCTGTGGTCATGTTCCGTGTTCCAGTACCCGCTCTTCGCTGCGTACGACCTTCATCTATCTACTGCTTCCACACACGCATCACTGTCGTAGCATTATGCCCTGTATGAGCCGAAATGTCACGGTATGACAAACCAGCTTCCCGGAGACCGATCAATCTGCCCCGTTCAAACTCACTCACATGCCGATACGGCTCCCTTTGACGTCGACGAGGCATACTGGCACTCTTTTTATTGTTTCCACCTTGTTTGACAACTCTGCACTGAGCTTGTTGGACCGACATGAGAGGGCTCTGCTCGGCCTACATGTACCCCATCTCTCTGCAAACCTAATTACTTATTGATTGCATACTCTTCTTCTACACTTTCACCAAGTTTGAAGTTATTCGGGAAATTCTTTCTTGGTGTTACAATTTTCACAAACGGTGGTGTATTTGGAACAGAGCTTGCGAAAAAATAGAGAGAGGAGTGAGGATGCTAGATACAGTCCGGACATCTGTAAAGCACTTGCTTAAAAAACAGAAAAAAAAGCAGGCGTGCTGCATTCGTATGAGTATTGCTGGTTCTTCTACAAACTATTATTATAAAATCTTATTATTTTCCTACTAAATATAGTAAGTAGCGGAAGTATTGCATTCCACCCAAAAATTAGATATCGATATTTCATCGTAAATACATATATTGAGATCCCCTGAATCCAAATAATGCATAAAGTCGGGTAAGTACCAGACGTTGTATTTAAGTTCAGTACCTTCCAAATATGCGACATGAAGATTTTCAAGAAAATACCCCACCCTAACTACTGTTTATATGGAATATTTTTCGAAAATTTTTATTCTCCATAAATGGCTCTAACAATTTTGATTAAAATACGATACATTAAAATACTAACATGACAAATAAAATTTATATTTTGAATTTTTTGGGAATAGCCTTCGTAGTCATTCGGAAGGAATTTTGTATTATCTTGTATAGCTGATAAACGTTAAGCGATAGACGAATACGTGCTACACAAAAAATGTGGATCTCTTTAAAACATACATTTAATTTCAAATAATTTTATGTGGCATAATCCATTTCTGAGATGTCCATCATTAATGTTTCGAATTGTTCACTTCTTGATCCTTCCCTAAAGTCCTGCCAACATTCAGTTGTTTGTCGCGATTGCATGGAAACAGAATGAAATTTTAAATGAGTATAAAGCTTCTAGTTCTTAAACGTTTGACTGTCGCTCTTCTCTTTGTAACCTAACGAAAGGTTTAATGTAGCTATTTCTGCAAAGATTTATTGGGATAAAAGTGGAGTAGACAGAAAAAAGGCTTTATTAAGAGCAGTTTGTGTACCCACTAATAAACCATAAAGGTAGTGAAGGTCGTGTGAATGTATCACATCAGATTTTTTTCCTTTTACGTCTTGTTAATATGGATTACATAATTAATTATAGCTATAAAGAGGATCGGTAAGCTACATTTTAGTCATATTTTTTAAAAAGCTGGGTGCTATGCGATGCCTTTGAAATTATATGCCCTTTGCATGACCACGAGAAGAATAAATAGCGACTTACCACTTCAAAAACGTATAAGTGTTTGAAAATTTAAACCATTAACAGGAATATCTAGGAAAGCGTTAACAATACAAAGTATTATTTGACATAGGTAGTGTTGTTTTGAACGAGATCTAAAATTTATGTTTAGTCAGGTTTTTTCTTACCTCTTGTGGCTTACCAATTATACAAAAGTAATTTAGAATGAGGACTTCACATGCTATTCGTAAACAGTTCAGGATATACATTTTATTTGTCATGCAAGTATTTTGAACATATGTTATTTTAGTCAAGCTCGTTAGAGTCATTTTTGGGAAAATCCAAAATTATAAAAACTTTTCCATGTAAGGGGTGGTTTTGAGTGGGGAAAATCTTAGTTTGGCATTATTGGAAGACGCTGAACTAAAATACCAAGTTTGGTATTGAACCGACTTTTCGTTTTTGAGTTATGTTGTTTATATACAGACATACATACATACATATACAGAGACACATACAAACACACTTTTGTATTTCTATAAGTGCTTTCTTTTGGATTCGGGGAGTTTCAAAAGGTGTACTTACGTTAAAATCTCGGTATCGAAATTTTGGGTCAAATGAACTATAAGTAGTAGAGAAAGTAAAAAGAAAAAGGCTAAATACTCTCTCCATTCACCCCGTTAGCAGTTACTCAGTTCCATTTACTTTCCAATGACTTTCCTCAGAATACTATCCCATACTCCAAGAATAAATTAAAAAGTATTCTAGTTTGGGAGCCTCGGAGGAGTGAGGATTCGCAAACTTGCGAGTAACATAAGTGCTGTGTTAAACTCGAATACAATAAACCTAATATATGTGTGTCAGTCTACATGCCACAAACAGCTGGATAACCAACTTTCTCATGAATGAGCTTCAATAGAAAGTCAACGGAGAGCAATTAGTGTTCCAGCCAAGCGTTTTATTCTTGTTTAACCACGGTTTCGAAAGGATCCATTTGATTATGAGAATTAGTGCAACGCTTGCATTTGGCGATATTGAAAGGAAAGTAGAGTGGTTTAACGCTTGTCCACACGGAAAAGGTTGACGTGTGTACCGCAGATGCTGCTAGAAGTTCGATTTGCTGAGTCAGCGAAGTTAGGATGTAGAATGTCACCGCAGACCCCCATTGTCATGTCACTCCGGCACGGCATAACGAGTTAGAGGGAATGTTGACCAAGTCCGTCTGCAACAGTGATGATTAAATCTAATACTAGCATCACTTATTCGGATCTGAGTTTGAGGGAGGCTGTTTCACCAAAGGGTTTGGTATTACCGTTGTTTTGAATAGTCTCCATCCACTCTTAAAGTCAGTTTTAGTCAAATTGATTATGTTTCTGTGTTTTATAAGTGGTCCAGTGTCTGAAAAAAAGGGCATAAAGCTCATACATTTAGAAACATTAAAACTATCATTAAAACTTGAAGTTTTGGATTCTTACATCCATTCATTAGGCAAAAGGGCTCATACACGCTTTAATCCAAACAAAATTGGATTTTTAACGTCCATTCTTACTACATTCGGGTAACATAGGGGTTGCACATTCATGATACATGAAATGACACCAATATTTATTGTTATTTCAAATACGTCTTTTGTGGGCTGAGGTAGAATCAGAATTTAATGACATACACGGTTTGAACCACAGACCTTCGGCTAACCGTCACGCTACTCATACCAACTTAGCTACCATGGCAACATGCCGGCACAACATTAAATTCCTCAACTGACTCACATTTTTTTCCCGGTAAATCACAAGGCGTTACCAAATTTATTTTGAGATAACATACCCCATTAGTGACTTACAATCTAGTAAGTCTTTTAAGTCCTGGGATTTATAGTTAACCACTATTAGGTCAAACAATGGTAATTAATTGTTCTTTCTCATAAGGCGTATATAGCTAAGGTTGAAAAGGTAGAATTAGACTAAAAATTAAATTCCATAGCCGGGATTTGTACAAACGTACTACTGCTCTATCCAACTGAGATATCGTGGCAACGTGTGGGCACGACATTAAATTTCCCCAATCCATATTTCAGTCTGATTTAATTTTTCTAAATTATATTTGACCGAGGAGCGGCGCCGTGGCCGAGTAGTTAGACCGCTCGCCTCCCAACGAGGCGGCCCGGGTTCAATCCCAGGGACCCACATGTGGGATTTTTGGTGGACAAAGCGGCGGCTTTGCGGGTTTTCTCCGGGTTCTCCGGTTTCCCCCGCCGTTCATTCCACCAACTGCTCCATCACCTTTCCTTTCATCCATTTCGCCATCATTTCTTTTCATCTGCTTCCTTCCTATCATCGGGCTGATCACCCATCCTGGATATTCTGTCTGATCCATGAGTGTCTGCTCCTCGACGTGCCTCTGACCCCAGGCACCCGCCTGTAAGTCCTGGGGGGTGTAAGTCCTACATAAGAGGCGGTTAAACAGAGAAATAAGAAGATATTTGACCGACTTTCGTCTTTGAGTTATGCTATCTCTCATTCACACACACACGCTAATACACATGGACTTTTTTTAAGAACATGCTTCATTCTGTGGCTTTCACAACGTGTACTTCCAAATCTCGAAATCGAATTTTTGGAAAGAATGAAATACTTTCTCTAATTACTATAAGTGGATAACTAGAGAAAGTAATGTGCTACAAATTTATGTGGTCGAGTGATTAGACCGCTCACCTCTCATCAAAGCGGCCCGAGTTCAACCCCACCATGTCTCATTCCGCCGGTGATCTATCAGTTTTCCTATTATACATATATCATCTGCTTCTATTCTCCACTTTCTCGCTCTCATCCCGGGCGCTTTGCGAATCACTCACTCTGGTCTCTCACTCTCTGATCTGTAGGCCCTCTGTCCCCCGTCAGGCGTCTACCCCAGGTGTCATACGTCCTGGGGAGCGTGAGTCCTCGGTTCGGGTGGGCAGGGAAGACTCTGGCCCAGTTGGGGTGTTGCCGCCTTATAGATAGTTTCATTGTATTGTATTACATAACAAGGCTGAATTAAACACTCGCTGGTATTATCCGTAAATAAAAAAAATCTAACAACAGTAAAAACGATCATAACATTTGCATGTGTGCTAACAACAAAAGAAAGAATACATATTTTATATACGTGACAAATACAGCTGTTGTGTATGATTAACATTTCCGCAATTCCCTAAGATAAACGTTTCTCATAATAATCTGGGAATTAAAGCAATGCTTACATAACAATAAAAGCTACGCTTACCATATTTTTACATCCTGTGTTCTGCAGTGGTTGTTTTTATTTTTACATTCCGGCTCGTTCTAGTCGAAGAGACGTATGATTTATCGGCATAAAAGGCTCCAGGGCCGCAGCTTTTATTTTGAGTGCATATGGAGGGCTGGAAAACGTGTGTGTGCTTTAAACAAAACCTCTAAACAATGCAAGAAGAGGGCTGTATCCTCTACAGATTGTCTAATAACAGTTAAGCCAATATGATGATTAACAGCCAATGCATTTGACATAAACACGCTGTTTTTTATTATTAAATCCTGGCAGCATTTTAGGATCCCATGTGCATACACGCGATCAATTTGTTTTACTATTTTGAATTGTTGTTTATTTTTGGAATGGTAGCGCCATAAACAATAAAATGGTGGAAGGGGATAGAGCATAAAACGTCCTGCAAACATTCTGATGATAAAAGGCAACCTCGTAACCAGTCTTTATGCTTTTGTGTTTTATAAGAAACGTTTAGTGTGGCCGGAAAATATGACATAAATCATTATACTTTGTAGCTCGCAGATATGCTTAGAAATATTACCACAAATATTAAAGCATGTGAATTTGAACTCTTAAAGAAATTTGATTATTAATGTAAGTACTCAGGAGTAACTTAAAAACTTCTACAAAAGCTAGTTACAATTTCAAGAATTGTATGCCGTTTACCCTCTATCATTTAACTTTAACATGTAGGGGTATTTTTTCATTTAAAACAAAAACTGAATATCAGGCTTTCATCGGAACTGCACGCTTTGTTGTCCCTGAACACAAAAAGGTATTTTAAAAGTTTCCCTAATTATATGTGTGTGCTCAGCATAACTAAAAACGAAAATTCGGATGAATACCAAAAAGTGTTTTTAAATTTAACATCTCTTAAGATTGTGAAACGATTTTCAAGAAATTTTATGAATAAAAATTACTATTTTTTGTTTTCTCAAAAAACGGTTCTATATTAATAAAATATCACATTAAATGCTCGGATCTTTGGCTCTCACCGATGCTCTTACAGTTTGTGATAGCATGGCGAGACCCGTATGTGCTTAAGAGGACATGGTAGCCTGAACACATGGAAATTACACCTTAAGTGTGTTGTGTGTTAAATTACCACTGCTCTTAAAGTTCTCAATAATGTTTACTCTATAAATCATGACAATTATTTCAAGTGGTTGTTTGAATTGATAGCTTATTCCATTCAGCATAAAAATAATACAATTTACTTTTAAAAAATGGAATTCATCTACCTTTTTCTCTGATACTACTTGCAATACAGAATCACACTTTTGTATGCTTGTTCTTAGTATAATCAGCTATCTTCTGAACTTCGATTATTTAATTATGTACATCAGTTCACTAGAAATTGAAAAAAAAATTAATTGTAAAGTACAAATGTGGAAAATTTGCAACGTTGTTGCTTACTTAATATCACTAATATACATTATAAAATTATGATTGTGGTTCAGAAAGTTTAACTATGTGTTGTATACATGTACTGAAAATGTATCTCTCTACCTTTCATACTTTCTGAGAAAAATATTCACAAGTATCCAAAAATGTTGTTTTGAAAAAATTGAATTTAAAGTTTGAACGTTAAAATTCCGACACGCTTAAGTACATTCCTGGAACATAATCATCTGCACCTTCATTACTGAATTACTGAGCTTTTTTGATTGCCTTCTCTTGGTCCTGGCCTCTTTTGTTAGTTGCTGAACTGTTCGCTGGACATGATATAGTCATTCGTTGTTGAAAGATACAAAAATGTTCTAATGACATGTTGCATGACATTTCTAAAGAAATGAGAATAGGATTTAAATGGTATTTAAATGGTAATTTTTGATCATTTAAGATCTTGATCTTGTCCCCTTCTGCATGTGCTTAAATCTTCTCCTCCAATGCAAGTGCCCTGTAAACCTTAAAGACTATCTAAATTATTGAGGTATCAAAGGCGTATTTAATGGGTATTTGAATCGAACGAGATCATTTATCGTGGTAAGAACTATCAATATCTGAATATATGGAGCATAAATATCTCTTAAAGAAATCAAAGGCTGGTTGAAATATTTTGGAGTCTCGAATGCCACCGACGATTTAGTTTGACAGATCACCTAAGTACGAGTACCCCGCACACGCACACTACACCATGCGAGAGGTACCGGGATCGATACGCGGCGCCTCCATCAAGATGTCGTGACCTCTAAACAAACATACTCAATGGGAGGTAGGGCTACTCGTTACTGAGGTACCAGAAAGTTAATAATTTATATAAGGCGAGTCCACGACAAGGGACGCAGCTAAATGAAAAGTGAAAATATTAGAGAATATCTAATAAAAGGATTACTACATGGTTCAGATGGGAGAAAGGATCTATCTACTATGATAAATTACACTGGGAAGACGTGGATGGTAAGATGATATATTAATAAAAGTGGATACAATACCTCCTTGGCTTCATGCCCATCGGTGAGGACGCCATACATGCTTTTGTATGGGTAGCACGTACACACAACCTGCCTGCTAGCTGCGACTCTACTGACTGACTGCAAGCCACGCTACTTGGCGTGGGACGCTATCTACAAGCTTTTTTACCCCCACCACTCTCTTACGTAATACCCGATCCAGGCGGCCAAGGTCATGTACGCAACAATGCTTACATATGCCACAATATGGTAGCTCAAGCTCATCTACTGTTCGAATACGTGCGTGGCAAAGAATCTTTCGAATCTGACTGAACTTAAAAAAAAAAACTAAATTTTTTTTCAGAACGCAGAATAAATATTACACTTCTGCTGTTTTTTTTTCTGTTTATTTACTCTTTCAATTTTCATACAATAGTGTACAAATTTCGTCTCCTCTACAACTCATTAGCACATACAAGTATTTTTTTTTAAAAAAGATTAGATAACATCTATCTCAAAAGGATTTACAATATGTCTTATATTATTTTGACAATTCCATGTTTCTTTACAGTATTAATTTTCTCTTCTGAATGTATATAAATTTCTAAAAGTCTGTTTTATTGTCTTATAGATTGTATTTGATTGAGTATGTGGGTCGAATGCCTGATTCAAAGTTTCTAAATTTTACTGTCCTACACTTGCACCGTTTCCTGTTTTTTGGGGGGGATTTTATTAGGAAAACTTAATCGTAAGAAAATACATTTAAAAATTAAAATTCTTCTTTACAAAAGCCCCTTCTTAAAGAGAGAGAACATCTAAGTTATGGCCGATTAACAACAGTGTCTCGCATTTTTTCCTTTTTAGTCGTGTCCGGTGGTCTCTCAGAAAGGTCTCGAGACCTCGCACGCTTGGAGCGGGATCTTTCAGCATGTAATGGAGATACCCCATTACAAGCCATACTTGGGCAAAAACATAACGCGGAATCTGTATATCGAGTTGTAAGATAGCCCTATTAATAGTATTGGGGTTCTCCGACATAGTAATGCAGCGGATTTTATGTTTGATCCATTGCCAAGTTTCAGGAATACAGGTTGTGAACCGGTGATGAAGGGTATCAATATTGCGGCAACGGTTACAATATGGCGAATTACAAATATTATGTCGATATTGTTTTTCTGCTGTGGGTATTATGGCATTTAGGATCTTGTAGGCGGAGGCCTTCCAGTCCGTCGAAATCTCGGTGTATCGAAAAACCCGCCAGATATTCTTCCACGGTATGTTAGGATATTTATCCTCTATCGTAGGAGTAGAGGAGCGTCTCAACAGAAGATGACGATACAGCTGCTTCGTAGTAGGAAATGGACCTCCAGAGAAATAACTCTGAGGTAAACTGGCAATGCATTTCACCGTTCGGCGAAAAATGGCATGACGCATTAGGTTTCCATTACTGGACTGAAGTTGTTTATTGTCCTTTAATAGTCCCAGATTGTACAACGTTTTAATCAACAACGCTGAACACTTTTCAGATACTGCCATTAGTCCGAGACCTCCACTAGTGATGGGACGCCAGAGTTGAGACTTCGCCACCTTGTACATATGGCCACTTCACATATAATAGGACACTGCTAATTCAATGCGTTGGGATATCTCCGTTGGCAGGGGTAGTACTTGTGCCATATACCATAACTTAGACAATGCAAACAGGTTAACAAACCAGGCTCTTTGAAGTATATTGAGGTTTCTACTTTGGTGGTGGTGTAAAGTGTAGCGGATTTGATGTAGTAAAGATGTCCAGTTTAAACTTATCATTTCAGAGACATTCGATATAATTTGGAGGCCTAGAACAGTGACGTGGTCCTTGATGGGTATTTCCGCCAGAGTTAATATCCTAGGCCATCTCCCAAAAGGTAGTAATGAGGATTTCTGATAATTAATCTTCGCAGAAGATGCGTGTTCATAAACTTGTAATATGTGAGGGAGCAAATACAACTGTTGCCTATGACGGAGGAACAAGGTCATATCATCGGCATAGGTCTTTATAGTGAGTAAACCTGTCGACATAGCAGCTGAAAATACATGTTTCATCATCATTCGAACCAACGGTTCAGTACAAATTGTAAATAACAACATAGACAAGGGGCATCCTTGACGTATACCACTCAAAATAGGAATAGACCTAGTGAAATATCCATTTATGTGTATCCTGGAGTAGGCAGAGGTGTATGTTAATTTAACGGCAGTGAGGAGGCGGTCAGGAATATTCATGCACTGTAAGACACCAAATAAGTAGTCATGATCTATATTATCAAATGCCGTCTCAAGGTCCAGTGACAAAAGAGCTGCCTCTTCCTCAGGATGTTCCTCCATATATATAACTGCATCACGTAGTTGTACCAAGTTATGGGTTAATTTTCTACCCGGAATTCCACAGGTTTGTTCAGGACCAATCAATGTTGGCAGTACTTGGCGCAGTCTGTTCGCTATAATTTTCGTAAAAATCTTAAAATCAGTATTCAGCAGCGTAATTGGCCTATAGCTGGTAAAGTATCGGGGCCTAAGACGTTTTGGAATTAAGATCACAATGCCTTCGTTTAATCCTGACAAGTTTTCGCGCATTTCAAAAATGGCATTCATCAACTGTAACATGCGGTCTTTAATAATGGGCCAAAATACTTTGTAGAATTTATAGCTAATTCCATCCGGTCCTGGTGCAGAATTGTTACTCGCCTTAAAAATTGCCTCTCGAAGTTCATCCATAGTAATGGGTGCTTCCAAACCATCTGGGTCTACATCAACTAAAGTTCGGTCAATAGCTTTATAGAGGACTTCTTTAGAGGAATTAAGAGTAAGGCGTTGTCCATATTGCCTTCGAAAATGCTCCTCGGCCCCTCTGAGAATCTCAGATGTGGTGTGTAGTGGAGTATCATCATGAGTGAGAATATCAGACATGAATTTACGTTGATGTCGGTTCTTCTCCGAAGCCACATGATACAAGGCAGCGCGCTCATCGTCTGTAATAGAGAATGCGCGGGATCGTACCTGTATTCCATCCATAATTGATTCTTGAATTTTGTTAATTCTTCGTCGAATCGCTGACAGTCTGGCAGTAAGTTCATTGCCGGCATGCTGTTGTCCTGTCAAATCATGTAATAACGCATAGTAATAATGTAGCATGGTAGCTCGTTCATTTGCCTTAGCTTTACCAACAAATTTGAAAAATGACTGTATGGCAGGCTTATAAATCAAAAGCCACTGCAGAAGATCATTGAAGCGAGATCTATTCGCTCTGAGGGTAACGCTATCCCAAATCATACGAAACTGTAGTTGCACTTCATCATTATATAAGAGAGCATTGTTTAATTTCCAGTAACTTCTGCCAAAAATGGGTAAAGGGGTGGTTGCTGCTACTTTAACAATTAGAGCGTGATGGTCACTTACTGCAGTAGCAACAACAGCAGCACTCCGAATGTTGTTTCTATGAAGTGCATTGACATACATCCTATCAAGTCGTGATGCTGAATTATGACGATAATACGTGTAGCATACTGTATTACCATGTAACAATTCCCATGTATCAGTCAATTGCAATTCACTACAAAGCCGTTGTAACGCAGGAGATGGATGATATAGCCCTCGTTGATCCTTGGCATGTAATACACAGTTAAAGTCGCCACCCAGTAACAAATAGCTGTATCTTTGGTGGAAAAAGAATGGCATATGAGCGTCAATAAAGGCTTCACGTTCACGCCGTTTGTTGGAGCCAGAAGGCAAATAAACGTTAACTACTAAGGTATCGTTGTCGATAATAATATTTAAAATTCGCCGCTAGGATGCAACTCTTGATGAGTTATGTTCAAAGCAGCTCTGTATATTATCGCTGTACCCCTATTGTCGTCACCCACATTACAAATATAATTATATTGAGGACCAAGGAAATTGAAATTGTCAAGGTTTACCTCTTGTAATAGCAATATATCAATATCATTATTGTAAATAAAACTCTTCAAGAGCTGTTGCTTAGTGGCATTGCGAATACCATTAATATTTAATGAAGCATAAATTCGTGTATAAGACATGAAAATGAAGAAGAAAATGCATAACAAGCAAGGAAGAAAGAAAAGATAGCGTATCATGACAGGGAAGTGTTTTCAGCTGACTCACTCTCAAAGGATGCACGCGTTTTCTCTTTCTTTCTGCTACCAGAGGTGAGTCCACCATTGCTACTTTCCGTGCGTCTCTTTTTTATACGGGGGTCACGGCTACTACAAGAAGCGCTATCAGTCGTGGTGCTCAGTATGTTTATATCACTATTTTGCAGGCCTGCTGTACCGGCATTCGGCGCAATATTTACAGCGTCAGGTTCTTCCTCGGAGTGTTCCTCTTCCATCATTACAGCGCATAAGGTCGACATTACCATATCCGTTTCCATGCCAGCATCAGCAAAGGCTGTAGAATGAGACAAAGTCACATCCGCTTTTGCAATCAAATTACATGGTATTTTGCTTTCGACAGCACTATCTTTTCCGGACGAATCGGACATAGTGACTTGCTCCTGCGTATTACTTGACATCTCTGTCGAGTGCACAACTGTTACCTTCTCAATATCTAGCGGTACCCGTTTAATGGGGAACTCGCCCTGTACTAACTGCGACCACGTGGAAGCGTCTGTGGTGCGTGGTGTCTGTGTAATTACCCTTCTTCTTGGACATGTGGTACGTAAATGTCCCGTGCCGTTACACAATGCACACGTTATAGGTTGACCTTCATAGCTTATAAAGCTTTTAACTCCAGCAATATCTATATATGATGGAATATGCTTTTGCAAATCCATCTTTGCTGTTCGTACTCCATTACTAATTTGGTATCTAAGATGGGGACCCCAGGTATCCATAGTCAATGATATCACCGTACCATAAGTTTCCAGTTGCTTTCTAATAAATTCTGGGTTGAGATCCTTCGGTAAATGGTACAGTTTCAAAATACGAAATCCTAGTCCTGCAGTTGTGATCGTAACCTTGCTTCTCTGCCCATTACTATGAATAAAAATTGACTCACCGTTGGTGTCCGTGATGGCTTTTTTGACTTTCATCTCTTCTTTACATTGGATATATAGTTGTCTGGTATAATTATTTAGCTGAATCATCTCTAAATCATCTTCTTCAAAACGAAAAACATCGTAAATCCATTCGTGTAGTTCATACGGCGAAGGCTTTGGAACATCGCGCTCCACAAAGGTCACTACTAAAGTATTCTTCCTTTCTACAAACATGTTTTGATACCAAGAAACTCGAATCTAATTTCGAAAATGTCAAATTTTAGTAATTTATACACAAACAAAGCTTGTGTAAAATGACACGTAGCAACAGCGGTAACAGAAATAAAGTAGGTCACGGAGCTAAGCACACAGTGCAACCTGCCTCTCCACTCGCACAAGCGAGACTGTAATTTTTGATTATTTATTAGATGTTCTTGGTGATATAGTTGTGGCAGAATTTCCGTATGTTCCTACATTAAATTCACACACGCATTCACACTCCCATATATACACCCAGACTCGGGGGAGGATAGGGAATATTCGTGGCTAAAGAAAAATTCCCACCCGCTTGCCGGGAATCGAACCCGGGACCTTTGGATTTGGAAGTTAGAACGCTAACCACCAGACCACAGAGGCAGTCTATTCTGCTGTTAAGGAGGTAAAGGCACGTCTATACATCCCCATACCCCACCCTCTTTCTTGCCAATATGCTGCGCGCTACAGACTTTACTTTGCAGATCATTTTCCTTCATTAGGAATGATATTCGCCTATAAATTCATCCATAGGCAACCCGCAAGATTGCACTGTCGGAGTAGTTGCAGCACAGTTCCGGCTGCATTGTAATTTTCATCTTCGCGAGCGTCATCTGCTGTCTTATAATTTTCACTAGGAACGATATTATCGGCGTTTTCATTTACTAGCGGTTGCCTCTTGTTGTCTGATTTCAGTCTTGTATATTCAACCAGAGGCTGGTGTCGTAGTTTCTTTCTCGCATAGCGTATGCAACTCTTATCCTCCATGTTGTTTCAGGTTTATCATGTTTTTTCTTTTGTGTGGGAGACTATTCTAACACTTTTTTGATTATTTTATGTTGGGCATTCTGCGAACGTGAACATACCATTGGAGAAGCCTATCTTGCAATCTATCAACTACGAAATCAGTTTGGCAAATCCTTTCTCTTATATCATTTCTCACTTTCTGCATTCTGCAGAGACTGCAGCTTTGTGCCCTATCAGTTCATGCATAAAGCAACCCGTAAGGCTGCGCTGTCGAAGTACGGTACATAGTCGCGGCTGCATTGCAATGTTAATCTCCTCTCCCATGCTCATTAGGAATGATATACGCCTACAAATTCATCCACAGGCAACCCGTAAGGATGCGCTGTCGGAGTAGATGCCGCACAACCGCGGCTGCATTACAACGCCAACTCCTCTCCTATGTTTTTTTTAAAGTACCCTTGGTTGCCCAGTTTATTATTACCGTGTTTTTACTGTTTTGCGTTACCGTTTATTACCACAATTACACATACACACACCCATGCCCATGGCGGGACTTGAACCCGCGACTTTTAGCTTGGAGGAGCGTTCGAAGCTACACACTCCAGCGACCACGGCTACGAGAGCCCGCATTTTTTTAAATGAATTGGTTTTTATAAAGTTCTTTTGTTTGCCCAGTTTATGAGTACTGTGTTTTACTGATTATTTGACCGCTTATTAATGCAATTACATATACAACACACACACACACAAACACCCATGCCCATGGTGGGATTCGAACCCACGACCCTCAGCTTGACAGAGCGCCGAAGCAATACGCTCCAGTGACCACGCTGCATTGCAATGTTCATCTTCGCGAGCGCCATCTCCTCTCCTATGTTCATTAGGAATGATATACGCCTACAAATTCATCCATAGGCAACCCGTAAGAATGCTCTGTCGGAGTAGATGCCGCACAACCGCGGCTGCATTACAATGTTCATCTTCGCGAACGCCAAATCCTCTCCTATGTGTTTTTTTATTATTATTATTTTTTTAAAAAAGTACCCTTGGTTGCCCAGTTTATAATTACTGTATTTTTACTGTTTTGCATTACTGTTTATTACCGCAATTAAACACACACACATACATACACCCATGCCCATGGCGGGACTTGAACCCGCGACTTTTACCTTGGAGGAGCGCTGATGCTACACACTCCAGCGACCACGGCTACAAGAGCCGGCATTTTTTTAAATGAATTGGTTTTTATAAAGTTCTCTTGTTTGCCCAGTTTATGAGTACTGTGTTTTACTGTTTACTGTACCGCTTATTACTGCAATTACATATACAACACACACAAACACCCATGCCCATGGCGGGATTCGAACCCGAGTCCTTCAGCTTGACAGTGCGCCGAAGCTATACGCACCAGCGACCACGCTGCATTGCAATGCTCATCTTTGCGAACGCCATCTGCTCTCCCATGCTCATTAGGAATGATATACGCCTACAAATTCATCCATAGGCAACCCGTAAGGATACGCTGTCGGAGTAGATGCCGTACAGTTGCGGCTGCATTACAATGTTCATCTTCGCGAGCGACATCTCTCTTATGTTCTGAGGTGTCCGTGTGTGCTTTCCAATCTGTTGCCTAATAAAAGAATAGGCTCTCATCTGCACTCGTGTTATTTCCACTTTGTTCCTTTTATCTTTGCTTGTAATGTATGTGTTGAGGTGCCGTTTCCAGGGCACAAATAAAACGTTTGATTTCGTGATAATGATAACATTGGATCGTTTCATGTAATGCGTAGTTCACATTGAACTAATAAAGGAGAAAAGACAGAAAGAAAGTATTCTTATCCCGAAACTGGGAAAACAACTTGGCATTTTGATTGTAAAACAAATCTTTCCTTATTCCTTTCCTTATTCCTATATGCAATATTTTAGAGTTGAAAACATACTACAAAAACCTGAACGTTTAATTGTATGTACCTCTTTATGTTTCATTTCTTTAACCGCATTTAACATCTTCGTGTTTTAGAAATATCGCCATTTGCAGATGTTCATAATTAATTTTACATTTCACATTATGTTGGCAGAATTTTAAACATTGAAAGTGTTGAGTGCACTCTCGCAAGCATACTTCCCAGGCTCTAAGGCAGTCGTCCCATTTTGTGGCATTCGGTGTTGTTCTCCTCCATTCTCCCTCCCAACTTCGTGTGTTGGGGTGGTCGGACTTTACGGTGACACAGTGCTCCTTAGACAGTAGGCAAACCGAAGAAGGAAGCAGGAGGATGGGTTATACCTGTTGACCCCTCCAGTGGCAACCCTTCTCTAAGGGGATGGAAGAATAATCCTGTTCCTCTAGCCAGTTATAGAATGAGTCACCTCTTGGTTTCGGGGCTATTTCATAGTTGTTTTATATCTTCTTTTTATTTATCAATACATCTTCACTGAAAAAACCTATTTTGTTTCTAATTGCTGTTGGAACATTTATATTAGTATGGGATTGCACTCAGAAAAAATTATGGACGTCAATTGCTAAAGAGGTGGAGGAGTGAAAAGTGGTAGATGAGTGCAGCAGGGTATCCACAGCGTATTCACAGTTATCACTGTCTGTGGTAGAATTCATTACATTCGTGCAAAATGCTCATAATATTAAATTGAAAAAATCTGATGTGTTACACTCACTGAATTTCTCTACTCTTGTAAAACTATTTTTACAAGCGCTTATTCTCCATATGCTTCATGTTAATCGAGGTATCGAAATGTTAATCTTACTGCTAATTTTCTTGTAGATGCAAGGGAATTGGTAGGCTTTAAGCGATAGTCAAATATTTTAAGAGCTGGTTGCTAGGTGCAGTATTCTATTCCATTTGCATTACGAGGACAAAACAATGAATAATGAATTCCCATTTGAAAAATAATATAAGTATTGGAAACTTTGGAATAGCAAGCAATATCTCGAAAATGGTTCACTAAAAATGTATATGACATAAATTGTGTATTTTTTTAACGCGATCTATATTTCTTTGTAATAAAATTTTGTATATCTCTTATGGTTTACCATTTATGTAAAAGTCGTTCACAATGAAGAATACTTTTGGAGACATTCCCAGAAAATTCGAGATATACGTTTCATTTGTTATGAAAATATCTTAAATATATGATATTTTAATCAAAATCGTAGAGCCATTTTTGAGAAAATTAAAATTTTCGAAAAATGCTCCATGTAAAGGGTAATCTAGGGTGGGGGATTTTCTTGAAAACCTTCGTGTCACATCTCTGGAAGATACTGAACCTAAATACCATGTTTGGTGCTTATCCGACTGTTCGTTTCTGAGTTATGCTGTTCACAGACACACAGGCAGACAGACAGACAGACACACGGACATGTTTCCAAAAATGCTTTTTTTGGATTCAGAGGGGCTCAAAACATATATTTCTGGTGAAATCTTGTTATCGAATTTTTGGGTGGAATACAATACTTCCCCTGCTTACTATACGTAGTAGAGAAAGTAAAAATAAATACAGATACTATTCTTTCTGCACCCTTTAGTGTATAACAGAGATAGTAGTGACATAGAATAGCTTCTTGGTGTTTGAAACGTTGACTGTATTTTGTGTATAAACCACGTAGAGAAGAGCAATATTAAAATATTCAACTCTTTAATTTCCATTGTATTGAAATTCTGCAAATAATTGACAGACCAATGAGTTTGATGTTTATGTTCCTAAACATTTAATAAGGAACGACATGTTTTTAACCGTTTACTTATTGCTGCAGTCAGTTTGGAATTGTAGGATGTCAAATATGCGTACTCATTCGAATAAAAACTCCAAAATTACTAATTTTGGTTTCAGATAGTTCTCATACAAATTTATGAAAATTTAAATGCATAAATGCATTTTATGATCGCGGTATTTGAACAATACACACATGGAGATGAGAGGAGAACTGGCTGGTATTCTCCAATACTCACTCAGGAGGATATTAAAGCAAATATTCTGCATTTATTTTGTAAAATCGTTTTGATAGAAAAGCATTCACTAAAGCAACTTGTTGATGCACATTAAGAAATGTCCGGTTAGTGGATACGCACTCCAGGGTATCTGCGTTTTGCTTCACTCTGTCTGCACTAGTTTTCTATGCTTACAAGACATTTTTGCTAATATGTGTTGCATAAATATAAGACATATTCCATAAGCAATGGACAGAAACACCTTAGAAAATGTTATAGTGACACCTGTAATTGATTTGATTTCGAGTGTTACGAAGAATAGAGACGAACCGACAAAAATGAAGTTTAAATATAAATTAAATCGTTTTAATTAAAAGAAGTTGTTACAGCATAACGTTAATTAATTGAATTAATATATTAAATTAAAGGAAGAACCTAACACTGCAAAGAGTATTGAACTTAACGAGCGCGATGCTCGCACTTTTCATAATGCTACATGATGTTTCAACAAAAACTAATGTGTTGCTATGGGGTATCAACAAAGTTTATGTACAGAAATAGAAGTTTGAAAACATATTATGAACATTCTTTACAAGAAGAGCGGAAATTGCTCATGTGTTAATTAAGAAGTGTAAATTATTAATTACCAATGAAGATAACAATTTGGAATTTAATTGGCACGAATTACTTTTTATACTTTACACAAAACCTAGCATCCTCATGACCACGCCTGAGCCCTTTACCATGCTAGCCTCTAGTTCTCGAGGTCGCGGGTTCAAACCCGGCGGAGGGCGATGGATTTTTTTCTGGCGTAAAAATCCTGAGTATTGCACTTCTTTGGGAAGGGAAATAAAGCCAGTGGTCCCATGTCGTAGATTTACGGTACGTAAAAGAACCTCAAGAAGAGGCTTCTGAGTAAAATGTCGGGTCTTCTTGCCCAATATAGAACGGGACGCTAAAGACCACAGCAATTAAAAAGCGTCCATTAATTAAAAAAAAGATACTCATGACTGCATCTACTAGATCGAGGAAATGTATTTAGTAGCAAGAAAAATTGCTAACTACAGAAACAATCCACACGGCACACAACCTCACAAGAGGGCGTTCCAAATATTCGTTCAAGTAAGACTTTTAACTTTCTTCTACAATTTCTACCCTTCATTCACACATCTATCTCGCCGGTCACCGTCAAAATATGCTGGGGATTAGGCACTCAATAAAGCCCACAGATAATTAACGTGCTTCTGGTAATTTTAACAGATTTATTCGTTAACAAAGATTAGATTTTTAACAATATTTTAAAACACAAAGATTATGAAACTAAAAATAAACTGCAAACCTTCAGCGGTCACAGATTAGTATACCTTTATCGAGTTAGCCGTAAACCCATTCACTCATTGAATGCACACTTTACAAACTAGTATGAGACTTTGTTTCACAAATACAAATTTTATCTTTAACTGTAAAACTGAGAGACCACATGAGCTCAGCATTTAAATGTAATAACTGATAAACACAATAAAAATGTAAGTTGTCACTTATGTTGTTCAGATTGAATAGCAGACTTTAAATACCTGGATTAAAGCAGCATCTCAGACGCAATTGCAATTCATGTTAACTTTTCACAAGAGATTTAAAACCTTATACTCTCACTGTATACATATAAGAACCACGGGACCTGGGCTGACTACTCAGCCCTCACCCTCGGACCACAGGAGATAATCTTGTGAGGTTTTTTGATTAGGGCAGCATCTATCTTATACTCTGCCCACCCCCCTGCGTGGCCGAAATTGGAGGACACCTACCTCCCATCGTCTCCTGCCACACAGGGACAGGCATGGATACACCACTTCGCGTATCAGTCCAATAGAGAAAAACCTTCTGGAGATCCTCGATGGAGCCGACAGTATCTAGCTACTGTCTACCAACTCTCACTCATGGTTGGTGCCGGAGAACATCTGGTCGTCTCACAACCCCGCCTGGACGGAAAACCAGCCAGGCGTACCCACTCGCCGATGGGTTTCGGGAACCACTACCCCTCCCAGTCCAACCCAATCCGAAGTACTCCTTACGGGAGGAGCTCGAATGTTCAGCCCGGCGTACTCTAGTAACGTCAGAAGTACCACGAGTGCTAGGGGACTGCAGCGCTCGCACCACGACAGCTGAAGGGGTCGGAACACCCCCTTTATGCGAACTCTCACTGCATAAGTAACCCACTCTCAAAATTAGATCATGTGAACTCGTAGTGAATATAGAAAGCTGCGTGTGTTTATCAGTGTAGTTTTTACGTTCCCGTGAGATGTTAACAGCACAAAATAACGAACATGCGGGTATTAAAGAGAGTATACGTTACAAACTGAAAGCAAATATATGCTTTATCTCATTATTGTTAAACAGATACTTAAACATCTGTTCAACTCCATCAAGCATCGTTTCCTTACACGAAGGCAGGAGATCATTAATTGTGCATCTATACATCTAATAAAACTGTAAATGGATATATGCTTTGATTTTAGATTAACAATGGCCGAGCCGATTGTTGGATAATTCAATATATAACATAGCTTACATTCTACTTATACAATGGCATCTATGTACCTTAGTTACTTACTCAATGATTGCAATACTTTGCTTACTATCGCTTACTATTAAATGTTTTAAAATATAACCCGTAATAAATAGGAAGTGAGAAAGTTAGAGAGAAACGGTGAGAATGAGAGGGAAGGGAGGTGAAGGAGGGGAGAGAGAGAGGGTAAATTAAATTAAATTGAGTTTTTATTTATGGACGCTCTTTAACTACTGAGGTCCTTAGCAGCGCATTCTATATTGAGCGTGAAAGACTGCAAAGTTTGCTCAGAGCCTCTTAATGAGGCTTGAGGTTCTTTTACCTGGCGTAAATCTACGACACGGGACCAACGGCTTTACTTCCCTTCCGAGGGAAGCCATGCTAAGGACTTTAGCGCCCGAAAAAATCCATCGCCCTCCTCCAAGTTTGAACCCGCAACCTCGGTAACTGGAAGCTAGCATGATAACCACTACCGCGAAGAATGAGTGGAAAGACAGTGGGAGTGAGAGAGCGAAGAATTGTAATTAACGCAATAACATTAGCAGAGTAGAGAGTTCTGTTAATAAAACAGTACCATGGAAAAGATCGCCATTTTCATAAAAACTTGAGGGATTGTTGATTTTATATTCACATCAAATCAAGCATTGGTTTGTAGATTTCTTTTCTGCTAATCACAAACATAAACATCCGGTTTTTAGCCTAAAAATAGCCGTTCCATGGGGAGATGACTGGATATCACAAATATTCCATTGCATCGATGTATTAACCACTAGTGACTTAAAAACGGAAGTATCCGAGCTCGAACGCGTAGATGTGGAAACAAGCTTAGCATATAAATCGCTGATCATGGAGACAATGATGTGAGTCATTTCCATGCAAAACTTTGCCTCTGACCAGAAGAGGCATTTGAATGTTCAAGTTATTCATGGTCAGAGAGATGGAACGACACAGAGAGAGGAACTTTGCTGTTCCAAAGACGTTAAAGATCAATATAGTAGGAGTCAGATATACACGTTTTGATGCCTCGAATATATGGATAAAATTGGCAGCTTTCCCATTTTGAAATCTTCTTTATCTGATATTCAAATAAGACGTGAAGAAAAGTTCAAATAAAAACTGCAACAAAGTAGTTTGGTCTACCTAAAATTTGAATAAGAGCCTGAAACCAGAGATAAGAATAATAATCTGCAGCAGACGTAATGATCCTTCGCAGAGATTTTCTTCGAAATAACTTGCTCACTGTGAAGGCAAGTATGTGATAGTGTGATTATTCCTCTTTCCGAAGTTCTGCTCCGTTAAGAAGAAAGAGGTGTAAGGTTTGTGTAGACTGTAATATCTGGCACAATATTACGATCACATATACACGGTAAAAGTCGAGTATGGAATCGATACCCTGAAAACATTTTTATTTGTTCATCTATTTATGAAATCGTGAGGCGTTTCGGCCCTTCCCCTGCAGCCCAGTTGAGGTGAAAAGGGTCGACGAAACACACATTCGGTAAACAAAACGAACGTAACACGTTCCACTTGCAAATGCACGGCGTTTCGATAAATAGACAAGTGCGGCATTGCAATCACGGCCGGGTTGAAACACGTGCATGCATATATAAAGAGCGGTACTCACGTATTCTGGTGGCGTCAGAATGTCTGGAGTTGTAGGCAGGACGAGCAACAAGGCGATTAAATTGGCAGTGAGCGAGATACATTATTATCCGCTACACGGCTTTAGCCACCGGGAAAGTGAATGCCCAGGTATCATGTACAGTTAAAGTGCAATTACATGTTATTTAATTGTAACTGCCATTATAGTGTTACAAATTCTCCATTTTAGTCGTTCATTCCCTGAGAAAAAAGTACGATAAGCAGCTGCATTGAAAAAGACCGATTAACTATAATAAATACAGTTTATAGGAAACACTTATTTCATAACAGGTGTTAAAACTCTAGTGGCCTGCATAGCAGCTTATACCTCGGCATGGAGCTGTGTTAAACAATAATAAATATATGATTCTACCTAACTTTCTTCGACGATAGTATTTTTATCCACTATTATTCGTGGGAAGTTAAAATTCATATACTGCTTATGTTTTGCATTTATAATGCAGACGTTAATAACATGCATTTAATCCTTCAAATATTCAGAGATGACAAATACGCAATATAATATTTTATAGGGAATGTTACCACTTAAATGTTTACTCTCCTTTATTTGTCAACATTTACTTTCAATTTAATTCATGTAGCATTTAAGTATAATTCTTTCGATGCAAGCAGCCATTTTACCTTCAGTTCTTCATTGGCTTGGTAAACACTACCAGACATGAGTAGTCGATCACCAGTTTGCTGAGGCTAGCCGGTCGAGATTGATGCTTCTTTGAACAGTTAAGAGTAATTAATTTTATTTTTATGTAAATATTTCTATTATTCACTATCGTATAAAATATAGTACGTAATACATATGACTGTACTTCGTCTCGTATTTTCAAACTTCTTCCTCGTTCTGTAAAAATGCACTTAGCGCACTTGCGTCGTAATTTACTCTTCCTCTCTCTACCACTTTGGTACCTAGGGCAGATGAAGTATTGCATTCCACCCCACATTTCATTATTGACATTTCTCCAAAAATACGTGTTTTGGGACCGTATGAGTACGAAAGATCTTTAGAAAAACGCCAATACTACTAGCTTAAAACTATAAGGTAACTGTTCCAAAAATAATCATAGGTCTGTATAACAGTAATGCAGAATAACATTTCTCTAACTTCGCATTAACGCGATCGTTCAAGTATTTTATCAGCAGTTCCATATATTAGATTGCATTGTTACAAAGGAGCTGGTCTTATACAATTACTAGCGCTGAAACCTGGAGGTGTATATTAGTAGGTATATATAGAGAGAGCGAGGCCACTTTTTTGCGTTTATATGGGAAAGGATAGGGAAAACGAGGCTAGATGCGACGGTTCAAGGAGGAAAATGCGTTTATATGGACGAGATAGGGAATACGAGGACTGACGCTAGGCTAGTCAGATGCTAAAGGAGGGAGGGATATGCTTTATACGAAAGAGATAGGGAATACAAGGAAAGATGCTAGGCTAGACAGAGGCTGAGTAAAGTATGGTTTATATGAGCGGTATAGGATAACGATGAGAGGTGTTAGACTAGACAGGGCTTGAAACGTAGTGCATGGTTTATATGAGAGATATAGGAAAACGAGGAAAGGTGTTAGGCTAGACAGAGGTCGAGGAGTAGAGTATGGTTTATATGAGAAGTATAGGAAAACGCGGAGAGGTGTTAGGCTAGACAGAGGTCGAGGAGTAGAGTATGGTTTATATGAGAGGTACAGGGAAACGAGGAGAGGAGTTAGGCTAGGCAGAAGTCGAGGAGTAGAGCATGCTTTATATGAGAGGTATAGGAACAGGAGGAGAGGTGTTAGGCTAGACAGATACTAAAGGAGTAGCAATATGGACTTATATACAGGAGAGATAGGGAATAGGAGGTGCTAGACTTGAAAGCGACTTTAGACGTGAACTTAGTGGAAAACTGTGTGATGTCAATGTTCTAGACATGCCCATCATGTAACCTATTCAGGGAAAAGGTGAGTTGTTCAGGGGAAAAAGGTGACTGCTCAGGGAAAAAGGTGACCCACAAAGGGAAAAAGTCGACCAGTAAAGGGAAAAACGTGACCAGCAAAGGGAAAAAGGTGAGCAACAAAGGGAAAGAGGTGACCACCAAAGGGAAAACGGTGAGCCATAAGGGGAAAAAGGTGACCTGCAACGGGAAAAGCTAACCCACTCACACTAACAGGTAAGTAATTCAGCTAGTATTGCAAGAGGTTGACTGCATCATGGCAGTGTATGATTTCACAGGTAATTCAGCTAGTATCGTATGTATTTAGGCTAATTCATCTAGTATCACAGGATAGATTCCAGAGGCTAACTGTATCATGGCTCTGCATAATTTCACAGATAATTCAGCTAGTATCGTAGGTATTTAGGCTAATTCAGCTAGTATCACAAGAGGATAGATTCTAGGGTAGGGTATAGCTTAGTGTCGTATTTCACAGGTAATTCAGCTAGTATCGTAGGTATTTAGGCTAATTCAGCTAGTATCACAGGAGGCTAGACCCAGGGTTGGGTATAGCATAGTTTCATATTTCACAGGTAATTCAGAGGGTATCGTAGGTATTTAGGATAATTCAAGTAACATAGGTGTTTAGAGTAATTAAGCAAGTATCACAGGAGGCTAGATTCCAGGGTTGGGTATAGCATAGTTTCGTATTTCAGAGGGTATCGTAGGTATTTAGGATAATTCAAGTAACATAGGTGTTTAGAGTAATTAAGCAAGCATTACAGGAGGGTAGGTTCCAGGGGTTGGTTATAACCTAGCTTCGTATTTCACAGATAGTTCAGGTAATATCGTAAGTATTTGAGGTAATCGACAGAGCTTCACAGATATTATTGATAATTTCGATCAGAGATTTGTATCACAGCTATTTAAGGTAAATGCAGCTGATTCAGGTTGTATCAATGGTATTTGAGTCATTTTAATAGGTAATTCTGATAGTATCACAGGTGCTCGTACTAATTTAGAGCAGGAATTCGTATCAGAGCTAGTTAAAGTAATTTCACATGATTCGGGTAGTATCACAGGTATTTAAATCATTTTCATAGCCAATTCAGCTAGTATCGTGAGCATTTAAGCTAATTCAGCTAGTATCACAGGAGGCTAGATTCCAGAGGCTAACTGCATCATAGCTATGCATGATTTCACAGCTAATTCAGCTAGTATCGTAGGTATTTAAATCATTTTCATAGCCAATTCAGCTAGTATCGTGAGCATTTAAGCTAATTCAGCTAGTATCACAGGAGGCTAGATTCCAGAGGCTAACTGCATCATAGCTATGCATGATTTCACAGCTAATTCAGCTAGTATCGTAGGTATTTAGGCTAATTCAGGTAGTATCACAGGAGGCTAGATTCCAGGGTTGGGTATAGCATAGTTTCATATTTCAAGGTAATTCAGAGGGTATCGTAGGTATTTAGGATAATTCAAGTAACTTAGTGCTTAGAGTAATTAAGCAAGCATTACAGGAGGGTAGGTTCCAGGGGTTGGTTATAGCCTAGTTTCGTATTTTACAGATAGTTCAGGTAATATGATAAGTATTTGGATAATCAGCATAGTTTCACAGATGCTCGTAATAATTTCTATCAGAGATTTGTATCACGGCTATTTAAGGTAAATGCAGCTGATTCAGGTTGTATCAATGGTATTTGAGTCATTTTAATAGGTAATTCTGATAGTATCACAGGTGCTCGTACTAATTTAGAGCAGGAATTCGTATCTGAGCTATTTAATGTAATTTCACACGATTCGGGTAGTATCACAGGTATTTAAGTCATTTTAACAGGCAATTCAACTAGTATCACAGGTACTCATGGTAATATAGAGAGTAATTCGATTATAAAACTTTTCTCATCCAGCGTTACAACAATTTATATACTTTTTTCTAAATCTTACAAATTTTTATATGTTAAACAGTTATTGTACGATGCAGAGAGGGATAAACTGTATATGGTTTACAAACTGAAAAGCTTTGCGTCAACATACCTTTATTTTAGTTCGTTATAGATGTCTCTCCCCTTTTATCTAGGCTTGAGACTAGCACTAGGATTGCTCCTAATGGCAGGGTTACCACCTTCCCTTCCATCTTCTTCTTTCTTCATCAGGCGTCAGCTATCTGCATATACAGCACACAGATAACCTTCTTTTTTAAGATTGTAAACTCACGAGAAAATCTTTATCTTTAACTTACATTCTTTTAAGCACTGTTTGTAATGGCGTAATGTCCATACGCATATGTCGTTATCCCATCCTCAGCAATAATTCTTTTATCATCAAACGGAGTCAATGCAATTTTATTCACTTGCACTGTAGCAAGAGCATGCTTTCGTGATAGGATCAGATTCATAGGTGTTCTGATGATTTCACAGGTTTTAAGACAGTCTGTATAGCTGTCAAACGAAATGTACTGCTTAATAGCGCTACGTTTTATACCTTTAATCTTTTTTATCATTGACCCTTGAATATCTAAGGCATACATCTTAGGACGTAGTCCAACAAAGCGTAGGATGATTTTGCTATTAGCCTCATCTTTAAATTTTCCCAATACCTTCTTGTTCTGAGTAGAGTAACATATATGGTTGACAGGGTAATCAGCTGTATCGAGATGCTCAAGAAAACGTAGCTTATCCTGGTACACATCTTCAGTTGTTACACGATGAATGAACGAATCAGTGTCCATATACATAAGCTTCAGGTTTTCAGCTCCATAATAAGGCAACAAAACGTCGTAATGATAGTTATACATTAATGTCTTGGAGATGTCCAACACACTCATACCAATGTATATAGGCTTGTTGAATACAATCTGACGAGAGGCCATATGTACAGCAGCTAGATTATCAGCATATATCGTCCTGTCGATAAACGTAGGCTTGGCGATCAGCTTCTCTAGAGTTTTTTCATTGGTCACCAGTCGTATATCCATACGGTTACGCAGGTTCTCCATAGTTTTTCCAAACATAGCGTTGTTAAAGAGCTTGTAGAGATCCTTCTCGAAATCATTTGCAGCTTGTTGTCGTAGCCTGTTGTTAAATTCCACATAAGGTTTCAACCACTGAGACTGTCGGAATTGTAGCACACGATGGATTTTTGTTAGTCGTAGTCCATGACTAAGAGCTTGCTTCAAAGCCATGTAATGCACTACATACTTCTTTCGAGGTCCAAGATGAGGTATCACTTTCTTTGTAGATGATTCCAATGGTTTCATACACTCTGGCAGGAAAGGTAGATCGTTGTGTAGATCGTGAAGTTCAGCAGGATACTCGATGTCGACTTCTAATATGTGCCCATGAGGATCATCTTCTTGTAGTGTTTCTAAGTTGATTTCTTCAGGTGACACCCACTGAAATCCACCAAAAGGAAGGGCGTGACACATTGCCCACCCATATTGGTTATTAGCATCCTCGTATGTGATAAATTGGGTTGGTCTCGACGGATCAAACTTATCCATATAAGTGTTATTAGCCTCAGCATACCGATGGGAAACTTGGCATAAACCTCCTCTTATACCTGATTCCATCATGAGTAGTTGATCATAATCTTGTAACAGCTCCAGCTTAATTCCAGTATACAGTAACATGGCGTCCCATGTAAGACCTGGAGAGGTAAAATAATGGGCAGGATCAACTTTGTGTGTTTTAAGGGTTTGCTCTCTGAACGTCTCAAAGACATCAGCTAGGAGAAGTACATCCGAAGTTAAGTAGAGATCGCTGTACTCTCCCAGGTTTCTCACATTAAACAGCTCCCATACATTTCTAGCATGATCGTAGTCAGTATCAGTAATTTCTTCTTCATTTAATCTATTGTAGAAGTAGTCCTTAGGAGGCAAGCAGGTCTCGTTCAGGACATCCCATGACGTAACAAAATCATAGGGAAATACACCCTTACGGGTCATCAACTTCAATTTGTCTTCTCCAAAGTACTTTAGCGTTTCAGGATACGCGGTTAGATTTTTTAATAACTTATCCAAGCTTGTACTGAGGAATCGGAAGCTATCCACAAATCGAAGCTTTATATCTCCTACATACTTGGTGAATGAGATATAGCTTTCTTCAGAGTTAGGAATTACCTCCACACGTTCACTTGTACAACCCAGCTCCTTAACAATGAAATGAGAGTCATATCCGCTAAGGTTATGCATGAAGACTGGTATATATTTAGGTGTTTTACAGGCTAAATTACATTCATTATGAAGACTTCCACGATATTCACCGCTGATGTGATCATGGTCGCGTACTTTGTAGTTTTCTCCTGTAAAGCCTTTTCCACACAAGTAGCATGCCGTAGAAGACTCAAAATCCTTTTGCTGTTGTTCCGTAAGTTTCAGAGGCTTAGCAGATTTGTATATATTAGCAATCATTTCTGCAAGAGATGTAAGGTACAGCATAAACTTCTGAGCAGCATCAGCACCACGATACACATAGGGCTGCTTAGGAAGACCAGTTTCGAGATGTTCAACACCAGATGTAGGCTTCACGTAAACACAGAAGCTCATTGGTGTGTGCTCTTGATAAGGGGTTGTATAGGAAGTTTCAGGATTGGGTATACACGTATATCATGGAGTGAGAATACTCTCAAAATCTGCATAGATGACATAAGGTACTTTCAGCATCCTCTCAACATTTTTAAACTGTACAATTGCTTTCTCCTTGGTAGGCATAACTACCCTCGCAACACCATGTTGAATACAGACGGCTGCATGTTCTTGCAGTTTTTCCTGTCCACTTCGTCCGCTCTGGTCATCAAAATGTGTAAAGCAGCGCTTACAAGTATAAACCCGTCCATTATGGTTAGTTTTCTGACGTCGAACGAGCTTCTCAAAATACTTTATATACACGTAGTGATGTTTTCCGCTGCTGTCATTCAATAGTAGCAGGTCGCGATGTTCAGGTAGTTCAATGTCAGCAACCTTTATTGGATACACTTCATGCTTCTCATCCAGCCCGAAAACGTTAATGGATATCTTGTTAAGCTTCTCAAATTTAGGTATTTGAGAAAGTGGAGTAGGGTAAGAAACACAGCTGAAGTCATACTTATCTTGAAGTTGTTTGTATTTGCTGACGCGTTGAGGCTTGATGCTCACGAATTTGGCCAGTATAGAGTACATGAAACATTTCTCGTCGATAAAGTTCTGGATGTTTATACACGCTTCTTTAGCTCCGACAGATGGTGGTAATGGTATGTAGCTACTTCCTCGCAACGGATTGTACTTGTTGATACGAAGTCGAAGTCCTTCCACAGCAAGCAAAGCCCAGCTGCTACCCTTAAGCTGAGACTCCTCCATTTCAGTCACCAATTTCTTGAATTTCACTTCCATCGCTGACTCCAGATCAGTTTCTAGAAACACAGCTTGATTCCGTGTTTTAAATGTTTTGTCACAGGTTTCTCCAATACTGTTAACAAATCGACACTCAGCAAGCAGATTAATTTTAACACTCTTATGAATGCTAAGCTCTTTATGCACAGCATGGATTATACGTTGTTTTGCCTCTTGCAGATACATATTTAGGTCCTTAGCTGATTCGCATCGTATAAAATACGATTTCAATCGTCCTTCGAATGAAGTTTCGTATTCTTTCATATCGCAGTCCTCCATTGTTGACAGCAACTGATGTTTAGTTGGCTCCAATCTTCTTTTCTTCTGAGGGCTGCATATTTCACATATATCTTCGTGTCGCTGTCCCTTATAACCATCTTTGAAGGTTACATTACAATGTTTACATTTGAAGAGCTTCTTGCAGCTCATCTCGTGTCTTCTCTTGTCATAACCTCGGAGGAACTTCTTCCCACATTTTCCGCATGCATATCCAGTAGCGCTTGGAATAATATCCTTATACGCTGAGTTATTCATCTTTATTCTTGATGTAATAACGTATTAATCACTGATCAATGAAATGTAGACCTCTTCACCTTGACACCACTTTAGAAAGCTGATTATTCTTGGAGAGAACACGATGTTAACACCTCAAGTCTAATTAGCACAATGAAGTCCAATGCCCTAGATCACCATATTTATAGAGGGAGCACGAACCTTTTTAGATCAATCATAAACTCGCTCCATAACCACCTGTATATGATCGCTCAACGTGTACTAACCCCCAGCCATATAACCTCAAGTCTAGAGACAGGATGTTTATGACGTCACACCCAGAGACAGGATGTCTGGCAGCATCAAACACGTTTAAACTCGTCTCATAACTACCTGCTTATGCTGTCACACCAGCCAGAGAAGTATTCCCACACGCTCATTCAGACATATATTTCAAATTCAAGCCCACCACCACCATCACCGCCTATTGTACCAAGGTTAATTCAAGCTGTATTATCACAATACTTAAAAGTAAAAGCTTAAAAGGAAACGTAGAAGATTTTCCCCCTTATTTACTTAATTATTTCATGTTTTTATTCCCTTTTCAATTCTTCCTTTCCATCTTCTCACAGAAAGACCATTACATTTCACTACAATCATGAGAAAAGCAATTTTTCCAGAGTTACACAGATTCTAAGCTTCTAAATCGAACCCGGTAATACTTTTAATAAATGTATTTTAGCTCCCCAATGTCAGCATCTACCATTTAATCTTTACTCGAACCTGATATGATCCATAAGCTTGAAGATATATGAAATCACCCTTCGGGATTCGATCTAAGTACTTTAAAGTAATTTTTGTCACGATAACGATATTTAAGGACTAGATACTCTGTTTACGTTTACCTCGACATGTCTATCTAAATTAAATTACGAGTTATTAAATGTTTGCAAGTAAATTTCATTGAATCGGTATTCGAACCCAGAACACCAGGAACAAAATAATTTATAATATTAGTCTGACATGTTAAACAAAGTTGTATGCAGTTACATCATCGATCTAGGTGATATATTCTAGTGTACAGAGGAAAATTAATGAAGTCATTAAAAGATGGGGAATCGAACCAAGCACAACTGATTGACAATTATATACAGCATTAATCACCCATCATAGAAGCTATCAATCATGCTTTGCTGCACTCCTCTACCTCACTTAGTTCCCGAGATAATAAAAATTTAAAAATTAAGGATCGAACCCAGGACGTCAGGTATCTAATTACACATTTACAAGATACTACCTAATAACATAAACGCAATAAAGTTTATTTGGCGTCTTTATCTTAATTGGTTTAGGAGTTATTAAATTTATAATTAAATTCCATCGAATCAGTATTCGAACCCAGAACACCAAGAACAAAATAATTTACAATATGAGTTTGGTATGCTTAAAGGTGCTGCATGTAGTTACAGCATCAATGTAACTGATATTTTCTAGAGCATAGAGTAAAATTAAGGAAGTCATTAAAAATCGGGATTCGAACTAGAGACAACTGATTGAAAATTATATACAGTATTAATTACCCATCATAGGAGCTAACAATCATGCTTTGGTTCACTCGTCTACCTCTCTTAGTTTCCGAGATAATAAAGTTTTTAAAATTAAGGATCGAACCCAGGACACCATGGAACCAAAATATGCATCCACAAGAAACTACCTAATGACATTAATGTAATAAAGTTTATTTGGCGTCTTTATCTTAATTAGTCTCTGAGTTATTAGAAGATGAATTTGCATTCACTCCTAGGATTCGAACCCAGGCATCCCGGTCAACTTGGAACAAGGTCCTAATGACGCGGCGCATTCCAAAGAATTGATTAGTTTTTATCCAATTGTTCTATCTCTTTTCATTCAGGAGATATAAGCGATTAAACAGTAGAAATAAAATGGGCGGAGCTTGCCGGCATAGATCAAAGAACTTTATCAGATGTCGGCATCTCTCTACTGCGCCAGAACATACATTTTATTTCTACTGTTGATGATAAAAGAATTATTGCTGAGGATGGGATAACGACATATGCGTATGGACATTACGCCATTACAAACAGTGCTTAAAAGAATGTAAGTTAAAGATAAAGATTTTCTCGTGAGTTTACAATCTTAAAAAAGAAGGTTATCTGTGTGCTGTATATGCAGATAGCTGACGCCTGATGAAGAAAGAAGAAGATGGAAGGGAAGGTGGTAACCCTGCCATTAGGAGCAATCCTAGTGCTAGTCTCAAGCCTAGATAAAAGGGGAGAGACATCTATAACGAACTAAAATAAAGGTATGTTGACGCAAAGCTTTTCAGTTTGTAAACCATATACAGTTTATCCCTCTCTGCATCGTACAATAACTGTTTAACATATAAAAATTTGTAAGATTTAGAAAAAAGTATATAAATTGTTGTAACGCTGGATGAGAAAAGTTTTATAATCGAATTACTCTCTATATTACCATGAGTACCTGTGATACTAGTTGAATTGCCTGTTAAAATGACTTAAATACCTGTGATACTACCCGAATCGTGTGAAATTACATTAAATAGCTCAGATACGAATTCCTGCTCTAAATTAGTACGAGCACCTGTGATACTATCAGAATTACCTATTAAAATGACTCAAATACCATTGATACAACCTGAATCAGCTGCATTTACCTTAAATAGCCGTGATACAAATCTCTGATAGAAATTATTACGAGCATCTGTGAAACTATGCTGATTATCCAAATACTTATCATATTACCTGAACTATCTGTAAAATACGAAACTAGGCTATAACCAACCCCTGGAACCTACCCTCCTGTAATGCTTGCTTAATTACTCTAAGCACTAAGTTACTTGAATTATCCTAAATACCTACGATACCCTCTGAATTACCTTGAAATATGAAACTATGCTATACCCAACCCTGGAATCTAGCCTCCTGTGATACTACCTGAATTAGCCTAAATACCTACGATACTAGCTGAATTAGCTGTGAAATCATGCATAGCTATGATGCAGTTAGCCTCTGGAATCTAGCCTCCTGTGATACTAGCTGAATTAGCTTAAATGCTCACGATACTAGCTGAATTGGCTATGAAAATGATTTAAATACCTACGATACTAGCTGAATTAGCTGTGAAATCATGCATAGCTATGATGCAGTTAGCCTCTGGAATCTAGCCTCCTGTGATACTAGCTGAATTAGCTTAAATGCTCACGATACTAGCTGAATTGGCTATGAAAATGATTTAAATACCTGTGATACTACCCGAATCATGTGAAATTACTTTAACTAGCTCTGATACGAATTCCTGCTCTAAATTAGTACGAGCACCTGTGATACTATCAGAATTACCTATTAAAATGACTCAAATACCATTGATACAACCTGAATCAGCTGCATTTACCTTAAATAGCTGTGATACAAATCTCTGATCGAAATTATCAATAATATCTGTGAAGCTCTGTCGATTACCTCAAATACTTACGATATTACCTGAACTATCTGTGAAATACGAAGCTAGGTTATAACCAACCCCTGGAACCTACCCTCCTGTAATGCTTGCTTAATTACTCTAAACACCTATGTTACTTGAATTATCCTAAATACCTACGATACCCTCTGAAATACGAAACTATGCTATACCCAACCCTGGAATCTAGCCTCCTGTGATACTTGCTTAATTACTCTAAACACCTATGTTACTTGAATTATCCTAAATACCTACGATACCCTCTGAATTACCTGTGAAATATGAAACTATGCTATACCCAACCCTGGGTCTAGCCTCCTGTGATACTAGCTGAATTAGCCTAAATACCTACGATACTAGCTGAATTACCTGTGAAATACGACACTAAGCTATACCCTACCCTAGAATCTATCCTCTTGTGATACTAGCTGAATTAGCCTAAATACCTACGATACTAGCTGAATTATCTGTGAAATTATGCAGAGCCATGATACAGTTAGCCTCTGGAATCTATCCTGTGATACTAGATGAATTAGCCTAAATACATACGATACTAGCTGAATTACCTGTGAAATCATACACTGCTATGATGCAGTCAACCTCTTGCAATACTAGCTGAATTACTTACCTGTTAGTGTGAGTGGGTTAGCTTTTCCCGTTGCAGGTCACCTTTTTCCCCTTATGGCTCACCGTTTTCCCTTTGGTGGTCACCTCTTTCCCTTTGTTGCTCACCTTTTTCCCTTTGCTGGTCACGTTTTTCCCTTTACTGGTCGACTTTTTCCCTTTGTGGGTCACCTTAATCCCTGAGCAGTCACCTTTTTCCCCTGAACAACTCACCTTTTCCCTGAATAGGTTACGTGATGGGCATGTCTAGAACATTGACATCACACAGTTTTCCACTAAGTTCACGTCTAAAGTCGCTTTCAAGTCTAGCACCTCCTATTCCCTATCTCTCCTGTATATAAGTCCATATTGCTACTCCTTTAGTATCTGTCTAGCCTAACACCTCTCCTCCTGTTCCTATACCTCTCATATAAAGCATGCTCTACTCCTCGACTTCTGCCTAGCCTAACTCCTCTCCTCGTTTCCCTGTACCTCTCATATAAACCATACTCTACTCCTCGACCTCTGTCTAGCCTAACACCTCTCCGCGTTTTCCTATACTTCTCATATAAACCATACTCTACTCCTCGACCTCTGTCTAGCCTAACACCTTTCCTCGTTTTCCTATATCTCTCATATAAACCATGCACTACGTTTCAAGCCCTGTCTAGTCTAACACCTCTCATCGTTATCCTATACCGCTCATATAAACCATACTTTACTCAGCCTCTGTCTAGCCTAGCATCTTTCCTTGTATTCCCTATCTCTTTCGTATAAAGCATATCCCTCCCTCCTTTAGCATCTGACTAGCCTAGCGTCAGTCCTCGTATTCCCTATCTCGTCCATATAAACGCATTTTCCTCCTTGAACCGTCGCATCTAGCCTCGTTTTCCCTATCCTTTCCCATATAAACGCAAAAAAGTGGCCTCGCTCTCTCTATATATACCTACTTATATTATTTTCCCGTCTTTAGCAGTTTCTATGTGAATAAACCAACTCCTTATATGAAGGCAAGTAGGTTGTTCACTAGATTTTTCTGAGAAATCTCTTCTTTAGGATGTATTATCCCCAGGAGATTGTCTCCTTTGAGCTAAAGTATACCACTTTAGGATAGACGAGAGGCAGTTTCACCCTCTTTATTGCAAAGCCTGTGTGTTTTTCTAATGATTCCCATTGTGAACACGTGTTTCCTAAGGCTACAGTGATCCCTTAGGCTGCCACATATTTTTTTGATCTGGATCTATTGAGCCTTACAACGTCTACAGTAAGTGATGAGTTCGGTTTCGTTATAAGTTTATTGTGTTTGTTTCCAGACACGGATATGCAATACTTAGGGTGGGTGTTTTTATCCACTCATTCATTGTTCATAAGAATACGAGGGTATCTGCTAGTTTATTGAATTTCAAGACCCTTATGTCCTGCCGCACATCAAATTGTTCCTTTGTTCATGCAAATGGCTTACACATTTGGTATATTAATAAAAATAGTTTGGGCCATTTTTGAGGAAATCAAAAATAAAATAAAAAATTCCATTCAGAGAGTAGTTTATTTGGACAGATTTTCTTGAAAAATCTTTGTTTTCCATCCTTGGAAGACGTTTATCTTAAGTACTAATTTCGGTATTTAGGCGCATTTTCGCTTTTTGAGTTATTCTATTCAAACACATACACATATTTGCTTAATTTCTCAACATAAGCTTACTACTGCAGGCTACATTTTTTTATGCTGCAGCGTTACCAGTTGGGGTGAAGTGCGGTATTTTACAGTAAATTGCTTAAATTCCTGAGGAAGCAAGCGTATAGGAGGTATATTTTGGAGGTTAAAGTATTTCGAGGGATTTGCTTGACCATTCAAATTATGATTAATAGTCCAAGCCACAGTTATTTATGCTGTAGTTTTACTCAGTTTACTTTAGATAAAACCTTTGTAGGTTGCAAATACACTACCGTTCGTGAAAACTACAACACCAAGAAGGAAACACATGCATTCAATGAATTTAGTACCAAAGGTTAGGTACATGACAAGTAACAAACAATAAAGTTTTCAAATCTATACATGGCCTTTGAACCCTAATATTCAGTATTTTGTGTGGCTTCCGTGCACTACAATTAGAGCTGCTATACGCCGTGGCATTGAATCAAAATGTTCTGAATAAGTTCTTCAGGGATTTCCCTTCACGCAGTTTGTATTCGAGCCCACAAATCCATGACACTGGTTACTGGAGGACCGTTACGCACCAGGTGCCGACCAACCAGATCCTAGAATGTTCCATGGGCCGACATGTCAGGTGAACGTGCAGGCCAGGGAAGCAATGGAACCCGTCGCTCTTCGAAGAAGGCTTGTACATTCCTCGCAATATGTGGCCGGGGCATTGTCCTGTTGAAATGTGGCCTGTGGAGATGCTTGAAGCAGGAGAAGTACCTCAGGCTCTACAACCGCCGGTTGCTGTTCAAAGTGCCCTCAATTCGTAGGAGGCGAGGTCGAATGTTGTAACCAATCGCGTCCAAAACCGTCACACCTGGTGTGTGTCCGTTATGCCGCTCAACAATGCAGCCCTCCAGGTTGCGCTCACTACGATACCGTCGGGCACGTATACGGACATCACTGTAGGACGCGTTGAAGACATTTCGTCCGAAAAGACATTTTGCCACTCAGTACCCCTGACGGTGTTCACGTGCCCATTGCAGTCGGAGGAGCTTGTGGTTTCTGGACAATGGAAGCCGACGTAATGGCATGCATGCAACCAGTCCAAACTGCAGCAGACGGCGACGAACCGTTTATGCAGACAAGTTCACACCTGTTGCAGTGCTTCAGTATCGGGCCAGCACTGTGAATGAAGTTGTACGGTCCGTTATGAGCATGCGGACAAGATGACGGTCATTCCGTGCTGTGGTCATGTTCCGTGGTCCGGTACCCGCTCGTCACTGCGTATGACTTTGATCTATCCACTGTTTCAAAACACGCATCACTGTCGTAGCAGCATGCCCTGTACGAGCCGAAATGTCACGGTATGACAAACCCGCTTCCCGAAGACCAATCATTCTGCCCCGTTCGAACTCACTCACATGCCGATATGGCTCCCTTTGACATCGACGAGGCATACTGGTACTCATTTTATTGTTTCCACCTTGTTTGACAGCTGTGCACTGACTACACTGGGCGCAACACTGACCTTGTCGGACCGACACGAAGCGGCTCTGCTCGGCCTACGTGTACCCCATCTCTCTACAAACCTAATCATTATCGCTTGCACACTTTCCTACACTTCCACCAAGTTTGGAGTTATTCGGGAAATTCTTTCTTGGTATTGCAATTTTCACAAACGGAGTGTATAAATTGCTTAATTTCTCAACTTAAGTTTGTGGCATCCACCCCCCCGGTCGTCGTGAGACACGTCGCCAGCTCAGGAACAGTCAAGAATGTTCTAGAAGGATGACGTCATATCTGATGTAGCGCTGGTGGAATGACAAAATGATCATCCAGTGCTATTATTGGCTGGCTTGTCCACGTGATCGCAAGGCTATCCTAGACGTGAGGAGGAACGGGAAGCTCTTGGGCAAGAGAAGTCAGTTATCTACGAGGGACAGAGCGAGCAGACCGCCAGAGTACTTAGCTCTGCTTTGGCTTTGGTGAAGTTTCGGCATAAGGTTACCGAGGGTAATGTTTCGGCCATTTCTAAATTGTACTAAACCATTTTAATAAGCAATTAAAATTTATCTTTTTACTCTTGGTCTCCAAAATTAAACTCGTGGGAGAAGCATTCTTTAGTCGTGTTTTGCATTTATATCGCATTTTACAATGGTAGGAAATAAAATACTTGTAACGTTTTAAAACAAATTAAATGGTGTACAGAATGGTGAATGAGAATACTCAATAAAATTGTAATTGAAGGGTATTAACCTTGAAATTGTTAAATGTTTAAAGACACTGCAAGTTTTACCGAAACTTTATAGAATTATTAAACATATAAGAGGTTCTCTATAACAAACCGTTATTATATTTGGTGTGAATAATTTAAATTCTAGCTCCCACCATAACACACACGTTGCACGTTATGTAACCAAACCAACTTAATGGATCAATTACGTAAGAAGTTTAGTACTGCAAGCCACGGTTCTTTTTCTGCAGTGCTACTCAAATTGTCTGTAGCAATTTAGGTAAAAACTTTACAGTATGATATTCTAAATGTAAATTCAATTGTATTTGTATAATTTCTTAGCATAAGTTTAGTAGTGCCAGGCATGCTTAGTGATACTTTGGTTGCATAAGTTAAAATACTTTATAGTTAAAGCTTGCTTAACTTGGTGAAGCAGCAAGGTATGTGTTAGTTTATATTTAGCGTGTTACTTAAGTTAAAACTAAGATGCTTAATAACATTTGTTTAACCTTTCTACACAACTTTAGCAGTGCAATACTCATTCACTTATGCCGCAGGGTTATTCAGGTTGACAAGCTTGGGTTCTTGAGTGTACGTTATGGCAGTGTTTTAAATTGGACTTTATTAACTATTGTGTTTGATTGTGTGTTACCCCTTGTTGGATTGATTGTTTTCAAAGTAAAACTTGTGCCAAGTCAGGATCTTGAGTACCTGGAAGTTCTCCGGAATCCGGTTTCCCGAGTTCGTGAGGACCTTGTGGGCGTGCACTTGAAGTGCACGTATCTAGTGGCTCAATATAAAGAACCAAAGTAATTTGTTTCACTCTATCTTACGTTTGCTTAGTATCTACCAAGGCTTAGCTGTTACATTGTGATCAACTGTGTATATTATTTGGAATAAAATATGATTGGCTTTTGGTTTTACATGCATTCATGTTGGAGCAATAACAGCTTATAAAGCCAAAGCCATCCTAATTATCTTCTATTAGGACCTCAGCATGTTGTGTTCTAAATTCAGAGTTTGTAAATCATTTGTTAATGGTTTAGTCATTTAGGAGTTGAAATTAGAAGCTGCCTTAGCTTATGTCCTGCGGAAAGAGCAGCACTTTTCAGTGGTGAAAGAAATATCAAAATCGATTGAGTGATTTGAGACTGCCTCCCCTCTCTCTCTCACTGACACACACACATACATAAAATTCATCTCATAATATTAGTATTGGTTTATGAATCGGAACACGAATTGGAACTCCAACATTTGGAATTGTTTCTTGAAGTAATATATCGACAGATGATGCCCCGCGGACGTATAGATTATGATATTCCTGTGGAAGAGAATAATTAGGCACATCATTTAGCATTTCACGGTGTCTACTCTTGTGCTGTGAAAAATAAAATTCCTGTCACTTAATGCAAATTTAACTCCACCTGACCTACTGGCCTTACGGCTATGCAACGCATGGGGGCACCTTGTGCCTGCGACCTATGGGTGACCTATTGCGGAAGGGATGAAGTGAACAAACCACAGGAAGCTACAGACCACAGGCAGATAGGCCACAGAGGCACGCGGAAGTCACTAACAGTTCCTGGAACGAAGACCCGTACACTACTGGGGCTGTCCAAGCAGACCTCTAGTATCCATGGGGAATACTCTTTCTTTGAAGCAAGCATCCGCGCCATCTGTCCGACACCACTTTAAGCCACGAAACCTGCACACCTGAACCAAAAGAAGGAATAGAATGAAAGGAAAAGGAAATCGTGGTAGATGAGCAGTTACCCCAAAATTCGCCTACCAACCACGAAAACCCCAAGATGGGCAGTCAACGGGAATCGTACCCAGGACCTCCCGAATGTGAACCTACACACGTTACCAACTCGCTCGGTACTGACCGTAAGGACTCGTAGCTGAGGCGACTTCCGTCGTAAAATGGGTTAAATAATACTGGATGACCCAAAATGCCGGGTGCTAAGGAAACTAGAACAGCTCTGAGGACTTGTGTTTTCCTAACGTGATAACATTTACTTTATGATTCGGTAATGCGAGCTGTCTGGATGACAACTCAATACTTGCGGGTTACGTGAGCAATTTCTCAGTTAAGAGTATGCTTGGAATGTCTTGTGCAGCTCATCTCGTGTGCTGTTCTACTCGTACGTCCCATACATACGTTATGAGAGACAAACATTCAGCTCACGTTGTGCTACACACACCTTGCCGATGTTTGTGGAGCTTCCCACTCAGACTAAGACACTGTAAGTCTTACCTGTGTTCTGACTTAATCTCAATCCAGCTGTCAATACGATGCTCGATACAGACAAAAGTATGGTAAATAACCTGTAGAGTCATTGATAATAACATTGTCACAGAAAAATCATAAGGAATAGATGAAGCTTTAATGAAGGAGAAATGTAGGTCTGTGCTTACATGGTAACAGGGGTGATGTATCACTTCATTCATAATTTAAATTCACACATTAGATTCCAACAATCTGTTCCACCTTCACTTTAACTCCGACGTTCAACATATCTCATTCCTTTTGATGTATACCTATTGTAAAACTAGCTTAGGGTATCCATCTTGGTTCATTCTATTTTCGTATTGCTTCCATTTCTGTTTATATGAATCAATTTTGTCTGTTATTATAGAAAATGTTTTAAGTTCGTCCGTAATTTCTATCTTCTAGTTTACGGCCATTAACTAATCCAAGATAGTTCATTCCTATCGCCACTGTTATATCCGTTTCTTGCTTCCTTGTCCAGACCTTAGAGCAGCAGTAAAACAGCTGGTGTTTTTTAAAACTTTTTAGACAGCATGGCTTAAAAGTAAGACTTTTAACATAGTGCACACGAGCTAAAAGCTTTAGATTATTGCACTAGTGCGATAAAGTTCTTATACCACTCCATTGTGACTAACTTTGGATTTGAAGTCTAATCACATGCCAATTACCCTTTGTACTTCTCATGTTTAATATTTCGATTTGGTTTGATTAGATTGTTCTTTTTATTGTGTATCTTTTTACATGATTTATTTCTCATGGCGGTTGCATTATCTGTTCACAACACAAATCGTCATACTTCAATTTATCGCAATTCATTGTGGAGTTAACCTATATCTTATGCTTTCTTTGATATATCACGTTATTCTTTTATCTAGTATAATCTCCATAAATCATAACGATTAAATGACGGCTGGTATGAATTCAGAAGAAACTGAAATGGAAGGGCCAGGTGAAATTACAGAAGCAGCAAAAACAATAACAGTAGAAGCACTTACTCCAAAAATCCAGAAAGCAGTATGATATATCATTTTAATCGCATCATTGCCTGATTAAGATAAAATCTGTTGAAAATCATTTCACTGAAAATGTGTGCTAGCGAATAAACGAAAAATCAAAACATCTGGCATCTCGCTGAACAAGAAATTTGATCTTGTTATTAACATCATTTCTCTTGTTTCAAGAATCTTGCTATACACTTGAGTTGATCTCGTGCTAAACGTCATTTCTCTTAGTTTCCGGAATCCATATAGTATTATTTTATTCATGTTTTCCAAATTCTAGCTCTGTCTAAAAGATAGTATTTGCCACACGTGTTACGAGGGTTTTATTTTGCTCGAAGGATTGCGAAATAAAAACCTACTTTTAACACTTGTATCATAATCTACTTATTTGCATTGTTTTATTGTCTTGCTTTCCATAGATATGCGAAAGCTTTCTGTTTTGTCCATCACATCTTATCTAGTAGGATGAAATATCGCAGTCCAGGTAGTTTAAACGCCTTTTTAAATTACTTTATTTCCTAAAACTATTGTTGATCGTATTTGTTATTTCCTCGAAATGCCATTTTTGGTATTTTTTGTTGATGTTTTAAAATCATACATTGAACAAATTTAGTTTAGAAGTATTTCTTTGAAAATCATATTCTTTAGTGGCCAGAATTGTATGGTCCTTAGGATATACTTATTTTTACTTTCTCTACTACGTATAGTAAGTAGGGGAAGTATTGCATTCCACCCAAAAATTCGATACCGAGATTTCACCGGAAATACATGTTTTGAGACCTCCTGAATCCAAAAAAAGCATTTTTGGAAACATGTCCGTGTGTGTGTCTGTGTGTGTGTCTGTGTGTGTCTGTGAACAGCATAACTCAAAAACTAACAGTCGGATAAACACCAAACTTGGTATTTACGTTCAGTATCTTCCAGAGATGCGACACGAAGATTTTCAAGAAAATCCCCCCACCCCAGACTACCCTTTACATGGAACATTTTTCGAAAATTTTAATTTTCTCAAAAATGGCTCTAACGATTTTGATGAAAATATCATATGTTTAAGATAATGTCATGAGAAATGAAATGTATATCTCGAAATTTCTGGGAATGTCTCCAAAAGTATTCTTCATTATGAACGACTTTTGCATAACTGGTAAACCATAAGAGATAGACAAAATTTTACTACACAAAAAATGTAAATCGCGTTAAAATACACAATTTATGTCATATACATTTTTTTAGTTGAGTTAACCATTTTCGAGATATTGCTTGTTATTTCCTTAAATTTTCCAATACTTATACTTTTTCTCAAATTCGTTATTCAATTTTTTATGTCCTGGATATGCAAACAGAATAGAATGCGCCACATAGCAACCAGCGCTTAAAAGATTTGACTATCGCTTAAAAGCTACCATATTCCCCTTGCATCTACAAGAAAATTACAAATAAGATTGACATCTCGATATCTCGATTAATATGAAGCATATGGAGAATAGGCGTTTGTAAAAATAGATTGTACAAGAGTAGAGAAAGTCATGTGAGTGTAACACATCAGATTTTTTTATGTAATGCACGTTATCTTTTTTCCTATATTTATTCCTTCGCTTCACTTTATAGGCATGCCATTTATATCTGCAGTACTGCTCTACTTTCTAAACAGTTAAGTTTCTGGCAAAGTATACTACTTTAGGATTACCTAATTGAAACAATTTTTTGTGAATTTTTATGTATAGTTTATCACAAATATCTCTACCCACTATCATTTATTGTCATAACTATTCTGAAATTACTGATAAAAAGCGGGTAGCTATATATTCGATTTGAATTCCCACACCTTTTGCACGAAATCAAGAGAAACAACTGAATGATACTTAAAAAATCTGATGTGCTACACTCACATGACTTTCTCTACTCTTGTACGAACTATTTTTACAAACGTTTATTCTCCATATGATTCATGTTAATCGAGATATCGAGATGTCAATCTTATTGCTAATTTTCTTGTAGATGCAAGGGGAACATGGTAGGTTATAAGCGATAGTCAAATCTTTTAAGCGCTGGTTGCTATGTGGCGCATTCTATTCTGTTTGCATATCCAGGACATAAAAAATTGAATAACGAATTTGAGAAAAAGTATAAGTATTGGAAAATTTAAGGAAATAACAAGCAATATCTCGAAAATAGTTCACTCAACTAAAAAAATGTATATGACATAAATTGTGTATTTTAACGCGATTTACATTTTTTGTGTAGTAAAATTTTGTCTATCTCTTATGGTTTACCAGTTATGCAAAAGTCGTTCACAATAAAGAATACTTTTGGAGACATTCCCAGGAAATTCAAGATATACATTTTATTTGTCATAAAAATATCTTAAACATATGATATTTTAATCAAAATCGTTAGAGCCATTTTCTAGAAAATTAACATTTTCGAAAAATCTTCCATGTAAAGGGTACTCTGGGGTGGGGGGATTTTCTTGAAAACCTTCGTGTCGCATTCTTGGAAGATACTGGACCCAAATACCAAGTTTGGTGTCTATCCGACTGTTCGTTTCTGAGTTATGCTGTTCACAGACACACACACAGACACACAGACAGACACACAGACACACACACGGACATGTTTCCAAAAATGCTTTTTTTGGATTCAGGGGGTCTCAAAATATGTATTTCCGGTGAAATCTCGATATCGAAATTTTGGGTGGAATACAATACTTCCCCTACTTACTATACGTAGTAGAGAAAGTAAAAATGAATAACGAATTTGAGAAAAGTAAGTATTGGAAAATTTAAGGAAATAACAAGTAATATCTCGAAAACGGTTCACTCAACAAAAGAAATGTATATGACATAAGTTGTGTATTTTAACGAGATCTACATTTTTTGTGTAGTAAAATTTTGTCTATCTCTTATGGTTTACCAGTTATGCAAAAGTCGTTCACAATGAAGAATTCTTTTGGAGACATTCCCAGAAAATTCGAGATATACGTTTCATTTCTCATGACATTATCTTAAACATATGATATTTTAATCAAAATCGTTAGAGCCATTTTTGAGAAAATTAAAATTTTCGAAAATTCTTCCATGTAAAGGGTAGTCTGGGGTGGGGGGATTTTCTTGAAAACCGTCGTGTCGCATCTCTGGAAGATACTGAACCTAAATACCAAGTTTGGTGCTTATCCGACTGTTAGTTTTTGAGTAATGCTGTTCACAGACACACACACACAGACACACACACACACACACACACACACAGACACACACACGGACATGTTTCCAAAAATGCTTTTTTTGGATTCAGGAGGTCTCAAAACATGTATTTCCGGTGAAATCTCGGTATCGAATTTTTGGGTGGAATGCAATACTTCCCCTACTTACTATACGTAGTAGAGAAAGTAAAAATCTGATATGGACACTCAAACGATTTCCTCTACCCACGATAAATACAAATTCATTTGTTATACACACTGCCGTTTGTGAAAATTGCAGCAACAGAAAGGAAACGCATGAATTCAATGAATTTAATACCACAGGTTAGGTACATGACAGGTAACAAATCATAAACTTTTCAAATCTATACATGACCTTTGAGCCCTAAAATTCGGTATTTGGTGTGACCTTCATGCGCTGCAATTAGAGCTGATATACGTGGTATTAAATCAAAAAGGTTCTGAGTAAGTTCCTGAGGGATTTCCCTCCACGCAGTTTGTATTCGAGTCCATAAATCCGTGACACCGGTTACTGGAGGACCATGACGAAGAAGGCTTGTACATTCCTCGCAATATGTGGCGGGATATTTTCCTGTTGAAGTGTGCCTGTAGAGATGCCTGAAGCAGGTAGAGTACCTCAAGCTCTACAGCCACCGTTATGTACCGGTTGCTGTTCAAAGTACCCTCAATTCGTAGGAGGCGAGATCAGTTGATGTAACCAATGGCGCCCCAAACCATCACCCCTGATGTTTGTCCGTTATGCCGCTCAACAATGCAGCCCTCCAGGTTGCGCTCACAACGGTACCGCCGGACACGTATGCGGCCATCACTGTAGGACATGTTGAAGCGGGACTCGTCCGAAAAGATTACATTTTACCACTCCGCACCCCAGTGACGGTGTTCATGTGTCCATTGCAGTCGGAGGAGCTTGTGGTTTCTGGGCAATGATGGCATGCATGTAACCAGTCCAACCTGCAACATACGGCGACGAACCGTTGATGCAGACAGGATCACACTTGTTGCAGTGCTCCAGCGTCGAGCCAAAACTGTGGATGAAGCTGTAAGATCCGTTATGGCCATGCAGACAAGATGACGATCATCCCGTGCTGTGGTCATGTTCCGTAGTCCAGTACCTGATCTTCGCTGCGTACGACCTTCATCTATCCATTGCTTCCACACACGCATCAGTGTCGTAGCAGCATGCCCCGTACGAGCCGAAATACCACGGTATGACAAACCCGCTTCCTGGAGACCGATCCTTCTGCACCGTTCGAATTCACTCACATACCGATTTGGCTCTCTTTGACGTCGACGGGGCATACTGGCTAATTTTATTGTTTTCACCTTGTTTGACAGCTCTGCACTGACTACACTGGGCGCAACACTGACCTTGTCGACACGAGAGGGCTCTGCTCGGCCTACGTGTACCCCATCTCTCTGCAAATCTAATCACTTATTGATTGCACACTCTTCTACACTTCCACCAAGTTGGGAGTTATTAGGGAAATTCTTTCTTGGTGTTGCAAGTTTCACAAACGGCAGTGTATTATGGTTTTCATATAATATGTGTTTCTCCTATCAGCGTTACATATCAAACCGAAGTGCGAAAGGCTGCAGTCTTGTTTCTTTATAGTCGGTGTAAGTTTTGCTTTTACCTGAGGTGGTCAATCACTATTTTATTGTCCGTGTAAGAAAAAAGTTCAATCATCCGTTTCAAAGAAATGGGATCAATGAATGTTAAATATTCTAATTTTGGTAGCTGCAAAGAGAACTTTGAAGAAGAATATAACTTAGGTTGTGATGACATATATGCTTCTATGTATTTCTGATGGAATGTTGAAGCTTTTGCTGGAGTATAGTACTTCCTCTGCTTACTATAGAGAAATGGCAAAGAAAGTAATAACTTAATGAAAAGCGATGGTAATGAGCTGAGAAAATTATATGATTTTAAACAATTTTTCCTCGAATTTAGTATTTTTTAGTTTGTAAAAGAATTAAAAATAAAAGCAGCTTCCACAGAGCATTAAAATCCTTCGCTCTCTCCCAAAAGTCACGCTAACAGTTTGAGACACATTTGTTTTTATGAAGCTGTATATTCACACAGCTCATGTCATCAGATTTTATTACACTAAGATGTTATAACAAATAAAACGTTTTGAAAGATATAAACTGTGAAAGCTTCATATTGTAGAATAGCAGTGCTATTTATATGCATATACTTCTCAGTTAAGGAGAAAAAGTGCATTGCAGGCAATGATGTTAATATGATAAGAGTGTCTCTTAAAACAGATCAGTACAGGACACTTGTGAAGGAGGTTTGTCCGCGTCGCTCTCTGACACTAAAGCCACTGCGGTGCGCTGGGAGGAGGGTACCTATAACACACTGCCTGCACTACCTTTCAAGTTATAAACTCCTGTTTTGTAAAAGAAATGAAAATTGCATTAAAATGATAATTCAAACTTTAAAAGCGAAGTGTTCGTTTTCCCTAGCCAGAAATGTGCCTGTCCCAAAATGATGGTACAGTTAACCTCCTTCTTGCCTGGATTCTGTTCCAATTAACCACTTCCGCTCTTCAGATATCCTTACAACTGTTCCCTTCCTTTCAAAATACACTTCAAAGAGACTGGCCGAACTTCCTTAAGCTATGAGGTATCATGACTTCTACTAAGTTGGCAACAGATAACTGTTGCTTTCAAGACAAATGAAATGTAATATAGCGAGTTAAGAACTAGAGGATTCCTTCTAACTCTTACCGAATTTTTTGGAAAAGTAATTTAAAGTGTATGCTGAAGTTAGAACCAATTATAGAACTCCACCCGCATAATACGCATAGATAATATGTATGAGAAATGTGTTCTCATTAAAAACCACCAGTGTAACAAAAATTGGTGTATTCACATGCCTTGCTATACGCACTGTCGTGTATTTTTATATCTATTCTAGAAACTATTCTCACAAAAGTTTATTATTCTCTCTATTTTATGTTAATCCAAATATACGTTTACTTCATTACACATTTCGCTGAGGCACAAGATGGTGGGTACAGGAGGCTGAAGCGATATCTATTGCCACTAGAAACAAATGATGGTGGTCTATCCCTTCCAAAATATACGATAAGATATAAAATTCAAACAAAGCAACAAATAGTTGGAACCGGTTAATGCCATAAAACATTTGATATCAATTCTCTGGTTTTAAAGATCTAAATTTTTTAGTAATAGCATTCGGCGATCTCTTATAAATTATCAAATATAAAAATATTAAAAAGTTCTGCATGAAACGGACTTCACGGATATATGCACAAAGAATTCGAGATAAATGTTCTATTAATCATGCAAATATATTAAATATATGGTACTTTAATAAAAATTGTCTCAGCAGTATTTTAAAAGTCAAAACTAAAGAAAAGTGTTTGATCTAAAGAGTAGTTTGGCATAGGGATTTTTTTTTGAAAATCTTCGTGTTACATACTTGGAAGATTTTGGACTAAAATACCAGGTTTGGTATTTATCCGGTTGTTTTCGTTACGCTGTTCTCTCTCCTCTCTCTCTCTCTCTCTCTCTCACACACACACACACACACACACACAGAGATCTTTCATCGCTTTCTAAAAAGGCAGTCATTGATTATAAAACAACATAATAATAAGTCACCAAAAATTTATCTTCAAATCACCACATGGTCTATTACGATTTCATAAAACAATAATTTCCTTTCCACCTCTTCTGGCGGACGTCTCAGAATTCCCATGGGGTTGGTAATGGAACATAGCTGTAAGGATTCTGTGGGATCTGATTCGTCTTGAATGACTCATTTAATAACTTGGTCAACCATTAATCTCAAAGTTGCATTCATCGTGTCTCAGAGCTCTTACAAGGAACGCAAAACTTAAAAACAATTGCAATTATACGCTTAAAGCTATCATTATTGATATGCATTTCGTATATTATTAAGTGCAGCATTTTATTTTACTTTATTAAATTACATTTTATAGCATATTACACTCTACTGTACACTATTTCATTCGTAGTTAAGTAGCCTTAACTAAGAAACATTAGAGACATACCTTGGGTCGTAAGTTCCTATCTATAAACCCCAGTGCCAGGAGAGAAATGCTTTTCGTCTTTAAAGTTTAGGTGAACGTAAAGAGACTGCCGTTATAATCTTTACACTCCAGCACTTCCGAAAATTTGTCCTCACTGTATTTCTTATAACATTTTAACATTAATAAAAATTAACAAATCTATAAATTTATATTGTCATTGGATAAAGTGTCTATAAAGCTGTTTCATGTTTAAGTTTCAGATCGTTTCACATGTAACACACTTCTAACCCACTTTTAACAGAACTAGTTGCAAAACTGAGTCAGTATACTTGATACTGCAGTTCTTTTGTGAAATTATGGGTTTAACGATAACATTTCCAAATATCAATCATATTACTCATTTGTGCATATAGTTTGTTAAAATTAGCAGGGAGAGGTGTAGGGGTATATACTTTCTGAAATATCATTTTTTAAATTTAATTACTGAATATCAAGATGTTGTTTAGAAAAACTAAACAAATACCTTCAAGTAATGCCCAAGTAATATGCGGCCCGACAACATTCTCCCTCTGTTATTTATTGTTAACTCCATGTCAATTTGAGAGTCATAATGTTGTGCTTCTTACTAGTGTAGCATACCCCATTGTGCTACAGCTATCTAAAGATGAATTGGTTTGGGGATTTAAATTTGGCTAGCGAGAGGTCTGAAGGAAGACAACAGAGAAATTAAACATCGTAGTTAGTTATAACTCCACATCTTTATATAAACATACTAAATCAGAAATTCTGCCTGGAGAAGACTAAATGAAACTAAACTAACACAACCCCTGAGCGACTCACATCGTTTCTTGTTAGGATACCACACTAAATTCAACCGAATCTCTTAAAAAAAGAGAAATGAAAAAGAAAACTAATGACAACGCCTTACCTGTAATTTCTTGCCAAAATATGTACCCAGTCCTCATACAAATTGCAGAATGGGCAGATTCTCCTGCCAGAATCGTCAGTCATTTTCTGTGCCCTCCGTAAAAACTTCAATAATTTGAAACCAATAAAGATACCTTATCCATCCATCCCATCCCATCAATATTTCAGCTAAATGTTTAACCCCCATAGTTATCACTGTAACTGTTACTATAATACAGTGCTTTTCTTTCATACTGTGGGCACCGCACGGCTGCTTGCATGCCACCGCCGCAGTTCGGACTCCCGCTGAGACAGTTATTATATCCCCTCAGTCGCCTCACGTATTCATAGTTACAGTTACAATGATCATAAGCACATACCGTATCATAAGAGACGTTGAAAATATTGACCTCTATCCACACATTTCTGGCATCTTCTCGGGGGATTTACATTCAGTATCGCAATTGAGTGAATTTCTCGCGTGGTTATTTTGTTTCTTTTTTACTTCTGAGTGTATTAGAGTTTGTTGCACACACCTTATTTTTCAAGTGATCATCACAGTCTGTTATATTTCTCTAATTGTATTTTGTGAAATGATAGAGTAACTGACTTACACTTAATATTCTTCCCCAACGAATCATGATTCCATTATATGGCTATGTTTCGTCACAGAATAAGAGATATTGGGGCAGAGAGATACCGTATTTTAAACACAAGATTCCCTTGCATAACAACGCGAAAACTGGTGTACAGTAAATACACACAGAATAACAGGGCCTGTATTTTTCGAACAAATGATAAGTGCAGAGAGATACAGGATTGTCTTACTAATACCGTTTTTACTTTCTTTACTACGTATATTAAGTAGGGAAAGTATTGTATTTCACCAAAAAATTCGATACCGAGATTTCACCGGAAATGCATGTTTTGAGACCCCCTGAATCCAAAAAATGCATTTTTGGAAACATGTCCGTGTGTGTCTGAGTGTCTGTGAACAGCATAACTCAGAAACGAACAGTCGGATAAACACCAAACTTGGTATTTAGGCTCAGTATCTTCCTGAGATGTGACACGAAGGTTCTCAAGAAAATCCCCCACCCCAGATTACCCTTTACATGCAACATTTTTCGTAAATTTTAATTTTCTCAAAAATGGCTCTAACGATTTTCATTAAAATATCATATGTTTAAGATATTTTCATGACAAATGAAATGTATATCTCGAATTTTCTGGGAATGTCTTCAAAAGCATTCTTCATTGTGAACGACTTTTGCATAACTGGTAAACTATAAGAGATAGACAAAATTTTACTACACAAAAAATGTAGATCGCGTTAAAATACACAATTTATGTCCTATATACATTTTTTTGTTGTTGAGTGAACCATTTTCGAGATATTGCTTGTTATTCCCATAAATTTTCCAATGCTTTTTCTCAAATGGGAATTCGTTATTCATTTTTTTCTGTCCTGGACATACAAAGAGAATGGAATACTCCACATAGCAACCAGATCTTAAAATATTTGACTATCGCTTAAAGCCTACCATATTCCCCGTGCACCTACAAGAAAATTAGCAATAAGTTTAACATCTCGATTAACATGAAGCATATGGAGAATAAGCTTTTGTAAAAATAGTTTGTACAAGAGTAGAGAAAATCATGTGAGTGTAACACATCAGATTTTTTTAAAACAGCTTTGCCGACATTGAATGTCATTCTGAATTTTTCCTATAAGACTGTACTACCGCGCATGTCACTGATCAGTCGTTAAATTTAATCAGGAAGTTTTTTAAAATACGGCTACTGGTAAAGGATTATGCCCCTAGCGATCTCCTGATTTAACTATATGTGATTTGTATCTAGCAGGAACATGAAAAATAGTGTATGCAATAAATCTCCCTTTTAGAAGAACTTAAAAAAACTCAATCAGGAAATTCGCTCAGTTTCGTATATTGAACTCTCGAGTGCAAATACAAATTTCCTGGGAAGATGCCAGAAATGTTTGGATAGAGAAGGCAACATTTCCAACATCTCTATGATAAGGTATGTGCTCATTGTAATTGTAACTATGAGAACGTGAAGTGGTTGAGGGGATATACCTCTTTCGGCGGCAGGCGGAGCTGAGGCAGCCGGCTCGCGAGCAGCCGAGCGGCGGCCGCAGTGTGAGAGAAAATCACTGTATTCTCATTATAGTATCACATAGGATGTTATAAAGTACATGTTATGCCATTTGTCCGACGAAAGTTCTGGGATGAACTAATTGATTTGTTTAATATCCATGGCAAACGGATTATGGGCATCAGCAGAGACGTTTATTCACCTTCGGGAGATGAAGATGTCTGAAAACTATTTTTGCCGCAGCCTAAAATATAGATACAACTTTGAAATACTTTCATAAAAAACGTTTTGACCCTGTAAGATAAAAAAATGTTACTCTTGTTAAAATCCAGAGTAATCCTAGCGGAATGACCTGACATTTTAACCCAACTTGCAGAGGCTGGAATCTCTATGACTTGTTTTTCCTTAGGGCTGCGGATGTCAGTAGAGGGATCAGGCATCTGAATTTATGCCCTCCAGAGAAAAAGGGGGAGGGAGTCTTGCTTCTGGCAGTGGCCAACCGTTTTAATAGGTTTTTACGACACGCATCTCCTTTTTGTTGCAGGGTTACATACACCCTAGAAGCGCTACATCGCTCCTCAACGGTTTAACAAGGCATTCCTCGCACGCTTATACCGTAAAATAGAACCTGCTTCCCGATATCAAAGAGAAAGTAGTGCGTATAAAAACTTGAGCGAACGGTTTATGTGGAACGAAAAATCACAGATCTCTTGAAAGTAATAAATAAAATTTTAAAAGCATGTAGAGCCAGACCTCTAAAACAAGAAAAAAGAAATAAAGCAATCGAAAGACTACCAAGGAAAGAGCAGAATGATGTGAAAACCAAGAGAAAGCTAAAAGTACTACACTAATCGCCGATTTCAGAAACAGTGTTTAGATACACTAATTTATATACTTTATCTACTACTAGATATACTTTACATATACTACTGTTTACTATACTTTGGAAGTTAAGAAGACTATATTTGACATTAATAACGTGAAAGTCATCAAGAAAGGTTTTTGAAGTAGTAATATTCGCCCTATGGAATATAAAAAGCGCTATAAAATTGAAATAGAATAAAAGGAACATACTATGGCAAACAATGGAAAACAAAGGAATACCAAAACATTTGATAACAATAATTAGAAATTTATATATGGATAGCTCAATAATGATGGATTCCGATCAAAAAATTCAAAAGAATACAGCAACAATAAATAAAGGTGTTAGACAAGGGTGTCCATTATCACCAACGTTATTTAATTTATATATAGATGCCATTGTCACAGAATGGCAGAATAGCTTAAATGCACATTTTAAGATAAATCATATTATTTTAGATGTAATGTTGTTTGCAGACGATCTAGTCTTAATAAATGGCTCAGAATTAAATATGCAAAAGCCTCTATATCAATTAAACAAAATAAGCCAAAATTACAAAATGAAAATATCACCACACAAAAGTTTCACCACATTAAGAGCAAACATAGTAATGCAAGAGACAATATTAGAACAAGTAAACGGTTTTAATTATTTAGGCTGTAACATATACTTAAAAATGATGATATAATAAATAAAATTAGTAAATTCAACCAAATATGCGGTACAATCAAACAAAATTTAAAAAATACCAAGAAAGAGACAAAAATAAAATTTTGTAAAGTGATGACTGTTCCAGTGTTAACGTATGGATCCGAATGTTGGACAATGACCACACAAATGGAAAGAAAGATAGAAGCAGCAGAGATGCGCTTTTTAAGACATGTAGCAGGGTGTACATTAAAAGACATATCGAGAAGTGAAGATATACGTAAAGAATTAAGTATTTTAAAATTACTAGAAAGAATTAAAGAAAATCAAAACAACTGGAACCAACATATGAAGAGGGTGGATGATAAGCGTTATACGAAGTCGGTTTTAAGATATTCACCAAAGGGCCAAAGAAACATAGGTAGACCGAAAAGAAGATGGACGGAACAGTTTAAATTATGAGACCGGAACAAGCCAAAGGGCTTAAACCATGAAAAATAATAATGATGATGATCATGTAAAGGGAAGTAGAGATTAGAGAATGAGAAAATAGAAAAATAAAAGCACGCAAAGAATTTTAGATAATAGAAGGGGAATTATTAAAAGAGAATAATTAACATTAAATTATATATTATTAAATCTTATATATGTGTGAAAGAAAACAAACATATTTAACTAGAAGCAGACCGGAAGGTTGTGTAGATACAATCAGCCTTCAGGTAGCGGAGAACAAAAGAATTGAGTGCGAGTTAAAACTTGGAAGTAGAGAAGCTTAGGCAATTCAGGGAAAAACCGAGTCACCCAAAATCAGTCAAGCGGGTAAAAGTAAAGTCGAGCATAATGCGTTAATTATAGGTGGAATATGTTCGTGCTTTTCTAAAATGTAGAGACCAGTAAAATGATTTAGAATCTTTCACATGAATCAATAAAAGCAATAAAAAATCAAGTTACTAGGAACGAAACTAGAGGAACTGGAAACTGGGCATGTATTAGAAAATTAGTCTGACGTAGGAGCTCTGTTTCTGACAGTTTCACATCGTCATTCGGTGTCTTATCTTGGTACCTAGACGACGTATGTGTGTAATTCGGAATGTGACAGGCAGCTTTCAAGTCGAGCTACAGAGCAAGGGAACAGTCTTTGTGTGGTAAAACATAAAGGGGCAGTTAAGAGGTGCATTAATAGTGTTTATTTTTCTCCGATCCACGCATGCTAAGAGGAGAGCATTCGTTTTCGAGAAACCCTCCTGAGGAGCCACATACACTACGCGATCAAAAGTATCCGGTCACCTGGCTGAAAATGACGTACAAGTTCGTGGCGCCCTCCATCGGTAATGCTGAAAGTCAATATGGTGTTGGCCCACCCTTAGCCTTGATGACAGCGTTCACTCTCGCAGGCATACTTTCAATCAGGTGCTGGAAGGTTTCTTGGGGAATGGCAGCCCATTCTTCATGGAGTGCGGTACTGAGGAGAGGTATCGATGTAGGTCGGTGAGGCCTGGCACGAATTCGGCGTTCCAAAACATCCCAAAGCTGTTCTATAGGATTCAAGTCAGGACTCTGTGCAGGCCAGTCCATTACAGGGATGTTATTGTCGTGTAACCACTCCGCCACAGCCCGTACAGTATGAACAGGTGCTCGATCGTGTTGAAAGATGCAATCGCCATCCCCGAAGTGCTCTTCAACTGTGGGAAGCAAGAAGGTGCTTAAAATATCAATGTAGGTCTGCGCTGTGGTGATCGTGCCACGCAAAACAAAACGAGTGCCAGCCCCCTCCAGGAAATACACGACCACACAATAACGCCAACACCTCCGAATTTCACTGTTGGCACTACACACGTTGTCAGATGACGTTCACCGGGCATTCGCCATACCCACACCCTGCATTTGGATCGCCACATTGTGTACCGTGATTCGTCACTGCACACAACGTTTTGACACTGTTCAATCGTGTAATGTTGACGCTCCTTACACCAAGCGAGGCGTCGTTTGGCATTTTCCTGCGTGATGTGTGGCTTATGAGCAGCCGCTCGACCATGGAATCCAAGGTTTCTCACCTCACGCCTAACTGTCATAGTACTTGGAGTGGATCCTGGTGCAGTTTGAAATTCCTGTGGTCTGGATAGATGTCTGCCCATTACTCTTTACGACCCTCTTCAAATGTCGGCGGTCTCTGTGTGTAAACAGATGAGGTCGGCCTGTACGCTTTTGTGCTGTACATGTCCCTTCACGTTTCCACTTCACTATCACATCAGAAACAGTGGACCTAGGGATGTTTAGGAATGTGCAAATCTCGCGTACAGACTTCTGCACAAGTGACACCCAATCACCTGACCACGTTCGAAGTTCGTGAGTTCCACGGAGCGTCCCATTCTGCTGTTTCACGATATCTAATGACTACTGAGGTCGCGGATAATGAGTACCAGGCAGTAGATGGCAGCACAATGCACCTAAGATGAAAAATGTATGTTTGTGGGGTGTCCGGATACTTTTGATCACATAGTGTACATTATTGAGACCAGCCGAGGAGATAACACCTTTTACCTTACAAACTCCCTCCATAAAACCAAAGACCAAATATCCCACATCATCTTAACCCCATATCTGTGTGTGCCCTTGTCCTGTCCAATTGATAGCAACAAATTACAGCTATGCAGTTTGCAGGAGCTAAATAAAGGAAATGAATGTTTCATATGCACGAGGATATAAACGGCGACAAGAATTGTCAGGCGTTACCAGTATAAACCATATCTATCTAGGATGATGCGTAAAATATATCACCGAATTGCTAAATAACAACAGAAAAATCTGATGTGGTACTCTCACACGATTTTCTCTATGCATTCCAATTTACAGGTATTTCCATATATTGTGGTATCGTATAACAAGTTGTTCTATTTATTTTACCTTAATCACGAAAAAAACGTTTGCCTTAAAATTACTTCATTTGAAGGACTTATTTTAGTACCTGTATAACTGCAACTTTCTTCGTTTTGAAATTCAAAAACTTGAATAATATCAGGTCTCATATATGGAGTGCTGCAACATGATTACACTACTGTGCCTCTGCTGACAGTGTAAAGAACCTGGAGGTACACAATTTAAATGTGCCTTCATTTGTATCTTAGCACGCAAAGGGCTAAAACTGTTTACATCACGCCAGTGACGACTAGCGTGAACTTTATATTAAAAAGAAGTGTTAGTAATTGTAATGTTGAATTCATTATTAAAATATGTTGAGTCGGCTTATTATTATTATTATTATTATTATTATTATTATTATTATTACACTGGTCTGCATTTTCAAACTTTTTGTCAGATGATTTCTTTAAAGTAGGTGTTCTTGAATCAAGCTTTTATGCTGATTCCAGAAATAACTTCCGTTTTTTCTATCACGTCAGGTGTTTACACAAAATAAGTAATGTTTTGACAATTTTACTAATGAGCGTAGAAAAGTATTCAAATACCATTTCACACAAGGTAAGTTTTTATTCAAGAAGCATTTTAAGCATACTCTAAAGAACTCCCCTAATTTATTTTATGACTACATTTTAACCAAACAAGAAGCCAAAGTGTTTCATTTAATTTTTTTCAAACTTTCTCTTCTTTGACTTCCTTGCTGATTCTTGAAGATGACTCCCTCCACAACATCCAACAGTAGTCGGCCATCATAGTTTCATTCCATCTCCCCTGGACCTCCTCTCTATTTCCTTAATATCTTGGTGAAAACGTTCCCCCTGCTCTTCACTACAATGTTCCAGAATTTCTGGAAAGTAGTTGATATGTGAATGCAGAAAATGCACCTTTACACTCATGTTACAACCCATCTTCTTGAAATTTTCCAACATTGTTTCGACAATGGCCTTGTAATTAGGATCTTTGTTATTGCCTAAGAAGTTTTCAGTAATTGATCGGAAGGCGGTCCATGCTTCTATTTCTCTCTCATTCATTGTCTTCTCAAAATCTTCATCCTTCATCAATTTCTTTATTTGAGGATCAACAAAAATTCCAGCCTTTAATTTGTCTTGTGTAATGAAGGGAAATTTCTTGGAAAGGTCTATCCTGTGGTAGATCCCTTACAAATTGCTTCATCAAGCACAATTTTATGTGTAGTGGTGGAAGCAATATCTTTATTATATTTTTGAAGTGAAATTGTGAAAAAACTGTACATGATAGAAAAAAACTAAAAGCAGTTCTGAAATCAGCATAAAAAGTGAGTCAGAATCACTTATTCATTTTTAGTCCTCCGATATCATGCAGACGAGTGTTATTATTCACCTTCGGCACCTTCAGCTTAGGATGAAAGGAGGTATCTTTTCGAAAGTACTTCTGCGGCCATCAAAACCGAGTCAACATATTTTAATAGTAATCTAGTCTTGATTATAGAAGAACTGAAGTATAAGACAAAGAAATGTTTAGTACTACGAAAAGAGTTACTGAACGTAAATTGCATATTTTAATGAGTTCTAAACGATTTGTATAGCAAATTTTGGATATCTCTTATGGATTCTGAGCTATATAAGTTATACGGGTCTCCAGATTTATTCGGCTTTGTTCGCCAGTTGGTTGTCTGCGCGGGGGAGGACTAGCGAAATATGAGTTGAAAGGGTGAGTGCCAACAGTTCCGAGATCACCTTAATGAAATGGGACTTATATCGTACCTTTACAGTATTTTCATTTGCAACTTCCTTTAGCTTGCATCTCGTAAACTCACAATCTCAGCATGTATGCTTAATAGCTAACTTAAATAATTGAACGATTTTTGTAGCTTAGTGTGTCTCGGGTTTAATAGCACAACTTTTCCATTAAAATTTTTTTTCATACTCTTTATAGTAAATGAAATTTTATTATATTTTGTCTCGAGACTTGATGAAATTCTGGGCAAGAATGGAGAAAATGATTCACATAGCGGTCAATATCGTAACGATAGACTCCCCTTTGGGAGTAGCACTCAACCATGTAAATTCTGTGATCGGTGGTCACTTCTATCTCGCGTGCAAAGAATGCACAAAATGTCCTAGTGAAAAGCAGTTCTGCACCACCGCAGTACATCAACGTTTACGAAATCGGAAATGCATGCGGTCCGACGTTCAATTCAGCACCTCCCCTTTGAGACAAAGGGCTCGCTGAACTAATAACTACGTTATTTATTTAAACCAACTGGCGATACAGGCCGAATAATTCTGAAGATCCGTTACACAATTCAATGAGAATAAAGAGTACTTCACATGCTATTCTCAGGCAATTCAAGATATACATTTTACTTGGCATTTTGTAAATAATTGACATTTTAATAAAACAGCACTCCACGCACAAAAACAAAACCTATCACAGCAATAACAAGAAAAACTAATGGAAATCTGTATTCCTCTTGAATTTTTAACGAAATGTATAAGAAAAGAAAAGCATTTGCATAAACGTTTATCTTGATTAAAAAAAAGGTTATAAGACAGGCTTTTGTAAGACTGGTTTGTAGTAAAGTGGGTAGAGAAAGTCATGTAATAGATCAGGCTTTTTAAAAGTAAATTTCTATCCTGGTAGATGATACTCGGAGATAAAATAAGTTTAATAAGTTAGTGACTGTTGTGATTCACTATATTTTCAGCTGTCAAATCTGGTTTTCCTACTCGCTTAAAGCTGGATAATTATTTATTTACATTTCTTTATGCTTCGCCGATGATTCCGAAATGTTAAACTAATTTAACTGCACCCGTACTTGTGGTGGACAATGCTTCGTATTCCTAAGCTGACTTTAAATATTGCCTTACGTTTAACGAACTTGCAAGCTCGTAGAGCTTCATTGAAGTTATGAACATTTGCATAGTGCTTCCTTGTGTCACAAAAGTGTGCAACATTTCAGCCTTGGAATACTTACAGTTTTTGAGATAAAGGAGTATGTGTTTGTAACACGTTCGAGATCATCGCAGTTGAAATTTAAGTTCGTGACTAACATTAATGCATTCCGGGAAAGTAGTCATCATTAGTTGCATCCTGTGCTACCCTCCTGATTTGCGTTCCTATTTATTTTGACCTGGGTTTCCTTAAATAAAGCTTGTGATGCCCTTTCGGCAGATAACACGAGTTAGATATTAAACGTTTTAGCAAAAGGAACATGGAACTCCAAAGTTTAAAGCGACGCACTGTCCATTTAAATGATTTTTAGAGGATTAAGTATTTTAAACGACCAATAAACAACATATATTCTGAATTAGAAAGAATTACAGAATGTTTTCCATTAAAAATAGAGCCAAATGTTATCATTTTACACTTCCCAGTCCCCTCAGAACTCTTACGATCATAACCTCAAAAACATGACATCTCAAAACGCAAACACAGTGGTGGTCCTCGTAGCTTGAATTATTTAAGTTCAATCTAAAATTGACCAAGCCTGATTGTCGAACTAGCTTTCTTCTATTGATATGACAAATAATCACATCCTTTTTTAGTTTAGGTAGAATTTAAAAATTACTATTGTACCATTTTCCCCTCCCCCATGGTCATGGCTTATGCAACCAGCACGTCACAATGCTGCACAGATGATGACGTCATTCATTGGCAGAGAAAGTAACATCTAAATTTTCGAACAACATATAGCCATGAGTGACGTAAGACATCACCTCACTATGTAAAGCATCATGGACAAGTCATCATTGGCTGGTTTGTTACACGCCACTGACGCCAGCGCCATCATGCCCGTCGCCGTTTCCAGCAACTCCTGGGCAGGCAGGCACCAGTAGTCGCTCTTCGGCCAGGGACCGAGCCGGGAACTACTAGACATCGTGACAGCGAGCCTTTCGGCATAGTTCACCAAGAGTCATCCTTTCACCTTTCCAAATTATCTTTAAACTTTGTTCGGTAAGCTTTTGAAATTAAACTTTTAACTCTTGGTGGTTTTCTAAAGTCTTGTACGGGAGAAGCATATATATTTTTGCAACTTTATTTATTTGTTGCTTTTCTATAAAATCTTTAAATTCAGATGGCATTTTTAAATGTAGAAAAGAGAATATCACCTTGTATTTGAGCATATTATTTTATAAAACAAAATGGTAAAGCAAGCTTACTAAAGCATTGTAAACGGATATATCACTTTAAAATAAATTGTTAATTTATGTGTTGATGAATGTTTGCAAATTTCCTAGCTCCTACGCAATAGTCCCTTTTCACGGTAACTTTCCCCTCTGAGAAAAACAAACCAGTTGTGCACTATTTAAGAAACGCTTTTCTAAACCGAATTAATAAGTAAATCCCTGTTGTAACTAAATTCTAAGCATTTCTGGATTTTCCCCTTGTGCCTTGCTAATTAAAACATACTTAACACGAAAATTGAAACATATGCAACAAAACTACATAATTAATGAATAATTACATTAGCTTTAAACCTTAACTTCATTCAAAACATAGCAAACATAATAATTAACTGGTTTTAGCTGTATTAGGCACAGTTAGCGAAAATAATTAGCAGAATAATTAGTACTACTTTAGGCTAAATAAACTAAAATTGTATTAGAACTACATTAAATGTCTGACATTGTGTATATTTGGAGTCAGTCTGTTCCTTTATGTAATGCAAGTTTTAGCTGCTGGCTACATTTGGTAGTACGTGCACAAAGCCACTCTGATGTTGTTATGAACATCAGGAATGTTTTAAACCCTCATGCTATATTTACAACTCCAAATACGGTTGTTTTTAAAACGTAAAGCGGTTTTTGTTCTCTTTTGGAACTCTAAGGCAAAACCTCGTGCTTTAATTACTTTTAATATTTAAGGTTCCAGAGCACTGAATACATTGGCGGATAACCTCATCAATTGCTTTGGCACTTTACTAATTCAAAATAGGTTTCAGAATTTCGCTGAGTTAAACATGAATGTTTTTTTACGTTAAAATACATAATACACATCTTATATATGTTTTTTATGTGGATGTTGCTCTATGCATTATGCAGAGCTCCTGAAGGCATTTATCAATATACGTCATATTACAACTGGGTGACAAAGGCTTGGGCAACCAATGCCCATATATTTGCCCCAGGGGTCACTTTGTGCCTGTATAGTAATATCGGTACATAATTGACTATAAATTTGACTTGGGTCAAGCAAGCAACTAAGGGACAGGTTTAGTTTTGAATGACGTAGCCTTAGAATATAATTTAAAATCATCTATATGGGCAATGAAAATGCTTAGTGTTAAAGAACATTATTTCAGACTAATTTGCTGTCAAAATATATTTAATGTATATTTAAAAAAATCCTGTGGAGAGGCTCATTAAATTGGCAGTGTAAAAAGGGAACAAACCTTTATATTTTCATGAAAATAATTACCTTCGATTCAGAATGTAATTTAATGGCTTATTTGCCTTTAAAAGCATTTAAGACCTTTAAGCAGAATGTGTGCGTGTTTAACGGTTGCTCTGAATATACGTTTTATAAGAAGTTTTCATATTTTGTGATTTTGGAGCTATTTTACTTTCTCTGTGACGTAGCTTGTAGGTAGAGGAAGTGTTGCATTCCAACTATAGAATGCAATCGAGATTTTACCGGAAATACACATTTTGAGGCTCCATGAATAAAAAAAAATAGAAAACGTGTCAGCGCATGTGTGTATCTATGAACAGCATAGATAACTCAAAAACGAAAAGTCGGATAAACATTAAAACTAGTATTTAGGTTCTTCCAAATATGTGGAAGTTTATCAATAAAATTCACCCACCCCAAATTAACATTTAATGTGAAACATTTTCGATACTTTTCATATTTTTAAAAATGCATCTAATGAATTTGATTAGAATACCACATGTTTAAGATAAGTGAATGAAAATGAAAATGTGTATATTAAATTTTCCGCGAAAAGCGTGTGAAGACCTCTTTATTCTGAGGGCATTTTGCATACTTTTGCCTCGTGGTAAACTATAAGCGATAGACGAAATGTTAGAGTATAAAACAATGGATTTATTGAAATAAAAAATTTATGCCAAATACATTTTTGTGACTTTAACCATTTTCGTTATGTATTTTTGTTATAATTTTGAATTTTGAAGTACTTCATAGTCTTTCCAAGTGCTGAGTCAATATTCTTTCATGTAGGTCTTGTACAGTTTATGTCAATTAATGTTTTGTGGCATTAACCGTTTCCAAGATATATTTTTGCTTTTAGTTTAGATTTCAAATACTTTATACTTCTTCGAAGTGCTATTCATTTTTTTACTTTCTACTCTACGTATTATAATTGGCGGAAGTATTGTATTCCACACAAAAATTCGATACGAAATTTCACCAGAAATACATGTTTTAAGGAGCCCTGAATCCAAATAAAGCATTTTCTAAAGATGTTCGTGTGTGTGTGTCTGTCTGTCTGTGAACAGCATAGCTCAAAATTGAAAAGTCGGATAAATATCAAACTTTTTATTTGAGTTTTGTAACTTTCAACATGCGACACGGGTATTTTCAGGAAATTCCCCCCACCCCAGATTACCTTTTACATAGAGCATTTTTCGAAAATTTTAATTTTCTCAAAAATGGCTCTAACGGTTTTCGAGAAAATGCATAACTTTCGCATAACTGGGAAACCGTAAGAGATACACAAAGTTTTACTATACAAGAAATGTAGATCTCGTTATAACACACAATTTATGTTATATTTTGTTGTCGAGTAAACCATTTCCAAGATATTCCATGTTGTTTGTTTGAATTTTCTAATACGTATACTTTTTTCAAACGGGAATTCGTTTTATTTGTTGTGTTCTGGACATGCAAAGAGAATGGAATGTTCTACATAGTAACCAGCGCTTAAAAGTTTTGACTATCGCTTAAAGCCTACCTACCATATTCCCCTTGTACCTACAAGAGAATTTGCAATAAAATAGTTTCTGCAGATGTTTTTATCGATTAACATGAAGCACATGGAGAATTAAGTTTGTAAAAATAGTTTGTACAAGAGCAGAGAAAGTCATGCGATTGCAATACATAAGATTTTTCTGGTTGTCATTCAAGGAACAATTTCAAAGCCATCACATTCGCTTTTAAAAAAATTAACTATCGCTCCAGCCTATTGCATCCTTCTTGTACCTTCAAGAAAATGTGTAATAAAAGTATTTATGCAAAGGTTTAGCACAAAGTGGATAGAAGAATCAGCTTTTGTGAGAATAGTTTGTAGTAGAGTGAGTATGGAAACTCAAGTGAATATAGCATGTAAGACATTTAACCTTCATCTCCTGGATTGTATTTAATTTCCAAACTTTTAAATCACTGTAATTTATTGCAGTAAAATAGAACTGAAATCTTTGCTATTCGATGGAATTCATTATACTTTGAGTGATGTCATCTATTGACAAAGGTATACTAATCGAAATCACTGGATTTGAAATTCTGCCAGCTATGAGGAGACACGAGTGGAATCTCGTTGGAATTCCCTTATAGTATGTAATAAACAGACATGAATTTTTTTTGTTACACATTTATCATTCTCAAAACCTTTAGTGAACCGACTCCGCCCTCTATTGCAGAGAGTCAAATTTTGAGCAGCAGAAATTAAGAGCAGACATGCACATGCATGAGTAAGCATTTACTCAGTATTAAAACTACGATTATAATTATTGCAGAGAATCCAGATTATAATTCCACTGGGATCAACTTACTTCACTGAACCTTTTATTCGAGGGTTTTCTTCAATTTAAGGAATTTTTGCACAAACTTGATGCTTTAGGTTTCGGAACTTAACTTTTGTGTTTATTTCATTAATTCATTTACTGTTTGACATGCTGTAAGTTTTAGCACGGAAAATATGGAAAGAAAGAGGGAAAGAAACAAAGAATGAAAGTAGAAATAAATACGACGACTGAAAAATTCAATGCCATAGCCGGGATTTGAACCACGGATCTCCCGATCTCCGTCCGGTTGCTCTAACCATGGACTCGATTTTTTCCCGGTAAACTACAAGGAAATCTCAATTGTATTGAGATGTCATACCCCAATGGCGACTTACATTCTTTGTAAGTACTTAAGTCCCGGGCTTTTAGTTTCAACCACTTGGACTCGAATTTTTCCCGGTAAACCACAGGGAAATCTCAAATGTATTGAGATGTCATACCCCAATGGCGACTTACATTCTTTGTAAGTACTTAATTCCCGGGCTTTTAGTTTCAACCACTAAAGAGCAACCAGACGGAGACCGGGAGATCCGTGGTTCAAATCCCGGCTATGGCATTGAATTTTTCAGTCGTCTGATTCCACCTTTCCAACCCTGTCCAACACACGGCTTGTGTGATAGAACAATTATTTCCAGAAATAAATACATTTGTTGCAGTCCAGAATTTTACGTGGATGAAGCTCAAGCTGTTTGCAATAACATCTCAGGTGATTTAACCAAGCTCCGCCAAATGAGACAGTGTTTATCGCTAGATGTGTGTGTGAATTTGTCTTTATTTATGCATAGCTGTAAAATGAAGATACATTTTGTTGTACTTGCTCTCCTCACGTTCTTTCACACGAAGTATAGATTCTTCGTTCTATATTGGTATATGATGTTCCCCTCCCTTCCTCTCTCTCTCCCTCCAGTTCTCTATTCGGCCATGCCTATGCGAATTCATAACTCACTGTTAACAATACATATGCGGAAGCGGCAGAATGTTCGTTAAATTATAGCGGAGCCAATCGTCCTTAAGAGTACCCTATACACGCGTGTGAAGGCGGGAAATATCAGAAAACATGCGGATCCTCTAAAGCCATTTTTGACTGATCGCAACAAAACGGAACATGCAATTTGATGCAGTAATTTGTATCATAAATTATTTAAATGTAAAGAATGATTATAGTATGAATATGCATTTTTGTGTGACATTGATTTGAGATGTTTGTTGATTGTAATTATTGTTGAGAAGTAAGTTTATACGGCCTTACTGAAACTGACAATAATAGCGTGCAATAATGCAGCGAGGGGGTGAGCTGTTTATCATTATTGGAGACGTGGAAGTTACGTAATGTTGGCACGTTTTTCTTTAGAATCTTCTGGAACATTTTCCCTAAAGCATATGTATTCATAATTTTCATTGGATATAAAAATAGACGCTAATGTTGGCGCGTTTTATTAGCCAATAGCAACTCAGTTATAATCTTTAGGCATATCGGGGTGTAGGAGTATAAAAAGGGCTAGGTTAGAGAATAGACCCCGTCAGTTCACCGAAAATATTTGCATGCTACACGTCGCCTTCAGTCCGTCAGTTCACCGAAAATATTTGTAAAGTACACGTCGGCTGTCGATTCACAAGTTACGCGTAGCAGAGTTATGAAAAATCTAAAGTGTTGTAAAGTTAATTATACAAAAAGTTGAAGTACGCGAATTAGGAATGATCAGTAATGAAGTTATTATAACAGTTTCAGTTTGGTGAGTGTCAAGATCAATGTGTAAATTTGATAGTGAATGTGTTCGACAATAAAAAGTGTAAAACAAATTCACTCATCAGTGTTATCTTTGGATAAAAGATTCCTTTCCGTTTACACAACCTGTATAAAGAGAAGTGCTCGACCAAAAAGATCATAGCTAGCCGGAGGACAGAGAACCAAAATTAAATAAAATAACAGTAGCATTCTTTAAAGCAAACATTAATACTGCCGCAAATTGCTAACACCAGATGGAGCTAACACACCTAACAAAGAATCACGTCACAAAATGGCTTCACCACGTGGAGTAAAATACACATACACAAACATTATAAGTAATACCGCCGCAAATTGGCTCCCAAACGTGGGGCTCAACAAATAAATATAACATATGAAGTATACCACCACAAATTTGGCTACCCAAATGTGGGGCTAATAAATAAATAAACACAAAAGTTACCACCGCAAATTTTTGCCTTATCATTACTGAATGCTATCACAGTTGATCATCGTGAAAGCGAAAATCCGAATTGAATATGAGGATTGAGACTATTCATGTGGATGGACAATGGTTCTACCTGACATTTTAGCTACTGTCCAACGAACCAGACCCGCAGCGAACATGCAAAAGCAAATTGTTTATTCCAAAGATCATGTTTATAGATGTCGTAGCCGACCTTAATGGGATACTGGTTGCAGTCAGTGCTATGATGGTATATTAGACGTTTAGCTATTCGTCCGCTAGCAGCCTGCCAAGAGAAACAGCAGAAATCGTCCTGCTGGTACAATGGTTACAAAACCATTAACTATTGCCAAGTATGTTTACCGGGACAAGTTCATCAGCAAATTAATCTCAGCAATAACTGTAGAATAGCCTCATGGACCTCACACAGAGAGAATATTCAGGTGTCTATTCAGCAGTGCAGTGCTTGCTCGAATATGTTCCCCATGGCCTCCCCTGAATGGATGCTTCAACAGGCAGTGGAGCCGCTTTGGATCTCGTATGCCAGTACGGATATGAATCTTTTAGATTTGGGGTACAACCGGTCAAATCAGTTTCTCCAGATTCAGGTAGCTCCACAAACTATTAATGTGTTGATCGCCGCCGTTGAAACATCTTTCTCTGACAAGCTCTACAATGTCTTCCTTACTCTTCAGTCCTGTGCAACTGAAATAATTTAAGTCGATGGTGGGAACAGCCACACAATTTCTCATATGCAAAAGGCATACTTGGACTACTTCAATGTCCTACCGATTCCGCTGGAGTTTCCTAGGAACGTTTACGAGACTACAGCACACTGATGCAGCAGATCTGTCGGGTAAAGGCAAGCGACTGGAATAACAACGTTCCTTTCAACACTCTCTTTCGTCTTTATGTTTTGTTATTCCTGTCTACTCTGTAACTTAATGATGAATTTATACTGCTCCTTATTTTACATTTGTTTAGCTAATTGATTAGCGAATTTGTTCTGACCCTGAAATAATAAAGTTGTATTTATGTTTTTTCGCTAATTGATCAAGTTGTACGGTTCCTAAAGCAATAAAGCTGCACGACTCATTCCATAATTTCATTTTATTCCTATATAAACGCAATACCTAATTATGCGCAACAGATCAACGTTAAGGGATAGAGGGATTGTTGAGGAAGTAATTGTTAGGACCACTGAACAAAAAGAAAGCAATTTTAGAAAAAAGTGTGTGTGTTTGTGAACAGCATAACCTAAAAACCAAAAGTTGTTAAACATGAAACTGATATTTAAGGATTTGACACAAAGAGTTTAAAGAAAATCCTCCCACCCCAATTTCGAAAATTTTGATTTTCTAAAAACTGACTAACGATTTTGATTAAAATACAATATATACTTGAGATATTTCATGATAATGAAATATTAGTTGAATTTTCTGGGTATAGCCTCTGAAGCTCTCTTAATTATGAATAACTTTTGTATGATTAGTAAACTGTAAGGGATAGAGAAAATCTTATTACACGAAAAATGTATCGTTAAGGCACACAATTTATAATGACCAGCTCTTAAGTATACTGTATTCGCTTTTTCTCTTGTACCTACAAGGATATATGCAATAAAACTGTTATCCTGATTAATATTAAATAGAAGAATAAGGATTTGTAAGAATAGTTTGATGAGGAGTGAGTACAGAAAGTCATGCGAATGTAACACATCCGATTTGTTTTATTTTCTTTCGTTCGTTTTCATGTTCATGTAAAGAAAACAGAATTTCAAAGCCATCCCATAGCGAGCGGCTTACAAATGGTATGAATATCACTTTAGCTTACTGTATTGTTCTTATAGCTGCAATGAAATGTGTAAATCATTAATGAAGATTTATTTGTATTAGCAAGAAGTAGATAGAAGGATAAACTTTTGTATAGGAATAGTTTGTAGAAGAGAAGAAGGAAAGTCATGCGAGTGAAACGTATGTTTGTTTTCAAGTGATAAGTCGGTATTGGCTTTTCTGTGACCATGCAAAGAACATGGAATTACAAGACATCACACAGCGACTCGCTTTTTAAAAATCTGATTATCGCTTTAGCCTGTTATGCAAGGGCTGTCCCAGAAACACCCGACCTAACAAAGAAAAAACAAAAATTTTGGGAAAAAACATCTTTATTTCTTTACATAGTCTCCTTTCAGCTTGATACACTTTTCTCAGCGATGTTCAAAAGCTTCGATACCATGTTTATAGTGAGTACGTCGAGTTCTGCAAAATAGACATCAACTGCAAACTCCAGGTCTTCACTGATGGTAAATCTTTTAGCATCAAGCCATTTCTTCAACTTTGGAAACAGAAAATAATCAGAGGGGGCTAATTCTGGCGAACAGGGTGCATGAGGAAGCAATTCCAACTTTAACTCATTGTTTTGCCCATACGATAATGCATTGTCTTGATGAAACAGAACTTTCTTTTTCGACAAATGCGGCCTTTTTTGCTTGATTTTATCATTCAAACGCTGCAATAAGTTTGCATCATACTCGCCATTGATTGCTTTTCCTTTATGAAGATAATCCATGAAAATTATCTCAAGCGCATCCCAAAAATCTGACGCCTTGACCTTACCTACAGATGGAACTGTCTTCGCCTTCTTTGGAGCCGATTCTCCCCTTTCAATCCACTGTTTTGACTATTCCTTTGTCTCAGGTGTGAAGTGATGGACCCATGTTTTATCCATGGTTTTGAATCGACGCAAAAACTCGGCTTTATTGCAGCGAAACATCGCCAAACGCTCGACTGAAACATCCTCACGACGCTGCGTTTGTACCATTGTGAGTAAACGCGGCACCCATCTTGCGCACACAGCTTTCTCATGTCTAAATTTTCAGTTAGTGTGCGATGTACACCACTTTTTGAAATGCCTACGATATCTGCTAGCTCGCGCACTTTCAGTCAACGGTCATCCAATACCATTTTGTGGATTTTCCTCACAATTTCTGGTGGTCACGTCATTTGGTCGACCACTGCAATGTTCGTCTTGGCAGCTCGTACGGCCTCGCTTTAACTCTGCCACCAAACATTTTACTGTTGTAAACGAAGGAGCAGACTCCCCCAGAGTAGAATCTAGCTCAGCTTTAATATTAGTTGGACTAAGACCTTTCAAATGAAAGTATTGTATCACATAACGATGACCAGTTTCATCCATGTTTACAAATTTGCTAGGAGCGTTCACTATTGATGGCTGCCAACGTAGCATCATCAATATTCAGATTTAAGCTTTATAAAGGTGGTACTTTCTACCATAGTCATTTGTTTGAAACAACAACCGCTCTATATATATATATATATATATATATATATATATATATCTATATATATACGTCAGGTCGGGTACTTCTGGGACTAGTCTTCTTATACAAACCGAACTGTGTAAATGTGCAATGAATATTTATTTCAATGAACAAGAATTAGATAGAGGACTAAGTTTTTGTAAGGTTATTTTGTGAAAGAGTGAGGCAGAGAAAGTCATGTGAATAAAACATATTAGATGTTTTCTTGTTCATGCAAGGAGAACGGGATTTCAAAGCTATCACATAGTGACCAGCTTTCGCTTTAGCTTTCTGTACTATTCTTATATCTATAACAAAATGTGTAACGAAGGTTTATTTGTATTAACAGGAAGCAGACAGAACAATAAGCTTTTGTAAGAATAGAGTGTAAAAGAGTGAGTAGAGAAAGTCATATGAACCCAATACTTTTAGATTTTTTTATGTCTTCCTAGATTCTTATTTCTAATTTGTTCTGTTTTTAGCAATTTATTCCTTATAAATTACTTTAAAATGTTATGCTTGGAGGGAATATTTTGTTGAGTGAAATAATTTAATAATATATTAAAATTAAAATACAGCTGTTAATAATATTTTTTCATTTTCAGAAAAACTGATTGCTTGGAAATAAAATGGTAAGTGTATAATTAACAACATATTTTATAAAAATATTAACTTTAGAAATTAAAATACACAAGTAACAGTCTACATCTCTGTCTCAGCCCTATGTTTACAATCATATATTTATGACTTCTTTGTTATATTCCATTTATATTCCGCCTTTAACGTCTACGGTCATATCGGCGACTTTTTACCTTAACAATTGCTCATTAGGAATAATGTTCATTCTTTTACAGAGGTGTTGACCTTTGGCATGGCTTTTGGTTATTACATTAAATTCACATACACATTCCCGAGGTCACGGGTTCAAACCCGGCGGAGGGTGATGGATTTTTTTTTCCGGCGTAAAAATCCTTAGCATGGCTTCCTTCGGAAGGGAAGTAAAGCCGGTGGTTCCGTGTCGTAATTTTACAGCATGTAAAAGAACCTCAAGCCTGATAAAGAGCAAATAACTTGCTTAAACGTGCCATAGAAGGCACGTACAGGTCAGTAATGGACCTTGCGGTTTTTAAGATAGGTTTGGGTTATGTATATATGAATCAATATTGATGTAATTTGCTTTTATTTACTGCACTAAGCTTCCAATGTACTATATGCTATGGTTTTGCATTCAAACGTTTATCTTTTCATCTTCTTTCATTGACAGAAACAGTTATCTAAACCAAATTATATGGTATTCTTTAATCTACGGTCTTAGGTATAAAGCTGAACAATCCATTGCAAATTATGCTCATAAAGTTTGTACAGGGTGATTTATGAAGAACTGGCACATTTATTTCTTTAATTATTCTGTTCGAAATTCACTCAATGCCCCAATTTTAGCACCAAATTAAGTAGAATGTTCTGTAGTTTCGTTTGCGTGACAATAGATACGTAGATGTTCATATTTTATTCGTAATTATTAGTTTTATTGTCGGCAACTGTTTTTGAGATTGTGTTCTAGTCAACTGAAAATGGAGTGCACATTAAATGAACGGCTTTTCCTTGTAAAACGATACCGGATTACGAATTCAATTACAGCAACTCAAATGGCATAACAGAGAAAATTTGGTGTTTGGAATCCTCCCCAAAGAAACATAATACTGCGACTGGTAAAAAAAATTGGAAACAACTGGATCTCTGGTGAGTTAAAAAGACAAAACTCGCTCATCTAAGTTGTTGACGTAAGAGCACGACTGGATCAGTCACCCAGAAAATCATTAAGATGTTTGTCGCAGGAGAGGGTACAGCTACTCAATGTGTCAGAGAGCTGTGAAAAGCGTAGGTCTAAGCCATATAGGATTATGGTTGTCCATCAGTTACAGGGTCCAGTTGAGGATAGACGACTCAATTATTTTCGTTATTTTCAGACGTTCATTGTGCAAAATCCTGCCATATTATCCATCTCATGGTTCACAGATGAAGCATGGTTCCATTTATCCGACTATGTGAACTCAAATAACTAACGCTATTGGGCAGTGAAAAACCATGTTATTCATGAAGCACCTATGCACCAGGTTAAAATCGGAGTTTGGTGCGCAATATCCGCACAGAGAATAGTGAGGCCAAATTTTTTTAAAACAATGTGAACACTGCAGAGTACCGACGGATTTTCATGGAATTTGCTGAGCAACTAGACTATGTAGACCTGAGTCAAGGATATTTTCATCAGGACGGCACTACATGCCATACATCAAATGAATCCATGGTACTAATTGCAAGTTTCTTTGACGAACGGATAATTTCCAGAAACCTGTGGCCACCGAGATCTCCGGATTTGAATCGCTGGACTTCTTTTTATGGGGTTACTTAAAATACAGGGTTTATGCCACACGTCCCCAGACGTTGGACAATCTGAAGCACAACATTACACAGGAGATTCAAGCTATTGACAACAGAGTCCTCCAAAGAATGGCCAGTGACATGGAACGAAGTGTTGAGTTGTACCTTATGCAGAGGGATAACATTTTCAACATTTGCTATAGAGGTAAATAATCTCCCAAAATTTCTCTGTATTTCAAGTATAATAAGTTGTCGCTAGCATAACTCGTTTTGAAACAATTAAAGAAATAAATGTGGCAGTTCTTCTTATATCACCCTGTACTATTATAGCAGCTCATATTACATAATGCCCCTTATTGGGAAAGGATAGTTCTCCCTAGTAGCTACTTAAATATACTCTGGTTTATGGTATTACTTATAAATTTACATCCTAGGTACCTATGTTCCTTTATGTATGGTGTGATTGTATGATAGTGATGTATAGGTATGCATGGTTCCTTCATACCGATTCCTCATTCATTACTTAACACTCATTCTGCCTATAATGACTGACAGGGATCATTTTTATACCTGTGTTAAAACATAATTGATGCATTATTTTGGCATTCTTTAGCTATTGTGATTACGTTGAATGAGATAACCAAAAATGTTCTTAATTAATCTGTTTCATCTTTATGCTTTAAAGTAAAGTCAGAGCAAAAAAGATACAAATCACACAAATTTATGCATTTTTTCAACGAAATTGTTGCTCACAGAATACAGATTCAGATATTAATGTAATTGGTGTAATCAGTTCCATTTGTGGCAATAGTCTGGAACATTAAACCACCACAATGAAGATTCATTTCTTCTGGCCCTTTTGGTAACAAACTGCACATTATATTTTCTCCTTCACACTTACCACACACAGGCTTGTTGCATTGTGCAAACAAGTTTGCAGTTCGATTTCCTTTGCAAGAGATTCTGACCCTGCTTGTTTTCGCTTATTGCCTGCATTCCGGTCAACATCAATCTGAGGGACCTTCACGATTGTTGTCCAATCCTCTTTGGGAATGAATGGTGCACACAGTTTAAATATAAATTTTCTTCGGCTCAAGTTTTTCTGCCCAGTTACCTCTTTATACAGGACCCAAGTATTTACAGCTGATATATAAAGTACATTGAAAAACACGCGCATTGGCCAACGAAGAGATCTGGACTTGGTGGTGTAAAGGCGCAACCTTCGGTCCACCACGTTGACGCCAAACTTGGTCTGATTGTTGAACTGGACTGTCTCTGGAGTTTCCTTCAAGTTATCGCTGATCTGCACTGTTGTGTTTAATGTGCTCAACGACAAAGAATTGTTGTTCTTTTTTCCTTGGTACACAGTCAGGGTTGTATCATCTTCAACTTTTCTGAACAGAGAAGTCGAACAGAACTATTGATTTTCTATCTTTGCTATAGGTGGCATCTCTCTTATATTTTTTCTTACAAGTTTTGCCTACAAGTTTGAAACAACAACCACTATACTCAGGTCGAGTACTTCGGGGACTGTCCTCGTATGCCAGAGAAGGCTCTGGAAGAGAGGTATTTTGGAAGGGGGTAATTGCTAGTTATTTTTTCGCATCCCTGCAAGATACTGAACTTAAATACCAAGTTTGGTACTTAATCCACTTTTCGTTTTTGTGTTGTACTATTCAAATAGAATTTTAGGGTGAAATACAATACTTCCTCTTACGTACCATGGGCAGAGAAAGTAAAAAGCGACGGATCTTATGAGCTATTTGAGAGTTTCTCTTTAAGCTCCTACTGCTTCTCGCTTCTTATCACTAGCTCATCCTCTCCTTCTAAACCCTGCGCAACCAGTACATATCCCGATAGGGAGTATTTCCTTCTCTTGTTCTAGATTTTCAGGTTGGGGTTTTGCGAGTCATTGGGGTGCCAAATGTGGTCAATTGTACAGCCTATGTGCAGTTCCATAGACAGGATCATTCGTGGTAACTTTCTTGCTTGCAGAATCTCTTCTTTCTTCCATCTGTTAACAAATTTCCCTATGACAGAGTTACGCAAGGCTGGCTTTCTAATTGGAAGCTGATGTAAAATGTCTATGTTCATAAGAAATTGGAACATCCTGCACTCTCGCCAAATTGAACACTCGTCGTACAGGTCTTCACCGGGAGATACAACTTATACTGAGATTGCAAATTCTTGAATGTTATTTTAGATTCTCGACATCTCCTTTGTTCATTTCCCTGGTAGTTTTGTTCCTCGCGAAACTCCTTTTTATCACTTATAGTCAAAGGGTTTCTTACTAATCAATTTGTAAAAGTATAAAAGAACAAAGTATTAAATCTTTAGAGATTGTAGCTCTTTCACAAGTTTTATTCCACAAAAATGTCCTAACTCTTTTTTGTTTATTATTCAGAAGCTCTACACTTCGGATACCTCATTAATAAACATAATATTTCCCACTTTGTTTAGAACGACAAAGGAGAAATAGAGCCACGTTTTTAATGTTCGCTGAGAATCCGGCAATATAAAACAACTAATGCATACAAACCAACAAAGAGGCAACTTTTTTTCTCTCCGCCTGGAAATTGCCAGAGCTAACATGAAATGTTTGCACGAAAAACCACAGCATAGTCGATAGTTAATTAAACGCCGCAGCTTAATATTCCCTTTTAATCCTTCACTGACAGAAAAATATGAGAACGAATTAATTTGATCGAGCTCACCACAGCGGTTAAATATTCTCAGCAGGTGGTAATTACTCAATTGTTTGAGTTGATACGTTTGCAACATTTCTATTTGATGCTATCGCGTCATTGTCCATTGGTTCCCACATTTTACGCCTGGAAAACGAACCTAAAAACTCATTAAAATGTTTAATTGCAGAGTGCATTGTCTGGTGAATACCACTCCGTCCAATTAGCGACCTCTGTACTCATGTCGTCATATCTTTCCCGTTGCATTAGCCTGTCACTGTTTATCGTTTTCATTATATGTTGCTATTCGGATTATGCATACAAGATTTGCATGAAGATTCTAAATCAGAGGATTAGCTCAAATTATAATTATATTTCCCGTGTTCCTTTAGCACCACCATAAACAATCGTTCATTCCTGTTTAAACTCTAAATCAACTAACTTCAAAACCCCAAAACTAAAAAAAAAAAAAACATATTCGATTTATAAACGTTATTAACACTTTTAATAACACAATTAAAGATGAAATATGGGAGATTTTAAATAAAAAGGTAATAGCATTACATCAACTAATACAAACAATTAGAGTTAGGAAGAAACTAAAATAAAATTGTCACACAACTATTCTTAAATACAATGTCTCTGTAGCCCGGTGGTTAGCATGCTAATCTGCAAGTGCATAGGTCCCGGATTCGTTTCTCGGCCGGAGGATGGACATGTTTGTTTATCCAATATTATTCCCTACCTTCCCTAGAGTCTGGAAATACAAATGTGTATGTTTTGTTTTTTATTTATTTATGGACTCTCTTTGACTGCTATGGTTCTTAGCGTCCCATTCCACATTGGACGTGAAAGATCGGATATTTTACTCAGCGCCTCTTTATCAGGCTTGAGGTTCTTTTACGTGCCGTAAATCTACGACATGGGACCACCGGCTGTATTTCCCTTCCGAAGGAAGCCATGCTAAGGATTTATACGCCCGAAAAATGTCATTGCCCTCCGCCGGGTTTGGACCTTTATGCCTTACGGTATTCAAATTTGGGAAATGAAAAATTTGTGGGAAATTGTGGATAGTGTGTAGTTCATTCTGCAAAGAAATTCTCGGCTTACCAATTGCAGCTGTAAACGAAGTTGCTCAAATAGAAATGGGGAGAGTTATAGACAAGGTTTGATTATGGAGAGACTTTTAAAACAATGGCACAGGATTTTAAACCTAAATAATGACAGCCTAGTTAAGTAATGTTTAATATTTCAGGAACCATTTCTAGCAAAGTGCGGCTGAGTGGTCTGGAAATATTTTAGAGTATTGAATTACGATATATATGGAGGAAAAAAGAAACCAAATTTTTGGAAAAATACAATAAGATGTTTTGAAAACATAGAAATACAAACATTATTTAGTAATTTATCGGGAAGACCACTGAAATTTTGTCAGGTTGAAATGGGTATGGGAAAGGGAAAATTATATTGTCAAAACTAATAAGGAAAAAAGAGAGTATGAGCGAGAACGGGTGTGTCGAAGTTAAAAAGTGAAAGAGAAGGCTTTATTCAAGGGAAATGTCCATTATGTGGGGGGAAAGAAGACTCAGATGATACAGTATTTGATTGTAAGGAAACTGAAAACTGGAGAAATGATTTCATTAAGTTTAAAAGGGACAAAAGAGCAATGTTGAGGAAAATATTCATGAAGAGGGCCGGAGTGTGGGACAGTATTTATTTACAGCTAAAAAGAAGTGGAAACGGAGAGTGAAGAGACAAGAAGAAAATTAATAGGTATGTAACAGTATAACGTATGTGAAGTGATATCTACTAAATGAGTGGCCAGGGCCAAATTTTCAGTACGCAACCCTATATATTGTAAATTTCTTAGCACTAAATAAATAAATATGTTAAATACACTGTATTTAATTTCATTTTATATGTTTAAAACATCTAAATAATAAATTTCAAACTTTTGGAGATAGTTTACTTAACGAAGGTTGCATTCTTCTGGGATTTCAAAATTGTTTGAAATTAATTCAGAATAGAGCTAAATTTTCTCGTAAGGCCAGTAAAAAAAAACAAATGATCTACTGAATCCTACTCTCCACAACCACAGTAGGAAACATCTTTAATTTGTCTTCTGTGTAAGTGTTCAGGTATAGATATTTGTCCTGATCTGATTCTAAGACAATAGCTGTTACATTTCAAGGATATAACCAGGAATATTTGGCACAATTTTTTGAATATTGTAACATTAGTTTATCCGATTTTCTTACCATTATCGACTACTAATTTTTTCATGTCTTAAAATATATGTATATGGCAAACTAGTCAATGAATTCTCGTTTTTATCTGCCTAAATTTGCTAATGTATCTAACATTTCGTTGTCTTTAATGTTCCCATGTCCAGAAATCCAAAAAAAAAAAAAATGACAGATGTATTGTTTGTTTTTAGATATTACATTCTTTAAATTCAGTAAGTGACAGCTACAATTGGAATAGTATTAAACTGATTTTGGTGATTCTAAATGTGAAAGACAACCTGTTAAAATTACTAAATTCTTTAGAAAATTCTGAGTTGCATAAATAATAAGTTGCTTAATAGCAAACATTTTAGCATTAAATACAGGTCTACAAGACATTGGCTTAAATTCTTTTGAAATGAGATTTTAAATATAGAAGGTAGCACCTATCATTTTGAACCATCACTATATACCACTGTGGCCAAATTACACATCATGTTAACACGAAGTACATTTAATAATTTCTTGTTTATATCAGTATTACACATATTGTACTGGACAAGATCTACTTCATGTATGGGTGTCTCATAAGAATGTGAGAAATAAGGATAGATATAAAACGGATAGACGGTTTCTTTATATTCATTAACTAACTGAAAAGCCTTGTGGCGGAATTATTAAAGGGGTCTCTGCTTCGACAGAAGATGACGACTAATCTTTTAGTTGTAAGATTTCGTCATAAATTAATGTAGGTTCGTAGAAAATAATAACGTTAAGTAATGAGCGATGAGATCTGCAATATCCTCAAGACGTGATACGAGGAAGGTTTATCTTGTTTGATATATTATCAAAGATGAAATGAATTTAATTTCCAAATACAAATATAGGTCAACATAAAACATATCTACAGTCCCTCAATAAATATAAAATACAATTATGATAATGACATTAAGAGCATGCAAATAGCACAATACGTAAATTTAACATCAAATGAAATCAATTATGTATTTTCCATATGTTAACTTAAACAGGTAAGTTAAATGTGTTTTATGTTTGATTTTATTGATCCTTTCTGTTTCAAATACCTCTTATAGTGTTATTCAAATTTTAGTGAATATAATTTTAATAAAACTACAACCCCTGTGAATTTGTGTATTGCTTGTTTGAGTCTTACTTTATATGTATTAAATTGAAGAAATCGAGTATTTTTCCTAATAATGAAGTCAGCTGTTGTATGTAGAGATGAAATCCAATTATTGTGTAACAATGATGAAAGCAAGCGTTGCGTTAAAATGTTTATGCGTCATTGCCCGTTTCTTAATACATAAAACACTAGTCTGCATTTTCAAACTTTTTGTCACATGATTTCTTAAAAGTAGGTGTTCTTGAATCAAGTTTTTATGCTGATTCCAGAAATAACTTCAGTTTTTTTTCTATCACTTCAGGTTTTTGCACAAAATAAGAAGTAATGTTTTGACAAGTTTACTAATGAGCGTAGAAAAGTATTTAAATACCATTTCACACAAGGTAAGTTTTTATTCAAGAAATATTTTAAGAATACTCTCAAGAACTCTCCTAATTTAATTCACGACTACATTTTAACAAAACAAGAAGCCAAAGTGTTTCATTTAATTTTTTTCAAACTTTCTCTTCTTTGACTTCCTTGCAGATCTTTGAAGATGACTGTCCCTCCTCAACATCCAACAGTAGTCGGCCATCATAGTTTCATTCCATCTCCCCTGGACCTCCTCTCTATTTCCTTAATATCTTGGTGAAAACGTTCACCCTGCTCCTCACTATAATCTCCCAGATTTTCTGGAAAGTATAGTCGATACGTGAATGCAGAAAATGCACCTTTACACTCATATTACAACCCATCTTCTTGAAATCTTCCAACATTGTTTCGACAACGGCCTTGTAATTAGGATCTTTGTTATTGCCCAAGAAGTTTTCAGTAACTGATTGGAAGGCGGTCCATGCTTCTATTTCTCTCTCATTCATTGACTTCTCAAAATCTTCATCCTTCACCAATTTCTTTATTTGAGGACCAACAAAAATTCCAGTCTTTAATTTGTCTTGCGTAATGAAGGGAAATTTATCGGAAAGGTACTTGAAGCAGGGTCCATCCTGTGGTAGATCCCTTACAAATTGCTTCATCAAGCCCAATTTTATGTGTACTGGCGGAAGCAATATCTTTTGTCTCTCTACAAGCGGTTCGTGTAGGATGTTTTTAATTCCAGGCAACTAGCTTCTCCGCTGTGGCCATACTTTCACACTCCAATGTCTTTGCTTTGCCCTACTGTCCCATTCGCACAGAAAACAAGGCATTTTTGTGAACCCAGCGTTTTGTCTTAATAGTATTCCAATAACTTTGAAATCACCGCAGATACGCCATGTGTTCCTGGTATTGGATACTTGTTAAAAGTATCTTCATGTTTTCAACTGCCTCTTTCATTTGAACTGAATGTGCGACAGGAATGGACTCATACACGTTCCCATTATGCAGTAACACGCCTTTCAGGCTCCCCTTTGATGAATCTATAAAAACTCTCCACTGAGTAGGATCATCTTCAATGTCATAAAAGTGCATTAACTCGTTTATGTTATTGCAGTAAACCAAGGACTCGATCTGTGAGAAAAAAGAAACTAGCTCTTATTCTCTGTGTCTGTACCATGATTCTTATTTTTAAGACGGGAGCCTAGTAACTCTGCAGATTCCTTAGACAAATTTAAATCACGTACTAGATCATTTAGCTCACTCTGAGAGAACAGTTGTGAGTCGCGTAGTATTCAGGGCGGTAGACATCATCAGAATCGTCTTCGATGATTGCATGAGGTTCACTTTCAACACCACCTTCTTCCAAGTTCTCTAAAACAACTGGAGGAAGAGGAGCAGGCGGATCTTCTCCATGTGGAACTGGTTGATTGAATACTTGGATACACAATGTGTTTCTTATTTTTCGAATTGCTCCCCTGAACATTAACTAAATAGAAATAACAGTTTTTAAGGTGGTCTTTAGGCTCCCTCCACACCATAGGAATTGCAAATGGCATGCATGATTTCATTCCTTTATCCACAATCTTAACCCCTCAACACAATAGCGGCAAACTGTCTTTGGAGCCCAAGCCTTGTCTTGGTCACCAAGTTTCATTTTAAAATAAGCATGGTACACTTTTTTCACAAAGTCTATTATATCAGTTTTTTGCTGAAGCACTGTATAATTTCCACAAATGTAGCAGAAAACATTGGATTGTTCACACACTTGCGTGTAGACATAATGTATTTATAACTTCAATCACGATATAGCACTGGTAATGCAATCCTCTGATATTAACAAGAATGCCTAAATTACAAATAGCAACCAGCAGCTACAGGTGTAACAACCTAAAGACTTACAAGTCTGTATTGAGAAATTTCCCTCCAAGAAGTGATAAATTTCCCTTCAACAATACTCATCATCTACTGGCTCAACTCTATATTTTTGAAATTAAATTGTGAAAAAAACTAAAAGCAGTTCTGAAATCAGCATAAAAAGTGAGTCAGAATAAGTTATTAGTTTTCAGTCATTCGATATCATGCAGACTATTGTAATCATTGAAAAAAATTATGGCGGATACATTTGAATATATACATTACAATGTATTTACTTTATCCTAAGTATTTTTAATTAATACTGGTCTTTAATATTTCACTTTATTTAAATATCATTATCATCAACGCTTCATGCTAGCCTCTAGTTCCCGAGGTCGCAGGTTTAAACGCGGCGGAGTGTGATGGATTTTTTTCGGGCGTAAAAATCCTTAGTATGGCTTGCTTCGGAAGGGAAGTAAAGCCGGTGGTCCCGTGTCGTACGTGGATTAACGGCACGTAAAGGAACCTCAAGCCTGATAAAGAGGCCTCTGAGCAAAATTATCGGCTTTTCACGACCAACATAGAATGGGACGCTAAGGGCCACAGCAGTTAAAGAGCGTCCATAAATAAAACTCTATTTAATTTAATTTATCATCGACACTTCACGGTTTAGGAGATGTCTCCCGTTCCGGCCTCATACTTCCCTCCATCGTTTCAACGGCCTTTCTATATTTCTATAACCTGGTGGTTTGTACATATATGTGTGACATGGAATGCGGGTGTTATTTATTGTTTGTACATGATTTTTCCATTTTTCTCTGTTATTATTTTCTCATTTTGGAAAAATATGTCCTCATTTATAACTCGGTATAATCTTGTACACCCTTTTACTGTTTGGAGAGGTTTCATTTTTGAAGATTGAATTTTATTCCAATCTCTCTTTTCTATAGTCCATGTCTCCGAACCATACAGTAAAACAGGAACTTGCATTGTCAGTAAAATTTTAAATTTGTTTTCTTCGAGTTTTTCTTTTCAAAGTGTTTGCTATTATTTCGTAAATATATTGGAACCCACTCACTTTATTGTTTATTTATTTGTTATTTGTTTGATATGTTATATTTCCAGTTTGATCAATCCGGCTATTAGTTTGTGGCTTTTCAGTATGTAACATTTCACTCTGGCTGGGATACGAACGCTGTGCAGAACTAGTTCAGTGGTGCGGGTGGCACCTATCTGATATTTAAATATCAATTATATTATATAATAATTTCTATTATCCCAATTATGAGGTCAAAATTCTTATGCGAGAATACCAAACGTTTCCATTTTTCTAATTATTCACGCCACGTCGAAGTAATTTCATTTAACAATAACACATATTTTATTGTTGCATTTTTCAGTATATCTCATCGTAGAATTTTTCAGTGTACCTCATCCTAGCATTACTTTAATATACTTATTTTTAACGACGTCGTTACTATACTTAACTAACTGAAAAATTCGTATATCGTTTTTCACATAATTCACAGGTTCCTATTTCCTTTTCTCCTTTTAAGAAAAAATGAATTCATATTTCTTTCTACCCTCACGTGATGTTATTATGCTACCTATTTATGCGATAACAGTAATAATTTCCTTATTAACATGTAAAGCGAAATCGAAATGCATTTTTCAAGAATCGGCTTTCGAGTATTTTATTTATGTGCATCACCATGTTAATATATATTTACCTGGGATAATATTTATGCATATTATAGGTATCATTTGCATTATTTCATATTAATAGACTTACGTTACACATATTTTCCTTTGGATATATTTTTACTTTCTCTACTACGTATATTAAGTAGGAGAAATATTGTATTCCACCCAAAAACTCGATACCGAGATTTCACCGGAAATATATGTTTTGAGACCCCCTGAATACAAAAAAAGCATTTTTGGAAACATGTCCGTCTGTGTCTGTGTGTGTGTGTGTGTGTGTGTGTGTGTGTGTCTGTGAACAGCATAACTCAGAAACGAACAGTCGGATAAACACTAAATTTGGTATTTAGGTTCAGTATTTTCCAGAGATGCGACACGAAGGTTTTCAAGAAAATCCCCCCACCTCAGATTACCCTTTACATGCAACATTTTTCGAAAATTTTAATTTTCTCAAAAATGGCTGTAACAATTTTGATTAAAACATCATATGTTTAAGATATTTTCATGACAAATAAAATGTATATATTAAATTTTCTGGGAATGTCTCCAAAAGTATTCTTCATTGTGAACGACTTTTGCATAACTGATAAACCATAAGAAATAGACAAAATTTTACTACACAAAAAATATAGATCGCGTTAAAATACACAATTTACGTCATATACATTTTTTGTTGAGTGACAATTTTCGAGATATTGCTTGTTATTCCCTTAAACTTTTCAATACTTATTTTCTCAAATGGGAATTCGCTATTCATTTTTTTGTCTTGGATATGCAAAGAGTATTAATCTGTGGCAAAGAGAATGGTGCTGCACCTAGCAACCAGATATTGAGATATATGTCTATGCTTAAAGGCTACTGTATTTCTATTTTGCTCTTGCAAATACAAAACAAGGGGAACATAGTACGCCTTAAGGGATAGTCAAATATTTTTAGAACTGGTCGCTATGCGTAAAATGTAATTCTCTTTGCATGGCAAACGATCGTTTATGCAAACGTTTATCTCGATTAATATGAAATAGATGGAGAATAAGAGTTTGTAAAAATAGTTTGTACAAGAGTGGAGAAAGTCATGTGAGTGTAACATATCAGATATTTTTTTAAGTTGAAGGTCCCTTCCTTGTATTTGGTCACCATGGTTACATCTGAAAAATGGTCAAACATTTATGTTTAGTTGCTATGAAGTCTAACTTCATAATGCTCTACGTTATAGTTTTAGTTAAAATATATATATTTAACTTTTTTATGCCTCTTTAAAAGGTTTTAGTTTACTTTTGTGATATCCTCCGACTGTTTTACTACAAAAATTCTGTAACTTGAAAGCATGATCTCCAAATTTTATCAAATTTTATTATAATTAATAACGGTCCTGTATACAACACTTCCATTTTAGAATTTCACTGTTCAGAGGCTTTTTAAATACAATGTTTTCTGAGAAGGACTTCATCTGCCACTATAGGTAACCACTGATTTTTTAATTTCTTAACTTTTCTCGTCTTTTATTTGCTTTATCTTGTAAATTTTTTAATGCAAGCTGACATTTTTTTCCATTAAGTGCCTTTGTGTTGTCATGGTTGTAGGAAAATCAATAGTTAAACGTTTTGTAGTAATGTTTATAGAATTATTAACTATTTCTTCATTATATGCTTTTTGGTTTACCCAGGAAGTACGATCTCTGTGTTGCGGCTATTTGAGGATTCTATGCCACATATTTAACCTTGACCTCACTTTCCTGTGTCCTGCGTATGTAAGCGTCATTTGAATTCACCGTGTCTGTGTTTGTTCTGCATGTTTTTCTATCTGCATTTTTCTTTCCCATCTTGTTTTGATTCTTGTGCATTCCAATGTTTATTATTTTTGTTTATTTCTGGCATTGTGTATCTATATTTCTCTCGGTGGTGTTTTACTCTACTTTTACGATTAAGTATCTTGGTTTGTGTGCCTCTTTGCCCTCTCGATTTTTCTTGAGTTTCTCTTGGTATTACTATCACGTAAACTGTGTGTTGTGTTCCATGTAGTATTTTGTCTGCGCAATAAGTGTAACGTGTGTGCGAGTGGGTTTTCGTCTTTATGTAGCAAATGTGTTGCCTTTTATACATTTCTAACTTCTGACATTTGTATTTGTTTCACATTTTCTTTACTTGATACCTTTCCTTTTGCTATTCCTACTTATTTACATAGTAGTTCCTTTATCTTCCCCACTTGCTTCATTTCAGAATTATTTTGGCATGTTTTCATTACTGGTAACCCTACTCCTATATTATTTGTATATTCTACCATTTATTCTTTGTATTTAGGCACATCTTTCTCTAACATTCTATTATTTTATTTTACCTCAATTTCTAAGCTATTCGTTTTATTACTGACTGCTTTTATCTGATTTTCTAAGCTATTCTTTAATTCCCTCAGGTTATTATTTATGATTTTCCTATTAGCCTTGCATTCTGTTTTCTTCCCTTATCTATCACACGTTTTAAATCTACTATTTACATTTTCTTACTTTCTAAATCTTCCTTTATACCTCTTTCTATCTCTTGTCTTAATGCTATCAACTCAACTTTCCTACTTTATAAATCTTCCTTTATACCTCTTTCTATCTCTTGTCTTAATTCTATCAATTCAACTTTCCGACTTTATAAATCTTCCTTTACACCTCTTTCTATCTCTTGTCTTAATTCTATCAATTCAACTTTCCTACTTCATAAATCTACCTTTATACCTCTTTCTATCTCTTGTCTTAATTCTATCAATTCAACTTTCCTACTTTATAAATCTTCCTTTCTGTCTCTTTCTGTCTCTTGTCTTAATTCTATCAATTCAACTTTCCTACTTTATAAATCTTCCTTTATACCTCTTTCTATCTCTTGTCTTAGTTCTATCAACTCAATTTTCCTACTTTCTAAATCTCCCTTTATACCTCTTTCTATCTCTTGTCTTAATTCTATCAACTCAACTTTCCTACTTTCTGACTAAACTTTCCTATATTCTCAGATTCTTTCATGAATTTAAATAAGTCTTCTAATGTTAATACAATTCCTTTTCCTGGTCTGCGTCTTTTTGCTTTTCCCCTACTATCTCTACACTTCCTACTTCTTCCCTAGCTGATTCTGTTGTATGCTGAAGTTCATCTTAGATACTACGATACTACTCGTATTACTTTTTTATTTCTTACCATGAAACTTTAAGATATTTTTTCCCTACTATTCGTCGTCTTCTACACTTGCAATCATCTCCTTGTCGCCGATGTCCGCGGTCTTCTCCACGCCGTCGTCACCCCGTTGCTGTCGCCGCCGTCGTTTTCCTTTTCCCTGATCGATGTGCCCCGTCATTTCGTTGCCTTGTTGTTGCCAGTCATCCTTCCATCTTCTCACGTTGTCGAGATGATGTAATGCCTTCCTGTTCCTCTTCTTTATTGATGGTTATATTTAATTATTTTTTTTAAAAACTCTTTCTCTCAATTCACGTTTTCCATGTTGCAGAAGCCATATGTGGCGGAATTATTAAAGAAGTCTCTGCTTTGACGGACCATAATAAACCTTATAATTGTAAGATTTGGTCAGAAATTAATGTAGGTTCGTGTAAAATAATTAATAATGTTAAGCAATGAGCGATGAGATCTCCAATATCCTCAGGGCGTGATACGAGGAAGATTTATCCTCTTTGATATATTATCAAAACTGGAACGAATTCAAATTTCCATAAGCTAACTTTTTGTTATTTAGTTTCCTGTAATTTTACATGTCACATATGTCTTTACTATTTGAAACCTCTCTTAGCGTTTTACAATTTAATATTAAGACCAAGAACATTATTTGTAGTTGCATTGCAACATTCATTAATCTAAGCCTTCATAAATTTGTTTATTCCATTTGTACAATGTATACTTACCTTGCAAACATTTTTTAAATATAAATATTTAACCAAAGTTTGCCATGGTTGCTACCAAAATAAATAAATTCGGTTTCCAAATACAAACATAGGTCAACGTAAAACAAATCCACAATTCCTCAATAAATATAAAATAACAGTCATGATAATGACATAAAAAACATGCAAATTGCACAATACATGCATAAATGTAACATCGAATAAAACTAATTATGTATTTTCCATATATTATCTTAAGCAGGTAGGTTCAGTATTTTTTATGTTTGATTTTATTGATCCTTTTGAAGCTGGTCGCGTCCTCGATGCGTAACAATTCAGTCTCTTCTTTCTCCAGTGAGCGTTGAGCAGTGTCGACTCTGTAAAGTCTACAGGGGGTGGTAAAATTATATGTAGATTGTGATAATAAAAACATCGGCTCTGGTGAATATTGGCTTTATTTTACTGTTATGTTACACATTCAGGAACGCGGACCACCACTGGGCCAATTATCCGCGACTGACATAGAGATGATTTGTTAGTCGGCAGTATTAAGATGTATTGTAATGTTTTCCCTGCGTTCATAGCCGCGGCCTAACTTGAACGGTGCGAAGTTCAGCTAAGTCTGACGTTAGTTGTATTACGGCGCAGAGTTCAATTAAGAGTGCTTACATGTCACAGGGTTCCGCGAAGAGTGTAGTTACATGGCGCAGAGTTCAGCGAAGGGTATAGTTACATGACACAGGATTCAGCGAAGAGTGTAGTTACATGGCGCAGGGTCAGCGAAGAGTATAGTTACATGACACAGGATTCAGCGAAGAGTGTAGTTACATGGCGCAGGGTTCAGCGAAGAGTGTAGTTACATGTCACAGGGTTCCGTGAAGAGTGTAGTTGCATGGCGCAGGGTTCAGCGAAGAGTGTAGTTACATGGCGCAGAGTTCAGCGAAGGGTATAGTTACATAACACAGGATTCAGCGAAGAGTGTAGTTACATGGCGCAGGGTCAGCGAAGAGTGTAGTTACATGTCACAGGTTTCGCGAAGAGTGTAGTTACATGGCGCAGGGTTCAGCGAAGAGTGTAGTTACATGTCACAGGTTTCGCGAAGAGTGTAGTTACATGGCGCAGGGTTCAGCGAAGAGTGTAGTTACATGGCGCAGGGTTCAGCGAAGAGTGTAGCTACATGTCACAGGTTTCGCGATGTATAGTTACATGGCGCAGGGTTCTGCAATGAGTGTAGTTACTAGTATTTTGTGAATTTCGCCATGTCCGATATTATCCAACTCACAGGGCGCAGAGTTCGGTTAAGGGTGAAGTTATGTGAATTTCGCCATGTCCGATATTATCCAACTTACAGGGCGCAGAGTTCGGCTAAGAGTGAAGTTACTGGTATTTTGTGAATTTCGCCATGTCCGATATTATCCAACTTACAGGTCGCAGAGTTCGGCTAAGAGTGAAGTTATTTGTATTTTGTGAATTTCGCCATGTCTGATTTCATCCCTACTCCGCATATGTCACGTGATTATTTTGTTCGATTTTAAATCATGTGACGATCTCCTATTTTCGTATTCGTCCGTATACAAACTTTGTATACTTGACATTCCATTTACTGGCTAAAATTTCAGTTCTGTTCAGCTTACTCTTCCCACGGTACTATTTACAATTAGTTTAATTTATACTGTAGCACGTACGTACGTTTATGGCTTTAATCCTTTTCTCGGCACAAATATCATGTTTCTTCCGCTTTGAAAAGAAATAGCACTTTCCGAGACTTATTTTCCACAGACCCTTATTTAATGGCTCAGTGCACTTGTATACGTACCGACAGACCTTTCCTGTCCCAAGAAAAGGGAGGGCTGGTGACTCGAACCTTACTTCCTCAAACAATTGCGATATTTTGTATGAAGGTTTTTCCTCGAGTTATAATATGAATACAACATTTTATATATTTTTTTGATGTATATACAATAAAATCAAATACGGAGTCGAGTTAACATTTTACATCTTTATTTAATCTATATACAATCAAATCAAATACGGGACCTAGTTGAACCGTATCATTTTCTGCTTTTCTTAAGAGTAATTGCGTATTTTTCTCCTTTGTATTTCTTATAAGTAAATCAAGTTTCCGAAGTAAGAACAAAAATATCAGTAGCAAGCCTATTTTTGGAATCCTGAGGAATAATTGCAAATATATCTGTTTGTAAAATGGAAGGAAATATAAAATGTTAAAAGTATTCAAGATGCAATTACAAGGAACATTGTAATATGTATAATGTTAGATGTAATCATATGTGTGGTGTAAACAGTATATAACAAGTATTATCGTTTGGAAATCAGTTTATTTTTAAAAATGACACTCTTTTTACTGCTATAAATGTTATTATTGTTGCAATTATTGTTACTTGTTTTTCTCAGGGCTTAATTTTTCTGTTATAATTTATGGTATTTTTTGGAATATTCACTTATACCTTTTTTAAATCACTAAATTTATATGTTTATTTTGTGTCATTAGGCAAGATAATTTATTAATCAGACTAATAAATAAATAAACAAATAATGTTTAGTATTTGCAACCGTTGAGATAAAAATTATACATTCAACCATTCTCTTTTAAATCTAAAACAAGTTCTTTTAAATTTAAATTGTTATACCATGCAGAGTTTTCTTTCTCATATGATTTTAATATGTTTACAACATTTCTTAGTTTGTTTAGAAACAAAAATAAACTATGGAGTGTTGTACTTCATCCACCATGTACATAGTTGAATTTTTTTTCAAATAAACAAATAAAATGTCACCGCTGTAATTTAAATACGCTTAATTTTATAATTACACTTTAATAACAACTTCTTTCCTCTTATTACCTTTTCTATTTACTTAACTCTGGAGAATTCATGTCTAGCTGCAATAGTTGCAATATGCGAGTATTTATATCTGGGGAAAAGGAGCAAAATTAATCCGTGAGAGTTGCCAATAGGAGTTATACTGGAACCAAAATTTTGCTGCTGATTTCAGGTAAATAAAACTATATATTTAGCACATAATAATATGAAATAATATGTTGGTGGGAGAAAAAATATCCAAACTATTAAAACAAACAAAGCAGCAGCGAACATAATCTTCAAACATACAAGGTGTGTATGCATTTTGTTTCCAAACAAGTCCAAATTGAAAAACATTAAAGACATGTGACAAAGTTACCTAAAACGTGGGCGTAGCTGGCTCTCACTGACACTATCTAAACATGGTGCAGCATCTTGCCTTTTAAATCATTACTCTGAAATTAGTGCACATATTTAAATAATTGTTTATGCAAAATAACCTAAATATTTGCTGCATACAATTGCATATATTTTTAAAAATAAATTTGTTGAAAATATTAAGCTGTACCTACCCCCTTAATGAACTGCATTTTTTGTGTGTTAAATTTTTTTATATAACTTGTACGCTTTTCAGTTATAGGAAATTCAATAGGAGCGAAGAAAACTTCACAGACTACATAAAGAACATTAAATACATCCATTTTAAATTTTATGGTGCAGTTATCTTGGATGTACGAGTATAATATTTTAGCAAAACGCAGTAGACTAGAGGAAATTAAAACAAAAGTGACAAAATTTTCCATTTAAATATTGTTTGAAAGGGAGTAACTTCTTAAAAATATTTACCTTCATGCCTGATTTAAATATGAAGTTTGGTATTCATGGAATTTTCCATTTATGAGTATTGTCCTGTTTACATACAAACACACGCGCGCGCATTCTCTTCACCCCCTCTCTTGTTTAAATGCAACTTTTTCCTATTGTGCACGCTTACGCCGCTATTCATCTTAAGTCGATAACTAGGAGAAATATTTCGGTTACTATCTTATGATATGTATAGTATAATTACATCCATAAAGAAGAAGCGAGCTCGGAATTCCTAAGCCGCACGATAATGATGAAGGCATCTCTCAAGTAGTTCGCTAAGACGCTAAGATCCTGTCTATTACTGCATCCTGGATGTTCCGAGGGTTTATCCTTTAAATCCTCTTCTCACGCTCGGTGCACGGTTTTCCACATGACGTCTCCAAGTAATTCTGTGAAACTTCCCCTGTGTTGTGTTATTAGAACCATCGTCAAGTTCCTTGCACTCTCCTGTTTCAATTGTTAAAATAACTAAGTCGCCTCACGTGTAGCTACCAGCAGACACGTGGCATGTGTCCTGAATACCATGGTTTTCTTTTGCTTTCTATACCATCCAGTTAATAGATAGTTAATGGAAAACGTAATATTCCGCAGAAATTTGGAATACTTACAGACAGCAGCTACTACTTTGTTCATTGCTATTAGCTAGAGTCTAACTTCCTCTTATTTACCTGTTATTTTTCCGCATTTAAATCTAAACTTATAGTTTTCTGAGAAAATACTATACGGCTACAAACAAATACTTTTTTCGGATATATTATTGCGGCATTATCTATCACCTTTGTCTATACGTAACAGAGCAACGTGCTTGGATTGGCGCTCTAGAAAACAGAAGCAATCAATTGCATGCGTTTAAGGGGACTCACCGGTAACATTTCTCGAAAATTCTGCAAAACACAAACTTTGTGCATTAATAAAGTTTACTGCTTTTAAGAGAGATTGGCATACTAAGGTCAGTCATTAAAATCATTAAATGTGTCAAACAACGTAGGGGTGCAGTTTCGAAGTCTAAAGTCACCTCTAGCCCATAAAAGTAAGTTTGCTCATTCGTTTTTCAGTTTTCATTGTCACTAAAATCGCTTCTAGCTGTGAAAACTTTAGCCAATTACTTTGAAAATTTAACCAGGGAGGCTTAAGATGATGATAAATAAAAGGTTTTACTAGAAATGTTAAGGAAAGTGAAACTGACAGAGTACATGTCTTTAGAAGCAATGTTTATGAATTAAAAAGCATAAAAACCACAGGTTATAAATTTTAATTTTGTTTTCTAAAGTTATTATATTTTATTTGCAAATTGTATCACAATTAATTTGTAAAGAAAATTCTGCTTGGAACACAAAAATGAAATTTGATTACAAATTTTTGAAAATTGCAAAGCAGAGTTTGCTGTAGATAGTTAAAATAGCGTAAAATATTTTTTCTCAGAAATTATTCAAGAAACGTATCTAGAAAATTTGAAGTTTTTTGCATAGAATATATCACAGATATCATGTATAACAGTCGAACTAATTAATTAAGAAATATACAATTCACAGGTTGGTCTTCTAAATCCAATGCTGAAAATTAATAACTCTTAAAAAAGCGATTAAGATCTATTATTGTTCTTCAGGAACAGGCTGTGAGCAGGTCACATGCAGACTTTAAACTGCCCTACACATATCAAGTAAACCAGCAGCTAAATTGCATAAAACATTGTTACATTGTTTCAGAGGCCAGACACTAGTTTCCAATTATCGGTCTTTCTCATCCCTATTTCCATTAATAGGGTAGACGAAGTATTACATTCCCCCCAAATATTCGACACAGTATACAGCAGATTCACATATCAAGGTACCTGAAACAAAGGAAAAATGTAGTTTTAGGGGTGGAGAGAGATAAAGAGGAAGACAGAGGATTAAACCGATTATCATGAAACTGTTGATACTCTCTGTTCAGTGATGTTAAAACTGTTGTGATGGGGTGGCTTATCTCTCAAGTAAAGCTTTAGCTGGTGGGAGGGGTACACAGTATGCTGAACTGCTGCCGCGCTGGAGCGAGCAGTTGAAAAGAGCCAACAGTCTTTCACTATCGCGCGTCTTCATCTTTAAAATCACTTTCTTCAAGCTCCTAAAATATTTGGCCTCTTGTTCCCAAAGAAAAATACCCAATTTTGGTCCAGATTGTTCTCAAAGTAAGGTAATGTTTAGCTCTACATATCTATGTGAGATTTCTTTTTCCAGTATGAAATTTATAAAAAAAAATACAGAAACAGACTAACCGATGAACTCTTGGACAACTGTATTCGAATGGCAGTCACTACTACTCTCCCAACATTAAGAAATTAGTTGATAACATAAAACAGTGTCACCCTTCTCATTAAGGATAATAAGTTTGAAAAAAATTTGTTTTTACATTTGTAATTTATTACTAACTACACTTCAATTTCTTTCTTATGTACAAATTCCAATTCAATTTCTTTTTCTTATATACAGTTTAATTAAAATTCATTTCATATTTACTAGAAATCTAAGTTTATAGACAATAAACAATTGTAAGATTTTTTTAAAAGTTCTTATTTCTGTCCTAGTTTCTTTTGGTAGCGCAAAGTAGAATTTAAAAACGGCACGGTAGCTCAAAAGCTTCATAAGTTTGGCGGCCACTGATGTAATAGGTATCACACTTCTGACGAAGGGTTTATTACACTCTCAATAAAACAATACTTCGAGGTGTCTGTTTCTGCTGACGGTGGTAAAACCCATCTCGGTCCCATCTTCCAAAATGTAAACAACCTAACTCGGTCCCATTTTACAAAGTATAAACAGCCTGTAGGAAATTAACTCAATCTAATTCATTTTAGAAGATTTACGATAGTGATTGAAAAACGATATTGCAGTTTTATGTTTCACTAAAACCTATTTTAACGGGAAATCAGATGTTATATAAAAATCTGATGTGTTACACTCACATGACTTTCTCTACTCTTGTACAAACTATTTTTACAAACGCTTATTATCCATATGCTTCATGTTAATCGAGATAAACATTTGCAGAGTCTATCTTATGGCTAATTTTCTTGTAGATGTAAGGGGAATATATATTTACAAGGGCAATATAGAAAAACAGTAGCCTTTAAGCACATACATATCTCTTAATAACTGGTTGCTAGGTGCAGCACCATTCCCTTTCCCACAGATTAATACTCTTTGCATATCCAAGACAAAAAATGAATAACGAATTCCCATTTGAGAAAATTATGAAAAATTTAAGGGAATAACAAGTAATATCTCGAAAATAGTTCACTCAACAAAAAAAATGTATATGACATAAATTGTGTATTTTAACGCGATCTACATTTTTTGTGTAGTAAAATTTTGTCTATCCCTTATGGTTTACCAGTTATGCAAAAGTCGTTCACAATAAAGAATACTTTTGGAGACATTCCCAGGAAATTCAAGATATACATTTTATTTGTCATAAAATATCTTAAACATATGATATTTTAATCAAAATCGTTAGAGCCATTTTTGAGAAAATTAAAATTTTCGAAAAATCTTCCATGTAAAGGGTACTCTGGGGTGGGGGAATTTTCTTGAAAACCTTCGTGTCGCATCCTTGGAAGATACTGAACCCAAATACCAAGTTTGGTGTTTATCCGACTGTTCGTTTCTGAGTTATGCTGTTCACAGACACACACACACACACACACACACACACACACACACAGAGACAGACACACACACGGACATGTTTCCAAAAATGCTTTTTTTGGATTAAGGGGGTCTCAAAACATGTATTTCCGTTGAAATCTCGGTATCGAATTTTTGGGTGGAATACAATACTTCCCCTACTTACTATACGTAGTAGAGAAAGTAAAAATTGCTCTACTCAAATGTATATGATATTTTTGTAAAGTCCGCATACAAAATATTGGAGAATCGGTGTGTTATTTGAAAAATTATAATTCTAATTAAATGAAATATTTTTAAAAACGTCAAAATATGTAATCTGTAATTTTGTTCTTTTCTGAAGAGCTACCAGCAATGTCGCGGTCACAACCAAATACTTATGCTCAATGCCACTATCCATTGCCACACCACTTTACAATTCACTATGCTCAGAGTATTATTACGGTTTCGCACCGTATGCTACTGGACTGAGTTGTCTTGTTAACAGTCTCTTATGGACGGGAATGAGTTGGGTTATTGACATTTTACTTACGAAGATAACGGGATAGAGTTAGGATGCGTTTGTTGTCAGCGCTCTGACTTCCCAGAGAATTATTCAACATCCCCCATACAGTCTGGAAGTATGTGAGTGTGTTTAATTTTATATATATATATATAAAATGATAAAACCAGCGTAGAGGAAATATGTAGTTCATCGAGTAATCATTACTTCTTTCAATTCAAAGTCCGGTATGACCACAGAGGTGACCACAAATAAAACACTTGAAAAATATATTTAAAGACATTTTGTCTTTAAATTAAAATTATTATTTAAGAAAGTTTTAATATCTATTCTGTAAAAGTAGTGCATTTTACTTGTGACCCTTTCATATGAGCTATGTAGTTAAGACTAAAGTTCTAATAACTTCAAAAAGGTGATGGTTAACAGGAAGCGGATGAGGATCTCGGCTCTCAAGCGCATACTCTGGAAACCTCCAGAGGGAAAGGGTGAAGCGAAGTACACACAGGGCGACTAGATGCAGGGCTTTAGGCTCTGACATAGGGAGGGTCCCTAACGTTTCAAGATATCGCATCCTGACGCTGGTAGGACTACTTTCCCCCACAGGCCAAAGTGATGTCTCTTTGAAGACCCGACACACACCGAATGCCAAGGCAATCAGTTCCATAGAGCAAGTCCCACTGAAATACGCCTCTCCCGGCGTTCACTCGCCTGATCCTTCCACCCTGAAACAAGATAAGGAAATAGGAGATAGAAAAATTCATCTCAGCATTCGCCTACCATTCGGTACAAACCGCGAAACAAACCATAGTTAGAATGGGCGCCCCAAAGGGAATCTAACCTAGGACCTCCCAAATGTGAGCCTAAGATATTACCGTGGAGCCATCTGGCTCATTTAAAAAAGGACAAACTCTGAATTTCGCCAAGGGCAGTGGCTCGCAATAAATACTAGCTCTGCATATGAAGTTTTGAAGGAACGTAATCATTAGATCGCATTCTTGATGTTGGTATTATTGGATCATTTAAGTTGAGACTGCACAACATCTCCAAAACTAAGCGTTATAGAAAGAAATGTCTTTAATAAAAGTTGTTTGATATTATGGGGAAAAGTAAATGCCATTAGTTATGTTCTGCTTGGAGAACGTTATGATGGTCGTTTTAGTGTCAGTTTAATTTTTTTAAATAGGAACCTACAATTAGGGTGAATCATATACATCCTTTGGAAGGCTTATAAATAAAAAGAAACAAATTGTCAGAAATAAAATGCTTAAAGCTATAAAAAACCCGTTGATACTTTCACATGACTTTCTCTTACCCTATATCTTTATTAGTGGGTATACAAATCCTTCTTACTAAAGATTATTTCTTATCTGTTTAATTTTAATCCAAATAAACCTTTGCAGAAATAACTATATTACACATTTCGTTATAGATACAAAGGGAACAACGATAGTCAAATGTTTAAGAACTGCACGCTGCCTAAAAGTTCCATAGTGTTTCCATCCAATCGCAAGAAACAACCGAATGTTGAAAGGACTTAAATGACCAAGAAATGAACAGTTCGGACCATTAATAACGGTTATCTCGAAAATGGCTGATGCCAAATAAAAAGTTATTTGGAATACATTGTGTGTTTTAGGGAGATCTTCATTTTTTGTGAAGTACGTTTTCGACTATCGCTTAACGTTTACTAGTTATACAAGATTATACAAAATTCCTTCCGAATGAAGAGGACTTCAAAGTCTATCCCAGAACATTCAAGATACACATTTTATTTGTCATGTAACTATCTTTAGTATATGTTATTTTAATCAAAATCGTTAAAGCTATTTTTCAGAAAATAAAATATTACGAAAAATGTTCCATGTAAAGGGTAATTTGTGTTGAGAGGATTTTCTTGAAAATCTTTGTGTCTTATCTTCAGAAGGTACTGAACCTACACACCTACATACCTAGTTTTAGTTTTTAGGTATGCTGTTCACAGACAGACAGACACATGGACCTTTTTCTAAAATTGGTTTTTTTTTATTAAGAGGCCTCAAAAATATATTTCCGGTGAAATCTTTGTATCGAGACTTTGAATGGAATGCAATACCTTCTCTACATACTATGGATGTGGTAGAAAAAGTAATAATACAAAACAAAACCAAAGAACTGATAAATAGGGGAAATGCTTCAATGTGTTAATTTTGCGCTGCATTAAGTCCCACTCCCATGGGGAACGTAATTTAGATACCAATATGCCAATTTTTAAGAAAGATCTAAGGCATAAGTTTACAGTATACAGTACATATATAGAAAAAAAAAACGTTGAAAATCTGTGTGTTACATTCACATGCCTATCTTTACCCGATTTTAGTTTACTTTTATGCAACTATTTCACCCTATTCTTACGAAAGCTTATTTATCTATCTACTTCATTTTGTAAGGGAACGTTTACCCAATATAATAGAGTATTAAAAATAACAGGGATAACTAATATTGAGAAATAGCTTTTCTGTAAAATAACTTGTACCGCAAAATACAATTAACGAGAAAGCAAGCATGGGAACACTGTTATTAACAATCAGTGGTCTAGCAACAGGCGTCAGGGCCTGTACAGGAGTGAAAGTCTATCGGCACACACACGCTAATGTACACAGGGTTTAGACAAAGTTACAGAAAATAGAGAGAGAGAGAGAGATCCGAGGTTAGAGTGAGACAGAGATAGAGATCCATTGCTGGAAGCCAAGGGAGTTGGAAAAATAGAAAGAGAAATGAGCATTGTAAAGTGAGTCGGGGATAGTGGGTTTTACCAGAGAAATCAAACGGAAGCGTGACTCAAATTTGGAAGATTTTATTTTCATAGCACGCTAAGTAGATAACCAATGAGAATAGTTGTGCATATAAAAGCGCGAATTCTATCATCATAGTAGGATATATAAAAGAGGAAAGAGACCCCAAGTTCCTATTCTCTTATACACTCTCTACACACCATTCTTCGTGATTGACCGCTATTTAATATATGTGAAATCAGGCGGAAGATTCTGTGCATGTATGCGGATGAGAAATATCGTGACGCAGTTAGATATGTCCACATAATAATTCACAGACTTTTATATCACTTTACTTTTAAGCAGAGGAAATTTGCTAGCCGCTTCAATGGGCATTATATTTGAATAAATTAAGCTGTTTAAGGGAAAGTCAGTTTGTTATTTTCCTTCGCCTAATCAATTCTGAGAAATATCAAGTTAGCTACTAGAATAGGAATTTTTCTTCAGATCTACGAAAAACAGCCCGGCAGGGAATTCAAGGTAACTTCGGAGATCCGAGACAGCACTTATGTGAGATAACCATGGTACTCACGTGCGAGCCCTTCCATCCCCGCTGTAATTTCAATCGAGATAAATCTTCGCAGAAATACTTACATTACACATTTCGTTATAGGAACAAGTAGGACAAATTAAACAAAATCGATAGTTAGATTTTTAAAATCCGGACGCTATAAGCTGGCCTTGAAATGCCATACTATTTCTGTGATATGGCGAGACACAACCGAGTATCGACAACACAAAGATGACAAAGTATTGAAAAATTCAACCATTAATAATGGATATACCGGAATTCCCGATTCTCTTAAAAAGCTTTAAAATTAAATTGTGTCATTAAAGCAATACATTTGTGTGTTGTCTTATCTTAAAATTTAACAGTTAAACAAAGTTATACAGAATTCCTTCTGAATTAAGAAAGCTTCATAGGCTATTCCTAGAAAATTCAAATTATACTTTATAGTTCTCATGTAAACCATTAAATGCATATTGTATATTATTCAAAATCATTCGGGCCTTTATTGAAAAAAAAATAAAAGTCGAAAATGATTTCATATAAAGGGTAGTTTGGGGTGGGGATATTTTCTTGAAAATCTTCGTTTTAAATCTTTGTAAGATACGTTGTGGACTTTTAAATGTTTCGCTTTTGAGTTATGCTATTTATACACATACACACGAATGTGTTTTCTAAAAATAATTTTTCCTGGATTTAGGGGCTTAGAAACATATATTCCATTGAAATCTCTGCATCCGATTATTGGATGGGATGCTATTTTTCCTCTACCTACAGGTATGTGGTGGAGAAAGTAAAAATGTAACATTTGCCTTCAAAGTAGCCAATTACATACATTGGTATCAATTATTCATTCAGTTAAAAAAGTGTTTCATACTGGAACAATTCGAGATAAAGGAACATACTGCATGTTTCATCATGCCTTACCTCCTCTATTAAGACCAGAAAAATAAAGTTGTTTCCCATTTTAGCCCAGTATGCATGAACTGAGCTCCATTAACCTATTCTTGCTATAGTGGTAAAAGCTTTTACGAGCCATCATGTAAGTAATTGCTAATTGCAAAGCTACTCCATTATCGTCACTAATGCAAACTATTGTTTGTTTCACACAAACGTCTAAACCTTTCGAGACTGGATGGCAGTAAAACAAGGAACAGAGATAGATATTCATGTTTCTCCCAAAGTTGTTGTCACTGAGAATGAATAGCAGGCACTGTTTCTCGTTATAAAAACAGCATTAAGCAAAATTTCCATTTAGTATTCAGGAGCAGTTACAGATGTATCCAGTAATGAAGCAGAGCTTAACTCAATTTTGCTCAGTTACAGAACACGATGATGTTGCATGTACTATCACACAAAGCCCGATTCTGACGCAAACCATTTTGTTTCGAGCTGTCACAAGAACTGTTTACCATTAAATTGACGTCGTACGTATTGTCTGTCATACAAAGCTTTCCCTTTCCCCACCTGAATACCATGTCACTAGCGTGACGTCAGAGCTAAGCTGACAGAAGGGGCCCCCGCGACAACCAAAACTTAATAATGCTATGTGTTCTTTAATTGTTTTCGCCACCAGAAAAGGGCAGGTTGCCATAGTAACACAGCTTTCTCAAATAGTTTTACCTTTTTTACCATTTACCTGTGCTAGTTAGAAGAAGCAGTAGATATAGTGCATCTAAAAATTCCTTAACGAGATTTCACAAGAAATAAAATACTTGAATCCTTGGAATTAAAAAAAGATTTACAAAATGTCTGTGTGTGTTTGTTTTTTCAGAAATATCTTCGCATTCAAAACTATCCTTTACAAACATAATTTTTAATTTTCTTAAAAACATCTCTTACGAATTTGATTAAAATATCATATGTTTTATATATTGGCACGAATATATTGTATGCTTTTTAATTTTTCATGACTAGCTTGTAAACACCTCTTCATTCTTATTTAACTTTTTATGACTATCAAACCATCGGAATGGTTTACGAGCCATCATGAGAGATGATTTATACAGCTGGTAATTTAACAAACAAAATACTCTGAGCGTTAGCTCAATAGGAGGTAGCATTAAGAAAATCATATTTTGTAATCTCTTAACATTTAATGTATACCCATTATCTTTAACAATGAGTTCGTACGATAACCGCAATAAAATGTGTACTTCTATACCTTTCCCACCCAATATTTCATGATACAATACATTTATTAAGGAACGATTTACATTGACATAAGATTGTGTGCTTAGATTCTGACAAACAGAAACACCTGCTTTTGTTTACATCAGAGGGAACTCTGGTATAGAATGGGCAGTAGTTGTCATTACCTCCAGACTTCTCACTATCCAAGTTTAAATGCCTGAGCTATGTGTTTTTAGGTAGCGTATCACGAATGACTTAAGCTACATTTGTTTTGTTTTGTTTTTTGTTTACGTTAGCCGTTTTTGAAATAATACACTTTGTATATTTACATTTTGCGAAGTATAAGTAGATCATGAGACGGAAAGTATTCGAAATTCTGCGATTCCTGCAACATTTGTATATTGTTCCTGCTTGTTGTATGTAATTAAGCTCTTACTGCATAATATGAAATTATTTCTGGGCAGAAATGTATCGCCTAAAGCGTAACATAGCATTTTTGTTCAATGAAAAGTCTTTGCTCATAATGTGAAATATTCATATTTTGAGACAGATTCAGTTTAGAGAGTTCGGTTGCTTCGTATATACAATTTACGTAAGCGTGTATTCTGAGCAGAAAATATCAAATGTTCTGGGTATCTCGTGGCATTTTACTTTCTCAGATTATCTCAGGAAAAGTTTTATTAATTGATTGGAAACGTTACGGAGGGAAGTGGAGGAGAAGGCAGATGGGATGACACGAGTTACTTATTGAAATAGATTCATATGTCTGGTATCGTACATAAGAACCACTAACTCCATTACTTAAGCCATTTAGATATTTTTTGTGCTCTCTTCTGAGATTTAAAGCATTGGCTTTTAAGACGTTTCATTGCTCCTGTTCGAAAAGAAAGCATACCAGCAATTATTAGCTACAACACAAAATAAATACGCAATCTTAGGATCCACGTTGTGTATCTCAATCGAAAACAAAGGGTCATGTTGTAAACGGCAACAGCGGATAAACAAATGCGCGCGCGCCACATGAATTTCTCTCTCTACTGCCGTTTATTACTTTCTCTACTACATATAGTAAGTAGGGGAAGTATTGTATTCGACTCAAAAATTTGATACAGAGATTTCACCGGAAATACATGTTTTGAGACCCCCTGAATCCAAAAAACGCATTTTTGGAAACATGTCCGTGTGTGTCTGTCTGTGAACAGCATAACTCAGAAACGAACAGTCGGATAAACACCATTATGTTCAGTATCTTCCAGAGATGCGACACGGTTTTCAAGAAAATACCCCCAACCCAGATTACCCTTTACATGGAACATTTTTCGAAAATTTTAATTTTCTCAAAAATGGCTCTAACGATTTTGATTAAAATATCATATGTTTAAGATATTTTCATGACAAATGAAATGTATATCTCGAATTTTCCGGGAACGTCTCCAAAAGTCTTGGGAACGACTTTTGCATAACTGGTAAACCATAAGAGATAGACAAAAGTTTACTACACAAAAAATGTATATCGCGTTAAAATACATAATTTATGTTATATACATTTTTTTTTTGTTGAGTGAACATTTTAGAGATATTGCTTGTTATTCCCTTAAATTTTCCAATACTTATACTTTTTCTCAAGTGAAAATTCGTTATTCATTTTTTTGTCCTGGTAATGCAAAGAGAATGGAATACATAGCAACCAGCTCTTAAAATATTTGACTATAACTTAAAGCCTACCAATTCCCCTTGCATCTACAAGAAAATTAGCAATAAGATTAACATCTCGATTAACATGAGACATATGGAGAATAAGCGTTTGTAAAAATATTTGTACAAGAGTAGAGAAAGTCATATGAGTGTAACACATCAGAATTTTTTTATATATCTTCTGAAAACTATTATTATTAAGGCTTATTTTTGTGCAAACGTTTTGTTAATGGAGATAAAATTTGCAAATGGTATCATTACCCATGTCGTTGTAGGTAAAAGAGAAATAGAGGTGCCAGAAGCGTTAGTCGTAACTTTAAAAAAACGGTTGCTATTGGCTTTTAAATTACATACTCCTTGTACGAGCACGAAAACAAACGAATGACAACTTAGCGTTTCAAAAAGTATAAAGTGTTTGAAAATTTAAACTAATAACAACTAATATCTTGGAAATTGTTAATACCGCAACACAAGTATTCGACATAAATTGTGGATTTTAAAGAGACCTACATTTTTTGTGTGGTAGGCTTTTATCTATCCCTTAAGGTTTACCAACAACATAACATTTTACAAAATTCATTCAAAATGTGTACCATTTTCTCTTCTCATCGTCTAATGTAGAATGCAAGATCTGGCGTCTTTTGCAAGATAAATCTTGGAACATCTTCGAATTCACACTGAGAGGCGGGACTTGCCCCAATGGATTGTGCGCATTGTGCATATGTCGCTTGGTTCAGCCAACAGCATCAAGCGAGGCACGATGGCTAAGAGAAGTATCTCCCAAACCGGCCAAATTTTGGGACACACAACGATCCACAGCGGATGAGATAGGCAGCCTTACTTTGAGAAGCACATTTGGCGGGATGTAATGAGGGTAGAAGAAGTCACATAGCTTCAAGAGTATTATAAATTATACGAATATTCTTTTGGTGAGTAATATTTCAAAATTATTTTGGGTTCCGGTTTCACGTAATGCATTAAACGAGTAGAAGCGATACAAAAGAAAGTAGTACGAGTAGTTAACTTAATCAATGTGATATAAGTTCTTCAGTTACACAGAAAGCAATAATTGTTAAACTTGTTATGTTATTTAAAGTGTATTATGTTTAAAGAGATTTAAAACGAAAACTATAGAAAGTCAAATCAACTACAAAGTGAATCGTAAAATAAGGGTAAGACAGGAAAGGAAATACAATTTGTAAAAAATACTTAACTTGAATTTATAATAAATTACGTAACAACAGTTTGATGCTAGTATTTAACTTAATCTCCCTTTAATTTACACCTTTAGTAAGTATATAATTATGTGTATTATGTTCCACCCCTCATGGACAGGCATCATAATTGCTGAGGTTCAGCACTATTATTTAACTTGGCTTCCACAGTTATTAGTAGCTGCACTAAATTTAATGTATTAAGGTAAAAGAGCAGTTAAAATAAGAATAGTACAAATAATACCAGCGCAAACGAAGAGGTCTTAAAATGATATTCGTAGTACATTCAAGGCACATATCTTATCATAGAAATGTCTTAAACACCTATTATTTTAATAAAAATCGTTATACTCATTTTTGATTAAATAAACAATAACACAAAATTTTCATGTAAAGGGTAGTTTCGTCTAGATGGATATACTGAAAATCTTTTGAAGATGTTGAACGTAAATATCAAGTTTGGTATTCATCCGATCTTTCGTTTTTGTTTAATGCTGTTCACACACACAACCGCGCACGCACACACTGACACGCGTGTGCAAACATATACAGGGCGTACATCAACAAGCTACTTATTTATTCAGCGGACCTAAAAACTTGTATTTTTGATGAAATCATGAAATCGATTTATTTTAAAATGCAATACTTCCTTTACCTGCTATACGTGGGTGTTAGAGAAAGCAGTAAACGTGGTATTCATTAAGAGTTGTTCACCAATGATACTTAATTAGTTCTTATGTGACGCACAGCAGTGCTTCACCACACCTAAGCCAACAATAATGTTCACGGCATTATTCTGTTTAGTAGTTTAATATTTCAGAGTATTAATTTGCGTGGCTGTGGTCAAATAGGAATGAACAGTAGTGACTTTATACTCAAGTAGAGACTACTCAGAGGCATTTATCATCCACAGGGAATCCAGAAGGAATGCAAGAGAGGCTTGCCGGCTCTCTCAACAACGTTACCACAACAGGTGTCACCCAGCCCACATAAGTTTTCCATTATTGGAGAGGCGTTTTAGTGCAACAGGCAGCTTACGTTCCTAAACGAAAAGCATATGGACATCCGTGGATCTGCCATTTAAATTCTTGAAAAGTGTTGCCCCTCAAAATTCGACTTCAGGGTCCACGTCCCAAGGGGTGGGCAACGGTGAGTAGGGGATTGCCTGGTCGAGCGAAGTGTAGCAATCGCTACGGCAGCTAGGTAGGGAAATTAGAAACTCTGAAAATCGGCAGAAGAGGCAATGTTTGTCTTCCATGTTGGTGTTTGACAGGGGACAAGCAACCCACTCCAATAAAACAAAGTGTGCTACGTTTCCCGAGAGAATGATAGTCGGGTGCCTTGAGACAGGATTGTAGCATGTCTCCTACTCTATTTAAATTATACATCCAACGAATACTATATCAATGCAATCGGTCTTGTGGAGGCATAGGAATACAGGAATACCAGTCCATTATGACACAATACATTCATTATTAGGTTTGTTCCAACACACGATTCTGAACGGGTTCGGAACTAATCCCAACGCATGCTAATGCACATGCGCCAGTCCGGTACGCTCACAGAACTAATTCGGAATTTTGTGTGGTTGGAACACTACTTGAACCGTTCGCGTTCTGTCACGGCCTTCTTCGTTGCACGGTCAATCAGAAGACATCAAATATCTACGTTTACATTGTTGATGAATGAAATCAAACTCAGCGTTTCTTTCATACTGATTCCAGTCCTAATATTCGAGCAAAAATAAATCGCATTAGTTTATCCTCTTAAAGCCATTGATACTGAGTTATTGCAAATAACAATTGTAATTTATAGATATTATATTTAAACCAGAACCCGGAAAAAGTAATTTAACACAATTCCAATTTAACATTAGGTTTCCTGCTACAGAAGCTTCTAAACACAATGTTTAATTTAAAACTCCAATACTCTGAGACAATGACACCCCACATAAATTCTATTCCGAACGTAATGCAAATAATACAAAACTACATGGTACCAATGTATGCTTATGATCAGGGTTAGGATTTTTAGTTGCAAATTTCAGATGAAAAAAGGAAGGGAAAAGGTGTTCAAATGAGGTGAAAAAGGCACAATAAGCTGCTGGTTTATTTAAGGGGATGCACAACTGAAATTGCTATTTTCTAAACTATCCATTCAATTGGGCTGAAATTTTTATTTCTTTATATATAATTGTTTTGTGAATTATAGCCCAGTCTTAATAATTCTCGGAACTGCGCGGTTGAGGTTATTGTCGTCTCTGCCTGCCCAGGCTTCGTCTCCACGTAAACAGATGACGTCTCTCACAGCAACAAACTCACATTCACGAACAGCAGGCTACTGATTCTGGTGGGATAGAATCACTCATTGTCAATTGCATTATTGCGGGCTACTTTATAGCAGTAAAGTGAGAGAAAGAGGTTTTCGTCGAACACACAATTATTTTCCATTGTTGCGGGTGTGCTTTCAATTCCCGCGCGGCGTTTACTGAAAGAGGTAGACTTACTATTCGCACGTACACAGCAAGCTGAGGAGACGTTAATTGAAAGTTAAAGAATAAATTGAAATGAAACTTAAAAGAAAAAAGGGGATTATGGGCATGGTTGGGGGGAAATGGTATAAAGGTGCCAAAAAGGGGTAAAGGTCCCAAATTAACGGAATAATGTTTAAATGGAAATAATCCTCTTCTTCGGAAGTCGATGCATCATTAAAAAGATCACTGTCACCTTCTAAATCACTCATTCTTGTTATCTTTGAACGCTGTTTTGCTCCCTGGCTTTGTTAGACGTTTGTTCTTTTCCTCAAGTATGTCGCCATACTACTCAACAGCGAGCAACTGCTTACCAAACACCTTTGCTATTCCGTATTGAGAAATAAACACGAATGGAGGAATGAATTACATATTCAGATTTATTTTCTACTGAATACAAAGAGTATGTCGCTTTTTCAATACTCTCTGTCAGGTTTGTTCCAAGCGATTAGAATCGATTCTGAATTGACTGAGTATGCGCTGTAGACCATACAATTTGCGCATGTCTGGAATTTTCAGTTCCTACTCTTAATCCCGAACCGAATTCACTCGTTCCGAACTAGTTCCCAAATACGTTGGAACAGCAAACTGGAAATTCAGAATTGGTTCTGAACTGGTTCTCTGTCGTGTTGGAACGCCAATTAGCTACTGCGCACACTCAGATAATTCGGAATCGATTCTGAATCGTGTTGGAACAAACCTATTATCTGCAGACCATCAGGTGGTGATGGCTCAGAGATGTGCGATGAAGTATATGTTGAGAAAGCTTCTGGATACCTTTGAAACAGGATTGCGAGTAAACACGAAGAAGAAAAAACTGAATATCTTGTAGTAGGAAGAAGTGGACGAAACATCTACCTATCCCAAGGAACTATTATAGCTGTTAAAATTTCAAATGTTTAGGATCACTTGTTCATGAATCAGGGAGTTATGAAGTCAAAATAGATAGTAGGTTGGTGCAAGCATGAAGAGCTATAAGAGTGTTGAATGGAGTACTATGGAGAAGGACCATATTGAATCATACGAAGAAGAGGATTTTGAAAGCAGTTGTAGAAAGTATAGTGACCTATGTTGCTGAGGGGCAAATTTTGGTTGATAGTCAAAATTCTAAGAATTTGGCACTGGAAATGGACGGAATAAGACGCAGTGCCAGAGTATCCAGATTAGAAAGAAGGAGAAATGAAGAGATGACCCAGATGATGGACATGGGGGAGCCAGTGATAGAAAGAATTGAAAGGGAGTTCTTCAGTGGTATAAACATATTAGAAGAATGGAGGATAATAAGTAGCCTAAGACTTTTTCGGAATGGTCACCCCATGGTAGAAGGAAGTGGAGCAGGTCAAGAACAATCTGGAGAGGAGAGATCCATAGATTGATGAGTAATCAATGTCTGGAGAAGAATGACTGACTTGATCGGTAAGAATGGCGAATGGGAATAGAGGTGAAGCAGAATGAACATGTTGCGATGATAGTACGACAATTTGGTACAGGAATGTAGCTGCCGCGTTTTCTTGTTGTCTCCAACACCTGTTGGTGATTCTGCTGCCGACTGCTCCAGTAGTAAAACTATGAGTATTTTCCCTCATGTTATGTGGATGTATTGTGAAGGACAACACCAGTTTAAATTGACTGAGAAATTTATTCTGAACCACTATTTGAATTATTAAAGTGAGGTGCCGACCGTTTGAGACGAAGAAATAGACCGATTCTGGACTGTAGCACTCGGAATTATAACAATTGAATTATTGTGGCTGCTAACTTCTGCAGTATCAAAGTTACGATTGAACCAATTTCTTTCCGCAATAAAAGAAACTAGAAGCGTAACCCGCTGTGAGTCACTAAAATGCTTAGCATGGAGACCACTCGCAATAGCCGCGAAATCTTACTCACACAAGCGCGTCACTATGCGTTTAAAATGTCACACGAGCAAGTACCGCTGACGATATCGGAGAGAGAGAGTAACTGCCTGATTTAGATGCCCGCTTTCTTATTACTTAAGCCACGTCTACATTAGAATTACTTCCATCAACATTTTTTACGCGCAACCAATACTTAAATTCTACATGTGCCTCTTACCTTTCTAACCATACTGGCCTAGCTAAACTCTCGGAAATACCATTCACTTCTCTTTTTCAGAATTTTGGCCTACGTGAATGCTCAAGCGTATTGCATTTACTTTAAATTGCGTTCCCAGAACTTTTATGTCTAACGTGTTCGCTTCTTCGGTGTTGCTAATGGCTTTCTTATATGGCTCACTAATGACTTTCGTTAAGCTGATCCCTATTTCCTAATAAACGTTTCAAGTTAAACATGTTACATTAAACATTGATTTAATATACGGAAATTATATATTGCAGTTATTTCTCTATCTTACTATTATTTTTTAATTTGTCAATAATTACGGTATCACAGGATAACTGCTGAAAAGTGTAGAAGCCCTCAGAAGGAAAAACGTAAAGAAAAGAGTTCGATGTCACAGTACCAGGCAGTGCACAAAGTGCGTCGGAGTTGGCGCCAGCCACTATGAGCACCTTCAATAATTGATTAAAATGTTATTTATTTATCTACAATGTTTTAATTTTCTTTTTTACTTGTTTACTAGTTTTTGTGGTCCTTTTTCCTAGGTTCTGCTCCATATTAAGACCCTAGCACATAAACAAAGCTTTTCTGTACATGGGTTTGTTAAAACATTATGATCAAATTGTAATCATCTCTCTAGCTACCATTCAGCCTTGCGACTTATACTTATTTGCAGCTTCCATTTAAAAGGGGCGAGACACGCTACCGGAGAAATTCGGAGAGGAGTAGTGAAGAAAAGAATTAAGCCGCAACGTTGGAAGGAAACAGAAAGGAAGTAGTAAAGCTGACATCTTCTGCAGGCACTGAAACAAGAAGACATCACAGACAGAAAGCTCTACATATCACTTTAGCGAACTAACGGAAATAAATGGAAGCCGTTTATAGCGTTTCTGTCAGAAGTGAACTAGGAATGTTAAAAAGATGGATCGGTTTCCACAGAGAAGAGAGAAATACGCGGAAAGCGGAAATTAGAACGCTAGGAAACCGATGAACTTGGGTAAGGAGTAACAAAAATTGCGGGGGGAAGTAAATGCTGTGTTGAATTGCAATCTGTAACACAGACTTAAGTCGGCGATGATACAAATTTTATGTGACACAGTTAACCCTTACACTCTTTATGCTTTCTCCCCTTTTCCAGCAGTCACTAAAACAAACGTATGTTGTAAACAGAGGTGACTGTTATTGCGAAACTGATTATCTCAAACAACTTATTTTATAGTATTCAAGCTATTTTAAGGTTATTAATTAATTTCAGTTTCTATATTACCTTATCTTACCCTATATTTAAAGTGAAAGCACTGTGTTCCATGTAGGTATACATAAATTATTTAGTAATATGTGTGGGTCTTTCAATAATTGTGGCAGCATTTAAATTAACAAGAAAGAAAACATTTTCGGAACAGTCACACTGTTGTTTTGCTCGGAAGTAATGCCATCCATCATGAATAACCCGCCTCCACACTTCAGGGAGACGACATATGCCATCCACAGCTTCTTCTTTTATAATCTTCAAACACACAGCTCTGCTGCTGCTATAATTGCCTGTCTGGTTCTAAAGCGAACTCCTCTAAGTGGTTATTTAATTGTCGCGAAAAGGTCATATCTGGCGAGTATGGGGGATGCTTCACAATTTCTCACGTCCATCTGCGAAATAAATTAACCACAGGAGCAGCTATGTAAGAGCAAGGACCATCATGTGACACAATAGGACGATAATTCAGGAGATTTGGACGTTTACGACGCACAGCTGGTCGTAAATGGTATTCCAGAAAGTAACTGTAATATGCAGCAGAATTTCCTACAGGAACTGAAGACTGACTAGGGAGGCTGGTCCCCCATGTGACTCTGAGAGAAGATCGTCATCCGAGTGACTCTCCCTCCCCCCGAGAGCTTTTCCAGTAGGCCGGGACCTAAAATTAAATCCGCTCCCCCCATTACAGGGTAAAAAATCTGATGTGTTACACTCACATGACTTTCTCTACTCTTGTACAAACTATTTTTACAAACGTTTATTCTCCATATGCTTCATGTTAATCGAGATGTCAATCTTATTGCTAATTTTCTTGTAGATGCAAGGGGAACATGGTAGGTTATAAGCGATAGTCAAATCTTTTAAGCGCTGGTTGCTATGTGGCGCATTCTATTCTGTTTGCATATCCAGGACATAAAAATTGAATAACGAATTTGAGAAAAAGTATAAGTATTGGAAAATTTAAGGAAATAACAAGCAATATCTCGAAAATGGTTCACTCAACTAAAAAAATGTAGATGACATAAATTGTGTATTTTAACGCGATGTACATTTTTTGTGTAGTAAAAGTTTGTCTATCTCTTATGGTTTACCAGTTATGCAAAAGTCGTTCACAATAAAGAATACTTTTGGAGACATTCCCAGGAAATCCAAGATATACATTTTATTTGTCATAAAAATATCTTAAACATATGATATTTTAATCAAAATCGTTAGAGCCATTTTTGAGAAAATTAAAATTTTCGATAAATCTTCCATGTAAAGGGTAGTCTGGGGTGGGGGGATTTTCTTGAAAATCTTCTTGTCGCATCTCTGGAAGGTACTGAACGTAAATACCAAGTTTGGTGTTTATCCGACTGTTAGTTTTTGAGTTATGCTGTTCACAGACACACACACACAGACACACAGACACACACACACACACACACACACACACAGACACACACACGGACATGTTTCCAAAAATGCTTTTTTTGGATTCAGGAGGTCTCAAAACATGTATTTCCGGTGAAATCTCGGTATCGAATTTTTGGGTAGAATGCAATACTTCCCCTACTTACTATACGTAGTAGAGAAAGTAAAAATGGATACGCCACTTACACGCGTCAACCTCAAAAGAGGGGAAGACTACTGAGACCTCAGTGGGGAAGACAACAACCTAGCAGACTCTTCAGAGCAGTACCGGAAGACCTTGAAGCGTCTCACAACCCCGCTTGGACGGAAAACCACACAGACCTACCAAATCGCCCATGGGTATTGGGAGGTCAACCCAATCCAAACAACACCCTTGCGGGTGGCCCAGCGTACTTCTAGTAACGTCAGAAGTACCACGAGTGCTCAGGGTCCGCACCAGGGCAGCTGAAGGGGTCGGAACCCCCCTTACGGGGAGTGTGACAAGGTCACCGTAAAAAAACTATGAACATGACTTTAAGTGGTTCCTGTTCTTGCCGATACTCTTTTGGGCGTGGGGAATCATTGTGCCACCGCTCTTTGATTGTCTCTTCAACTTTGGTTGGTAGCATCTAACTCAGGCTTCATCTAAAGTTATGATACGTCGAAAGACTTCACGTCCAAAGCGTCCTAAGTGCAATCTCACTGTTTCCATACTTTGCTACATGTTTTGCTTTTCAAGATTGTGTGGAACCCACCGAGCGCAGATTTTCCTCATCCTTAACTCCTTAAGTAGCAATTCCAGGAGCAATTCCAACTTCTCTTGCTAGTTCAATACAAGTCCAATAACGGTGTTCTTCCAGCAGTGCTCTAACAGCGTTCCCATACATATCATCACTTGCTGATTGAGGTCTGCTAGCTCCACATTTTTGACGATTACCTCTGCGAAATGCACGCGCCCAACTAGCCATGGTATGTTAAGTTAAAGTCTCTCTACCATAAGCTTCCAGTAATTCTGCATGACATTGTCGAGCATTCTTGTCTCTTGCAATAAAGCATCTTTGTTCCTGTTTACTAAACATTTTAGAGCAGTATAGATAACAGCCGGCAAATTAAACTCATTGCAAATATCTTATAAATATGATTGCTGTCTTCAAACCCACAGATGACACACATCAGATGCTCTTCTTTCTCAGTGTTATCAGCTTGCATCATTTATCGCACACAAACATTGCTACCACTAATTCTTGAATAACCCATGTATTATCTTTTTATACCTCTAGGATTTCAACCAGTGTGTGCATTTTTTAACACAAATAGATCGAAAACGAAAAATTCTATAATTGACAACTTGGGCATCTTCAAAAGATACAATACTCGCAGGATTTTTCCCTCAGAATATTACTTAGAAAACGCTATAAAAAGTTATGAGTTTGAAGTGCTGATACGAAAAAATAAATGTATATTTTTAAATTTTTTGTAGATTTTTATAACACAGTATGCAATTCTGTTGGATTTTTCAATTTCCAACATAAGAAGGCAGATAGTCTTACTACAGGAACAGTATGGTCATACATTCTCAGGGACTGTAACGTGTCTATCCACCATAGTTTATTCAGATAATTGTTTGCAGTAATTTACTGCATTTCAAAGTGGACACAAGGCTGAAGAAAGCTGAAGCGATAGTGAAGTTTTTAAAATGCGGGTCGCCAGCATCGTGATGATCGAATGCAAAATTGGAAGAATTAGGAACTGATTGAGGCTTATTCGTGGAAAGCAATGTCTCATCAGTTGAGTGTACTACTATAACCAGTTGAGAATGGGAGAGAATTCGAAATGACCATCAATATTAAAGGCATGTTTGAAATCCATGGAATGGGCTACATTTGGTTGCCGGGTCAGGGAAGTAGACGGAGTGTGATATTGATAGGCAACAAATAGTTATGCAAGGCATGGAAAAGATTCCGTTGGAAGTGCAGTCGGGTCTAAAATCAGAGTGAGGTTAAGAGTAACATATCAAAGTCAGTTTTGCCAGCTTGCATGGCTTAGAACTGGTAAATAGCGGTTGAAGGGAATACAGATGGAAATTGCAATAAAATCTACATTATGTGCGAGAAAGAATATCGATGGGTTGCATATCTTGATGATCTGTAGAGTTACGGAAGAATGGAGGCCAAAATGTCCACCGAGATTCTTCACTGCATCGAATAAGGATTATAAGTTTGTTGGGCGCTACTGGCAAGCGAAGAAGACGAAATAGGGCAGGTAAATAATTTGATTATGCAGTAGATAATTTTATTAATATTAGGTTAATTAAGATTTGGTAAATGTTATACAAGTTTGGTTAAGGTTGCGCCAGCTTCTGCTTAAGGCGATATAGCTGAGGTCTGAGAAGCTGATCTGAGGGGGAGGTGAAGGGCAAATTATATCCTGCTGTATAGATTCTAGTATTGGCCTCATGGGAAAACCCCACGGTTGGAAAGCCACTCGGATGGCACCAGCCCTGGTAGACCTTCGCTTAACTCTCTCTGCTTTGTTTTTATACTACTTAAACTATTTATTCAAGTATCGTTTTTGTGTTGTATTTACTTATCTTTCCTTAATGTTAGTTAATTCAATAGGACCATTAATGTACCTAATAAGGTTTACTATTGTTACACATTTTGCAACTTGCCCATATTTCACTGCTACACCTATTTGACTATCTTTATTTTACTTAGTTTAGTGGTGCTTTTACTGCAGGGAGTACTTTTGCTCGCTTTCTTTGTTATCCTATGTGTTATAAAATGCATACTGTTAGACCTTGCGATTGTTAAAAATCAGTACAGTCATTCAGTCACTTAAAAACAGCAACAATAATAATAACAATAATAATAACAATGTCTCAAATTTTCATGAGGCTTAACTGAAGATTTTTTGAAAATCAGATGTGGATCATTCGCATAACTTTCTCTACCAATTAAAATTCACATATTCATCTTATGCATTATAATACTCACGCAAAAAGTGATTGCTGTATTCATTTTAGATTATTCGTGATATATGGTGGCCCAGAAATGATTCTAATTAAACAAGTGCTAGTTATATTTAAAATGCATAAAATATGTTCAGATATATAAATAACCATTTGCATGGAGGAGTAAATACTGAAGTCGTAGTAATAAATTCTTGCGAAAGAAAAGAAAAGTAAGAATTGCAAGTAATGAAATATGTTCCACAGGATAGCCCAGTTACATGTAGTAAAATGTGAAGACTCAATAGGGACTTCAAAAAAACAGCTAACATAAATTATGTGTTTTAATGAGCAATATTTGTTCTGGTAACTTGTTGGTTGCCTCTGTTATGGTTGCACAGTAATACGAGTACCGTACAAATTATACAAAATTGAATCAGAAGGACTTGAGGACTTATTGACAGGAAATTCAAGATACATGTTCTATTCTCCTGTCAATATCTCAAATATACACGGTGAAACATTTAAGATGAGACGTAAAACATTTCCAAAACTAAGCGTTGTTGAAAGAAATGTCTGTAATCAAAGTTGCTTCGTATTATAGGGGAATGTAAGTGCCATTAACCGTGTTTTTTTTGGAGGACGTTAGGTGGTCATTTTAGGGCCAATTTAACTTTTTTAAATGAGAACCTACATTTTGTATATTGGTTTCTCTTTAGAAAATCGTTTATAAAAGCTGTTTATTTTGTGAAGAAGAATAAGGGAACAAAATAAAAAATGTTGGTTCCCAATTACTAAACGTAACTTGACCCTCAAATGGTCATCCATGGATGGTCCAACCATTCATTGCGCCCTTCGTATACAGCCATTCAGAATTTTCGTTGTTATTTACTTCGGTGTAAGAACAATTGTAAAGTGCTTTACAAAATATGGTTTAGTGTTTTTTATGAGGAGTGAGAAAACAACGTACAAAATGTAGGTTCCCGTTTAAAAAAATTAAATTGACCCTAAAATGACCATCACAGCGTCCTCAAAATAAAACACGACTAATGGCATTTACGTTCCTCCATAATATCAAGCCACTTTTATTCAAGAAATTTCTTTCTACAACGCTTTGTTTTGGAAATATTGTGCAGTCTGAACTTAAATGGTTCACCCTCTATGTTAGAGTCGATATCGTTAGAACTATTTTTGAGAAAATAATAGACAAAAACTACCTTCTATATAAGGGTCAATTTGGTGTTGTTGGACTGGAAAATATTGGATTTGCATGCAAAGTTTAATATTCATCCGACTTTCCATTTTTGTTTTATCTCTCTCTCTCTCTCTCTCTCTCTCACACACACACACACACACACATGCGCACGCGTACTGTGTTCTGTAATACTTCCTCTACCTTGTCTACGCTGTATTGGATAATATTTAACATTTCTATAATTTTTGCTCCTTTTTGTCAGATTGTTAAAAGCAAACTACTTCTTTTTTCAGTGCGAGTATGTTCTCTTAGTAAATACAAGTAAAATGGAAAACTTAATCCTTTAAGGATTATAAAATTCATGTAATATCCAGTGATAATGTATTATCACAAATGTGTTTTTCCTTGAAGTGTAACGCCCTTTGACCTGGTAGATCTTATAGACGATAAGTGAACGAAAGGGTGAAATTATGCTGAAATGAGCCCGATGTCCTTAGAGCTTATAATTACACGACATCCGTCTTCTCAGGATAAGGGAACACCCGGAAAAACCTTTATCCGTGCAATTCACATAACCGAAATTCGAACTCGATACCTCTTGAATGTTAGGTAGACACGCTACCCCCACACCACGGAGGTGGGGCAGAAAATGTTGGTAGGCAATACGCATAGTGAAGTGCTTTCATTCTTAATAATAAATGGGATTCGTTCTTAAGGGATGTAAAACATTTTCTCAGTTTTTCAAAGCTTTAGTTTTGGTAATCTGCGACTTGCATTCAAGTCTTCAATAAGGTCAGAAATGGAGTAACAATTTTTCTCATTCGTACTTGAAATGTTGGAGTAAACAACTTTATAAGTACCGTAGGGAGTAAGTCATACAGAAAAGGCACAACATTAATTCTTACCACTAGACTCTAACTCAAGTTAAAGCGAGGGGCTCTACGGCATTTAAAGGAATTAATATCTTCTCCCCGCAAAGCCGTCCATTTTAAATGAAGCGCAAAAACGTAGGCGAGCTCTAAGATAATGTAGTATTATGAGGTCGTATCTGGGGAGAAAAGTAAAATACGAGAAGGGCGGCTTCCCCTAATAGTGGGGAAGGGGGATTCATATTTCCATAGTTCATGTACCGTGCACCGAGAACATTAACTTTACTAAAGTAGTTGCTCTGCCACTAATATGTGTAATTCATAACCGGTTTATTACCAACATCCCAGCAATTAACTGAGCGTACCTGGCGAGGTAACAGAGGAATCCGATGTTCGCTTTACCGTGAAATGGCAATGTCATTATCGCCGACCGCACTGCGAATCCTGGATGTGGGATTGTTATAGGCATAAAGCTTTTACTAAATACGTATCAAATATTAACCAGCGTGTTGACAATTGCTGATGAAAAATCAAGCCTGTATGCTTAGTTTGTATCATTAATGTTACTCTATTCTAGCGTTAATAGCTACCTCAACCATTGTGTTGGAATTTTGTCCTGAGAAAATTCTTTTATACTTATGCTTTGTTTGATTTATATTTCAGTACGGTATTATAGAATTGGGTAGCTCGTTTATCACTAGGATTACACTCCTAATGTTAGGAAAAAGAAGATTAATTAACCGAAAGAAATGGCTCAGACGTTAGCAATTGTCACTCGTATTCCGTTTCATATCCGGTATACTATTGTCCAAAATTCCACCTATAGAACAAAAATAAATGGTACAAGAAGAGAACTACGCCACTAGAGTTAGCTATCCAGTGTCACAATGATTATGTTCACATTCAAAAGAACAGCCAGCAGTTCCACGCTCCCAAAGTCCACATTTCGCCAAAATATCAATAGCATCATCATCATCGTCACCATTAGCGTCAGTCACTCGTCCGTGGTCTGAGAGCACCATGCTAACCTCTAGTTTCCAAGGTCACGGTTTCAAACCCGGCGGAGGGCGATGGATTTTTTCGGACGTAAAAATCCTTAGCATGGCTTCCTTCGGAAGTGAAGTAAAGCCGGTGGTCCCGTGTACAGGCAAAAATGTTATGGAATAAGGAACCATTTAATCTAAATACTAAAATAAAATAATATTGCGCCGTTTTTCTCCAACACTTGAAAATATTTTAACGGACAGTTTTCTTGGTACATTCGTGATTCTTTTTTTTTTTTTTAGCCTAGTACCTACTTTACCTGTTTCGAGCTAGTGAAAGAATCTCAAGACTGATAAAGAGCCTCTGAGTAAAATTTCGGGTTTTCACCCACAATATACGTAGAATGGGACGTTAAGGACCACAGTAGTTATAGAGCGTCCATAAATAAAACTAAATTTAACTTACATTAACGTCAGACTTTCGAAATTTCGACCTTCACTGCAGCTCAGACATCTCTTCCTTTGAGTTTGTATTCTAGGCATCTGTCGCACGTGAGCATAACATTTTTATTCCCATTGATGCACCTTTCTTGCGCTAAGTTATTGCTGGTAACTATCACTCTCTAGGAAAACCCTATCTTAATCTCATGTGAAAACAGAGGCCCAGGTTCGGGATCGGCAATTACTGAAATGATTCATTGACTGTATACAACTCGAAACATTGCAGTCGTGAGCTGAATGTGACCAATAAATACCATATATTGAGGCAGTATTTTTAACACTTAAATGATTTTAGTCAAATTATATAATAATAAAATATAATAACAGCCCGCCTTAAAGCAATATGTATATGTAAAAATATATAAAAAGTGTATATTACAATCATAGTATATGTTTACATTATTGTATACATGTAATAATGTTATGTGAATGTATTACGTAATTTAATAATGTAGGAACTGTGAGAATAATAGGTTAAAAGTTGCTAACAATGAGGTAACCTTGAGGCAATAATGAGCAAGAAAGTGTAATAATACTACTAGTCATTTTTGGAGCAACAATAATGCAATTTTTATGACAGTTTATAAAATAGCCAATCAAAAATCAGAAAAAGGTTTAGTTAAATAAAAGTATTCTATTGGATTAGGAATAGCCAATCAGAGACTTGAAATACAGAAATTTACAAATTTAGGCGGAAGAAATCAAGTCAGTGGCTTGTAGACAGCGCTCATATCTGTACGCGTTGCTTGAAGACAGCGTTCCTAACCGGACACGAGATGTGTCCTCGAGAAGTATAATACGTATTCACTGTGAGATAAAAATAGTTTACGTGTTAAAAAGTGCAAGTAATTAATTAAAAATAATCTCACAGCTCTCTCTATATCAGTGAAGTGTTATTTAAATCGTGTCAAGCATTAATAAAAGGAGTGAAATAAAATTTATAATTTGTGTAAGCCTACATTCTTAGCCGCACTAAACCTTGCAAAGAAATCCATGTCTCTAACAATAATACTGACCAGCCGAGGCAAACATAAATACATAATATTTAAAGAAACAGTCAAATTACAAAGTTAATAGTTTTAAACATTTTGGGGGGGGGGGCAAAGGCCACCGGAAAGTACATTTGAGGTGAAGGCTACCGGAAAGCGGGTACTACACGTGCGGTTGCAACAAACTTCAAGTTCGGCTCCCAACAGTTGAACTACAATACAACTCCTACTTCGAATTGGCTTTTCATACGTGAAGCAACAAAACTTCTTCAAATTGGCTCCCAAAACGTGGGGCAAACAAAACTACAACAAAACAACTTCTTCAATATATATATATTATACACGTGTGTGTGTGTTGAAATATGACACAGGAAAACCTAAAAACACATGAGCATGAGTAATATACTCCGAAAAGATTTATAAATTCGACTACACGTAGCGCAAATGCATTGACCGAAATAAGAGATAATATCCATTTAAAACTGATAATTTACAAGTGCTGCATTTAGCAACAAAGTATGGCGACACTACATAGCTACAACTTCTGGATCGGTAAATTAAACTTTGCTCAAATTTAAAAAACGATAGCAGTATGCTTAACAAATACGATCAGCTTTGGCCATAAGGATAGAATCAAAAAAAATGTAAAGGTGTAGTCTAGAAACTTGCCAATATTGTTTACTTAACGGAGCCAAATACGTACTAATTTCTCTGGTCTGGAGTGGCCAGTCAGGAAGAGAAGCCCAGAGACCCCAGCGTCCAAAAGCTGGGCAGCGGAGAATGGAACCCACGCCCGAAACTAGCTCGAAACAGGTAAAGTAGGTACTAGGCTAAAAAAAAAAAAAAAAGAATCACGAAGGTACCAAGAAAACTGCCCGTTAAAATATTTTCAAGTGTTGGAGAAAAACGGCGCAATATTATTTATTTTAGTATTTAGATTAAATGGTTCCTTATTCCATAACATTTTTGCCTGTACTTCTACATCCAGCCACCTGTCTCAAGAATCTCATTTCTGAAATTTTTACTTTTGATTTTTTTTGTGATAGTCTGGCATTCCGAGCCATAAAGATGTACTCCTGCCATAACTTCATACAATTTCAAAACGATATATTTCCGTGTTTTGTTTATAGCGTTCTTCCAAATGCCCCACATATTAGGTAAACATTGCGTAAGTTGCTTTGTGGTGTAATTCTGTTCTATTGCTAATTTCACAACGCAAATAGTTGTTGTATTACTTATTAACACAGTAATACGTCCATATTTGAACACTTTATTACGTTGGGCATATTTTCTTGGAACTGGAGAAATTACTACGTTTTTACATTCCAATTGAAGAAGTTATTGTCTTTACGTTGGAGTTGTTTATTTATTTAGCTCCACATATGGACACCAATTTGAAGTAGAATTGTTCTTTACGTTGTTAGCTGCTACGTATGAAAAGCCGATTTGGAAGTAGTTTGTATTGAAGGAGTTGTATCGTATTTCAACTGTTGGGGAGCCGAACTTGTACTAGCTGCAACCGCACGTATTGTAAACAGTTTCCGGTAGCCTTCGCCCCAAATGTATTTTTAGGTGGCCTTTGCCCCAAATTTAAAAAAAATTAACTTTGTTATTAAACTGCTACTTTAAATATTTATGTTTGCCTCGGGTGCGTCAGTATTATTGTTAGAGACCGTTTCTCTTAGGCAGGGTTTTGGTACGACTAAGAATGTAGGCTTACACAAATTTTTAATTTGTTAATTCACACCTTTTTGTTAATACTTGACACAAATTAAATGGCACTTCACTAATATCGAGAGCTGTGAGATTCTTTTATTTAATTACTTGTACTTTTTAACACGTAAACTTATTTTTCGTCTCACACGAATACGTATTATATTTCTCTAGAGGACACATCTTGCAGCCGGTTGCTAGCACACCTGAATAGATTTCAACCGTCTAAACTTGTAAATTTCTGTATTTCAAGTCTCTGATTGGGTAATCCTAGTCCAATAGAATACCTGCATTTAACTAAATCTTTTTCTGGCTGTTGATTGGCTATTTTTAAACTGTCTCAAAATTTACATTATTGCTGCTCTAATAATGACTAGTAGCATTTAAACTCTCAAAATCATTATTGCCTCAAGGTTACCTCATTGTTAGCAACGTTTAACTTATTATTCTCACAGCTCCTACATTATTAAATTACGTAATGCATTCACATAACATTATTGAACATGTTTACAATAATATAAGCATATGCAATGACTGTTACATACATTTTACAAATTATTACATACACATTGCTTCAAGGCGGGCTGTTGTTGAATTTACATATTATATAATTTAATTGAAATTATTCAAGTGTTAAAAATACTGCCTCACAATAGACAATGTAAGTTGGACACCCATGAATACTGGAAACTGGACACCTCCTGTGGTTCTATCTTGGACAATTCTTTAGTTGAATTGTGCAGTTCTACTATGAAGGTACCTGCTAGGGTTAAGTGGTACTCAACTTAATGTTGCAGACAATTGCAATAATGCAACAGCATTTGCAAGAACAGTAAGTATTCTGGAAGTAATAATATGGATTCATGGGGCATGGAAAGATGTATCGCAAGATACAACAATGAAATGTTTTAGGCAAGCATGATTTCTACAAGAAGCAACTGCACAGACGGAAGTAGAAAATATCATTGAGAATGTTGCTGCAACAGAAGTACACTCCACTGAGAACATCTTACTAAGTGATGAAATAGAGCGCCTTCCCGAAGTTCATCGTAGACAACTTCTTGCCATTAAAGCTATAGGGAGTTTTGATGGCATATTAGAGTCCCATGAAAATTTTCCTGCTACCAGAATGGAAATGCTGGAGAAGTTTTATCAACCGATGACAAGAATGAAGAGATATGTTCAAATGTAGATGCTGCATTCCTATTCTTGAAAACCACCCACTCATCAACGAGCTCTTAAGTGCAATAAGAAATTGGAGAATTATGCAGATGGTTAGCCACAAATGATTGAACTTTTATTTGGACTTGAACAGATATTGAGAAAATTATAATATCAAAGATTAAAAACAACAAGCAGTGTTTTTAACAGACTTTTTCAAAAAGCAGTGACAACTGGTCAATACATATGTACTATATTTCAACCGATTGTGATTTAACATGTATATAAGTGTAAGAAAATACATACTATAGTTTTTGTACAATGTTTTTAACCTTTTTTGTTTGATACAATAGTTCCTGGCAGTATGTAGCCTACACTCCTTTCTTTTCCATCGATTGCAAAGAAAGAAAAAAAAATCTACCCCGTCTTTGTTGGACACCCCGTTAGGTTAGAAATTTTTTGATTGAACCATAAGTGTCCAGCCAAGAGAGAGTTTTATGTAATTTACACAGCGCTTTTGTTTTCTCATACAAAACTAGAATTTTTATTTTTGTTGTAGATGTAGTGAGATTATAGCTCGAAGCTGTGTTTTGTAACTCGTATATTAATTTCTGGAGACCATTTTCTAAAGCAGCTAATGCTAGCTGGTTGTTAACAAACAGAAGGGTTGTCAAGTCAGTTTTATAGAATTTCTTTGTAGAAACTATACATCCCTAAGTGACATGGTCAATATAAATTAGACAGCATAAGTGAAAATGGGAACCTTTGTTGAATCCCTATATTTATTCAGATATTTTCTTCTTCTACCACAACTTTATATTTGTATTTTTGTTTCTGTATAAAGGTTCTGAATAACTGTTATAAGATGTGGAAATTTTTTCCCTTTAGTATTTCGGATAATAGATTCATTTTTACATCATCAAATGCTTCTATACAATCTATAAAAGCAGTACACTCAATATCAAATAATAAAATGACACAGAAAGACAGAAAGACGTCTACGCAACTAAGAACAACTGTCAGTCATACGCTGTCTCAGATGAGGAAACGAACCTAAGAAAACTGTCGCGATATGACCAAGAAGTTAAAAGGGACTTTAAGGCGACCAACCTGTGAAAATTCTGAAAAGTTCAAATTTTGCGTAGTGATAAACTTTAGTGATTTTAGGAAGGATAGGCGTACACTGGTTCAGACAATAAAATCATTAATGTGCGAGCCAAAAAAAAATGCAGTATAAAGTCTAAATCCACCTCTCTACCCTTAAGAGTAATTTATTTCCTACGTTTCTTTTCTTGGTTCTGCTTGCTGCAGAATTTAAATGAGATGAGAACAATATATGACTTTAAAATGAGTTAAAATGAAATTAGAATTGAAACCTAAAAGAGAAAGACAAGAACTGACAAGTTTACTATTATTATGTATACATTGTATTAAAGATTGTAAATTAAGTATAGCTGGAAAATACTGTATATATGTAAGGTTTAGTATTTGCAAAACTGTGTATATTATATAAAAAGGAAAATTTACCTATCAAGGATATGTTTAATGTAAAAAGAACGAATGAAAAAAAATTGAATAAGCAGTTAGGGAAAATACATTAACAGAAATGAACGAAAATATTGCATTCGTAATATTTATACATAGCAGGAAATAGAATATGTAAATAAAAGTGAAAGCTATAGTAGAAACAGAAGAAACTCGTTACTCCAATGTACTCCAATTTATAAAATAAATTCAGTTGTACAATGGTTTGTTATATTTGTCAATTATTGTATGAAAATGTAATTCGTTTAGCGCAAATAATTTGTATACATATTATAACTTTTCGTTACGCTTAGTAACCAAATAAAACGGTAAACAGCATTCAATTATTTTAATGACATTCAAGAAATTTTCACAAGAAGCCAACATCTTGAGCAAGGCTCAAAGAAACGGTTTACGCTGCAAATCATATTATATTATATGCTAAAAGGAATTATGAACAAAGATTTGTGATATACAAACAATTATAGAACGCAAGTAATAAAATAGAGTAAGTAAAGCTGAATCATAAAAGGTAAATATTGTTCTACTGTATAATTCTCAATTGCCTGAAAGGAAATAAATAACTTTTCTATGAATTTCATTGTTATTGAATTTAATGATTTAAAGTACCATACCTTTCCTAAGCAGGTTAGAAAAACCCTTATGACAGAAGGATACCCATACTCAGTACTGAGCTAAAATTATTTTAAAATAATTTAAAATACAACGGACATACATAACAAATCAAATTAAAGCTTCCACAAAATTGTAATAGCCTAACGTTCGCTAGCACGGGTCAAGAATCACTAAATGGAGCTCGTACACTGCCCAGAAGCACTCCTGTCCACCAGGCGGATACAACAATACCAGCTAGTTATTCGAGCGATAAATATACATCAGACAGAGTTACAGTAAACGGGACAACGGGACGACCAGATTAAACTTCCAGCGTCCAGGATCAGAACCCCGACCCACAATCACTGTTCCATCCTTATCACTCAAACTCCTCCCTAAGAGCAAACTTTGGCCAATTACTTTGAAAATAATAAATAAAGGTTAACTTTCGGGAAATAAAAACAACTAAGTACATGCCTTTGAAAATCACTTCTTTTTAAATTAAAAAGCGCAAAAAGAAAGACATATACCCTTTTAAATTTGTTTTCCATTTTAATTACGGTTTTATTTGCAAGTGGTATAATACATTTGTAAGGCAGACATTGTTGGAACATGAAATTGAAGTCTGGTTCCAAATTTTGAAAATGGTACTGCAAGGGGACTTTACTCTAGATCACTAAACGGAAGAAAATGCTTATTTTTCCCTCAGGAAATATTCAAGGAATTGATCTGAAAATTTGGAAGTTTGCTATGAATATAGTATTACAGATGTCTGATAAAAATACAGTGGATTGCTTAGAATACAAAACTTACAATGTTCGCAGGTTAGTCCTCTTAAATAATAATAATAATAATAATAATAATAATAATAATAATAATGAATTAATTGAAATAAATCTGAAAACTTAGTTTCAAATTCCCCAGATATATTATGATGTTCTAGTAAATTAGATAAAAAAGATCTGATGTGTTACACTCACATGACTTTCTCTACTCTTGTACAAACTATTTTTACAAACGCTTATTCTCCATATGCTTCATGTTAATCGAAAATCGAGATGTTTAATCTTATTGCTAATTTTCTTGTAGTTGCAAGGGAATTGGTAGGCTTTAAGCTATAGTCAAATATTTTAAGAGCTGGTTCCTATGTGGAGTATTCCATTCTCTTTGCATTACCAGGACAAAAAATGAATAACGAATTTGAGAAAAAGTATAAGTATTGGAAAATTTAAGGGAATAACAAGCAATATGTCGAAAATGGTTCACTCAAAAAAAAATGTGTATGACATACATTGTGTATTTTAACGCGATCTACATTTTTTGTGAAGTAAAATTTTGTCTATCTCTTGTAGTTTACCAGTTATGCAAAAGTCGTTCACAATGAAGCATACTTTTGGAGACATTCCCAGAAAATTCGAGATATACATTTCATTTGTCATGAAAATATCTTAAACATATGATATTTTAATCAAAATCGTTAAAGCCATTTTTGAGAAAATTAAAAGTTTCGATAAATGTTCCATGTAAAGGGTAGTCTGGGGTGAGGGAATTTTCTTGAAAACCTTCGTGTCGCATCCTTGGAAGATACTGAACCTAAATACCAAGTTTGGTGTTTATCCGACTGTTCGTTTCTGAGTTATGCTGTTCACACACACACACACACACACACACACACACACGGACTTGTTTCCAAAAATGCTTTTCTTGGATTCAGGGGTCTCAAAACATGTATTTCCGGTGAAATCTCGGTATCGAATTTTTGGGTGGAATGCAATACTCCCCCTACTTATTATACGTAGTAGAGAAAGTAACAATATATTACCGTTGTATCACATAGTTACATAACTAAACCATTTGAGTTTGTGTGCTTCTCTGCACATAAACATCAACTACCACAATCTGAAAATTATTCCGGGATTATAAAATGCAATGATTAAAATAGTCATTTCTGAAATTAAAGCAATTAAAATCTATATGGGTATCTCAATTTGCATTCAAAGAATTATTTGTTATACCTTATATTAATTGAATTAGTATCATTTGTTTATTTGTTAATAGCAGTACCCGCAAGTTTGCTTGCATTATTGCGTTAAGGGGGCAAAGTACTCTGAATTGGTAAAAAAATCCCATTTTTTGTTTTGTTTTAGGCACTAATAAAACCTCTGTTATTTCTATTTTCAGAAAATATGTACTTTTGGGGGGTAAGAGTTTTTAAGAGATTTAAATACAATTTAAATGCTAGTCTGCATTCCTTTAAAGCTGTCATGCAACGCTCCTTTTTATAACATTTTTGTATCTTTCAACAACGAACGACTATATCATGCCCAGCGAGCAGTTCAGCAATTAAAAAAAGAGGCCAGGACCAAGAGAAGGCAATCAGAAAAGCGGAAGCAATCCAGGAATGAAGGTGCAGATGGTTATGACCCTGGAATGTACTGAAGCGCGTCAGAATTTTAATGTTGAAACTTTAAATTCAGTTTTCTTAAAACAACATTTCTATACTTATATACCTTCTTCTCAGAAAGTATGAGAGTTAGAGAGATGAAATTTTCAGTACTTGTATACAACACATAGTTAAACTTTCTGAACCACAATAATAATTTTATAATGTACATTACTGATATTAACAAAGCGACAACGTTGCAAAATTGCCACATTTTTAATTTTTTGACTTTACAAATAATTTTTTTTCAGTTTCTAGTGAATTGATATACATAGCTAAATAATTGAGGTTCAGAAGATAGCTGATTATACTAAGAACAAGCATATAAAAGTGTGATTCTGTATTGCAAGTAGTATTAGAGAAAAATGTACATGAATTCACATGTTTTAAGAGTAAATTTTATTATTTTTATGCGGAATGAAATAATTTACTGCTAATGAACTACTTAAGCTATTAATACAAACAACCACTTTGAATAATTGTCATAGAATAATTAATACAAATTTCAGAAAATACCATTCAGAACTTTAAGAGCAGTGGTAATTTATCACTTAAGTGTAATTTACATGTGTTCAGACTACCTTGTCCTCTTAAATGCGAAAATCTTCTCTAAATCTCTCATTTTCTCATAGTCTCTCCCTTTCTGTTTCCTTCCCCTCTCACCTCGCTCACTCTTATTCTTCCATTCTGTTTCTCTTATGTCGTTTTGCACTTCCTCACACTCTTCTCTTCCCTCCATCGTCCACATCTCCTCTCTTATTTGGGCATACAATTACAGCATTCAGTATTGCAAACATAGATATGATGTTATATGAAGTGAATGATAACTGAGAAAGAAAATTTGGGAAGAAAACGCTTCAATCCTAAGTTTAGGGTACCTCCCCGGCATTTGCTAGCTATGAGGATGACGGTACTGCCGGGATTTGAGCCGTAAGCCTTCCGTTCACGAGCTACCCCTGTTGGTCCCCTCACCAACTGTGGGATGGTAATAGATGCCATGTGATATTTTGTAAACTGGTAACAAAATTGGTTGTTTTCTGTGATATTAATAAATATTAACCGGTTTACTTTCATTAAGATAATGACCAAAAATTATTGTAACTTTTTAAAAATTGATGCTCCTCACATTTTGTAAAAATAAAATCTTGTTAGGAATAAGTTTTGGTATGAAGAGTTTTTCAAAGAACTGAATAATCAAATATTTTGCACTCCTTTAGAAAAAAGCACAAATAGTTGGTTTTGGGCAAATTAATTAAGATGGAATATGGCCTATTTTATAAGTGCCTTCTAAGTATGTTTTATATATCAATTTTCATGACAATGTGTTAGTTTGTCTTAGCTGAAAATATAATACACGAGGACATACGTACAGAGGACTTCGAAAATAACAATGAAGTTTGAATTAGTGAGCTTGTGTAGTGAAGTGGTAAAGTGAATTGCAAGAAACGTACAAAGGTGTAATTACAAAATATTTCCTCCCAAAAATAAAGGATAAACTGAATATAACATTCAGAATAAAAAATCAGAGCTATGGCAACGGGTGACGAGAAAATAGGATCATATCTGTAGGTATAAAATAATAAACAAATCTACGAGTCCGTACACCAGTGAAGAACAAACAGTAGACTATGTGATCTATAGGGTCTTTCAACAAGAGTGTTCTATCTTTGAACTTAAATAAAACGCGTTCTATAAATGATAGAGGTTTATTTATTTTTTTTATTTTGGAACATAATTAATGTCATTTCGTGTAGAAGAGAACATCAGTTAAGTGACCGCCGCCACTTCGTTGGATTACGCGTATACGTTTGACCCAATTTTCAATGACAGAAGAACGTAAATTAGGTCCAACTTCACGAATAACACGCGTGATGTTATTCATAAGATCATTTACTGTTTCTGGCTTGTTGACATAAACTCAAGATTTAACATAACCCTACAAGAAGTAATCCAACGGTGTTAAATCACATGACGTCGGGGGCTAGTTAACATCACCACCATGGGAAATGATGAAACCTCTGAACTTCTCCTTTAAAAGATCGATTGTTTCGAGAGCAGTATAACATGTGGCACCATCTTGCTGGAACCAGATGTTTCCGAGATCCATACCATCCAATTGAGGCCAAAGATAGTACCTTATAAGAGCCCGGTATCTTTCTCCATTGACAGTTAGAGCTTCTCAATCTTCATCTTGCAAAAAACATGGACCAATAATTCCAACATTCCAAAATCCACACCACACAGTAACCTTTCGGGGATGAAGTAGTCGTTCTTGAATCTGCATTGGATTGTGATAGCTCCAATAGCGGCAATTTTTGTTGGTTAACACATCCATCCATCCACTTCCAGTGGGCTTCGTCGCTGAAGATGATTTTTCGACAAAAATCCGGGTCAGCTTCCAATTGCTCCATAGCCCAGTCAGCGAATACACGGCGCAATCTATGGTCGTTGGGCTTTAGTTCTTGAGTTAACATCATTTTGTAAGCGTGGAATTTCAAGTCCAGACTCAGAATTCGCCAAGTTGTGGTCGGCGAAAGCCCCAATTCTTGCGCTCGACGAGCAATTGGTTTGTTTCCGTTTTCGCGTACACTCTCACGAACGGCGCCTATGTTTCCGTTTGAGCGCTTACATCGATTACGTACAGGCGTTCTTTGCTCGCTGACAGAACCAGGAAGTTCTCTTTATTCGGAAGAAATTGTGTATAATGTTGTATAACTTGCAAACGTTAAACGATAGACGGAAATGTACCACACATAAATGCAGATCTCTTTAATACACACGATTTACTTCCAATATTTTTTTTTGTAGATAAGCAGTTTACGGGATATCCGTCATTAAAGGTTCGAATTGTTTCAATACTTGTCATCCTTTTAAAGTCCCATCGACTTTCAGTTGTTTCTCGCGATTGCATGGAAACAGTATGAAGTTTTAAGGCCAGCATGTAGCGTTCAGTTCTTAAACATTTGACTATCGCTGTTCTCCTCGTGTTTATAACGAAATGTGTAACGTAACTATTTTTACAAAGGTTTATTGGATTAAATGTAGTATATAAAAATAAGCTTTAGTAAGAATAGTTTGTATACTTGCTAATAAAAGTAGAAGGTAGAGAAAGTCATGTGAATTATCACATCAGATTTATTTTTTATTTAAGTTACCTACTTTGTAGCAACAAATTAACTTAATAAATATGTCAATGAACTGACAGTCTGGTTTACAGCGTGCCTCTGTCAACTGTTTAAGGGGGTAAGTTTAACAACTTTTAATATTAAAAATATTGGATAACTAAAAATAAACAACCTTAAAACGTTTATCATCATCAACAAGAACAGCAACTTCCTTTCTTGAACCTGTTTAGGGCATGTTTCGACTCCTTCAAGTCTTGCCCCAACCATTTTTCATAGCTTTCAAAACTGCATTTTAAAATCTGTGTTCATATACATTGAATAAGTTTCCGTTCTACGACAGAGCAGCTATGAAATTTGCTATACCTCTACCTTAGAATCTCAATTGTAGTATTCTATACGCTGTAGAGGAATGGAAGTTATATTAGGCTACAGTGTAAAATATTCCAAATATCTATATTTTCTAATTTTGTGAAAAATGACATGTAACAAAATTTTATAAACCTAATTTTTCGGACCAATTTTCTATTTACATGTATATGACGCATATTAAAGGAGTTATTTAAAATGCTATGTTATGTTGGGAATACGTAAACATGCTATTTATTGTTCTGCTGTTTTTTGTTACCATGGGAAACATTAAACTTCCAGTCATCTAACAGGCGCTGCTGGCCCAGAGAAAGGTGAAGACGGAAGTGGAGAGTTGGGAGTATGAGAGAGATGGTTTAAACACAGAGAGATGCAGGGAGAGAGAGGGAGGGATAGACAGTGGATAGGGCTGAGAGGGGAAGAGGTTCCAAATTTGATACAGTGAGCAAGCTGTGGAGTTTGAAAACCGGAATTAAATTGTGAACAAAATAAAGTTTAATTAGCTGTATATTTCAAAATGCAGAGTGTGCAGAGAAACGATGTGTAATAGCGTAAAGAAGGGAAAAAAGCAGTTACTACCATATTAAGGGGAAACTAAACACTGTTGATCGCTAACATTCGATGTCTATAATATATGTAAAACTTTTCTTAAAAAACATATAGGAGCATTAAGTTAAGGATTTTACTACTAATAAAAATAATTATGAAAACGATCTTTAAAAAGAATCATTAATAATGTTTAATTTGTTTAATGGATAACAAGTTGTAAGTTGTACCTTCCAGTTTTCTGGAATGACTGAAAAGTACAAGGGAGCTGGAAGAAGAACCCCTCCCCCAAAAAGAAGAGGAGATGACTGTAGTCCAGACAGTTTCTAGTTTATTGTTTGAACTTTCTATTACTGGCTTAATGCACCTCCGCATTTATTTTGATGTAGAGGAGTCCATTGTTTGAGAGAGCCAAATAATACGCGTGGCTTTAATCTCTCTTAGGTTTAGCCAGCAATTTTACAAACACAGGGGAGAATGGGATATTTGACTAATCTTATTAAGTGATGGAATTCGACATTTTCAGTGATAGCTTGGAGAGTTTTGCTGCCCTAGTAACTGAAGAGATTTGCATATTTTGATTCTAAAGTCAGCAGGAAGGAAATTGCAGTGATTATGTTCTTAAGCCCCTCTGCTTCCATGCAAAGGCGAGTCTTTTAAAAAATGTCTTTAAACTTCTGTTCAGGGAAGAATATTAAGTTGTCAACGTAACATTTTCACAAGGAAAATAGTATTAGAGCAGGAGAGTACAATGCTCTCATGATTAACATTTAACGTAAATAAAGAAGATTATGGACTGCTTATTTAGGTTTTATTTTATAGATAAACTCACCGAAAATGAAATACGTTTTCTATAAACCGATACTAGATACTAGCTTCTCGCTAAATAATCAATCTGTCCGGTTGTTGCTTATGAATATATTAAGTAAGTCTGTCTTAAATATAACTATCGTATACTAATTTCGACAATGATGAAAATTGTTCTAATTACATTTTGTCTGTTTCTTCTATTTTTTTCTCAGGGAATGATTGATTTCCTTTAACGTAACGATTTGTGATCTTTTATAAGGATGTTACTTTTTATTTATTTTACTTCGCAATGAAAGGGCTGTCCTTGACAAATACACCAAATCAAATGTGGTTGAGTAGTATTAAATCTATAAAACAAAAGTATTAGAACAAAACGAAAAAAATTATAAGAACAACTAAAACTGCACTTGTTTGAATAATGTCAATTTAAGTTAGGTAAGTGCATGTTTTCTCAAAATATAAATTGAGGATTTGGGCTGCCAAAGCTATAGTGTTTAGCTGAGCGCTGTTGAGATGGAAATTATTCCAAAAAGTAAAGAGCCATTTGGTCACTATCCCTCTTGCACTGATGATCAATCCTGACATAAAGATACCAAAATTATATCCCTTAAATTATATTGTTTTTTTTAATATATTTTTATCAAATATTTAATGACCATTTTTAGGAATATTGCTTTTTTACATAAGCATAGTATTATTTTTACAAACTTTTATATTATTTAAATGCCTCTAAATGGTTTACTCGTACATATTACCCCTAGGCTTATTAGTTTCTGATAAATGTGTATCAAATTTGCAAATGTTTAAACAGAAATCAAATCACTTATTAGAATTAGTATCATGCTGGCGAAAGTAAAGTTCAGCTTATATCTGTAACATCAATAAATTCAGTAAATTTTACTGAATTGACTGATTTACTTTGTTTAAATTTAGGCATTCACAAACCCTCTCGACCCAGTTCCTTCAAAAATCGTTTCTAGGTCAATGTCACTTTCGTCATTTTGAGAAATGACTTTAAAGTTAATGGATTTCTCTTGTATATTGTTTTAATTTTTATTTTAATATATAATATATATGTATATGCTTTATTTAGTTCAGTTCACATTTCTACAAATATTTTATTTACTTTCTGTTAGACTGCATGATAGACATAGGTCTTGTTAAACCTAAGAGGTCCATAGCAGACTTTTTGACATAAGTTAAATCAGGCTTACCACTCTTGTTTAATTACTTTTCAGTTTGGTGTATTAGCTAAAAATTCTCAAATGAGGTGTCGATTCAATTAATAAAAATATTGGAATAGACAGTACCTGACACTGATGTTCTTTGCATTGAGGTTTAGGTAAGATGGAAGATGCCTAAGAGATTCAAAGTGATAACTTTACCCTGGCGTGTTCATTGAGGCATGCTCGGATCGATCAGGGCCACAGATCCCCCATAATGCACCGCGACGGGTGGCAGCACTGAGCTTTTACACACCGTCGCTCCCAATCCGAAAAATAAGGGGCGAAAAAAAAATAATAAAAAGGAACACATGCACACGAAACGAAAGGTTTACTTGAAGACAAGAGATTGATCTGCCTGTGGCATTTCGCTTCCTTTTTCCGCAAATTTTTCGCTTTCACGAACGTCTTCCATGCCAGATTGATGTTCACACCGTTGCAAATTCATAGATGTAGGTTTTGTTTACATCTCGATATAACATCTGGTTTATGGAATAGGCTTTTCAAATGACTACTGGAACTTGGCTACATTAGAATCTCAAAAGCCATGTCTGTATATAATTTCATTCCTAAGTGGAATTGTAAAAAACTACGCCATAAAGGTCACTGCGATGTCTCGTTGGACCTGATATTCAGCAAAACCTTATTAAAATACTGCATTACTATTTTTCTAGTTTTAAGGTAAAAATTATGTTTAAAAATCTAAAATCTATCATATATTGTATATTATATAAATTTGAATTTAAAAATCTAAATGAGACGTGATAATACATTGTTTCTTATTGAGTGTTTGTTCACTGATTAATCTGTATTTAGTGAGCTTTACTTCAACAGTTAAAGAAGAAATAAAATGGGAGCGACAGATTTCAGACAATTGTGACAATTTCAGGGAGTAAATATATTTGTGTTCTGCTGAAATCGGCGATGTTTTTTGTTTGTTTTGCTTTGCTAATGCGTACTGAGATGCATAAAAGGAGCCCCATAATGGAAATAATCTGTTTATGTTGGCACTGACAAATATAGTCCCACACTAGGCCAGCGTGACCTCCTCTGTTTCAGCATAATTCGAGTCAGTGCAATAGCACGATGCTTTACTCCCTCAAATATAGCCGAACTGTCGAAGGGTAACAAAATAAGCTACTTGTCGCTATGGGAGCACCTTTAAGGCAATGCTTCGTTGAATTTTGGCGAAAAAATATAATAAAAAACGTAGCAATAAAGACGAAAGTTCAGAGATTATCTCTTTTGTTCTTTTAGGTTTAGATTGGATTGCGTTCTGTGAGTTGACTTGGTGGCCATAGAGACCCGTAAATATAGAACATGCCGAGGAAAGCACAATTTGGTTACATATATAGATAAGCATTAAATATCCCTATAGAACATAATATTAACACACATAAGTTAAGATAAACAGACTGAAAGCAAAATGTGCGATATATACGGTTAAAGTAACAACTAAACTTCCAGATACTTTTCTGTAGTTACAGAGTTTATACTGTCGCTACATATACATGAAATACTGCGCTTTATTTCACATTTATCAGTGGGCTTTTATAGCCAGTTTCATCACTATTTTATAATAGACTTGCAATGCAGAACATTATTGTCTGTTTAATTTTCAATATCTGCAATACATAATGCTTTTAAACCTATGCTACGCTATCCTTTTCTTAATGTCGCTTTTCTTGTTACCGTTCAATGGCGGTAATGGCTTTAACCCTCGTCTCCATGTCGCTCATGAAAGCTCACATATAAAAGCAGTAATTGCTGAGTAATTTAAGGATCCACCCATTCCTCTAGAAGAAAGTCGAATTATGTTGTATTGGTTTAGCCTTTTCTTGTGTTTCAAACATACTGAAGTTCTTTCTTAGAGGCGGTATCCTAACCACCCCTTCTTTTCGCATCAATTATCATATCGTCCATTGGTTCCTTTTTGTGCTCCGGAATTATTTTTCAGGTCAGGCACATAGATAATCAATATCGGCTGGGTGGAGTCCAAGGTTGATTAGCTGCAGATGGAAGCCTTAAGGAGGGATAACCCCATAGCGATCTAGGGGAATGGGCCACATTTTATGCACGTCAGTGTACATAATCCAACCATTATTATTACTCACTTAAGGGGAGCCGGCCCCGAAACATCCAAAAAATTATTCTTCTTAGCTGCTTAAAAATAGTACAGATTTTCTTGATTACTTTGACGGATAATTTACAAGAAATGCTTTATGAAAACTGTAAGATATTGAAAAATAACGTGTTCTGCAACTCATTATGTGGACGTGGCCACTCTGCTTGGAAATTACTTAACAGATAAACTAAAATATGGCTGGTTTTGAATTTGCCTCTTGAAGAAGAAACCCAAGTGTCTCGGAACATACCGTAAGGAATCTTGATGGGTTGTAGAGGATGCAGATAATCCATCATAATGGACCAGGGATACCCTAGAAAAGTAATGTTCTCTTTAGTTTTCCGAAAGTTTAATTTTTGCTATTCAAATGCAACTATTGAATATACAAGGATGTAACGTTTAATAATTATTGTTACCATAGTCACAAACATATGCATTTTTGCAATTTTTACTTTTTTAGAAAATTATTGCTAAAATATTTCATTTTCTTAAAAATTATGTTTAGTAAAAGTTATAGTTCTGTAAAGAAAGTTAAACATTTGCAAACCGCAGTGTTAGAGTTCCAAAATGTATATACTGTGAAATTGAGTCCTAGAAATAATAGCTATTTAAAAAACTACATAATTGTTTTAAATTTAATGGTGCAAGATAGGCAGAGCCGATTCTTCTCAAAATATTTCAAGAGTGCTGATAATCTGTATTTATTTCAAAATCTTATCTAATAATTTATGAGAATTTCTTTAGTTGCGGGCACAAAGTTGAAAGAATAAATGAACCAAATAGATGCTAATGAGTACTACGAGGGACAAACGCACCTAAAAGCAGGTACACATTTAAACAAGGTTGTAACAATGTTTTATAACGAGGTACATAAATAATCTGAGCCAACTCTGCAAGTATAAACGTTAGGGCTGAAGCAGCCTAATGGAAATATTTAAAAGCTGCTTCATATGGCCATGCATAGAGCCAGAAAAATGTCAGAACTGATACAAACATATAGAACAAAATGGTGAGCGATAAAGTATTAGTTAATTGCCCTTTTTAAGAAGAGATCAGAGTATTACATCTGTGGCAATTGTGTTGTAAAAACAATTGCGTTTTATCATCCCTTATTCTTAGGAGAGTACTGCAAGACTATCTTGGCACGTGTAATGATTTATTTCTGTAAGCAATCCTGAAAGCAATGCAGCAAAGAAAACCAATTCTTTGAAACAAGATCAAGAAAATAAGCATCCTTTCCATCTGCAAGGAATGTTCTATCTGCTTTAAGCTGAACGCTGTCCTGCTCTTTTAACGATAACAAAATGCAGCAAAAGAAACAAAAGCTAACACAATCTCAGCCTTTCCCAAAGTTTCCACCGCGAGAACTTAAACTTCCGCGCAACGGGGACTCCGGAAGTTTTGATAAAAGTGAAAGACGTGTTTCCGGGCAACTATATATGAGCCACATAATGCAACAGCAGTGGAATTTAAAACGTTGCCATTGGTGCGTTTAGTGAAAGCTGTTTTATAATCGAAGAATTCGCATTAGTGATTCGGACTGGAAAATACCGCTTTTCAGCAAGGGATGCAGTGGTAACTTAAATAGGTTTTGGAGTCAGAAACGAGAAAATAAAAGGGAAAAGGAAAAAAAGAAGAAACATCAAATTTAGCACAATCACAACTTGCTCTTTTAGCATGCGTATATGATATATTACAGCATTAATTAAAAAGCAATTCCTTTATCCACGTTACGTTATTCACGATTCGTGTTTTATTAGAAAAAATTTAAAATTAAGCAACAAGTTCTTAGTTACAAGCATAGATTACATGTGCATGAAACAGCTGTTTTTGATATTTATTTCAAATGCGCATCGATACATGGAGTAATAAATTCAGATAGCGTAGTCATGGACGGAATAAATTACTCCACCATTGTTATAGTAACGAGCTCTTGTGAAGAAATAAAAAATATGATGTGTTTCTCTACTCTTGTACAAGCTATTTTTACAAACTCTTATTCTCCATCTATTTCATATTAATTGAGATAAACATTTGCAGAAACGATCTTTTTACATGCAAAGAGAATTACATTTTACACATAGCGACCAGTTCTAAAAATATTTCACTATTGCTTAAGGCTTACTATGTTCCCCTTTTGTATTTGCAAGGACAATATAGAAATACAGTAGCCTTTAAGCATAGACATATATCTTAATAACTGGTTGCTATGTGCAGCACCATTCTCTTTGCCACAGATTAATACTCTTTGCATATCCAAGACAAAAAATGAATAACGAATTCCCATTTGAGAAATTAAGTATTGAAAAATTTAAGGAAAAAACAAGCAATATCTCGAAAATGGTTCACTCAGAAAAAAAATGTATATGACATAAATTGTGTATTTTAACGCGATCTACATTTTTTGTGTAGCAAAATTTTGTCTATCTTATGGTTTACCAGTTATGCAAAAGTCGTTCACAATGAAGAATACTTTTGGAGACATTCCCAGAAAATTCAAGGTATACATTTTATTTGCCATGAAAATATCTTAAACATATGATATTTTAATGAAAATCGTCAGAGCCGTTTTTGAGAAAATTAAAATTTTCGAAAAATGTTCCATGTAAAGGGTAATATGGGGTGGGGGATTTTCTTGAAAACCTTCGTGTCGCATCTCTGGAAGATACTGAACGTAAATACGAAGTTTGGTGTTTTTCTGACTGATCGTTTCTGAGTTATGCTGTTCACAGTCACACACACAGACATGTTTCCAAAAATGCTTTTTTTGGATTCAGGCGGTCTGAAAGCATATATTTCCGGTGAAATCTTGGTATCGAATTTTTGGGTGGAATACAATACTTCCTCTTCTTACTATACGTAGTAGAGAAAGTAAAAAGAAAGACGGAAAAAAGAATCAGAATCAGAAACCTTTCGTCATATGCCGCACTTATGAGAACGTGATAATAGAGCATGGCCTATTTCGGGAATGGCTGATGCTGTGAAAAAATATACAACACAAATTGTGTATTTTAATGAGTTCTATATTTTTTTACTGAGCAAGTGTTCTACCTTTATTGGTTTCGTAACTATACAGACTTATGCAAAACCCGATTGTAGGGGACTGCACATTTTATTTGTCATGATAATATGTCAAAACGCTATTTTAATCAAAATCGTGATAGCCATTTTTGAGGAAATAAAACAACAAAGATGTGGTGGCTAAATCTGCTACGAGGCTGCAACAAACGAAGCTGATGTAGATGGTACACTTCAGGATATGAAAAAGATGTTTAAAACGTATATTGTGGATCACGGACAAACAATGGAAATCTACATTCTCAAAACTTCAGAACTTCAGTACCAGCTTTATCAACTTTGATTTCCGAAGAAAACAAAAAGTCCTACTTACCAGGTTGCGCATCGATCACTTCAACCTCAGCCAGGTTATCGGATGAAGAAAACAACCAAAAACCCATGCCCGAAATGTTCAGCTCAAGATGCATAAACATCTCAGCTTGTCCTCGAGCGCCCTGCTTTACTGAACCAAAGACGAGATTTAAACCCCAAGAGTGTCCTGTATTCCATATTTAACATTGCTGAAGGATGCATAAAAGTTATCAAGTTAATAGAAATATCTCAACTGTCGTCTCTTATATGATGTTTTATTCGATAAAGCCAGATGTTATACTACTATAATTGTTTATCAATGTACAAATACTGTATTTTACTGTTACCAAAGTTCAAATTGTTGTATTTATGACCACAGTTCTAAGTATTTGTATTAAATTTTGTGTATGCATTGCTGTTTGTTATGCAACAATATTACTGTGGTCGCTGAATAGCTTCGATGTTGTAAAGGAACCGTAAACAAATACAAATAATTTTTACTTTCTCTACTACATATAGTAAGTAGGGGAAGTATTGTATTCCATCCAAAAATTCGATACCGAGATTTTACCGGAAATACATGTTTTGAGGCCTCCTGAATCCAAAAAAAAGCATTTTTGGAAAGATATCCGTGTGTGTGTGTCTGTGTCTGTGTGTGTCTGTGAACAGCATAACTCAGAAACGAACAGTCGGATAAACACCAAACTTGGTATTTAGGTTCAGTATCTTCCAGAGATGCGACACGAAGGTTTTCAAGAAAATCCCCCACCCCAGTTTACCCTTTACATGGAACATTTTTCGAAAATTTTAAATTTCTCGAAAATGGCTCTAACGATTTTGATTAAAATATCATATGTTTAAGATATTTTCATGACAAAAAAATGTATATTTTGAATTTTCTGGGAATGTCTCCAAAAGTATTCTTCATAGTGAACGACTTTTGCATAACTGGTAAACTATAAGAGATAGACAAAATTTTACTACACAAAAAACGTAGATGCGTTAAAATACACAATTTATGTCATATACATTTGTTTTGTTGAGTGAACCATTTTCGGGATATTGCTTGTTATTCTCTTAAATTTTCAATACTTATTTTCTCAAATGGCAATTTGTTATTAGTTTTTTTGTCTTGGATATGCAAAGAGCATTAATCTGTGGCAAAGAGAATGGTGCTGCACCTAGCAACCAGCTATTAAGAGATATCTCTATGCTTAAAGGCTACTGCATTTGTATATTGTCCTTGCAAATACAAAACAAGAGGAACATAGTACGCCTTATGCGATAGTCAAATATTTTTAGAATTGGTTGCTATGTGTAAAATGTAATTCTCTTTGCATGTCAAAAGATCGTTTCTGCAAATGTTTATCTCGATTAATATGAAATAGATGGAGAATAAGAGTTTGTAAAAATAGCTTGTACAAGAGTAGAGAAAGTCATGTGAGTGTAACACATAAGATTTTCTCGAAATTATTTCATGTACTTTATACATCAGAAAGTAAATTCTTGAATTAAAGTAAAAAAGATATTGGGGCTTCAGATTTATGAGATTCAAAGATTTGTTTCTTCATTCTTTCTTCTAACAGAGAGAAGAAAAGATACACGGATGACAGTTTACAATAAAATTCATCCAATAGTTGACAAAAATTAATTTAGAAACTTGTGACATATAGAGAAACGTAACTTGACGTTAATACCCTCTACATTTAAGTGTATGCATAGTTAATTTGATCAACATTTTAAAAAATTTCAAAAATTAGATTTATATTAAAAAAATACTTTGAATCTTCAGTTTCAATCATATACTATGGCTTTTGCTCTCACAGTCCTTTAAAGATTTAACACGTGAACATTTAAACGCCCAAGAGCACACACCCTAATGGCCTGTATTTACTTCCGATACCTTTTAATTGAATTTTATTTTTTCTATATTTTTGCGTATTAAAATGCTCCACACAGTACGAGTATAGTTGGTAAGCTTCTTGTTAAGTATCAGCAGAAATTCAGAGAGAATAAACATAAAAAACTGGCATGTGGTTTTTGCCATACTTTTAATTGCTCGTGATATGATAATTAATTTAGTCACTCAAGATATATTGACACAAAAATAACAAAGGTTTAAGTTTTTTTCTGAAACAATCAGAAGAATGAAAAAATTCTATATGCTAGTTTTGTGTATTAGTATTTAAATGATATCAAACTACCCTAAGACAAAAATTGTTTAGGATACCGACATTTTGAAAGCAAGGTGTTTGACAAAACGTTCCTTGTGGTTACCTTAAATACAGAGAACAGATTTAATCTGGCAAAAATGTAGGCCCATTCTGGCATACCGATGGTTCTAAAACGAGATTTGGGAGAGGAAGTGGACTCTATGGCAATGGTACCCATTTATCCTGTAGCTATGGGGAGTATGCCATGTTCTTTTAGGCAAAGATCTGTGCTATTTTATCTAGTACTTGGTAGAGTGCAAGGTGTTATAATAACAGACGATTCTTATACTCCCAGATAGTCAGGCAGGCTTGAAGGACCTCGATAACAACTTAGTTAAGATCAAGTTGGTCTTGGTATGCCGTAGTCCCTCACGGTGCTAGCTACTCACAATTCACTTCAGTTGAATTGGGTGCCGGGTCATGTAGGGCTTCAGGACAACAAAAGAGCAGATGAAGCTTCTCAGAAGAGAACTGAGCAACCTTTTGTTGTACCTGAATCAGCATTGGGGCTGTCATGAGGACCGGTTAAGCTGGCCATCAGGCTGATTAACGTGTTCAGAGAACACGAGAAACACTGGAACCCTACTTAGGGTTCAGGCACTCCAAAGCTCGCATACAGAGATTGGATATATGCAGGATGCGAGAACTGCTAAAATTAAGCAGGGAAAACTCTCATGGGCAATGGGCCTCTTTACACAGAACACTGCCCCCTTAGTGGGTACCCATACAGAATGGGGCAAATAAACCCTGCCTGTAGGCGGTGTCACAAACAGATTAGACAATCATTCATCTATTGTGCAGGTGCACAGCACTTGCTCAACAAAAAGCCCTCGTTTTTGAGAATCAATTTCCAAAATTTGAGGAACTTTCAATCATCATAGTCAGAGCCTGATCAGCCTTCGATGAAAATAAGACTGGTGACCGCAATATATCTGTATAGGTCGAAGTGTAGGACCATGTCATTCTTACTATCATTCCCAATTAAATAATATGTTAGTAGTTTTATTTTTCAAAATTATGAGTTCTACATCGTGTGGAACACTTGACTAATTAGCATAATAAAAGAAAAATTAATTTTTTGTAGATAATATTAAAGATATCTGCATGAAATTTAATACACACTTATAATAATTGTGGTAGAATAGCATGTGAAAGGATTTGGAATACATTTAGATAAAACTACATGATTTAGAAATTTCACGTATGGCCACCCTTAAATCTGAATTTTTGTATAGAATTATTATGTATGAAAACATTGTGTATTGACCACAATAAATCGATATTGTTTTACTTAAGACATTTTAGTGACGCAGAACTAAAATAACAGTAAAATTACAAATATTTTTGGAATATTAGGGTGAATTTGTATCTATATTTAGAGATTTCAAGACGCATAATATGTTTTTCTCTATAAAATCAAAGGCTTATTTTCTGATATTTAAAGTACTGTAAATAATCTAAAAAATGCATTGCAGACAGGTTTAATTTTGGAGCCCCTATGCAGTCCCAAGTGGATTAAATTGGATTTTCATTGACGTATACAGCACACGATTACAACATTTTTCACACATTTTTGCTCTGTAATTGCTGTTTTAATTGAAATATTGTTTTGGGATAGTAATTAATGTGTTTCTTAATTATCTTTTATAATATTGAATGACTCCAGAAAGTATTCTTCTTAAGATGTATTCTTAAACAATCTTGCAGTTAAATTAACATAAATAACATTCTAATTTTAACCTGAAGAAAGAAAGAACAATAATATGGTTCATGTGCACTGGCATTTTCACGATGTTGTTATGTTATTAGTTTATACTTTTTTGAAAATTGCACCTATTTGCAACTTTTTTTGCGCATAGTGTTTACACAATTATTTTATATATTTTAAGCGGGGTAAATTATTATATATATATATCCTAAAATTTTTGTGAAAATGGGTTTTGATTGAGGCACTACCTCGGTCAGGGTCATTGATTTACCTCACCTTTGGCACTGACCGACGGCGCTCACTAGAAGTTCCCGCAGTACCTCTCGTCGTGCCTTCTGTCCCCTGCAGTTTATCGTTATCTCCGCCGTCTGTGCTCCGACTAGCGTAAAAGTGTTAGGTAAAGCTGTGGATATTTCCTTTTTGTAAAATTGACGTTGGCCTCAGGTCGTGGTGGCAGACTAAAGACATCACTCTAAAGCACTAGTTTATTTCTTTTCTCACATGTACCACAGCATTTTCACAATGTTGTAAATTAAGAACTGTGGTCACCCATGACAATTTTCTTAGCGACACAATTTATTTCGGCAGCTGCTTTACGCGTATTTCTATAACTTTTAACGGATTTGGCCATTAGTTCGTGTAACAAATCTTATATGCATGTCTACATGTTCGCACTTCTTACATTTTTTAGGTGGCAAATCGATAACTTCAAGTCTGAAACTTAGGAGCTATTACGAATTGGCCCAAAACATCGCCTTTTATAATACCTATCCTCTGTATCTTTCCGTTTCCCCACTGTGTATTATTCGCGCTCTTCGAAGTGTCATATGTTCGCATGTCTTCTTTATCACACACCATTGGCTAATTTTTATTCCCACAACTCTGTTTCCAATATGGACACGGCGCTTCCCCGGCTTCTCTCTTCTCAATCGTGCTATCTCACTCTTTTCGTCATGGCAAATTTAAACATAAAAGAACAAAGCCTACGCACGCTTCCTGTCTTATACAATGAAACTGTTCTGTCGCATATTGTAAAATCAATTGTAGTCCTATGATTACACTTTTTAAACGTCTTAAAATCCGATTTCGGACAGTTCTTTCACATTCATTTATAAAATTTATCTCTGTAATCATCTATTACATCGTTAGTAAGTATTGATATTCACATAATTACCTTATCCTTTTGATGTTGTTTAAACGATATTCAATTTATGCTGAGAAAGATGTTTTGTTACGTTATTTTTAGCACCTTTGGGCATCAATATTTTAAGTAGGTCGTATTGAAAGTCAGTTTGTAGATGCTGTATTATTGCTTTATTTGCACCATGTTTAAAAATAATAGCTTTGTAATTTGACTGTTTCTTTAAATATTTAATATTTACGTTTGCCTCGGCTGCGTCAGTATTATTTTAGAGACATGAATATCTTGGTAGGGCGTGGTGCGACAAAAATGTAGGCTTACGCAGATTTTAAGTTTTAATTCACTCCTCTTTGTTAATCTTTGACACAAATTAAATAGCAGTTCACTGATATAGAGAGCTGTGAGATTCTTTTTATTAATTAATTGCATTTTTTAACACGTAAACTTAATTTTCATCTCACACGAATTAGTAACTAAATCTTTCGAGGACGCACAAGCAACGCACCCAGTTATGAGCACTGTCTGCAGGCAACACGTCTGGTTATGAGCACTGTTTGGAGGCTACTAAATTGATTTCAACCGTATAAACTTGTAAATTTCTGTATTTCAAGTCTCTGATTGGCTAATCCTACTTCAATAGAATACCTTTAACTAAAGCTTTTTCTGATTGTTGATTGGCTATTTTATAAACTGTCTCAAAATTTACATTATTGCTGCTCTAATAATGACTAGTAGCATTTAAACTTTCCTACTCATTATTACCTCAAGGTTACCTCATTGTTACCTCATTGTTAGCAACTTTAAACATATTTCTCACAGCTCCTACATTATTAAATTACGTAATATGTTCACATTTCACTATTACACATGGATACAATAATATAAACATATACAATGACTGTAATATACACTTTTTAGGTATTGGTACACATACATATCGTTTTAAGGCGGACTGTTATTGAATTTACATATTTATATAATTAGACTGAAATTATTTAAGTGTTAAACATACTGCCTCAATGCTTATACATGTTATAAAGTGATATTAAATGGTCGCTTATGTGGTATAACGGCTCAAAGTTCCGGAGGATTTTTCCTCAAACGGAGGAAAAAATCTCAGTAAAGAATTATCAGTATTTTTATTGAACTCCCTTATCGGCTCAGATTTTGACTACACAAATTTGTTTCCCTGTCGATTCAAATCATATGATACTTTTCGATGCTCGTATAAAGAGAAAGTAGGTCAATTGTTACATTTCCGTATTATGACACGCTGTGTTTCAAAAAGAATAAAGGAAGAATATATTAGTTGTAGATGTGTAAGAACCATTTACGAATTTATTTCAGCAAATATACTTTTGGACAGAACTCTGCTACTGTAAACACAGAGTTACTATTCAGGTACATCATTATATTTTCAGGCAATATCTTGTTACAAATACTGCAGTGCAGGTTTTCCGGACAGGAGTGTGAATAAAAATGACCGAATCGAATTCATTTATTTATTACACTACCTCCTCGTAACATATATTTATTTACACGCTCTGCATGTGCAATCAGAAATAAAAATTTACGGATGAACTGGCGTAAATCATTGAACTTTTATCTTTACACAACATGCATAGAAAAGAGAACCTGTTTCATGGTTCTCACCCCTGTTTGTATTTTAAGTTTTAATATCTAATGCTTTAAATGCGGCGCTAAACTTATTGCTGCTATAGATTTTCAGGAACAGCACATAAAAACATATAACTTCGTTTATTTCCATTCGAATTTGCTCTATTTACTACGTTGTTAAGTTTCATAAAATATTAATTTGCTGTAAAATATTTGCTTTATTGTCGGATGCCTTTTATAAAATTGGCGTGATTAATGTTTATTAGTATAAACAAGAAAGAGCGATCTGTTTACATGTGTATATGTATATGTGAATGGTTTTAATGTCTCTGATAAAATATAAAACTAGTGAAGTAGTTTTGATAGTTGTTTCATGGTTGAATACCTAATTTTTTCTTTCTGTTAGTTGTAGGCTTACTTTTCCAAAATGTCTGGAACGGAAATTTTGTGATAAGCCTTTCATGTCCCCGAACTTTATCCTACTTCGTTGAATATTGGCATCATACTCTTTGGTTTGAAATAAACATATATTCGTTGTTTAGCGTTAATAATTTTTGCTTACTGCTGGTGTTGAATGAAATAAGTGTTGTTTGTTCATACAAGTATATCTTAGATCTTGGTGACGCATAGAAGAGTTGTAATTAATATGACGAGACCATAAATATTGTACTCCGATAAATATTACATTTCTTTTCTTAATATGCCGTAGCTTATACTAATTATCACTAATTATTTATTTTATCATACTTCCCATATTCAGGTCACTGTAGCTGTAACATATGAACGTGCACGCGATATTATACCAAAAACGGTGCGCTTTTCCTTGCATTTGACGGGTCAGATCTGCCAAAGAGCGGAATGCACTCTGTGTCTCCGATCCCGCTGAGAATTGGTTACTGCAGTGAAGCCCTGTGCTCTTAAGAACTAAGGTTCAAAGTCCATAGTTAACCCCTCCTACTATATTTGAAGGGATTGACAAGGTAAACCAATCACGTTTCAGCCATTGGCAGCACGAGTGGAACTAAGTGGGAAGCGAAACTCCCTTCATCTCCTCTCTCTGTAAGGTTGGGTATCACTGGATTATTGTATAGGCAAACGGTGTCATCTTTGTTAGTAATGTTTAATTATCAAAACGTCTTTCCTGTATTTTAAACGAAATGTTAATGCCTAATGAAATCAGAAACTTGAAAAACACTTGCTTGTTTTGTATATCGATCTCATGACAGACAAAAATGTTCCGTTGCAAAATTAAGTATTCATTGATAGATAAAAGCACTAAAACACTTTTGGAAAGATTTGTAAAACAAAGTAAGTACTATAGTCCTTAGCGTCCCATTCTATATTGGGCGTGAAAGCGCGGAAATTTTGCTCAGAGGCCTCTATCAGGTTTGAGGTTCTTTTACGTGCCGTAAATCTACGACACGGGACCACCGGCTTTACTTCCCTTCTGAAGGAAGGATTTTTAAGCCCAAAAAATAACATCGCCCTCCGCCGGTTTGGGAACTAGATGTTAGCAACTAGAGGACCGCGGAGGACGGCCCAGTGGTGTGAGACTGCGTATTGTCAATTTCATGAACTATTGCGTCGTGTAACTGGAGTGTAAATTATAATTTATACAATATAAAAAATGCTAAATTACGGAAAAACGAGGGCCTAAAGAAATCACTGAAGATTGAAAAGAAAACAGTGAGTGAACTGCTGTTTGCGTATACTTCAACTAGACTGGCCTTAATTGTTCCGTGTGAATAAAAAACGTGACGACAATTGCGAGAAAGTTTTTGGCTAATGTAAGATTTTCCAGATTGAAGAGGTATTACATATTCACTAGTGCTAAGAGAATTACATCCATCCGTATACCGATCTTAGCTTCACGATATTGCAGGACTTTCTGTACTTATGATTTTCCTCTCTGAGACCTCTACGTTTGCTTCTTAAGTTCCACATTTCCATCTGAATTGTATATGCATCTGCATGTTCATTGTCTATCTATCGTTATGCTAGCTACAGAATAAATAAATATTACCTGTTGTCTAAGTGGCTTGTTATAATACTATATAAAGCAGTACAAATATTATTTTCGCGTATACAGTTTTGCAATTAAATGTATGTATTAGCATGCTTTGTTTAGTCGGATGTCTGTTGCCTTTAAGGCGTGCTTTGTTTTGGAAGCATTGTCGACATCATATTATGTATGAGCAATTTCTCTGTAAGCTTCAACTTTTGCGGTATAATTAGAGGTAACATCAAATTAAAATATTCACCATTGTTTTCCATGCTATCGCATATACAACCTAAACAGAAAGGATAATAACCAACATTTACTGATGCTGTGTTCGGGGAATTCGATTTAATGCCAGCCTACGTTCATTTTCAAGATATAGGATGGTCATAATTTTCTGATGACTGAGCCATCGGGCGCACGTGTTCCGTAATTAGTCACCCTTATACTTCACATTTTTCAAGTAAAGTAATGCTTAAGATACAAACTTTATATTTCTTAATGGGAAAAGCTGTATTTTAATTATAAGTCACTCAAACAGAAAAAAAATCATGTTTGTTTTCAAAATAAATGCCCTGAGAAATAAGGGTAGCATTATAAGCATACGGCTTACAGAACTTAGTTCAATAACTTAGAAAAATACCTTTGGGAGGGGTAATTCAGCTGGTCATGTAATCCCCCTCTCTAACTGCCTTGGGCAGGCGTGCCTCTGAGTCGCTGTTTATGCACCACACGCCATAGTTTCGCCTAGTGCGTGTTTTATTTAATCTCACAAAATCATTTAAGACTTAATCACACCACTGTTGTAACTATCCAACTGTAGAGGTAATACTAAAGACACAAGAGCATTGTAACAAGAATTCTGTGTTTATAGATTGCTGTGACAGGCCACGCAAAGAGCAAGGTACAGCGGGCGTGAAAACAAATGTTTGCATATAACTAGCAATAGCATTTCACATACATGTAGTATTTTCATGGGGTATCTTCCAAAGCTAATTCACACTTTTGAGGGTATTTCATAGCCTTCACTCCTCCATCTATCTCTTCAAGGAAAAAAGTTCCTCGCTGATTGATTTTCATAATAACAATTATTTCAATTGAAGTTTTATAAAGCAAACTTGCGGTTTTATTTTTTACAGGGAGACCAATCGCACATATCGTCGTCATCTTCTTCTTCTTCTTCTTCTTCTTCTTCTTCTTCTCGAAACTGTTACCGTTGGCATATATCTTTCAGAACTGGAATAAGGATTATAGTTTTTGAGTCATCACGGTGTAAACAAGATTCTGTTAAATTTTTCTTCACTATAAAATTGCTGTGTTCACAACACTGACGTGGCACTTGTTTCCCGCGATCAGCCCACTTTCTCTTTAAGACACCTCATTGGATAACGAGTAGCTAAAGACAAAAACAAGTAGAGTGGGGGCGATTTATCTCTCCTGAATAATCGCGCAGTCCGTAGACCGAGAGATTTTACTAAGTTATACTTTAATATTAAATTAATTTGTATCTTATATTTGACTTCTCATTTAAGTAAATGCAATAATATCAATTTATTTTTAAAACAAAGCAGAGCACCTACTGTAGTTTTTCTATGTGAGCATAATTGCCTAATACGCTTCGGGAGTCTACTGATTTTTATTCTATCTAATGCTTACCTAGGAAGTATTGCACTCCGCCCTAACATTCAGAACACGATTTCACAAGAAATACATTTTGAGGCTCTTTGAATTAAAAAAAGAAATTAGAAAACTTCTGTTTGTGATTATGAGTGTATCAGGTGGCCCAAACAAGCCGTCCTTTGCGGTATGATGTTTCCCGCATACTTAGTGCAAAAGAAGTTGCTGCACCATTGCTGTCCAAAGGGGCAGTGTAGGTATAAAGCGAAAGGTCACTGAGATAGTGCTGTTATCTGCGGTAGTTTCGTACTGATAAGCGTCACTTGGTCGCCTGTATGCATTTAGGGCCAGGTCATTCAGACAAAAAGGTAGCGTTCACCAATAACGACAATGATTACGTTCCGTGCGGAGACACACCAAAATGTAGTTGACGCTCGAAGGCTGTGTTCTGAATTTTTCAGACGCGGCATCTGATTTCCGCGCACTTTTTTTTAACGTACAGAAATAATATTATGGATCACTCCAGGTAAAACGTGGGCCTGAGAGGCCCCTATATCAATTCGTCCATCAAGGCGGGGTGAGTGAATAGTGCATTAATAGAAAATAATTTAATTCTAACGTAACTTTAAGGGTACATAAATATACCTATAATAAAAATAGAATTTTGTTTAATTTTGTTAACTTTGTGGTACCAATTGCTGCCATATAGTTGTCCTGATTGTACATTAACTGTCATGGAAGTAAATGACTTAGTACCTGTGCTCAGGTTTGTATCAAACGGCAATCCTAAATTCTTGTAAATGAGCGAATTGCTTAGTAAATAACCGATAACCCTCCCACACACACATACATGGGTACCCTCACATTCAAACATGAGACCCTGGGCACATCATAAAATGTATTTGTCTAAAGACAACTTTCTGGAGCCCGCCAGGAATCAAACCCGGAACACCACATGTAGCAGGCAGTTTCTCTACGGAATGAGCTCTGGGACCGGTAATAGCAGTTAAAGTGTTCCTTTTCAAGCATTGGTCTTTTATTTAGCGGTCTCCTCCTTGTCGGTATGAATCCCCTTTGCAGTTCTGCTTAGGTGAAACCTTTGGCACCCGCTATCCAGTATAAACTAACTTTAACTAGGGATGGCTTGTGTAGTTCACCTGGTGTACACGAAAAGTCGCAAACATAAGATAAATAGCAAAGTTGGTATTTAAGTTCACATCTTCCAATGTGACACGAACATTTTAAATAATATTCCTCGAACATAGACTACTCCTTACATGGAGAAAAGTTCATTATTCTTGATTTTCTCAAAAAATGGCTAATGTTTTTAATTAAAATATTGTTTGTTTAAGATATTTGCATAACACATAAACTGTGTATCTTGAATTTTCTGGGAGTAGCCTGTGAATTCTTCTGCATTCTGAATGAATTTTGTACAATTAGGAAACCGTAAGAAATAGACAAAACCTTGCGGCTCAAAAAATGAAGATCTCCTTAAAACAAGTTATGTCGTCGATTTTTTGATGGCATTGACCATTTATGAGATATTATTTTGTATTGCTTTGCATTTTCTAATTTTCACGCTTCCTGCATACTAAAGTCGCTATTTATTTTTCTCGTGATCAGGCAAAGAGTGTGAAATTTTAAGGTCACCAGCATCCTATTTTTACGTACTTCGAATGTTTAAATGTGTAGTGAAAGTGGATCTCAATTAGCAGGATATAGATAGAGGAATAAGCTTTCGTAAGAATAATATTAGAAGAGTGAGTAGAGAGAGTCTTGTGAATGCAACTAATTAGGTTGTTAGTGGGTTTGCATTCTTGGAACTATATTCAAATAAAAGGTATTAACATATGAAGCGTATAATAACACTAAATAATTTGTTACTTTCATCCTTTTTGAGAAATTATAATTAAATAGTAATATTTATACTTACCTGCAAAATTTAGTTGCATTAAATATCAGTGATACTCACAAATAAATTCTAAACGTAAATTCATAACTTTTAAGACCCTTGTTATGAAACCATTCTTGTAATATTATATCCCCTAAATATACTAAAATAAAATATGGCTATTATCTTAATATCAAAAGTTATGCGAAGAGAGTTTGTTTATTTTCCGTTTTATTTCCTCTTCATTATTACAAACTTTCTTCAATTTTCGCAAATAATACACGCCTAATTAATAACTCGTGACTAAATTTATTGCAAATCAACAGCTAGTACCCCACTGCTACATCGGCAGTTTAACTACATTCCAATCCTTCATCGGCTATTTGCATAATTAATTTCAGTAACTAATATCTGACCTGAACTGTTGATAATGCCATTACCGCAGCACGAGATACGAACCTCTGCTCAACCAGAGACGATCACCGCCATCTCCAAAAGCTAGTAGTCTGTTCCATAGTATATGTCTAATGTCTTTACTCTTCTTTTCCTTTTCTTATAACTACCTTTTCGTGCGTTGTTTAGAGGGGTTATCTTCCACCGTCCTCTTCCTTTATGCAGTTTATATTCTTCCAAATAATTAACAAAGCTCTCGTCTTCTGATTACTGTTGTTGTTCGCCAACTTTCCGTCTTCTTTCAGTGCCATGTAGCTCCCAAGAGCAAGGAGGAAAATTCTCCATCCATTATAAATTTGCAGACATACCTTAGGTATTATTATATTTATTGCAAAGTTATTTCTGTCTAGGTTACCTTAAATTTTTGCCCATAAATGGTATCAATTTAAGCAACAACTGCTGATACATATAGGTTTCGTAAAAAAGCCTTCAAGTACTCACTGGAAGCTCGGAGGAATAGATTCCTACTCCTAGAATATAATAACTTTCAAGCATAATTTCAGCCAGAAGATGCACCTTATTTGGGAAAATATAATCACACATCATGGAATACTTAAAAAATGACTAGCGCTAAGAAAAAATCAGATATATTACATTCACATGACTTTCTCTAACCACTATTGTACAAACTATTCTTGCAAAGGCTGATTCTTCTATCTGCTTTATGCTAATCCGGACAAACATTTGTAGAAATAGTTTTATTAAACATTTTATTGCAGGTACAGAAACGACAGGAAGAAATCAACAGGCTTCCCTGAATAAACCGCATTTTTTAACGTTTCTAGGGTACTTCATGACTTCATTTTATTGGCTGGTGGTGTCACCTTGTAGGTGCTGTCTCACCTCGTGCTGTGTATCGGACCAATAAGCATACCTATGCCAGTTTTGTCAACTCATTGGCATATTACGATTAGGTATAGATGAGGAATGTTCACCTCCCTCAACTAGAAAGGAGAGGATATAACTTGTGTCTCATTTTAATATGGTGAAAACTATTTTGTCGATCTTTCGCGAGGTAATTGCGAATATACAGCAAATGTCTATTGGGAAAATGTTTTTTAATATGAGTAATTTCTCGAGATTTTAAGAGTTTCAGTCCTCAAACATCAGTTATAGGTCCTCATATAAATTAGCGTTTCCTAGCTATTTACATGTCTTATACAGGCAAGCTATTGTCCTCTTCCTCCTTCACCGCACTAAGGGTCTTACACAAAATTCATTCAGAGTGCATTCAGAGTGGCTTCTGTGAATGAGTGACTAACAATATTTCACAATAACTTTACAAGTTATTCGCAGAAATATTGGGATATAGATTTTATTCGTCTTGCTTAAACATAGTGCATTTTAATAAAAGTAATTAGAGCTAAGTTTTTGGAAAGATGAAATATAACATGTAAAGGGTAGTTTGAAGGACCTGAACTTAATTCCAGGTCTGGTAATCTACTTTTCGTTTTTGAGTTAAGCTGTTTACAGACACACACCCATAGACTTTCTCAAAATATGATTTTCTTGAATTCGTAGAACCTCAAAATATTCTTCATTTCACTCTCCATTCCAAATTACATTTTTGTCCCCGTCTTCTCCATTTCGGTCTTCATTTCTTCTTAAACACTGTTCATTCCGTTCCCATCTGTTCCATTCCAGATTTCATTTCTATCCTTACACTCTTTATTTCACTTAATAATTGCTTAAGTGTGTCCTCCATTGTGTCTTTTAAATCCCACTCCTGACACCAGTGTGACTGTCACGTCTCCCTGTTCTCTGTCACTGTTTAGTTTTTCACTAGTTCAACTTCCACTATCACTTCACTAAGGTGAACTAGTTCCATTCTCCGACCCTTCACTTCCTTTGTAACGTAGCCTCTTCACGCCGGACGGTTCACTTCACTCGAGTCAAACACAATACCTCCACAACTTATCGCTCCGCTGTAGCACTCGATGTATGTGACAACAGCCGTCACCAACGAGCTCGGAGAATCCTTCTTGACGTGCTCCAGAGATGCACTCGTCAACTCGCTCGCTGTCTGACTCAACTCTGACAGCTCTTGCGAGAATGCTCGCTTATATAGTCAGCGGAATCTTTGCGCAAGGTTCTCAACGTTCTAGAACTATTTTGACACAGTTTCTGGAGAAGAGGCAGAAGAAGCTTCCAGAAGGTTCTAGTTATCTGCCGATAACGCACTCGGTGTTTGTGCTGGTGGGCGGCCGTTATCGTTGTTTACTCTGACGGCTCGGCGCCGACCTCCGGATAACCTTGGGCCATAGTTGCTACATCACAATACTGGTAACTTTAAATGGCTACAGAATATAACATGAATGTCTTTTTTCATTTGTATAGCTCTGTTTAACTTCTAGAAACAACTGCAGGTGATATTAACTCGAACTTCATGGCTGAGTTTTTATTAATTTTGAGGTGAAAATAAAACCAACTGTTAGTGATACCTTCAGACTCAGCGGAGAATAGGGAATGATTCTAATTAAAGCAAAATTCCCTTTCCCCAACCTGGAATGGGACCCGATATCTCGCTCGACAGCGAGGCAGTGATCTTAAGCTTTCTTTCTGGCACTGTTTCATACAGTGGTTAACAGATGCATCATTTTCAACTTCTCATAGCATTCTGTGCCGGCTGTCAGAGCTAAACTAAAGGGACGTGATTCATTGGTTCTCCGTCTAAATTTATGTAGAGGTTGAAGTGCGTTAGGAGAAATACTCTATGGTGTTTTATAGGAGCAGCGGTTGCAATTCTGGCCAGTAATTGGTTACGTGGTGCACAGAGGGTCACGTAAAGTTGTGGATATGAACGCGGGTCACAGCTGAACTGCACATAAATGAATGCCTTAGGGCTCCAGGAATCATTACGGTACGTGCTACGCTGTCAAAACGTGCTCTGTGATCAGCTTCAGAGTTTAAAAATGGATTAATTAATCAGGAGACATAATCTAGTACACCCTCTCATTTTATATACATAACTCAGCATAGGGTTTCTACAGTGATGCAGTTGCAACCTGATTGTGTTTTCATTTTACGAGTATCATGATATTTCTGCATTTTAATATGTAGCGAGATTTAGTTTCATAGATGATTTATACATGTTTCAAGGAATATTCTGTATTTGCGTCTTTTATTCTGAATTAACAAAGAAACAAAGTTTATACCTCAATCTAGATCTTCAGGAAAATTCACTTTTATAAGTTTGAAAAACGAACATTAAGAAGATAATTCATATCATAACAACAGTAATGTAAAAAAAAATCAAGTTGCATCGAAATGTAGTATTTAACATATGCTTCAGAAGATTGTTTTAACAGAGCTCTATGAATAATTTGCAACTATTTTTCAGCACCGTTTGGACCTAAAACAGCTGATCTATGTTATGTTTATTATGAAGAAGCAGAAGCAGCAACTTTTGTTGCCTATTTGTGATAAACACGGATGTTTAGATCTCTCTACCCCCTTGCTCCTTCTCTCACATTCCCTCTCTTTCCCTTTATACTTTTCTTTTTTTTTTCTTCTCTCTCACTCACTCTGTCTCTGTTTCTCTTTAATTTTACCTCCATTACCCTCACACCTTTCCTTTCCATTTTTCTGTGCAGCTTATGTGATGTGATGTTTAGAAAACTGATGAAATTACTTTCTTGTGCTAATGAAATTAAAACATAATAAAATATTTAACAATGCACAGGCTTTTTCTTTATGCTTGCAATGCAATCGGACATTGTTTCTTGTGGTAAATGGTTTACGTATACGAATTAACCAAAAAGGTGGTCTGACTTTCTAAACTGTCATTCTATGAATATTTTGTAAACACTAAAATTGTCTGAGGTATTATGATTATAAACGTATATTTTGCAGCATTTAAAAATATTTAAATTTTACTTTCTCTACTACGTATAGTAAGTAGGGGAAGTATTGTATTCCACCCAAAAATTCGATACCAAGATTTCACCGGAAATAATGCTTCGAGCACCCCTGAATCCAAAAAAGCATTTTTGAAACATGTCCGTGGGTGTGTCTGTGAACAGCATAACTCAGAAACGAACAGTCGGATAAACACCAAACTTGGTATTTAGGTTCAGTATCTTCCAGAGATGCGACACAAAGGTTTTAAAGAAAATTGCTCCACCCCAGATTACCCTTTACATGGAACATTTTTCGAAAATTTTAATTTTCTCAGAAATGGCTCTAACGATTTTGATTAAAGTATCATATAATTAAGATACTTTCATGACAAATGAATTGTATATCTCGAATTTTCTGGGAATGTCTCCAAAAGTATTCTTCATTGCGAACGACTTTGCATAACTGGTAAACCATAAGAGATAGACAAACGTTTACTACACAAAAAATGTAGATCGCGTTAAAATACTCAATTTGTCATATACATTTTTTTGTTGAGTGAACCATTTTCGAGATGTTGCTTGTTATTCCCTTAAATTTTCCAATACTTATACTTTTTCTCAAATGGGAATTTGTTATTAATTTTTTGTCGTGGATATACAAAGAGTATTAATCTGTGGCAAAGAGAATAGCGCTGCGCATAGCAACCAGCTATTAAGAAATATGTCTATGCTTAAAGGCTACTGTATTTCTATATTGCCCTTGAAAATACAAAACAAGGGGAACATAGTACGCCTTAAGCGATATTCAAAAATTTTTTATACTGAGAAATAAACGTACTGCGATGATTTTGTGAATCTTCTAGCGACTTTTGCTTCAAAGGAATGCTGATTTGAACCAATTTCGTAAGATCGTTTCATTTTATTAATTCATATCTTATTGTTCGTTATAGAGCCATGTTAAATGTTTCTATTTTAGTTTATATTTTTTGTTTCCACGGTTTAAGGGCTGTTTCATTTCATTCATTCATATATTATTTGTTATAGTACCATTTTCAGGTGTTTCTGTTCTTTGTTTACTGGTTTACGTTTTAAGATTTTTCATAATGCCTAGTAAGAAACGAACCAATTTTAATCTCAAGAAGCTGTTTTCCGTGAAAGCAGCCAAAGTGATTGCTGGTACCTTGAGCCAAAATAATGACATATTTGGTGAGGTTGAAATCACACATTGCACAAGCAACTCGGTGATGGCGTTATGTTTTTCAACTGTAATAAATATTGATGCTCTGGAGTTCTGAACTAATTGATAAAATTATTCATTTAGGCAATGATTTGCACTTAAAATGAATTTCAAACTATGATGGTGTTATGCCATATCCGCCTTACTTGTGCGCTGATGAGGTTGGGCTGCAAGATATTGTAATTGATGATGTAAAAGTAATCTGTAATGCAGTGACAAATAATTTTGCATTACAAGGGATCATACCGAGGGATTTAGGGCAGCGTGTTAAAACATTTATTTATGTCCTGGACATGCAAAGAGAATGCAGTGGTCCACATAGCAACCAGCTCTTAAAAGATTTGACTATCGCTTAAAGCTTACCATATTCCCCTTGCACCTACAAGAAAATTAGCAATAAGATAGAGTCAGCAAATGTTTATCTCGATTAAAATGAAATAGATGGAGAATAAGCGTTTGTAAAAATAGTTTGTACAAGTATAGAGAAAGTCATGTGAGTGTAACACATCAGATTTTGTAATTTTGCGCCACATTAACCTCTGGGAAAAGTAATCAAGACATTCATGTACTGTAATTGGTACCTAAGAAATTTCCATAATCATTTCGTGCATGAAAAGGAAAGCAAATACAAATATTTGAAAAATGCTATATTGGCTTCAAGTAGCCCTTTGTACAAGTCAGTGTCAATTACTCATCCAAAATACAAAATTTCCAGAAACATTTCTTCTCCAACGTGTGTATCCCACCAATAACAAATTTCTTTCTAATCAGCTCACGCACCAACGTTTGTTGCAAAAGCCTGGAAAAAGTTGTGAGAAAACCTGAAATTTCAACTTTACTACTCGGAAAACAACAATCATTCAAGAGATGTCTTCCAATTGGGCCATACTGAAGAAAAAAACAGAAAGAGTTAGACAGGCGTCACTTCCCCTAACCACTAATTGTTCTCGTTTATATCTCTTCTACAAACTAATCTTTTAAAAGATTATTTTTTATCCACTTCCTATTAATCTAGCTAAATGTTTGCCGAAATAGCTTAATTACACATTTCGTTGTCGGAGGCTTTAAAAGACTGGTCGTAATATGTTGGCTTTGAAATTCAATACTGGCAACACATGCCATGATGAGAAACAAATGAATGTTAATTTATTGCTTGAACATATGATAATGTATGGTAACAGTTTAAGTCAAAATAACATGTCCGATTGAAGAGTAAACGAAAATTGTTTGTCCACATTGGGGTAAATTATATAAAGGCTTAAAAATATACATTAGCAAATTACATCCACAGGAATATCAGAATTCTCTAATAGGTTCTTTCAAACAAATGAAGGAAGTAACTAATAACTAACATACTCTTCTCGATGTCAATGAAACAAGCAATTTCCCCTCATGATAATAAGTCTACATACGAGCAAAATGTGAGCGAATGACTGAATAAATTCGATTTTGATCTTGACGATAAAGTATTCAAAGAAAATGTATCTCATTTTAATGAATTTGTTTCTACGGCAACACATTTGATTCCTAAACCTAAAAATCCTGCGCAGAAACATCCTACACGAACAACCGATTATTTAAAAAATAATAACCGCCAATTAAAAAATTCCAACAATTCTAAAACCAACGTTAAGATGTAAGGCAAAATTTGATTATGAAATGATCCAGTATCAATGTTTTTATCAGAGAAAAAAAAGCAGTCAGAGAAATTTTTCTGTAAAATGATAATAAACATTTACGATTTACAACTTTTGAAGTAGTATTATACTTTAAAAGCGTATTCGAAACAACAAATGATCATATCTCTATGTTATAAAAAATTGTTGGTGGTGAACTGTAATAGAGCACTTGCTAGAATAATCCAGAAATTAGGCTAAACTCTATGAATAAAATGACAATCGATACCAGCCCTGGATCAGATGAAGTGATTTTGAATGCCATAACAAATCGAACAGCTGCTAAATTAGTAGTTCGAATTTTTAACAGGATGCTAAGAACCGCGTTTGTGTTAAAAGAAACTCGGACCATATTAATGCATAAAGGTGGTGGTAAAAATGTCATAATTAAATAGAGAGCTATGACTATATTTTCTATGGTATGACGTGTATTTTCACAAACTCTGGATTTTATTATCCGGAACCAAAGGGATCTTATGACACCTGGTACATTTATTAATATTAATATAGTTGAATTAATCTTGCGTTACTTCACAAAGGCGGAACAGGTCTGGGTTTCTTTGATATCAGAAGGGCATTTCATACTATTGGCTATAATCATCTGTGCTCAACAATTAATTCTTCCACACTGCCTAAAGCGTTTGTTGATAAACCTATTAGTAGACCATGTCACTCAGATTCAAATAAGAAAGGGAAGGTCACAGAAGACCTTAGAAGAGGATCATGCAGGGTGTTTCTGTTTTCCCAATATTATTTAACCTTTGTATCAACCACATATTACACGAATTATCAGAGAAAAGTGTCTCAAAATCATGAAATTTCTGCCTGTCTCCTGAAACGGAGCCAATAACAATACTCTGCTTTGCAGATGACATATATTAATAGGAAAGGATTCTGAATCTATTAATATTTTGATCACATTGGTTATGGGCCTTCTTCAAGAGATAGGCTTAAACATTAGTACTGAGAAGTGTAAAGCAATTTTCATAATCATGGAAAAACTTAATATCGGTATAATTAAGACCATTCACGACGATATTAAAGGCATTTCTGCTACAGAAGAAGCAAAATATCTTCATGTATCTTTTAATCAACATTTAATTTTTAATTCTGTGAACATTTTGACTAAACTTAAAAACAATCTTGACACACTGTTTTCTACTCATCTACATCAGCTTCAACAGGAGTTGTCAGTAGTAAATAATTTTATGGGACTATTTTTAATTTATCCATTTCAAACCGTCACTGTAAGCAAAATCCCAAACAAATTTCTATTGAAAACAGGCAAAATGATTCGCAATTCTGTGAAAGAGACTCTTTAACTAGCTAGTGACATTCCGAATTCTCGATTTATTCCTCTCATAAATATAAAGGACATTCAATACTGAAAACTTCTGAGAAGTATATCTTCAGGAACCGAATATTAACATTTAGCTGCAGTCATTGAACGATTCACATGTCAACTGGTGCAGAATTATCAAACTATCACAAACCACTACATTTCTGCTCTACAATTCAAACGATCTGAATTTAAAACAGTGAAACAGTTGAGGAAGGCCTTACGTGATAAAGAAAACGAGGCTTGGTGCTCCTATCCACATAAGGGTAAAGGAATGGAACTGTTCTCAGAATTTATAGCCGGAAAAACAAGGTTAATTAATAAAAGGTCCTGAGCAGCTCTGAATGGTGGGACATACATAAGATGAATCAGTATCCCTGACGATCTTCAAGCACAAACCACTGTAGGCTCTGTATTGCCTATGAAATCCTTCCCCTTGTGCTTGGGAAACTTCTTAGAATTAAGAGACACAGTACCATAAGATCCATCTTGATAAACGCCCCATGGGAAACCGGAAAACCAAAGCAGAGATAATCGACCCAACCATCCGCTTTGAGTTGAATAAAGACCAACCCCAAGAAGCCCATTTAGAGAAGTAGAAAATATATGAGCCTACCATACCATACTTTAAATAACATTACAACCTAAAAAAATAATAGTAGTAGACCTATTGTTTGCATCCCATCAACAATCACAAATATGTTTTGAAGCGCAGGGGAAAATATAAAATTAATAAAAGCATTCAAACTATACAGAATATCATAAAATATTCTGTATCCATATTTCGGAATCACGTGTGTGATATAAAGAGCATGTAAAATGTTTTATCGTTTAGAAAAGAGTTTATTTTTACAAATAATTATCTTTTTATTGTTATAACTTTTATTGTTGTTGCACAGTTTTTGTAATCAGTGTTACGATTTTTTCTCATAACTTAATATTTTATTTAACTGTTATAATTTATGGTAAACTATTTTTTTTGCAACATGCACTTATAACCTTTTTGTTTAAAACCACTAAATTTATATGTTTATTCTGTGTCACTAGGCCAGTTCATTATGTTGGTGTGTGTATTTGTGTGACTGTCTGTGAACAGCATAACTCAAAAACGAAAATTTGGATGAATAACAAACTTGGTATTTGAGTTTAGTATCTTCCAAGGATGCGACACCAGGATTTTGAAGAAAATCCCTCCACCTCACATCATCTTTTACATGGAATATTTTTCGAAAATTTTGACTTTCTCAAATGCGGTTCTAACGAGTTTGATTAAAATTTCATGTTTAAGATATTTTCATGGTAACTTAAATTTATATCTTGAATTTTCTGGGAATGTCCCCAAAAGTTCTCTTCAGTCTGAATGACTTTCGCATAACTGGTAAACCGTAAGAGATAGACAAAATTTCACTACATAAAATATGTAGATCTCGTTAAAACACCAATTTATATATTTTTCCCCGAGTGAACCATTTCCAAAACATTCCTTAGATATAATTTGTTTTAGTTTTCCAATATTTACAATTTTTCTCAAATGGGAATTCATTCTTGTTTTTTTTATATCCTGGACATGCAAAGAGAATGGAATGCTCCACATAGCAACCAGCGCTTAAAAGATTTGACTATAACTTAAAACCTACCATATTCCCCCTTGCACGTACAAGAAAATTAGTAAAAGATAGATTATGCAAATGTTTATCTGGATTAACATGAAGTAGATGGAGAATAAGTGTTTGTAAAAATAGTTTGTACAAGAGTAGAGAAAGTCTTGTGAGTGCAACATATCAGATTTAACGGACAGGAGAAGTGATGTAGAACCAGAAAATATGAAAAATATTATTGTATGTCATAGTTTTATATAAGAAAGGATAGGTAGAAATAATTTGTGAAGGTGTTAATCTTTATGATTAACATTTTGAATGTATAATGATTTATTGCTAGAATTTTAACGAAACGATTTGGATACTTCTTAGCAAACATTTGGAGAATATACAGTACATGTTTACATGTATATTTTCGGATTTTTAGTGCACAAAACTATCAACATTACCAATGAGAAATTACCACACAAGCAAAGATTACAGCTTTACAAATTAAAACATTAAATCAGCTTTAACATGATTCAACAACGGCAATAAACGCTGCTAAAAGGTACAGTGACAGCTCGTCACGTACACACCAAGTTTAGCATTCTCCTAGCAATTAGGTACTTTAAAACCTGAGCTACATGCGCTAGTAAGTGTAAATGTTAGCTACTGCCTCCTGACTTAGTTAAAACTAAACGGCCAGGAAGCTCTTCTCGTGGTAGGGCTAACAAACGTCTTAATCCAGAGCCGCATGTATAAGAAGACGTGAAGAAGCACCAAACTTCAGGAGGCAGCGATGTTTGAAGATCAGCAAAGCCCCACTGTCTCTCGTAGCACAGGGAAAACAACTAGACCCTCTGTGACAACCACGCGGCCTAGAACGGAGCCAGGAACAGCTGTGAGAACAGAAACGAGAAGGCAGTGGTACTACATGTAAGTTGCTTTAAGAATTAATGTATTTTAGTACTCTAAATAGAGTTAAAATAATTTCTACTGCATTTTTGAACACTAGACTATTATCTCAGTATAGATAACCTGTATTTCCCCTATAGCAATTATGTTCGTGGCGTAGTGGGTTGGAGTGTAATGTTCAGGTTCCCAGCTACGGAATGCGCGTGCGTTGTAGCGCACACAAGGGTGTGGATTTTTCGGACCCACGAATAGGACCGGTGCCCATTATGGCGCATTTAAGGAGCTATGATAGGTAGCGGACTTCAGATCACGAAATCCAACTGAGGAAACATGGTGACGACATCATATTCTCATATCGGCTGGACGGCCGTTCAGCTCTGCCATGTGGGTATGAGGATGGCAGCAGGGTTGGTAGGCCTAGACGCACAAGGACTGTCGTGCCACACATTAGATTAGCAATTATATTGAAGTACGTCTTTGAATAGTCTGTACCATAGCCATGGAATTAAACGATAATGGGTGAAGAAATTACTCTGACTGTTACACATAAGACTTTCATGGTTTTGTCGTGTGAACTATGGGGTTACCTCATTCCACCATGCGATGACTAGACCCATTTCTGAGGTGGAGGCACTCAGCGGGCGGAATCCGCTGCCTCCGAGGTACGGTGTTGATGAGGATGACGGCGGGATGAAAGGACCTACAGCTTTCACCGTTGATCCCGAGCCACGCTACGCCATGAGGAAGTCAGAGGTAAATATTTGAATAAGGCCGATTTAAAATCGCCACCCAGAGCGGGGAATCGAACCTTGGACCCTCAGTACGAGAGTTGGAAATTAAACCACTGTGGTCTAAATGTTGGTTCTTTTGTTATGATATGGCCGCTTCAATATTTGAAATCACTTTAGCGTTCCCCATTGACCACAATAACGCCATAATTTCTGGATAATAAATATTTATGTGGATTATCTCGATCTTCAATGGTCTATTAATAAATCAGGGTTTACAGTATAAGTATTAAATCAACAATACGACCAAGTACAAGATGAGGAATTAAATACTGATTTTAATATAAATGATATATGTGTATATATTTTACTGAAAATTGTAACTTAGAGTCAAGTTGTAAAATATAAAAACAAACCAGGATGTCGAATTGTAAAAAGAAGTATATCAAAACACTATCTCAGCAATCATTTGTTACATTTCCGGCAAGAGCCCTTCTGCAGAACCATAGAAAGAAAGAACAAATTAACACACTTACTCATTTACAAATATATGTATTAAAACAGGATTTTTAAGTTTGAGGTAAAAGCTTGAATATTGGAACAGTAGGATACAAAAAACCTTAGGCTTTTATTCTTGATTTTATACATTAATTTAAGCATGCTGCCATTTGTGCTGGCAATTTAAACGACTTAGAGAGCAGTTCTAATAAACCTGAACACGAGCTTTTGTCGACACAGTAGAGTTTAATAAATATATAACAATAGAACATTTCAGAAAATAATGCTCCAAGAAGAGGTTAGCAAAATGAGACGTTTCCGTAGATCAAGAGAGGAGTCATTTGTAAGTAACCCTGTTTCTGGGTTTCTCCACAGAACGACTGGTTGTTTCAATTTCTACAAACTTACACATTTGTGCATGCGTGTATGAAGAATGGAAGTCTAACTCAGAAATGTTCCGTTCAAAATTATTGTGTAACTTACAAAAGTTTTAGGGACAATGAAGCTACAGCTGCAATTAAAAACCTTCTTAGCCACCTTTAGATATTTATATCAAAGGAAGAGTAAGATTGGGTGCATATAGGCCAAAAAAGTGGTAACTGGTGCAATCTCAACCCTTTGAGCATACCAGAACCACAAATAAAACAGAATCCCAGTCTTTAAGATCGACAGTGATTATATGTTTCCTAAATTATCCTTAAGAAACCATTAAAAATTTCTCTTGAATGGAATCATGGTGAAAAAAACACTGCTCCACTAGAGAACTGATCTGTTAGAGAGGGCTCAAATATGTTTCGTGGATCAGGATCTAGAGTTCAAGCGCAAGCTCCTAGATGTGACATTTTTGTGCCTTTAGGTACCAATACCATAATATTTAAGGCTGAAATTTATGCATTTCACACCTGTGATCTTTAAGTTATTGCAAGCAACCAGATAACATCCAAGTTCTTCTGGAACTGCCTACAAAACTTTATAATATTGGAAAAACATAAAGTAACATGTGGCAGTATTTTATATCACAGCAATGTAAATGCCAGAGTGATTGTAGTGTAAATAAGCATTATTGTATGACATTGATTTGAGATGTTTGTTAATTATAAGCATTGTTAGGAAATAAGTTTACACGCCTCACTGAAACTGACAATGAGCGGGTAACAATGAGCGAGGGGTTGAGTTGATTATTAATTAGAAGAGACAAACAAATGACGTCAGAGTAGCGTGCCATTCTTAGAAATGGAGGGAATATCTTCCCTAGAGCATATGTGTTCATAAATTTGATTGGATATAAAAATAGACACTAATGTTGGCGCGTTTTATTACCAATAGCAGCTCGGTTATAATCTTTAGGCATATCGGGTAAAGGAGTATAAATTATGAAGCCAAGAAACGGGTAACGTTCAGTCCAACAGAAGCACTCGCGGGTTACACGTCGCACAGTTTAACAGAATCTCTCGCGTCGTAAAGTTAGTTATAAATGTGAAATACGCGAATTAATAATGTGCTGCAAATAAGTGATTATAGTAACATAAAAAATATAACAGTTTCAGTCGGGCGTGTATCAAGAATAATTATGTGAAATGAATAACGTGTGACGGCAATAAAAGTGTAAACACAAATTCTTTTAACAGTGTTATCTTTCAGTAAAAACTCCTTTCCGTTTACACACCCTGTTTAAGAGATATGCTCGACTGAGTAGTAATAATAGCTAGCCGGAGCACAATGAAGACAAAATGCAAAATAATAAAACAATAACAGGCGCTCAGCATAAGATAACACACGACGTTACCGCAAGAAACACTTGGATGTATAACAAGCAATGAAAAAGCATAAACTCTAGGGGAAAATGTTCTGCTGAAAAGTTCATTGATCTTGAGCAAGTATGTGACGTCCCTTTAATCACTATAAGGAGAATCATTTCAGGGTGGTTTACAAATAACCACCAGCAGCAACAGGAGCAAATGGAAGGACATTGACACCATAAGAGAATGTTGTTCAGGTCAACTCTTTCTTTTACAAAAGGCGTCTTAAATCTCGGTAGGTCACAAATGAGACTAATACTAGGCCTCTTTACAGGTCACTGTAGACTAAGACAACACTTTCATATAATCAGTATCTTTAAGGAAAACCCAGTTTATAGGTTGTGTGGTGAGGAGGAGAAAACTGATTCTCATAATTATAATCTTCAACTGAAAAGCGCTAGACAGACGAAGTTATGAACACCTGGAAGTGCCTGACTCAGCAGATCTCCCAGGAAAGAGTCTAATTAACAGTCTACAATCCCTTGTTTGAAGTCTGCACTATTTAGCTAGAAGCAATAAAGATGAAAAACAGTACAATGAATCTCCAGGTTTCAGTGTTAGGGCATATATTCCTGCTCCATCTAATCTAATCTGATCTAATCTAATCTAATCTAGAAGTTTCGCGACTGTAGTATACTAGTGAAGTAGTCAGATGCCTATAATGCTCATTAAAGTACTAACATCGGCAAGGTGGTAATTAAATATAAATTGTGAAGGATTACACGGTAAATGACATTTAACATGTGCAAATAATGGAAACTTGTCATGAGAAACATAAGTCTCCTAGCCAAAAGCATCTTAAGATAATAAAAGTTAATGCTCTAAGTAATTAGTAACCTAATTATATATCAGCTCAGAAGTACTATGTGTATATGATGCGTGTGCGAAAACCCAAGATTGACTCCTACCTTCACCTGTAAAAAATAGTTTTGTTTGTTAACGACAATATTAATTGCCAGGACCATATTTCGTCCCACAGGAGTTCTTTTAATGCTAAGTAAAACTACTGTCGCTATTAACCATCGGTCTGGGCCGGGTTTGAACCCTCGATCTTGGGATCGGAACCTTCATAGGTGGTAGCATGTTCAGTCATTATTTAACGTCAGATTTAAAACACGTCATTAGGTTGGTTGATTTTTATACTCATAGATGACGCATTTTATATCTAGATGATGCTTTTCTGTCCTAAAACTGATGTTCACCGAGGCGACTGTTTACGAGTATTTTAATGACGGAGTACTTTTGAAAACCCCTTGAGTAATTAAAAACACGCAATCCCATTTTGAGCTGTTAGTAAGTATTAATCAACTGGAATAACTGAAGGGCATAACCGAAGTTTTGCCACCATTACGTGGAGGTACATTAGTTGGTATCAATACAGTATGGGGAATGCATGGAATCCTCAGGGTACTGCAGTACATCTGTATAGACAATGGATATTACTATTGTGTTACAGTCTACTGTAACGGTATTGTGTTTCACGAACAAATGGAGGCCATACCCTCCATGCCATCGAAACAACAATATTGTCTGCTTCTGATGGCCTCTGGTTGAGTATTTTCACCCATCAAATCTGATCTCCTGGAAGGATCTCGTAATGCAAGCTTTTGATTTTTTTGCCATTACCTCATGAAAACATTCATGTAGCATAATACTTACTCGAAAATCAATAATTTTATTTTACAAGTAAAAGTGTGAACGCTTCATTAAAACAGTATTGTATTAGGGTAAGGTTGGCTGTTTTGCTAGCTTGTTATATTCAACACTCAGGCATCTTCACTTACTCAAAGACAGAGTGCCATCTTTCGAAGATGATTTTATTACTTACTCTGCCGCTTACCTAAGGTAGAAGTATCACATTCGATCCGAAAATTCGATATCTAGATTTCACAAAAAATATGTGCGTGCGTATCTATTAACAGTAAAACTAAAAAATAAAAAGTCTGATATATATCAAACTTCGATGCAAGCCGAAGGTTTTCAAGTATCTTTCCTATTACAAAGCAGCATAAAAGAGCATTGGCATTTATTTTATTATGAAAATGTCTAATCATTTTCAGTTCAACTACTATAAGTTTTAATGACGTTATTATATGTCTTCAAATTTGTGTAAATAACTTGGGATATCCTGTGCATTCTAATCGAGTTTTCCATGAATGGGAAACCAATAAAACATAAAACTTTAAATTATAGTGGTCGTTCTTTTCTATCTCCTGAATAGTTTAATATCAAGCTGCATAGACCTGTTTTTGTAACAGGTGAAATTTGTCTGAGAATTTTGTATGTTTGTATATACCTGCAATGGAACGTGTATTAATACAATTTCTAACGATATTATAAGGATTAAAAGAAGCATCAGAGTATATTATTCTTGATAGAATCATGAAAGTAGTAAATCAAGAAAGCTATTTGAGGTGAGTGAAACAAGACCTAAAAATAGGAAGAATGTAATGAAAATAAAAAGGTTAAGGCGGAATAAGTTAAAAAATTTAGACGCTTGGGATGTAAATTGTTTGCTATATTAGAAGAAAGAGGTAGATAAAGTAAACTGCACAAGTATAACATACGTGCGGTGCAACAAGATGTACTAAGAGAGACAAGGAAAGAGACATATTATATAATATTTTACAACGCAGTGTCAGATCCCTTGCTCTAATATTCAAGAAAAATGTCGTTCCTAAACAGGAAACAAAAGAAAAATTTAACTATCAGAAATCATGATCTGGGTACCGGGTACGCTTTCCTGGACTCTAGAGCAGTAAACAAGAGGTGAATTTAAAACATTTAAACTTATGGAAAGAATTATCCAAAATAAGGGAATCTGAAGACACAATCTTCAAAGGAGAGTGAGGTAAGATTACTAGAATTATTAGTAGAATATGCACTATTAGAGAAAAGAAATTTACGAGATGAAGAGACAAATTTGATTGATGGTATCGAACGGATCTTGAAAATCTGATGCGTTACATTCGCATTAATTTCGCTAGCCATTCTTCACTAAACTATTCTTAGAGAAGCTTATTCTTCTATGAACTTCATGTTAACCGAGATAAACATTTATAAAATGATTTCATTACATATTTACTTGTAGTACAATGGGAATAGGAGAACACAGGCTTAAGCGATATCGAATGTTTTAAAAGCTGATCGCTGTGTGATGGCTTTGAAATTCCGTTCTCTTTGCATGACCATAACGGCTTCCCACTTGAGAAAAGTATAGGTATTTGAAAGTTCAAACAATAAAAAGGAATATTTTAAAATAGTTAATTCCACAAAAAAATTACATAAACTATGTGCTTTAACGAGATTTGCATTTTTTGTGTCGTAGGACTGTGTCGTACTAGTTATGCAAGTCATTCAGAATGAAGAGAACTTCAGAGACTATTGCCAGGGAATTCAATATATACGTTTCATTTTTCGTAAAAATATCTTAAGCGTATTGTATTTTAATAAAAATCGCTGGGACCTTTTTAGAAAGTCAAAGTTTTTGAAACATTTTCCATGTAAAGGGCAGTTGTAGTGGGTGGATTTTCTTTAAAATCTTCGTGTCGCATTGTTTGAATTTCTTAGGACCAATACCAAGTTTCATGTTTATCCTCTTTTCGTTTTTTGTTTTATGTGTTCAAAACACACACAAACACATACACACGAAGCTTTTACTAAGTTTGTTTTTGGTTCAGTGTCTCTCAAACGGTGTATGTTCGGTGAAATCTCGGTATCGAATTTTTAGGTGGATACAAAAATAGTTCCTCTCTTACAGTAAGTACGTAGTATGGAAAGTAAAAGAGCAGAAGTTTTATTATTATTATTATTATTATTATTATTATTATTATTATTATTATTATTATTATTATTACTATGGGAATGGAACGTTTCATGAAAAAGGCCAGATCCTTGGTATGATGACGCTCAGTGTTGTTACAGGACACAGGGAGGACACATTATCTTCCATCCTTCCCAACATGTTTTCTATAACATAAGCTGTGATGAAGATACCGTGTTTTAAACTGTAAGTACCGTTTTAACTTTTGCCACTGCAGTCCCAATTTTGAGCATGCGTGATCATTTCCTCCATTCATTAGGAAGCCAGACACAGCTGTGAGCGATCGTCACTTTGTGTTTTCTTGTTGTTAGAGCGTTTCAAAATGTTCAAAACAATCGAACGACTGTGAAGTCAGAACAGTGATTCATGTTTTGAATGCGAGAAATGTTACGCCAGCAAACATTCATCGCCATTGCGTGAGCTTTATGGGGAAACAATAATGAGTGACAATGCCCGATACATACAGCTAAATAAACTCAAGTTCTGATTGCATCATTTGGTTTGGAACAATTCGACCAACCTTCCTACGTTCGGATTTGGTTCGAAGTAATTTTCATCTTTTTCTTCATTTGAATAAATTCCTCGGTAGAAAACATTTCAACGATAATGATGTTATGAAACAAGAAATGCAGACTTGACTTTCATCACATGCAGCATCATTTTTTGACGAAGGAATACAAAACTGTTTTCCCGTTACAAGTGTTTGAATAATGTTGGTGACTATGTGGAGAAGTAGTATAAGGTATACGGTAGTCAATGATAATAAAGTATTTAGAAAATAATTTTCTGTTATTACTTTCTCTACTACGTATAGTAAGTAGGGGAAGTATTGTATTCCACCCAAAAATTCGATACCGAGATTTCACCGGAAATACATGTTTTGAGACCCCCTGAATAAAAAAAAGTATTTTTGGAAACATGTCCGTGTGTGTGTCTGTGTGTCTGTCTGTGTGTCTGTGTGTGTGTGTCTGTGAACAGCATAACTCAGAAACGAACAGTCGGATAAACACCAAACTTGGTATTTACGTTCAGTATCTTCCAGAGATGCGACACGAAGGTTTTCAAGAAAATCCCCCACCCCAGATTATCCTTTACATGGAACATTTTTCGAAAATTTTAATTTTCTCAAAAATGGCTCTAACGAGTTTGATTAAAATATTGTATGTTTAAGATATTTTCATGACAAATAAAATGTATATCTTGAATTTTCTGGGATTGTCTCCAAAAGTATTCTTCATTGTGAACGACTTTTGCATAAATGATAAACCATAAGAGGTAGACAAAATTGTACTACACAAAAGATGTAGATCGCGTTAAAATACACAATTTATGTCATATACATTTTTATTGTTGAGTGAACCATTTTCGAGATATTGCTTGTTATTCCATTAAACGTTTCAATACTAATTTTCTCAAATGGGAATTCGTTATTCATTTTTTGTCTTTGATATGCAAAGAGTATTAATCTGTGGCAAAGGGAATGGTGCTACACCTAGCAACCAGCTATTAAGAGATATGTATGTGCTTAAAGGCTTCTGTATTTCTATATTGCCCTTGTAAATATATATTCCCCTTACATCTACAAGAAAATTAGCAATAAGATAGAGTCTGCAAATATTTATCTCGATTAACATGAAGTAGATGGAGAATAAGCTTTTGTAAAAATAGTTTGTACAAGAGTAGAGAAAGTCATGTGAGTGTAACACATCAGATTTTTTTTTAAGCAATTGTCGGTACTTACTCTAAAAATACGCTTCGTAACACAAGTTTCATATTGATTTCTGTTTGCCAGTGCTATCGATATAAGATAAACCAGTTTAGGCTTAATCTTATCAATTGTCTTTTCTATCTTCACTGTACTCATTTCTTGACCCACCAAATGCGTTTATTTGGAAAAAATTAATATATTTCAAATTGAACGTTGTAAAATCTATCCTAAGACAAAACTTTCACAAAATCAAGTTTAGAGGCAGTGATGAACGCGCTCCTTGGAAGTCAGTATCTTGTTAAGAATTCGACACCCTTGAGGTTGCTCTCTAATTCGATCAGTAGGGGTGCTCTACCAGCAAGTTAAGTATTTGTGGAGTGGCAATAGAAGGGCAAGGGTCAAGTCCCACTTAACTGTTGAAGGGCGCTTGTTCACCTCTTCATTGTTGCATGCAGTGGCATTTCGGCTTGGGGGATCCCGGTTGACAGGTCCGCTTTTCAGATTAACGATTTGTCAGCAGATGGTTCATCTGTCTACGCAACTTTAGAAGATGCACACTTGTGGTTGGTATTTGGAACAACGACCATAATTACCTCCATGTCTTCTTCACATTCCAACAGAGTAATTTTCTGCAGTATAAAGTAGGCCTTTGTTTTCATTCTGAGAAATAAGAATCCTCAGAAGTTCATAACTCTTGATGTAGCTTTTCTTCTTCCACAACAACCTGAAATGAGTCAGAACTCTTCTCCGATTTCACAGTATATCTTATATTAGAGAGTTTTTGAGTTTCTGCACTTCATACTCTATTGATGGTTAGTTGAGTAGTTTTGGGAGTGGGGTGAGCTCACAATTGCCAAATATCAGGATATAATTGAACTTTGGATTTAAATAATTGGTAATATGATGATACAATCTTGACTAACGGGTAAAAGGATTACAAACTCTCGTGCTTAAATAATGGATTCACTTGCCAGTGGTTTCAAAGATTACAATGCCAAATAAATATTTGATTTATTGCAATGATACGCATGTTTTTTTACTCTATTTTATTTTACGTCGCTTTAATTCCTTGGTTATATCGCGACGGATCTATTGGTGGATAACTCTTAGAACGATATGTGGTGGAGAGTTAGCCTTCTAGGTCTCATCCCTGTAGCCACCCGCTCCATCACGTGTCACAGAGACCCTAGTGCATAGCTAGCGAATCTTCGCTTCGTGCCCTGCAGACGGCATTAGGATGCCGTCCAGTACAACCACCGCTCCCCATACAAAGGACAATTAGCCTTCTAGGTCTCATCCCCATAACCACCTGCTTCATGCCGTGCAGATGGCATTAGGGTGCCGTCCAGTCTAACCGCCGCCCTCACACAGAAAGACGGACATTTAGCCTTCTAGGTCTCATCCCTGGAAAACGCCGTCTTGCTTCGTCACGTGCCCACAGAGACTGAGCTTGAAGACACATTAATTCATAAACAATAAATGGCAACTTGATACGTCCACGAAAAACAAAATCCTAAGCGAACTAAACAACTGGAATCACCGGACTCGTAGTAGTGATATATATAAAGGGCCGGGGGGAATAGCGCTTTCAGTCCATTTATCAAATCGTTTCAGGAGACTGAAATCAAAGTTTCTCTTTAAAAATGCAGTTTAATTACACAGGTTTTAATATTATATCATGGTGCATGTATATGGAACTAAATACAAACTATTTTGTATAGGTGATAAGTAATAATAATGGGTGTGAAAAAAAATCTCTAGGCTACTGCCTTCTCGTTTCAGCAGGATTCTGAAATTAAAACCCATAGTTGTAGTGTATAAAATGATTATAATGTTGATATTTGATTGTTATTGTTATTATTACGGTATGATGAAATCCTGTAAAAATGGGTAACGTTGGATGTAGTGCAGAAAAATAATCAGTTTTGGTCATCATTTTCGTTAAAGAAGTCCAAGTATACGTCATCATGCTGTTCTTTGCTCTCACTCCCATCCCACATAACATTGTTGTGAAAGCTCTTAACTGTAATGAGAAACCTTATCAAACATTGTCAAGTGCTTGTATTTGATACGAGAGATTGGGATTGGGGCCTCATAAAAAACTTTCACTTCGTCGATACGACCGTTCTTCTCTTGTTAATGGCGTTGTTTTTCCTTTTTGCCCATGGTGTGTCTGTGATGTGTCTCGTAGTTGAAACTGACGTTACTGAGCTATACAAAGGCATCAAAGCAAGAATTTCTATTTTTGTAGACTGAGAGATGCCCCCCGGCCCTTCATATACATTTTCTAATCAAATTTTCGTATGCATTTTACTAATGAAAGCCTATATTATAAACAAAAGCTGTATTATCTTCATATAAACAGAAGAAAACACATTAAGGGCGATTTGCTCATTTAAAAAGTGCTGCAAACTCTTGACTGTAGTGAACATAGAATATATTGTAGTCCCAAACAAGCTTGAATATTCATTGCAGAGTTAAGTTTTTACTCTACAACCTGAAGCCATATTTTATAAACAATAAATTTCACCATCTTGAAGCACTCACTAAAAAAGCGTTCACACATAGATGCAAACATGTGCATGAACAAAACTCAGTACAGTATTAATTTAAGATTATTTTTAAAATGACCTGCGATTTTCGTCTGCTGCAAACCAGTAGGATTTTAGAATGTAGAACTTAATTATCTTGTTTCACCGTATGTTCTTTCTTTGCATCCAACAGATTGAATAAATTAACGACATGAACGCGAAAGTGAGTACAGGGATATAAAGCATCAAGGCATCTCAAAGTAGGCATAGGATTCTCTAAGCAGTTAGCTTCAAATTATCTACGCACAAATCCATTATCACAAAAACGAAACAACACTTCTGCAAAACAAACAGAGACCAAGAGTCATTGACAGGCGGGTAAATATCAGCCCGAGTGCTGTCTACAAACGCAAACGCCAATAAAAACAACAAAAAAACTGTACGAGTAATGGGGGATGGTTTGCTATCTGCCACCTAACTGCCTATACACAAGCGACAGTTCAACCTTATTTCCTTCATGTCTTTAATACTTAGAAATTCTGTTATTGCGTGCGGTGATTGGTATTATCTGCGGCAAATGATGGGCTGCTCTACAAATGTTGAACACCTTTATGTGATCTCAAGATGTGTAATCTCATAAACACAAACTATTTCGACTACATGCAATAAGCACATTCAATCCAGATTTCAGCCCTCCTTACTTGTAGTTAGAAACCTTCAAAACCTTATGACCTGGGTTCAGAAATATTCGGCACTGGATATCATACATTACATTATGGCGTACTCTACGATTCAATATTTAATTGGACTCTAATAGCATAATTTGAATAATTGGACAGTCAAGAAGACTTTCAAAATAGGCACAAACCTTAACGGTACAGCAAAATGCCGTAAATAAAGACTTTAGAATCCTCAACTGAAATACACAAGGGATTTACTTTCGATATAAAGTTAGAACTACAAATGTTAGACAAGTTTATATTAAATATACAACTTCTGCGAACACAACTAACAGATTGTCTTGGACAATCCAGTGCTTAGTATTAATATATATTTTTAATTATTTTGCTAAAACAATTAATTAAATATTCACTGAGTATCAGCATTTGTAAAAGAAACTCCATTACGATGCAAACAATTAATATGGAAATTAAACCATTTTTAGGAAAGCTTATTAGGCTGTTTAAACATGGGAATATCATTTTTCATGGGATAATAAATGTGCAATACACGCGTATTATTTACTTTTACTAAAAACAAAACATTTAATTTTATTAAATTTACGCTAGTGTACTGTCCCCTACACTGTAATTAGGAGTGCTTTTACAGAACCTAAAACATATTTTCGATTATAAGCTCTACAAACGTCGTCGGAAGAGAACATGACCAGCAAGCAATACTGGTTATGGCATTGTTGAATATCTTTAAGAAAGACGGTAATTACGATGGGCATATAGAATAGTTTTGGGGACATCTGTACACCTATATTTCTGTTTACTTTCCCTACCAGTTACCTGGTAGGTAGATAAGTAGGTACTGCTTCCACCCAAAAAATCTGATATTGATATTTTAGCGGGGATACATATTTTGAGCGCATCTGAATTTAGAAAAAAAAATTTAAAAATGTATATATGTATGTGTGTGTGTGTGTGTGTGTGTGTGTGTGTAGTGCGCCTGTGAACAGCACAACCCCAAAACGATGTCTCTGATAAATACCAAAGTTTAACATTTATGTTCACCATTATCCAAAGGCGCAAACAGAAAGATTTTGAATAAAATCCCATACATCATACCACCTTTTATATGGGCGATTTTTCGAAACTTTGGATGTCCTCAAAAATGACTGGAACGATTTTGTTAAAGCTAGCATATGTTTAAGATATTTACATGAGAAATTTAATGTATATCTTGAATTTTCTGGAAATAAACTGTGGAGCCCTCTTCACAGAAGGAATTTCGTATAATTTTGTATAACTGTGTGGTGGGGTCGAAAAATTCGCTCAGGTTAGGCTAAGTTTAGCGTCGGTGCTCACCTGGCCTTCTGGGCGTCTCTAAGTTCCGCTGACTGCTGTCTCGTGCTTGAAGATGCTGTAAATTAAAACAATATCGATCGATTGTTATCTCAGGAGTGTGTGAAGGCAATGATATAACCACGAATTATATTATTAACTGGACTTTACTCCAGATGTAAAAATATATTCCTTTTTATGTGAAAATACCCTGACGCACACATTCACGCCAATAATTGTAACATCTATTTTGATTGATGCTCCACATAACCTTGTATAGGCGTTTTATCGCTCGCATTCCTTGTGTCACGGTTCTGAAGTCATGTTTGAGAATTCCGGTGTATTTCTGTCTCCGTCTCTCGTCGGTCCTCTCTCCCCACAAATTGTAACATTTCCAACTTTGTGTGCTGCTACTAATATATTGTGGATTTCCTCTGTATCGCTCTCTCTTTCTCGTACAAGTTATTACTTTTACCAACTCTCTGTGCTGCTAAAGTCCACTTTCTAATTGTTTTTAATTACTAGATCACTTTTCCTGCCCAAAGTTTCTTTTACAATGCTCCATACATAAGAGTATAATATTTTATATTACATGCTATTTCTAAATTATTATGTTTCTGCCATTTATTTCTGTTATCTTTTTACTTTCTTTACTACGTATAGTAATTAGAAGAAGTATTGCATTCGACCCAAAAATTCGATACCGAGATTTCACCGGAAATACATGTTTTGAGGTGCCCTAAACCAAATATATCGTTTTTGGAAACATGTGCGTCTGTGAACAGCGTAACGCAAAAACGAAAAGTCGGATAAATACCAAACTTGGTATTTGAGTTATGTAAACTCCATGGATGCGACACAACGATGTTTAAGAAAATTCTCCCAACTGCCCTTTACATGGAACATTTTTCAAAAATGTTGATTTTCTAAAAAATGGTTCTAACGTTTTGGATTAAAATACCACATATGTAAGATATTTTTATGACAAATAAAATGTATATCTTGAATTTTCTGGGAATAGCCTAGGAAGTTCTCTTCATTGGGAAGGAGTTTTGTATAATCTTGTATAACTTGTAAACGTTAAACGAAAGATGAAAACGTGTCACACAAAAGATGTAGATGTCTTTAAAACACCTAATTTAGGTACTTAAAATAATTTTTTTGTAATAAGAGATATCCGTTATCAAATGTTCGAATGGTTCAATACTTGTCATTATTTTAAAATAGCATCGATTTTCAGTTGTTTCTCGCGATTGCATAGAAACAGTATAGAATGTTAAGGCCAGCGTATAGCGTCTAGTTCTTAAACATTTGACTATCGCTGTTCTCTTTGTATTTATAACAAAATGCTTAATGCAGCTATTTTTGCAAAGGTTTATTTGGATTAAATGTAGTAAGAAAAATAAGCTTTAATAAGTATAGTTTGTATATACACTAATAAAGATAGAGGCTAGAGAAGTTCATGTGAATGTATCACATCACATTTTTAATGTATATTTTGCTATTCGTTTCCCTATGCTTATTAACATATCTCTGATTATATTCCATTGTGCATATTAATTAAGATGTGGGTGTTCCCTTACAAATCATTATAATGGCATTCAATTGTTTAATAAATTCCCCACAGATTTAAAAAAAGCTAAAACCCTAACAGTCTTCAAAAATATTTGAAAAAATTCCTAATACAGGTTTTTCTTTATTCAGTGGAAGATTATCTAGAAACGAATTAGTTTATAAGCTTTCTTATGGAATATACTTTGTTTACAATTCCAAAATTTAGCTTAGGTACCTACTCATCTAATAAATTAGGATTTCTGTATTTGTGTATTACATCTAATTAGAACTTTTTATACTAATAATTGCATTGTTGATGAAGCCAATATTTCTGTATTGAAATCAAACGGTGAATAAATTTGAGTAAACATGGACAAAAATGTACTACACAAAAAATGTTGATGTGCTTAACATATACAATTTTGTTTGAAATAAGTTTTTGTGGTATCAACTATTTCTAGGATATCCGTTGTTATTGGTTTGAATTTTCAATATTTTGTCATTTTTTAAAAGTGCTGTTGCTATTCAGTTGTTTCTCGGGATGTCATAGAAGGAATATGGAATTTCTAGGTCAGCTTATTCCTACCCGATATTTAAATCTGACTATCGATTCGGTCTCAGCTATTCCTGTCCTCTTGTATCTTTAACGACATGCGTAATGAAACTATTTCTGCAAATATTTATCTGATGAACATGAAGTGGATATAAAAATTAGCTTTCGTAAGAATAGTTTGTAGAAGCAATATAAAATAAACAATATTAGGTATAGAAACTCATGTGATGTAGCACATCAGATGTTTTTTTAAAGCTTTATCACATTTAATGTGGACTATCCAGGTAAACATTAGCCATACTCTTTCGGAGTGTGCTTGGAACATATTTCTGGATGGGGGCAACCTGAGTTGGAGGACCGCCATCTGTATATATTTTATCGCACTATTGCGGGGCGTGTAATGTGTTGTCTGTTTTGTTCTCCAACTTGAACAATAAACATTCCCTTCTGTTGCACTTGTTTAGCTCCATTACCAACAGGCTGTGGGTCGATACGACATCCAGGCTTCGCTGGACTGATTTAATGTTAAGATCGTTCCTTGTCTGAACCTAATCACCCAATATCTGATCCTGCATCTCTTTCATGTGCCGCTCCTTGCTAAGATGTTTCTGTTTTTTAATAATGAAAATCTCTTACAAATCTTTTATAAATTCACTGTTCCTTTTAACAAAACCCAAAACTTTATTTTCGAAGAAGAGGTCATAATCTATTTGGCAGTAATATGACGATTTCTGTTACATGGATTTAAATTACCAGCAGAGAATTCCTTATTTACATTTTTTTCTCCGCCGTACATAATATTCTGCATTGTTTTTCGATGACAGTAACTGCTAGAGAGTGTAGATTTTGTTGAAGGTGCAAAAACAGTGTTGTAATCAGAATATATTACAGCACATTTCTGCAGGCGCGAATCGGAAATCCATATAGCGTGATCAGAAGGCATATTCTTTCTGGAAACAGGAGTGAACACCTCAAGACATTCAAGGGCGATGGTGGCAGTGTTTGGGCGTAGTTAACCATAACAGAAAGGCACCCAAAACTAGGTGGAAGATGAAAAAACATAGATCAAGTAGGAGAAGACCAATTCCTGGAGGAGAGTGACAGTGACGTTACTGAGATGGGATTTTAGGTGCTGCCAAGCGTGTAACGTACAAATTTTACCACTTCTGAGTATCTATCATATTTACAGGGCTTTGAAAAGACCTCTGCGAGGACTTCATTTCACCGATTTTAGAAACTTGGAAGCAATTGATTCTAATGAGACTGCCAAACACGTGGCTCAAGTGTATGCACCTCGAGAGTATATATAATCACGAAAGGAAAGAATAAGTATAAATAAATACATAATGACCCTGTAGAGATCCGTGTTTTGGCTTTTGCGCATATAGACTGTCGCATGTTCTCAAAAGTGGCAGCATCGGTAAAATGAAGCCTTGAGTTCTTGTTGCCCTCATTTTCATGAATACAGATTTTGGGGTTATTTCACAACTAAATCTGGTTATTATATCTTTAGGAGGGTTGTCTTCCTTTGCTACCACCAACTGAGGTTTGGTTCAATTTCTTCTGTAGTGGGACATCTGGGTGCTCTGGAATGTACGGTATATCCTCTAAATTACCTCTATTTCTAATTTTGGTCTCATTTTTTGCTTTTATTTTTAGTACGGTTATGATTTTTAATTTATTTGTTTATGGTATAAGGCCTTAGTGTTTATCTGCACCTTTTACATGCATTAACGTACTTCTTTTCTTCTAGCGCAAGGTAGTATGAACCCTGTTGCGCCACTAAGATATGTTCCCAACTGGCCCTGGTCATCCAATCGAACGTCGACCTTCTGATTTGTGCTGAAATACTTGTTTGGTAATCCTGTTGTCATTCATTTTTACTTTCTCTACTACGTATAGTAAGTAGAGGAAGTATTGTATTCCACCCAAAAATTCGATATAGATTTCGCCGGAAATACATGTTTTGAGACCCCCTGAATTCAAAAAAAGCATTTTTAGAAATATGTCCGTGTGTGTTTGTGTGTCTGCCTGTGTGTGTGTCTGTGAACAGCATAACTCAGAAACGAAGAGTCGGATAAACACTAAACTTGGTATTTAGGTTCAGTATCTTCCAGAGATGCGACACAAAGGTTTTCAAGAAAATTCCCCCACCCCAGAGTACCCTTTACTTGGAAAATTTTAATTTTCTCAAAAATGGCTCAAACGATTTTGATTAAAATATCATATTTTCATGACAAATGAAATGCATATCTCAAATTTTCTGGGAATGTCTCCAAAAGTATTCTTCATTGTGAACGACTTTTGCATAACTGGTAAACATAAGAGATAGACAAAATTTTACTACACAAAAATGTAGATCGCGTTAAAATACACAATTTATGTCATATACATTTTTGTTGTTGAGTGAACCATTTTCGAGATATTGCTTGTTATTCCCTTAAATTTTCCAATACTTATACTTTTTCTCAAATTCGTTTTTCATTTTTTTATGTCCTGGACATGCAAAGAGAATGGAATGCGCCACATAGCAACCAGCTCTTAAAATATTTGACTGTCGCTTAAATACTATCATATTCCCTTGCATCTACAAGGAAATTAGCAATAGGATTGACATCTCGATATCTCGATTAACATGAAGCATATGGAGAATAAGCGTTTGTAAAAATAGTTTGTACAAGAGTAGAGAAAGTCATATAAGTGTAACACATCAGATTTTTATTTATGTAGGAACCACTGACATTTCATGCTATTAACCTTATCTTCTAATTTATGTGCATTTAGTTCTTCGCGTATTTGTACATTTGGGATGTAGTCATTGCACCTAAGACGAGTAGCAGGATATACATTACATGATAAATTACATTTAAGAAGTTTCTATTCTTCTCTATTAATATCCTCGTTTAAATTTATCATCTGCATTGGCAGATATAAGAAGACTAGTAGTATCGTGTGGTGCCATATCACGCCCTAACGTGGAAAATGTTGACGATCGACGCGACCGAGGCAACAACACTGCAGTCTCTGGATGCTCTGGCTATGTAACAACTACATAAGCATTAACCCTTTACTATCCAGGTTATTTTTACTGAAACCGGTTCAGGATGTAGAACGAAATACTATAGAATATATTGCTACCTGATCTCGTAGCAATGAACATCCCTGGACAAGATTTGATTTTAGAGCTTAGGTTCAAGTGCTGCGCTATCAAGTCTAAGGTAAAGAATGGAGGGATCCGAGTAAAATAAACGGTGATTGTTGTGCGTGAATCCTGGCTTTTTTATTTATTAATGGACGCTCTATAACTACTATGCGCCTCAGCGCTCCATTCTATATTGGACGCGAAAGACCGGAAATTTTGCTCAGAGGCTCTTTAACAGGCTTGAGATGCCGTAAATGTGGACACAAGACCATCGGCTTTACTTCCCTTTCTAAGGAAGCCATACTAAGGATATTTAGGCCCGAAAAAATCCATCGCCCTTCGCCGGGTTTGAACCCGCGAACTCGGGAACCAGAACCTAGCATAGTACCTCCAGACTATGGAGGACGACTGTGAATCCTGACGGGACTTCGACAGTACTGTAGATAAAATTTCTTGAGCTATTAAAAAGATCAAGGAAGTTTTTATTTTGCTATTTATTTATTTTTAGCTATGCTAATACCAATAAATGTTAAAAAATAAATACTGCCGATTAATGTAGCAGGAACGTTACAGCAATAGAGAAAATTACAAATATCTCACAGGTGTATTTTGTTTCGCCACAGGTTTGCTTTAAAGACAGGACATACATGTCTCGCTGGGCAGTAAAGGATTTTAAACAGTAAATCTGCTTTATTGTGACTTGCTGTTTCTTTAGCTCACAGTATACCTCTTGACCCGTATACATAACTAGAATAAAGGAAATACTTAAACTATACCTCAGGAAATTACAAAGGACATTTTCTTCTGCAGTTAAGCATGACTGGATTTTATATTTTAAACAAAACGTTACTGCTACACTATGCTGTTTGCGCAGTTCTTTATCCTCTATTGCTTTATTTCTCGTTTCTGCATTTATTTATCGTCCATAAAGCGGCGTTAAGGGATTGTGGAAGCATAAATTAATTACTACTCTCTTAACAGCCAACATTTTAGTATGTTCATCGTCTATGTACGTCTCATTCATCCCAATGAAAGTTCATCGTTTAGGGGTCATTAAAACTCAGAACTATAACGTGACTTTTGTGAAATATGCTAGCCGGAAGCTTAACTTTACTGCCAAAGTGGAACCAGTTTATTATGGAAGTAGAATATCATCCGAGGAAGCCTTCAGAATGAGTTAAACGCCACCTTCAAATTCCTTAAACGCTCCGAAGCGTAATTAATGCCTCGCACTAAAGTCAATTTGCAGGCAGGAAGAAGGCATCTTTTTGAAGAGCAGCGTAAAGTACACAGACTTTTACATGAGTTTTGTTAAAATGTTCGAGAGGGCTTTAATTTCGTATGCATAAGGCTTCGCGAAGTTCTGAGAATGAAACCTACTTCCTCATTCAGCGTTGTATCTTCAGTACGTCTTAGTAAAGCTGCTAACTAAATCACTGTGTAATTTATTTTTCTGTCACTGTTTCTATTCCTCACCTAGTACAGAGGAAATGTTGCATATGTAATCCGAACATCAAATATCACATTTTTACCAATAAAAGAGTTAAACAAAATATTGAAACCAATAGTTTTGGAAATAATTTCTAAATTGGCCCGAGAATGAAATGTAAACATATTTACGCAATAGTGTAATCCTTTTTATATTGAAAATTGTGTGTTTTTGGCGTACAGTAAGTATTTTAATTGAAATATAAATACTTTAAAGTAATAGATAGGCCAATAAAACCTAAATTTTCCCTAATCTATCCATTTAATTCTTTTCATTCTTGTGAAAGTTTGTGTAGATCATAAAACATATGACACAGCCAACCAACTCATTCGTGCATGCGACATATACAGTCGTGTGACGTAACGGTGTTTCGGGGATTGGTTGTCAAGGGGTACGGAGGAAATGGTGGATACCACCACATACATTTCCTTGCACTGCTAGTCCTTCGCTAACAATACTGTTAGTTACCTAACCTCACCTTAGCCCTTGCTTACTTGCCCTACTGAGTTCGTAGGCAAGAACCGAGAAAAACAAGAGTTACATTTAACATTTGTTGAAGTCAATTAAAAATTAAGGGAAATTAATATCCAAGGCTCCCTAAAACTGAGTGTTTTTGGCGAACCACTTCATACTATGTACATGGTGTTGAAATGTTAAATGTAGAAGTTCGAAGAAATTTTTTGATGAATTTTAAATTTTACTGTAACTGGCGGGAAATTGACTGAGTTAATACATAGAGCCTCTTAAAAATTAAAATTTTTAGGACAACTATTAACGCATGTGGTTCAAATGTTATGTTTTGGAGCTTTAGCGCTTGCTAAGCGTTTTAAATTTCATTAAACTGATTAAAAATTAAGAGTAGTTAATAAAAGCATTAGCTTTAGGATTACCTTTCCAAATATATACAATAACATAGAATAATGATACCGCATTCCTTTCGAAACAAAATAAATGCTCCAAATATTTGAAGCTATACATACATTTACATCATCACTACTTTATTACTTTCTCTACTACGTATAGTAAGTAGGGGAAGTATTGTATTCCACCCAAAAATTCAATACCGAGATTTCACCGGAAATATATGTTTTGAGGCCCCCTGAATCCAAAAAGGCATTTTTGGAACCATGTCCGTGTGTGTCTGAACAGCATAACTCAGAAATGAACAGCCGGATAAACACCAAACTTGGTATTTAGGTTCAGTATCTTCCATAGATGCGACACGAAGGTTTTCAAAAAAAATTCCCCACCCCAGATTATCCTTTACATGGAATATTTTTCGAAAATTTTAATTTTCTCAAAAATGGCTCTAACGATTTTGGTTAAAATATCATATGTTTAAGATTTTTCATGACAAACGAAATGTATATATCTTGGATTTTTTGGGAATGTCTCCAAAAGTATTCTTCATTGTGAACGACTTTTGCATAACTGGTAAACCATAAGAGATAAGACAAACTTTTACTACACAAAAATGTAGATCGCGTTAAAATACACAATTTATGTCGTATATTTTTTGTTGTTGAGTGAACCGTTTTCGAGATATTACTTGTTACTCCCTTAAATTTTCCAATACTTACTGTTTCTCAAATGGAATTCGTTACTCGTTTTTACTTTCTCTACTACGTACAGTAAGTAGGGGAAGTATTGTATTCCACCCAAAAATACGATACCGAGATTTCACCGAAAATGTTTTGAGGCCCCCTGAATCCAAAAAAAAAAAACATTTTTGGAAACATGTCCGTGTGTGCGTCTGTGTGTGTGTCTGTGAACAGCATTACTCAGAAACGAACAGTCGGATAAACACCAACGTTGGTATTTAGGTTCAGTATCTTCCAAAGATGCGACACGAAGGTTTTTAAAACAATCCCCTCTCCCCAGATTACCCTTTACATGGAACATTTTTCGAAAATTTTAATTTTCTCAAAAATGACTCTAACGATTTTGATTAAAATAGCATATGCTTAAGATATTTTCATGACAAATGAAATGTATATCTTGAATTTTCTGGGAATGTCGCCAAAAGTATTCTTCATTGTGAACGACTTTTGCATAACTGGTAAACCATAAGAGATAGACAGAATTTTAGTACACAAAAATGTAGATCGCGTTAAAATACACATTTTTTGTTGAGTGAACCATTTTTGAGATATTGCCTGTTATTCCCTTAAATATTCCAATAATTATACTTTTTCTCAAATGGAAATTCGTTATTCATTTTTTTTGTCCTGTTAATGCAAAGAGAATGGAATGGTCCACATAGCAACCAGCTGTTAATATATTTGACTATCGCTTAAAGCCTACCAATTCCCCTTGCATCTACAAGAAAATTAGCAATAAGATTAACATCTCGATATCTCGATTAATATGAAGCATGTGGAGAATAAGCGTTTTAAAAATAGTTTGTACAAGAGTACAGAAAGTCATGTGAGTGTAACATATCAGATTTTTTTTATCCTATTTCCATAAACAGAGGAAACTTCATGCGGTAAAAGCAATTAATGACGCATGTGAGACAAGTGGACTTTGGCTCGTAAATTTGGCCTCTTAATTTTAGTGTAGATAATTATGAAGACACTCTATCCACCTGCGTATGTCCTTTAAGGAAATACGGAATATCTTGTATTAAAATTACTGCAAGTGTAAGAAACATTTCTGAGTGACTTTGTGTACTAGATGTATGAAGCCATTGCTTGTCGTGGGGTATTCTCCTTGCAGTAATTTCTGAAGCACTTATTCAAATAGTATTTTCTTTTACCAGTTCATAATGTTTATTAGACTTTATACTAAGATTTTCAATAAGTGTTTTTCGCTTTCTGGAATGATTTACACTTAAACACATTTTGAAGAACGCGAATTCAGTGTACATAAATAATCTGTCAGTGCTTTCCAAGCCGGAAGACCTGAGAAACTTCCAAAGGGAGCATAGAACACATACTCAAAGTATAATGTTTTTGCAGTCAATAAAACGTTCATAAATTATTCTGACATTGTTAATGTATAAAGCACTTAAATTATATTAGAAGTATATGTTAATTCCAATATAAAGCTAATCACATTACTTACGTAGTTTGATTATTCTGCCTGTTGGTAATTTATTGCACGGGCACACAGGTAGTAACTTAAGATTCTCTATTGACTGCCCTGGTGTTAGAAGCTTCAGAATGGAAACTGTATTTACTACCGTTATGAGCGTGACTTTCACCATTAGTTTGTTTACAGTATTGTTTTTAATAGAGAATAAATCGGTAAATAAATAAATCAACAAAAGCTTTTATTCTATTATGTAATTTTCCCTCTGTTTCTATTTTTACATCCGTGTAAACGGGCACACACACACGCGCGCGCTGCCTGAAAGCAATACACTTTAGCAAACGTGATCAATAGGGCAGAAATACAATTGATGTCGTGTGTTCTTGTGAAATCCATCAAATGATTAAAAGTCATGGCTGCTAAAAGTGAGAAGTGTTGATCGTGTTCATTTGAATTCAAAACGTTTTTATAAATTTTCAGATAAATTAATTCAGTATTCAGTTACGTGTTTATTTAAACTTCTCTTCAGTACCACGGATTTGAAGTATTAACTCTATACGCACCATTTGTTTACGTATGGTTATTTCCATATTCCAGATGGAACGGGTACATATGTATGTCATACAAACCGTAGACAGAGCTCGGCGAGTACGTTGAAAAAGTACACTTCTTTCATAGATAGGTAGAAGAAATGTGCTTGTGGGTTGGTGGGCAAATACGGGGAAGACCAAATCCGCACTGTAATGGAATGTGCGCTGTATTTCCGGTGTCGCTGAGAACTTGTTTCTGTATTACAGGAATGTTATTAACCTTGCTAGTAGCATTTAACTCGCAAGTCAGTTCTTAGTTCATATATTTTGGGCGTAATGCTTAAACTTAAACAAAAGCTACTGAAACCAAAGTTTTATACTAAAGGTGAACTTTCCTTGCTAGAAGGTAATAATTATGTCCTTCGGAAATAAAAATAATATAAGGAATAAACAGAAAATGAGAATCTAATTCAAACATCAGAAGAAAGTAGTCCAAATAATAATTGAATGGTAGGTAGTGAGTGAAACGCTTATTTCAAAACTGAAAATAAAATAATTCTCTTATAATTTTCTTATTATTTTTACACTACTATTAGTGAAACAAATTAGATGCATTCAGAAAAGATAAACCCTAAAGGTTTGGTTTTTTAGTCCAAAGTTCTCGTTCACTTTAAATAGAGCTGGTTAGATTTTTGTAATGTATAACAAAAAATATCTTTCTGTCACTAGGGGTTTACAACTTCGCGTGTTCTAAAAGAAAACTGTTCTTTTCAAAAAACTTTCCGAAAAGACGCATATCGTCTTATATTACGTGAAACACCATGCTTCTTTTCAACACAATTTGCAATTGAACAAAAACTTCTCCGTGTTGCTTCGAGTTAAATAAAGCCAATGGTTCGTACAGAAACAATATGGTTTTCTCCTTTCTCTGGAATCCGGACGTGTTACGTTTGATGAACACCATTGAACAAACCAATTTCATATTCACTAAACGCATGAGTGAATTTTCCCTCCAACTTGGCAATCTCGAGACAAAGTGCACGCATTTCCATTCCAGACTGCACGTCTTCGAAATGTTCGCTGTAGAACTTTTGGCAGTTTCTATTCATGTTTTCCATTTGATGATTACAGGCTGTGCGGGTAGATATGTATTGAACAACTGTTGCATGTTGGGCTACAGTCACGGAAATGTCTTTCAGTGCTGAGGATGAATTATTTGTTTCTAAAATGTATTTCTAACTGCTTAATTTAGTTCGTCGTCGGTTACATTATTTAAAAATATGTTCACAATGCGTCTTTAATGATGTTAAATGTTTACTTTCTTTGCTATGTACTTACCTATAGCAAACAGAGAAAATATTGAATTCCACCCAACAATTGAGCATCGATGTTACACATTTTGAGATCTCTTGAATAAAAAAGAGCATTCTTAAAAAGAATATCCGTGCGCGCATATGCAATTATGAACAACATAACTCAAAAACCAAAGTTGGTTAAGTCTTAAACTCGGCATGTAAGTTCAGTATCATCCAAGAGTACTAGGCAAATATTTTCATACAAAAATCTTCCCTTCGCAAACAACCTCTTACATTATTTAGTTTTTTGAAATTTTTTATTTTCTCATAAATTGATCCAACGATTTTTATTAAAATTAATATGTTTAAGATATTTTTATGACAAAACAAAATGCATATCTTGAACTTTCTGCGAATAGCCTGTAAGCCCCTTCATTCTCAACGAATTCTACATAATTGGTAAGCTGTACGAGAGAAATATTATTAAACAAAATGTAGACTTCGTTAAAACTTGTAATTTATGTCAAACGTTTTTTGTTGTGCTAAGCTTTTGTTTGTTATTGGTTTGAATTTTAATATACCTATTTCAAGTGGCAAGTCGCTATTCGTTTTTTCTCGTGATCATGCAAGGAGCCTGAAAAATCGAAGCCATCATATAGCAGTTCGGTTATTAAAAAATCTGACTATCGATTTAGCCTATTGTATCCTTCTTTTGTCTAAAAAGCATGGTAAATGTGTAATGGAGGTGTATCTCGATTCACAAGAAGTAAACAGAAGAATAAGCTTTTGTAAGAATAAGTTGTACAACAGTGAGTAGAGAATATCATTTAAATGCAACACATTAGATTTTGTCATCTATGTAGACAAATAGGTAATAATATAATGTTTTACGCAAGATTTAACATAGCACTTCAATGCTTAAAAGAAAAAGAGCTACTGTTTGCTGGCTCTGAAATTCCATACTCTTTCCATGGCTTTGCGAGAAAGTGCTGAATAATTAAAATGTTCATATTTATCTTACTTCCTTGAAATCCCAAATTTTTAACTTTATCTTCACCAGGTTTCTAGATGCTTTAATTCACAATGAAATATATCACGAAAATAAATGTAATCTAGAAGAAAGTGGCCAGTACTTCCTTTTATCCTAAAGATGTAAAGATTTGAAATCAAAATGAGAGTTTGTGTGAGGGTTGCGAATTATATATTTAGAAACATCTACACAAACGTTGATCAGGATTCAAATTTAAAGTAAAACAGCAAAACTAAACTCAAACATCTATTGTGAACTCATATGCACACGTATCAGATAGAAGAAAACGCACCATTTTATGGTTCAGAACGGGTAACTCCTATTTAATACTCGTATACGGGAGTGTTGAATTTATCTTTATTAGGCCGTAAAAGTATGATCACGGTTCGAGTGGTGTTAATCGAAGGGAACATCTAAGAATGCATAAGGAGGTCCTGGGGAGACACTTCTTTGATTTCAACTGATTCTGAGGACGTGATGAAAATGGACAGTAATTGTCAGAAATTCAAATTGTGGCTTTTAAACTTATTATCAACTCCATCTATTTAGGAATGTTGTGGTAACAATTTTGTTATCCGAGTGAAATTGAAACATTTAACGCTGACGGGAGGCGTAGCAGCAGGTTTACAATTTCTTAGGGTTCTCATTTTCGTTTTCAAATTTTCTGGAGGTGTTGTTGCAAAGTTCCGTGATATCATTTGAAGTAAAAGATTTAGCTGTTTTATGAAAAATACATAATCAGAATCTCAGATGAGTTAATATGTGGGAATTTTTAAGTGCTTTTTCTCGGTTATAATACTTTTTGCATTTCAACGTTTAAAATGCTCCTTACTGTGACTTTTAAGTTATCAGAGTAAAATTTTGTAATTGATATCTCCAATGTACACTAACTAAAACAGTTATTATTGTAAGCTCTTGATAAGCATTTATTCTTTGCAATTATTGAATCTAGCAGTTTACAAAATTTGTTTTGAAAATATAATTAATTTTAAAATGTCATATTTTACAGGCATACTCCATCCTATATTAAAAATAGAATCCACCTTTTATGAATTGCTTTCTTTTTTTAAACTTTCTGCTAAGTGAAGCCTTTATTACTTAATTTATTACTTGATTTCCCTAACATCTCTATCTTAAGTATAATAAACTTTTAAACAAACCTTTTCTGTTATTTTTCGATTTTATGTAAATAACGAATACTAACGAACACAGTTGACCAAAATTAGCATTTTCAAAACTTCTGTTTGTATTTGGTGACCGGCTACAAAGAGATAAAGTTTAGAAAACAATTCAAACCGGAGGGAGCAGGAAGAGTTTCATGTGTTGTTAGCAAAACCAATGAGACTACTGCTAGTTCAGTGAAAATAAATACCCTTTATTCGGCAAGTACTTAGCGAGTCCGCAAGGTAAAACTCTGATTCAACAGTATAATATGTGTGTGTTTGTGCCTTACCTTTTCATTCAATAATTATCAAAAGTTATGAAACATGGAATATGACATTGAGTCAGGAGACGAGGGAGGCTTCGGGAAAAGGATGGAGCTAACTACTGGATCTGAGAGGGAGAAGTTAAATGAAAGAGTGACGTGTAGTAAAAGAGAAGTGAAGTGATGAACAAGAATTAAGGATGAATGAAATAAAATACTCAATAATCAGAGTGAAATAGCGAAAGTGAAAGGAAATAGTGAGAGTTAAGCAAATAAGAAATAGAAGAAAGTAAAGTGATTAGTGGATGTTTAAAATTTAAAGATAAAATACTATAGACTTAGCGATTAAAGATAAAGTTAAAATATAGACTAATAAAGATTAAAGAAGCAATATGCTTTTATTATACGATATAAATAATTGAATTTATAAATAAATAATTGTACAAAGAAATATTTAGGAACTTTAAGGCGAAGGTGAGGAATATGTATAAAAACAATTAGAAAATTAGTAAATGAAATTATTAAGGAACTAAGCAGAACATTTAAAAGAAATTAAAGTGAAGTAAAATAACTAAATAACTAAATTAACTAAATGCACACTTAGGTTAAGAGGAATGCTGGTTACCAGTATCTATCAGCCAGTAGTTAGAAGTTTAAATTAGGATAAAATTAGAGGGCAAGCAGTTGGAAAAGGTGCTAGCTTCCAAAGACAATAGGTGGGAAATAGTATAAGTAGGAATTCTTAGAAACATTATATTAATATTACTAGCATAGTTTAGTAGGTGAAGAATATATATGTACAGCCATGAACAGAAAGAATTATATGGCACGTATTAATCAATAAACAATAAATTTGAAATATACGTCCTGTTTAGGCAACCATATGTCAGGATGATATATTACAGAGTTATTATATTCCTGTTTTATTTTAATTTTTATTTATATGAATTTCTTAAATACCACAATAGAGAATAGGTTATATACAGCTTACTTCAAGACCAAGCCCTAATAGGGCAGAAGTGAAAATATCAAAATATCACATTTGCTATTTTATAGTTTTGAAAAATGTTACATATCAAAAGCTTATAAGCATAATGTTTGCACCACGTTTTTTAATTAAAAACTTTAATAGAATGAACATTTAAAAAGTTATATAAAGTTTTCTTTACCCTTATTTATGTTAAAAAATAATTTGACAAGGAATAGAATAAGTTTCCAATAGAATAATAAGCATAAGAAACAGACAGAAGTTTTCATTGTATTAATCTTTTAGTTATGTTTTTATTATTTATTAACACCAGATAAGTATTACTAGTGATCTTCAAAATAATGCATGGTATGAACGTTATACAGAGTGATAGTGGGAGAGTGAAAGAGAGTATTAAAGAGTAGGAAAGTGACAGAGCTGGAAGGGGGAGATTAAGAGAGAGAGAGTGTGTGTTGAGAAAAGGAGAAGAAATGCCTTTGCGTTTAACCCAAATAAGAGAACTCAGCTACGAGTTCTGCTAGACTAAATAATGCAAAGAGTTCCCTATGTGCACTGTTATTTTGAATACTGACTGTCTTATAAGTAGTGTGGGAATCAATAACCGTGGCTTGACAAGGCGCAAACAAAATGATGGGTTAACACTGATATAATGTATTCAGTTTTGTGAGACTCTAACCCATCATCTATTTTATGATAATCGCATACACGTAATAGCACCCTAACGTGAGATATTGTGAATTGCCCTTACAAAGAAACCGTACCCCTCAGTAATTTAGTGGCTTTGCTCTTGCGATCTTTACAGCTCAATGGAAGTAAATTATAAGGCTTTTAACACAAGCAGGCTTCCGGTCTAGACAGTGTTGTGCACGTCATCGCTACACTTTCCAACTTCTACTGATCTTATCTAAATTATAGGCACCTTCATTCAAGGCCCTCTGTGTGCTGACGTGTATGCAAAAACACGAAGGCAACCGTTAACATTCCTAATAAAGGCCACATTTCCAAGCATCTCGATGTTCTTTCTTTCTTTTTATATTTGCTACTTCTTAATTCATACTTCCTATGGACTAGCGTAGGACGATGTTCGAACCTGAAACGGGAGCCCCAGATAGAACCACGTAAGGGTTAAGCTCTATCCCATCAATAGCACATGAACGTTGAGGTTGGAAACTAAAATCTTCAACGTTAGTTAACATTCGTATCAAAAGGCATGTATGGCATTTGCAAAATTAACTTGCGTGTCTTTTATATAACAATTTATTTTATACATAACCTGAATATGTTTAAACTGGCGGAAAAATAAATTTCTGATATCGTAAAAGTCGAAGTCCTAAGGAAGAAGTTCAGCAAAATTCATTATTTATGATGTAAATAAACTTTTAATGCATCAAACTAAACCCTCTTTTGATAAAACAAACAGGATATACAAAACCACAAAAACTTCTCTTTAATAAAAGCAAACAAGTTAATTTTGGAACAAAATATTATTAACATTAATGTTTTAATAGTTTATAATAAAACGTCAAAACGTTGCCAAAATGGTTCAATTTCCAGCACACTACAAGATTAATAAAACGAAAATGTTTGAAAAACGCCCGAATACGTTAACTCTATCATTGTTTATTCTTTCCGCATATTACAAATCAAATTTTTCTCTGCAAAAATTTGGTGCTGGAATTTTAAAGCAAAGTCACTATAGTGAACTTAAGCCCTAGGATAATGAGATAAGGATGGAAGAAGCTGTGACGACTGACATGTATAAACAGTAAGAGGACTTGTCAAACAAGGGACAAGGGTTGAACCAACTTCCTACTACTAACCCTGGCGAAGCAGGTTGATGCTGCTATGCAGGACACTACCTTAGATGGGGTTTTGCTCGTGAAAACGGTAGGCAGACAGTGATCAAGAAATGCAAAAGACAAAATTCAGTAAAAAGAACAGCTAAAACGTAGGCTCTCACAATCTCAAATTAATTAAAGTGTTAAAGAGTCAAACAGGACCAAAGTGACATCAGTCTATGATAATTACGTGTTTGTTAAAGCACGGATGCGTGAGCTGGAGCTCTGCGGTTCAAATCCAGCGAGTACTTGCTCCCTGATTGAGAGTTTTTCCAGGTGTTCCTCAGCTCTCATAAAATACATACATAAAGTGAAATGATTATTGGGAACGAGAATTTGGGAAGGAAATGCTACAGGCCTAAGATTAAGGTGGCTTCCCGGAATTTAATGGGACATAAGTACCTACTAGAAATAAGCAGACTGACAGAATGTTACCTAGCTTGGAATGGATCAGCAAGAGAAAAATAACGAGCCACCCCTTCTAAAGGAGGAGGGACTGCACTTTAAGGGACCGTATGACTAAATTTATTCATTCAAATATAAACTATTCTACGCAACCAGATAAAAACAAGCTTTTCCCATCGAGAGGTTTAGATTACCATTCTAGAACCCCGCATCACAGTTTCGGAGTGCTAATAATCCGCTCTATCACAAGGAAAATATTCTACAACGAACATTCCATTACATCAACACCACGTTATTGCTTTTTACTAGCTTCTTTGCATTTGGGCAATGCACAATTGTTGATGCCGGTTGCCTAAATATACAAATAAATATGTTACGCTAAGAATACTACCGCCATGGTTAGCCGAGCTTGTTAAAGCAAGAACTCGTCAGCTGAGCTCCGCGATTCAAATATAACCAGTACTGTGCTCCCTGATGAGGGGTTTTCCAGGTTTTCCTCAGTCATAAATGCCGGGAATCTTAGGCCTGAAACATTTCCTTCCCAAATTCCCGTTTCCAATAATCATTTTATTTATGTATTATCACTGTCCAGCCCTTTGTGATGTCGTAAGAAAGGACATTAAACACTAAAAACAAAAATAAACAACAAAAAATAGTTAAAAGAAATTAAGCAGAACCAACAATTATTTGGGTTTAGAAATGGCGATATTCTCAGTTAAGGCCATAATTGGCGGCTTGCATACATATACAAACTTAGGCGTGTCTGATACACCTGGTGTACTGTTTGTGTCAAACTTTTCGTAACATTAACCATTTTCAAGATATTCCTTATAATACGCTTACGTTTTCGAATTTTGAAGTACGTCATCTAAAGAAAAATTCTAAATAATTGTGTTTTTTATTTATATTTTAATTTTAAATTACCTCGTTGCTAGTAAAAACCCATTTTTTGTATAGTGGCTGATGCTGTTTCCGCATGTCGCAACTAAGTATATGATATGTTTTTACTTTGAAACAATATCTAGACAAATATTTATGGCATATTACTTAACATAGAAGGTTAAATCACTTTTTACATTAACGGTATCATACATCATAAGCGATACATGCGGACATAAATGGTTAGAAAAAACTGACATCAGACTTTTTCATAATTATCCTATGCATTTTAAAGCGTTGTGGGATGCCACTGCCGCAGCGGTAGGACTGGTGGTGTGGCGCGTGTTATGCGCAATACCTTTATTTGCATACAATTTTGAACTTCATTTGGGATTCTATCTGGAAGTCAGAAAATGATTATATATCTATGGGTAATAAGGGAATTGTATAACGTATAACCCGCATAATATGATAAATTCTGTTTTTAAAATATAACGTATCCAGTACATCTTATGGAATACCTTTCCCAGTGCTGCCAAATCACAAACGTGCGGTGTACAGAAATCTACATAGGTTGTACATTATTGAGGCAGTATTTTTAACACTTAAATAATTTCAGTCTAATTATATAATATGTAAATTCAATAACAGCCCGCCTTAAAGCAATATGTGTATGTAACAATATATAAACAAATGCATGTAACAGTCAATGTATATGTTTGTATTATTGTATCCATGTGTAATAGTGTTATGTGAATATATTACGTAATTTAATATTGTAGGAGCTGTGAGAATAATAGGTTAAAAGTTGCTAACAATGAGGTAACCTTGAGATCATAATGAGTAAGAAAGTGTAATAATGCTACTAGTCATTATTGGAGCAACAATAATGTAATTTTTAGTGACAGTTAATAAAAATAGCCAATCAACAACCAAAAAAACTTTAGTTAAATGAAGGTATTCTATTGGATTAGGAATAGCCAATCAGAGACTTGAAATACAGACATTTACAAGTTTAGGCGGTTGAAATCAATTCAGTTGCCTGCAGACAGCGTTACTAACCAGACGTAAAAAGTGTCCTCAAGAAATATAATATGTATTCGTTTGAGACGAAAAATAAGTTTACGTGTTAAAAAGTGTAATTAATTAATAAAAAGAATTTCACAGCTCTCTATATCAGTGAAGTGTTATTTAAATCGTGTCAAGCATTAATAAAAGGAGTGAAGTAAAATTATAATCTGTGTAAGCCTACATTCTTAAGTCGCACCACAACCCTGCTAAGAGAAACGTGTCTCTAACAGTAGTACTGACTCAGCCGAGTCAAACATAAATATATAATATTTAAAGAAACAGTTAAATTACAAAATCAATATTTTTTTTTAAATTTAGGGCAAAGGCCACCTGAAAGTACATTTGGGGCGAAGGCTACCGGAAACTGTTTACTATACGTGTGGTTGCAACTACTACAAGTTCGGCTCCCCAACAGTTGAACTATTAATACATCTTCAAATTGGCTTCCATACGTGGGGCAGAAACTACCTACTCATTATTCAACGGAGGGAGACACCTCTTTGACCTACAGAGATATATTGTGCCTATCACCCCACAGCAGGAAGAGATGAAGTGAAGGAACCACAAGGAGACGCGCGGAAGTCCAAGCTCGCAGACTGTGTGTCACCGTCGGAGCTGCCGAGAGAGGGCGATGAACGACCCATCAGTCGAGCAGCCACCTGGTGTCCACGGGGAGTATTCTTTCCATTGAGCGTGCATCTGCGCTATCTTTCCGGCACGCCATACATCACGAGACCTAGAAGCACACGTGAAAGATGAGAAGGAACAAAATGAAAGGGAAATGACAGAAAGGAAATTGTGGGGCCTGCCGACCCCGGGAAAACGACGAGAAGCCCAGGGGGCATATACCTTGCCACCTTAGCCAACCCCTCGGCGAGATCTACATAGAACTGGCTAGTTACCCACGTACTGTGCAGTGCTAAGTGAAATAGGTTAAAATGGGAAAGAAAAAGCTGGGGCATATAAATTAGCAACAAAAAGAGGAGCATTGCACGCTAGTGTTGCATAAAATTATGTCTACTTATGTAAATTAATCCTACTGCCACATCTATCCTGTTGCAACACTGCTGTGTTAATCCTTAGTGTTTTCTTAACGTTGAACGCAACATGGCTACAATTGTATACTAGCTTTGACTGTAGCTTCCATTTCTGTTTATTTATATTTCTCTCTTCTCCTTGTATGTGTAACAAACCCCTTTATTTTGTAATTATAATAAGTGCTGTTAACAATGATGTTGCATTCATTATAATAGTTTGATAAAATGTTTAATTAATAGTCATGGAAGGAATATTAAATTTCAAAGCCTGCATATAGCGATCCAGTTTGTAAGTGTTTGACTGTCACTTCAGAAAGTGTAACGAAACATTTCTGCAAATGTTTATTTCGGTTAATATGAAGCAGATAGAAAAACTAGTTTTTTGAGGACTAGTTTGTGGCAGCTATACAAAAATAAAATCTAGCTAGAGAAAATCATGTGAACCCAACTCATTCAGATATTTTACCTATATTTTATGACGCGTTTCATGAGTTGCACCTATTATGCCCTGTCCTCTGTTAGATCCCGAGTTACAGCCATGGGCATTAATGATCGTCATATGTTCTCTTCTGTCGATCAGGAGTTCTGTAGTTTAGCATAATCGTAACGCTATAATACGGCGCTTACATGGAATTTATGGTCCTGTTTGACTTGTACCTTAAATTAAATTTATAATGTGGGTCTTAAAACTAGTAAAATTACGCGCTTTCATTAACTAACCGCAGAGAACTCTCCGAGGCTGCCTGCTAGCAAGGAGGAACTCAGCTTCAATATGTAGTGATATTTCCGCCGATTAAGAGCACATAAAAAGGAACTCTATAATAATTATATTTTAGGAATTATTAATAATTAATTAATATTCAATTTGAAAATTTTCCATAATTTTAAAGCCATAGGATTAAAAATTATATAAATCGAAAACCCTTCATAAGCTGTAAATATGTTTTAAGTTCCAATAATATTGTTAAATAAATAAAGGCGTAATTGCAGAAGAAAAACTGCAAGATTTAGGCAAGAATAAGAGTAGCTTCGTTTTAGACTGTACATTATGTTTTCCGAGCGTGGGGCCATACAAATCGAAACCTTCTTTTGTACTTCGTGGGTGCAAGACAAGTTTTCAAGAAAACGGACGCTATGAGACAACGGACATTTCTTACAGTTAAGCTTTGAATTTTCAACCAGGGAACCAATAAACGTAGAGAATAAGTGCGAGAACCAATAGAAACATACGCCGACGCAGTGACATGTATAAAACTTGGAGGAGAGCAATCATCGATATATGTGAATGCGAGCGTGGTTTTGGGCCAGTCTGCCATGATTCTCCGGTAAGGAAACACGCATCAGGTTGAGTCAAAGAAAGAAAAGGATAAAAGTCCCAAAATTTCGAAGTCCCCCACCACAATGCAATCATGAAGTAATGTGCCTGGAATAATTATATAGAGTGTTAGATTGTCGTTGAAATTATTTTATCCAAGATAATAAATAACTTAACACGTCGCAAGTAATTAATTAAAGTTCGCGGGAATCAAAAGAACGGTGATAGAGCGCTCTAGATAATAAATAATTAGCCGGAGCAAAATGTTAGTGGACCAAAGGGTGAAAACATTCTTATATAAGAGCGGGGTAGAAAAATAACAAGAATATTGCAGGTTTTCTGGCAGGAATACGCATTTTAGTGAGGAAGAGAAAACTTTTTCTTCAAGAATAATATCCTAGTGTCACCCTCCCGCAAGCCTTCCTTGACAATAACAGTAGGGAATTTCAGACGATTCGCCGACAGTTGACCCTGAGATGCGACGTCCATAAGAGCTTCGTGACTGATATCGGCGATCTCGAGTCCTGAAGACTTCGCCTACAACGACGCAGAGGTAAGAGTAACACAACAAAGTAGCGCATAAAACGCTACAAACAATACAAAATCTTGCAGATGTCGAGGCGGTCTCCTCTCACTTGTAACCAGGAGGAAAAGAAAACTACTGAGTCCGGCTCTCGATGCTCATTGTGAGGCCCTCTCATGAAACATTCTGCTTCTTCACCTTTCTCCGACGATATGCTGGCTCTAAATCTTGTCATTATTGCCCTGGATATTTATTTGGAGTGGTCAGCGGTGAAGAATGGACTCTGCTTGGGGTAGAGGTATGCCGTCAAGGGGGAATTAGATTTTATTCTCTATCAAAATTACCACAAGTATCGGACGTTCCTGGCTCTAAATTCAAATATTGAACCTTCACGCGCAACTCTTGTGTACAGAACTATCAGATCCTATTCCTTATCCGAATTTGCCGGCATGTAACTTTGGCTACATTTCTCGCTCACACGATGCTTGTTCTCCATAAATTATGTTCGTAACTTCGCGGGAATCTTCTAGTGTTTATATCGCCTATGATAAACTTCGGCGATCATTTATATACAGGGTTATTCAAAAAGAACAAAGGGCTTTAAATATTTATTTCTAATAAACGACAATAGATAGCGGGACATACGACACATCATTGAATACAAGAAAGTTCAAAGTTTTAAGCCCCACCTATTAGTTCCATTGAGTGCCTACAGCGGCGCTGTGTTTGTTTGCGAGAAAACGGCGATGTCACAGGAAAAGTCGTTTTGTGTGCTGCATTATGCAAAGAGCGATTCCATTGTTTCTTTTGACGCATACATGCTACGTCCTCCAACAACTGAAGCAATACCTTTGCCTCACGATTGCTGCTTTTCTCCTCCTAGTTGTTTTTTTTTACTTTGCCACGACTGCTTGAGCATGAAACTTTAATCACTGGGTTTGCGTGAGTGTGTGTACATAGAAACACGAACGCTTTCTTGGAACACTTTTATTCACCATTAAAATAAGACTTAAGATTTGCCGATCACTTATAAATTCTTACGATGTTACTGTGTCTTTTCTAAGACCGAAGATTATCAATTACATCTGATCGTTCGACCCTCTTGCAAGTTCGCACCCAGTCTTTGAAACTCGACGAGACTGTTGTTCCGCACACCAAGAGTGCCCCAGTGAGAGTATCCTCATCAACGCGCGATACAAAGAACTCCTATCTTCCCCTCGCTCCCCTTAAAAATTTTGCCCCAAAACTGAGCGTCATGAAGCTTCTAGTGACCTTCACTTCCTGGTCAGTGCAACTGCACCCATTATTTCCAGGAGAAACTGGCTTCAGCGGTTTTACCCATTATACCTGGGGCTAGTCCCTAATTAGCTAAGCTGTGCCTGTCTGGTCTTTCTGTCGCTTTTAACATTGAGCAATTTTCCCAATGCTTCTCCTTTTAATACATGCACTGATTTTAAATATTTTATTATTTATTTTATTTCGCTATCCTTCCAAGATTATTATGATAATTATTGAGTTTATAATTTCAGCTTCACATTGCAGCGTGTATTTCGTTGTAAGTTCAACAATGAGCCACCTCGTCATAAAATAAAATTTACAATTCATACAATAAATTCCTAGAAGATGGTTGCGTATGCAAACAGAAAAGTATGGTCGTCTTCGCATAACAAATGGTGTTCATTTTGAACCTTTCTCTATTCAGTGATGTATCATGTGTGTCTCGCCATCTATTGTCGTTCATTAGAAATAAATATTTAAAGTCGGTTGCTTCTTTTGGAATAGCCCTATAAAATATTGCAACGTTCGCCGGTACCTGAGTTCGACTACTATTAATGCCATTAAACACTTAACTTCCGCGGAACTATTACACTTAACACCAACATTGTTTTGGCGGCAATTCTGACGTCGTGGAGCGTGGATTCCACTTCGGTGACATTTTGAGTGTGGTCCCTGAATCCAAATTCACGCTGCTTTTATACGAACTATTCCCACTCTAGACTAACAACCAAAGCCACTTCTTATTGGCTACCATTTTGCTTTGAATGCGTTCATTTTATAGGTTTCTTATGCGTGTCACATGGTAAACTTTGTTACGTCAAGCAGTAATTTTCCACTGTGCTTGACATGTTTCTACTCCGCCGCCTACTACAGTGTATATCCTTGGACAACAAAAGAAGAATAGAAATAGCCCCTCGCAAGATCGAACAAAACATTGCAGGCCTCAAAATGATCAAAATCTACCGTAAACGTACTTTCTAACACGGTTAAACGAACCTAGCCAGGGACATCTTATACTTGGAAATATTAAAAACTAAAGGCATGACAATAAAATAATTCACATAAATATATCAAATAAATCACAATAATACACTGCATAAGTGGATATTTATTTTGAGGTGGCAGGTAGTACTTGTCTCAACATACACTTCATTGCATCCATGCTTGTTTCTGCCAAAATAGTTTAATTAATAGTATTAAATTGCAATAAAATTATTTTAAACGTTTCTTATAGTGAAAGTAGCACTTTTATTTTATTGGGGCGAAGGGTTTAATGTTATGTCCATCGTCATCTAAGTCCAAATAAGGCTAGTCCACACTTAATGCCGCAAACAAAAATACAAGCACTTTCATACATATGCACTAAATGTTTGTGAAGGGACAAACAAATACATGCAATGTTTGTCAACAGCTTGAGGAACCTCACTACATTTGCACGAATGCTTAAAATGTATCCAAATCTAGTCGCAATAATGAAACATCTGCGCGCATTATTTTTGCTCATATTTTTGTTCAAGAAAAATACAAGGGAAAGAAATCAGTGGATGCGTAAATTTATCCAACGTGGTCCAGAATGCAATGAAAATGTTTTGAACGACTCAAAGTTAAATGATGATGCTGGGTTTAAACATTTTGGCAGAGTGACATTAGGTTATTTTGAAGTATTAATTCAAATGACAGGTTCTCAAATCTGCTAAAATGACACAAACAATCCGTAGCACACAGATTGGCAATAACTCCCTGCACTACCCTTATATGCTCATTTCGAGTTTCAAAGCATCTATTTCATTGTGATTGTGCCAATAGTTTATGAAAATGTTTTGTGAAGGTGTCTTTATTATGCAAGTTTTATGAAATGGAATTTTATGAAATGAAACGCCAAATGCATCCGCCCGCAAACTCATCCAGACCGGTGTGTTTGTGATTGCTATTGCACTTGTTTTCGATCTCGAATAGAACTTAAAAAAATCTGATGCGTTACACTCACATGACTTTCTCTACTATTGTACAAACTATTTTTACAAACTCTTATTCTCCAATATCCTTCATGTTAATCGAGATATCGATATGTTAATCTTATTGCTAATTTTCTTGTAGTTGCAAGGGGAATTGGTAGGTTTTAAGCGATAGTCACATATTTTAAGAGCTGGTTGCTATGTGGAGTATTCAATTCTCTTTACATTACCAGGACGAAAAAAATGAATAACGCATTTGAGAAAAAGTATAAGTATTGGAAAATTTAAGGGAATAACAAGCAATATCTCGAAAATGGTTCACTTAACAGAAAAAATGTATATGACATAAATTGTGTATTTTAACGCGATCTACATTTTCGCGTAGTGACATTTTGTCTATCTCTTATGGCTTACCAGTTATGCAAAAGTCGTTCACAATGAAGAATACTTTTGGAGACATTCCCAGAAAATTCGAGATATAATTTTATTTGTCATGAAAATATCTTAAACATATGATATTTTAATCAAAATCGTTAGAGCCATTTGTGAGAATATTAAAATTTTCTAAAAGTGTTCCACGTAAAGGGTAGTCTGGGGTGGGGGAGATTTTCTTGAAAACCTTCGTGTCGCATCTCTGGAAGATACTGAACCTAAATACCAAGTTTGGTGTTTATCCGACTTTTCGTTTCTGAGTTATGCTGTTCACAGACACACACACACACACGGACATGTTACCAAAACTGCTTTTTTGGATTCAGGGGTCTCAAACCATGTATTTCTGGTGAAATCTCGGTATCGAATTTTTGGGTGGAATACAACACTTCCCCTACTTACTATACGTAGTAGAGAAAGTAAAAACAATGTAAACATCAGATTACTGCTCACAAACAGATGTTTGCAAAAAGATTTTAACAGGTTTTAAACAGGGTGTATGAGAACATTTGTCTTCTTTTTTTGTGCATAATTGTGTGCAGGTGGGGGCTAGGGTTTATGTATTCTTCTGTATGGAAACGGCGTTTAAGTAAAATAACTATCAGTTTGTGTATCAGTTCACCGTAAATCGTAAACGCTTCTCCTATGATCGTCGCACACTTACACTGACTGCACTCCCCATCCATCGATGCCCCTGAGAGCGTATGCCGCTTAGTTGCGTCAGTTGCATCCCTGCTTAAGTGACACTTTAAGTGGCCTACAGTACTTACTAGGGCTTGATTTAGCGTATTTTTGAATAGCATTGTCAAAGTCAAATAATTAATATATCATAAATTAAGGGTGCAAAGATTAATTCATTATATCTTTCAGTTATAATCTGTTGGAATATCCAGTTCGGCATTTTAATTTATGTTAAAATGTGAAAAATGAAGGTTAAAATTAATACTATTTAGGCGATACTAAGAAACCAACAATTGGAGGCAGACATGATAAAATGAAAACGATAAAATGAATGATAAACTCATAGGATAGATAGCATATATATATATATTGATTGTGAGTATGGCTTGGATGTTGATGATATAAACATGTTTGGAAAATAACATATAAAATGACCCCAAAATTTAAAAAAAATGAAGTACAAAAGTGACCTAAAATTGAGGTTCATTTAATTTATTACTATTATTCTACAAATAGTTATAAATTAATTTATACATGGATATAAGCGACATATAAGTAGAAAATGTAGGTGTGAGAATAATTTAGAAAATTAATTAAACATACATTTATTCCAAGTTCTTATTTGAAGTAGCTGAAAATAAAATTAATAAAATTGTTTTTGAAGAAAGTCTTACAAAACTGTAGCATTACCTATTTTGAGTAACCAGGTTATACAACATTCATTGTAATTAAAGAGGATTTCACAGGATAAGGATAATAATAACCTGACTTTACACACCCATTAAATCACAAGCGTGATAACTGACCTGCCTCATACATAGTTTAGGACATGAACTCATAACTTTAATGAGACTCCTCCCCTGAGAATAGGTATCCCTCCACCCACAAAAAACCCTCCAGACTGACCATTAAATATGTCATTTTTTCTTAGGAATACGAGTAAAGGATGTACAAAGTTACTTTAATTTATCGAGTGAATAGCGCACTTTTGGTGCTTGAAAACTTATACTTGTTTAAAAAGATAATAATACAGCAGATTTATGTACTCAATATAAATACAAGAAATACTAAATACGAAAGGGTAAGAAAATTACAAAATAATGACGTAAAGTCGAGCAAAATTACTCTAAAATACACACAGGAACGAACTGATAAAAAATAGCTTAATAAATATGAATTATCTGGTTCCCATGATAAGGATTTATGTACAGTTAGCAGTACCTATGATGCAAAAATTAAGATGACCTGTTATTGGCCGTGATCACGAGTGAAATAGTTGTGAAGTTTAAAATAGGCCTCAGAAATGCTTGTATAAATCATGTACTAGCTTTAAAGAGTTTTAACAAACACACTCTCTCAGGTATTTTGATTTTCTAGTGCTGTAACCGTTAACAGGCACAAAATGCAATGCATATGTCGTGTCCTTAATGGTATTTGTGACTTTTTATTAGAACGCCCCAGACAGGGCGTAGTAGTATTCCTGTGTTATGCTTCATATCTCAGATTCTAATGGTAATGGTCACGAACCATGTGAAGCTAATTGCTGTGACTAATACGTGCTTTGCCAGGACTTGTCAATGTACATGCTAACTCTAATGTTATTCTGTTAACACCGTGAAGTGTTCACGAAACTTCTAATAGAATATATCTACTTATGTTCCACGAGGTTATCCAAATTAAAGCTTTACACTGTTCGTATCTAAGTTTGTAAGAGTACCTTAAAGCAGTTGAATCATCTGCCTCAATAGTTTTAGATTAATACAACTTATTAAGGGCAGCTGTGCCTTAGATTCACCTTTATCACTGGGATAACAATGGTAAAAAATCTGATGTGTTACACTCACATGACTTTCTCTACTCTTGTACAATCTAATTTTACAAACACCTATTCTCCATATGGTTCATGTTAATCGAGATATCGAGATGTCAATCTTATTGGTAATTTTCTTGTAGATGCAAGGGGAATATGGTAGCTTTTAAGCGATAGTCAAATATTTTAACGCTGGTTGCTATGTGGCGCATTCCATTCTCTTTACATGTCCAGGACATAAAAAAAAATCTGATGTGTTACACTCACATGACTTTCTCTACTCTTGTACAATCTAATTTTACAAACACCTATTCTCCATATGCTTCATTTTAATCGAGATATCGAGATGTTAATCTTATTGCTAATTTTCTTGTAGATGCAAGGGGAATATGGTAGGTTTTAAGCGATAGTCAAATATTTTAACGCTGGTTGCTATGTGGCGCATTCCATTCTCTTTGCATGACAAGGACATAAAAAAAAATCTGATGTGTTACACTCACATAACTTTCTCTACTCTTGTACAACCTAATTTTACAAACGCCTATTCTCCATATGCTTCATGTTAATCGAGATATCGAGATGTCAATCTTATTGGTAATTTTCTTGTAGATGCAAGGAAAATATGGTAGCTTTTAAGCGATAGTCAAATATTTTAATGCTGGTTGCTATGTGACGCATTCCATTCTCTTTGCATGTCCAGGACATAAAAAATGAATAACGAATTTGAGAAAAAGTATAAGTATTGGAAAATTTAAGGAAATAACAAGCAATATCTCGAAAACGGTTCACTCAACAAAAGAAATGTATATGACATAAGTTGTGTATTTTAACGCGATCTACATTTTTTGTGTAGTAAAATTTTGTCTATCTCTTATGGTTTACCAGTTATGCAAAAGTCGTTCACAATGAAGAATACTTTTGGAGACATTCCCAGAAATTTCGAGATATACATTTTATTTGCCATGACATTACCCTAAACATATGATATTTTCATCAAAATCGTTAGAGCCATTTTTGAGAAAATTAAAATTTTCGAAAAATCTTCCATGTAAAGGGTAGTCTGGGGTGGGGGATTTTATTGAAAACCTTCGTGTCGCATCTCTGGAAGATACTGAACCTAAATACCAAGTTTGGTGCTTATCCGATTGTTCGTTTTTGAGTTATGCTGTTCACAGACACACAGACACACACACAGACACACACACACACACAGACACACACACACACAGACACACACACGGACATGTTTCCAAAAATGCTTTTTTTGGATTCAGGAGGTCTCAAAACGTGTATTTCCGGTGAAATCTCGGTATCGAATTTTTGGGTGGAATGCAATACTTCCCCTACTTACTATACGTAGTAGAGAAAGTAAAAATGAATAATGACTTTGAGAAAAAGTATAAGTATTGGAAAATTTAAGGATAGAACAAGCAATATCTCAAAAACGGTTCATTCAACAAAAGAAATGTATATGACATAAGTTGTGTATTTTAATGCGATCTACATTTTTGTGTAGTAAAATCTTGTCTATCTCTTATGGTTTACCAGTTATGCAAAAGTCGTTCACAGTGAAGAATACTTTTGGAGACATTCCAAGAAAATTCGAGATATACATTGCATTTCTCATGACATTATCTTAAACATATGATATTTTCATCAAAATCGTTAGAGCCATTTTTGAGAAAATTAAAATTTTCGAAAAATCTTCCATGTAAAGGGTAGTCTAGGGTGGGGGGATTTTCTTGAAAACTTTCGTGTCGCATCTCTGGAAGATACTGAAACTAAATACCAAGTTTAGTGTTTATCCGACTGTTCGTTTTTGAGTTATGCTGTTCACAGACACACAGACACACAGACACACACACACACACAGACACACACACGGACATGTTTCCAAAAATGCTTTTTTTTGGATTCAGGAGGTCTCAAAACATGTATTTCCGGTGAAATCTCGGTATCGAATTTTTGGGTGGAATGCAATACTTCCCCTACTTACTATACGTAGTAGAGAAAGTAAAAAGACAATTAACATACACGGAAGAACATTAAGAGACTTTGCGTCATATATACATGTGTATATCACAAGTGCACTTTATAGACATAAAGACATTCGAAAACACACACCTTAGTGGAAGAAGTAAACAAATAATAGATTAGATTCTAATTAAGAAATGGGTATGAGTTTACAAAGGAGCAGATTTCTCTTCCGAGCATAATTTGCACGGCTCTGATGCGGGTACCCTTGCTTCGATTCTAACTTTTGTAGTAATAATTTAACTTGCAATAATAATAATAATAATAATAATAATAATAATAATAGATTATGCCGCATGTCACTGAAATCGTGCTTGTGTTCCATTTAATAACAAGCGTATGTAATAAGTTCCATCCCTACACTAGAGGATAAACGACCAGGCTGCTTTAGTATATTGGAAGTGGAACGAAACTTTCTCGTTTGGAAGAAGGAGGAATCATGGGTGAACATCCTGGCACGCTATATGGTACAGAATAATGGAGGGGAGGATATTTACCACGAACTTTTACTGCATCGAATACATGATTAAGGGCATGTTGGGCGCTACTGGCAAGCAGCGAATTCGAGGAGGGAGTAAGTAAATTTCTGCTTAGATAAGTGGAGACAGCTGAGGTCTGGGAAGGCTGATATTAGGGGAGGGGGTGTAAATAGAGCTAAATGTATCCTTCTGAATGTTGATGCTTTATTTTTATACTATTTCGTCATTATTTAACTTTTTTATTGTGTTGTATTTGATTATCTTTCTTGAATGTTCCTTAAGTATATAATAGAACACAGCAATGCACCATAGTTAGGTTTATCGTTGTATTGTTCTCATTTTAAGTGCTTTGCTTGACTTGTTTATCTTACGTTGTTATTGCAGTGGTGTTTTCTTGCAGTGAGGACTTTTTTTGTCTTCCTTTCATTGCTATCTTTTACGGCTTGTTAGAGCCGTGCGATAATTAAGGATCAATCTCTGTGCACTTAAATCTAAATGTATACAATCATTCTTTCGTTATTAATATATGCCTTAGAATTTTATAATCCTCACAGTTAATTGTAAGTTAATAATTATTAACTTTTCCCATAATATCAACTTGTATTTGAAACAACTGACTGTTTTCTCATCCTCTTTTATGCCTTTCTGCACAACAGCATTTCTACTGAAACAATTTATTCTGAATAATTATCTGATGTGATTATAAAAAAAACCGATGTGTTGCATTCTCATGACTTTCTCTGCTCACTCTTCCACAAAGTATTCACATAAAAGCTTATTCTTCTGTCAACTTGTTAATCGATATAAACTTTAATTAATATTTACACATTTCGTTGTTGTATAAGAAGAATACAGTGGCTAAGCGATTTTTAAAAAGCGGATTACTATGTGATGACTGAAATTGTTGTGTGATCTCTTTGTATGATCGAGAAAGAGAGAGAGAGAGAGAACGAATAGAAAATTTTCTACTACTTGAAAAAGGTGTAGGTGTTTTAAAACTGAAACCAGTAACAAAGAATATCTCGAAAATGGTTATTGATACAAAAGACTTTTGTTTGACGTGACCTTTAAGGTGATTCACATTTTTGTGTAGTAATTAATATTTTGTCTATCGCTTACGGTTTACAAGTTAGACAAACGTCATTCAGAATGCAGAGGACTTCACAGGCTATTCTCAGAAAATATAAAATATACATTTTGTCTTACAAATATTTAAACACGTGGTATTTTAATCAAAATCGTTAGAGCCATCTTTGAGAAAAGGGGGTGTTACATCCTTGAAATGTACTGAATTTCAATAGTAAGTTTGTTATTTAATATACATTTTTCTAATTAATCAAAGAGAGCCTCAAAACGTGTATTTCTGTGAGATCTCGGTATCGAATTTTTGTTTTGGATGCAATACTTCCTGTATACTTAGTGTAGGTGAGTAGTAGAGAAATCAAACAGGCTGTTATGAGTTATTTAAGAATAGTTATTAACATAGATGAAAGTGAATGTTACCGCCAAATGTTTTAAAAGCCGTTAGCAATTGCACTTAAAGCTCATTTTGTTATGGGTTGGCCGTTAACCATGTTTTACTTTTAATCTAGTTTATTAAAATGTCTGTGTTCATTAACTCTTATCGACGCGACGCTGAGAGTAAACTCAGAAGGTGATTCTTGCCATACACTGTATGCAGTAGCGTTGGGTAAAGTGCGTAGCCCAAAGTTAACAAATGGTTTGTGCAAGCACCTAAACTAGTGGGGTACGCTCAGAAAACTCGGCTACAGATATAATAGAAGAAGAGTGAAGAAGCAGAATAAAAAGAGGGCGGGAGAGAGAAGCTCGATAGAATACGGGGAGGAGTAGCTATAAAAATTGAAGAAAGACAAAGCCTGTGCAGCTCTTAAAAGCAAGGAAAGACAACTGCTGGGAAAATTTAGTGGGGGAGAGGTTGCTGGCAATGGAGAGCAGCACTTAAGTCCAACAGATAAAATAATGAGTTTGTACAACTTAACGTTGAGAACGGAGATGACGTGTCCTTGTACCCCACTTCTTGCTTTTTCGTGTAGCGAGTTTATAAAGGCTGTCCTGCACCACGTTCTTTGCTAACTTTCAGTTGCTAAGTAAATTTGCCAACCAAGGACAGAATGGGTTTTAGTTTCTGTTCCTTTTCTAGATAATGAGGATATGGATGATATTTATTAACCCTATCAGCCTTGATGCACTTTAAATACTTAAGAGAAAAGTAACTTGATAGACTCAAAAGGGGTTACATGGAAAGTTGCTTTTGAAAAACCTTGTATTGAGGAAAAAACTCAAACGTGAAAGTTAAAAGGGAAGTAATTAGTACATCTAAAATTCCTATAAGAAGTCAGAATTCTGCTCAGACATATTATAATAAAAGTTTACAGTTACAACAAAAAGGATATAAGAAGATTAAACTAAAGCTAGGATAGTTATTATAAACTAAGTATTGCGATAGTGTCCCGTATGTATGTGTGTCAGTAATAAAGTTTATATGTAGTGATTTGTGACTTTTAATTAATTATGATTTAATTTAAAACTATGCCTCGGCTGCGTCAGTTATATATTTTCTCTCTTAACAAGGGCAGTATGGCAGTAGAACACTTTCACACACTTTACACAAGTTATAGCTTTAAATTCTCACATCTTTATTACTTCTTAAAGACAGTTGAATTATATATCAAATAATAACAAGTATTGAAGTATTTACGTATGGAACTGTAGGATATTAAGTTCTATAAGTGTACTAAGGAACTCAGTTTACAGAGACTTTCTTAAGTTCTTTATTCGCGTTAAAATATTATAAATCACACAAATATATATCACTGCGAATATTAAATAAAATGTATTTTACAGTGGTAGTAATTATCGTTCCTAACGACATTCTTTTAGAGGTCAAACTTTATCTTCTCCGCACTGCACTAATATTTCACATCTGCACACTCTGAGGTTCACCTACTGAACTGACTTGGCTTGGGTACGCTACCTCTTAGCGTCCACAGCTTAAAATTTTAAATTAAAAGTTTCTATTTTCTTATTGGCTAAGCCTACTCTAGCAGAATACTTTTGGTTTGACTTTGATTGACTTTTTGCATTCGCGTGACTATTTACAAACTTTTTGACGTTACACCAGTATTTTCCATCGACTGTTGGTAGCCTTCCTTAGCTTTCTAACTTATTGTTCTACCAAGTTTACAACTTATTAGCCACTCTCTGCTTCCCACTTTAGGACACTGTTTGCTTAAAAAAACAGCTTGTTTCTACCCTCCCAGCTCCTACGTTTCTATACTAAGAAATACATTCACATAATATTCTACACATATATACAATAAATATACATAATACAACGGCTGTAATATGCACTTTATAGCAATTACTGATCGCTTATAGGCGGGCTATTATTTTAATATTATATAGTTAAATTGATAGGAGTTAAGGGATAAACAATACTGCCTCAGTATATAGAACATGATGTTCACGGCGAACAAAATAGAGCCTACGAAATGAAAAAGACTTCGTCTGAATTGCAAGTTTGCATTTTGTAAGAACGGGGTTGAATATACAGTGTTCCAAAGTCCTGAGCAGCCTACAATTTTCATTCGTACCTAAACCGTAAGTGCCTACATACGAGGGCTGATCAATAAAGACTGAGATTGGTTTTTTCCTGTAGCTTTCTTGAGAGTTTCCTGTCTCTACCATGAATATTTGAAAAGAGCGGGGTTTCATGTATAATGTCCATAGGCGGCAGCACTCTCGTATCGGTAGGTTGGTAGTAATGCTGTATATTGTTGACCCTAGTTGAATTTCGCATACCACAAAATGAAGGTGACACAAGAGAAGCAATAACATTTTGTTTTCGTTTAAATCATACAGCCTCTGAAACTATGGAACAGCTGAACAAGGATACGGTGAAGATGCACTACCTCGTCCAACAGTGTTTAGGTGGTTCAAAGACTTCAAAGTAGAGCAAGTCCTCTGTGCTAAGCAAGGTGGGCCTGGTGCTTCGGCTTCTGCTATGACTGAAGTCAACATCAACACAGCTGCTGTGATTGTTGCTCCCACTCACACCACTGTTACAGCAGCGTACTACACGTCAGTATTGGCTACACCGAGGAAGCACATTGCAAGGAAACATCCAGAGCTTATCACAACAACGTGCGGCCTCACGTTGCAAATCAAGTCCAGGAATTTTTGGCTAAATTCAACATTACCTGTGTGCCGCATCTGCCTTATAGCCCCAATCTTGTCCCCTGTGATTTCTTTTTATTCCCATCACTAAAGGCAAAGCTCCGGGGCATTCGATTTGAGAACACTGAAGCAGTGCTGAAGAAAAGTGAGGCGATTCTCAAAGACCTGACAAAGAATGGCCTGTACCATGTGTACGAGGACTAGCAGAGACGCTATAAAAAGTGCATTCAAGTAGGAGAGGACTACTTTGAAAAAGGCCATGTCAACATTGAAATGGAGTAATAAATATCTGTGAAAAAAATTAGTCTTTATTGATCAGCCCTCGTATAAGGGGTTAAAAATATGAGCAGGTCAAAATTGTAGGTGTCACTCAATTTTCGTAAAGTTCTATAGACCAAGTGCATAAATTTGTTCCCTCATTGGACACCGTATAGTTTTGTCTATAATGAGTTGCAAATAAGGTATATGAGGAGTTAAAAAAATTGAGGTACTGTAATATTATGATTGAAAACAAGGTTGAGCAGTTTGCGGTAGATGTAAGATAACGTATAATTTTTACCAGGTTGTATGGTATAATTGTACAGTACTTTGTACAGATGGACTAAAAATAAAGGGTTGAAAATACGGTAGGGGTGGTTTTGATAGCTGTAAAGTAGCGTATAATTTTCTTTGGCTAGTATAAGTGCACAAAGTTTAGATAAGCTAAAGATTATCGATTTGTGTCATAGGGTTTGAAAACATGTACTTAAAATAAGCGTAGCGGAAGAGTTTGAAACTTATAAGGTAGCTCATTATTTTTTGCAGACACTGCAAACTAAGTGTATCAAGTTTTGTCACAATCATACAAAAAATGCTTCTTGATAATTAGTTCCGTGAAAGTAGAGACATTTGGTGATACTATATGTTTTGTAGGTGGCAACTGACACCATTAAAAACTGATTTTAAAAATAGCTTCTATTTTGGATTAGAAGTCGTTAAAAATCTACCATATTCATACTAAGGCGTTAAACGTAATCTCTAATATATTAAATTTACAATTGCCTGGATTTATTTTATGGCCTATGTCCGTTATAGTGAACGAATTATGAGTTTGATTTATTTACTATTCTTTCTCTTTCTTTCTCTGCCATACATATATACTATTATCCCCTTATAATATTAGTATGCATTTAAATAAAAAATAGCTATATTCACTAAAGACTAATAATGAAAATGAGAAACTGTGAATGGCTATTGTACAATTTGTAAAAAATCTAAAAATATATGAAGAAGAGTCCGAACCGAATAGTTTTGTAGATAAAGATCCAATAAAAGGCTTGTAAGATAGCATCAGGAATTACAGGACTCCATGTCATGATGATATTAATACTACGTCCTCCAATAAGGTTTAGCTGCTTTTATAGCCAACATGTGCTGGAGTACAGCTCGTATAGCTGAAGATTTCACTTATTTAAAAAGCATTGTATACCCAATTTTTAATAAAGGAAATAGGTTGGATTATTACAGCTATAGATGCAAAAGCGGCCTGCGGCTTATAAGATAAAAATCATAGCAAACCATCTAAATAGTCTTAGCGAATCTGTTTTGGGAAACATGTTTATTTCAGATGCGCCTTTTACTTCGGAACAATTCATCCATAAAACGAAGATGATTTAATATACATAGCTGTGTTCTATTTGTCAATTTTTAGGTCTTTGATTGTGAGCTCTGAACGAAATTGTGATCCTAATGAAAAGCAAAGGGTAAAGCATAGGCAAACCAAGGTTATATAAGAAAACAAAGATCAAAATTTACAACGAAAAATAATAACAATCTAGACAGAAGAAATAAACAAAGGACTTTTACTCTTTGTCTCTAGCATTGTTTTACATACACGACTAGGTAACCCATCTGAGCCGACAGCTGTTGAATTATATTCTTCTTGTGCAGACGAGGCTGAACAGTTGTAGAATTTAAAGGCGTGATGCATTTCCTTTGATGATTTTTTTCTGAAGCGACAATCTCGTTGATATTGTTCCTTCAACATAGAAAATTCTTCATGCTCTCTATGGCACGCGTTCGTGGTTGACTATATTTCCTTTCTATCTTGCGCTGAGCCGCTTGGCATGCTAAGGAAGCAATTTTACAATGAAAGAGAATATTATCAAAATAGTTTAAAATAAACGAGAGGGCAAAGAATATATTTCTTTTTTCGCAGATGATCCAGAAAGCAGTCTAAAAACTAAAGCTAAATTATAATGTAAGGAAGTACTTTTTATTGTGAAATTATCATTGAAGCTAAAACCTAGAGAATATTATGAGTACCTTTATTTTGAATATACAATATATAAACGAGACAAAAATATGAAGGCAGGAAAGAACCCTGCTATGTAAAATTACTTATAAAATGCAAAACGTAGAACTTTGAAAGAAAAAAAAACTTTTATAAAACTATGGCTTACCAAGCGGGATGGCTAAGGCGGCAAAGCCTCTGGCCCACATTCGGGAGGTCCCGGGTTCGATTCCCGGTGGCCGCCCACTCTGACGATGGGGGTTTTTCGTGGTTTTCCTCTGGTCGCCTAGGCGAATGCTGGAGTGCTGTATTCTACCACGGTTTCTCCTTTCCTTCATTTCCTGTCATTTCATCTCTCTCCCTCTTATATTTCACGATGTGCCCCATGCTGGCGGGCAGATGGCACGGTTTCTGCGCGTAAAAATATTTTCCCCTAAACGCCAAGGTGCGTTGGCCTGCCTGCTAGGGCCACTTCATCACCCTCTCGCGGGATTCTTTGCCTCTGCTGGTGAAAGCGGGTGTTTCAAACTGGAAATGTTAGGGACTTCCGTGCATCTCTGTGGACCTGTCTGTCTGCAGACCTGCAACCTCCTGTGGTTCCTTCACTTCATCCCTGCCTCCTGGAGGGTGCAGTCACATAGATCTAGTTGATTGCAGCGGCGAGGTGTATTGAATAACGTCTACCTTTACAGAGCTATGGCCTTACCAATATTTAAATATAACTGTTAACATTGGACATTAATTAGATTATAAAAGAGAATATATAATCTGCAGAAATGCCATTCCCAGGGTCAGAAGCTGGCTACATGATTACAGGCACCAGCGAAATGAAGAAATAAGGAACTAATTAAATACTTAAAACCTATAGGAGGAGACAGGGCGACAGAGGAAGATGTGGATAGAACAAGCATAAAGAATGACAATTGTAAACATCTAACATCCATCTGAATTCTCAAACACGAGGACACAGGAACGTTGGTGAACAGTTTTGGAGATACATGGCTGGCATAGTTTTCTGGCCAAAGGCAGTTTCAATTGCAAAACCATTCTGATCCATTTTTTGCTCTTCTCCGCTTTCCACTTCTTAGCCGTTTTCAATATTCTCTATATTCAATATCATAGAGGTCACCAATTAGATACCACGTGAGACCGTATTTTGCCATAATATACATAATTTGATCATATGCATTTGATTGTAAGGGTCATATATATAAAATATGCTACTATTGGGGATTTTTCATTTTTGTAATATTGGCCCTTGCTAAAATGTCCCTGCTTTGGGATGTCTTAAACGCGTGTCCTTAAGGCGTTTAGTTGTAACTTTCTAGTAGCACCAGCTCACAAGCTTTTTTATTTTGTCGAGGGGGAAACGTTCTTTATTCTGTTGTTAGCGCTCTCAGAGGTACAGTAGGCGGCGGAGTGGGCGAAATATTGAGTGAAACAGGGAAGGTTCCGTGTGACATATTGTAAAAAGTCATATGTTAGAGTACATAAGCCAATGAGAATGAAGTTTAATTGCGACATTGTAAACCCACGCTAGCGAAAATGTAACCAATCAGAAATTAGTTAAGTTATAGTCCACGTCTTATATATATATATACCCGTGAAAATTTCTTGTCAGTGCACAGTCTTATTCTGTAACACACGTTGAATCCACGTCGCTACGCGAGAAAAAGTTCGCGCACAAAAGTTAAAGAAATATTCCGCATAAAGTTAAAGTGCCGGCCTATACACTCCAGGGTAATTACTGTGAAACCACCAGGGCTTTCTTATTTACCGCGCAGTAAATAAGAAACAGTGTCGCGTAAATCAGAATTATGCGCATAAAACAATAAATGTGAAATTCAGTGCGCGATCGTAAACAAAAGTTCTCCAGGAACATTATTAACTTTGGCACGTGTGGAGTGGAAGTGTTTGAAAGGAATACAAATCAAATTTATGAAGTGTTTAGAGAAAATGCAATTCAGATTCAACTAGTATGTGTGTTTGTGTTATCATCTCTTCCAGTTTCTTGTCCATGCTCTGAGATCTTCTTTATCGCTTATTCCTATAAGAAGCCTTTATTTTTTTACTGTGATAACACCCGAATTCGACGGAGACCAGCAGCTGAAGCACATGCCACATCGAGGAGATCTCTTGTGGGATCAGCGGGCTTCAAACCAGAGACGCCGACGCGTCTAGCCAGCCAGCCCCTCCGATGCAGACTTCAGCCAAAGGTAACCAAAGGGTTCCGGCCTCACATGGAAGTCTGTTTTCATAAGCATTAAACGAAGTTGAAGTTTGCTGCCATTAAACATTGAGACAAATTGTGCCCGAATTAATTTTATAATGTGTTAATTTGATATATGAATGATATGTGTGTATAATGTGAACACCATGTAAATAGCCATTTTTGTATAATGTAATATTTATTTTATATATATAATGTTCCTGTGTCACTAGTTTAGAATGTCTTAAACTCTGCCGTTTGTAGACAATATGCTATTCACATGTGCAGGTATCGTGTGATCTTTTGTGTTAGTCTAGGGTAAGGTTTTATTACTTTATTTGTCTCCGCTCCGGAAGTATGGAGTGAGGGAAAAATAACACAGAACGGAAAATTACCAAGAGAAGCCCAGGAAAAGTCACGTGATATATGCCAACTAGCCAATAAGAATATATATAAATTAAATAATATTTAGCTACGCTGAGAGAACCGCGAAAATTGCTCCATTAAGAAATCCGATCCTAAAATTTCAAGTGGGGGGTCGTATTCCATAAATAGTCAAGATTTACCACAAAATCTAAGGAGTTGACTTGTAGATACCGACGAGGAATCCACGCTACTCCGTATAACAAAGTTGCGCGCAAATGGTGTTCTTTTGTGCGGAAGTGTAAATTTGACCAATCACATATTAATTAACAATGTATCGGTGATTCCCGAGTTCCATATAAAGATAAGCGAACAGGAACATTATTCAGTGTTTTTTAAGTGAGAAGTGGCAATAAATTGCAATTACCCAAACATTATGAAGAGTAGTGAATTCACCTCAGAGCTCCTTTTACCACTACCGAGATTGACTAGCTTATTAGCCATCCTGATAGGCAAAGTCCATGCAGACATCTCCGCTGAGAACCAACTAGCCAGGGCAACAGCGAGAATTACCGTACAATTAAATCAACTAGCCAGGGCGACAAGATGAAGCCACGTCGGATGGAGAACATAAAGCAGGTACAGTGAATTTTACCATTACTTCTCCTGTATCTGTCACTACACCGCGTTCGACTCCAACCCGCGCGGGATCGAACCCGGGACTGCAACAAACGGCGCAGTCTTCGAAGTAAGTGGCGCGACGACTGACGCAACATACACAATTATTGAAAGTATATACATATTAAATATAGAATTATTTAAAAATAAATACTAGGAAAATTGTTTATTATACTTAATGGGAACGGATTACAACTATGGAACTAAACACATTGTAAGTATTAAAATGGACATTTACACAGTAATCTGTAAAGCACATAGTTCACATAATGGTTCATTGTTAACAACTTTAACCATTCATTATTTGGCGTGAGAATTTATATCCATTTAGATAAGACATTATCTAAATTAGTGCAAGCTACTTTCAGTATGTTTACTATGGCATTACTAGTGATCTAAATTTATTTTTTATAACGCTCATTATCGAAAATGCATATATGCAGCTGTATGTTAAACCAAACACTGTATATAACACATGAAGCCTTAAAACATATATGGACATCAAAATTCTTCATCTTTAATAACAGAAGTTATTTTTTAAATTAGTTCAAAACTGCATTTTCTTACATTTCATTGACCTCCAGTTGTAGGAGAGCGATGCTGGTCGCATCAATGTGGGTGTACCTACAGAATCCAACTGCAGGTTAGACTAGTATATTTTAATTTGTTAACAGATGGCAGCGTAATGTAAAATATGAGAGATTTTAGTTTAGCGTAAATGAATAAAATATAACAATGAACAAAGGAACTATTTACTAAAATTTCAAACTTTATATTGTTTGATGTTCCAGAAGTTTAAGCTCCGCGGTCCGAATTCACGAATTAGTGATCCCTGCTCTATCATGATATCTTTCATTCCCATTCACCCTTCAATTCTATTGTAACTCTTAGCAAGTAATTTCTTCAAATTGAATGTCTCAGCTGATTCTTCTCACTGTTCTGAGAATTTTCCGTTTTTTTAAAGATACAGAGAGAGAGAGAGAGAGAGAGAGAGAGACAGAGAGAGAGAGGGAGAGTGCAAAAGTTTTGGTTTCCTTCTATACCTAGGTACATCAACCTCTTGTATAACTTAAAGATCCCAGAGAGCCCCAATGAAGAGAATGGAATTGACTAATTAGGCCTACCGGGCTTCATTGAACTTCGTCCCACAGGTTAAATGTCTGGTTCTTCAGGGTTTCCGATCTGTTCAAATGCAGGAAATCCCAATTAGCCTCCACTCCATAAGGAGTCTAACCTCACTGTAGCCTTATGAGTCTCCTTCATGGCAGGAATGAACTCTGAAATTTACGCTCTACATTGGTTCATGGAAACTAAACCAATACCTACAACAGGAGTTACATGAGTATATTGAATATATTATTGAATATATCAAGGAGTAAATGGAAGAGGACATACTACTTACTATGCTATTTTAGTCATAGTTCATTTGTTTTAGACAACAAACAGTACAGTTCTTTTTCAACATTTTAAATCGTCTAAATAGTACTGTTAGCCGCGAGAAGTGCAAGGAGTGGATAACCCTGCCGCACTAGTAAGTCAGGTGAACTTACAAGCGTGTTATACAAAGTGAAGAGCAAACACCTGCTGAGCAGGGGTGACCAATATGTCTCACTCTTCGGGCTGAACACACGCGATTAATATTCCATTACATTCAAAATTAGAGACAAATTTTACTAACAAAACATGTGCATAATAGCATCTAAGTTTCCTCATTCGTAGGTTTTCTTTAGAGGGTTTTTCTAGAACCTTTGAGGTGCGATCAGAGAGCATTTGGTAATGTGACCCCTTTTTGATTGTTAGTGGACCGATTTATTTCTTAGTATTTGAAATAATGCTTGATGTTAATCAATAATATTTTGTTCTATTACACCTGCGTGTAAGGGATAAAGTTGAAAACGTAGAATAAGGTGGAAAAAAATTCTATATCCGGGATTTGAACCTTAGATCTTCGACTTATTGTGCCGCTGCTGTAACCATCTGAGCAACATACCGGTACGCCATTATATTCTCCAGTTGAAGTTGGAGAATTTAGTGTCGTGCCGTTATGTGGTAACGGTGGCTCAGCGGCACGGTAAGCCGAAGATCGTGCTTTAAATTTCGTCTTGGGACAGAATTCTTTATTTTTTCCCTTCATCACCACACTTTAGGCTGTCAGGCCGTTCCGACTCCAAATTCTTCTTCTGTCTATCTCTTTCTCGGCCTTTTCTTGTTATTAGTCGTTCTATGTGTTGTATCAGGAGGCCTGTATTTTGTTATAGTAGTGTTTATTTCTTCATATATTGAGTTTTATTACTTCATTATTTTGTTTTATATCATATCTAGTGTATTTTACTATTCATCTAAGAAACTTCACTTCTGCTGATTGATTGTATTTTAGTTTTATGGTGATTACTGTCCAAGTTTCTGCACCGTAATCACTTGTAGGAATATCCATTTTTTATATAATTTAGTTATTGAATCAATTCTATCCTTATGTCAGACTTTAAAAAGGGAGGGAGATTGTAGAAAGCATTTGAGAATGTGTAGAACGAAATTGTGGATCATTTTAGATAAAAGTGGAATACCGCAGCGACTAAAGAGTAATAGAAAGTTTAAATGAAAATATATTGAATATTTTTAATCTATACTGCCACTTTCATCGATTCTTTCATCGAGCCTCCGAGCAATTAACTTCAGAATTTTATATTAAGTTGCTTAGATGCTCTGCCATACCGGTTTAAATCTTCTGAAGGTTTCATGTGATTCAGACCATTAAATTAGAGAATTTTAATACAAAAGTGGTTGATAATGTAAGCCCGTAATTAGAAGACGTTGAGAGGTCCTCGACATAACGACTTCAGTACCGACTTGCACATAAACGCACGGAAAATTAAAGATAATTTTAAAATAAATAACATGATCAAGCAGTTCTTTTAGTACATTATAAGACAACTTTCGAAAAGTTATGTACAGATTAAATTAGTAACAGACAACTGAAAATGAAAATCTCAGAAACAAAACTAAAAGCAATAGCTTCAAAAAGAAAAACTGAACGATTGTGTTGCATGAAGAGTGAAATAAATTAAGTCCAACACATTTTTATAATATGTGGAATAATCAGAAGAACACTCAAAGTTGAAACATGTGAAGCTGTCACATTTCATGAGGTAATGGCAGTTCTCGCTTTAATGCACGGAAGGGAAAACTCAACGGATTTGACGGAAGCAAAATAAAAAGTGCAGAAATGAAATTCATATATTCACCGCTGAATGGAAAAAAGTTTTTGCGTGCATTCAACTTATTCAAAAAGAAATGGAATTCATAAACCTACAGATGTGAACATTTATAAAGGATGGCCACAACAGAACTTCAAAATCTATTAGCTTATCAAACCAGAGGAGAAAAAAATGTTGGATGTCCGTTTTCAGGATATAAAGATTTATTTGCTTCTTATTGTAGAAACAGCCCTATGGAGGAGGAGACGAATAAGAAGAAAAAGAGTACGACTAAATTTGAAAGAAGGCAGCTGGAATCTATATTACTTTCAAGAGATATCCCCATTTGCCTGGAGTTTCAAAGTCATATCCAGCCATACTGACTTTCAGAAACTAACAGACTGAAGTTCTTTAAAATGAAAATTTTCGTGTAAAGTGACACAACAAGTAGGAAGCTTTTAAGCTGGTCGTTAGTATATATAATTAATCAGTAAATGTTACGCTTTCATCACCAATCCGCCACCTATCAGTAAGAAATAGAAGTACTTTCCTTTGTCTTATATCCACAATCACGCCACCTATCAGTAAGAAATAGAAGTACTTTCCTTTGTCTTATATCCACAATCACGCGGTTATCGAAAATGCAATTGCAAGCGATTTTCAATATTTTGTAATGCATTCATTTATATTCTCAGCATAACTTTGATTTTCCTGTGTTGTGTGTCATACTTTGGCCGCAACGTTCAGTCGCTACACTTTAAAATTGAAGCTGAGAAAATAATCAAATGCAGCCTTCCAAATATCAAGGGTATTGAGGGAAGATATAACCCACCTCCAACACTATGTAAATCAAATAAAACATTTCAAAAATGCATTTTACTAATCTTGGGACCCAATGTGTTGTATTTTAGCTTCGGTAAACTGTCTTGAAGATAATAGAGCAAAGTGACAACGTTTTGAAAATTATTAATTTATTTTATTCCTACTCCCAGAAATAATTCACTAACACAGGATGAAAATTCACGCAAATTTACGGGTAGCTGCCTTAATTAATATGATTCTCATAAATTGAAACGGTTTCGGCTCAAAGTGATATTTAGGGCCGTTTCTAGGCGTGTAAGTTTTGAGCGGTCTGCCTTTTGTTCGGCGCATGAAAGGAACCTAAGAATAGGAAAAGCCGCCAGCATCTAAGAGTAAAAGTATAGCACTCAAATGAGAGTCTCCACTTCTCGAGCACGCAGCCGACCGATCCAACTTCAACTGCCCTAAGTATAAAAGTTTCGGTTAAAATAGTTTCAATTTCTGAGGAACACACATATTCAGCCAACACATTGTTCCGTAAAACGTCAACAAATTCCCAATTTCAAATGAATGAAATGCTTCTTGTAAGTTACGAATGCCAAACATTAAGTAGAGTTCAAGTTTTCTAAAAGGGAATAAATTAGAGATTTCGTAAGTTCTCCACATAGAATAAAGTACTGAAAGTGAAGAGCCTGGCCCTTCAGTCTTCCTTCGCCTGTTATTATGGCTTTTATTATTGCAAAAATTGCCTACATATTACCGCTTTTGTACCACCTACCCAGATTAGGTACTTAATCTCACCCAAGAATTTGCTATCGGGATTTCCCCGAAAAAAGTTTTGAGGTCGCCAGAATTCCCCCCCCCCAAAAAAAAAACATTCGGTCCGCGCGCATACATGTTCACGTGCCAATTAGTATGTCTATGAAGAGAATAAATAAAAAAAGAACAACAAACAAAAAATGAGATAAATTACCAACATTTTATATGTATGAAATATTCTTAATATCTTTAATTTTCTCTGGATGGCCTGTGGATACTTCTTTATTTAACGAATTTTGTATGATTTTATCTAAGTGGGAAACCATAAAAATTGGACAAAAGCTTCTACCAGGAACAATTTATAGATTATTTAAATATACAGCTTTATATAATATAAATATATATGGTTTTTGTAGCGTTAACTGTTTTAAAAATATTTTATATTGCACATTTTAGACATACATGCATCATCTGGCAGACGATGATTGAACTTTACATTTCTTCATGTTTTTTTCCATCACAAGAGTTCGCCATTATGACTGCTGAAATTATTTCTCCATACTTACGGTTAACATTTGAAAGTTGTTTTCTTATATTGTGTATAATTACAGGTACTCATGAAGGTAATCGGTCAAAGTTCTTTAACTAAAACTCTCCTAAAAATACCATTAAACATTGAAGTAGCAATAAAATTCGATATAAGTTTTATGATAATTTATTTATATTTATAATTTTAATATTGTTATTAAAAGTTATTTTTGAGTTTTATTCTTGCTTATAATTATTTGTTTTGATATTGTTTTGATACAAATATGTATGCTTTTTTTCAAAAAAATATTTTAGTATACTTGCTGTAGTTTCAGTCATTTAAATATTCGGCCAACAAAAGGGTATGCATATTTCCTTTGAACTGGTTTAATCTAACATTTTGTAGGGCATCCTTTACGCTTGCTTAATTCTGGTAGGCGTGATTTCATTTTCAACATTATTTTTCGCACATAGACAGGCTTAATTTAAATCCCTTCTTCTAGCAGCCTTTGCTTAAGATGATCTTTAGAGGTGACGGGAGAATTTCTGATTCTTTTATCCAGCTCATTTCGTAGATTCTCTGTTAGGTTAACATTTGGATTCTGTGGGGGAGAATTTATGACTTTTGGGCAGTTATATAAAGACCATTCCTTAACAATACATGCCTGGTACCTTGGGTCATTATCTTGACAGAATTTAAACGTATTTCGCATCCCTAGTTTATTCTGCACATTGGTAAAGGTTTTCTCTGAGAATGCTGAGGTACTGATTTTTATCCATGGTGTTTCAATGAAATCCAAGTTTGCCAATCCACCTGCTGATTGATAGCCCCCTATACCATCACATTGCCACCTTTGTGTTTTACTGTGGGTTGCAAATTCCTTCTGTACAACTCTGTATGGGTTTCGCCAAATGCGAATCCTCACTTCTGTATCAAGTACATAAAAGTGATCTTCATTAACAAAAATTACATCATTCCACCATTCTGGATCTCTTTTATGGTATTCTTTAATGCACTGAAATCTCTTTGCTTCGTTATTTTTATTTACACAAGACTTTTTCTGGCTGCCCTTGCATTGTAACCTTCCTTTCTAATAAGCCTTCTACGAGGGCTGTCCCAGAAGTACCCGACCTAACAAAGAAAACACAAACATTTTGGGAAAAAACAGTTTATTTCTCTACATAGTCTCCTTTCAGCTCGATACATTTTTCTCAGCGGTGTTCAATAGCTTGGTTGCCCTGTTTATAGTGAGAACCGTCGATTTCTGCAAAATAGCCATCAACTGCAAACTACACCTCTTCATTGTTTGCAAATCTTTTACCACCAAGCCATGTCTTCAACTTTGGAAATAGAAAATAATCAGAGGGGGCTAAGTCTGGCGAATAGGGTGCATGAGGAAGCAATTCCAAATTTAACTAATTGATTTTGGCCATGGCGATAATGCGTGTTTGAACTGGTGTATTGTCTTTATGAAACAGATTTCATCACCCAAACGCTATAATAAACGCATAATACTCCCCATTGATTGCTTTTCATTTTTGAACATAATCAATGAAAATTGTCCCACGCGCATACCAAAAAACTGACGCCATGACCGCGCCTGCAGATGGAACTGTCTTCATCTTCTTTGGAGCCGATTATCCCCTTTCAATCCACTTTTTTGACTGTTCCTTCGTCTCAGATGGTAAGTGATGGATCCATGTTTCATCCATGGTTACGAATCGACGCAAAAACTCGGCTTTATTGCAGGGAAACATCGCCAAACACTCGACTGAAACATCTTCACGATGCTGCTTTTGTTTCATTGTGAGTAAACGCGGGAGCCATCTTCCGCACAGCTTTCTCATGTCTAAATTTTCAGTTAGTATGCGATGTACAACACTTTTTGAAATGCCTAAGATGTCTGCCAACTCGCGCACTTTCAATACGATTTACATACAATACGATTTTGTGGATTTTCTTCACAATTTCTGGCGTGGTCACGTCATTTGGTCGACCACTGCGATGTTCGTCTTGACAGTTCCGGCCACGCTTAAACTCGACCACCCAATATTTTACTGTTGTAAACGAAGGAGCAGACTCCCCCCGAGTAGAATCTAGCTCAGCTTTAATATTAGACTGAGATTTTCAAATGAAAGTATTGTATCACATAACGATGGCCAGTTTTATCCATGTTTACAAATTCGCTGAAAGAGTTCACTATTAATGGGTGCCAATCAATTACTAAACAACCTAGCATCGTCAAACTTCAGACTTAAGCTTTTTAAGGGTGGTACTTTCTACTATAGTCATTTGTTTGAAACAACAACCACTATATATACGTCAGGCCGGGTACTTCTGGGACTGCCCTCGTAACTGGATGCATATCTTTACCAGATGTCAGACGCAACTTGATTACCAGTTTTGGGGCACTTATTTTAGAATTAATGATTACCTTTCTCATGTTTCTTTCAGTCTATTTTCTCACTCAATCAGCTTCTGTGGATGTCCTGTTTGCGCCAAATATGCAATTCTGTCTTCTTCTCTATGTCGTCGGATGATGTCTGCAATAGTGCTCCGTAGTATACTCATCTTAGCAGTCTATGCGCAGGTGAAAGATCACAAGTTTTCACTGTTTAAATTTTGTGTTGGCACTTCTGTTTCCCATTTGACTTTTTGGTTCTCCACAACAGCATAAAAACGCAGGTTTGTCACTAACGGTATTAGAAGTATGATCCTCCCCTTTTTATACCCGTCTAAGGGTGAAGTAGGTGATTTTATTTTTACGTTGGAGCTGTTTATTTTAGCTCCAAAATATGGACGTCAATTTGAAGTAGCATTGTTCTTTACGTAATATGCTACTACGTATGTAAAGCCTATTTGAAGATGTAATTTTGTTGTTACGCTCCAAGTTAAAAAAAATTATTAACTTTTTTTATTAAACTGCTTCTATAGATATTATTTATACTTGTTTTTGCCTCGGCTGCGTCAGTATTATTTTAGAGTCACGTTTCTCTTAATCAGGGCGTGGTGTGACAAGAATGTAGGCTTATACAGATTTTAAGTTTAAATTCACTACTTTTTATTAATCCTTGACACAAATTAAATAGCACTTCACTGATATTAAGAGCTGTGAGATTCTTTAACTTAAAACTTGCACTTTGTTAATGCGTATACTTAATTTTCGTTTCACACGAATACGTAATATTTCTTTAGAGAACACATCTTCCATCCGGTCACTATCAAGGTCTACCGGCAACTAAACATATTTCAATCGTCCAAACCCGTAAACGTTTGTATTTCAAGTCTCTGATTGGCTAACCCTAGTCCAATAGAATACCTGTATTTTACTAAAACTTGTTCTGGCTGTTAATTGGCTATTTTAAACTGTCACAAAATTTACATTATTGCTGTCTTAATCATGACTGGTAGCATTTAAATTCTCAAACTTATTATTGCCTCAAGGTTACCTCATTGTTAGCAACTTTAAACTTATTACTCTCACAGCTCTTACATTATTAAATTACGTAATGCATTCACATAACATTATTAAACATGTTTACAATAATATAAGCATTGGAAATGACTGTTACATGCATTTTTAAAAAATGATTACATACATATTGCTTCAAGGCGGGCTGTTATTGAATTTACGTATTATATACTTTAATTGAAATTATTCAAGTGTTAAAAATACTGCCTCAAGGGGATGAATGCATACATAACTAAGAGTGACGGAATATTAAAGTGGCGCATGTATATATTGCTTTGGAGTCAAACGTACCTAAAAATGACTATTTGTGTACAAAAATCCCAAGTGATTGGATTTATTTAATATTTTGTTTATACTTTACATTCAACGTAAACTTAGTCTAACATCAGTTCATAGTTTCAAACAACTATGCATTATATGGTACAGTCTTGTGTGATCGAATAGTTATGTGACTACCTGTAAGTACTAATTGCTTAATTTTAAACCATTCTAGATAAGAACGTATCATGAATAACTTAACGCAGAAAGGAAAATAGGTTTTTAATGACGCTATAAGGCATACGTTATGCTGACGAATTTATAATGGCCAGAGAAAGCTGTGTGACTATACCATATCTGATGCTTGTTTACGTCCCTTTAATTTTTTTCCTATTTTGTTCTGCCTTTCCTCAAGTTGCTCCTTGTAATTTCAGGTTTTTGTCGCCTATCTGAACCGTAATAATTTTTACCTTCATATCTGCTTTATTTGTATGCTTCTCTTAGTTTTCCCTATGTATATTCTTAGTCAGTTACTCTTTTAGCTATCTAAATGCAGCATATTAATCTTGCAAAATAAATTATTCTTTCGGAAGTAAGCTGGTGGTGGTGTATGTGAAATGTTGTATATGATAAATGACCAGGGAAGGGGATTATATATTACAAACTTGTGCGAGAACACCAAATAGCTTCAGCTGCTGGCAGACGGTGGTTTATTTGCATTAAAATATGCTAGTAATTCACTTAATGTGTTTATCTCCAAGATCTAAAACTTTTCGTGAGGGACATTAACAACTTTAAATACACGTAACATGAGAGGTTTATTTGATGACAAATTTCAACTTAATTCTCTTTCCTTTGAGAGAGAGCACTGCCCAAATAATAGGAAAAGAACGCATTTAATTAGTTTAATTGTGTGATGTACTTGGTAATACACCTTCGAGCAATTTATAAGATCAAGTTTAAGACTTGAGAAAACGTTTACATTAAACTGACTACTTTATTCATCGAGTGTCATGCTTAGTTATTTTCAGCTTTGGTCTAAATTGTCAGCGAAGAAATAATATCATAATTTCCCTTTGAAACACTGTAGTCTCTTCTCAATGATTTAGGCGCTTTGAAATTATATTTTAGATTTCTGGTATATTTCATATGCATTTGTGTTTATCTGCGTTTTCTGATAACTGTAGTGCTTTTGCTTCACACTGTGGCATGCAGAAAAAAAACACATATATTGGAAGAACTAAAAAAAAAAAAAAAACCATCACGCAAAGATTCACCCAATTTTGGATATTGAACTCTCGAATATGAATGAAAATTTCCTGAGAAGATGACAGAAATGTGTGTATAGAGAAGAACAGCATTTCTAACGTCTCTTATGATAAGTTATGTGCTTAGCATTGTAATTGTAACTGTAGGATTAGGATTTCGCTACGGAGGGGTAGCACCTCGACCCACACAGGGATCTCTGGTGCATACACTCCCAGGAGGAACAGGTGACATGAAGGAACCGCAGGTGACGTATGGGCAGCAGGACCAAACGACAGGGACGCACAGAGATCCTTAATAGTTACAAGCTTGACCACCCAGCCGTTAGAGCGCTCAAGGCAGCCCTCCCAAGCCACCAAAGGGTGGTTCATAGGCTCCTCTCCTGCGGAGACTGGGGAAAGCTCAACTCAGCTGCCGAGACTCGAGCGGCCTCCATCTGACGGGGCCGAGAAGAAGTTACAACTCGCAAGCCATCTGTGCCCCCTGTCCACCGTCGTCCGACACACGGCCCCGGAGCCAACCTGTAATGTGAAAGAGGAAGATGAAATGAGAGGGAATAAGGGAAGAGAAATTCGGGGGAGTCAGTGAGCCTTTCCAGCATTCGTCTAGTGACTCGGAGAAACCCCGAAAAAACCCTTGGGTTAGTAAGGTCGGCCGCGGGAATCAAACCCACGCATTCCCGAATGCGGATCACCGACGCCACCACATGAGTCATCCCGCTTGGTAATTGTAACTCTGGCTATGAGATTGTGAGGTGGTTGTGCGGATATTATAACTGCTTCGGCGGGAGTCCAAGCTGCCGTGGGCAGCCGTGCGGTGGCCGCAGTGTGAAGGGAAAATACTGTATTTTTATCTATAAATTTTCTTGCATTAAAAAAAATTAGGTTTTACTTTTAGCAGGAACAAATACACGAAAATGTTCAACAAAGCACATTGAATTCCAATAAAACAACAAATACATTAATCTCTAGATCCAAAATGTTCTTATACTCTTAATTTTGCAAAAACGTTTGTAAGATAATATGATATAACTGTTGAAGAAATATATTGGTTCCGAGTTTCAGAAAGAATGTAAAACACATTGTACTGAATATTTTCTCAATTTCGTTGAAACCCATGACATCAGTACAAGTTATGTCTTCTTCTCCCTCTGCTTTTGCTAAAGGATTTACTGTAATTACCGGAGAGAGCTTAAAATATAAAAAATACGTTCAATACAAACTTACATAAAATGCAGATTCCAATTTTGCCATTGAATAAATATGTAGCTCAGCAATAGAGGAGTTGCACGTGTTTGCGATTTAAGTAATCATTGCGCGCTCATTACGTCAACATCGGGTCTCATACTTCACTGGTCCCTTCACACCTGAACCTGTGTGTCGAATGCAGTGTTGCTGCATTTCGTTCTGCTTTCAGCGCAAGGAAACGATCTAGAAATTAAATTAAATTGGGCGTGAAAGATCAGTAATTTTGCTCAGAGACTTCTTTATCAGACGAGAAAATGATCTGGGCTATTTAGAGGGCACTATTTATATTTTGAACCTTGGCAACCCTAAATGTTGTAGGTGTCATCTGACGTTTTCAATGGAAAGTTTGACATTTTTTACCATAATCTACTTCAAACATTTTGTCAATAGAGCGTCATTTGTTTTGTTTACACTAACTTGAAAATTGTGTCTCAACAAAAACATGGAATTAACTCGTGAAAATGTTCGTGCAATGATTTATTACGACTTTCGACGTGGATTATCAAGACAAATCAAGTATGTTCCACATTTGCCGACGAAGCTCCATCCTTTGCCACTGTGAAACGCTGGTATAACGAATTTAATCGTGGCCGCCGTTCGCTCAATGATGAAGTTCGTCCAAAATCAGTTGTTGTGCCAGAAAACTTGATGCTGTGCAAACACTAATAATTAAAGATCGTCATGCGACATATTGCGAGATTGAGGCAACCCTAGGCATTAGTTTCACCAGCATAGGTAAAATATTGCATGATTATTTAGCCGTGAAAAAGCTTTGCTCTCGTTAGATCCCACATAATTTGACGCAAACTCAAAAAGATGCTCGTGTTGATTGGTGTACAAAACTGCTCAAGAAATACAATGACGGTACCTCAAAAGGCGTATATAAGATTGTAACAGGTGGCGAATCATGGATCTATACGTATGAGCCGGAACGTAAACAGCAGTCGATTGTATAGGTGTTTCAAGATGAAACAAATCCAACAAAAGTTGTTCGCACTCGAAGCACTTCGAAGCAAATGGTCGCCTGCTTTTTCAGCAAAACTGGCCATGTGGCAACAGTGCCATTCGAGGAAGGTAAAACGTTCAATGCCGAATAGTACACAACCATTTGTTTGCCGGAAGTCTTCTGTGAAGTAAGGAAAACCAACATGAACCGTAGGATCGTTTATCAAGACAATGCGAGCGCACACACATCTCGTCTAACAACAGAATATTTAAAGGCTCAAAAAATCGAATTGATGGGTCATCCGCCATACAGTCCTGATTTGGCACCAAATGACTTCTTTTTGTTCCCGAACTTCAAGAATACATTGTGTGGACAACGAGTTTCGTTGGCAGAAGAAGCCATTGATGCCTTCAAAAAACATGTTTTGGAGGTGTCTCAAGAAGACTAGAATAAATGCTTTGACAAATGGTTCAAACGGATGCAAAAGTGTATTGATCATAAAGGAGAATATTTTGAAAAACAATAAAGCATTTTTCAATCAGAAATTACTTTGTTTTAATTATTAGGCTCAAAATATAAATAGTGCCCCTCGTATAAGTATGATAAAAATTATGACAAAGATATACTACTACTTCACGTTATGCATTGGTCAAGTGTAAAGCTGTGCTAAGCGTAAGGAAAGAATTTTATTGGGGTAGGTTGTCTCCAGTGATTCGAACCTGAGCAGGAAACGTCCCGGAAGTCTTAGGAACATGGTAATAAAATCCAATATGTTTTACAAGAGAGTAAGACCCCTACGTTGCCTTACGAGAATGGCTCACACATGGATGTTAAACGCCTTATGTCGTATAACTCTTAGACTAAAATTTTGGGCTTCTCACTTAAATATTTTGCTAAGCTTCCATGTACACTCACTTTCATTTATGCCATCACCGAGCTTCAGGCGGCATTCTACTGGCCTTCACAACTGGAATATGAACAGTAAGGAAGAGGTGTGTGCATCTGTTTACCTTTCTGCGCATGCAGTGGGTGTCCTGTTTTATGGAACAGTTCTAGATTATTCGCATATGAATATATAACTTTGAGCAATAGCTTATATAGCAATATATAACCAAATAAAACCCCAATTTGCATAATATCTCCACGAAAAATATTTTTATGGCAACATAATCTAAAACTGAAATACACAATACTTTTTACTTTCAAAGAGGACGCATTTACTAGACATTATCGGAATAATCTGTACATATAAATATATGACTAAATAAAACACTGTTTTGCAAAATTTCTCGATCCTCTGCGATGTGGGAGTAGTCCGTCTGCCTCACATTCAAGAGGTGTCGAGTTCGAATCTCCATTAGGGTGAGTTACGCGGATAAGATTTTTCCATTGTTTTCCCTTATCCTGAAAAGACGAATGTCAGATAACTTTAAGCTCTGTGGACCCCGGACTCATTTGAGCATAATTTTATTAACCGTCTGAAATGACCTAAACCGTTAAAGGACGCTAAGCTAAAAAGAAACCTCATGAAATAGTGTTTTAATGACAATAATTATAATATAAGCCTTAGTTTTTCAACTCTACTTACTAGACATTATTATTATTTTAATAATATGTCTATGTGAATACTGCATGGAATTGTCCTAGAAATGTTTTCAAATGGAAAATTGGTTCCCACATGCCCACAATTCTTCCCCGATGCATCTCCTACATATTCGCATACACGTGAGCTGCAGTTAACATACACCACTGCTTGGTCAAACAACAAAGGCAGAACGCTCCAGACACACACCTCCTTGTTATGTACGCGCCCGCTGAAAAGGTTGGTAAAATGCCTCCTGAAGCTGCGGTGACGAATAAATGGAAGCGAGTGTACACTACATTTCTTACCGCCTTGCAGATTCAGCATCGATTCTTTTGGACCTTCTTTAAAATAAAGAAGCAAAAATATAAAAGGGAAACCTGGTGTTTAAACGCTAAACAGCTTTCTCCAGCTCTTATCTACTTTCATAATTAACATACCAATTACTAATATAAATTCATGGTTTTACTTGCTTCCTATTAACCAATATACAGTGTCGTCAGAAATAGAGTCCTATTGCTTTTCTTTCCAAACTCAAAACCTTTGATTCGTTGCTTCTCCCTGGTTCAGCCTCCTTTTTGATTTTCCTATACGGTTTTCTCCTCTCAGTTTATAATTCAGCATTTGAGGTATTCTTGTATTCTCCATATATGCTACATGCTCCTTCCATTCTCTTAGACTGTAGCGTGGTGCTCCGTTCTCAGCCACGAAACACGCGTGGGTTCCAGCTCAACCATGCGGGTGCAGACTTTTCGGCCCATTTATAGGACCGGTGCCTACTCAGCATTGTGGTACATTTGAAAAACTGCGATAGATAGCGCTGTGTGGGCCAAAGAGCCAACGTTTAGGCTGGTGGAAGAATGGTGCTGACCATAACATCTCTCCCTATCGGCTGGATGATCATCTACCTCTACCTTGCGTATAATGGGCGTGACATCGTAAGTAGGTTTGGTAGGCCAAGGTGCACAAACGCTGTAGTGGACCTAGGCGGCTCCAATTTTTGTTATTTAAATCCCTAAACATCCTCTAAACATCGTCAGTTCTGCTGTTTGCAGTTTCTAATGATTTGTTTTCTCTATGATCCATATTTCATTGTCATATATTTTGCATGAAAATGCCGTAGCTCTACATAACCTCATATACCTGTCTTTTCTAGATTTCTCCTTTTAAAGTTCTAATAATTTTATTAGTTTCTCCAACATATATGACGGACTAGCGTCTAAAACTCGAAAGAACGCAATGAAGCTAAGATGGTCTGAGTTCGATTGTATTATGCACATCGTATTTTATTGTGGATGCACAGGATGGTGAGACAGCAGTAAATAATTGAAAGCCAGGTTGATAAATATACTAGTTATGAAAAATTCTCATTTAACATTTCACATGCTCTGGTGTAAGCGTGGAAAGATACAAACGAAAAAGAATTAATATTTAAATGACTCGTACAGACATATTTTACTTTCACAAACATAATATCTTAATAAGATGTACATTTTTTTTATGTTGTACTTTTTCATTTATATAAAGCTTGCCGAGAATGAGGAGGGATTTAAGGCTGTTTAAATAACATTTAAGATGCCAGCTTTATGACCAGTAATGCTAGCATGCAAAGGGTCAAGTTTAGGACATTTTATGCCATTTTTGAGAAAATAAAACCACAGGAGAAACGGTTCCATTTTAAGGATTGTTTAGGACGAATGGAATTCTTTGAAACACTTTTTCTTCCAAACTAAAAACAGTGCTCTTCTTAAGTCAATAGCTTATGAAGTCCTCTTAATTGGAAGCTACAAGGAAGACCAGAGCCTACAACATGAAAAATACGGAGCTCATTAAAATATATAATTTATTTCGTAGAATTAATACTTTCGGGAAAGTTCATTTTATAGGCTTAACTTTTCAAAGGAGTTTTAAAATGTGTGAAACTTTTTTCCTTCCCTTGAGCTCGCTACTTAGAAAGGGCGACTTATGATACGATTACGTATTTTTCCCGCATGCATGTAATCGGATCCATGGTACCTAATTTGAAAGTACTTCTTGGTAAATATTTATCGTGATTAATGTAAGGAGATTGGATTGTTACGCTTAGGGGATTCGGTGCCAATCCAGGAATGAGAATATTCTACCGACGCCCCCGTGGCGTGGGCGTCCCCCAGAGGGAGGGATGAGGTAAACGGAGACACCGGGCGGCCGGAACCAGGAGTAACGTATAACAATGTCGGGGTCCCTACAGTTACCGGAATGAAACACACCGGCAGTCGTACAGGCAGACCGGGAATCCCGCCCCACACAGAGTCCAACGCCCCCCCAAGGGACGTTTCTTATACCGCGGCAACCAGCTGAAGGCCGACGGACGGAGAAATTCCACAGAGAGCATCCTTTTCCCTGTCACACTGCACCAAAAACACCATTGCCTGCACTTCCAACCCTGAAGCAGACTAAACGTGGTGAGGATGAATGAAATGATTAATGGGGGGGGGAGATTCGAGGGATGAAAGAAACCCCCCAGCATTCACCTGATAACCCAGGAAAATCTCCGAAAAAGACATGAGTCAGAGACGGCGGTCACCGGGAATCGAACCCGGGACCTCCAGAATTCTAACCACAGACGCCTGAGCCATCCCCTGAGTATGTAAGAACTTTCTATATGAACTGTATATCAAATGGGTAATGCGTAAAAAAGTTGCCGATTGTGAAGCACCAGAGTTTTTCTATAACATATTAATTCATATGGTGTTAGTGTCATGGTTTAATATCACTAGTTTTCAAGTTTTCCTGTTTATAAGCTATACATTTTTGTATGTCCGGCGCGTCTCTTCATAGATTAGACTCTTGAATATAAGAGAATAAAGTTTAACTGTTTATAAACTTTATTTTAAAGTAATACAATTAAACTCAAGAAATGGAAAATGCAGTGCGTTTCCGTTAGTAAGAGTTCTTTCTCCGCGCTGTCTATAAATGCCTCGTGCTTTTTCGAGATCCGTTTCTAGAGAGGGAAAGTTTACTGAGTTGCCTATCCTATATCCTTCTCTTGTCCTGCAGACTATAAACACTAACTGAAAATTCAGAACAAGAGATTTCGTTACATTTTACGATAGGAATGAGTTTGCTTCTCTTTCTTTACTTTTTTCAGCAAATAAAGATTCCCTTTGTCGTCATAATTCTTCGTCACGTAGGTTATTTTTATTTTCCTTCGTATTGATCATAGCTACCACAATATGACATTCATAAATCCATATATTTTTCCTCTTTATAGCTTCTGATCGTAATCTTTGCAAGCGCAGTGGCAGCAAAATGCATTTTTATTATACTCAACAGCCTAAGTATGCTCATAACGACTTCATAAAACATTCAGCAAAGCACATAGTTTGTTTTTAACGGCGTGGGTCACTTTATAAACCTTCAACAGGCAGCTTCATTAAGTCAGCTTCGTTACAAATATATTATAATGTACTGATTGTTATCATACAAGCAGGTACGAGGAAAATAAATATAAATACCAAGCTTAGTATTTAAGCGTTTTATCTCCCAAAGATCTCTGGACAAAAATTTTCAAGGAAATCCCTCAACCCAAACTACCCTTTACACGGAAAGTGTTTCATTTGTTTTAATTTTCTCAAAAATGACTCCAACGATTCTAATTAAATCACCATTCGTTTAAAATATTTTCGTGACAAATAAAATATATATGTTGAATTTTCTAGCAATAGCCTATGAAGTCCTAATTATGTTGAAAATTTTATGTGATTGCTAATCCATAAGAAACACAAAATGCTTCTACACAAAAATGTAGAGCTCATTAAGCCACACAATTTATAACAAATCACATTTTTGTGGCGTTCACTGGTCATGCAAGGAGAACGAAATTTGAAAGCCATCTCATGGCGACCCACTGTTAAAAGATTTGACTATCCCTTTAAGCCTGCTGTATTCCCCTGATCGCCTTGTACCTACCTGAAAATATGTAATAAAACCATTTATGCAAACATTTCATTCGATTAACATAAAGTAGATAGAAGAAACTAAGCCTTATTAATAATAGTTTGCTGTAGAATAGTTAGAGAAAGTCATGTGAACGTAATACACACGATTTTTTTTCGGATTTATTTACAAGTTTATAAGGCGGCGCCGTGGCCGAGTGGTTAGACCGCTCGCCTCCCACCGAGGCGGCCCGGGTTCAATCCCAGGGACCCGCATGTGGGATTTGTGGTGGACGAAGCGGCTTCTGGGCGGGTTTTCTCCGGGTTCTCCGGTTTCCCACGCCATTCATTCCACCAACTGCTCCATCATCACCTTTCCTTTCATCCATTTCACCGACATTTCGCTTCACCTACTTACTTCATCCCATACCAGGCATCGGGCTGATCACCCATCCTGGATGTTCTGTCTGACCCCAGGCACCCGCCTGTAAGTCCTGGGGGGTGTAAGTCCTACATAAGTGGAGGGTAAACAGATAATGAATGAATGAATTTACAAGTTAAAAATTTTGTGTCCCAAAAATCACTGTTCGTTCGTCATGATGCTCACGATCAGGAAATTTTCACTAGTTGGGCTACTTCTGGAATTTCACCAATTTATTGTAATGTTATTGGTTCGTAGCGTTTTTTTTATTTATTTTTTTTTTTTACTTTTTTATATTTAAATTAAAACCATTATGCATACAATGAAAAATTTATTACAAATTAAAGTGAAAATTCTAGTTTATAAAACTCCACAAAGCATTTTTTATGCGTTTTTTTTTTTTATTTTTTAATTTTTTTTCTTGCATTTTGGGGGTTTTAATCAGTAGATCACACACATTTTTTTATACATATATTTTTTTTATTGTTTTTAGCCAAAAATTATATACCAAATTTCACTGGAAATGCATGTTTTTTTGTTGTTTTTTTAGTGGAGCTTAAACCTGAATATCCAAGGCTGGAATGGCTCTGTTCTGTGTTGCCGAATCATCTGCCATCTCTCAGCACGTAAAAATTGTCGTAGATGAGGCAGTACACAATCAGCTGGATCGTCCAACGTTTGTAGCCAAGTAAAGCTGCCCATAATCAGCCAGAGTAGGGAATTATACAATGGTGGGCTTACATTAGGAAGGTTCAAATGCAAAATATCCGAGTGTTGAGGAATCCATCCGGTAGGTATCCAAGTACGAAAATATCCTAAAACCCAAGTCCAGACCACAGTTTTACCGGAACATTCCATCAGTCGATGAGGAAGGGAATCTTCGGCATTACAAAGTGGGCAGTTGTGGGAAATAGCCATCCGGTGGCGATAGAGTTTGTCCGCCGTTGGAAGGATTTCGTTTACCACCGCATACGTTACTGCCATCCAATCGGAGTTAATCTATGGAAGGTTAAAACATCTCCAAATGCGCCTCCAGGGCAGTTGTGGGTATTTCAGCTGGACATGAGGGATAATGGGAGCAGCTTGAACAAGAAAGTTGTAAATCTTCTTCACCGTACTAAAGTCACCATTCCCCACTTTCTCCGGTGGTAACTTCTCCAAGACCTGATAAACTTCACGTAACATTTGGGGAACCTTGTCACGCTCGCCCCGATTCAAAAAAGATTAGTATTGTCGTTGTAGCGCAATATCCACGGGGTCACCCTGGTTATTCATGGCAAGCAAGAGCATTCGAATCATCAAGGCCTGAGACTGACGAACCACCTCTAATAATCCCCAGCCACCTTGACCTTTAGGGAGACGGAGTTGAGTACGCGCAATACGATAAAGCTTTCCGGTCCAGATAAAATAACCTAATATCTGTTCTATTCTCTGGCAATGGCGTTTTGAGGGCGGAAGCACAGATGCAAGGGACCAAATTCTGCTGAGCCCAAAGCTATTACAAAACCATATACGTTGTACCAAATTCAGCATCCTGGTTTTCTGCTGATACATCACACCACGTAAGATATTAATACGAGACGTCCAGTTGTATTCCCGCATATCCTCTGCATCAGTACTAAAGTAGATCCCCAGAACCTTCGTACGCTGCACAACAGGTATGCCCAAAACTGATGTATCCGGAGGTTGTAACCCAATGGGCAATATCTCGGACTTCCTCATATTAAATGTCATTCCGGTACTCTCCTCATATTGCTGTAAACAATCTTTTAGGCGCATAATATCGCGGGGTGTGGTGACCATTGCAGTAATATCGTCAGCGTAGGCTCGTACCACCAGTCTCTGACCGTACACATCGATTCCGGTAAGAGTAGATTGAAGACGTCGAAGTAAAGGATCAACATACAAGGCAAATAGTATCATAGACATGCGACAACCTTGTCGGACGGAACGTTTAAACGGTATAGCAGCTGTGAGATACCCATTGCAGAGAATCTTAGACGAAGCAACATCATATAGGGCTCGGATAAGATTACGGAGCTTATCGGGCACTTTCAAGGCAACCAAACGTTTCCATAGTGCTTGTGAACGACGTTGTCAAAGGCCTTCTCCAGGTCTAAATTAATGACTGCAGCGGACTGTTGTTCCTGTGCACAGTGCAATATACCACCTCTCAATGCCGCCAGCGTATGATGAATGGCCGTCCCCTTATGTACGGCAGCCTGCATCTCGCTAAGTATATAGGGTGCATACGAACACTAATGATTTTAACAAACAACTTGTAGTCACAGTTCAATAATGTGATCGGCCGATAATCCTTTGGAGTCTTCGGCTGCGCACACTTCGGAAGCTGGACCACTATCCCATCTGCAAAAGTAGGCGGCAATCGCTCTGAGGTCCACATTACCTGAAAAACTTGAAGTAATTCTTCCCGAATATAGCGCCAACAGTGCTTGTAAAATTCAAATGGTAGACCATCAGGTCCTGGAGACGCATGCAACTTTGACGACTGGATCACTTCCATGAACTCTGCTGCTGAAACAGGTGTCGTATCCTGCCGCAGCTCATCCGGGACAACCGGAGCAACCCCAGACATATACTCGTCCACAGCACTGGAGCATTCCGCTGGGACGGAGAAGCGTTGGACGTAAAAGGAGTGCACTTCACGAAGAATTCCGGCTGTAGTGGAAATTTTCTGTCCATCAACCTCCAAATGAGTGACGAGCTTCCGGCGACCATGTTTACGTTCCTTCGCCAGATGGTAAAAACTCGCCTTTTCCCCAAACACCACTTCCGCCGAGTGTACTTTGGACAAACACCCCTGTAACTCGTTAGATTTTCGGGCCTTAATGTGTTCTTTGATGCCTCTTATAAGAGACTGAACATCTTCACCTTGCTGTTGGCGTATGTGTAGTTCCTGAAGGACTTGAAGGTAATAGTCCATGGTTTCCCTCCTAGCCAGAGCTCGACGACAGGCTGCAGCCCGAAGGAAATACCGAAGTGCAGGCTTGGCTTTACATACCCACCAGAAGGCTTTATTCTGTGCTAGCAGAAAGGATACCCGCAACCGCGACCAAAGATCCTGGAAATCCCTTAGCACGTCCTCATCCATAAGCAACGAGCAGTTGAGTTTCCAATAACCTCTACCTCTACTGTAGATCGCTGCTCTACCTTCAAAGGCATGTATGATAGCATTATGATCACTGAATGCGCAGGCACTATCTCTGTATGATGAAGACGTGATAAGAGTTCAGCCGGAACATACATGCGGTCCAGCCGCGATGCTGATAGGCCTCTCACGAAAGTAAATTGTACCGCGGAACCATGCGTATGCTCCCAGGTATCCTTTAACCTCATTTGCTCCACCAGCTGGTGCAAAGTAACACACCCATTAAAGGCTCCGCGTTGATCTTTGGCCGCCAACGTACAATTAAAATCACCGACAAGCACAAAGGTAGCACCCGATGGTATATGGGTCAGGAGGTCTTGCCAGAAAAAACTCCTCTCTATGTTTGCGTTTATTACTACCAGCAGGTGCGTAGATGTTCACGAAAGTCACGTCATCATACACTGCCGAAAGAACCCTACCGGAAGGATGGTATCCAAAACTGTGTAATCGTAAGCCTTGTCTGTAAACAATTGCCGTACCGGAACCCTCGGGGCCAAGATTGGTCTTGTAATCGAAGCCATACAAAAAATCCAGATTACAAAGATTCACCTCCTGTAAAAAACAAATGTCTATGTCATTACTGATCAAAAATTCCCTTAAAAGTTGTTGTTTAATAACCTGTCGCAGACCGTTAACGTTAAGCGAAGCCCATATTTGAAGACCTACCGGCATTTAAAGGGCAAGGTTCGTATATTCAATGGTTGCAATCGGAGAACAACCAGGGAGCACTCCAGAAACAACACAATCTCAATCATCACTATCCGGGTGCGGGTCATCCTTTGTAAGTTTAGGGGAACGTTGGTGATCCTCAAAATCATCGCTGTCATCTACTGCCGGCCGCTTGCCTGAGTCCGCCTCTTTCGTTGTGGAACGAGCCGGAGAGTTACCGGGCAACGGTTGCACATCTTGGGAGTGCTGTCGTGTCATGGCACTTTCTACATCCATCCGCCTATGCTGGATCCGTATCCGAGGATCCCGACTAGACAAAGAAGCAGAAGACTTTTGCCTTAAAAGTGCTACCTCACTCGCCAATATCTCTACTTCTTCATCACAAATGATCTCCATGTCCCCATCCAGAGAATTTTGCGAAAGAGAGGGTACCTCGGGCATTTCGAATGCCGACTTCCGATCAACAAATGGCGTAATAGATCCGTCCACAATTGCATGTTCGGTCGCTGCAGTCAACAGTGGTGTCTCCGCCCCAGCAGGACCACCACTTCCTGAATTGGAAGAGCGTGCTTGAAGGTTCACCGACAATGGTTCTACCACAGACGTTTGTGACATAATGGAAGCCTGCTTCTGGGCGACTGCATCAGAAGAGGTGGCAGCACTCGCCGCCTCACTGAATGTTACCGGTCGATTCCTTGGAGTTATAGGTAGCCGCGCGGCACGAAGAGGACAACCTGCTTTTAAGTGGGTAGTGTCATGACACAAATGACAAGCCTGTGGTTGGCCGATGTAACTGATGGCAATCAAATACGAATCGATAACTAAACTAGCCGGTATATGACGTTTAAGCCCCATTTTTACTGCATGCACTCCGTTGTTAGACGAAAGAAGATACTGCGAGCCCCATCTTTCCCTACGGATATCATACACTGTACCATATTTACTCAGTTCCTGTGACAGTACCGTAAAGGGCACCTCAGAAGGCAGGTTAAACACCCGAACATTTACTGTTTGCTGATCACCCGGTGTAATATTCACTTTTGTTAGGTCGCCGGAGGCGTATATAAAATTTTGTTCCTCTTTATACCGCGAGAGAAGATTATCATACAATACCGCCGATAACAATTTCACATAGATAGCTCGTTCTCTGGTGTGAAGCTGGAGCGTGTCGACCTGATCAGCTTGAAGTCCCATGAAGTTCACTAGCCACTGGTGGATTTCTAGTGCAGTGGGTTTAATCGCCGTCGTCGTAAACTGAATTTTGAGAGTATTCACACGTTTATAAACCGCCATGGTTACCGTTTAGAACTTACGAAACTAGAAAGAAAGTATACCCAATTAGACAAGCATGTACTCGGAGACACTGAAAACGGTACACAACAGCACACAAATAACTCGCACCAGTGCCGGCCGGTTACACTAACACACAGCGGACAGACAACCTCACGGCACGCCTGCCACTGCACGACTGCGTTGGTTCTTCTGCCTAATCCGCCGATTACTTTCTATATTACGGTCTGTTAGTTGTGATAGAACTCCTGAAGAAATGCGTGGTAATTCCACCCTAAGAATCTGTGGTAGTCATAACACTGTATTCAGTATCTAGGTATATGGTTTTAATCTCCGAACCATTAGCTCGGTTTTTACTTACAGTCTCCGGATTTGGAATATGTTTGCTCGTTTCAGAATTTATACAAGGTGACGCAAAATTCAGTTTCCCCTTCACTTTTTGTCGGTAAATCTTGAGGGAATATAAAATTAATTATAGAACATCGTTGGCAATATGATATACACATTCTTTTGCTTGTCAGTAAGCGTTTTTGGTTATCGTTAATATGTTGTGTAACATTCTTTGCAATGACACAAGGAACAACACATTTACGTACTTCAAATATGGTGGAAGTACAACAAAAAGACTGCCAGAATTCATGATGACTTTCGTACAAGGTTTTCTGCTGCGCCGTTTCCAACTGGGCAACATTTGCGGAAACTCAACATGAACTCTTGAAAGAACATGGAACATTGCAGATGCTTTGAGATTCACTCGGACGAGTAATGTCCCTAATAAAGAAAATTTAATTATATGCTCAGGCATTTGTTGCAAGTCCTCATAGGTCAACTAGGAAGGCGTCTGCTCAGTTGGACCTATCTAGAAGGAGCCTGTAAAAAATCTTAAAAGACGTAAAATTCAAGCCTCTTCGTCCAAAATTACTTCACGCATTGCACGGAGATGACGATAGAAGACTTGAGTTCTGTGAGTCATTTTTATTACGCAATAAAGCAGGTTCTAATTTCTGGTGGTCAATTTTATGGCCAGATGAGGTAAGTTTCAAACTAAACAGACGTGTTAATCGCCATAATAGTGTTTATTGGTCCGATAAAAACCCCGTCAAACACTGCAGAAGGAGCTCCATGTTCCTGGTATTTATGTCTGGAGAGAAGCTTCAGGGATTGGATTAATAGAACCTTACGTTTTTGAATGTACAGTTACTTCAGCAGCTTATTTACAAATGCTGCAGAAATGAAGCTGCAGAGCTGGAAAAAAAACCATTCAGAATTTCATTTGGCAACAAGATGGAGCTACACCCACTTTGGTTTGAACGTTCGCAAGTTTTTGAATAACACATTCAGAGAGTGGGTTGGATGCCGTAGGACTTTGGATTGGCTACCAAGCTCTGTGACATGACGCCAGATGGTTTTCGACTATGGTGGATTTTGAAGAATATGGTTGTTTCCGTACCGTCGAGAAATTTATGAGCTGAGAATGTCCATTCAAAATGCACTTTGTACCATAAATGAAGATAAACGTTTGTTGCTCCGTATTTTTTACTTTCTCTACCACGTATAGTAGGTAGGGGAAGTATCGTATTCTACCCAAAAATTCGATATCGAAATTTCATCGGAAATACATGTTTTGAGGTGCACTGAATGCATATAAAACATTTTTGGAAACATGTCCGTGCGTGCGTCTGTGTGTGTGTGTCTGTGAACAGCATTAACTCAAAAAAGAACAGTCGGATAAACACCAAACTTAGTATTAGGTTCAGTATCTTCCAAAAATACTTTTCCAATACTTATACTTTTTCTCAAATGGGAATTCCTTATTCATTTTTTTTGTCCTAGTATTGCAAAGAGAATGGAATACTCCACATAGCAACCAGCTCTTTAAATATTTTAGTATCGCTTAAAGCCTACTAATTCCCCTTATATCTACAAGAAAATTAGCAATAAGATTAATATCTCGATTAACATGAAGTAGATGGAGAATAAGCGTTTGTGAAAATAGTTTTACAAGAGCAGAGAAAGTCACGTGAGTGTAATACATCAAATTTTTTGTCTAGGATATGTAAAGAGTATTAATCTGTGGCAAAGAGAATGGTGCTGCATATAGCAACCAGCTATTAAGAGATATGTCTATGCTTAAAGGCTACTGTATTTCTATATTGCCCTTGCAAATACAAAACAAGGGAAACATAGTATGCCTTAAGCGATAGTCAAATATTTTTAGAACTGGTCGCTATGTGTAAAATTTAATTCTCTTTGCATGTCAAGGACATAAAAAAAAACAATGAATTCTCAGTTGAGAAAAAGTGTAAGTATTGGAAAATTCAAAGAAATAACAAGGAATATCTCGAAAATGGTTCAGTTTACAAAAAAAAAGTTTATCACATATACTGTGTGTTGTATTGAGCAAGTTGGTGGACAATTTGAACAAAAATGAATGTGTTTGTGTTGCCAACAAATTAAAATTAAATTAAATCTAAACCTGTATACATGTTTTGTCTCCTTATGTGTTTATGCAGTGCTATGCGAGGGGGCATCGACGTTTGCGCTACCCTGTATTCAAATTAACGCGAACATTGTCAGTAATATTTCCCGGTTTCCGAAACTCTTCTGCAATATACGAATTCATTATGGAATAATATCCTGCCTCCTTTGCTAGAAGTAGTTGCTTGTGAATTTTTCTTTTGTCTTGACTGATTTATAGAAAGACTAAGTAACCTTAGTTACATAACAGTTAAGAGGCAATTTTTCTATTTCCATATCTGATATTTAATGAAATCTAACAGTAAATACGTTTTATTGAATACACATTGTGACACAGCAAGTATGGCCCAAGGTTATCGGGAGATCGGTACCGGGCAGTTTGGAATAACAACGATAAGTAACGCTCACCAGCATAAACACCGGAAGCACTATCGCTAGATAGCAGAATCTCCTGGATTTTCTCCTTCTCGAACGTTCGAGAACCCTAAGGAAATTTCCATTTGTTATATAGACGATCCTTCTCGCGAGAGGAGTCAATTGAGTCGATCAGTGATTGAGTAAGGGAGTAGGTGAGCGTGTTTCTGCTGTAACATCATTTGCGATTCATCGATGAGTTGGTGACGACCTGTGACGTGCTACTATGGAGCGAGGGATTATAAAGACTTCTTTTGCACTTCCCAGCGAATGAACTATCATGCGTATTGTATTTCGCCGCTACGTCAAGAAGGAAAGTGAAGTGGCGCGGAAATTGAACTAGATCACATTAGCGAAGTCGCAGTGTGAACCAAGTGAAGTCCCAGTGAAGTTGAACTAGATAAAAACAGTGAAGTGACATTGAGAGCCATGGATGGCTCCCCTCTCGCAGTAACGATATTGACTCCTGGCCGATATACATTACCTCATTATTAGCCATCGTAACTATTTCACTTGCACTATACATATGGCGTGCTAAGCACATAAATTGGCGGCTTTGTAGGGTTAGGAACGACGTCAGCTCACGTTATGGTCTCCACAGATAGACCCGCACGGAAGCCTAGAAGGAAGATACGAGAAGTTGAGTTCCGGCGGGCGACAAGAAAGGTACTTTGTTAGGCTGGTGTATGGAAGTGGTCACACCCACACGTTATTTTGGCTTTTTCAAAATTACAATGTAATCGTTTTTCTGTCAGTGAAGAGTTATACATTTCAATACGCTAGCACGTGTGGTGTACCTTATTATAGGAATAAATCGAATTCTGGCTTTCGTAAAGAAAAGGTGAAATTAAAATTACGTGTGTAAGTTGTGTAAAAGGAACAAAGACTTGATTAAGCTTATACTGAATTAGTAAATTAAGGAGACAATTCCTAATGTTCGTCTTAAGATGTTAAAGTTAAAGAAAATGGTTTTTTATGTAGCTGCAAGTTATGTAACTTCTAATTGTTTAACTACGATATGTCTTTAAACCTTTCATGTGTTATTCATTGGGACAAAGTTACAATGGTTTCATCACTTCTGGGGGTATTTTCAGTTCAGTGAAATATTTAACGTTAAACGGGCCCAGCACTTAACGAAATTGTAATGTTGCATTAGTTGCAGCTACTAATATATCACTGCAGTTGAATTTTTCAACCATTTACAAATGGTAGTACTATAATTAACACACATGACAGAACTTAGAGGACGGTTGAACAACTGGATGAAGGCACAATATTGTGGCGCAGCTACGGGCCTCAGTTATCGCGCAGAAGGCGGCGACCGATAGACTGACCGAGTGACCGGTTGGAGGGATAAGTTGAACGAGTAGCTCTCTCACCCAGCTAAAACACCATCCCCGCCACCCGCGAACATTCTAGGACTCTCTGGAAAACTCGGGGGCCATATATAAGAGAGCGTGCTCGCGAATGAGTTAGTGAAAGCGTTTCTGATACCACAAAAAATGCTGGTAATTCGGTGCGTTCTACAACACTTGTGATGTACAACTGCTGCTGCGAGAGATGAGAGACGTCTTGTAATCGACGCTCCAGCGAGTGAAGCTGAAGGAAGAAGAGGCTGCTTCTCGCTCATTTCATTACGCCGCTACGTCGCGAGGAAAAATGAACCAATAGTGAAAATTGATCTAGATCACATCAGTAAAGTGACAGTGAGAACTGAATTAAATCACATGAGTGAACTCACTGCATAAACTGAACAAAATTCGTACTATATCATTGAGAAAATGTACAGGAAAGAAAGAAATTTTCAAAAATCGCTTTTGGGAAAATAGATTGCGAAGAAAAGTTATTTGGAAGATTTAACAGTGCAAACGTTAGGTTGGGTAAAACAGTGTATGAAAACTGCCCGGGAGCGCGTTTTGTCCTAATCTGAAACAATTTCTGGGAATAATTTATTGTAACAAATGGCGGATGGAAGAATAACTTTTTAGACTTCTACATGATTCGTCTGAATTGATAATGCTTATCAAGCAGGTGTGTGACAGAACATTAAATACCAGAGCAGAGAGAGGAGGTTTAAGTAACATTACTTGTGAGGAGAAAATACAAGAAATATAGCTTTTCATGAATCCTTGCTGGCTTATAAACAATATTGCAGTTACAATTACTATAAAATGAAACAGTTTTCTAAGCTTCCCATTTATTGGAGCTCCTTATACTGGAATTTGTTCCCCCCCAAATAATTTAGGTATTTATAACATTAAATTGATCTTATATTTATTGAAAAATAAATTAAAATTTTAAATTGAAGTTAAAGTAAAGCATAATAGTTTTTTCTTTATTTTTTATCTAAGGCAGCGCCAAGCAGCTCAATTATATGTGACGATATAATGGCGATTCGTATGCAAGGTGTGCAGAGGGACAAGTTTAGTGCCTTACAACCTCATAGGTACATAGTACAACATACGTTCCTCTTACTCCGTCGATACTTCGTTAACAGTAACTTTGCCTTTCTCCTTACCTCGCCTGCCCTACACTTCTTCCTAAATTCCTAGCCGAGAGCCGGGAGCAAGAACGACTTGCACGCTGACGTCACAGAACATTCAGTTGTCTGATACTGATATTAAGAAGTAACGTAATCATCTTGGCTGCTTTAACTCAGTCTCGTAAAACATTCTTCTAAGAATAACTTCGAAAATAAGCTACTGAGAGAAAGAATAGTCGATCATTACAGGATATTTTATATTACAAAATGCCATTACAATAGAAGAACAAAACAACATCAAACCAATAATTTTATTAAACATAATGCAAATACAGCAACAAATTTTCACTAAACTTACATTATACTCTTAAGACGACGCCTTTTAACTTTTATTCTGAATTAATCATTGTTCAATTAACTGTCCCACCCCTGTGCTTACAATTCCACACGGCTAGACGGAGGAAGATGGGGGTATTTATTTCGAGGAGTGAGCTAAAAGGATAGTGGATAGTTAGCTTGCACAATAAATACATACGTTATTTGCAGCTGTGAACTATTATTATTATTATTATTATTATAAACCTTTGTGAACAATAAATATATAGGTACACTAGAATCTCATTTATCCGGCACTCATTAAACCGCATCTCCGGTTTATCCGGATTAACTTTTGTTTCATTTTCCTTTTTAATACTAACATGTGCGATATACAGTTAGTACGGTACGATATATGTACATTTGTTATGTTGGCACCGCAGGTAGCATAGAGATTGCCGGTCCCACGCTTCCAGCTACCGTTACTAAGGTCAGTGAGGATCTGTTCCTTACAGAGTTAAGAAGCTGTACCGGTATTGTTCTTTTGTTCCCGTGTTTTGAGTGTGCGTGAATGAAACACTTCCTCATGCAGAGACAACGGCACAGCTGGAAAAAACTAATGGTTAACCTAGAACGTCAGCCGGAAACAACTCCAGCCGAACTGATCTTAATGAAACTTCTACGCGATCGTGCTGCTCTCAAACGCCACACACGTTTGAAACAAACGAAACTTACACACTACATATTTCAGTAAATAAACATGAATAGACTACAGTAAATACAGAGTTAAAGATCCAAAAAGGTGTTTCTTCTTAGTGACAAATGTTTTGCACATTGTAGTACATATTAGAGTTTTTGCATTTAGTGGACTATTTCCGGATTATCCTGATTTTCATTAATCCGAATTACCTGCGGTCCCACCTGGTTGGGATAAACGAGGTTCTTGTGTTTAGATATGCAACACATTTAGCAAAGTAAAATTTAAGCACAATTCGTAAACTTTTCTTGAAATAATTTGTCATATTCAAATGTGAACTTTAAATATCTTAAATACTGGAAAATTATAACTTCCTTTCTTTTAAAATTCTATTATACAGTAATAATAATAATAATAATAATAATAATAATAATAACAATGACGTACATATCATATTCCTTATAAATATCATTCCCAAAATAGTGTCGCAGCCTCCAAACAAACACGCTCAAGGGCCAGAGTACTCGCTAGAGAGGTAACCGGTAGTTAACAAATTGTAATAATTTGAATAAGGCGAGGGTACGACTAGGGACGCAGCTAAAGTGAAAGTGCAGAAATATTATTACAAACTGGCAAAGGGACACTTACATGGCTCAAAATAGGTAGAAGGAGCTTTACACTATCACGAATAAGACAATAAAGATTTGGATGGCACCATGTTTATTAAATAAAACTTATTACATACCACAACTTAGTTCCATGCCTGTCGGGCGAGGCCGCCATGCATTCCTGCACGGAGAGGGCGAATGCAGGTCTGGTCTGGTTGACTGCTACGCACTGACTCTCTGCCCCAAGCACGCCACAAAAAGCGTGGGGGACGCCAACTAACCTACCCTCACCTAAACTGCTAATCCCCACCTAAACGTCAACCGCCATCTCGAATCTAGGTGACCAAAGAGACGTATGCGCATACGTCACAATAGAATATTGAAGAATTAAGAAAGGTAAATGTCTATTGCGCTGATTATAAATATACAAGTCATGACCCTATACAAATTTCTCACAAATTTAGTTCACAATAGTGAGTGCAATAGCACCATTAAATTTTTATCCATCCCTGAATATATCGAAATATGCCTCTTTGGGAATTCCGGGCATTTATCGTAATTAAAAGAAAGTTCTCACTACAGTGGCGTACCGATTTCATTAGACAGCGATTACTGGCTCCTTGTAACCGCTTGTACTCATTTTACCTTCAAATAAGTTTGAAATTAACCTGAATGATAAAATTTCAAACCTATTACATCATAAAAAATTGAATGAAAATGAAATATTACGCGAATTTAGAATATGCATGTGGATGTTAAAATAGCACTTACATGGAGTAGGCCATGGCTAGAATTTCGTATCTCCAGTTCTCATCGCAAAACACTAGCCAAACTCGTAGCTAACCCGCTCCACACCTTTAGCCAGCAACCTTCTGACGGGCTTGGTTTGAGGAGCTTAGCAGCTAATCTCTCGTGGAAGGAACACTTTTATTGTGCTAGGCGGAACAATGTGGAATAACGACAGCCAACGTACGTACACAAACTTATGAAGTGTACAGAATGTTACTTAAAGGAACAACGGGATTACAAAGTTGCGTGATTAAAGTTCTTTCAGAAAGTAATACAGAGATAATTTATATTGTATCTTTGGTGATTATTAAGCTATACTAAAGCATTTGTATCGTATGGCTCCTTCACGTGGGGTGGGGGGAATGGAGTAATAAAACCTTGTATTTTGCAAACTAAAGTCATCACAGAGGTACTTGAATTTTGGACCGTTTTGTCTCCGTTTACATGGAATAAACGTGCTGTGTATTGAATGTGGTGAATGTTTATTGGATATCCCTGAGACATAAAGGACTATCGCGTTGCCAAAATATTTCTCATTTGCTCTCCATTTGATGGATTACCTTTTCTCTCGTGTACCGGAGAAATGTACATGGTAGAGTGAAGCAAATGTTGCATACAATCCGGATTCTGTTAGACGTTGCGGTTACACTGAGGTTACGGCAGAGATGGATTACATAGCAGCACTACCCCCACCCCTTCAAGCCTTCTCTCATCTGGGATGTGCCGTGCATGATGTATAGGCTTGTGAAAAGCTATTTTATGTAGCCTTAAGTAATTTCAGAGTAAAAATGCTGATCTATTGCATGTAAACAAATTATGCTTTACATACGACTGTTTTGTACTCGTGAAGACTGTCAACAGACATCCGTCTAACGGAAGTCCTGAGAGAGAATATTTATGTAATTTAATAGCCAAAAGACGCGCAACCACATTGGCAGTCAACTTCGGGGTTATACAGGGTGTCTTAATGAAACGAAATTTTTAATCTATGAATGAACCTTTTATTGTCTACTTTGTACTTACATGCCATTTATACTATGTTTAAAATACAATGGAGTTGCTTATTATTTCTCTTCCCCTTATATTTAACATTCTTGTATATATAATGGGGAAGTATAATTCTCCACTACTTACCTTCTTGCCTTGTTACCCTTTTTCCGTATCTTCTCCAATTTACTTCACGTTTGTTTTAACCACTTTAACCTACTTTTTCCTAAATATTTTCCTGACTTCTCCATATGTTCATTTGGTCCTGTATTAAAAATCTTCCGAAGTTTTAGCTCTATTTGTAAATTTTTACATTTCTGTAGTATTAAATTCTCCCTTACTTTATCCGTGTCTTCGAATTCCAGAATATAATGCCAGTTATCATGTAATCCATTATATTTACTACATCTCTCCCCCTTCTCCCACCTGTTAGACCACTTAAATTCATTACACCTGTTCTCTCCCAAGCATACCCCATTCTGGTCTCTTTGCGGCATACTTCGATTTATCTTTCTTTTTCCCATTCCGTTTTAAAATATTTATAATCTATTAATGGTATTTTTTCCTTGAAGCTACATAAAATTTTGCTTTTCAATATCCTCCACTCTTGTTCTAATTTATTTCCATAAACCCTTACTTTTGTTGTTTCTTTCTGCTCGTTTCCCACATTCATATTTCTTACCATGTTGTCTGTATCTTATGCATCCAAGTTTCTTTTTTTCCCATTTTATTCTGTACAACCAAATATTGGCTTTAGTATTATTTTCCTCTAATAGCTTTATTCTGAATCACTATTTGATTGCCCTTTCTACCATTTTTCCTTTAGCTCCCATCCTCCCTAGTTCTGCTTGTGTACTCCATACGGTGTTCTTATTGGTAATCCTAGGCTTATTTTGCAAAAATATTTGTGTATAGCATCTACATTTGCCCATCTTTTTCCAGATCCCATATTTGTGCTGCGTATAACACCCTTGCTTCCACCACTGTGCTATATATCCTTTCTACCACGCAATTTGCATTTCTGGTATTTTGTTCACACATGTTCTGATTACCTATATTGCTTGTTTTCTCTTTGCCAGTACCTTTTTATTCTGTTTTCTCCAATCCCCTGCACTATTGAGCCTTATTCCTAGATAGTCAATTGTCCTCACTCTTCCATCTCACCAATTTTCGATCTTTCTCAGTTTATATCCTTTCTTAAAGATCATGATTTTGGATTTGTTTTTGTTTATTCTCAACCCCAATCTTTACACTATTTGCCAATTGTTTCAGTAGCTTTACTTAGCTCCACAACTGAGACGTAACCTGCCACTAGGTCATCTGCAAACAATAATCCTGGTATTTCCCTATTATTAATAATTGATGAATGCTTATTCATTTTATATCTATTCTATAATCTCATCTATAAATAGATTAAATAGCACTGGACTAAGTTTGCACCCTTTTCTAAGCCCTGAATTATTCGCGTTCTCTACAGTAATTCTTCCGTTGCCTATTTTCATACAGAACTCATTACTTGCATATAAATGTGTTATATGCTTTATAAATGATTCGCTCACTCCTTTCCTAATTAATTTTAACCATAGTGCATCCCTGTTAATAGTGTCTAATGCTTTTTCTAAACAATAAAAATCATGTGTATCCAGCCCTTTTTTATACTTAAGTATTTATCCGCCATTGTCTTTATAATTAATATGTTATCTTTTGTTCTCCTTCCTTTTTTAAATTCTGCTTGGAATTCTGATAGCTTCCTCTTTTTCTCCGCCCATCTCTGCATTCTGTCAACTAGTATCCCGGTATATACTTTACCGATCACTGCTTAGAGGGAAATACCCTGTAATTTGTAGGATCCTCTATATCTGCTTCGGCTATATATATATATATATATATATATATATATATATATATATATATATATATATATATACGAGGGCTGATCAACAAAGACTGAGACTGATTTTTTTCACAGATGTTTATTACTCCAATTCAATGTTTACATGATATTTTTCAAAGTAGTCCCCTCCAACTTCAATGCACTTTTTATACCGTCTCTGCCAGTCCTTGAACACGTGCTGCAGACCATTCTTTGTCAGGTCCATGAGAATCGCCTCACTTTTCTTGAGCACTGCTTCAGAGTTCTCAAATCGAATACCCCTAAGCTTTGCCTTTAGTGATGGGAATAAAAAAAAGTCACAGGGTGCAAGATCGGGGCTATAAGGTGGATGTGGTACATAGGTAATGTTGAATCGAGCCAAAAATGCATGACTTGATTTGCGACGTGAGGCCGTGCATTGTCATGATGAAGTCGCCACCCAGTCCGAGAAAGCTCTGGTCGTTTCTTTGCAATGTGCTTCCTCAGTGTAGCCAATACTGACGTGTAGTATGCTGCTGTAATAGTAGTGTGAGGGGGAACTGCATGCTGGTAAATCATTCCATTACAGTCAAAAAATGTGATCATCAGTTTCCCTGCAGATGGAACAACGTTTGCCTTTTTTGGTGTTGGAGAACCTGGCGATTTTCACACTGTGCTGGCTTGTTTTCCTTCAGGATCATAATGATGCAGCCATGACTCATCACCAGTGATAATCGATTTAAAACATGCATCCCCTCCATCAGCAAAGAGACACAGCTGGTATGCAAAATGCACGTAGGGTCTACAAAATAGAGCATTACTACCAACCTACCAATACGAGAGTGCTGCCGCCTACCAACATTATACATAAAAACCCGCTGTTTTCAAATATTTATGTTACAGATACAAAACTATGACGGAAGCTACAGGGAAAAATCAGTCTCAGTCTTTGTTGATCAGCCCTCATATATATATATATATATATATATATATATATATATATATATATACTACAATTACCTTTTTCCAGTTCTCTGAGACTCTCCCCTTTCACGTATTGAGTTAAACAATTTCACTATTAACCTCACCTATCATCATTTTCGCACCATGGTTTCCAGAATTCACCTGGTAACCCATCGATTCCACAGGCCTTGGTATTTTATAACTTTAATATTTGTGTTTTTACTTAATTTGTTTATCTAAATCCTCGATATATTCGTTCTTTTAAACTATCTTGAACTTTGATTAATGTTTGCATCCCGCATGAACCTTTAAAGTACTTGCACTATGTTTCCGCCTGTATATTGTTCCCCCCACTTTTGTTGTTATATATCTGTTTCACCATTTTCCATATCGCCTTCATATCCTGATTTTTTGCTGCTTTATTCATTTTACGACTTAACTTTTCCTGCCAATCTTTCTTTTTCGCCTCTATTAGACATCCCCATCTATTAGCCCCATCTGTGTATTAAAAACTTTTCTTTGTCTATTTGTTCTCCTGTCTGCCCCAATTTCTTTAGTTCTCTTTCCACCTCTTTCTTTGTCTCGTAACACTCGTGATCATACTATCCTTTTCTTAAACTATAAAACTATGCTTGTTAAATTTAAATAATAAAAACAACAAATATAGAAAAGTAATGTTGATATTATGCTATTTTATATTATAAAGATCATTACTTTATTTTTTGAAGATTATGCCCTTCAAATGGCTTTCCAATTCTGCGATGATCTGCACCAGCCTCATATGACATCGTGAAATGAGAGTAATTGTAATTTCTCTGCAGATCCCTCCTTCAGTTCTTCAAGTTTTTTTTAGGTTTAATATGGGTGGAAAATGGAACAAGAACATGGAGTTTATAAAATACAAAGGGGTTGGACAACTTTCTGAAGTATTAAGGATATTGACCCGGGTACCAGATATGCTAGTAAAAACATTACAGACCATGTATGAAGCAATGGTTAGGTCCTCATTACTATACGGCAGTGAAGTATGGGGATGGGAGAGGGTGGATAATGTAAATAAAGTACAATGTAATTTTTGGAAACGCATTCTAGTGTTGGGGAGGGGTACTTCAAACTACGGAGTTCTTCGTGAGGTAGGATGCTGGGAAGATGCTGTATTTCCTAAACTAAATGTAGTTAGGTACTGGCTGCGAATAATTAAAGGTGATCAAACAACTCTGAGAGCAATATGTTATCGTCATCAAATGAACAACATAGAGCATCCAAAATGGTGGGCGGCGGCGTTACAACGGGAATTATCAAAAATAGGCTTAAACGATATCTGGCAAAGGGTAATGAAAATACACACAATGCCGTGAAAAAAAGCCAAAAGACGACTATGTGATATCAACAAGCAGAAAATAGAGTCTGGATGTAGACAAAGATCAACATTGGAGCTACAAAATGAAATAAAAACTAGGTGGGGTAAGGCAACATATATTTTGGATTTAGGTATAAAACAGAGGACGGGAATAGCATGGCTTAGGTTGGGAGGGTGGAAAGCTCGCAAGGTTGCTGATGATGACGGCAGGAGGATTTGCCCATTATGCGGGGAACAAGAAGACTGGACGTATATTTTGGCAGCATGCGTGCAGACGGAGGGTATTAGGAAAAAACTATTACCGGAAGTATTTTTGGCTTCCAACAGACGGAGAACAGCATGCTGGGACATGATTCTGAACGGTCAAAACTGGTCAAGCTTGGGCACATACTTAATGGAAGTAGTGTACTAAGAGATAAGGTGTTTATGTAAATTTTCTTTAAATATTTGTGGTGCTTGAGCACTTGTGTGCGTGTGTGTGTGTGTGTGTGTGTGTGTGTGTGTTTGCGTGTGTAATTCAGAGTGTTTTTCAATATTATATGTAAGTATATAATATGGTGATTATAAACATAGTTGTTTCTGGTCGATTCTGTAAGTCACGTATACAGACCAGGTATTTTTCTAAAGAGCATGTACGGTCTTATGATCCGTGCGACTGTGTTATGCAATTAATGTAAAATACTAAGTACTTAATAAATACCACTACTAGACGAGTTGAATATGCCCTACTCTTCAGAAGAGTAGACAGATCTGGGAGGCCAAGCAATATCCCCGTATTTAGAGATCACGTGACTACCGAAGAGTTGATGTACAGCTGCCGCAGAAATTCTAGCTCTGTGTGGTATAGCGTGGCTTACTGGAGCCATGTTGGCTCCTCCAAGGGGAATCTTATAAGTTCCGGGGCGGAAAATGTCTCAAGTATATAGACATATTAATCAGAAGTCACTGTTGTTGTTCATCCTTTCTAATCTTCAATAAAATACGGGCCAATAGCTCTTTGTGAAGAGATTGCAACCGCACTGTTACCTTCTGAATGTGTGAAGTTCTCTCGTGTGTTGTTGACGATTTTATGGGTAACAATAGTGAATAAAAATAATAGTGTTATTTAGGTGGAAATGGACCTCGTCGGACATCCATAGTTTGCTTAGAAATTGGTTATCTTCATCAAATTTGGCCGACAATTTGTCACAAAATTCAATCTGGTTAATTTTGTCTATAAGTTTTAATTGGTGGACAATCTGCAACAAGTATGGATGAGACCTGAAGTGTTTTTTTCAGTATTCTGTGAACACTGATACGGGGCATGTCTAATAGCGCTGAAAGCCGTTGCAATGAACGTTTAGGACAGCAGTTCTTACACTTTCAGTATTTACTTATTTTCTTCTCTGCTTATCTGGTGGCTTCTGTTTTGTGCTGAAGCTGTTTGTTTACTCATGTGCTGTTGGCATATACTGACGGCACTGCATCAGTTCGTCCAAGATTGCAGTTTCGTCGGAATTCTCTTCTTGCAGTAATAGGATTGTTATTGTTATTATAAAAAATTTTACAGCTGTGGCACGTTGAGCTGCAGACCACACATCCATTGCACATTAAGCACAATGTCATAAAATGGCCGAACAATTGACATGGATTTTCGTTACTAAAATTACCCGACAAACTTTCCTAAATCAATGAAAACATTTAATTTCACTGAAACACACTGTAGTACCGATCGAAAGTCTCCGCTGTAGCGTATGAAGCTCGCATTCGGTAAGTTCCGGTTCGATTCCCGTCGGGTCTGAGACTCTGACCTTTTTTTTTTTTTTTGAGAGGGTTCCCCGTTGAGCGACTGCCTGTGTTGGTTCTCCTTCTACACGAATTTCCAGTCCATCATTTCGTGTCCCTTCATTTCTTTTCAAGTATTTCAGTGTAGTAGGACCATGTTGCGGCTGAATGGTGGAATTTGCCTCCTAAAAAGGTTGTACCTAGTTGAAAAGGCACAGGAATATAAAGTGAATTTGGCAGAACACCTGTAAGGAATGGATTCGTCTAGACCGGCAAAACAGGCTCTAAATTATGAGCCGATTGGGTGGTGAGATGTAGGACATCCCAGGAAAAGATGGTGAGACGACTCTGAGACGGATCAAACTTTGAGCCCTTAACCATGCAGTAATAAAAGTAAACTTCAAGCAGCTGAAATGAGATTCTTACACTCAGTCAAAGAACATCTATGGAATGAGGATATTAGAATAGAATTAGGTGTACAGTACTTCTTGGGACATAATTGCTAAACACAGACAGAAAAGGACAAGATACTTATAAAGAATGCCAGAAGAACGAATTCCTAGACAAGCGTTTAGCTGCAAACCTACATGACGATCAATCAGACAAGCAAGGAAACAATGGGAAATGTGAAGAGGATTCGAACTAAACAGTGGCTGAAAGAAGAAAGACTCTCCCTGGCGTTTGGCGGAACTGCTGGGGCCGCCTTCCTAGGAACTGTCTCGTCTGCCACGGGACATCGGGTTGCGAGTGGCTTAGGCAGAGATAGCCAGCGTCAGGATTGGTGCCATGTTGTTATAGTTAGGGATCCCGTCCTTGCTAGTGCATATCGTCGTCCGGATCTGGTCGCCCTTTGGGTTTCTCCTTCATACCTTCCTACAGATGTTACGTTGCAAGCAAAACTGCTCCACTTGTGGTGCTGTGCTCCTGTTACTGGAGGCCCTTCGTCTGCCTACTCCTAGCTCCTAACCGTTCTGGACATACGCAGAAATCTAAATTGAAAAAAAAATATATCTGATGTGATGCATTCACATGAAGTTCTTTATCCAACATCATTTATTTTATATATATATATATATATATATATATATATATATATATATATATATATATTCTACGTATACAACTGTTCTTATGAATACTTATTTTTCTATCTATTTAGTTATCATGTTAAACGAGATAGATCTTTGCAGTAATAGTTTCACTATATATTTCGTTGTAGATAAAGGGGGTGGAGGAAACCGATCAGGAGTTGATGGCCTACCTTGAAATTTCTTACTCTTTTCAGGAAACAACCGAACTACACAGCATTTAAGAAATGAAAAAGGTGTTGAAAAATTCAAACCAATAATAGCGTGATATTTCGGAAATGGCTATCTTATTTGAAATAGATTGAGTGTTTTAAAGAGAACTACATTCTTCATGAAGTACGTTTGTGTCTATCTCTTTATATTTACCAGTTGTATAAAATTATACAAAATTTCTTCAGGATAAAGATGACTTTACAGGTTATCCCCAGAACATTCAAGTTCTATATTTTGTCATGTAAATCTCTTAAATATTTGATATTTTAATAAAAAGCCTTAAGAACAATTTTTTATACAATAAATATTTCGAAAATATTTCATTTGTAGTACCTATAATTTGGGTCGGGGATTTTCAAGTTCGATATTTATTGGAGTTTTCGTTTTTGAGTTATGCTTTTCTCTCTCTTTTCACAAACACACACACACACTTACACAAACGTACCTTTTTCTAAAAATATTTATTTATTCAGGGGACCTCAAAACACGTATTCTCTTGAAATCTTGATATTCAATTTTTGGATGGAATCCTGTACCTTCTCTACTAGGTGCGTGGTAGTAAAAAGTGTTATGCTGTCTCGTCGAGAAATCAACCTAGTTTTACGGAATGCTAGGTAAGAATTACACACATCAACTTTGTCAATAATACCAATGCATTGTCTTTTCTGTGACTCTTTCTGACCTCTTCAGTTTTTGCTAAAATTTTGTAGTACTATGTTAATTACTCTACCACATGTCATATTTAAATGGGAGTTTACATAATTGCTAACCAATATTTTTATAACCTTTTTGTATACACATAGAAGTTGTCAGGAAATGCCTGAAAACGGAATTTAAGTTTTTGCATTTCATTAATTTTGAATGCGTTTTGCTCTCATCCAGTGTGCAAAAATTTTTGACATAAAAATGGTTATACTTATGTTAATTGCTGTTCAATATATTTTAAGAGTAAAATTTGGTCGATAAAAAATTCATTTTAGAATATAATAGCCTAGGTTTAGAGAGTCCTACGACGCTTGAAGTACGTTAAATTACGTCACATTTAAATGCCTGCACGCATTAAATGCCTCTTATTTTATTAGAACTTTTATTTTAACTCACATTACAACCTTACAACTTTTATTCTAGGAAACTAAAACTTTGACTGCAGATTTTGAAAGTCCTGATTAACATACAAATAGTCCTCTTTGGGATAAAGCAAATATGTCCATAAATAAAAATACATGTCACCTAGATACAAAAATCAATTATTTTTTCTAATCCACTGGATGAATATTCTTTGGATGATTCATATATTAAAAATTAAAATTATGCCTCTGCTGCCAAAGTGCTACACAAATTTTGGAAATATATAGGTAGATTCTTCAAAATCAACTTTTCTAAAAACAACTATTAAACTTGAGGACGTTAATACCAATGAGATAATGTTAATAAATAATAATGGAAATTAATAATAATAAATTAGTAATAATAAGCTTGAAGACACTAAACAACAATGCCTCTAGCCTAAAAAGTGAAGAATGGCAGTTTTACTAGTGATCCTACAACAAATAGCAAAAATTACCAGAAAATTGCATTTTTAGTCTTTTTGTGCGGTCGTAGTAATTGAAATTTCCTCTTTAATTTGATATATATTATTACTATAGACATATTAATTATATTTTAAAAATGGTACTGCATATACCACTTTGCACTCTGAATCCTGCGCCACTGCACAGAAAAAACTTTGATGTGTTACATTCACCGACTTTACACCCAACGCTTATTAGTGAGTATACACGTTATTGTTACTTATTTTCCTATCTGCTTCATTTTAATCGAGATAAACTTTTCCAGAAATAGCTCGTTATATATTTCGTTATGGATACAAAGGGGGATAGCAACAGACAGATGTTCAAGAACAGGGCGCTCTCCGCTGGTCTTAAAATTCCACAGTTTCCATGCAATCGCGAGAAACAACTGAATGTTAAAAGGACTTAAACAGAATGGCAAAGTATTGAACAATTTGAAACATTAATAACGGATATCTCGGAAATGGCTGATGGCACAGAAAGCTATTTGAGATAAATTGTGTGTTTTACAGAGATCTGCATTTCTCGTGTAGTACGTTTTCATCTATCGTTTAACCTTTACCAGTTATACAAGATTACACAAAACTCCGTGCGGATGAAGAGAACTTTGAGAAGGTTATTGTTTCACGTATGGAAAAGCCGATTTGAAGTAGGAGTTGTATTGTATTTCAACTGTTGGGGAGCCCAACTTGTAGTAGTTGCAACCGCACATATAGTAAACAGTTTCCGGTAGCCTTCGCCCCAAATGTACTTTCAGGTGGCCTTTGCCCCAAGTTTAAAAAAATATTAACTTTGTAATTAAACTGTTTCTTTAAATATTTAATATTTGTGTTTGCCTCGGCTATGTCAGTATTTATTTTTTAGAGACATGAATGTCTTAGCAGGGTTGTGGTGCGACTAAGAATGCAGGCTTACACGGATTATAATTTTACTTCACGCCTTTTATTAATGCTTGATACGATTTATGTAACACTTCACTGATATAGAGAGCTGTGAGATTTTTTTTATTAATTATTTGCACTTTTTAACAGTAAACTATTTTTCGTCTCACCCGAATACGTTTTAAATCTCTTGAGGACACTTTTTGCGTCTGGTTACTAACGCTGTCTGCAACCAACTGAATTGATTTCAACTCCTAAACTTGTAAATTTCTGTATTTCAACTCTCTGATTGACTATTCCTAATCCAATGGAATACCTTCATTTAACTAATGCTTTTTCTAGTTGTTGAGTGGCTATTTTTATAAACTGTCACTAAAATTACATTATTGCTTCCAAGAATCACAAGTAGTACTGTTAAACTTTCAAATTCATTATTGCCTCAAGGTTACCTCATTGTTACCTCATTGTTAGCAACTTTTAACCTATTATTCCCACAGCTCCTACATTCTTGAATTACGTAATATATTCACATAACATTATTACACATGGATACAATAATACAAACATATAGAATGACTGTTACATACATTTTTTATATATTTTTACATACACATATTGCTTTAAGGTGGGCTGTTATTGAATTTATATATTATATAATTAGAAAAATCATTTAAGTCTCAAATTTACAGTCTATTTCCAGAAAATTCAGTATATACATTTTATTTGTAATAATAATATCTTTAATATGTGATATTTTAATCGAAATCATTAGAGCCATTTTTGAGAAAATAAACATTTCGAAATATGTTCCATTTAAAGGGTAGTTTGGGGTAAAGGGATTTTCTTGAAAATCTTGATGTAGCATCTTTGGAAGATACTGAACCTAAATAGCAGGTTTGGTATTTATCCTACTTTTCGGTTTTGAGTTATGCTATTCACAGGCACACACAGAAATGTATTTCCGGTGAAATCTCGGTATTGAATTTTTGAGTGGAATGCAATACCTTCTCTACGTATTAGGTTACGTGGTAGAGAAAGTAAAAAATCATGAACCCTATATACTTTTTAATAGAGAGGTATATCTTCACTCAACTTTAGAGGAAGGTTTGCTCTCTACATATTGGCATTGCTGTTAGGAGTACGGTAGCTTTTATGTGCCGAAGCAACCTGGTTTCTTGTTTTCAAATATATGTGGGTTCGATTTCTCCATTTTTGCTTTGATCAGATTTTCTGTGGCTAACATTTTCTGGTAAAAATGGCCTGTTTTCTCAAAGTATTGAAGTTAGCTGAATTGAATTTTAGGAGAAGAATTACATTTTAGGATAATGTAAAGAACCTCTATACTTTGATGTCGATCTGCTATGGTGTGTCAAAATGGTTAGTAGTTTTTAAAGGTGGTGATAAATTTCAATTAAAAGATGGCATACTTAAGAAAATAATCTTATCTATCTTTAAACATACGTGTGTATAAAAGTAGAACAGTGAGCTTAGAAGACCTGTATCTACATCCTGTAACAATTTCAGTCGGATATTTCCAGGATAATGAATGGCTCATATATTTAGCATATTTAACATTATCAGGAATAAGGCTTTTAATCCCTTAAGTATAGGATTCCTAGAACGTCACATGACGCCATTCTTTTATCTAGGCAAGCTCTTCATTAACGTACATTTAAGTTAACGACGCATTTAAGAACCCGTTAGGTAATGATGTTTGGTGAAACGTAATATACTACTTAATGAATTCTTAATTATTTAAGGAGATTTATACAGTAGCAGAAGTCGTTGAGATCAGTCATTATAATGTGTAGGTTGAGGCATATTGAAACTGCTACAGGTGATGCCGAGCACTGGAAACAAAAGAGGCTGTAATATATTGAACATTCCAGTAGAGATATGACGAAAAACAAAAACTAGTACCCGTCAATGTACAAACCCTCCCACGGAACTGTAACACAGACACTACATAATGTCAGTCATGCATTCCGTTTTGAAAAGAATTTCAGACACAATGCATCCTCAGCACGAACCATAGAAATTGCTAATAGATACGGAATATTAAGTGTATATGGCTATAAAATATTGACAGCATGGGCAGGAAAAACAAGCTCTTTAGTATCTGAAGTCAGTATTCCTAATCCTGATATACAGATAATATCATATATTCCTAAAGCGTCCATTTAACTTTAGAATACAGTGCTTACAAACTAACTTCACTGAGTTTTTTTTCTAAATAACCAATCCTTTCTGGAATTACTGTTGTCTGTTGATACTTAAATTATAGTTTCTGTCATATCTTTTGTTTTTATAGCTTGTAGCTACCAATAATAGTAGTAAATAACCACACTTTATTGTTTTCCTCCATGACTTATAGTAGCGCATACATATTTTCTGTTGATCATCCAATAATATATCTGTTATGCATGCATTCAGCTTTAGTTATCTTCATTAACTGCAGCATACTTATGAATCTTTGAACTCCCTGGTTTATTACGTAGTGAAATTCACTAAAAATTAAAAGAGAAGCAAAGAAATAAATCGTCATTATTTCAAATCTAAAACGCCATGATGATAATTATCTGTACGGGAAGAGTTGGTTAAAATTATAGCTTCTTTCTTTGGAAATAAAAATACTCTGTTATTGTGGGTAACCATGCCCCAAAGAATAAGATAACGATAGAACTTTTAGTTAATTAGAAGGATTCTAAGTAATTAAGTTTTTTTTTTTTTTTGCAATTTACTGTGTGCAGTATTAACCTTAATGAAGTGCATATTTTGAACTAACTATAAGTATCCTTAGAAGTTCTCTTCAGTCTTATTGAACTATATATTCATTGTTCAGAATCTTTTGAGACAGTGAATAGGGGAAGGTAGAAAACTGGTTCCTCGTGCCCAGGTCGTGAGGCGGTTCTTTGCGACAGCTATCGCACCGGTCGCGCGACGTCCTTATGTCCCCCTTCAACTGTCTCAAAAGACTGAACAAAGGATGTAACAGATAGCACTACGGGGCGAATTTACATCTGGTTAACACAAATGCTAAACAAAGCTATTTGTGAGGTTGACCATGTCCAAATATTGAGTGAATTAGTATCGAAGTTTAAGCATTTTAAGTGCATCAATCTGAAGTGGTCATTCTATTGTTTCTATGGGGTATAATGCCAAGTTTTATGCATTTAAAAATGCGTTTGTTAAACAATAACAGCTCTTCTTTCACTCTCTTGTGTGTTCTTATGTATCTACAACAAAATGCGCAGTGAAAGCATTTCTAGATGATTTATTACGTTTCAGATAAAGTATGAAGGAAATAAATACAGAAAATGGATCTTTGAAACGCCATTATCAAAATACAATCTGGTAAGAAATTCCATTTCTTTACGTTTTGGAATGAAAAACCTTAATAATCAAATAGTATTACGACATCAATACTGTAGCTTAAAAAAGCAAAGATGTGCCGAGATTGGAGTCAAAAAGCATCGGCGGGTTGAAGGAAACAAGCAAGGCCGTGACGTCTGAAGAAAGTAGCAGTATCGTAATCATCTTAGCTCTGCTGTAGACCTCATCAGCGCTCTCCGGCTATTCTCCCTAGCTACAAAAAGCTTGGTATTCCTTTTTACTTTCTTTAATGACCTTTCGCTGGATCGATCTCAGGCCGCCTCACACTGGCCACTTCCCAAGTTTCTGTTTCCAGAACATTAAAACAGTTGCTTAGCCCAAGTGTTGAAAGATCACCCCGGGCTGGATTTAGGTGCAAGTCCATTCCTTGCTGTTTATTTTCTCTCTTGCACCTCTTATTTCTTCCTTTTCCTTATCCGATTTCATTTCCACTTGGCCTGTTTTCTTCGGTTTCCTCGCTGCGTGAAAGTGAAGCAGTGTTATCACTTTACTGATGAAGTATGTTTTATTTTTCAACTATCTGGTAACAGCAGTGAGATTAAGGCGTAAAGCCTATGAGAAATAACACTAAGTTCCGATTGTGTTAAAAAATTAGAAACTGTTAGAAAATGGATTTTCAACAGCATGTCCAATTATGTGTTATCATACCATAAAAATGTATATGGAATCTCTAGAGTCATCTCTCCCTACACGTGTGCGGTAGAAACATCACGTTTTATTATTCTTTTGTTTTATCTTGTATTCGGTAAGTACATATTATAACGTCATATTAAAAATATTATCTAGGTAGTTTTGGGTGAATATGCTTTTAGGTATAAAAATCTGAAAGTGTACTCTCTGTTTCTTTGATTGCCATCTTTATTTGGTAAGTCTCCTTGCAATCTTCAGTAAAACAGTAGTGGTGATAAAATAATAATAATAATAATAATAATAATAATAAATAAACAACGGATATTCTCTTGATTTCTTAGGCTTAAATTCCATAATCCCATATATATGCGTATTTATTGTTAGTGTTGTATATTGTTACATGCTGGGCAGAGGCTTAAAAGTTCACATGAAAATTAAATTAATTTTTGTACCCGCACGTACATTCAGGGGACATATACTCACTTGGCTGCTGAGAACCGAAACATGGTGTGGAGGTTAAGAGGAAGGCGTGGGTTTTGACTGTATAAAATCCATAACACAAATCTACTCACACATTCCTATATTTATTTCACAACTGTTGGGGTTCACACATTATTAAATATGAAAGGTGAGGGGAGATGTTCACCGATCCAAAAGCCGGCTTGCACGCGCGATCTGCGGAATATCATAGAATACTCAGCAAGCAGTATATCCACGCCTTTCGTGGCTAGCAAAACTCCCAGCCAGGAGTGACGTAATCCCAGACGAAAACAACAATATGTCTTATGATGACAATGAAAAACCAGAATATGCCTGTTAATGACAATGAAACCCCCCAAATTATTAATACGCCACAATATACTCCTAGAAGCATATGGAATTTGAAAGCAAAACAAAATTGCATTGCTTACTGTGGCAAAGGTAAGTGCGGCCTTCGCTTACCCTCTACCATCATAAAAATAATTATGATAAATACTAGAGAGTAAAGTGATACCAAGGAAACACTACACTAGAAGAGAATTCATATTTTTACTGAAGGTACTGTTAATGATAATAATCTAAAAATAGAATCACAAATAAGAGCATAAATAAAAATCTGATGTGTTACACTCACATGACTTTCTCTACTCTTGTACAAACTATTTTTACAAACGCTTATTCTCCATCTACTTCATGTTAATCGAGATAAACATTTGCAGACTCTATTTTATTGCTAAGTTTCTTGTAGATGTAAGGGGAATGTATATTTCAAAGGGCAATATAGAAATACAGCAGCCTCTAAGCATATACATATCTCTTAATAGCTGGTTGCTAGGTGCAGCACCATTCTCTTTGCCACAGATTAATACTGTTTGCATATACAAGACAAAAAATGAATAAAGAATTCCCATTTGACAAAATAAGTATTGAAAAATTTAATGGAATAACAAGCAATATCTCGAAAATGGTTCACTCAACAAAAAAAAGTGTATACGACATAAATTCTGATAAAATGGTATTTTAACGCGATCTACATTTTTGGGTAGTAAAATTTTGTCTATCTCTTATGGTTTACCATTATGCAAAAGTTGTTCACAATGAAGAATACGTTTGGAGACATTCCCAAAAAATTCAAGATATACATTTTATTTGTCATGAAAATATCTTAAACATATGATATTTTAATCAAAATCGTTAGAGCCATTTTTGAGGAAATTAAAATTTTCGAAAAATGTTCCATTTAAAGGGTAATCTGGAGTGGGGGGTTTTCTTGAAAACCTTCGTGTTGCATCTATAGAAGATACTGAACCTAAATACCAAGTTTGGTGTTTATCCGACAGTTCGTTTCTGAGTTATGGTGTTCACAGCAGACACACAGACACACACACACACACACACACGGACATGTTTCCAAAAATCCTTTTTTTGGATTCAGGGGTCTCAAAACATATATTTCCGGTGAAATCTCGGTATCGAATTTTTGGGTGGAATACAATACTTCCCCTACTTACTCTACGTAGTAGAGAAAGTAAAAATGTAACAGAATAAAGTAAAACGACTGCACTATAATACTGAATATTTAAATATATACTAGCGTATTACTTATACATGATTAATATAATTTCTTATGAAATGCCGTGAACGTGTGGCAAGCTACGAAATCCTATAGTAAGCTTGTTTTATTATTATTATTATTATTATTATTATTATTATTATTATTATTATTATTATTATTAAATCTTACATGAAGTGATTTGCAAGTGGAGAATTAACAACAAGGTATAAGGAAGAAATTTATATGATCGTAAATTAATTCAAATATGCAAGTAAGAAAGCAGTTATAATTAAATAGGTATTTACAGTCCATTACTACTTTTGAAGTCTGTTTTACTTTCTATAGCTGGTAGGGGGAAGTAGGTTGTATTCTACCCAAAAATTCCATATACAAATTTCACTGCATGTTTTGAGGTTTTTAACCCTTAAAATGTGTATTAGTTTTCGTGCTTGTGTTTTTATCTATAGGAAACATAATTCAAAAACGAAAAGTTTGTTAAATAGGAAACTTGGTATTAATATGCAAAATCTTCCAAGGAGGCGAAACGAATATTTTGATGAAGTTTCTCAACTGCAAACTAAGTTTATGTGGAAAAATGTTCGTTATCTTTTATTTTGTCAAACTTATTGCATATGTTAATTTTCATAAAATGTGAACTCTCTTTATTCCAAATGCATTATTGAATGGCCTGTTCAGAGAAAAGCCTTTTGTAAAGAACAGTTTTAAGTCCATAATGTTTTAAATTATAGAGAACTAATATTTAGCGCATCGCTATCGCCCATATTCTAATTTTTTCAGTGGCATAATAAAGATTATGCATAAGTTGTGTATAAAATGTTATGCACTCTAACACTAAAAGTATAATAAATTGCTATAAACACAACTTTCGAATGAACGTGGCAAAATGGTTTGTTAAGATCGTAAGTTGACTATCTCTAAGGCAATTCTTAATTGTTACCTTCAATGGAAAGGAAAAAAAATTAAGAAATATTAAATCAATTTAAAATCTTTATTTTTGCATTTCAGGTTTGCTGTATTTTCCTATTACATTTTGACTGACTCAGAAAAGAAAAGGATCATACGAGAGAAAATGTAAGTCACCGATTTTTACAGTCAAATTGAGTATTAAAATGATAATATTAGTATTCTAAATTGGGGTAAAAGAAGATTCTATGGTAATGGGATGCAATATCATCGTTTGATTTGGAAGCTAAAACCAGAAGGAATCAAAAGGAAGTCGTTAGCAGAAGCCTTCAGAAATTAGAAGGGTTCAAGTAGAAATACATTAACTTTAGTTGAGTTATTGGGTTATTGCCTTAGTGATCAAATTATTCACGATGCTTAATATCACAATAAGTAGAATTTCTTACGAATACCTTTTATAAATTAGATTTTTTCAAACACAGATTAAGTTGTTAATTAACTGTTCTTCCACATATACTGCGTGTAGGCTAAAGTTGGAAAGATACAATCATACTGTTAAGTTCAATACCACGGATCTCGGCTTACCGTGTCTGTGCTCTAACCAACTGAGTTACTATGATAACATGCCGGCGTGACATTAAAAGTCGCCAACTGACTCATATGTTTCCCGGTAAACCACAAAACATTTTCAAATCCATTTTGAAATAACATACCTCATTGACGACTTACAATTTTGTAAGTACCTTAAATCCTGGCTTCTGCTCCAAATTCCAAGGTCGCTAGCGTTTGAACATTCAGTATTATTAAGAATGTGTCTTTCATATAGCAAAATTTTGACTATATTTAACCGCTTTGATTTTTCTCTCAATTAAGATGTAACTTCATTAAGCTCTCGTTTTAATTTGTAAAGCATTCATAGTTAAGTTTCTGTGCGTGAGTATGTGTTTGTGCATATGTGTGCATTCGTATGCATGCGTGTATATTTATTTGCGTTTGAGCGATCTTATGATTCTTCTACTTTCTGTAATTTGAACTTAGATCCTGTTGAAAGGGAGTAAAATAGTTAACCACCGCTAGGTAATTCAATTTTTAGTTAGTTGTTCTTCCACACATGCTTTTTGTAGGCTAATGTTGGAAAACCAGAGTCAGATTAGTTTATTCATATTTAAGAAAACATGGTTTAGAATTATGAATTACATTGTAAGGCAATCTTGCTGCTATAAAGAACGCCCACGGGAAGAATTCAGAGATTGTTGACGAGCTAATAACTCTTTTAGTGTTCTAGGTTTCTAATCCCTCATAACACTAGACACCATTTCATTATTTCATTCGAAATGAAATAACACCTCAACTACTTTTACTGAGCTTAATAAGGAAAACAACAAGTAATGAATAATAATAATAATAATAATAATTTGAGCAGAAATTTAATAAATAAAAATATATTTGCATATCACAGATATGCAGCTTTAATGCTGTTTTCTCACTTATAAAAAATAAACAGCATTTGTTTAAAGTACTTTGCAAATGCTCTTACACTAACGTAAATACAACGAAAGTTCTGAATTGCTGTGTACGAAGAGCTCAATGAATGTTGGATCATCCATGGATCGTCAATTGAAGTTTCGTTTCGTAATTGGGAACCAACATACTTTAGGTATTGTTTCCTTATACCTCATTACGAAATAGGCAGCTTTTTATAAACCATTTTTAATGAGAAAACAACATACAAAATGTAGTTTCCCGTTTTAAAAAATTAAATTGACCCTAAAATGATCATCATAATATCCTCCAAATAAAACACGACTAATGGCATTTACTTTCCCCCCATAATATCAAGAAACTTTATTAAAGACATTTCTTTCTATAAAGCTTAGATATTGTACAACTTCAACTTAAATGGTTCATCCTGTATAATAAATTCGCAGAAATAAAATTAATTTTCTACACTTTGTATCTCGTGCACGCATACCGTGGTACCTCATTAAATTAATTTTAAACTCCCGGTAGACATTGAGGAATTCGATTTGATAAATGCTCAGTTTTGCGAACCAGTGTAAATCGCTGACAGATGGAAGGATATAAAATGACTAGAAATTTCACTGGTATGGTGGCTTGATTAAGATTCTTTTTTTTCTGCTGGATTGTACAGTGATAGCTATGGTGGTTGATAAAGAGCTCTGAGGTAAACAAATTGAAGGAAGACAAGTTTACGTGATGTTATTATTGGACGCTGGTCCTCTAAGTCAACAAACCGCTAGCTTCTCTTGCTGATGAATACATATTGCTGGCCAGGGCAATTTCCTGCTATGTTAGCTTTCCTGTCACAAAGTATCCTGTATGCAAAGCTTAGCCCAAACAAATGACCAGTGTCACGGGATGGAGGTAAAGTTTATATTTTAACGGGCAATTGCGACGCGTTTGTGTTCGTGTTTGAGGTGCATGCGGCCATTTGAATTAATTGTGAAGATGTGAGATGGGCAGCAAAAGCTACAATTGGCATGTTTAACTGCTATGCGTGCCCTCCAGTCTTCATTTGCTCTTGATTAAGTATTCCAGCTTTCATATGCATCACATCAGCGAATCCTCTGCTTAGCATTTTCAGAATGATAATGTTCGCTTTGTGAAGGCATTCTACGTTTAAATGTTCATGTTGCTTTCCAACACGCAGACACAAAATTTAGTACTCATCTGGTACATAGCTTTTACTAGAAGCGCTTCTGGAACACAAAATTCGTCTAATGCTTCGCTCCAGCAAAAGTAATGATCGCCCAAGTCAAGTAACGGAAATAACATAAGCTACTTAAAACAAAGATTCAATTAACCAATTAAAGCTGGATTTGATCTTCAATGAAAAATGTTAATAGAACCGTTAAATACTTAAGGGAGATTAAATGGCGAAAGTTGCCAAAAATACGTTTTAATTTTTTCTTCAGTCTTATAAATTGGAAATTCCTCTTAAGTTAGTATATATTTAATAACTGCAGGAAAAATACTTAGGCAATTTTGCTGTAAATTCTGTAACCCTTCAGATAAAAAAAAATCATAAATCTTGCACGCTTAGGAATTGAGAGGTAAATTTTTAGTTCGTCTATTCAAGGCAGTTGTGCTTCATAAACTGGTACTACAGGTGTGAAAGGTTATGTGTGCTCAGGCCATGTGGTTTGTTTATTCACAAATGTATGCGAGTTATTTTTTGATTTGAAAGGTTTTTTCTGTGGACATTTTCTGGTATAAATGGCCCGTTTTCTCAGAAACTATTGAAATAGTTGAATTAAAGTTTAGTATGATAAAAACAGCCTCTAAGTTTTGTTGTGGGTCTAGTTTGCTATTAATATGATTGGTTATTTTTTAATAAATAATTTCTGATAAACTTTTTAATAAAAATATTATAATTAAGAAATAAATCATACCTTCCTTAATTAACAAATTTATATAGAAGTAGACCAGTGACTTTGAAATTGATGCATCTATATTCCGTAAAAATGTCAGTATGGTATCTTAACTAGTTTCTGATATAATTGGTCCTGAATTTAGCAGATTTAACATTGGCAGGATAGATACACACATACTTTATTGCTGTCGATATTCGAATGAATGGCAAGTCAGGAAAAAAGAATAACAATTTGAAAATTTAAATTATAAACATGATCTACCTTATAAAGAGTGTGGGATGTCAAATCTGCCTTGGTTATCGATCTACATATATTTTTTGGCAGAGTTCTAAGATGAGGTGAATATAGAGTTGAACATTTTCATTGATAAGTATTCAAAACTATTTTGTATAATACTATATTTACTTTTATTAAGAAAACTATTCAATATTTCTACTCGAATAATTCTGTATTGAAGAACATAGTTTATATTTATGAATATTTTTCTTCGTATAAAGTAGACAACTCAAAAGAAACATTATAGGCAGCACAAGTTTAATGAAAAGTGATGGAGTACGAGGGGCTTTTAATCTTTCCTTAATTGAATTTGTTCACATATTAATAATAAATTCCTAGTTTTCTAAGGCAGTCTTCATCATTGTATAAAATAAAGGTTGTGCTCTTAAAAAGCGAAAACACAAAACTAATTTGAGAAACCTGCCTCTACAATCCAGTGGTTTTGTGTGATAGCTTCTATATACGGAGCCGGGCTGAATTCCTGATTGAAGGAAGAATTTTTTTTAATTAGAAGTTTTGTTACCTTGTCCTCCCCGAGCATACGGAAATATGTATGTGCCTTAATGGTTGAAGCTAAACGCTATTTAAACCCAATATTAGAACAAAACCATTGAATTTCATTACTCAGGAGCAACTCGCGCCGGGCTGGCGAGCGCCGAGTTGCTCGTACATTGCCAGCACTGCTTAGGTGTTTATTTGCCGGCCTTTCTCGCTCTACACAAGTGTTTCCCCATTTTATCTCACCATTCGGGATCTACGACCGCTAATGTCTGTGCTTGCTAACTCGCCACCTACCATCTTATCATATCATTTTATGCTGATATTTGCTTCTGGTGTCTAAAGACAGTTCGGACCTCAGTTAAAAATTGATAGCAGAACTTAATTTTCTTATTTACTTTCGTGGCCAGTGGATGTCAATTTATGTTACTTAATGTTAAACTTAAACGCGTATAATACATTAGTGGTAAAATGGGTCAGTACTAACGCTAGAATATCATTTTTGTTTCTAAACACTTAGAAACTGGGATACTTTCGGAGTTTATTATATATTCTAAATTGTGTACGGTTTAAATTGATGTTTAATGTTAGCTTTTTATGCTACATTATATATTGTAAACGTTAAAGTTTTTATTAATTTGTTTTGGCGCCTCAGTTTGTTAATTTTGGTAAAGTCTTTGTGCTCTTAAATTGTATTTGTGGCATAATTTTGGTTCATTACTACAGCATTCGGCTACTAATTATTATAATTCCCTTAATACCACGAATCATACCAGTTAACCGTGTCAGGCCATCCCATCCTATTCCATTCCATCATATTCATCCAAATAGTTTTATTCTAAGTTAGTGGTAAGGTGACACAGAATTTACGCTCTGTGAGCATTGTGTGCATTTAAACTCCATTTAAGGGTATTATATAAGCACAAGTATTATTTTAGTTTACCATATAATTTTGTCACCATTTGTAAAATCTTTGATATTGGGTTTACTATTTTGATGTTTTATAATTGTATCTTAAAATTAAACCCTCTCCAAAAAGCCTTATTGGTTTAACCTTCCTACATTAACTATTCCCCTTAAATAGTTCCCAATATCGTTTTCTCGTATGTTTTGCTCAATATAATTTGTTTATGCGTAAAGAAGATTCTCTCTCCACTATCGCCTGCCGCCTTCCTTCGTATATCTTTAAGGATATTTTGAAACTTTTACTCACCAAACATGTTGAAAATTTAAGCAAGTCAGAAAAATTAACATATGCTGATTGCTTCCTTTTGCCTGCGCGTGTCGCTAGCGCGTTTACAGCTGGCCTCTCTTTTGCCGTCTGTCTCCTCTCTGGACCTGCCAGGAACTCCCTTTCTCCGGTGTTTACTCGCTGGCCGCCAGAGCTGCTGTCGAGAAATTGGATCAGACCTCCACCAGTTGCCATTCTCTCTGTGAGCTGTTACCACCTCATAAGAGTCACAAACTGTTCATGTCCAGAATCTCCAAATATCATGCAGGTGCTGTCGTCTTAGAGATGTCAGATAAGGGAGGAAAATCACCAAAATCCCGCCATCCCCCCCAACAGCAACGTAGACGGCAGCAACACCAACCAACACCTCGCTCTCCAGTCTCCCAGAGGCGAACATGAAAAAGGCACAGAGAGGATAAGTATAAAGCAACACACGAACGTAATAGACCGGCTAACTCGGAGAAAAGGTAATGAAAAATTAAAACGGCAGGAAGGAGGAGATAGAAGAGACGTGTGCACGAATGAACTAGGATTAGTTAGAAAAAGGATCACAACACACAACATAGTAAAAAGAATGTGCCCTAGGAGATCTCCTTTACAAACTAAAAAAGATAAACAGCTAAGGAATACAACACTAGAAGAAAAAGAATACACCCTAAAATATAGAATACAATGAATGAATAGCCCCAGAGTATAGAAGTTTGGAAAAATAACATCTCAGTAAAAATGAGCGATGCACGCAAATAACCTTAGTGGGTCAACGTAATATACAAGTAAATATATAAATAAATATCACGTAAAAGATAAATCCAAAGAAAACACACCTCGAGGACACGTCAAAACACAAAACAAGACAACACAAAAAAGAATGAAAAGATAGAAAACAGAAAAGACTTCAAGTAGGGAAAGGAAAGGGGGAAAAATAAAAAGAGAACGCAAGATAAAAGCCAAGCTCGTTCGTGAGAAGCCGAGCAATCAGCGAGTCTCCCCGCGGACTGCGGGGCCAAGCTGTTTTAAAAAAAATTAGGTATGTTACAGGAGTCGGCTTGAATTGTGAGGTGTGCACCGATGTCCGATTGCCTGCAACGTAATCCTATAGTAAAATAAGACCTAGTTAATAATCTGCATAAACCCAAAAGGTCCAAAGAAACGTTGCATCAATCTTCGTGCAGCAGCATCCTGAGGATGAAAGCGCAACAATACGACATCATCAAGGCAGAACGTCGCTGGCGTACGAAGGTGATTGTAAGGTTCATTATGACGATGGCGATGACGCTGCAGAGATTTCAACGTGCATACCCATCACTCATGTATCCTTCTCCGTGGTCTAGGGCTACCATGCTAGCCTCTAGTTCCCGAGGTCGCGAATTCAAACCCGACGGAGGGCGATGGATGTTTTCGGGTGTAAAGTCCTTAGTATGACTTCCTTCGGAAAGGAAGCAAAACCGGAGATGTCGTAGATTTATGGTACGTCAAAGAACTTCAAGCCCGATAAAGAGGCCTCGTTAGCAAAATTTGCGGTCTTCCACGCCAAATATACGATGTTAAGTCAATAAGTATCCGCACATAATTTTTAAAGTGTATTAATAACAACGATAGAAACTTAAAGTTACCTCATTTTTCAACCTAGTCCCCTTGCTTCTCAATGCACATGGTCCATCGTTCACAAGCTTTCTGATGCTCTCACGCTGTGCTTCTTTGATGCAAACTGCGAGGGGTGCAGCAATATTTATTATGAAACAATGCAACATTCACTAGATTGATAACAGTCAAACATTCCACAAGCGGAGACAAAGGAACAATATGTCGACATGCGCGCGCACAAACCAATACAGCTAACTATAAAAAATTAAAAATAGTGTGCGAATACTTATTGACTTATCCTCGTAGAATGGGACGCTAAGAACCATAATAGTTAAAGAGCGTCCATAAATGAAACTCAGTTTTTTATCACTCATGTAATATAGCTGGTTCCGACGAACCTGAAAACAAGTATAAGAAATTCCTGAAATTACTAAGCGGACAAACAGGAGCGAAATAAACATTAACTGAAACAGAATCTACTGTTGCGCCCCGCAAATCTACGTATTAAGCATAAAGGGAATTTCGAAGTGAAAATCATCCAAGATAATTTATAGAGTGCGGGGAAAAATCAACACAATCTAAAGTGTGCAGTTGTCACAACTTAAAATAATTGAGAATTGTGAAGCGAAATACAAACGAAAGTTACGCTTCTAACGAAAAGAAAAGTGCGGAAAAGAAACATGCACCAATAGGAAGCATTAAATGATAGGAAGTGTATACTATAAGTACATACCATATTATAGTATAGAAGCGTATCAAGAGTACAAGACAAGAAAAAATAAACGAGAAAACGAAATTCTTTGTGTTCCGTATGTACGACGGAAGAAAAGGCCCTTGGCAATATACGTAATGACGGCGGTACAAATTATATTGTGGAGGAAACAATTCCAATAACTCTGGCAAAGACGACGTACACACATGTTGTTGCACTGAAGCAACTAATATATACCAATTGAAAGAAAAAGCAGGAGGCCTCGCAAATATACGTACCCAGGTCTGAGTAATTAATCCAGTAACCAATAATAATCGACAGATCTGTTTATTTCCATCCGGAAACAAGTATACAGATGAAAAGTATTTAACACGTCCAACCAAGTCAAGCAAAGCATCAGAACAGTTTTGCAGAACCAATAAAATTGATGCAGAAATCTGAAGAGGGGAGAAAAATTCAAATACCTGAGATTGCAATACCTTACGTCCACAATTCCGTTCTAACATGCTTATAATACAAAAGTCGTCCTCCGTGGTGTATGGTTACCATGCTGTCCTCTAGTTCCCGAGGTCGCGGGTTCAAACCCGGCGGAGGGCAATGGATTTTTCGAGCGTAAAAATCCTTAGCATGGCTTCCTTCGGAAGGGAAGTAAAATCGGTGGTCCCGTGTGGTAGATTTAGAGCACGTAAAGGAATCTCAAGCCTGATAAAGAGGCCTCTGAACAAAATTACCAGTCTTTCACGCCCAATATAGAATGGAACGCTAAGGACCATAGTAGTTAAAGAGCTTCCATAAATAAAACTCAATTCAATTCTTATAATACAAATAACATTTTTCCCCAATAACTGTAAGCAATAATGTATACAGATTACTAGATGATAAACCGAACGAAAATATAGGTCATGCAATTTAAGAAAAAATTTAAAAAAAAGTTACAGCTCGAGAAGCATCGTTTACCACAAAACCGCGACCTCGACCAATCGCTATTTTTCTAGTGGACTGCTATCAGCTCATAATGACGTCGCAAACTATTCAGGTAGAAAATCTCAAACTATCATGCGGATGCTGCTGTCCTGGAGATACAAGAAAAGGGAGGAGGAGCGCTAAAATTGCTCAAGGGCTCGTGTTGTCCTTTACTATCTGGTTGCTTTCTAAGCAATATTGCTGCACGAAATCTGTACTCGGGGGGAGGGGGAGCACTAAACGTTAGTGGCAGCCATAGCCTGCTTACATTCCTGAAAACTTCTGCAAAATCAAAGAAGTCATTATAATCTCATAATTAAATGATGGCATAAATGAATGTAAACGGAACTATAATATTACCACGAGAAACCATTGTGTAACAAATCGTAAAGCATTTAATGTGGCAGATTATATTTGTTTAATAATTATAATTGTTATCTATATATCCTACTTGATCTTTGGAATTACCTTAAGTTAGATCAAGTCAAAATCTTTAAGATACACAGAGTATTAGGAACCTGCGTAACTAGTAGAATTTAGGCAAACGAAAGTGAAATCGCAGCTGTACCTTACATTGGCTACACTGTTTTTATATTAAATTATTTATGAATTTCATATTAACTTCTCTGAAATATGTATAAATCTTGACATTGTACCTTTCTTCCCACTATTTTCAAATAGTAAGACTTCGGATGTTTCTGTAGCTAGGTTATGAACCACATCACTTCTCACGTCTTCATTCTAAAATGCTGTTCTCCCAAGAGTCTTTCGACGGTAGGTAGGTACTCTAAACGGAGCGAGGGAAGGCTTTCTTGTCATTTCGTTGATGATGTTCTAAGAAAGTTGACAATATTTGGTCTGGTATTATCGTGCTGGGATATAATCCTTCTGCTGTGAGAATTCTGGGATGTTTTGTGCAGATGGGGATGTTAAGTTAACAGGAATACGGCTATGCTTCAAAATCTCCTCTTCTACGTCATGAATCTCATTCGCAGTTATGGTACTCCAGGGACGTACAGAGCGAGGATCGTCTTCCCATGTGAGAATAGTTGCACAGAAAAAAACCATTGGAGGGCAGAGCAGCAATGTCTTCTGCAAGTACATGCTGTAGGATACTATGGTTATTTTCGTCTCGTGTTTGAAGTTTGAGACTGCTTGTAGTTCCGTTATTTGGAGTACGAGATGGAGACAGTACTGGTGCATTAATTTAATATAAGTAATTCAAAGTGTAAACTTTGTTTTGTTTTTCGTCCGATTAAGAGTTTAGACTTAACTTTATGTTTAATATTTAAACAGCATGGCTATGTATTCAATTTTTATAGTATCCTTTAGAACAGTCAATTCAGAATGTGAACCTTTTCGGCAGCTGTATGTACGCGTACACTAACCTGATTGATTTTTAATATCGATGATTTCGAGGTAATTAAAAGTACATAGATGTTTTAGGAGAGATGTGAAGCCTTATCTCACAAAGCCGAAACAACTGTACCCACACGCGCACCGAGCGGGATGACTCAGTCGGTTATGTCTGTGACCCGCAATCGGGAGGTCTCGGGGTCGATCCCCGGCGACCGCCCACTCTGGCGCATGGGGTTTTTGTGGTTTTCCCGGTCGAATGCTGGGATGGTTCATCTTATACCATGACACTCCTTCCTCTCATTTCCTGTACCCATCATCTTCCTTTGTCATCTGTTTCAGGGGTGTAGGACCAGGTGATGTGTCCGCCGGGTTGCGGCTGCGTGGTAGCTTGCTCTCTGTAAACCCTGGATGTTGGTGGCTTGTGGGCAAGTACCGTGTGACGTCGAATGCGTTCTATCTGAAAGCGTTGGGGACGCCGAGCATGCTTGCGCTCGTCGGCATCCGGATCAGGTCACCCTTCGGGTATCTCCTCTCATCCTTCCCTTCCAGGGATCAAGGATCATAAAGGGCCGATTGGCCTGCGTACGGTTCTCTGCCCCCATTTCAGGGACCCCTGCGTCATATGTTTAATTTTTCTTACGCACACGCCCCATTGTACCATAATTTTTTTGTGTTTCTTAAAACAAATTATTTCTATTTGTAACATAATGTGTATCGTATCTCACAACCTCAGTGTCCCGAATTGTTATAAAATATTGTAGCGTATGGAAGCTAGGATGAATTATAATTTTACAATTTATTTACGTTTTCATGCTGCAAATGTGAAACGTTATTCTAAGTAGTCTTATTTGTTTCATGGTATTATGGAAACGATTGGTTTATCAACGTTTATATAAATTTGTGAAATAGTTTTTCACCGACACCGGTAGCCGAGGCCGTTAAGGTACAGATTCGCAGACGGTACGTTTGGGGTTGAAATCCCACTAGGGCCGTCCTCCCTGACTGAGATTTTTACGAGGTTTTTCTCAGATCTCAGGACTTAGAATTTGCAAATGCGGGGAGGGGCCCTAAACCTAGGAGGGAACGTTTCCTTCCCAAATTTCCTCTCCCAATTATCTTTCATTTCATGTATCACCAGTGTTACCGCCTATGGTACCGTACGTAGTAAGAACATGCATTCAACACTAATAAAGTAGTTATTTTTATCTGTAGTAATTTGTCAATTACAATTAATGAAATTTTGGAACTACCGTAAAACTTCGCTAATCCCTATTCGTTGTGTGACTTGGATAAAACCGATGTACCATATTGCTCTTCTCTGCAGGTTTGCCTAGTTTGCCTGGCATGAATAGTCATGTCGTTATTTTTAGCGTTTATGAACTTAGAAATTGGGGCGTGATGCACGCATCTTTAAGTTTTAATTGCTTCATTTATATAGGTCCCTTGTATGTATTGAAGGCTTTGGCTTGAGAAATAGCTGATGATTGTTTTACCGAGGACGACATTTTGTCCTAGCTTGTATGTCTTTTAGGTTGTTGTTGCTTGCCTATATTACATCACAAAAGCCATGGATTCAAAGATGCTGTGAAAGGAAAGGGCAACCTGTCAGAGAACAAACGTACGTTTTATTTGATTAAAGAAAGAGAAAGAAGAGAGACAGAGAAAGAGAGAAAGAGAGAGAGAGGGCGAGAGAGAATTTCTCCTTTTCAAACTTAAAATGCACATTGTAACGGAATGCAGTTTGTATCAGAATCATGTACCGAGTTTACAAATACTTGTGTGTAATGTGACTATAAGTTTGTGTATGATGTAAATATTTGTAAGTAATATTGTAAACATATAATACCAGGGAACAGTCGCGTGCTGTCGATAGACTGCTCTTATCTACTAGTAAACGGGTACTCTGTACACCAGTACCAGACAACCTCGCAGCGAACTGGGACAAAGTGCCGTCCTTGATTATCACTCACTGAACTATAGGTTTTCTAAACTTTTACTATTAAGCTCCTCATATTCGCTCCCATACTCATACTTCCAGACTCTGTGTAGGATAGGGAATGATTCTGCTTGAAGAAAAATTCTCCGCTCCGCCCGGGAATCAATCATGGTGATCATGGTTTTAACAAATAGTTGTTCTAGAATACCAAAGAATTAACATTCTTTATTAATGTTTTATTACAATATTTTGTTATTTGCCAAATTCGGCTTAAAAATATCTAGTTTCATATTTTCTATAATTATGCGTTAGATGATGAAATCCCATCCTGAAACCATAATACGAAATGGTTATAAATTGTGAAAGACCCAGTATATCAAATAAGACCTGGATCGCCGTATGGCTAAATGAAGGTTATGTTATTGTCATGGTAATTGCCCTTAATTTAATTTTTCCAGTTCTTATGCAAATACTGGGCTTCGGTTTCGCGTTCCTCTTGGTCGAATCTTAGGTTTGCCAATCGAGCCCTTCCTTTTGGTTGATATTATAGCGTACGTTTTGACAGCCATTCACTTTAAGTGGGATTTACACGTATCTTGTGTACCTCGTAGTTCTTTGCATTATTGTATTTGTATTTAATTCTTCTCTACTGAATTTTTTTGTCTACCTGTCCTAGATTGTACAGTGAGAGATGGAATAAATAAAAGTTTCGAGTAAAATCGAAGAATTTCACGTTGCACATGCCCCAAACCTATCGTATTGGTTCACTTTACCTCGTAAACGCTTAAACGCTCCATTAATGTAATATAATATATACAGAGCGGAAATCAAATCACTCGACATAGGGATTTAACATGGGAAATCGGTTTTTCTCAGATAGCATCTCCCCTGTTGATTTTAGAGATAAACTTAATTAGAATATTTTAAGAGCATTAAAAATAAATGGAATAAAAACATAAAGTTGATTTGTTGATTATTTTATATAAAATAACAACATGGCAACTTTTATTAATTCTTTACATCATCAATTTTGTTTCATGATCGTGGACCATGACTCACTTAGAGTTTGTAACAAATGAGAATGATGATATGAAAAAACAAACAAGGAAGCTTAGATTACTCACACATCTATCATAGAAAGTAGCCAGCATTGTAATGAATCATTGGTGATAGGGTTAGTAAATAAAAGTAAACGTTTTACTTTCTCTAATCCGTGCTTACAGTAACTGTAGTGAGTGTTGTATTCGACCCAAAAGCTCGATGTCGATATTTCACCAGAAAGAAATGTTTTCAGGTCTCTTGAACTAAAGGGGGAAAAAATCAATTTAGAAGAACCCCGAGTGTGTGTGTGTGCGCGCGCGCACGTGGTGTGTGTATGTCTGACGTGTGTTTATTTGCCTGCGAACAACATAACTCAAAATATAAATGTCGAATAAATATAAAAATAAAAAGTCCTGTTTAAGTTTGTATCTTTGAAAGACAGGAACATTTTCCAGATAATTCCTCCATCACAAACTATCCTTTATACGAAAATTTTTGCGCTATTTTTCATTTACTTATAAATGGCACTAATAATTTTTGTTAAAACACCATATATTTAAAACATTTGCAGGACAAATACTGTTTTCTGAGAATCTTCATTTTAATGTGTTTTTTATAATTTGAACAATTATTAAGCAATAGGACACAGAAAAAATCTCTCCACGAAAAGTGTAGATGTCGCTAAAACACAATTTATGACAAGTAATTTTTTGTGGCATCAGACATTTTCGAATACTCATTACTATTGGTTTTGAATTTTCTAATACACCTTCACGCATTATTTGAACTGCTTGGCCACGTTATTTCGTTTCTCGTAGTGTTATACAAGGAGTATAGAACTTCAAACTCAGCATAAAACAATCCGCTTTTAAAACATTTGAATATTCCTTTATCCTCCTGTATTCCCCGTCTGCCTTCGAGGCGTGTTTTTAAAGTAAGTACCAATCAGTTTTTAAAAAATAACACAAGATTATTTTACAAAGGTTTAAATCGCTTGGTGCCAAATCCGGACTGTAGGAAGGGTGGCCGAATTATTCCCAACCAAATGATGCGACCAGATCTTGGCTTTGTTTGGCTGTGTGTGGCCGAGCATTGTCACTCATTATTGTATCCCCATAAACCTCACACAGTTGGCGATGAATGTTTGTTGGCGTAACATTTATTGCTTTCAAAAAACAATCACTGATCTCACTTAACCGTCAGCGATTCGTTCGATTGTTTTGAACATTTTCAAACGCTCTAACAGCAGTAAAACACAAAGTGACGGTCGCTCATAGCTGCGTCTGGCTTCCTAATGAATAGAGGAAGTGATCGCGCAAGTTCAAAATCGCTGCAGCGGCCAAATATTAAAACGCTTTTTACTTCAAAATACGCCTCGTACAATGTTATGTGTAATTAAGCTATTTATGTGAACGTTTATCTCGATTAACATGGAGTAGAGTGTAATAAGCCTTTGTAAAGATGGCTTTTAGAAGAGATATAAAAATAAACGGTAGTGGGTAAGGCATGTGAATCTACCACTTTAGCCTTTATTTCTGGTTAATTATGCTTAACATTTGCCAGATAGGTTGAATACAAATTTTGTAGGAACAAAGACACATCTAGGAGCTCGGGGTGACGACATTGTACAGCTAAAAATATAGGGCGATATATGAAAGTCTTCGTATTACATATGCCTTGCTTGAGAAACAAAAGAACGGACATTTAATAATTTTTATGCTAAAAATATTCGACCATTTAAGCGATTAACAAATCAATTAATACTACAAACAGTATTATTGAGCATAAGGTGTATATTTGAACGATATTACATGTTTCTATTAAATTCTGTACAATTTTCAATTTCCGAGTTACATAAAACGCAATGAGAATACACACATTAAAGAAATTTATTAAAAATTCCGAATATTCATTTTATTCACTATGCCTATTCCAAATGACATGCTCCTCTTACTTCAATATACGCCAGCTTAAATATGAAATTTGTTATTTATTTGGTTCTTTGTGAGTTATTCTGTTTACATACATATGTACATCTGCGAGTAACCAAACATTATTGTCTTATTTGCCTACAACATCTCCTTATGGATTCAGGCATCTCAAAAGCGGCATTTCCAGTGAAATTCAATATGAAACTATTGCTTCGGATGCAATCGCTCCAAGTAAGTAAAGTTGCAAATGTAAGCTACTCTAAACGAAAAGTTTGAATTTTTACTTCCGTGTGCCCTGAAAATATTTCAGGTGTTTATAAACTCCTGTGTTCCAAACAATGAAAGCTTTGGTCCATATTTGCATTAAATATTAAAGCATACAGCGTTGCTTTTCACGTTTATCAGGTCTGTGTGTTGATAGAATAGTGCCAACATCGCTGTCCCAAGCAAGGGAGTTTCAAATCCCTGCGTCATATTTCAACATTTGATACCTGATGCAGAAAATAGGATTTTGTTATTAAGTGGTAATCCCTGTCGATGAGTTGCCCCCCTATTATTGAGTGGGGGAACTTCTCACTGGGGAAGTGACCTCCATTAGATTGGCTGGAAAACATCCAGGGAGAGAAGCTTCATGTTTTGGCTTTAGGGAAAACGGTACTAGGACGGCGACTTGTCTCTAACACCCAGCAAAGCTATATCACAATGAAGAATGGAAACCAAATTCGAAAAGTTGTTTAAAAGCGGTTTTTGTTAAGCTATTTAGTTGCTTGCTCTACTGTCTATAGTAAGTAAGAGGAATTATTATATTCCACCCAAAAATTCGATGTCCAAATTTCAACAGAAATATATGTTTTAAGGCGTCATGTATGTGTTTCTGAACAGCGTAACTTTAAATGAAATCTACGATAAATACCAAACTTCGTATTTAAGTTTAGGATCCACCAAAGATGGCACACGAGTATTTTCAAGAAAATCTCGCAACCCCAAACTACCGCTTACAGTGAGAAAGTTTAGATATTTATGATTTTCTCAAACTAACGATTTTTATTAAAATGCCATACGTTTAAGATAAATGACAGCAGTATTAAAATTTCAAACGAATAAATCTGAAATTGTAGATTTTAGAGATGCCATGGATGGGTGCCCTTAATAAGAATTGTGCTTTCTTTTTCTGCCCATTGTATTGGAATTGTTGCATTTTACTTAAATTTCAAAACGGAGCGATCTTATTTTCCGATCAAAGTACATAACGTCCAGATGTAAGATAATGCCCATGTGATATATTATTTTCAATTATTCTTAACATGCCGAATTTCCTTGTTTAATTCAGTATTTATCTTAAGCTTATATCAGTTTGCAGTAATGTTGTTCATGTAACACAAACACTGTTAGTACATTTTGAACCCCTTATTTCTTCTTAATTTTGTTTGAAGACTTTATTTGACGTAATGAAAATAAACAAGAACTTGATTTAATTTGGCTCCTGTTTTTCTCTCACCATGAACTTAATCTGATGACAGGGACTCCGTGTGCAATGTTATTATCTAAGAACTAAATTAGCCATTTTAGAGACAAGGGGATTTCCTAAACATCTTATTAATGTTATCAAGAGTTTGCATGTAAATACCAAAATAAAAATTAATTCTGGTTTTAAAATTTCAGCTGAAATCTTAACAAATTAAGGTGTTCGACAAGAATGTAGCATATCGCCCACTTTATTTAATTTATATATTGGCGATCTAGTTTTCAAGTGCAAAGATGAAATACAGTTCGGGATCAAAATAGAATTAAACACACCTTTAAGTACTTTACTATATGCTGATGGCCAAATAGTTATACAGAAACAGAAGATAATCTACAGTGAGCAGCGTATAGATTAAGCCAAAATGCAATGCATTACAACTTAACTATATCTACAAATAAACAAAGACAATGGCTTTTAAAGGGAAGAATCCCGTTAGCTCAAACATGCTAATAAGTGGTAAAATATTAGAACAAGTGTCCCACTTGAATTATCTAGGATGTGACATTAGTTTTAAATTTGACAAAGACATTGAGATGAAGGTTTCAAACCATTTGTGGAACGATCAGAAGAACTCTAGGAAGAAAGACTAGAGATGAAACACAAATTAAGTTATATAATATTATGGCTTTACCTACTGTATTATATGGTTCCGAGTCATGGACAATAACAAAGAGAGAGAGAGAGAGATCACATATTCAGTTCACAGAAATGCACTTTTTGAGGTATGTAAGGGGATGCACTAGAGCTGACAAAATGAGAGAGAGAGAGAGAGAGAGAGAGAAAGAAAGAGAGAGAGATCACGTATTCAGTCCATAGAAGTGAAATTTTTGAGGTATGTAAGGGGATGCACTAGAGCTGACAAAATAAGAGAGAGAGAGAGATCACGTATTCAGTTTATAGAAATGAAATTTTTGAGGTATGTAATAGGATGCACTAGAGCTGACAAAATAATAGAGAGAGAGATCACGTATTCAGTCCATAGAAATGAAGTTTTTGAGGTATGTAAGGGGATGCACTAGAGCTGACAAAATAAGAGAGAGAGATCACGTATTCAGTCCATAGAAATGAAATTTTTGAGGTATGTAAGGGGATGCACTAGAGCTGACAAAATAAGAGAGAGAGATCACGTATTCAGTCCGTAGAAATGAAATTTTTGAGGTATGTAAGGGGATGCACTAGAGCTGACAAAATGAGAGAGAGATCACGTATTCAGTCCGTAGAAATGAAATTTTTGAGGTATGTAAGGGGATGCACTAGAGCTGACAAAATAAGAGAGAGAGAGATCACGTATTCAGTCCGTAGAAATGAAATTTTTGAGGTATGTAAGGGGATGCACTAGAGCTGACAAAATAAGAGAGAGAGAGATCACGTATTCAGTCCGTAGAAATGAAATTTTTGAGGTATGTAAGGGGATGCACTAGAACTGACAAAATAAGAAATTAATTAATAAGATCAGAGTTTAATATTGTATCAAAGAACGATAAGATTGATAAAAATAAAAGAAATTGGAAAGAACATGTTGATAGAATGGCAGACGATAAAATACCAAAAAAGATAATGATTTACCAACCAACAGGGAGGAGAAGTTTAGGAAGACCACGCAAGAGATGGCTAAAGACCGAAACAGCTGATATCACCTAATCCTTGAAAGGAGAAGAAGAAGAACTAAATGGACGGCCCTACTTAATGTATTTGTCTTGCGTCTGAACTGATGATCTAGACACACTATCATCTGCTATTAGTGGCATGTATACCGCTCTCATCAAATGCATCTAATGGTAACAGCAGGCGAATGGACATTGCAATTCCTTCTTTCTATAAGAGGATATTCCCGTTTCCGAGCTTCCATTGGGCGTTCCAATCATCTAAAGATCAATATCGGCTCGCTAGTCATACAATGTCGCATGTAGACCACTTCACAAGGGCGTTGAATATCCTCCGCCGATTATGTTTTTACCGAGGCTCGTTTCCATCCATTTATAACTAAATTATGCGTTTGAATATTCTCAAATTTTCAGTCCTCGCATCGGATAGTCATCCATAGGTATTTTAGATTATCCGCCTGTATAGGACGTTTAACACGTTCAGAGTTACGGTTAAAATAACGGAGTTGCCTCCGCGGTGACGTGTGAGGCTCGTATTCAGAAGGTTCCGTGTTCGATTACCGTCGATCGCCCATTCTGACCCTGGATTTTTCGTGATCTTCCCTGGTTGGAGCCTGGGGTTTACTTCTCATCCACCGCGATTTTCTTTCCCTCACTTCCTTTACCTTCTCATCTTTCAACTGTGCTTCTAAGTTTCGTGGTGAGTGGTAATGCCGAACAGATGACGCGAGGACCAAGGAAAGAGTATTCCCATAGACATTTGAGGGTTACCTTGATTGCACGTGTCGTTCACCACCTCTCTAGACAGCTCCAGTATTGGAATGGGTGTTGGAGTCAGGAACTCTTAGGGACTTCCGCGCATCTCTGCGGCCTGTTGCCTTCAGTGGTACCTTCACTTCATCCTGAGGGTAGCCGCAATAAATCTGTCTGTAGGTGCAATGTGCGCCCCTCCGTTTTATACCCTACAGCCCATAACCTCACAGTTAAAGTACATTCACCGCGAACTATAGGTAAATGAGATTGCCAACGAAGAATACATTTAACAGGAAATACAAGCCAAGCCTGGGTGCAAAAGAAAGGAAAGAATTAGTAAAATAACCGTCTGGGTATATGTCTGTGAAGAGAACAATTCAAAAACGAAAAGTCAGATACATACCAAAATTCATATCTAGGACGATCAACTTTTGAGCACGAACGTTTTTATTAAAGTCTGCTCTCCTAAACAAAGTATATGTGGAGAAAGTTTATTTATTTTCTCAAAAAAATTCTAACGTTTTTGTTTAAGATGGCATTTGATTGAAATGTTTCATTATGATGCAGTAATTTGTATCACAAATTATTTAAATGTAAAGAATAATTATAGTATGAATATGCATTTTTATGTGTCATTGATTTAAGATGTTTGTTGATTGTAATTATTGTTGAGAAGTAAGTTTATACGGCCTTACTGAAACTGACAATAATAGCGTGCAATAATGCAGCGAGGGGGTGCGCTGTTTATCATTATTGGAGACGAGGAAGTTACGTAATGTTGGCGCGTTTTTGTTTTTTTTAGAATCTTCTGGAACATTTTCCCTAAAGCATATGTATTCATAATTTTCATTGGATATAAAAATAGACGCTAATGTTGGCGCGTTTTATTAGCCAATAGCAGCTCAGTTATAATCTTTAGGCATATCGGGGTGTAGGAGTATAAAAAGGGCTAGGTTAGAGATAGACTCCGTCAGTTCGTCGAAAACATTTGTACGTTACATGTCGCCCTCAGTCCAGCAGAAATATTGGTACAGTATACGTCGATTATCGATTCGCAAGTTACGCGTAGCAGAGTTATGAAAAATCTAAAGTGTTGTAAAGTTAATTATACAAAAAGTTGCAGTACGCGAATTAAGAATGATCAGTAATGAAGTTATTATAACAGTTTCAGTTTGGCGAGTGTCAAGATCAATGTGTAAATGTGATAGTGAATGTGTTCGAAAATAAAAAGTGTAAAACAAATTCTTTCATCAGTGTTATCTTTGGATAAATGACTCCTTTCCGTTTACACAACCTGTATAAAGAGAAGTGCTCGACGCAAAAGGATAGCTAGCCGGAGGACAGTGAACCAAAAATTAAATAAAATAACAATAGCATTCTTTCAAACAAAAACTAATACTGCCGCAAATTGCTGACACCAGATGGAGCTAACAAAGAATCACGTCACAAAATGGCTTCACCACGTGGAGTAAACACATACACAAATAACATTATAAATAATACCGTCGCAAATTGGCTCCCAAACGTGGGGCTCAACAAATAAAATAACTTAACAAGTATACGTATCAAATTGGCACCAGAACGTGGGGCAGAATGACCAGGAAAGGGGCACAATGACCAGGAAAGGAGCAGAATGACCAGGAAGGAGATGAATAACCAGGAAGAAGCAAAGGAACCAGGACGTGGAGTGAATGGAGAAGTGAACTGAACTAAAAGACGCAGATTCCAGAAACAACAACAGGACACCAAGACGACGCAGATTCATCATAATAAGACGCAGAAGCGACATATAAATCTAGGAGAGACTGGCAGAAAGCTGAACATCAAAGCAACATCAGCAGATAGCATCAGAAAGGTTAGAAAAGTGTGATTTTAATTATAAAAAAAAGTGTAAAATTTAAATGTACCTTAAGAGCGGTAGGATAAAGAAAATCAAGTCCACTAATAGTACAGAAGAAACAATGATGGAAGGGATAGTGTAACAGTTAGCTGTAATTCAATACAGGTTACAGAAAATAGCTCAAACAATGTAGTATTTGAGGGAGGAAATGTTAGTGCAGAAAGTGAGAATAGAACAGCAGGAAATGTTAATTTTGATGCTAGTATGATGATGGAAATGTTGAGAAATTTTGGCGAAACAGTAAATAAGAATATTGAGAAATTAGAGCAAAAATTACATCAAAACAGGGAAGATATGGAAAAGAATATTAAGAAATTAGAGCAAAAATCAGATCAATTAAAGGAAGATATTGATAGGAGTTTAGAACAAAAACTAACTCAAAATATGGAAAAGAATAATAGGGAATTGAGAGAAGATATAGAAAAGAATAATAGGGAATTAAGGGAAGATATTGGTAAGAGCTTAGAACAAAACAGGGAAGAAATTGAAAAGAAATTTCTGGAGCTAGATAGTAGTATGATGAGAATGAGAAATGAAAATCAGGAAATGATAGCAAATGAGATAGGTGAAGTTTCAAAGAAAATGTCAGAAATGAGCAGGGAAATATCTAACCAAAAAAGTGAGGTTAATAATAAGTTTGAACATGTTAATGTAAAATGTACAGAGTTAGGTAGCCGAATGAGTAACATTTCAAGTGAGTTAAAAGAGATGATGGAGGCTACAACTGCAGATTTAATTCACGTGCAAGCTAATTTCAGAGGGGAAATATCTGAAATTCAGAGGGAGTCAGAAACACAGAGAAATAAATTGTGTGAAGAAGTTAAAGATTTGTCTAAAGATTTGAATCAAAAGTTAACTTCTGAAGTTAACAAGTACCAAGCTGTTCAGAATGAAAACTCCAGTCCAGTACAGTTTATTGCAGAATTGTCAGAGTACTCTCAAATTAAAGACATAGTAGAAGGATTGAAAATGACAATTGTTAAAAGATGTGTTGTTCAGGAAACTTTAGATTGTTTTCAAATGTTATCATGGGACGAAATTTCATATGAATACTTTAAGAGGTTATTCATGAACAAATTTTGGAAGGTTAGGATACGGCTACGAGTAATGTTTAGCCACAGACAATTTGATCCAGGAGGGTGAATAGCAATGAGATGTAAAGTAAATGCCGGATAGTTAAAGATAAAATGCAGAGTAATGTATTGGAATGTAAGAGGGTTAATTATGTATGTACGTCATAAGAAAGGAGAAATAAATTTTGGACATAACTAAATGTTTAAAAGGAAAATAACATTTTCTTAGTAACTGTAACAGCATTTGAAATGAAGCATGATGTTATATTAAAGTCAAAGTACGTAGATATAATTCCAAGAGTATTGTGAATATAAAGTACAAAACAACAAAAATGGGGTAAAAATAACTAAAACAAATACTTATGTAGCAAACAGAAAATGTGAAACAGGTCTAGATTTAAGAGATGTAAATATATTTGTGTAGAGGTTGAATATTTTTGGTAAATATGTGTAATAATTACAAAAATTCTTGAATGCATAAATTTTTGTCAACAATATAAGAGAGTAAACCAATTTTGTTACAGTAACTAAATAATTCAGGGTACAGTATTTGCTATAAAAAATTGTGATGTCAGATTAATGTCTAAACACATTAAACTAGAGCCAGTAAATAGTGGCGAGATAAAGGAAAACCATGTCGGGTGTTAAATACGTGTGAAGTGTTAAGTGAAAGTGATAGCGTGTGTTCCAAGATTTAGGAGACTAAAAACCCAATTATAAAATTTCCAAAAAGTTGTAAATATTTATAATTATGATTCTAGTGGGGCATATGATGCAGTAACTTGTATCACAAATTATTTAAATGTAAAGAATAATTATAGTATGAATATGCATTTTTATGTGTCATTGATTTAAGATGTTTGTTGATTGTAATTATTGTTGAGAAGTAAGTTTATACGGCCTTACTGAAACTGACAATAATAGCGTGCAATAATGCAGCGAGGGGGTGCGCTGTTTATCATTATTGGAGACGAGGAAGTTACGTATTCTTGGCGCGTTTTTGTTTTTTTTAGAATCTTCTGGAACATTTTCCCTAAAGCATATGTATTCATAATTTTCATTGGATATAAAAATAGACGCTAATGTTGGCGCGTTTTATTAGCCAATAGCAGCTCAGTTATAATCTTCAGGCATATCGGGGTGTAGGAGTATAAAAAGGGCTAGGTTAGAGATAGACTCCGTCAGTTCGTCGAAAACATTTGTACGTTACATGTCGCCCTCAGTCCAGCAGAAATATTGGTACAGTATACGTCGATTATCGATTCGCAAGTTACGCGTAGCAGAGTTATGAAAAATCTAAAGTTTTGTAAAGTTAATTATACAAAAAGTTGAAGTACGCGAATTAAGAATGATCAGTAATGAAGTTATTATAACGTGGGGCTCAACAAATAAAATAACTTAACAAGTATACCACTTCAATTAATAATGTGTATATTTCTTGTGAACTTTCTATAAACCAGAAACCATAAGACAGATAAAAAATACTTATCAAAAGCCAAAAAAATAAACGAATATTGAATTACAAAACCGGTAAGCACAATCTGATACGAGTAGAATAGAGGAATAGAATAGAGGAGTAGAATAGAGGAAAAGTTAAAGGCGAGCAGAATCTGAGTAGTTTTACTTACTCTACAACTTATTTATATAGTAAGGGAAGTATTGTGTTCCACCCAAAAAAGCGATACCGAGGTATATGTTTTGGGTATCTGTTTACCAAAAGAAGCAGTTTTGTAAAATCTTCGTATGTGTGTGTGTGTGAAATTCATATCTGTAAATTATATTCCGAAAATTGAAATCTAATTACAGCAACTTTCAATGGTACGATACAAAGATTTTCAACAAATTCCACTACCCCAAAGTTTTTCATTATTGTTTACTCTCTCAAAACGATTTTGATTGAAGGACTATACGTTAGAATATTTGAATTCAGAATAAAATACGTATTTTGAAAAGTTTATCAGTAGCCTTTGAAGTTCTCTGCATTCTAATGAGTGTTGTATAATTTTGCATAACTAGTGACCCACAAGGAATAGGTAAAAACTTACTACACGAAAAAGTAGATCTCATTAAAACACGCATTTTTATGAAATGTTTTTATTGCAATAACGTATTCCGGTACGTTTATTATACACCCTTAGGTGCTGAGTCACTATTCTTTTATTCCTCGTGCTATTCAAAGAGTATGGAACATCAAAGCGAGCATACAGCGGCCCACTTTACGAAGATTTGACCGCTTCAGTCTCCTCTATCTTCCTCCCCTTTTACCTATCCTGAAACGTACAATAAACGCGTTTCTGTATGCCTTTATCTGGGTTAACGTGAAGTAGATAGAACATTTAAGAATTTTTAAGAAATGTTTGCAGAAATACATAAACATAAACGACAATGGGTAGAGAAAGACATTGAAATTCAATGAGTTTTTATTTCCGCATGTAACAGATCTGTATTACGAGTATATACTAATTCTTCTTAGAGAATTCTAATTAAGAGGAAATAGTACGTAAAATGTTATATATTTACTGCTGGTTGAAAACGGCTTCTGAAGTACCAAGTCTACCAACGCTACACACTGAATACTGCAAAACTGGACGAGTGTGTTCGTTATTATTATTATTATTATTATTATTATTATTATTATTATTATTATTATTACAGTTATCGGTTTAGTTTTCCTAGTATCTCTATAAAATCAGCATAGTAGTGTCTAATCATGGTGAAAGGTATAAATAAAGAAAATATTTATTCTGAAATTTTTGAAGTTGTAAAATTTGACTAGCAAATATGATTAGGTTTAATGTCCGACTATGAAGCTACCTCACGCAACAAAGAAGCAGCAAAGAAGACTAAATACGGAGGCAGGTTAAGTTGGCAGCTCTGAATGTAGTGAAATCAATTTTTTACTTTGACAGCATGAACGACAAATGTATGAAATAACACGAATGTTTTTGCAGATATAGTTTTTTCGAAAACATTCTTTACCGTATGTTTTAGTTTTCCGAGGTCGAAGTTCAATGCTCAGTGTAACATTTTTGAAAAATGTGTCAATAGTTTTCTATTTTTTTGCAGAAACAAAAACCGCGAGAACTCGTGGTGTTTAAGATCTGAAAATGTACGGCATTAATGGCATATTCTCGCTGAATAAAGAGGAATATTTAAGAAGCAATATGAAGCGGTGGACCCATGGTAATATAATTAAAATGTCCATGTTACGAACTGTTGAAATAATTCCAAGTTGGCACACTCGCACAAAAAAGTAAATATCGAAAACTGAAGCCTTCACGCAAAAGACCGGCAGTACAAGTTTCACAGACCGAGTGGGAAGACTCAGGCGGCAACGTCTGTGGCTCGCATTCGGCAGGTCCCGGGTTCGATTCCCAGTGACCGCTCACTCTGACCATGAGGCTTTTCGTGGTTTTCCTCTGGTCGCCTAGGCGAATGCTAGGATGGTGTATTCTATCACGATTTCTCCTTTTCCTCATCCCCTATCACTTCATCTTTCTCCCTTTCACCTTTCAGGCAGTGTCTGCGGATTTCGTAGTATCTCTGATGTAGGCAGAGTGTATGGTCGCTGCGCTTTTGTAAGATTTCTCCCGGCCAAAGACAGGACCCGTTGGCCTGTCTGTTTAGTAGCCCACTCGCGGGATTTCGCATCCACTGGCCGAGTGCGGGCGTTTTGAACTGCAAATGATAGGACTTCCATACGTCTCTGTAATCCCACTGCCTGTGGACTGCGACCTCTGCTGCTCCTTCACTTCATCCCTGCCTCCCGGGGATGTAGCTACAATAGACCTAGTTTGTCGCAATGGCGAGGTGTCCCCCTTCGGTAAATACCTCACGCCCCACACAGGTTCACAGCATCGCTGGCCATAGCAGAGTTTCGAGCCGTTATCATAACTTCGTTTTAGGCAGTTTCAAATTTTGCCCTTAATTTTTTTGAGAATATCCTCAGAAATTCTAAAGCTTTACAATGTGTGTTACAAGGGCGTAAAGGCACGAGTAATTGAAATCTAAATTTAGCGTTAAATTTTCAGGCTAAACATGAAAGCGCGCAACAGCATTGGTAAGATAACAGGATTTCGTTGCTAAGAACGAAAGGTGTGATTCTCCGTAATTACTTAATTGACTTCTTTATACAGAGTAAAATGCTTTGTTTTATGTATTGCCACTCTGTAAATATATTTTATTATGCAACCAACTCTGTGGTGCGTGGGTAACAAGTCTGTTTTCTGTCCTGGAAGACCGGAGTTCAGATACCGGTTGGTAAGTTATTCCTTTTAAGACTAATGAACTAATGGTCGTTGTGCGCATTTGAGAATGATTCCTCATCTTTATTCGCTGTCTCTGTAGATCTGCAGGGGTAAAAGAGACGTTAAACGCCTAAAAACTACTTCCACTTTCTGGATAATGTTGCTGGCAATAATGATCAAAGCGTCTATTTGTCCTCCCTTCCAAAATCTGACGTCTAGTGCCATAACGTTTTGTGCTAGTGCGTTAATATAAAAAGACACTCAATTTAATAATTTTTCACTCTTTCTTTCCGACCAAAATAGGCTATAAAAACTTTCTAAATTACTAAAAGATTTTAAAAAAGGATTTACAACACATGGGTTTTAGAATACAAACATATTGGAGTCATAATAGAAGCCACGCTTTGACCTCCCAAGTTGCTATTACTCCCCAGAGAACGCGCGTAAATATATAGATTGTATTTTACTCCAAGCAATATACTAGAAGGCCCAACAGCGCCGCATTTCACGTCTGTTGGATCCCGATCCCTTCCTGCATTAAAAGAGCTGCAGGACTCAACGGCGCAATTCCAAGCACATGCAGGTCAGTGTGCAATAGCATGGGCGACCTTCGTTTTACTCCTCTTGCTTATCAGCGAAGACGATCAGCGGATTGCGCTCATTGAGAGGGCATTCCAAGGCTTGCACTAGGATGTACAGTCAGTGATGATAGACACAAACAGTGTAAAGCGAAAAGGTATTAAAAAATGTTCCACTTCAATTGCAGGACTTTATTTTCGAGGGAATACATTCACTTTTTAGATTGACAAATAAGTCAAATGTCTTTATTTGACCTATCAGTATCCGCGCATAGCTATTTTGTAATTGTATTTACGCTGTTCTTGTCTAGCATTACGGACTACGCATTGTAAAGTTGAATCAAAACATTAAAGTGCAGTAGCGAAAAAGATGCAAACACGAGAGCACGTAATGTGTATCACTGGCATTTGTTCCTTTGCTATTACTATTATTGTTGTTATTATAGTTTTATTACCTTTTTATTGCAAATGAGTCATGTAACACTGCGCAAAGTACTTGGTGACGTTTCTTTGTTTTCCTTTGTATTCATAACTCGTTCATTCTTTGGCTGTGAGCTTTCTTTATCTCGTCCGTCCATGTTCCAGTTTTCTTCTTCAGTCCTCTTGGTCAACTTGCCACTTACGCACTTTGATTCTAAAGATATCCCTGTTAAGAATATTTCCTTACGTAATTCCTTTGACTACTATTATTATTATTATTATTATTATTATTATTATTGTTATTACCCACTATATACCTAGCAGAGTCAATCAAAACATTAAAGCCTAATGAAAAAAGCAATCCAGCAATATAAAAACATGAGAGCACGTAGTATGTATCACTGGAATTTGTTCCCCTATTATTGTTATTATTGTTGTTGCTGATAATTATTATTACTATTGTTATTATTATAAATCAATGTTCACATAGTGGAGTTCTGTAAATTAAAACATTAAAGCACCAGATCTGCACCGCAAGCTAAGATAAACAGAATAGGAAACAAACTAGTGCATTCGCAGTTATGTTTAGTATACGTACGTTTTAGTAAAACAACGTTATCGATGATATGCTTAACTCTAGTTTTGTTTTACTTAACGTGATTTAAAGGTCCATATTAGAACTGCGGAACTATTGTTAGTTTCATAGCTGATGAACTTTGGTTTTGCACAATCATGTTAGTCGCGTCCCATAAAGAGGTACTGAACAGTTTGACAGAGCAGAATGCAGAGAGGAGTGCTATCGTGCCACGCCTACGTAGCAGTGTCTGATCAGTCCAGTGACCATTCCTCTTCATCATAGCCCATGACGTCATTAAAGGTTGTTTTACTTCAGGCGAAGCAAAAGGGTCGGTCATTAAGTTAGGAAGACTAGTAATCAGATGGCTCTATTTGTTGCTGAGTGAGCAACAAATAAAATAATAATAATAATAATAATAATAATAATAATAATAATAATAATAATAATAGGGGAAAATGCCTGTGATACACATTACGTCCTCTCATGTTAGTATGGATCTTGTTAGGGCGTTTTAATGTTTTGATTTACTTTAAGTCTATATTGCAATAATAATAATGATAGTAATAATAATAAGCAAACCAATGCCTCTAATACACATGTTTACATGGTTTTCGTTACGACGCTTTAATGTTTTAATTTACTCTACTGTGCGTATAGTGCGTAATAATAATAATAATAATAATAATAATAATAATAATAATAATAATAATAATAATAATAATAATAAAAGTAGCAGCAAAGGAACAAATCTAGTGATATACGTTACGTGCTCTCGTGCTTGCATCTTTTTCGTTACTGCACTGTAGTGTTTTGATATAACTCTACAATGCGCATAGTTCGTAATATTAGACCAGAACAGCATAAATACAATTTAAAACATAGCTATGCGTGGAGACTGATAGATCAAATAAACACATTTTAATTATTTATCAATCTAAAAAGTGAATTTATTCCCTCGAAAATAAAGTCTCTGTAACTGAAGTGGAACATATTCTAAGACATTTTCGGTTTGTTTACACTGTTCATGTCTATCATCACTGACTGTACAAGCCTGGGAGCTACCTCTCCATGAGCGCGATCCGCTAATCGTCTTTCCTGATAAGCAAGGGAAGTGAAACGAAGTTCGCTCACGCTATTACACCAGTTCCCCACTGCCCTCCTTTGCTTGAGTTCTGCAACTCTTTTATCGGACGAAGGGATATCTGCACACGTGAAATACGGTGCTCCTGGGTCATAATGTAACAGTCATGTTTTGGAGGAATACTTTGTAATTTACTCCTCCGTGTGCACAAGACAGGGCGAAACAAACGACAATTCGATCCATTCTAATGGCATGGTGCTTTTAGTAATGCTCACGTAAGTAAGTTTTGCTTATTTCATCTATACATTGCAATCAACTTCATTATTAATACATAACAAATATATAAAAGGAAAAAATTCTAACATACGAAATTATTCAGTCGTATTTTATAATTTACAACTGAAAGTATTCGTTTTCTCGAGAGTTAAGGATTACGCAAGTTCTAAATGTTTCAATTGCTGACTGGGGGAGGTTGTATGAAATCTTCATCTCCGATCGCTTTGTCTGTATTTCTTTTAATATTGATATCAGGAGATTATATTATTATGCCTGCCTAAAATTTCAGAAATAAAGGATTCGCTAACTCCAGTGACGTGATTATCAGGGAATTTTTGGTTTATTTATTATTACAAATATCATAAGGCGGGAATTATGAAAAAGGGATAAAGGTAAGGAGGGAGGACAAATTAAATTTGTTAAATCATCATTGGAGATTTAAAAGGCCACCCGTGAAACACCGAGTAAGGGAATATGTATTTAATATGCAGGGGCCGGTTCGTAAGCATAGCCAAGGTTTTGTACTTTTACTTGCCCTTACGTATTAGCTGTTGGTAAATTAATTAAAACATTGGTTTGTCCTGGGTATAATTGCTGTTATAGGGAGTTGCAATAGCTCTAATTCAGGCCATTAACAAAATATTAACCCTTTGTTATTATTCTGTGTACCGCCTTGGACACGGTTGCTACACATAAAGGCACATTTGCAACGTACAAACAACATGTTTGCTTTCAGGTGATGTTAGCTGCATTATGCAACGGCTAATGGCTTTCAACAACAACAAAAATGAGAATGCGTTGGGTATATTTCTCTAGAAATGTATGCCAAGGAATAGCAGTTTCTCTTTCTGTTATGCTATTATTTCTTCATTATAATTAATTAATGGATGCAAGTAGGACGTAAAAGAAAAACTTTCTGGTGCTAACCTTTTATGTATCACGTTTATTATACTGGCTTACCTGACTTTCACAGTTAGCTTTTTGAAGTCGAATGACGAATTACTTAATTTCATTTACCTCCTACCGCTCTATATGAAATTATCGTACAATGATGTAGAGAATTTTATGGTTAATCCTTTCCTTTACATCATTGTAATGTACAGCCCCGGCTACTATTCCTAATAACGTATGACAGCTTCCCTGATATTCAGGAAAATGGATATGCAATATCGGCGGAACATATTGATTTCCTTAACCTCCTTCCGACAGTCTTCCAAGTTCTGGAATTCTGCATAGTGTATACGTGTCTGTTGGTGGTGGAACAATCATCGGTCGGAATGGTCGAGTAATGTTTTAGAAAATTACAGTGGGTGAAATTTTAAACCTTTGTACCTTATTATATAACATCGTTTTCACATAACGCAAAAACCCTTACCATGTACAACGAAATAGAGAAGAAGCTGGTGAGTACAAAGATTCCGCAATTCCAGGTCAATAAACTAACCACTTTGGAAAATACATAGTCTACAGCATCCAGTAAAGGTAATTTACTCACTGTTAATAATAAAATACCGGCTCACTGATTTCTATGTTAGCAATTTTCTCTCTTTAAACAATTATTTAGCTGAAGCTGATTGCAACATAAGTTCAAAGCAAATAAAGCATAGCTTTTGTACATAAGTTTATTAAAATATTTTGGCATTTGTATTGCATGCATATGATAGCCTTATAAGCATATTCGATTCGGTTTTATTTCCTGCGTCATCTGTTTACTTAGTTGCTAAATCGTGATTATATGCATTGTTTGGAATGAAATATCGACATTTGTCTTATTTTAATACATTTTCTGCGGAGTAACAAGTTTTTCTACTCCACGACAATCTCAGCGATAATCAAAGGTTTCTTGGCAAGTATGTTTTTTGCAACTTGAGGTAGTGTTTTTAACACTTAAAAGATTCAGTCTAATTATATAATATAAAATATAATAACAGCCCCCCTTAAAGCAATATGTGTATAAATATCATAAAATGTATGTAACATCATTGTATTAATGTTTATATTATTGTATATATGTATAATAATGTTATGTGAATGTATTAAGTAATTTAATAATGTAGGAGCTGTGAGAATATAGGTAAAAAGTTGCTAACACTGAGGTAACTTTGAGGCAGTAATGAATTGGAAAGTTTAATAATGCTACTGTAATTCTTGGAGCAACAATAATGAATTTTTTTTAGACAGTTTATAAATAGCCAATCAGCAACCAGAAAAAAAGCTTAAGTGAAATAAAAGTATTCAATTGGAGTAGGATTAGCCAATCAAAAAATGAAATAGAGCAAATTGTAAAAATTTAAGCGGTAAACGCCAGTTGCTTGTAGACAGTGTTCCGGACGCGAGACGCGTTCCCGAGCATTTAAATACGTATCCAGTGTGAGACGAAAATGTATTATGGCGAGGATATTATAAACTTAACGTATTTTTAAAAAGTGCAAGTAATTAATAAATAATCTCACAGCTCTCTATATCAGTGAAGGGTTATTTAATCGTGTCAAGGATTAATAAACGGAGTGAAGTAAAAATTATAATCTGTGTAAGCCTATATTCTTTAGCCACATCACTCCCTGCAAAGATACACATGTTTCTACAAATTAATACTGGCGCAGCCGAGACAAACCTATATATATTATTTAAAGAAACATTGAAATACAAAGTTGATTCCTAGAAGTTGAGGTGAAGGCCACCGAAAAGTAAAGTTGGGGCGAAGGCCAACGGAAAGTAAAGTGAACATTGGGGCGAAGGCCACCGGAAACTTTGTACAATACGTGGTTGCAACTACATTAAGTTTGGCTCCCCAACTCCAGCAATACAATACACCTAAAAAAACGTCCTTCAAACTCCAATGTGTTCATATTCTAGCACTTAGACTTTTTAAACGCGTTTTAATTTTTAGTAATTTATGAATTGAAATTAGGTGTTTTATAGCCATATGTCCGTCGGGAAGAATCGGACTATTCAATGCAAAGAATTATCAAAATCTTTTGAGTGGTTATTACATACATACATACATACATACATACATACATACATACATACATACATACATACATACATACATACATACGCACATACATACATTAATGCATGCAGGCAGGCAGGCAGACAGAGAGACAGACAAACACACACACACACACACACACACACACACACACACACACACCACACACACACACATATGAAATCTTAATAATATTATTATAGATATCGCAATACACTAAATCCTCTAGTAATATGAGGTTTTTATTATACTATAATAATAGTAATAATAATAATAGTAATCATCATAACGCACTGCAGTTTTGTCTTGTCTTATGCAATACATATTTCCGTCATTGCTCCGGACGCACTTCAGCCTTGGGCTTATTGTACTATCTGTATGTTTTAAAGCCAATTCATTAGCCTGCACCCTTTACCAGGGAATACAGTCTTATAATATATATGGTTTAAAATTCTTCTGTTTCTAAAAACATTTCCCCAAAAGCAATATACCTGTCTTCTGTGAGCCAAAGCCTCACAGGAGCATATAATGTGCTGGCCTGCTTCAGTTTCTTTCTTGCAGAATCTGTGATCTAAGTTACCCTGAAAACTCCCATTGTGTTAAAATGCTTTATCACAGGAGCATGTCTTGTGAAAAATGCAATAATTGTTCTCAGATGAAATCTGTTACATTTAAATAAACTTTCAGCTCTTTTCTTACATGGTCTTTTAATAAATAATTTACCATATTTGTTTCCTGGAGTTTTAAGCCAGGTTTTATGACCTTCAATGGACCAGTTCTTAATAGCCTCTCTTACTACACATCGAGATGTTCCTAGAGCCGGCTCTGGCCCAATAAATTGTGAAGCTGCTCCTTGTCTTGTAAGTTCATCAGATATATTTATTTCCCTCTATGCCACTATGACCTGGCACCCAGAAGAGTTAAACTTCATTCTCATATCTGCAATAATGTTCTTCGCTTTTTTCCTAGAGTATATATACCTCATAACGCTTATGTAACTCACTTTGCGTATTTATTAGATACCGGAACTTAATTATTATGCCATTACCTTCAACCAGAATGCTAAAAACTGGCTAAATAGTTCACAGTGATTGCTTAATTGCAGGCTTCGCCGTCGTACATGAAGTACTGAAACAAAATAATTCACTAGCTGCTGTTGCTCCCTGGTTGTTGAATTACAGATGTTTCTTATTTCATGGTTTTCTGTCATCCTCCATATTTCCAGCGCTTTTTGTTTGCTTAGACTTCAACTTTTAGAAGGTTCTACAGCATATGCATTTCCGGTAGAATCTGGATATCGAATTTTTGGGTGAAAAACAGGCTAAATTTAGGAAGTTATGCGCATTCTTCGTTGCTAATATTCATGTACCTAAAAACTGGAAAGCTTGCTAGGTGGGTCATTAGATTCAGTGCTTTTCGCTTTATGGTGCACCTTTATGTCGTGGCGAGGCAACCACATTTTAGGCAATCAGGTCTGCGCAGCCAGACGTAAGCAGCATTCACGGCACTTTGCAGCCATTTTATAAATTATAACAAATTACGCTTTTGGTAAGTAAATTTTCTAAATTTCAACCTATCGTCTAGAAAGTAAATATTTAGGCGTTGGTTTGAAATACAATTCACTGCTTTGTTCTAAATGGAAAGTTTAGCGAGGCAGACATACAGAAATTTTATACAATATTTCTGTATTATAACTTGTTATTCAGAAAAATTTTGCAGAGAAGATTTAAGGTTACCAGTCATTATATAAAGTCAGTTAAAGGAAATAAATTGTAAATTTTACGAGAGCAAATATTTCACAGTTTTAGAGGCTATCTTGCATTGTTCACTATTACCATTCATAATAAACTGTTGTAGAGAATTCTTTTGTTAATGAATGACTGAAAAGGCCTTATCACATAAATCCGGTCATCGACGATCCTTGCAAAACGTAGTGCATCAATATTTCATACTCTCAATTCTGACGCCCTTAACTGCCCTTACCTGGATGGCAGCACAATTCTGAAGCATAACGAGCATAAAGAATGCGTAGCATAACACCCGTAGTAACATAAGCGGGTTTATTATCGATTTTAAAAACATCACATTAAGATAGAGGATACACAAATAAATAAAGAAGGGAACCTATGCAGTTAACGCAAATGGAACTGTGGAACTAGTGCCAGTTCAACAAAAACTAAAGGTAACATGTGGAGAAATAGATGGCGCTAGTGTGTAATGCAAAACATTGAACGGTTTCTATTGAAGGGAGGCGAAATATAGTGCCTTTTAGAAGTAAATTCAAACTTTAAAGCATTATACGTATTATAATATTTGAGTTGAGGAAAGAAATTAAAACGTCCTTGTGTTTGGTAAACGAAACGAAAATGCGTGGTTTTCATTCATATCTTTTTTATTATATAGTCATTATGGTTACCATTTTGTTTAATAAAACATTCATGAATGTAAGCTGTAAGCTCGCTAATTGTTCGAATACAGCTGTTGCAGTGCTATTGAAAAGCAATAGGAATTTTTTTCACTCTTGCTTGAGCAAATTTAGAATTTAAGAATTAAAGACCAGGTCCGTGTTCAGTTTGAAATTATGGGGATTTAAACTGGAAGAGTCAGGAACAGATCTTTGACGATCGTGTCATCAGCAAGCAAGCCTTTCCAACAATAAATGATGTTCATTGCTCAATCTGGCCGACATTTGGTTGGTGGTTTACGTTAAAGAAGGACCTTCTTGGCACATCCAGCAACTTCACTGTGCTAAAAGTTTCTATCTCACAGGAAGTTACGGAAATTCCAAGATAGTATATTCAACTTGTTGTGCATGATGTGACAGAAGAAATGGATATGTTGAACAAGACAACGGCAGACGTATTTGCAGTGTTTTGCGAAAACCAAAACCTCTGTTTAACCAACACAAGAAAATTTATTTCGTAATAATAATATTAAAATATTTATAATAGGGGTTGGCCGAATTAATGGACACATTTCTAATGCAGGTTTCTGGGCAAGGAAAAACATAGTTATTAAAAACTAAGTGTAACAACTACTAATAATTGAATTACTACTATCCGGGCTTGTAGGCGTTGTTCTAAAAGGCATCTACAATTACTAGTCCTGACGCCTGCCGTGAAAGCCTCAGTATGTACACAACTATTAGTCCTGACGCCGGCCGTGAAAGCCTCAGTATGTACACAACTAATAGTCCTGACGCCTGCCGTGAAAGCCTCAGCATATACACAATTATTAGTCCTGACGCCGGTCGTGAAAGCCTCAGTATGTACAAAACTATTAGTCCTGACGCCGGCCGTGAAAGCCTCAGCATATACACAATTATTAGTCCTGACGCCGGTCGTGAAAGCCTCAGTATGTACAAAACTATTAGTCCTGACGCCTGCCGTGAAAGCCTCAGCATATACACAATTATTAGTCCTGACGCCGGTCATGAAAGCCTCAGTATGTACACAACTAATAGTCCTGACGCCTGCCGTGAAAGCCTCAGCATATACACAATTATTAGTCCTGACGCCGGTCGTGAAAGCCTCAGTATGTACAAAACTATTAGTCCTGACGCCGACCGTGAAAGCCTCAGCATATACACAATTATTAGTCCTGACGCCGGCCGTGAAAGCCTCAGCATATACACAATTATTAGTCCTGACGCCGGTCGTGAAAGCCTCAGTATGTACAAAACTATTAGTCCTGAAGCCGGCCTTGAAAGCCTCAGCATATACACAATTATTAGTCCTGACGCCGATCGTGAAAGCCTCAGTATGTACAAAACTATTAGTCCTGATGCCTGCCGTGAAAGCCTCAGCATATACACAATTATTAGTCCTGACGCCGGCCGTGAAAGCCTCAGCATATACACAATTATTAGTCCTGACGCCGGTCGTGAAAGCCTCAGTATGTACAAAACTATTAGTCCTGACGCCGGCCTTGAAAGCCTCAGTATGTACAAATTATTAATCCTGACACCGGCCGTGAAAGCCTCAGTATATACACAACTATTAGTCCTGACGCCAGCCGTGAAAGCCTCAGTATATACACAACTATTAGTCCTGACGCCGGCCGTGAAAGCCTCAGTATATACACAACTATTAGTCCTGACGCCGGCCGTGAAAGCCGCAGTATATACACAACTATTAGTCCTGACGCCGGTTGTGAAAGCCTCAGTATATACACAACTATTAGTCCTGACGCCGGTCGTGAAAGCCTCAGTATGTACACAACTATTAGTCCTGACGCCGGTCGTGAAAGCCTCAGCATATACACAATTATTAGTCCTGACGCCGGTCGTGAAAGCCTCAGCATATACACAATTATTAGTCCTGACGCCGGCCGTGAAAGCCTCAGCATATACACAATTATTAGTCCTGACGCCGGTCGTGAAAGCCTCAGTATGTACAAAACTATTAGTCCTGACGCCGGCCTTGAAAGCCTCAGTATGTACAAATTATTAATCCTGACACCGGCCGTGAAAGCCTCAGTATGTGCAAAATTATTAGTCGCGACGCCGGCCGTGAAAGCCTCAGTATGTACAAATTATTAATCCTGACACCGGCCGTGAAAGCCTCAGTATGTGCAAAATTATTAGTCGCGACGCCGGCCGTGAAAGCCTCAGTATATACACAACTATTAGTCCTGACGCCGGTCGTGAAAACCTCAGTATATACACAACTATTAGTCCTGACGCCGGTCGTGAAAGCCTCAGTATGTACACAACTATTAGTCCTGACGCCGGCCGTGAAAGCCTCAGCATATACACAATTATTAGTCCTGACGCCGGTCATGAAAGCCTCAGTATGTACACAACTAATAGTCCTGACGCCTGCCGTGAAAGCCTCAGCATATACACAATTATTAGTCCTGACGCCGGTCGTGAAAGCCTCAGTATGTACAAAACTATTAGTCCTGACGCCGGGCTTGAAAGCCTCAGTATGTACAAATTATTAATCCTGACACCGGCCGTGAAAGCCTCAGTATGTGCAAAATTATTAGTCGCGACGCCGGCCGTGAAAGCCTCAGTATGTACAAATTATTAATCCTGACACCGGCCGTGAAAGCCTCAGTATGTGCAAAATTATTAGTCGCGACGCCGGCCGTGAAAGCCTCAGTATGTATTCAATTACTAGTCCTGACGCCGGACGTGAAAGCTTCAGTATGTAAAAATTATTTGTCACGACGCCGGCCGTGAAAGCCTCAGTATGTACACAATTATTAGTCCTAACACCGGCCGTGAGAGCCTCAGTGTGTACAAAATTATTAGTCCTGACGCCGGCCGAGAAAGTCTCAGTATGTACACAATTATTAGTCCTAACACCGGCCGTGAGAGCCTCAGTGTGTACAAAATTATTAGTCCTGACGCCGGCCGTGAAAGCCTGAGTGTGTACACAATTATTAGTCCTGACGCCGGCCGTGAAAACCTGAGTGTGTACAAAATTATTAGTCCTAACACCGACCGTGAAAGCCTGAGTGTGTACACAATTATCCTAACACCGGCCGTGAAAGCCTCAGTGTGTACACAATTATTAGTCCCGACGCCGGCCGTGAAAGCCTGAGTGTGTACACAATTATTAGTCCTAACACCGGCCGTGAAAGCCTGAGTGTGTACACAATTATTAGTCCTAACACCGGCCGTGAAAGCCTCAGTGTGTACACAATTATTAGTCCTAACACCGATCGTGAAAGCCTCAGTGTGTACACAATTATTAGTCCTAACACCGGCCGTGAAAGCCTCAGCATTACATAAGTGTAACATATTACCAAAATGTGTTTATCTCTATGTTCATTTTTTGAATATCACGTCTCTTAGATGGTTGTCATATTGAAGAGGATATTCTTGGGCTGTAATAGACATATTGTATGACTGAACTTCTTCGTTCCTGAAATGAGATGGCGTGGTCTTAGAGAAATGTGGATGGAACAGAGTGGTGCTACTAGTCTTATAGGATTAGTGCCAATGAGAACATTTCGATAACAATTCCCTGGATCCTCATTTCCAGATTCGCGAAATCCATTGGCCTTGAGATCCCCGGATCTAACCCCACCGGACTATTTCCTGTGGGTTTACCTAAAGGAAAAGCCGTACATGACAAGACCCCGCACGATTGATGAGCTCAGAGAAAACACCCGAGAGGAGATAGAGGCCATTCCAGCCGAAATGCTGCGTCTCATTATAGACAACATCACTATTAGAGCCCAAGAATGTTCTCGTCAATGTGGCAATCATCTAGGTGGTGTAATATTCAAAAAATGAACATGTTGATAAACTTCCATATTTTGGTAATGTGTTACACTTAGTATTTAATAAATGTTTCTCCCATGCCCATAAATACGCATTAGAAATGCATCCCATCAATATAGGTCACCTGTATTATAATGTTTGACACCATACAAATTACATTGTAGCATGTATTTATTTTGCCCTGGAAAAAAATACAATCTCAAAGGAAATGTTTAAATATGGTATTTTCTGCCAATAGGTATGTGTATTGTATATTTTAAACAGTTTGGATATGAAATACGTCGTTAAATTATAGAATTACGGCTCTGAGCATTTATAAATAGAAATATATTTATATTACTCACTCAAATTTAATTATTACGTAAGCGATGAAAGAAGGATGAAAATATATCAAGGAGTTATCCGGGCAACGTCCTGTAATTCCATTTTCAGAGTGTGGGTTTTTGAGGTTAACAATTGCAACATAAATGAATGCGTCTCATCTCTAAAATTTATAATTTAAAAAATCTAATACGTTACATTCACATAACATTCTCTACCCTCAATCGCTTATTAGTGGGTATAGAAACTGTTCTTACTATAGCTTATTTTTCTATCTACTTCATTTTAATACTAATAAATCATTGCAGAAATAACTACATTACACATTTCGTTATAGATTCAAAGGGGACATGCTTAGGAACTGGACGCTATACACTGCCTTAAAATTCTATACTGTTCCCATGCAATCGCGAAAAGCAACTGAATGTTGACAGGACTTTAAAGAATGACGAGATAATGAACAATTCAAACCAGTAACAACGGATATATCGGAAATCGCTTATGCCACTAAAAAGTTATTCGAAATAAATTGTGTGTTTCAAAGAGATATACATTTCTTGTGTAGTACGTTTCCTTCTGTCACTTTACGTTTACTAGTTATACTAGATTATAAAAAATTATTTCCGAATGAAAAGGGCTATTCCCAAAAAATTCTAGTTGTGCTCCCTGCTAGCCTCTAATTCCCGAGGTCGCCGGCTCTAACCCGACGGCGGAGAGCCATGGATTTTTTCGGAGGTAAAAATCTTTAGCATAGACTCCTTCGGAAGGGAAGTAAAGCCCATGGTCCCGTGTCGTAGATTTCCGGGACGTAAAAGAACCTCAACCCTGATAAAGTGGCCTCTGAGAAAAATTACCGGTCTTTCACGCTCAATATAGAATGGTACGCTAAGGACCAAGCAAAAGAGCGTCCATAAATAAAACTCAATTTAATTTAATTCAGAAAATTCCATACACGTTTTACTTGTTGTGGAAATATAGCTAATATATGGTATTTTAATCAAAATGTTAGAGCCATTTTTTTAGAAAATCAGAAATTTGGAAAAATGTTCCATGTAAAGGGTAGTTTATTCTCGAACATTTTCGTGTTGCATCTACAGAAGGTACTGAACCTAAGTACCAAGTTTGGTGTTCATCCAACTTTCCAGTTTTGAGTTATGCTGTTCACAGATACACGCACGCATACACACACACACACACACACACACACACACACACAAACACAGGGTTCTTTTCTAGAAATACTTGTTTTGGATTCAGAGATCTCAAAACATGTATTCCCGTTGAAATATCGCTATCGAACTTTTGGCTGGAATGCAATACCTTCTCCACGTACTATGTAGGTGCGTGTCAGAGAAAGGAAAAAATCTGATGTGGTACACTCCCATGACTTTCTCTACTCTTGTACAAACTATTTTTACAAACGCTTATTCTCCATCTAGTTCATGTTAATCGAGATAAACATTTGCAGACTCTATCTTATTGCTAATTTTCTTGTAGACGTAAGGGGAAAATATATTTACAAGGGCAATATAGAAATACAGTAGCCCTTAAGCACATACATATCTCTTAATAGCTGGTTGCTAGGTGCAGCACTATTCCCTTGGCCACAGATTAATACTCTTTGCATATCCAAGACAAAAAAAAATCTGATGTGTTACACTCACATGACTTTCTCTACTCTTGTACAAAGTATTTTTACAAACGCTTATTCTCCATCTAGTTCATGTCTAACGGTATTACTTACAAATCTTTGTGTATTTATGTTTACTTCACGCGTGGAAGCCATCTTGTGACGTCATTCATTTGTTCGGTTTGTAGCTCCATCTGGTGTTAGCAATTTGCAGCAGTGTTAGTGTTCGAAAGAATGCGACTGTTATTTGATTTAATTTTTGTTTACTGTCCTCCGGCTAGCTATTATTTCTCGGTCGAACATGTCTCTTGATCAGGGTGTGTAAACGGAAAGGAATCTTTTATCCAAATATAACACTGATGAAGAAATTTGTTTTACACATTTATTGTCGAACACGTTAACTATCACATTTATACATTGATCTTAACACTCGCCAAACTAAAACTGTTATAATAACTTCATTGCTGATAATTCTGAATTCGCGTACTTCAACTTTTTGTATAATTAACTTTATAACACTTGAGATTTTTCATAACTCTGTTACGCGTAACCTGCAAATACTTTCGACGAACTGACGGGAATGCGACGTGTAGTATACAAAGAATTTTGATGAACTGACCGACTGAAGGACTTTACCTCTAACCTAGCTTCTATTTATACTCCCACTCCCCGATATGCCTAAAGATTATAACTGAACTGCAATTGGCTAATAAAACGCGCCAACATTAGCGTCTATTTTTATATCCAATGAAAATTATGAATACATATGCTCTAGGGAAACGTTCCAGAATATTCTCAAGGAAAAAACGCGCCAACATTACGTAACTTCCTCGTTTCCAATAATGATAAACAGCTCACCCCTTCGCTGCATTATTGCGCGCTATTATTGACAGTTTCAGTAAGGCAGTATAAACTTACTTCCCAACAATAATTACAATCAATAAACATCTCAAATCAATGTCACATAAAAATGCATATTCATATTACAATCATTATTTACATTTAAGTACTACTGCATCACATGTTAATCGAGATAAACATTTGCAGACCCTATCTTATTGCTAATTTTCTTGTAGATGTAGGGGAAAATATATTTACAAGGGCAATATAGAAAACAGTAGCCTTTAAGCACATACATATCTCTTAATAGCTGGTTGCTGGATGCAGCACCATTCCCTTTGCCACAGATTATAACTCTTTGCATATCCAAGACAAAAAAATATGAATAACGAATTCCCATTTGAGAAAATAAATATTGAAAAATTTAAGGGAATAACAAGCAATATCTCGAAAATGGTTCACTCAACAAAAAAAATGTATATCACATAAATTGTGTATTTTAACGCGATCTACATTTTTTGTGCAGTAACATTTCGTCTATCTCTTATGGTTTACCAGTTATGCAAAAGTCGTTCACAATAAAGAATACTTTTGGAGACATTCCCAGAAAATTCAAGATATACATTTTATTTACCATAAAAATATCTTAAAATATGATATTTTAATAAAAATCGTTAGAGCCATTTTTGAGAAAATTAAAATTTTCGAAAAATCTTCCATGTAAAGGGTACTCTGGGGTGGGGGATTTTCTTGAAAACCTTCGTGTCGCATCCTTGGAAGATACTGAACCCAAATACCAAGTTTGGTGTTTATCCGACTGTTCGTTTTTGAGTTATGCTGTTCACAGACAGACACACAGACACACACACGGATATGTTTCCAAAAATGCTTTTTTGGATTCAGGGGGTCCCAAAATATGTATTTCCGGTGAAATCTCGGTATCGAATTTTTGAGTGGAATACAATACTTCCCCTACGTACTATACGTAGTAGAGAAAGTAAAAATGAGGAACGAATTCCCATTTGAGAAAATAAGCATTGAAAAATTTAAGGGAATGACAAGCAATATCTCGAAAATGGTTCACTCAACAAAAAAAATGTATATGACATAAATTGTGTATTTTAACGCAATCTACATTTTTTGTGTAGTAAAATTTTGTCTATCTCTTATGGTATACCAGTTATGCAAAAGTCATTCACAATGAAGAATACTTTTGGACACATTCCCAGAAAATTCAAGATTTTATTTGTCATAAAAATATCTTAAAGATGATATTTTAATCAAAATCGTAGGAGCCATTTTTGAGAAAATTAAAATGTTCGAAAAACCTTCTATGTAAAGAGTATCCCGGGTTGGGGGGATTTTCTTGAAAACCTTCGTGTCGCATCTCTGGAAGATACTGAACATAAATACCAAGTTTGGTGTTTGTCCGACTGTTCGTTTCTGAGTTATGCTGTTCACAGACAGACACACAGACACACACACACGGATATGTTTCCAAAAATGCTTTTTTTGGATTCAGGGGGTCCCAAAATATGTATCGAATTTTTGAGTGGAATACAATACTTCCCCTACGTACTATACGTAGTAGAGAAAGTAAAAAAAAAAATCTGATGTGATACATTGACATGATTTTCTCTACCCTCTATTGTTTATTAGTGAGTCTACAGACTTTTCTTACTAAAGCATATTTCTCTATCCACTACATTTTAATCCAAATAAACCTTAGCAGAAAAATAATACTCTTTCATATATGGCATTTTAATCAAAATCGTTAGAGCGATTTATTAGAAAATAGAAATTTTCCAATAATCTTCCATTGTAAAGGGTAATCTGGGGTGGGGGATTGGTTGAAAATCTTCTTGTGAACCTATATATCAAGTTTGGTATTTATCCGACTTTTCGGTTTTGAATTATGCTGTTCTCAGACACACACAGGGGCATGATTCCAAAAATTCCGTATTTGGATTCAGGGCGCCTCAAAACATGTATTTCGGGTGAAATCTCGTATTGAATTTTTGGGCGGAGTGCAATACTTCTCCTACTTACTATACCTAGTAGAGAAAGTAAACAGGAAACTTATCTTTATATTGAATGGAGTTACTGAAAAGTGAGTAAAATAATGAGATGAATGTTTTAAGGTTTGTGCTTAATATTTCAACATTGTGCCCATAAAATACAATCCACTCATGCTAGAAATTTTAACCAGCACCAGCCGTGTTTTTCTTTGATCAAAGGCCGACGCTTCTACATTCATTTTAATGGCAACTGTCTCTCCAAAATCAGAGCTGTCAGTCACATAAAATATGAAGCACTGCGTACTTCCACGGACTACCTCTAGTCTTCTTCGTTTGGGACTGAATGGCACATCATTTGGAAACAAAAACTTCCACGCTCGAGTGTGTAACCTCTTTATACTTCAACGGTCAGAGGGTACCCGCACAAATATTCGAGCATCAATCATTATCGCTTAAATCTTGCAGGTTCTGTGAATCTTCTTCCTGCAAAGACTGACAATGAGAGTAAGGTTACTCTTCTAGTTTAAATTGTTCAGCACTGCATTACTCAGTGCACATTGTGTGGTTATCGTTGCTCTGCATTATTTAAAACGTAGACGTTACATAATAAATGTAGTAAAGAATTTTATGCTTAAATAACATCTAAAGAAATTCACTTTAACAAACAGAGAAATATACAAAATCTAATACTGCCTTTTTTATTTGTGATAGAAGAGGGAATTAGATTCAGCTTATTTTCAGGGACAGGGTAGTCTGAACACATGGAAATTACACCTTATGTGTGTTAAATTACCACTGCTCTTAAAGTTTTCAATCGTTTTTCTTGAAGTTTTTATGAATTATTCCATAAATCATGACAATTATTTCAAGTGGTTGTTGTTTGCATTGGTAGCTTATGCAGTTGAGCCCTTAAAATTATTTCATTGCACAGAAAAATAATAAAATTTGCTCTTAAAACATGTGAATTCATGTAACTATTTCTCTGATACTGCTACATGTTTTTTCTTAGTATAATTAGCTATATTCTGAAACTTAATTATTTAGTTATGTATATCAGTTCACTAGAAATTGAAACGATATTAAGTAAAAATGTGGAAAATTTGCAATGCTGTTGCTTTCTTAATATCGCTAATATACATTATAAAATTATGATTGTAGTTCAGAAAGTTTAATTATCTGTTGTATATAGGTATTGGAAATTTCAGCTCCCTACCTCTCATACTTTCTCAGAAAAAGGTACATACATATCCAAAAATTTTGTTTTGAGAAAACTGAATTTAAAGTTTGAACACTAAAATTCTGACACATTTCAGTACATTCCAGGGTCATAATTATCTGCACCTTCATTCCTGGATTGTTTCATCTTTTCTGATTGCCTTCTCTTGGTCCTGACCTCTTTTGTTAATTGCTGAATTACTCGCTGGGCATGATGTAGTCGTTCGTTGTTGAAAGATATAAAAATGTTCTAAAAAGGAGCATTGCATGAGAGCTTTAAAGGAATGCAGACTAGCGTTTAAATTGTATTTAAATTTCTTAAAGATCTCTTAACCCAAAAAGTATATATTTTTTTGTCAAACTGGAAATAATAGAAATTTAATTAGTGCTTAAAAATGTGACTTTTGGCCATTTCACACTACCCTTCAGTACGAGTAATCCAAATACTGGTTGTTTTCCAGTAATTTATTTGAGTTTAACAAATGTTTGTTTGTATGACAATTATTTTGCGACCAAATGTCTCTAATTAATTATCTTATGACAACAAACATGAATTCGAAAGCTAAATTAAATTACAAAAGCGAAACTATTAGCTCTCACGAATTTTATTCCGTGGTATGATTATAATGGCTGAAAGTGCCATTTTTTGCTTTGTAATTTTATTATACAATCATCATAGAAATTGCTTAACTATTTGATAAAAACGCTCAATTTTATTAGTTTTTACTTCAAACAGCACCGGATGCATATATGAAATTAAACTACACTAATAACCACTGCACATTTGAGATAAAAATAAGATTACGCCAATAGAGGCAAATTCATATTTTCTCGCTCCATAATGATATCGAAGCAGAGTTGAAGCGAAAACAAATGGACCTAAGAGTAAAAATCCTATGTGTGGCATTCATATTACTTTCTCCACTCAGTATTCTACAAAATATTCTTACAATAGCCTATTCTTCTGTCTACTTTTTGTTAGTTGAGACAATCCTTCGTTACACATTTACATATTTCATTGAGGTATAAGGTGTATAAAGGCCAGAGCGATAGTCAGGTTTTTAACAAGGGGATATTTATTATGTGATGACTTTGAAATTCCATGATGTTTGCATGACCACAAGAAAAGTCTGACGTATTGCAATCACATGACTTTCACTAGCCGCAATCGTTTATTTGATATAGTTTCTACAAACTGTTCTTTTGAAAGCTTGTTTTTCTATCAGCTTCATGTTAATGGAGATAAATCAGTGAAGAAATAGATTCGTTACACATTTCGTTGTAGATACAAGGGGGATAACCGAAACCGAATCGACAGTCAGATGTTTAAAAGCGAATGACTACATGCTGGTCTAAAAATCATAATCTTTTCCTGATTCGCGAGAAACAACTGAATAGTGACAACACTTTAAAATTGGGAAAGTATTGAAAAATTCAAACTAATAACAACGGATATCTCGTAAATTACACAAAAAGTTACTTTAAATGATTGTGTGTTTTAAAGGGATCTATCTACCTTTGTATGAAGTACGTTTTGTCTATATCTTAACGTTTATCAACTGTAAAATTATATAAAACGAATAACGAATTATTATTCGAAAAAGAATAAGTGTTTTAAGATTCAAATTAGTAACACAGAGTATCTAGAAATTCTTAATCCCAGACATTTTTAGTTTTACATAAATTGGGTGCTTTAACGAGGTTTACGTCTTTTGTGTAATACGATTTTGTCTATATCTTGGGGTTTACCAATTATACAAACTTATTAAAATGGGAAGGACCTCTTGGGCTATTCCAGGAAATTCATGTTATACATCTCGTTTATCATGCAAATATTTTAAGCATATGCTATTTTAATCAAAATCTTTAGAACCATTTTTGAGAAAATAAAAAATAAAAACATTTCCTCCATGCAAGGAATAGTTTGGGTTGGAGGGATTTACTTGAAAATCTTAATAAGAGATAGAGGAAATCCGACTACACAAAAATTTAGCCCTCCTTAAAGTACACAATTTATGTCAAATAAACTTCTGAGATAGTCTTTGTTACTAATTTGAATTTTCAAATACTTATACTTTTTTAAGTGGTCGGTGCTATTCACATTTTCTCGTGGTTGTGCAAAGAGCATGGAATTTCAAAGTCATCACATGGCGAGCTACGTTTTAAATATCTTAACTGTCGCTTTTAGCCCACCGCCTCCCTTCTTATACTACAACGAAATATGCAATAAAGGTTTATCGCCAATAACAAGAAAGAGATAGAGTAACCTTTTGTAAATAATAGTTTTAGAAGAATGATCAGAGAAAATAATGTGAATGAACCACATAAGATTTTTTGTTGTAAGTCATTCATCTTTTCTCGTGGTCATATAAGAGCATGGATTTCAAAGCCATCACATAGAGACCTGATTTTTAATAATCTGACCATCATTTAGCCTGCTGTATTCCTTTGTACTATAACGAAATATGTAATGAAAGTATTTCCGCAAATGTTTAATTTACAAGAATTAGATAGAAGAGTGAACTTTTGAAAGATGTTCGAGTAAAAAGATGTCCATCACATCAGATTTTTTCTTTTTACTTTCGAATGAGCGACACGAGGCTGGATTTGCTTGGCTAACATATAGTAGGCAAACGCTATAGTAGAAAAACCTGCTTCTGGGCGTTGCAGTGCTTTGTATTTCAAAAATTATAAGGTGCTACTAGTGTTTATACAGTTTCGTACATGTCTACCTATTTTCAAAGCACAAAGTATATTCTCTTGTGTTAAGAAACCGATAAAACCCTGTAGGAATTGAAAACAAGCGATTCAATTATTTACAATGCTATCACATTGCAAACGGAAAAAGCACCTGCAAATTCGAAGGATTCTGCTGAATGCCTGCAACCGGCTTGTTGTATCTCTATATTTGTTGCCTTATATACAGTATAAATTACGTTTTCATAAAGAAATGAATGATTTTATTTTACGTCACACCCTTCCTTTCCAGAAAAATCAATCTTACTTTCATTTCATTGCTATTGCCTTTAGCTGTTACATATGAATCGTATGTTCTTTGTTGTCAAACTTGCATGTTATGTGTTTGAATTAATCACTGTGTGCAGCTGTAGCTTGGGTGACATTCAGAATAACATGACACTATAATCAAACCTCAATGTGTGATACATGTGTACACAGTATCCCCTTCAGTAATTCATTCAATTGTATGTTTACAAACTTTTAACATTTGTACCTTTTATTTTATTTCTCTTTTTTTACTTGCAACTCAAAAATAATGGTATAAGAATGTAATAATAATTATTATACCTTTTAATTCTTATTTATTCTCTTCTTTTGTTGCATTTCATAAATCTTTTCCAGTTGCTTCTTATCTAGCCTAACAATTCATTGTCCTAATTAACAAAGAAGTTGTAATGCAATAAATACTTGTTATAGTAACAGGATTAATAATGTACCGTAAACATTTTTCTTTAATTAGAATCTTTCACTGCCCTCCGCAGAGTCTGGAAGTATGCTTATGGGAGTGAATGTGAATGCATTTCAAGTTAGAATTGTTTACAACTCAGCGTTAAAGAACCAAACGTCAACAAGCTACTTTTGAAGTTAAAGTTCCCGATATGACCATAGAAGTTAAAGGGACTATACAATGAAGAAGGTATTTTGTTGTAACGTATGGAAAGAGTTTGTAGATGATGTATTAAAGGAGTTGTATTATATTTCAACTGTTGGGGAGCCGAACTTGTAGTAGTTGCAACCGCACGTAGGTACCCGGTATTCTTTGCCGCAATTTTTAAAAATATTAACTTTGCAATTTGACTATTTCTTTAAGTATTAAATATTTATGTTTGCCTCGGCTGCGTCAGTATTTATTTTAGAGACATGGATGTCTTGGCAGGGTTGTGGTGCGACTTAAAAATGTAGAATTGCACAGATTATAATTTTACTTCACTCCTTTTTGTTAATGCTTGGCACGATTTAAATAACACTTCCCTGATATAGAGAGAGAGAGCTGTGAGATGTTTTTATTAAATACTTGCACTTTTTAATACGTAAACTATTTTTGTCTCACACAAAATACGTATTAAATCTCTCGAGGACGCATCTCACATCCGGTTACAAACACTGTCTGCAGGTAACTGGGTTGATTTCAACCACCTAAACTTGTAAATTTCTGTATTTAAAGTCTCTGATTGGCTATTCCTAATCCAATAGACTACCTTCATTTAACTAGAGCTTTTTCTGTTTGTTGATTGGCTATTTTTATAAACTGTCACTAAAATTACATTATTGCTTCCAAGAATCATAAGTAGTATTGTTAAACTTTCAAATTCATTATTGCCTTAAGGTTACCTCATTGTTAGCAACTTTAACCTATTATTCTCACAGCTCCTACATTATTAAATTACGTAATATATTCACATAACATTATTACACATTGATGCAATAATACAAGGATATGTAATGACTGTTACATATATTTTTTATATATTGTTACATACACATATTGCTTTAAGGCGGGCTGTTATCGAATTTATATATTATATAATTAGACTGAAATCATTTTAGAGTTAAAAATATTGCCTCAACAAATAAAATAAAAAAGATACTGTGTGAAATACTAGTACTACAATACGGATAGGTCCTGCGCCGTGGCGTTATGGACTTAGAGGTGGCGTGCTGGTTCCCAGCCACGGAATGCGCCCGTGTGCGATCCCACCCATAGGGTGCGGCTTTTAAATCCAGGATACAGGACCGGTGCCCACTCAGCATCGTGAGGAAAGTAAGGAGCTGCGATAGGAAGCGATCCCATCACGGAGGTAAACATTCTGGTTGGCGGGTGCGTGATGTTGGCCACATCACATCCCCATATCGCCACCTCTGCCGCACCTACGTGGGGAGGCCGGCAGTCGGGTTGGTAGGTCAAGGGCCTTCATGAGCTTTAGCACCATGGGATTATTATTATTATTATTATTATTTTTATTTATTATTATTTCATTACATACAGGATGGCGACTCGGAAGACATTCATAAAGGATTTCGGTTGAGAATTTCCCGAGAGTTTTCCTCCCCGTTTGGATTTGCTTATCGCATTGTTTATTTTTATATAGCTTCTGTAAACTATATTTGAAAGCTTATTTTTTCTCTCTGCTGGGTGAGCTGTTTATCATTATTGGAAACGAGGAAGTTACGTAATGTTGGCGCGTTTTTTCCGTTTAGAACCTTCTGGAATATTTCCCTAGAGCATATGTATTCATAATTTTCATTGGATATTAAAATCGACGCTAATGTTGGCGCGTTTTATTAGCCAATTGCAGTTCAGTTATAATTTTTAGGTATATCGGTGTGTATGGGTATAAAAGCAGTAGGTTGGAGGTAAAGTCAGTCCAGTTCATCAAAATTCTTTGTATACTACACGTCGCATTCCTGTCCAGTTCATCAAAATTCTTTGTATACTACACGTCGCATTCCTGTCAGTTCATCGAAAATCTCAATACATTACATGTCGCCTTCAGTCGTTCAGTTCATCAAAAATCTGTGTACACTACACGTCGTCTTCAGTCAGTCAATTCGTCGAAAGTATTTGTACGACAAATTTCGGGTATCGATTCACAAGTTACGCGCAGCAGAATTATGAATAATCTAAAGTGTTGTAAGGTTAATTATACAAAAGTTTGAAGTACGTGGATTAAAAGTGATCAGTAAGAAGTTATTATAACAGTTTCAGTTTGGCGAGTGTTAAGATCAATGTATAAATGTGATAGTTAACGTGTTTGACAATAAATGTGTAAAACAAATTTCTTCATCAGTGTTATATTTGGATAAAAGATTCCTTTCCGTTTACACACTCTGATCAAGAGACATGTTCGACTGAGAAATAATAGCTAGCCGGAGGACAGTAAACAAAACTTAAAAATTCTTTCAAACACTAATACTACCACAAATTGCTAACACTAGATGGAGCTACAAACCGAACAAATGAATGACGTCACAAGATGGCTTCACATGAAGTAAACACACATACACAAACATCACAAGCATCAAACATTTGTAAGAAAACCGTTACAAATTGGCGCCCAACGTGGGGCTACAATAATATTAAATACAACATAAATACTACTACAAATTTGCACCCAGAACGTGGGGCAGAGTGACCAGGAAAGGAACACGATGACCAGAAAAGGATCAGAATAACCAGGAAGGGGCAGAATTAACCAGGAAGAAGTGAGATGACCAGGAAGGGGCGAATGGAGAAGTGAACTGAACTACAAGACACAGATTCCAGAAACAACAAAAGGGACGACAGACTACGCGGATGATTGGACATCGTAATTCCGAGATTAAAAGGCAACAGGGGAAGTCAAATACGGAACACCAAAACGACGTAGATTCATCGTAATACAACGCAGAAGCGACATATAATCTAGGAGAGAGGGGCAGAAAGCTGGACATCAAAGCAACATCAGCAGATACCATCAGAAAGGTTAGAGACGTGTGATTTTTATTCTAAAAAAAAGAGGTAAAATTTTTTTTTAAATGTACCTTAGGAGCGGTAGGATAAAGAAAACAATGTCCACTAATAATACAGAAGAAATAATTATGGAGGGGGATAGTGTAACAGTTAGCTGTAATTCAATACAGGTTACAGAAAATAGCTCAAACGATGTAGAATTGGAGGGAGGAAATGTTAGTGCAGGAAGTGAGAATAAAACAGCAGGAAATATTAATTCTGATACTAGTATGATTATGGAAATGTTGAGAAATTTTGGTAAAAAATTAGATCAGAGTATGGAAAGGAATGAGAAATTAGAAAAGAAAATAGATCAATACAGGGAAGATATGCAAAAGAATATTGAGAAATTGAGGGAAGATATTGGTAGGAGTAATGAGATATTAGGGCAAAAGGTAGATCAAAGCAGGGAAGAAATTGAAAAGAAATCTATGGAGCTAGATAGTAGTATGCCAAAAATGAGTGATGAAAAGGAAATAATAGCAAGTGAGATAGGAGAAGTTTCAAAGAAAATGTTAGACATGAGCAGGGAAATAGGTAACAGAGAAAGTAAGGTAAATACTAAAAGTGAACATGTTGATGTAGAATGTACAGAGTTAGGTAGTAGAATGAGTAACATTTCAAGTGAGCTAAGAGAGATGAAAGAGGTTATGAATGTAGATGTGAATCAGGTGCAAGTTAATTTCAGAGGGGAAATATCAGAAATACATAATGAGTCAGTAATGCAAAGAAATAAGTTGCACGAAGAAGTTAGTTTTGACTGTAAATAATCAAAAGCTAACTTCTGAAATTAACAAGTACCAAGCTTTTCAAATTGAAAACTCCAGTCCAGTACAGTTTAGTACAGATTTGTTAAAGTACTCTCAAATTAAAGAGATAGTAGAAGAATTGAAAATGGCAGTTGTTAAAAGATGTGTAATTCAGGAAACTTTAGATTGTTTTCAAATGTTATCATGGGACGAAATTTCATATGAATACAAGAGATTATTCATGAACAAATTTTTGAAGGTTAGGATACGGCTACGAGTAATGTTTAGCCACACACAATTTGATCCAAGAGGGTAAATAGCAATGAGTTGTAAAGTAAATGCTGGATAGTTAAAGATGACTTGCAGAGAAATGTATTGGAACGTAAGAGGGTTAATTATTTATATATGTCATTTGAAAAGAGAAATAAATTATAAAAAAAAGAGAAATATTTTTTTTAAAAAAAAATTAAATTTTTAGTAACTGTAACAACATTTGAAATTAAGAATGTAAAGATTGAAACTTAATATGATATTAAAGTAAAAGTACGTAAATATAATTCCAAGAGTATTGTGAATATAAAGTACAAAACAACAAAAATGGGTTAAAAAAATAAAAAAAAAACAAACAAATACTAATGTAGCAAACAGAACATGTGAAACAGTGCCTAGATTTAAGAGATGTAAATATATTTATGTAAAGGCTGAATATTTTTGGTAAATATGTTTAATAATTACAAAAAATTCTTTAATTGATAAATTTTTGTTAACAATATAAAAAAGTAAACCATTTTTTGTAACATTAATTAAATACTTCAGGGTACAGTATTTGCTATAAAAATTATGATGTCAGATTAATGTCTAAACACATTAAACCAGAGCCAGTAAGTAGTGGCAAGATAGAGGAAAAACATGTCGTGTGTTAAATACGTGTGAAGTGTTAAGTAAAAGTGATAGCGTGTGTTCCAAGATTTAGGAGACTAAAAACCCAATTATAAAATTTTCAAACAGGTTGTAAGTATTTATAATTATGTTTCTAGTGGGGCATATGATGCAGTAATTTGTATCACAAATTACTTAAATGTAAATAATGATTGTAATATGAATATGCATTTTTATGTGACATTGATTTGAGATGTTTCTTGACTGTAATTATTGTTGAGAAGTAAGTTTTTAATGCCTTACTGAAACTGACAATAATAGCGCGCAATAATGCAGCGAGGGGGTGAGCTGTTTATCATTATTGGAAACGAGGAAGTTACGTAATGTTGGCGCGTTTTTTCCGTTTAGAACCTTCTGGAATATTTCTCTAGAGCATATGTATTCATAATTTTCATTGGATATTAAAATAGACGCTAATGTTGGCGCGTTTTATTAGCCAATTGCAGTTCAGTTATAATTATTAGGCATATCGGTGTGTATGGGTATAAAAGCAGTAGGTTGGAGATAAAGTCAGTCCAGTTCATCAAAATTCTTTGTATACTACACGTCGCATTCCTGTCCAGTTCATCAAAATTCTTTGTATACTACACGTCGCATTCCTGTCAGTTCATCGAAAATCTCAATACATTACACGTCGCCTTCAGTCGTTCAGTTCATCAAAAATCTGTGTACACTACACGTCGTCTTCAGTCAGTCAATTCGTCGAAAGTATTTGTACGACAAATTTCGGGTATCGATTCACAAGTTACGCGCAGCAGAATTATGAATAATCTAAAGTGTTGTAAGGTTAATTATACAAAAGGTTGAAGTACGTGGATTAAAAGTGATCAGTAAGAAGTTATTATAACAGTTTCAGTTTGGCGAGTGTTAAGATCAATGTATAAATGTGATAGTTAACGTGTTTGACAATAAATGTGTAAAACAAATTTCTTCATCAGTGTTATATTTGGATAAAAGATTCCTTTCCGTTTACACACTCTGATCAAGAGACATGTTCGACTGAGAAATAATAGCTAGCCGGAGGACAGTAAACAAAACTTAAAAATTCTTTCAAACACTAATACTACCACAAATTGCTAACACTAGATGGAGCTACAAACCGAACAAATGAATGACGCACAAGATGGCTTCACATGAAGTAAACACACATACACAAACATCACAAGCATCAAACATTTGTAAGAAAACCGTTACAGTGCTTTATGTTAATTGGAAATATATATATTGGCGGAAATTTTTTATTATACGTTTAGTTATGGGTGCAAAGTGTATACAGGAAAGCGAAGCGATAGTCAAATGTTTAAAAGCGTGTCATTATATGTTGCCCTTGAAATCCCTTTCCGCACTCTTTCCTTTGGTCGCAAGAAACAACTGAAGAGCAAAAGAACTTTAAAGAAATGACAAGGTATTGAACGATTCAAACGTATAATAACGCATATCTTGGAAATTGCCGATTTCACAAGAAAATTATTTGGAAAAGATTGTAAGTTTTAAAGAGGTCTACTTCTTTTGTGCAGTAAGCTTCTTTCTACCTCTTATAGTTTACCAGTTATACAAAACTGTAGAACATTTCTTTCCTATGAAGAGGACTTCACAGACTGCTCTCATAAAATTCAAGACATACATTTTATTTGTCATGTAAGTATCTTAAACATACCTAATGCATTTTAATTAAAATCGTTATAGCCAAGTTAGAGAAAATTAAAAGATAAGTTCGAAAATTTCTCTATGTAAAGGACAGTTTGGAGTGGAGGAATCTTCTTTAAAATCTTCCTGTCGCATCTTTGGAAGATACTGACATTAAATAGTATGCAGTATCCATATTTAGATTTCGAAATATGCTGACACGCACACACATGAAGTCCTTTTTGTAAAAATTCCTTTCTGGACGCAGGGTCCTAGAAACATGTACTTATGGTGAAAACTCGACTTAGAATTTTTGGGTGGAATGCAATATGTCTTTTACTTATTAGGTATGTGGTAGGGAAAGTAAATAGTAGTGTAATAAATACTTATTACAAAATATGATCTAGACATATTACAAAAATATTTAAATACAATAAATCTGCTGGAATTATTAACAGTATGATGAAACCTTCCTTAGTCCAAAATCATATCCGAACTCGCCTGGCAAGAGCTCGGCAAGACCTTTCCTCTGTTATGGCAGCGAAACTTTGATCTTAACAAAAGCGTGACGAAAAAGTGTGAAATGAAGTTTTTGCGCCGAACAGTAGGCCACACTAAATGGGACCATCAGCGAAATGAAGACTCCTACAAGAACCGGGAATGGAACCTGTAATGCAGTATAGTCATCAATATAAAGAAAATCGGTTCCAGCACGTCAAGCGTATGCCCAGAAACAGGATCCCCCATGCGATCTTGAACTGCAGACCAACTGCGACTGTGTTGCCCTGTGAAGAGATGGCGGGAGAATTTTATGTAGACCAGAACACTTTTTTCTAGCACTATTGCCTATTAGAAAGATTATTATTATTATTATTATTATTATTATTATTATTATTATTATTATTATTATTATTATTACTATTATTGAGGCAGTAATTTTAACACTTAAATAATTTCAGTCTAATTATATTATATTTAAATTCAATAACAGCGCGCCTTAAAACAATGTGTGCATGTAACAATATATAAAAAGTGTATATTACAGTCATGATATATGTTTATATTATTGTATACTATTGTATACACGTTCAGTAATGTTATGTGAATGTATACGTAATTTAATAATGTAGGAGCTGTGATAATAATAGGTTAAAAGTTGCTAACAGAGAGGTAACAGTGAGGTAACCTTGAGGCAATAATGAGTTTGAGAGTTTAAATGTTACTTATGATTCTTGGAAGCAATAATGTAGTTTTAGTGACAGTTTAAAATAGTCAATGAACAACCAGAAAAAGCTTTAGTTAAATGAAGGTATTCTATTGGAGTAGGATTAGCAAATCAGAATCTGAAAAGGAGAAACATTTACATATTCAGAAGTCAGTTGCCTGCAGACAGCGTTACTAACCAGACGCAAAAGGTGTCCTCGAGAAATTTAATACGTATTCGTGTGAGACGAAAATAGTTTACGTGTTAAAAAAGTGCAAGTAATTCATAAAAGAATCTCACAGCTCTCTATATCAGTGTAGTGTTATTTAAATTGTGTCAAGAATTAATAAAAAGCAGTGAATTAAAAATGATAATCTTTGTAAGCCTACATTCTTAGTCGCATCACAACCTTGCTAAGAGAAACGTGTCTCTAACAATAATACTGACGCAGCCGAGGCAAACATAAATATATAATATTTAAAGAAACAGTCAAATTACAAAGTTAATATTTTTTTTAAACTTGGGGTATAGGCCACCTGAAAGTACATTTTGAGGCGAAGGCTACCGGAAACTTTTTACTATACGTGCGGTTGCAACTACTACAAGTTCGGCTCCCCAATAGTCGAAATACAATACAACTCCTACTTCAAATCGGCTTTTCCATACGTGAAACAATAAATCTTCTTCAAATTGGCTCCCAAAGCGTGGTGCAAATAACGTATCAAACCAACTTTCTCATTATAAAACTGGATTAATAGTGTTGTATGAATACAGATACAACGTGAGATATAACCCTTACATACAGGGTAACATTCCCCATAAGGGATTTTTGCTTTCAGAAAGGGTACACTTTGAGGGTTTGCTTCCAAAATTATTTTGTCAGAGAGGTTTTTTCCCCATTTGCATTTGCTTATTGCACTAATTTGATTAAAAACATGTATTGTCCTTAATGATAAAAGAGATATTGACGAGAGCATTTGAACATTGAAATCTCCACGTTGCCTCTTCCAATTCTTCTGGCTGTATATTTCGTGATAGAAGGAGTCTTATGTAGGATGGTTTCAGCGTATTCATGTACTGTGTGGATGAAGTTCTTCTTGTAGGCACGCCAACCTTGCCACAGTTCGGTGTTATTAAAACAAGCCAGAGGCAAACAGAGGTACATAATGGCCAGCAGCTTACTTTGTGGTAGGAGTTACAGAGTACAAGCTATTACAAGGATGTAATAACAAGTAACATAGTCGAGAGTTCCATAATGGGCGCCCATGTACTAAGAAAATAGATAACAGCGCTTAGCTGATTTCCTGTTTCCAGCTTATGTTATCAAATTCCACCTAGCAGCGGTGCGTTAATATCTATACTTCTATTTTGGTCTCGGCTTAAACATAAACGTCCGTTCATAATGAAGTTCAAACCAAAAACGATGCAAATACTGAAGATAAGGAACACTGAGGCTATTCTGGACCTTAGTGAACTTTAATTTTAATTAAAGGGTGGAATTTTGCGTGAGGGTTATTCATTAATTTACTTCTTTTAAGGGTACTTTATGAATATTAATAATGCTAACTACTGCAATTAGTGTTAAGGACAGATGCGATGCAGCTAAAATTGTAATGATTGCAATTAATTTTCTTCTTACATATTTTAACAATATCTGCTGGCATAATAGGTGTAATGAGCTTCTTCTGGAGTGGCTATAGACATTGATCTGCGCCGTGCAGATCAGCACAGCACCAAAAACAGAATTTTTAGAAAAACGTCCATGTGTGTGTTCTGTCTGCCCCTGTGGTGTGTGTGTGTGTGAACAACATAACCCAAAAACGACAAGTTGGTTAAATACAAACTTCCAAGGATATTACAAGATTTTGAAGAAAATCTCTTCCACTCTTAATCACGCTCCACGTGGAAAAGATTTCTTCGTTTTTGATTTCTCAAAACTGCCCATAACAATTTTAGTTAAAATGCCATATGTTTAATCTATTATCATGAAAAATAAGACGTATATATTTAAATTCCTGGGAATAACCTCTGAAGTCCTCTTTAACCTGAATGACTTTTGTATAATTGGTAAGCTGTATGAGATAGAGGAAATCTTACTACACAAAAGTTGAGGCAGTATTTTTAACACTTAAATGGTTTCAGTCAAATTATATAGTGTATAAATTCAATAACAGCCCACCTTAAAGCAATATGTGTATGTAACAATATATAAGGAGTGTATATTAAAGTAATTGTAAATGTTTATATTATTGTATCCATGTTTAATAATGTTATGCGAATGTATTACGTAATTTAATAATGTAGGAGCTGTGAGAATAATAAGTTAAACGTTGCTAAGAATGAGCTAACCTTGAGGCAATAATGAGTTTGAGAGTTTAATAATGCTACTAGTCATTATTGGAGTAACAATAATGTAATTTTAGTGACAGTTTCTAAAATAGCCAATAAACAACCAGAAAAAGTTTTAGTTAAATGAAGGTATTCTATTGGATTAGTAATAGCCAATCAGAGACTTGAAATACAGAAATTTACAAGTTTAGACGGTTGAAATTTATTCAGTTGCCTGCAGACTGTGCTCATAACTGGATGCGTTGCTTGTGTGTCCTCGAGAGATTTAATACGTATTCGTGTGAGACGAAAAAAACAAGTGTAATTAATTAATAAAAAGAATCTCACAGCTCTCTATATCAGTGAAGTGTTAATTAAATCCTATCAAGCATTAATAAAAGGAGTGAAGTAAAATTATAATCTGTCTAAGCCTACATTCTTGTCGCATCACAACCCTGCCAAGACATCTATGTCTCTAAAATTAATGCTGACGCAGCCGAGGCAAACATAAATATAATATGTAAAGAAACAGTCAAATTACAAAGTTAATAGTTTTTTTAAACTTGAGGCAAAGGCCACCTGAAAGAACATTTGGAGCGAAGGCTACCGGAAACTTTTTACCATACGTGCGGTTGCAACTACTACAAGTTCGGCTCCCCAACAGTTGAAATATAATAATACTCCTTCAATACACCTTCTTCAAATTGACGCTCAAAGTGTGGTGCAAATAACGCAAAGATACCATATTCTTCAAACTGGCTTTCCATACGTAGCAGCAACAACGTAAAGACAATATTTACTTCAAAGTGTAGATCACTTTTAAGCATACAATTTATGAAAAATAACATGTTTTGTGGCCTTAAACATTTCCGATATATTCTTTGTTGTTGGTTTGAATTTTCAAATATTTTATAATTTTCTCAACTGGAAATCTCTATTCCTTGTTTTATTTTTCTTTCTTTTTCGTGCTCATACAAAGATAATATACTTCAAAACCATCACTTAGCGACTTCTTTGAAAATATTTGACTATCGCTGTAGCTTACTGGATTCTTCTTCTACCTGCAAAGAAATGTGTAAATAAGCAATGAAAGTTTGTATAAATTAACAAGATGCAGATAGAAGAATAAATTTTTTAAGAATACTTTTAGAAGAGTGAGTAGGGAAAGTTATATGAATGCAACACATCAGATTTTTACTTTCTCTACTACGTATAGTAAGCATTGTATTCCACCCAAAATTTTGATACCGAGATTTCACCGAAAATACATGTTTTGAGACCTCCTGAATCCAAAAAAAGCATTTTTGGAAACATGTCCGCGTGTGTGTTTGTGTGTGTGTCTGTGAACAGCATAACTCAAAAACGAACAGTCGGATAAACACCAAACTTGATATTTAGGTTTAATATCTTCCAGAGATGCGACATGAAGGTTTTCAAGAAAATACCCCCACCACAGACTACCGTTTACATGGAACATTTTTCGAAAATTTTAATTTTCTCAAAAATGGCTCTAACGATTTTGATTAAAATATCATATGACAAATGAAATGTATATCTCCAATTTTCTGGGAATGTCTCCAAAAGTATTCTTCATTGTGAACGACTTTTGCATAACTGGTAAACCATAAGAGATAGACAAAATATTACTACCCAAAAATGTAGATCGCGTTAAAATACAGAGTTTATGTCATATACATTTTTGTTGTTGACTGAACCATTTTCGAGCTATTGCTTGTTATTCCCTTAAATTTTCCAATACTTATACTTTTTCTCGAATCCGTTATTCATTTTTTTTATGTCCTGGACATGCAAAGAGAATGGGATGCGCACATAGCAACCAACGCTTAAAAGATTTGACTGTCGCTTAAAACCTACCATATTCCCCTTGCATCTACAGAAAATTAGCAATAAGATTGACATCTCGATATCTCGATTAACATGAAGCATATGGAGAATAAGCGTTTGTAAAAATAGTTTGTACAAGAGTAGAGAAAGTCATGTGAGTGTAACACATCAGAATTTTTTTGCAGTAGATAAGCTCGCTCTTATTACATTTGGCACTACATGCGATGGTGGTTTATGCAAAGGAATGGTATTTGGGAAAGGAAACATTCTAGGTCTAAGTTTTGGGTGCCTCCTCGCCATTTTCCATTTATGACTGAGGAAAAGCTGGTAAAAAACCTGTCAGGGAGGAGGGTTCTGCGGGATCTGAACCGCAGACATTTCGTTCACGAGACCGTGACTAAACGACCTCAGCTACCCGAGTCGGTATCTCTTTCTTAGAATTCCTTGCCAGCATAGTTAAGTTTTAATAAGTTAAAAACTACTACACATCGGCAAAAACGTACGCAGAAGAGTATAAAATTCATTGCCATATACAATTTGTCACTTTTTTTTTCCGGTGTTAATGGCTTCTGAGATACTTATGCGAGTATGCTTATGTTTTCCCATGTTGAAGTTCCTCATGTAAACAACATAGTGAAAAGTTGAGCTTTTCGTTTGTTTTCCTTCATATGAACTCGTTTGTAATATATACAAATATTGTTTCTGCATGTTGTAAGTCAATATGCTTCCTTTCTGGGTAAATGTCATTAATGTAACGTTGATAGAAGAATATAATTTATATGAATAGCGTAAGGGAAGAAATTAAATTTTAACGGGTAGAGAAAGTCTTGTGAATGTTTTCGGGTGCGTTAAAGTATGTACTTTCAGTGAAATTGCAAAATCGAGTTTTAGAGTTGAATGCAATACTTCCTCTTCCCGAAATGATGAGTAGAGACAGCAAACATAAATACATATGTCTATATTATCATCCCTGTTTAGTTTCCCCTTGCGCCACAACGTCGCTGCTATCTTTTGTACAGTGGCAGCACTAGGCCGTAGCCGGCAGTCTCGCGTGGTAACGTATTCCTTACGGACGTCATGTCGAGTGCAGTGCCAGTGTTGAACTGTTTGCCGCTCTTCTTTACAACCTGATCTACGATGTGTACAGCACGACACCACACTTCAGGAATCGCTCTTGTATATAAGGTATGTACCTCTGTTTACATATCACGCACTTTCTGTAAATACTTACCGGTATTTTATGACAACCAGTGCCCAATAAAAATGCAATATATGTACATACACACGAAATTTCTTGTTTGATACTGTTTTTTTTCTAACTCATTAGCAGGAATAAATTGTTTCATGCACTATCCAGTTTACGTCAGGTTACCATTTCTGTAGTGAGAAAATTTGACTAGAATACTGTACAGTCAAAACTTCAACAAGAGGTGTTACTTTTTTTGTCATTTTGTCTTAAGTGAACTGTTTGGGTTCCATTTGGGTTCTGACATTTTGTCTCTCACCTATTTTATTGCAAATTGTATTATTTATTTTCTCTGTTCTTCAACTTCAGCTATAGTAGAGGGAGTTTTGCATTCGATTCGTAGCTTCGATATAGCAATATACGTATCTGGGTCCCATTAAACCCATCAAAAGTTGTAAAAAGATCTGTACTTGTATGTGAGCAGTATAGCTCCAAAAACCTTAAAAATACAAAATATATAAATCAGTTACACTGTTAGAAATAAAAGTACTGCCATAGGCATTCCGCTCACTTTTCCACTTTATAGCATATCCATTATGGCTGAAGTAAATACGCCTAAACATGGTATAAAAGATGATGTAAAAAAAAAAAAATTGTCCACCTCCATGATGAGGTGGTGTGTGTGCCAAGAAGTCCTGAGTTCGATTCTCGTTTGAGGTGAGCTACCTAAATAGGGTTTTATTCCGTGTTCTTTTTATCCATGAAGACGAATATTCCCATTCATTTATCTTTCAATATGATCTACTTGATTAAAATACATTAAAAATAATCCTGGCACATAAATGTTAAAGCAAAACTGTAGCACATTGTAGAAATGGCATTGTAATTACCAAAATTGGAGTTAGTTATTCATATAAAACGATGAAATATATATCAATTATTTCTACTAAAATTCACTAGTAGATAAAACTGATTTTTATGCAAAGGAAACCCCTCCTCCACTAACATTTTATTTGGAAACTTTTATACAAGGTATTGATTAAAATATATTCAATTTCTTTTAAGTGCATTTTAATTTTTTCAGAAAAATTCTGAATTTTTGAAGCATTCATTTTATGTTAAAGGCGTCTTGTGCATTAAGAATTTTGAAAATATTTCATTATACGAAATTGTTTTGTTGGACAAACTTTCGTAGATATTAATAAGGCTGTAACATGCATAATACTTGCGTAATCGATGGAATTCAGTATTTAGAGGAATATAAAAGCAATGAGGAGTTAATTTAGTAGATGTCTCGACAGAGGAATTTGACCCGCCCGCCTGAACTAGTTTATATTGCAAAATCTGGCGACATTTTGAGGTAGGCTCTGCCAACGTTAAAGAACGCACGATCGTTTCGTTTGCGTGCTTTGATGCAATCAATAATTGCTAATTAACCCAAGTTTATATTTAAAAAATCTAAACCTAAACTGCCATGAAGCAGACACCCACGCTTATATAATAAACTCTTTAAGGAACGCCCGCTCGCTTCTTTCGCCAGCTTTGGTCGCTGTGTTTTGTGTTTATTGTGTTTCACTCGTCCTAAGCAATTCAGATTAATTCAGGTGCGTGAGTGTTATTAGTATAGCGATCTCGGGCTTATTGACGGATACAGAACAATATCGCTTTTGTTTCTTGGCTCAAGAAATAGTCATATTTCGACACGTTTACCACGCAAAGTTTTTTTTTTGCCTCAAACTCGGGCTTATAACACAGGTGTATTATGTATTAAAATTGTTTTTATTCAGACTGCCCCATTTGACTGAGTATGTACCTGCTGCCGGTGACAAAAGAGTTCAACCACTGAGAGGAATAACGGCTATATGACGTTTGTGATAATGACGATCTAATAGCATTATTGTGTGTTGAAGTAATATGGAGGGGCTGCTAGATTAGGCATTTGCAAAACAAGGATACGTGTGTATCTTTGGGTGATGGCCTGTGTAATTATTTGTCTGCAGTGTACATAAGGATTTAACTACCAACAAATAAAAATTCAAAATTACAGATTACAAACTAATTAGGGATAAGAAGGACCTACTCGATGATCCCTGCAGAATAAGGGAAGTTGTGGAAATTATAAGTAACACAAAAGCTACAGTTTATCTGAGAGTTATGTGGTTAAGATTGTATGCTCTCTCAGCAACCACAGTCGGCTGTATCTCATTGGTTATTGTTCATTGACTAGTTAATTCAGGACAAACTATAATAACCTTACCCTATCCCCTTCGTCTCTGAACCATTAAGATTTATTTCCTAGTATAACCCCAGTTGCTCCTCTGTGAATTTTAGTTCGGATGAAATCCGCAAGGTGGTGGGGTCAGCTTTGTGTTACAGCCATTCTGAACATATCATAAAAGAACATACGTTATAATTCTTAAAGGTCTACGATCAGTTACATCACTTAGGATGTATTTATTTCCAAACCTTAACTTTGTAATAATAATAATAATAATAATAATAATAATAATAATAATAATCATAAGAAGTATTTCGTGCTTCAGAACATACATTGGAAAGTTTGAGCCAAAGCGAATTTATAATCTACTATAAATAGTCAAAACGACAACGTTGAGGTTACAACTTTTTCACATTTGTAAGTTCATAACTTTAAATCCACAACGCCAGAAATCAGAGCTGTAACTTCCATAAATTAAGTTTTAAATTGATTTGAATTGAGTTTTAACCACTACAGCTTTTTGTATTTGTGCATAGGTAGCATTAATAGTATTAAATTGATAGTATTAACACATTATGCCAATAAAAAAATTCATATACCTAGAAGCACATAACAATTGAATACGAAATTTCGAATACATTACAAATTGTACGTTTTTCGAGAATATTTTTCTAGTTAGTTCTGCCCAAGACGGAAAATTGAAGGCCTGATGTCAACTCATAAAAACAAATCCTCGCAAAAGCTGCTAGGAACTCATTACCAAAATGTTTTAAAATTTTCCATGTAAATGGTAGTTCGGGGTAGGGGAACTTTCTTGAATTATTCATGTCGTATCCTTGGAAGATACTGAACTAAAATACCAAGTTTGGTATTGTCCGACTTTTTCTTTGAGCTATGCTGTTCATACACACACAAACACACATACCTACACAGAGAGAGAGAGAGAGAGAGAGAGAGAGAGAGAGAGAGAGAGAGAGAGAGAGAGAGAGACGGACGGACCGACCGACCGACCTTCTTCTAAAAATGTTTTTTTGAGATTCGGGGACCTCAAAACATTTATTTAAGTTCAAATCTCGACATTGAATTTTTGGGTGGATTGCAATACCTTCTCTGCCTATTATATGCATGGTAGAGGAAGTGAAAAAGGCATTCTTAGCAAAATCTACGCGTGTGTGTGATCTTCCAAGGATGCTGGAGATGATTTTCAAGAAAATTCGTCACCTAAACTACCTTTTTCATGGAACATTGTCATTTTGAATTTTTTAAAAGATTGCTCTAAACGATTTTGAATAATATAGAAAGTATTTGAGATATCTATATGACAAATAAAATGTATATCTTGAATTTTATGGAAATAGCCTCTGAGGTCCTCTTAGTTGGAATTAATGTATAATTTTCTACAATTGCTTCACCATAGAAGAGAAAGACTTAATACACAAATAAATCTGATGGGATACATTCACATACTTTTCTCTACCCTCTATCTATTCTTACTAAAGCTTATTTTTCTGTCTACTACATTTAATCCGAATAAACCTTTGCAAAAACAGCTACATTACACATTTCGTTATATATACAAAGAAAACAGTGATATTCAAATGTTTAAGAACTGGACTCTATATACCGGCTTAAACTCCATACTTTTTTACTTTCTCTACTACGTATAGTAAGTAGGGGAAGTATTGTATTCCACCCAAAAATTCGATACCGAGATTTCACCGAAAATATATGTTTTGAGACCCCCTGAATCCAAAAAAAAAGCATTTTTGGAAACATGTCCGTGTGTGTGTGTCTGTGAACAGCATAACTCAGAAATGAACAGTTGGATAAACACCAAACTTGGTATTTAGGTTCAGTATCTTACAGAGATGCGACACGAAGGTTTTCAAGAAAATCCCCTCCCAACCCAGACTACCCTTTACATGGTACATTTTTCGAAAATTTTAATTTTCTCAAAAATGGCTCTAACGATTTGGATTAAAGTATTATATGTTTAAGATATTTTCGTAACAAATGAAAGGTATGTCTCGAATTTTCTGGGAATGTCTCCAAAAGTATTCTTCATGGTGAATGACTTTTGCATAACTGGTAAATTATGTCATATACGTTTTTTGTTGAGTGAATCATTTTCGAGATACTGCTTGTTATTCCCTTAAATTTTCCAATACTTACACTTTTTCTCAAATGGGAATTCGTTATTCATTGTTTTTTGTCCTGGTAATGCAAAGAGAATGGAATACTCCACATAGCAACCAGCTCTTAAAATATTTGACTCGCTTAAAGCCTACCAATTCCCCTTGCATCTACAAGAAAATTAGCAATAAGATTAACATCTCGATATCTCGATTAACATGAAGCATACGGAGAATAAGCGTTTGTAAGAATAGTTTGTACAAGAGTAGAGAAAGTCATGTGAGTGTAACACATCAGATTTTTTAGGTCCATTTATACCCCGCCTTTAACTGCATTGGTCTTATCAGCGACCTTTCCTTTAGAACTTATTGCCTATTAATAACGGTGTTAACTCGTGTAACTCTTGTCGTTGGGTTTCTTGCACTTTGGTTTTTAATCATTAGATCACACACACACACACACACACACACACACAGTCACACTCTCATTCATACTTCCAGACTCTGGGGAGGATAAGGAATAATCTTGGCTAGAGAAAAATTCCCACCCCCCAGCCTGGAATCAAACCCGTGACCCCTAGCACAACAGGTAGATGCTCTACCGACTCAGGTATGGGGCCAGTAATCCTAAACTGATTTCATGCAATCGCGAGAAACAACTGAAAATCTATGAGACTTTAAAAGAATAACATGTATTGAACAATTCGAACGGAAATCTCATAAACGGCTTATAAAACAAAAAAACTTGTTGGAAGTAAATTGTGTGTTTCAAAGAGATCTAAGTTTTTTTACGGCACGTTTTCGTCTATCGCTTAATGTTTACCAGTTATACAAGATTATACAAAATTCCTTCCGAATGAAGAGGGACCTCAAAGACTATTCCCAGAAAATTCAAGATATACATTATATTTGTCATTTGTCATGTAAATATGTTTAATATACGATATTTTAATCAAAATCTTTAGCTATTTTTTTTAAAAAATCAACATTTTCGAAAAATGTTCCATGTAAAGTGTAGTTGGGGTGGGGGATTTTCTTGAAAACGTCCGTGTCGCAACTTTGGAAGGCACTGATCCAAAATACGAAGTGTGATATTTATCCGACTTTTCGTTTTGAGCTATGCTGTTCAGACACATTCAGACGATCGCGCGGGTCTTTTTTAAAAGTGATTTTTTTACGTATTCAGGGGTCCTCAAAACATGTATTTCCGTGAAATATCGGTATTCAATTTTTGATTTGAATGCAATACCTTCTACCTAGGTACGTGGTAGATTAATTACAAATGTTGGTCTCTTTAAAGCACACAATTTATTTCAAATATCGTCTTTTTGGTAACAGATATTTCCCAGATGTTATTGGTTTGAGTTTTTCAGTACCTTGTAATTTTTTTATTTGATGATACGGTTCTATTATGTCGCTACGTAACGGAACGAACTTGGAATTTCCGCTTTGACTACAGCTCCAGGCTTCTGTATTTCCTTCCTACATAACTAATATGTAATAAAACCATTTCTGCAAACGTTTATCTCAATTAACGAAAAGTATACAGAAAATAAGCTTTTTCAAGAATATATTGTAGAAAGCTAATCAAGATATGCTTATTGTTTATCATTTAGTTATTTTAACCGGATGCTTTTTTGTTTCATTTGTGTAACCCTCCAACTTATTTGGTCGTATCGGCGGGCTTTGACTTGAGAAACAACTGACTGTATCATTGTTCGCTGAACTGTAGGATTTCCTTTAATTTTATTAGTTTTTAACTATTAAACATAATCACATTGACATCCGCATTCATACCTTCAGAATGTGGGAGATAGGAATCGATTCCTGTTAAAGAAAACTTAACCGTCCCATCCGGGAAATTGAACCCAGTATCTATGGGTTGAAAAACCAGAGCGCTGATCACTTTACCGAAAAGGCAGTCTTTAATCAGAATTGTTAGAGCAATTTTTGAGAAAATAAAAAATAACAAAAAACGCTCTCGTGTAAAGGGTGGTTTGGAGTGTAGGAATTTCGTGGAAGTCTTCGCGTTGCATCTTGCTGTACTTAAATACTACTCTTTCTCACTCACTCTTTCATTCGCTCCCTCGCGCGCGCGCGCAACACGTGTTGGAATTTCTCTTGTTATAGTTTACATTGTTTCAGGGATTTTATGATGTGCATTTCCTGTAAAATTTGGATATCAAAGCTTTGGATTGAAAAAGTGCTACACTTAAGGATTGGTATTAGGTAGAGAAAGTAAAAAACAAATAAACACACTTGTCGCCTTATACCACTAAGAAGCGTTTTAAACTTTTTCAGTAAATTTAGTATAGCTGGATTGTATTACTATAGTTTATCTTTAGTGGTGATCAATAACACCAAATTACATGCCCTTTATAATGCTCGTGCGGAAGGCAAAGCCCGAGAGATTGAGAAGCCAAGTTGAACTCGATTAGCTTCATATTTCAATTAACTGATTCTTTGCCTGCATACATCAAAGACTGCTCAAATAAATATATCAGTCCGCAGACTGAAACCTTCATATTTTCAGTGAAGCATTTCTGCCCATCTTTTGCACTTTAATTTGGATGTTCTATTGATAACAAAGAATGGTGACCATTTCGGTGTGCTTCTCTTTTATGCTGCTACATTAAATCGCAGTTTTAAAATATCGCCGTTGTTTATTATACTGGAGATACACCAGGTGAATCAGCCGACCCTAGTTATTACTTTCTCTACTGCGTATAGTAAGTAGGGGAAGTATTGTATTCCACCCAAAAATTCGATACCGAGATTTCGCCGGAAATATATGTTTTGAGACCCCTTGAATCCAAAAAAAGCATTTTTGGAAACATGTCGTGTGTGTGTCTGTGTGTCTGAACAGCATAGATAACTCAGAAACGAACAGTCGGATAAACACCAAACTTGGTATTTAGGTGCAGTGTCTTCCAGAGATGCGACACGAAGGTTTTCAAGAAAATCCCCCCACCCCAGATTACCCTTTACATAAAATATTTTTTGAAAATTTTAATTTTCTCAAAAATGGCTCTAACGATTTTCATTAAAATATCATAGGTTTAAGATATTTTCATTACAAATGAAATGTATATCTCGAATTTTCTGGGAATTGTGGTGGTATACTTGTTATATTTATTTATTTGTTGAGCCCCACGTTTGGGAGCCAATTTGCGACGGTATTATTTATAATGTTTTTGTATATTTGTGTTTACTCCACGTGGTGAAGCCATTTTGTGACGTGATGCTTTGTTAGGCTTGTTAGCTCCATCTGGTGTTAGCAATTTGTAGCGGTATTAGTGTTTGTTTGGTAGAATGCTACTGTTATTTTATTTAATTTTAGTTCACTGTCCTCCGGCTAGCTATTATCCTTTTGGTCGAGCTCTTCTCTTTATACAGGTTGTGTAAACGGAAAGGAGTCTTTTATCTAAAGATAACACTGATGAAAGAATTTGTTTTACACTTTTTATTGTCGAACACATTCACTATCACATTTACACTTTGATCTTGACACTCGCCAAACTGAAACTGTTATCATAGCTTATTTACTGATCATTCTTAATTCACGTACTTCAACTTTTTATATCCTTAACTTTAAAATACTTGAGATTTTTCATAACTCTGATACGCGTAACTTGCGAATCGATAGCCGACGTGTAATATTTCTGCTGGACTGAAGGCGACGTGTATCATACAAATATTTTCGGTGAACTGACGGACTGAAGGACTTTACTTCTAACCTAGCCCTATTTATACTCCTACACACCGTTATGCCTAAAGATTATAACTGAGTTGCTATTGGCTAATAAAACGCGCCAACATTAGCGTCTATTTTTATATCCAATGAAAATTATGAATACATATGCTCTAGGTATAATGTTCCAGCAAATTCTAAAGAAAAACGCGCCAACATTACGTAACTTCCTCATCTCTAATAATGACAAACAGCTCACCCCCTCGCTGCATTATTGCACGCTATTATTGTCAGTTTCAGTAAGGCAGTATAAACCCACTTCTCAACAATAATTACAATCAACAAACATCTCAAATCAATGTCACACAAAAATGCATATTCATACTATAATCATTCTCTACATTTAAATAATTTATGATACAAATTACTGCATCATATGCCCCACTAGAAACATAATTATAAATATTTACAACTTGTTGGAAATTTTATAATTGGGTTTTTAGTCTCTTAAACCTTGGAACTCACACTATTTATCACTTTCACTTAACACTTCACACGCATTTAACACATGACATATGTTTTTCCTTTATCTTGCCACTACTTACTGGCTCTGGTCTAATGTGTTTAGACATTAATCTGACATTAGAATTTTTTTATAGCAAATACTATACCCTGAATTATTTAGTTACTGTTACAAAATTGGTTTACTCTCTTATATTGTTGACAAAAATTTATGCATTCAAGAATTTTTGTAATTATTACACATATTTACCAAAAATATTCACTCTCTACACAAATATATTTACATCTCTTAACTCTAGACACTGTTTCACATTTTTCTGTTTGCTACATAAGTATTTGTATTTAATTATTTTTACCCCATTTTTGTTGTTTTGTAATTTATATTCATATTAAGTTCCAATCTTTACATTCTTAATTTCAAATACTGTTACAGTTACTAAAAAAATGTTATTTTCCTTTTAAACATTTAGTTATGTCCAAAATTTTATTTCTCCATTATCATGACGTGCATATTTATTTAACCCTCTTAAAATCCAATACGTTGCTCTGCATTTCATCTTTAACTATCCAGCATTTACTTTACATCTCATTGCTATTTACCCTCCTGGATCAAATTGTCTGTGGATAAACATTACTCGTAACCGTATCCTAACCTTCAAAATTTTGTTCATCAATAACCTCTTAAAGGATTCATATGATATTTCGTCCCCTGATAACATTTGAAAACAATCTAAAGTTTCCTGAACAACACATCTTTGAACAACTGTCATTTTAAATTCTTCTACTATCTCTTTAATTTGAGAATACTCTGACAAGTCTGTCATAAATTGTACTGGATTGGAGTTTTCATTCTGAACGGCTTGGTTTTTGTTATTTTCAGAAGTTAGCTTTTGATTATTTACAGGCAAAACTTTAACTTCTTCGTACAATTTATTTCTTTGCATTACTGACTCCTTCTGTATTTCTGATATTTCCCCTCTGAAATTAACTTGTGCCTGATTCGCATCTACATTCATAACTTCTTTCATCTCTCTTATCTCATTTGAAATGTTACTCATTCTACTACCTAACTCTGTACATTCTACATCTACATGTTCACTTTTAATATTAACCTCACCTTTTTGTTATCTATTTCCCTGCTCATGTCTAGCATTTTCTTTGAAATTTCTCCTATCTCACTTGCTATTACTTCCTGATTATCATCTCATTTTTGGCATACTACTATCTAGCTTCATAACTTTCTTTTCAATTTCTTCACTGCTTTGATCTACTGTTTGCTCTAATTTCTCATAACTCTGAAGTAGTTTATCTAATTTCTCACTATTCTTATTAATATCTTCCCTTAATTCCCTATTATTCTTTTGCATATCTTCCCTTAATTGATCTCTATAATTTCTCAGCATTTCCATCATCATACTAGCATCAAAATTAACATTTCCTGCTATTCTATTCTCACTTTCTGCACTAACATTTCCTCCCTCAAATCCTACATTGTTTGAGCTATTTTCTGTAACCTGTATTGAATTACAGCTAACTGTTACACTATCCCCTTCCATCATTGTTTCTTTAATACTATTAGTAGCCATTGTTTTCTTTATCCTACCGCTCCTAAGGTACATTTAAATTTTTTACACTTTTTTTTAGAATTAACAACACTTTTCTAACCTTTCTGATGCTATCTGCTGATGTTGCTTTGATGTCCAGCTTTCTGCCCCTCTCTCCTAGATTATATGTTGCTTCTGCGTCGTATTATGATGAATCTACGTCGTCTTGGTGTCCTGTAGTTAAATTCCCCTGTTGCCTTGTAATCTTGGAATTACGATGTCCACTCATCCGCGTCGTCTGTCGTCCCTGTAGTTGTTTCTGGAATTTGCGTCTTGTAGTTCAGTTCACTTCTACATTCGCTCCACGTCCTGCTTCCTTTACTCCTTCCTGGTTATTCTGCTTCTTCCTGGTTATTCTGCTCCTTCCTGGTCATTCTGCTCCTTTCCTGGTCATCGTGCCCCACGTTCTGGGTGCCAAATTTGTGGTGGTATACTTGTTATATTTATTTATTTGTTGAGCCCCACGTTTGGGAGCCAATTTGCGACGGTATTATTTATAATGTTTTTGTATATTTGTGTTTACTCCACGTGGTGAAGCCATTTTGTGACGTGATTCTTTGTTAGGCTTGTTAGCTCCATCTGGTGTTAGCAATTTGTGGCGGTATTAGTGTTTGTTTGGTAGAATGCTACTGTTATTTTATTTAATTTTAGTTCACTGTCCTCCGGCTAGCTATTATCCTTTTGGTCAAGCACTTCTCTTTATACAGGTTGTGTAAACGGAAAGGAGTCTTTTATCCAAAGATAACACTGACGAAAGAATTTGTTTTACACTTTTTATTGTCGAACACATTCACTATCACATTTACACTTTGATCTTGACACTCGCCAAACTGAAACTGTTATCATAACTTATTTACTGATCATTCTTAATTCACGTACTTCAACTTTTTGTATCCTTAACTTTACAATACTTGAGATTTTTCATAACTCTGATACGTGTAACTTGCGAATCGATAGCCGACGTGTAATATTTCTGCTGGACTGAAGGCGACGTGTAGCATACAAATATTTTCGGTGAACTGACGGACTGAAGGACTTTACCTCTAACCTAGCCCTATTTATACTCCTACACCCCGTTATGCCTAAAGATTATAACTGAGTTGCTATTGGCTAATAAAACGCGCCAACATTAGCGTCTATTTTTATATCCAATGAAAATTATGAATACATATGCTCTAGGTATAATGTTCCAGCAAATTCTAAAGAAAAACGCGCCAACATTACGTAACTTCCTCATCTCTAATAATGATAAACAGCTCACCCCCTCGCTGCATTATTGCACGCTATTATTGTCAGTTTCAGTAAGGCAGTATAAACCCACTTCTCAACAATAATTACAATCAACAAACATCTCAAATCAATGTCACACAAAAATGCATATTCATACTATAATCATTATTTACATTTAAATAATTTATGATATAAATTACTGCATCAGAATGTCTCCAAAAGTATTCCTCATTGTGAACGACTTTTGCATAACTGGTAAACCATAAGAGATAGACAACATTTTACTACACAAAAATATGGATCGCGTTAAAATACACAATTTATTTCATGTACATTTTTGTTGTTCAGTGAACCATTTTCGAGATATTGCATTTTATTCCCTTAAATTTTCCAATAGTTATACTTTTTCTCAAATTCGTTAAGTCATTTTTTGTCCTGGTAATGCAAAGAGAATGGAATACTCCACATAGCAGCCAGCTCTTAAAATATTTGACTATGACTTAAAACCTACCAATTCCCCTTGCATCTACAAGAAAATTAACAAAAAGCTTAACATCTCGATATCTCGATTAACATGAAGCATATGGAGAATAAGTGTTTGTAAAAATAGTTTGTACAGGAGTAGAGAAAGTCATGTGAGTGTAACACATCAATTTTTTTTAAATTTTGCACCGTATTAAGCAAAACAGGTCTAGGATCCTCGTCCATTAATTGCTCATTTACGTATTTACATAGAGGAGAGCTCTACATACAAATAGATATTTATGAGGAAATTTCAAAAACATAGTATCCTTATACTGAGAACCGCACAGTTCAAAAGCTGATTTAGAATCTTTGTTGTATAATGTCCAATGAAGCTACCTAAACCTTTCAATGTACGAGTCACCTATCACATGGATTCAGTGTCTAAATCAAAAAGAAAATGTATAAGGTATGTGCTTACAGTAAGGGCACTGGCATGGATCTGGGCGTACCTGGCCGTGTCACAGAGATGTTTAATATTTTATTTCTAGATGAACTTCGCATGTAAATTTTAGATTTCTGCATAAAAAATTGTGTAATTCACTTACGTTAAAAATATAAAATGGGAGATTAACATCTGTTAAACGACTGTAACATTCCAATAAGTTACGAATGTTAACATGTTCGCTTAGTACAGTTTCAGCTAACTTTGAGCATTGTGACGTCACAGAACACGTAACTGTTGCTCCTGGAGCAGAAAGAGTGACGATGTGTATTAGCAGGTGAAGGAAGGAGAAAGCGGAGTTACTATAAGATAAGAGCTACTGGTGCAAGGCAGGTTCATGTTTCACTTGGCAAATAGCTGGTTAGGCTGCATACATGGTTCGATAAGCGGCGGGGTATAAATGCTGTAATCGAATCTCTCAATGATAAACACGAATAAACAGTTTAACTTGAATCGCTTCTTACGCGATAATCCCGAAATGCGGAATAAGTGGAACTACACTTGAATAATTGGCAAATGGAATACTTTCTCTCTTTGGAAATGACCTCTTTTTGTTCTACTAAACAAATTATGGCATAATTTAAGATAACATCAGAAAATGTAAGAGAGCAAGTCAATATATATCCGCACATCATTTCTAAATTTATTATAACAAAAATAGAAACTTGCAATTACCTCATATTACCTTTCTTCTCAATACACACATGGTCTATCGTTGCACAAGCTTTCTGATGCCCTCAGCAAACCATATTTGCACCTATTCCTTCACTTCTTGGGATGTGGCGAAGCGACGGCCACTTAACGCATTTTTAAGTGGACCAAAAAATATGGTTTGCCACTTCACCAACAGTCAACCTTCGGTTCTCTGAATCAGGATACGGACTTACTCAATGTTGGCGTCACTAGTGGATATGGATGGGCGTCCTGCTCTTTCCTGTCCTTCACAGCTGTCCGAACACTTTTGAATGTTCCAATTCATTCGTACATATTTCACCGAAGTAAACATTGCCGCCATATTGTGCGAAAAAGTCTTCGATGGACTTCGGCTCCTGGTACACCTTCAGACAACGAAAACCTCCCTGTTCTTCTTTGCTGCAAGCGGTGAGGGGTGCAGCCATGCTAATTGTGTAACAATGCAACACTCACTAGAGTGATAACGGTCAAACATTCCACAAGCGGAGACAAAGGAACAACATGTCGACGTGCGCGCGCGCAAACGGATACAGCCCCTACAAACAATTAAAAATAGTTGAGGATATTGATTACCCGCGTATAGCTTGAATCTTCTGAGAATAGTCTATGAAGTCTGCTTCATCGGATCCGGCAGGAATTTAATATAATTTTACATAATTGGTAAACATAAGGGATAGACAAAAACACAACGTTTGTTTTAAGTACCTTTTTGTGGCTCGTCGTTTCCGTTATTCATTTTAATGTTACAATGCTCTATTAATTTTTGGAAGGATTGTCAATCTTCTGTTGTTTCTCACAATGTTGCGGAAAGTGCATGGGATTTTAAGCGACCCATCTTTAAGCATTTGACTATCACTATCCACTTCATAGTTATAAGCAAAGGTATAATGAAACTATTTATGCAAACGTTTATCTCAGCTTAGAACAGTAAGCTTTTCTAGAATAGCTTTTAAAACCTATATAAAAGAAAACGACAGTGGAGAGAGTCATGTGAGTGTAACCATAAGATTTTTATATATCATTTTTCACGTGATTTGTTTCCTCTTCTACAGTTTAACTATCGTATGTTTCAAAACGAATAACATTACTTTCTGTGGCGTACTATAAAAGCCAAATATTATAAATGATTTAGCGTGTATTCTGAATAAATTTAACGGAAAAGGAAAATGAGTTATAAACCAAATATTATACAATATTAAGGTGCAACGGATAACAAATTTTATTCGGATATTACGCTTTTTATACTGAAAGTTTTCAATGCTCAAACTTCAGTTTTATTCAGCAGAAAACTGGGACGTACCTCCTTCCCTCGTCTCTCCCTTCTTTAATTAGCCGGATCATATCAAACGTTGAAGGAATATACGTAATGAATGCGCAAGTGAGCTCGGAATTCTAAACCACTGCCTGACATTTACGTTAAAGGCTGGGAAACCAAATCCGAGTAAAACCTTCAGTCAGGCAGCCGTATACAGTTCGAAGCCTTCAGATGGGCAGTAGCCGGAGGACAGCTCCTTCTTTGTGAACTTCCTGTCAAGCGAATACTTAAAGGTTCAAAAATCAAGAATTCAATATTACATACGTCTTGCATGACTTCACGAGAAACGAAAGCATGGCGTTAGTAATGGAGAATTTCAACTACCGATAGCGGTTATCTCGAAAATCGATAATGCACAAGCACTTTATGCAACATAAATTGTGTATTTAATATTTTCAATTTTACTGGGGTAAATTTTTGTCTATCTTTTAAGTTTTCCCACTTGAACACAATTGCTAATTCAGAATGAACAGGTCTCCACAGACTACAGAAAATCACGATATTGAGAAGATAGGACGAACATTTTCCCATGCAAGGGGTAGTTTGGGTTGGAGGTATTTCGTGAAAATATTTGTGTTTCACTCTTAAAACATGCTGAACTTAAATGCATAGTTTACTATTCATCCTATGCTTTTGCGCGCGCACACAGACAGGACCTTTTGCTAAAAACACATTTGTGAGTTCAGGGAAATCTCGAACAATGGAACACAGTACTTCCAATGCATTCCGTAGTTAGGTGGTAGTGTAGGTAAACGTTGTTATAAAATTCAGAACTTGGGCAGTGTGGGCAAGATTCCTAAAAACTTGGTTTTTATCCTAAGTGATTTCTAAATTGATAACATTTTTTTTTATTTTTGCAGTTAGCTGACAGACGCAGAATCGTGATCTCACACATTTTGGAAAATATCTTTTTCGACCATAGTGTTTTCTGACCCACTTTCCGTTTATGCTCTCACGGTGGAAAGTTTTAATTTCTTGCATTCATGGCTGGTAACCTAACCTACCTGCTCGAGTTCTGCACGGGCCGAAAATAGGTTATACTGCACTAGCCAGCGCGGGCCCGATTGTCTAATTTTCTATTAAATATAATTATTTTATAATTGCTCTATTATTATTATTATTATTATTATTATTATTATTATTATTATTATTATTATTATTATTAATACACCAAACCTGGCTGTCTATTGTGCGAAAGCACTCGAGTTCGATTTCCGGGACCGCCATAGAGATTTTTTCTCTGCTGAGAGGATAGTAAGGGATGCACTTTGAAGAAATATTGACAGTTGAGGTTCTGGAACCCCTATGTAGTAAGCGGCGTTTTTACCACATGTTGCCCCTATTACTGCACTCTGACCAGGAAGTTCCCTATGTGGGTGGACGGAGAAAGGGGAGTTTAGACCTGCCATGTTGTGGCAACATTATTCCCAATTGGCGGAAGCGAGCATTTATTTTGGTATTAATACTGCTATGGATGTGTGCATTTTATGACAATTGTGCTATTCCGGGCACCTCAATATTCCAGGTTAAAAGATGCAATAAATGAAGATTTTAAGGCTTGTAGCCCTTTAAATGCAAAAGCTTTCTTTATTTTGTATTTTATAAAAAAAGCGGTAATGATTTTGATTAAGGGGAGAAGGTAGTCTGAACACATGGAAATTACACCTTAAGTATGTTAAATTAACAGTGTTCATAAAGTTCTCAATGGTGTTTTCTGAAATTTTTATGAATTGTTCTATAAATCATGACAATTATTTCAAGTGGTTGTTTGCATTGATAGCTTATGTAGTCGAGTCCGTATAAATTATTTCATTCAGCAGAAAAATAATAAAATTTACTCTTAAAAGACATGAATTCATGTACCTTTTTCTCTGGTACTACTTTGTCGCGGAATCGTTCGTTTTATCTCATTTGCTGAGCGCCTGTTATTGTATTACTAGTTTGAATTTTGGGTTCTTTGTCCTCCGGCTAGCTATTATTACAAGTCCAGCAAATCTCTTGAACAGGGTATGTAAACGAAAAGGAGTTGTTAATAAAAGATAACACTGATAAAAGAATTTGTTTTTACACTTTTATTGCCGTCACAATTAATTAATTTCACATAATTACTCTTGATACACACCCGACTGAAACTGTTATATTTTCGAATGTAACTATAATCACTTATTTGCCGCACATTATTAATTCTAGTATTTCACATTTTGTAACTAACTTTACGACGCGAGAGATTCTGTAGAACTGCGCGACGTGTAACCCGCGAATGATTCTGTTGGACTGTGCGACGTTTACCTTGTGAATTATTCTGTAGAACTGCGCGACGTGTAACCCGTGAATGATTCTGTTGAACTATGCGTTACCCGTCTCTAGCACGGAATTTATACTCCCTCACCCCGACATGCCGAAACATTAACACAGTTGCTATTGGTTAATAAAACGGGCCAACATTAGCGTCTATTTTTATATCCAATCAAAATTACGAACACATGCTCTAGGGAAGATATTCCCCCCATTTCTAAAGAAAAGCGCGCTAATCTGACGTCATTTGCTTGTCTCTTATAATTGATAAACAACTCACCCCCTCGCTCAATGTTATCCGCTCGTGTTGTCAGTTTCAGTGAGGCCGTGTAAACCTATTTCCTAACAATGCCTATAATTAACAAACATCTCAAATCATTGTCATACAATAATGCTAATTTACACTACAATCACTCTGGAATTCACAGAGTTGTGATATAAAATACTGCGTCAAATTGTAATATAGAATTACACTTTTGCATGCTTGTTCTTAGTATCAGTTATCTTCTGAACCTCAATTACTTAGTTTGTATATCAGTTCGCTGGAAGTTGAAAAAAAGTTATTTGCAAAGTCAAAAAAGTAAAAATGTTGTAAATTTGTAATGTTATTGCTTTCTTAATATCACTAATATACATTATAATATTTTGATTGTGGTGCACGAAATTTAACTGTCTATTGTATACATGTACTGAAAATTTCAGCTCTCTATTGTATACATGTACTGAAAATTTCAGCTCTCTGTCTCTGATACTTTTTGAGAAGAAGGTACATAAGTACCCAAAAATGTTGTTTTGAGAAAGCTGAATTTAAAGTTTGAACATGAAAATTCTGACACACTTCAGTACATTCCAGGGTCATAATCATCTGCACTTTTATTCCTGGATTGCTTCAGCTTTTCTGATTGCCTTCTCTTGGCCCTTGCCTCTTTTGTTAATTGCTGAACTGCTCGCTGGACGAGATATAGTCGTTCATTATTTAAAGATAGAAAAATGTTCTAAAAAGGGGCTTTGAATGACAGCTTTAAAGGAATGCAGACTAGCATTTAAATGGTATTTAAATACCTTAAAAGCTTCTCAACCCCAAAAAGTATATCTTTTCTGAAACTGGAAATAATAGACTTTATTACTGCCTAAAACAAAAAATGTGATTTTTTACCATTTCAGAGTACCTTATCCCTTTAAACACCACATGTTTAGATGACAAATAAAATGCATATTATGAATGTTAAATATCTTTTTCATCTTGATTTTGAAGTCCGAGCCCCACAAAAATGTTTCAAATTAAGCCCGAACCCAGCTCGCGTGCCGGGCTGAACTTGGGCTTAAGGCTTGGACCGAGCCCATGCAGAGCTCTACTACCTGCGTAGTTTGCCTGTTTTAGCACAAGTAAATTGAACTGTAATATGTCTTCTAATTTTTCATTGATTAATTATTAAGACATGCAATATGATATTTGGTGATTGAATTTTACCATTTAAATCTTATTTGCGTTTTTGCTTTTTGCTTGTTAATATTTACTTTGGACTAATTAAATCATCAGCTAAGAATGAGTTGCAAGTTATTAATTTTTTTAAGGTCAACAATTATTGATCCACCACTTTCTTACCAAGGTTAATGCTGGTGACCTTGCTATTGGAACCATCACTAGCAACAGCTGTTAGTTAATTATTCATTTACTGCTCGTAAAGTAATATGTATATTATTCACTAACGTTGAAAAAAATAGTACATGCACATGGGTCAAGTTCAATGAAGAATATCGAGAGTAGAAAATACTCGACCTCGTAACCATTTTCAAACTCTTCTTCGATCTCTAGTGATGCACTCGACACACTTTTATCGCAATATATTATTGTTATACGGGTCACAAAACATGAATTGAAGTCAAGTCAAACTTTTGCTTCCCCGTCCCAAAGAAGAAGTTAGCAAAACAGATTATATTTAAGTAGATTCTTCTGTTCAACGGGTTTTAAGACAGAGTCCTCGGTCTTAAATGTTTTACTTAGGTTTCGTAAAACAAAAGTTAGAGAGTTGTCAGTTTTGATGCGTTAAGAAAAGTTTGAAAGTTGTTTTTGAACAGAGATGCAAGTTTTATTACTTCGCTGTGATTCCTTGTGCACAAGAATTTCATTTGAAGCCTCAATCGGTGCTGTTTCGCATTCACAGGCCGTACTGCGGTACTTTCCCTTTAATCGCCGCGCCGTTCGCAAGTACGCTCTGGTGCCGTGCCAAATTGCCCCTCGTTCTCTTAGCTCCAACCCTTCCTGGTAATATACTGCCGGCATATCCGTGAGGTGATGACCTAAGTGAAAGTACATTTCCTGCATTAACGGCAGCCATTTGTTTTATTGTATCCTTACGCAAAGTCTTCATCGAGTCTTTTCGACCAGTTGCTAAACAACTGATATTAGGCTAAACGCACGTTTACTTTCTTCATTACTTTCCTATATTAATTACAGCATTCCTAACAAATATTTGTTGTGGTATACTAATATTCCATCAAAACGAACCCTCCATTCAATACTTTGTTTTAATATTACATCCTAGATTATTTTCTCTGTTATGTGCCTATAGTAGAGGTAGTATGATATTCCACACAAAACTAATAGAGATTTCACTGGAAATACACGTTTCGAGGCTTCCTAATTCCAGTAAAAGCATTTTTACAAAAAAAGGAGTCTCTCCTCCCTCCCTCCCTCCCTCCCTCCCTCCCAATCTCTGACTGAAAAGCGTAATTCAAAAACATGTGGTTTAAATACCATATTTGGTATTAAGATATACAAGAATATCCCTCCACCCACATCAATCTACTCTTTATATGGAAAGTACTCCGTTATTATTTCTTTCTCTACTACGTATAGTAAGTAGGGGAAATATTGTATTCCACCCAAAAATTCGATCCCGAGAATTCACCGGAAATATATGTTTTGAGACCCCATGAATCCAAAAAAAGCATTTTTGGAAACATGTCCGTGTGTGTGTCTGTCTGTGAACAGGATAACTCAGAAACTAACAGTAGGATAAGCACCAAACTTGGTATTTAGGTTTAGTATCTTCCAGAGATGCGACACGAAGGTTTTCGAGAAAATCACCCCCATCCCAGATTACCCTTTACATGGAACATTTTTCGAAAATATTAATTTTCTCAAAAATTGCTCTAACGATTAAAAATCATATTTTAAGATACTTTCATGACAAATGAATTGTATATCTCGAATTTTCTGGGAATGTCTCCAAAAGTATCTGCATAAACTTTTATGAACTATCAACATTAGGATAATATACATATAAAGGATCCTTCAGTCAAAAAAAATTAGTGACAATAAGGACCTTTTCGATTTGTATTTACAGAAAATTCAGGATATGAACTTTGCGTTCCCAATATTTCAAGACAAATGCATTACAATCACAAACGTTACAGACATTAAAAAGAAAAGTAAATACAAAAATAAAAGCAGTGGATAGCTTGAAACCGCAGCAACCTTTATCTGTACTAGGTTAATTACAAATAACTCTATTTCCCACCTCCTCTATTCCAAATGTATTATCTTAGGTACTATTTTTGAAATGTTTTGGATTAATATAATATGGGTCGTAGCCTGGGAAAGCAGAAACTGCTTTTCATAGTATTCAGTTGAATTTAAAAATTAAATTAAAATAAAATAAACAACAGATAGAGAAAATCGTAAACTGAAACGGTTGAAAGTATACTATTCTAGAAGCAAGTAAACAACATGAGTCTGCAAAAGAGCCATGTACAAAATGATTGCAAATATGCGACTACAAGCCGTCACTGACTTCACTAAGCAACATTGTCCTAATTAATACAAAGGAATTTGAAAATTAGACTTTTCGTTTAATAATTTCCATACTAAGTTGTCTCAAAATTTTCTCATAGCTTAACTTAGCAAGGGATAAAATTCTACTTTAGCATGTTACATGTTTTTAACGCTGTACTCTCTTCCGTGTCGAAGTAGGTGTATAAATGTCCTTGCATCTGGATGCAATACTGCACTAGTCTCTGCAGTGAGTTTCTAATTCTTTCAGACACCCCCGGATCATCTCGAAATTCTTGATAAGCACGCACAATTCTCTGCTCCAGTACTTCAACGGTATCAACGGGAGTGCTGTACACTACAGTTTTGAGGTGACCCCATAAAGAAAAATCCAAGGATTGAGATTATGTGATCGTGGAGGCCAAGGTACAAGCCCTTCTCGACCTATCCATCTTGGAACCATATTTCCACGTTAGATGTCTTACAGTATTAGAAAAATGTGCTGGTGCTCCATCATGCATGTACCACACACCCCGACGTTGCTCAAGGGGAACATCCTCAAGCAATCCATGTCAGTGCCGGCTCATAACTACATTTTCACAATAATCTCGCACATGGCTTGTTTGCGGACCCATGTTCACTGGAAATTGTTTGCTTATATTATCATATACTTTAAACCATTTCAGTTTGCGTTATTAATTATGATACATTCTGTATATAACAATAATGAACCGCAACAAGTAATTAAGGTTTAATAAATCCTATACATGGAAATAACCCAATCAGTTTAACGTTCAACAAAATATATAATATGAGATGAAGTTAAATGAATACAAATTAAAACTTCCATTTAAAATACTGACATCCTGATAGAATTCGCTTAGCTTCCAATATTTATTCAAGTCGTGTGTAATGCCGTTAAAATAAAATGTAGCCTTCTAAGAATTGACAATACGTGTTTTTTTTTCGACGACAGTATGTTTTAATCCACTTCTGCTAAATGGTGGCAAGTTAAATTTCCTGCATTCCGTGCTGGTAACGTAACCTACCTGCATGTTTTGCCTACTTTACTACACATAAAACCTCTAACTTTGTATATGTTACTACAGGATGGAATATAATCATATTTGTTAACTAAATGTTATTATTTAAATCTTATCTGGGTATTTACTTCCTTTTATCTATTAAAGTTTTCATAGGATTTAATTCATGTAGCAGCTAAGTATGAGCTGCATGTTGTCTTTTTTAACATCAACAAACAGGTGAAGATAATCGATCGCAAGTTCGCCACCGGAACGAATGCTCAACACCTAGTAGTAATTTCATTTTCGCGTAAGTACCATTTCTGTTACTGTCGTTGAAAAAATAGTATGCAATACGCATGCGTTGGTACACTGGAGTACCGCGATTTCGTCTCGTATTTTGAAACTTTTCCTCGTTTTGCAATGATGTATTTACTGCACTTGTATCGCAATATACCGTGACGGATATGGCGCAAGGCTATCGGGACGTCAACGCCAGGTAGCCGGAGATAAACAAAGATAAGTCGCGCTCGCTCCCGCGTAAACATGAGAAACGCTATCGGCAGATAACCAGAATTTTCTGAAATTTTCTTTCCCCTCAGATGCAGAAAGATCGAGATAGTGCTAGAAAGTTCTGTGGAAGATTCTATTGGCTCTATAAGCATGGGTTCTCACGAGAGGATTAGTTGAATCGGTCAGTGATTTGAGTGAGTTGATGGGCGCGACATCTAGTGTGATTATCCGAGTGAGTTGATGATTGCTGTGACGTGCAGGAGTGTTACCGGAGCGAGGGAGACTGTAGAAGTCTTGTGTTCGATTCCTTATTGAGTGAACCGTCCGGAAGAAGTGACTACGTCGTGTGCATTGCATTATGCCGCTACGTCAAGAAAGAAAGTGAAGTGACGGAGAAATACCACTAGTTCACATAAGTGAAGTGGCAGTTAAAAACTGGATAAAGTCACACCACCATTACTAAGAGTGAATGCTTGGTTATTCTATAGTTCATTCATTTATTTACACACCCACACCCACACGCGCGGGCCCACACGCCCCTACACACAACCTCACTCTCTTCCTCTCCTATACGACAACCATATTTCATAGTTTTCTTATTCAGGATCAACAATTTAAAAGGGAATTACACTGAAACACTCGCCAATACCTGCGAGTACCATGACAAATTGAGCTCGTCTCACCTGAGAACGAGTTGGGTCCGCTTCCTTCGAAGTCCAGAATGCAACTTATAACTACAGCTTGGGTACCTACTCGGCACCATCAAAGAAGAAGAACACGCGCATCCAGTAAAGTAACCATAGGCAAACTAAGAGACTGTATCATTACAATGCAATAGACTACCACGAAACGTAATTTATAGTGCATTTGCTTTAAGTTGAACCATGGAAATTATAAGTATCACTATATTCTACACGACAGTTGGAAATCCTTAACTGCCTAATCTTATAACTTTTACCACTGAAACTTACTATTTAAAATCTGAATTAGATTGAAACATAAAATTTAGAAGAGAACAATTAACACCTGCTTGTAACAATACGAAAGCCAGCGAAACAAGGTCTCCAAGGATATCAGTACATTTTCCATATTTCACTGCCAAAAATGCACCTGGCAACAACACTATTACAACTGACATTGAGAAACTAAGCAGTGAAAGGTGGACCGTTATTAGAGCACCCCACCTCCTAGACCGGCCAGGTAGCGTCAAAATGGTTATTATTTCAACTTAAACCTCACGTACTGTAATATACCTACATGCCTCATTCATTTAATTAATAAATTATCTGCATATAATGGCAGTTTGAAGGAGAATGTTCCAGAATTTTGTAAAAGCAGGCCACAATTACAGAAACATTTGCAGTACAGAGTATAAATATACGATAGTTGGGTAAAGGCAGTGGTGATATCTCTGCATCAGTCGTAGTAACACCTGTAGAATCCATTGATCAGTTTAATCGAGCATTGACGCTGTTAGGTTTCACTTGATGAATATTTAATTCAATCCTCTAAATTCATGAAATGTAGAACCTCAAAGCAGGCTGATATTTCTTATGTTAAAACGTAGCACATAAACTGACAGGAAGTGTCTTTTGGAAGACAACCGAGTCTGTTTATACCTGGAGGTTATACAAGGGAGGTCACGTGGTCATAGTCAATTCATCACCTCTCCTTACTGCATCTATATCTCATATCAGACAGCTTCCTAATTGGGATCACGACGCTGGGTGGATTATTCGTAAATATAAGCCACAAGCTGTGGGAATCCAAACACTATGCCGCAGGTTTCCTCTTTACGTATGCTAATATTTCGCATTTCCATACGACGTTACAGAACGTGTACTGCGTTGTTTGGCTCTTCTCTTCGTGTTGATCACTTCCGAAATATGCGAAATAAATCTGATGTGATTCATCACATTACTTTCTCTACCCTCTACCGTTTATTAGTGAGTATACAAAATGTTCTTACTAAGGTTTATTTTTCTATCTGCTACATTTTAATCCAAATAAACTTTTGAAGAAATGGCTACATTGCGCATTTCGTTATAGATATAAAGGGAACAGCTATAGTCAAATGCTTAAGAACTGGACGTTATATGCTGGTATTAAAATTTCATACTGTTTCCATGCAAATTGAGAAACTAACAAAAAATAAATAAATGAATAAATAAGTAAAATCTGAATATACTATCCCGGCATCTTCGTTACTACACCCGGACATACATTCAGACTTTACATTTATTCTCACAAACACATTTACATTTTAGATTACATCAACATTTTTCAGATAAAGTAACTACATACTACGGAATGTCTACAAAATTATAACATAATAACAAATACAAAAATAAATAAATAAATAAATAAAAGAAAGAAACAAAAATATAAATTATTAGATTAGAGTAAAGGCGTAAAAAATTCATTAATATTCTAAATTCTATATTTATCTACACTTGCTGGAAACAAGCAAACTTAGCAACTGGTAACCAGCTACTAGCTACTCCTGTGTAACTAAACCAGCGAAAATGTACTGGTAGCCAGCACAAAACCTTCTGCTAAACTACTAATCATTCTAATAAGTTAATTTATATTTTATTTAAAATATTCCGTAATAAAAATATTTTATAAAGTTAGTTATCTATTTGCAACATTCCAATATTTCATAGTAATTATTTAATTTATAACTCAATATGCTATTTAATTCATTTATATCTTTATACATTTATGTTTACTTATTTACCTTATAACATTTTATTTAATCTCAGTATTAATATTCTATTATCTCCCTTTTAAATTTTTATAGCAATTTTTTAAATTTTATCACTATATATTAAATCTTTACCAATTTTAACCGAATACTAAACCTTCTTTCTTCTATCACTAAATATCTACTCACTTTACCCCACATTTCACTTCCCTCACATCCTACATTTTATTCTAACACCATCTCCACCTCCAACCTACATAAACTCAAAATTCCTCTCCTATTAATTACAATAACAAATTCACATCTCCATGCATCTCACATCACTATAACTCCATTCACCATCCTTCCCAAACCACATTAAACTATTCCTCCAATGGCAAACCTGCTAGCTCCTCCTCCAAAGATGGCGAAACTGCTGGCTAGTCCTACAATAATGGTAAACCTGCACCCCAACACCATCTTCTCTCCTTTCCTCTTCTTCCTGTATCCTCGTTCTATAATCACCACATTTCACTCCTACCTTAATTAAAATCCCACTCTCTACCCATTCCTCCTACTCCTCTTCTTCCTCCTCTTCATTCTCCGTCAGTGTAAACATTTGTAAACTAACCATTTCATCACTTATGTTTTTATCTTCCCTCATCTAAATTTTGATTTATTATTCTAATCCTCTCAGGTCTTCTAATTTCCTCTCTCCCTCTCGGTAATTGTTCTCTTCTTACTTTTGGTAATGTATATATTTTTCCCACGTTGTTCTACTCACATAATTTGTTAATTGGTGTAGATATTTAATTTAATTAAATCAGGATGTCTTAAAATTGTATACAGGGTATATCCTCCTAATTGTTTCCTTTCTTCTAATGCATGTTGATTGCGTCTATTATATTAAAAAATTGTGTGTTCCGGTCCATCCCTAAATCCACAGTATGTCGTCAATTGTTCTGTTAATTTTGTTGCAATATGTCTTGTATGGACCATATCTCATAATAAAGTGTATTAATCCTTTTGCTGCTTGTATGTGTGTTAGTTGTAATCTTTCTTGAACATTTATAAAATAGCTGAAAAACACTTCTTCCCTCCTGTATTTCCTCCCATTCATGTTGCCATCTTATCTTCAAATTTTGCTTAATATATAATAAAGTATTTCACTTTACTCCAATTATTTTTTCCACCATTTGAATTTTTTTTCTTTTAATCCAAAATCTAGCTCCTTTCAAACGTATCAAATAATCAGTTGGCCATATTGCCGTTGTTATTAATAAAGCCATTGTTGGTGTAGTATTTACAGCACCAGTAAAAAGTAATAATATTTGTCTTTGCGTCCTTCTCAATCATTTTCTAATAACGATATCATCAATCCTGATTGCCCAGGTTCACGCCGCATATGTTATAATGGTCGCAAATATTACATTGTGGTAGGTTGTTATTGTTTTCAACGATAATTAAAAATTTTTCAGCGTAATTCTACCAAGTTACATCATGATTTTTTTCTGATTTTTTACGAATATATTCTGTATGTTTTTTAAAAATTAATTTTTCATCCAGCATAATGCCCAAATATTTCGAAACTTTTTTCCTTCTTATATTTTCATCATTTATCTTAATAATCGGTTCTCTTTTTGAATTTCCTTTAAACAACATATAACATGATTTATTGGATGAAATTTTAAGTTCAGATTTCTCACACCACTTAATTTCTCTGTCAATTTATTTTCCTTGGTTTCCAATTCCCTACTATTTTGACCTTCAATTATAAAGATCAAATCATCTGCATATGCAATCGTATTTGATATATTCTCAATGATAGCCTCATAATCCACAGAAATCTTCTTTTTTATATTAATTCCCATCTCTTGCTCTATTTTAGGTATTCTTCTTTTTAGTGGTAATTCTTCTCCTCCTTATTAATTTCATTATTTTTATTATTTTCATCTTTAGTCTGGTATATTAACGCCTCCACTCTTATTATATTACTATCAATATCTTCCGTCTATGTTATAGAGTCGTTTGTATTGAATGTTGACAGGACTTTAAGAGAATGACCAAGTAATGAACACTTCGACCCATTAATAACGGATATCTCAGAAATGGCTTATGCCACAAAAGTTATTTGAAGTAAATTGTGTGTTTTAAAAAGATCTACATTTTTGGTGTAGCACGTTTTGTCTATCGCATATACAAAATTCATTCCGAATGAAGAACTTTTCAGGCTTTTCCAAGAAAATTAAATATTTTCATTTTATTTTTCATGTAACTATCTTTAATATTATACCGTTTTAATCAAAATTATAGCCACGTTTTTAGAAAATAAAAATTTTGGAAAAATGTTTCATATAAAGGTAGTTAGAAGTGGGAGAATTTTTGTGGACTTATTTGTGTTGCATCCTTGGAAGATATTGAACTTAAATACCAAGTTTGACACAAATCTGACATTTCTTTTTTGAGTTATGCTGTTCACAGGCACAGGCGCGCGCGTGCACACGCACACGGATATTTTTCAAAAAATATTTTTTTTTTATTTATTAAAGGAGGGTTAAAACATATATTTACGGTAAAATCTCTACACAGAATACAATACTACCGCTTACCTGCTCCACGTAGGTGACAGAGAACGTAATAAGCTGGCAAATATTTAGCCAATGTTTTTAATGATGTTAATTATTACATTTTTACTTTCTCTATGATACACATAGTTTGTTGAAGATATTGCATTCTACCCAAAAATTCGATACCGAGATTTCACAGGAAATACATGTTTTGAGACCCCGTGGATAAAAAAGGAATTTTTAGAAAACGTTCTGTGTGTGTGTGTGTGTATGTGTGTGTGTGTGTGTGTGTGAGTGTGAACAGATAACTCAAAACGAAAAGTTGGATAAATACCAAATTAGTATTTAGATTCAGTACCTTCCAAAGATGTGACACGAAGATTGTCAAGACAATTCCCCCATTCCAAACTATCCTTTACATGGAACATTTTTATAAAGTTTTGATTTCGTAAAAACCTCACTAACAATTTTGTGTTAAATATCACACATTAAAGATAAGTACATGAAAAGTGAAATATGCATACACGTTGAATTTTTTTGGAGAATACCCTGTGAAGTCCTCTTAATTCAAAAGGAATTTTATATAATTTCGTTTATGATAAGCGTTGACCGATAGACGAAAACGTAACACCCAAAAAATGTACATGTCTTTAAAATATTTAAGGTTTTTTGTGGCATAAGCCATTTTTGAGAAATACTTTATTAAAGTTTCGAATTGTTCATGTCTTGGTCATTCTCTTAAAAGTCCTGCCAACATTCTTGTTTCTCGCGATTGCATGGAAACAGTATGGAATTTTAAGACCAGCATATTGAGGCAATATTTTATATCATAACATGCTGTGAATGCCAGAGTGATTGTAGTGTAAATTAATATTATTGTATGTACAGGATTTTAGATGTTTATTAGCCATAAGGATTGTTAGGAAATAAGTTTACACGGCTGAAACTGACAATAGAAGTGAGTAACAATAAACCGAGGGGGTGAGTTCTTTATCACTAAGAAGAGATAAACAAATGACGTCAGGGTAGCGTGCCTTTTTTTACTTTCTCTACTACGTATAGTAAGTAGGGGAAGTATTGCATTCCACCCAAAAATTCGATACCGAGATTTCACCGGAAATACATGTTTTGAGACCCACTGAATCCAAAAAAAGCATTTTTGGAAACATGTCCGTGTGTGTGTGTGTCTGTGTGTGTGTGTGTGTCTGTGTGTGTCTGTGTGTGTGTCTGTGAACAGCATAACTCAAAAACGAACAGTCGGATAAACACCAAACTTGGTATTTAGGTTCAGTATCTTCCAGAGATGCGACACGAAGGTTTTCAAGAAAATCCCCCCACCCCAGACTACCCTTTACATGGAACATTTTTCGAAAATTTTAATTTTCTCAAAAATGGCTCTAACGATTTTGATTAAAATATCATATGTTTAAGATAATGACATGAGAAATGAAATGTATATGTCGAATTTTCTGGGAATGTCTCCAAAAGTATTCTTCATTGTGAACGACTTTTGCATAACTGGTAAACCATAAGAGATAGACAAAATTTTACTGCACAAAAAATGTAGATCTCGTTAAAATACACAACTTATGTCATATACATTTCTTTTGTTGAGTGAACCGTTTTCGAGATATTGCTTGTTATTCCCTTAAATTTTCCAATACTTATACTTTTTCTCAAATTCGTTATTCATTTTTTTATGTCCTGGACTTGCAAAGAGAATGGAATGCGCCGCATAGCAACCAGCGTTAAAATATTTGACCATCGCTTAAAAGCTACCATATTCCCCTTGCATCTACAAGAAAATTAGCAATAAGATTGACATCTCGATATCTCGATTAACATGAAGCATATGGAGAATAAGCGTTTGTAAAAATAGATTGTACAAGAGTAGAGAAAGTCATGTGAGTGTAACACATCAGATTTTTTTTTTTTAGAAATGGAGGGAATATCTTCCCTAGAGCATATATGTTAGTAGTAGTGATTGGCTGACCAAAACAGACGCTAAAGTGGGCGCAATTTGGTAACGAATAGGAGCTATATTATAATGTTTAGGCAATTCGAGGTAAAGGAGTATATATTCTCGAGCCATAAGTAAGCGTTACTCAGTCCTAAGGAATCTCTCACGAGGTACACGTCGCAGAGTTAGTTAAAAGAAAATCGTGAAGTACGCGAAGTAATTGGTGCGCGGCAACTAAAACGACTGTAGTTACATTCGGAAATATCACAGTTCTAAGGAATCTCTCACGAGGTGCACGTCGCATAGTTACAAAAATGTAAAGTACGCGAAGTAATTGGTGCGCGGCAACTAAAATGCCTGTAGTTACATTCGGAAATATCACAGTGTATAAAGTTTAAATATGCGAATTATTTATTAAGTGTGATGGCAATAAAAGTCTATATTCAAATTTTTTTTATCAGTGTTATCTTTTAGCAACAACTTCTTTCCGTTTACACACCCTGCTTAGAGATACTTGCTCTACTGAGTTATAATAGCTAGCTGGAGGACAAAGAACCCAAATTTAAAAAAAATAATAAAACACGAGGCGCCTAGCAAATAAGAAAACACTAGCCACGAGAACTGCAGCAATATAGTTTCCATTTCTTAAACATTTGACTATAGCTATTCTCTGTGTATCAATAACGAAAGTGTAATATACTTATTTCTGCAAAGGTTTATTTGGATTAAAATTTAGTAGATAGAAAAGTAAGCTTTAATCAAAATAGCTTGTATATGATAATAAACGATAGAGGGCATAGAAAGTCGGGCACAACAGATTTTTTTCGGTATGTTTATTGTAGTTTTACATTTATGTACAATTTCATTAAAATGAAGACTACTTCACATCACCGGCTAAATGCAGAGAGTTCAGTGGTTACAGGCTGAAATCGTGCACGTATCACGATATTGAATACGAATTCCTAGAGCTAATTTTTAGAAAACCATAGTCTATACTGAGGTAGTATTTTTTAACACTTGAATAATTTTATTTAAATTATATAATATGTAAATTCAATAACAGCCCACCTTGAAGCAATATGTATGTAATAATTTGTAAAAAAATTATGTAAGAGTCATTGCAAATGCTTATATTATTGTAAACATGTTTAATAATGTTATGTGAATACATTACATACTTTAATAATGTAAGAGCTGTGGGAATAATAAGTTTAAAGTTGCTAACAATGAGGTAATCTTGAGGCAATAATGAGTTTGAGAGTTTAAATGTTACTAGTCATGATTAGAGCAACGATAATGTAAATTTTGTGACAGTTTAAAAATAGCCAATCAACAGCCAGAAAAAGCCTTAATTAAATGCAAGTATTCTATTGGACTAGGATTAGCCAATCAGAGGCTTGAAATAAAGAAGCTTACGGATTTGGACGATTGAAATATGTTCAGTTGCCTGCAGACCTTGGAAGATGTGTTCTCTAAAGAAATATTACATATTCGTGTGAATCGTAAAATAAGTATACGCGTTAACAAAGTACAAATATTAAATAAAAGAATCTCACAGCTCTTAATATCATTGTAGTGCTATATAATTTGTGTCAAGGATTAATAAAAAGAAGTGAATTTAAAAATTAAAATCTGTGTAAGTCTACATTTTTGTCGCACCACGCCCTGATTAAGAGAAACGTGTCTCTAAAACAATACTGAAGCAGCCGAGGCAAAAACAAACATAAATAATATCTATAGAACCAGCTTAATAACAAAGTTAAAACTTAATTTCTTTTAGACTTGCAGCGTAACAACAAAAATACATCTTCAAATCAACTTTACATACGTAGTAGCATATTACGTAACAAACGATCCACTTCAAATTGCCTTACCAAAGCGTGGTGAAAAATCATAAACAACGTAAACTCCAACTCCAAGAAAAATACCTTCTTCAAGTTGGCTCCCATACGTGGGGCAGTAATAACATTCTACTTCAATACCAAGTGCAGGTAGGTCCTTTACCAGTGTACTCTGGTGTTCCTTCGTTTTGGCTTTTCTCTTCGCCTCCACAATTCAACCATTTATCTTAATACTGTCTTATCGCCTGTTAGTTTTAAGATTCCAAACGTCCTGTTTTTATTATTCCTTTTATAGATCTGCTAGCAAATAGTTCCTTTTTATTCAGGTATCCAGTTAATTTCTTTCTTTCCTTTTTCTGTTCAGTCCTATTATTTTACTTCATTCAGCCAGAATATCTTGAACAACTTCATTAGTTACATCTATTTCACACACTTTATTCTACAAGCTCCAATTGCCTCCGATTGCCTTCCTCACATCGCTGCAACTTCAGGTTTCCGCACTTTACATGTTTTAATTATTTCTTCAGTAGTCCACAAGCTTCTTCTAAGAAGCCTTCATTTAGAGTTTTTTTTAGTGTTGTTGAAAACTCCCCAAAAGTTCTTGCTGGCTTAAATACGAACTGTAATAAACAGTGGATTCATCGTTTTTGAGTTACACCACTATCTCTGTTTCTCTCTCATTTATATACTTTTCTAAACATGAAAGGTATATTTTTCATCTTTTTTTACCAGCTGATCTCGTAGTGTCTTTCCAGTGAAATAGAAATGTAGGGCCAAAGAAGACAAGCAGCAATGAAATAAAAGAAACTGAATTTTATTTATAGACGCTCTTTAACTGCCTCCCATTCTATATTGGGCGTGAAGTACCGGAACGTTTGCTCAGAGGCCTCTTTATCAGGCTTGTGGTTCTTGTACGTGCCGTAAATCTACGACACGGGACCACCGGCTTTACTTCCCTTCCAAAGGAAGCCATGCCAAGGATTTTTACGGCCAAAAAATCCATGGCTCTCCACCGGATATGAACCCGAGACCTCAGGAACAAGAGGATAGCATGGTAACCGCTACACCACGGAGGACGACACAGAAATGAAATGGACATTTATCCAAATAAATTGGACAATGTTAACTTAAGTGTCCAATCGCCAGTGAAACTCGCAACTTTGCTTGTATCACTGCACTAACTGCTAATATCCTTCGGAGATTATTCCGTATCCAGGTAAGAGGTATGAAATGTTACGCAACTTACGGAACCGTAATACACACCTTTACGAAGTATCTTATCCTTTCTGAATGTTTAGTTTTAGTTTAAAAAGTTTCGGGTTTTATGCCCAAGCACTGCGACCTCAAAGATCTATTGCGCATCCCCCCTTTCATCAGTTAAGTAGTCTGTTGCTCGTTATGAATTTAACCAGACTGTCAGCTAAGGCTTTCGATAGTTCATCTATCTTTGGTAAGTAATTGCCAAAAATACTTGCTCTTTAATTCGCAAGAGCAGGGCAATCACATAGCAGATGAATACAGTCTCCTCAGCTTTTAGGCATCTACTACAGATAGGGTTGTTAAACAATCCCAATCTGTATAGATTAAACTTTAGGGCAGTGTCCCGTAATGAATCCTGTTGCCCATGCAAGCCTTCTTTTACTAAGGCCGCGCAAGTACTTTGCCCTGCTGTTGTCCAGGTCTGTGATAAACAGCTTGGAATGTCTGCAACCATCAATGGAGTTCCAGTAGTTCTTGTGTTCTGCTTCTGCCCAGCACTTATAGCCTGTTTTACTGGTCTGTAGGATACCCTCAGTACAGGCTCCAGACCCAAAAATGGGACTTCGCTACCAAACTTGGCTGCTTCATCTGCTTTCTCATTGCCTGGTATACCCGTGTGCTGGCATCCACATAAGTTAAACCATATTGTGTTCAGCCAATGTCGTTAAGGATTCGCGGCATTCTGAGACCAGCTATGATTTTATTGATGGTGATTCAAATGCTTTAAGAGCAGCTTGACTGTCTGAGAGGATAAAAACACTTCTATTCTTATCTCCTTTTAATGCTTTCCATGACACTGGCTAGGATTGCATAAACCTCAGCCTGGAAAACTGCAGCTAAGGTACCCAGACTATAAGAAATCTGGGTGCAATTACTAAAGCCCAGCCCCCTTCCTGATTTGGTTCTAGAACCGTCAGTATACCAGATTGGGCCTTTGTTATTGTGAGGTTTTACCAGTCTTTCCCATTTCCCCCTCTGTGGATAGGAGACCGTAAAATTCAATTCAAACTTGAATCTTGGTTCAAGAATGTCAGTCCTCATGTTGAGTATCTGTTGTACATTCTAATCCCAAGGAAGCTTGAGATGATTAATATGTCCAGTATTAGACACTAGTTTGGCGTCAAATACGGTGATACGCGATCATGGCTTCTGCCTTCATACATATGTGAGAGGCCTCTTTATCAGGCTTGTGGTTCTTGTACGTGCCGTAAATCTACGACACGGGACCCGCATCTCCATTGCCGCAGTTGGAGTTGAAAGCTCCCCAAATTGAAATGCAGAAGGTCCTCTGTAATTTACAGATTTCTTTTCTGCACACCTTTAAATTAACTCTAGGCCACCACATCGGTGTGGCATAGGAGAATATAGGTCTCATCATAATAGTGTATATCCAATACACTATAGTAGGCTTCAGACCCCATGTCTTACCAAGCATACCTCTAGAGGTCCAAAAGACTCTGTAGGCCTTGGTAATACATAATTCCATATGATGTTTCCGAGTTAGTTTCTTGTCTAAAACAAGCACAAGATATTTAACTTGTGTTGAATAGGGCACTACTTGACCAAAGAGAGAGATTAAATCAGCCCCTTTCTTCTGCTAAAGGGTACCACTACGGTTGTGCTTGGATTAACAGTTAAATTATTCGTCTTGCACTAAGCGTCCACTTTCTTAGGCGCCATTTGCAGCACTTGAGAAACTATGCGAGGGAATTTCCCTCTTATGATTACTGCAATATCATCTGCAAAACCAAATGTGAAGCAACCATCACTATGGAGTACGCAAAGAAGTCTCCACTATAAGGTTCCATAGCAGGGGTGATAAAAACCACCCCCTGTGGGCAGCATATCTCCGTGAACACACTCAGCATCTCCCCACATAGATTCATGTTTATCTTCCTATGTTGTAAGACAAAACGTATCTATTCACAAAGAAGTGAAGGTGCATCGTGTCCATAAAGGGCGTCCGACACTACATCACAAGATGTCCTGCGAAACTCACCTTCAATATCAAGATAAGCATCAATGGTTATTTCTCTGGTATTAAGCGCCTTCTCAATAGTCGAGACCACTTGATGAAGTGCTGCTTCCGTAGATTTCCATATTTGATTGGCAAATTGGTATTTGTATAATGGATGTTCCATCAAAACGTTATCCCTAATGTGCCTAACCACTAATCTCTCCAAAGTTTTAAGCATAAAAGAGGAGAGACTTATAGGGCGATAAGCCTTAGCCTGGGCGTAATTAGAACGGCCTGGTTTAGGTATAAATACCACCTTTGATTGTGTCCAAGCCATGGGTATATATCTATAGGCTAGAACAAACTCTAAAAATACTACAAAGTAGGGATTGAACTGAATCAATACCCTGTTGTAGAAATGCAGGAATGATCAACCAGGCCCTGCGGATTTATATGGTCCAAATGACTTAATGACCCATCTTATTTTAGTGACATTGGCTGCGCTCCTGATTAGGTTAAAATCCTCTCTGTCCAAAGAAAGCTGGTCCAGATTTGGTTGCCCCTTCACAGAACTTCTGTCATTGTCTACCTTAGAGTCTGGAAAGTGAGCCCTCGCAAGTAGCAGGAGCGTCTCAGAACCAGACTGTGTGTACATGCCATCGGGCAGTTTAATAGTGCTCACAGGTTTTTTAACACCCTTTGCCATATGTTTCATGAATCTTGCACTGCTGGGAACATTCTCCATCCCCTGGCAGTACTCCCTTCACGAAATACTTTTGGCTTTGCGTATTTCTTTATTATAATTGGTGAGGGCTAGTCGGTTTGCAAGACTAAATAATTTCCTTGCTTTCTTCTAACTCTGCTTAACTCTTTTGTGCACCAAGGCACAAACCTTGGCGAGTAAGCTACCTTAGGTTGACAAATCTGATAATAGGATAGGAGAATTGACTGTTGTAATTTATCAACGGCAAACTCCACATCCACTGTCGAACGAATGTTCCTTGAGATACCCGATGTCAATGCTGATAGGTCTCGTCTATATCCGTCCTCGGGTTTCTAGAAATCACTGGTAGACACACTTGTGCTTTGATATTGAAGCATATGCATCTATGATCAGAGGGAGTAAACTCCGGTGATACATAACACCCTGAAATTATGTTCTGAATAATATTAGTCCCTATCGATATATCAATGACTTCCTCCCTTGGTAAAGTTACAAAGTTTGGTTCATTACCTCGATTTAGAATATTAAGCTTTATACTCACCAAGTACTCCATTAACTTTTCTCTTCTAGGATTGATATCATTGCTCCCCCACAATGTGTAGCGTGCATTGGCATCAACCCCCAAGATTAACTCCTTTCCATTCTCTCCACAATGGGTCACAAGGTCCCTCACCACTGTCGATGGTGGTTCCAAGTCTTCATAAGGGAGGTAGACGGAAGAGACTATTAAAACCATTCTCCCTCCCGCTTACTCCAACTGCTGCTGGATTGTAGTTACATCCCTGGAACAGTGCTCAATAAGAATCAATGCGTTTATACAATTCGTAGCATAAATGCATGATCCTGGATTATTATTAGGTCTATATACAGTACTTTTAGTACAACCGATCCCTCTAATTGAACCTCTGTAGAGTCAAGGTTCCTGTATGAGAGCAATATCAAAATTGTCTACAAGTCTCTTACTTAAAATGGCTGAAACTGCCTTACAGTGCTGCAAGTTAATTTGAACTATTTTCATAATTGCATTCAACCCGCAACGCTTACCTTAAGCAGTACCCGATGTCCCCATATCTCCATCGTCTCCGGACTGTCTCCGCCATCGCTGCCTGCCTTCTTCGCCTTGTATGATTCTGCCTTCCTCTCTGAGTCAGACAGGATCTTAAAAAGGGCCCTGTCTACTCCGGTATAGACCGACCTGCCAAGTTCCTTTATCTTCTTAGCAGTCTCTTGGTCCACCATTAAACTTAGGCGTTGACCAGAGGAGTCTGCCTGCTTGTCAATGATTTTCCAGTGCTCCATATTTAGTTCCTGGTTTAATCTCTGGATACGTCTTAGCAGCACCTTAGGATCATGGTTGTAGTTTCCCGAGTCCTAAGAGTCACCTTGATTGATTTGGGTCTTTAAGGGCTAAATTCTCCTTGATTTTAGCTCCTTGAATGTGTTTACATGATTGCTCATCATCACAATAATATATCAGATCCTATCCTGTAGAGAAAGGGACCTGAGTTTAGGTAGAGATTCGCTAGATGGCGTCTCATCAATCTTCCTCAGAACCTCAGCATGAATGAGTCGAATGTTCTCCCCAATCAGCTTTCTCTCGGGATAAGATTCTACAACAATTACCATCTTAAAAGCGGCTAAAGCTTCCCTGTAAGTGACACCAGGTTAAGTGCCCCTAGGCCTCTTAACAGGTTTGGCTTTATCCGAAGGAGGAGTATCCACACTTGTCCTGGTTCTTTTAGAAGTCCCTGGATCAGTACGGACCTCCCCCTCTACTCTGTGGGTTTACATTGCCTGTGCCCTCACTCATTTTAGCTTTTTAATTCTTCTTCTGGCTGCCCCTGACAACTGCTTGGCGTCAAGGTGCATTTTATTGATTCCAGATGCAGTTGCACCCATTTGTTTATCTAGTGACAGATTTCTCTCAACTGAGAGTCTCTCTCACCCGCCATGAAAACATTTATTTTATTTTGGTCCATCTTGGTCCCACGAGTAGCAGGGAAATAAAAGTCGCCCAATACAGAGCCCCGTATATATTGGGAAGGCTAATTACTTCAGGTGTCGCCTGGTGCCCTGAAAAGATCGTTCGCGACACTACATTCTTTACCACCCCAATGCTATTCATCCCTCGGCGAGATGCATTCCCACCTTGGATTGGGTGGACCAGAGCCCATTAAAGGTCATCCAATTGGGAGTCCCTTTGGATTTTCTGTTGAGCCACTTCTTAGTCTGGTACCTCATTACGAACCTCCCTGGCATGAGGCCTCTACCAGTACAGCTTAGTAAATCGCTGGTACACGGAAGCCCCCCCCCCAAGTATAAGGTCTTGTGGCTCCTAGTGGAGGTTTCTGAATGTCACATACACATAATAATCGTAATGCGCCTAACGTTTAAGGACATTTGTGAAACATATTGCGAGTTTTGTTCGGTTTTTACAAGCTACATACTTTTAGCAGAACACATATCTCAAATGAGCAATCATGGTGGCGTTGCTGTCGTTGTTATACTGCAGTGAACAATTAGCGGAAAGTAACACCTGGTAGTGCAGGCAGCATCTGAAATGGAAATGGATTACAAACAAACGAACGTGATCGTTGCTGCTTATTTAGGGCCCTAAGTGCAAAGTGTAGCCGAGGCATGTTTTTTTTGTTTGTTTTTGTTTTTTTGTTTTTTTTTAGAATGTGAGGTGGCAGGAGCACTTTTGCAATAAATATGGAAAACACGCAGTTACATAGCCATCTGTATTTCTTAATTATACTAATACAGAGAATAAATTTTAATGCATTTATTCCTTAACGTATTTAAGGTCTAAAAATCGGCGGGACTTAAAAATAATAAAAGTGCTGAACAAATCCAACCGTTAATAACAAATATTTCGCAAATAGCTTATGGCACAAAAACGTTATTTTAAATAAATTATATGTTTAAAACATCTACATTTTTTGTGTAGTGCGTTTTCGTCTATCGCTTAACTTTTACCAGTTATACAAGATTATATAAAATTCCTTCGAATATAGAGGGCTTCAAGATATACATTTTATTTGTCATCTAAAAAGCTTTAATATATGGTATTTTAATCAAAATCTTTAGAATCATTTTTAGAAAATAATGTTCCAAGTAAAGGATAGTTTTAGGGTGGGGTTTTCTTGAAAATCTTTTAGTCGTATCTTTAAAAGATACTAACCTAAATGCAGGTTTGCTATTTATCCGACTTTTCGTTTTCGAGTTATGTTGTTCACAGACACACTATCGGAACTTTTTTTAAAAATGGTTTCTTTGTATTCAGGGGCCTCAAAACATGCATTTCCGTTGAAATCTCGGTATCGAATTTTTAGGTGGAATGCAATACCTTCTCTACGTACGTAATAGAGAAAGTAAAAATTGCAGAATTGGTGGTGGTATTCCTTGCACGCCATGTTATTCCTCCCTGCCTACGTAATCTAGGATTCCCGCAAACCTTACACAATATGCCCTTTGTCTTTTCACCTCACTTTAACTACTTTTTCATTGCTTCGCGACATTCTGTTAGTCACAATTTTTTTGTCACGTTGGCACTAACACCTTACAAGATGTCCGCCATCGTTATGCAGTCGCTAAGAAGGGCCCTATATTATGAATAAATTAACAACTCTTACCTGCTTTATGAAGTCAGCACACCACACATTCGAGTTTACCTATCAAAAAACACTGATTCTGTAAGTGTCATAACACTTCATACCTCCTACCCGGATACGGAATAATGTCATATTCTTCTCCCCTTCCCTCCCTCTCAAGTTTCTCCTTCTACCTTCTTCCCTGCACTCAACCTTCATCCCCTGTGTAACGTGCACGCCACGTGATGGTTTAATATTTTTTTCTCTGGTATGTCAATAAAAGTAAGTCACAAACATTATTAACCTAAATGATTGTTATGCAACCGAAACTACACTGTTTCTTGCAGTAAGGGTTTAAATACACAAACTAGAAAATAAAGAAAAATTAGCATAACTTCTTAAACATTCGGTCTATCCAAATGCTGTAAACAACTAAATAACAAAGCTTATCAAATTTACGCATTTAAACGCTTGTGAAGCAATCTTTTTCAAAAGACTAGATAATAAGCGAAATATTTCTATTTTTGAAACTTATTTTCCAATAACATGCATTGTAGTCTTTTCTCTAATTTGCTTATTATGCGTTAAGTGTAATAAAATAACCTCACGTTCTTCAAGAAAATACGAAATTTTTAAAAAACATTATTTAGAGCTTTAGAATATCTTATCCAGGCTTTAATATTGGTTCGTTATCCAAAAAATATTTTAATGCAGCTTTATTGTCTTTATTGGTTAATAACAATAGATAGCGTATCCTTTAAAGAAAATTAACACAGAGAAAACTAAAAATAGTTCAGCCGTTGAATACATTTCTTCATGTTAGAATGTTTATATTAAATACTCTCTTAATACATTAGGGGCCGGTTTCACCAACCGATGTTAAAAATACTCTAACAATATGTTAACAAGGTGCTCAAAGTTTAACATAAGGTTAAAACTTTTGTGTTTCAACAAGCCTTACAGCAAATTGTTAGCTAACATTTTGTTAACGTCAAAGTATCTGCGAATACTAGCTTTCGAGAAGGCGGTGGCCGAGCTGCACTGCTTCTGAACGTACTCCGATGCACTTTTGTCTACATTTCGCTGCGCTCTCTGTGTCAGTAGCTGACAACTATTTACATTCATGGCAATGCCATGTGATGTTCCCGGTGGTTTGAGGTTAGAATCACGGTGTCAACTTAAATAAATGTTTAGCCGTTTGAAATGCGTTAATTAACATCTGGTTAATAAGTATAGACGTATTATCAGTACGAAAAAGCTGACGGTCTTACATTAAAGGATAAGATTGCAGCCTGGGACAAAATACACGAGTAATTTAATTGGAATGAGCGCGTTTCTTTTAAGTCTAGTAAGCAACAGCAATTTTATGCTAACATAAGGTGCAGCACCAGAAACGTTAGGTGCGAAGAGCGTTTAAGACGGTTTAAAACTGCTGGTGGACACTGCATTGAAACTAAAGTGGACGAAAATGTTTTGTCTCTGATTAATCAAGCAGACTCGAAAAAAAAAATACTGTTTGCTTCTTGAAGCAATTGCTTTGGAAATCATCTGGATAAATCTACAAACGGTAACTTTGGAAATACCAACATAATCACCCAACAAGTAAATGAAAACGGTTAGTAGCATAAAATCTAAGTACCTAATTAACACTTGCAGCATAGGAGAAAGAGACATATTTCTGTTGGTAGTATTCTAACTTCTCGTATTTCTCATAAAAACATGCTCACGACCGAGATGCCATTGCTGCCAGAGAGTAATGGACACAAAACTCCTGGTGTGAATCATGTCCACTTCTATTTTCTCCAAATTGCTCCAACATAGAGGATATAAACACATCTAATGTAGTGTTACTAATTGCTGCAAGCTAGATCACATAAAGTGCGGCTTTGCGAGCTAGCGCTCGACAACTTCAGCACTAACAAGGGTTAATTATTACTTCGGTAATAGAGTTCTTGTTATCGTTGGAATAATTTTACTGTCATAGCCATTTTTATTGCTTCGGTGACCACGCGTGTATATATTAATTTTCTACATAGATGTTTAAGTTGGTCTAAATAACGTTCCATAATTCTCTCCATGCAGTTTGCGCAACCAACAGTTGTAAATCTACAATTAATGATTATAACTTGTAATTCTGTTATCTCTAACACTATCGAAATGCAGTTTGAAAATAACTCTTGTTATTAACGAATAGTAGTTTAATAAAAGTAAAATATGTACAGTCGAAACACTTCCACATCTATCCTACAAATTCTGACACACAATATTTTTACCTTCTCTACCATGTACCTAGGAGGTAGAGAATGTAGGTACTATATACCACTCAAAATTTCGATATCCAGATTCAACCGGAAATAAAAGTTTTAAGGCCTCAAAATCTTTTTGAAAAAGATCAGTGTATGTGAGTGTAAGCAGCGTAATACACAAACAAAACTTTCGATAAGAACAAAATTAACTATGTAACTTCATTAGCTTCAAAAGATACGACCGGAAAATTAAAACAATCTAGCACCCAATTTATCTTTGCATAGAAAGTTAACTATTTATGATTTTATCAAGAATGGCTCTTTTTGATTTTTATTAAGATACCATATATTTAATCTGTTTATATCCAAAATGGATGTACTGTATTTTCTGGGAATAGCCTCTTCGTACCGATAGAATTTTCATAACTTTGTACGACTGATAAAGCATAAGACAGAGAAAAACGTACTGTACAGAAAAATGTAGATCTCTTTAAAACATAAAACTCTTTTAAGTAATATTTTTGTGGCGTGAACTATTTCCGAGATATCAGCTATTATTGGTATGAATTTTCCCACACTTTGGAATTTCGAGGTCAGCATATAGCGCCGTTTTTAAACTTCTGACTGTCCATTCAGTTTCCTGTATCCCTCTTTGAATTACAACGAAATGTGCAATAAAACTGTTTCTGCAAACATTTATCTCGATCAGTGGGTAGAAAAACAAGCTTTCCTAAGGTTAATTTGTGGAAGCTTTTAGGGATGTTTCAGTACTTCTGCGATAAACACGAAAGAACGATAGATCTCGAGAGAGCAAAATATTTTGTCAAGGAAAAACACCGTCCTCCGATGCATCGTTACGGAGTTATTTGTTACGGAGAGAGTTATTCACTCTTGTTTGAAGCGTATCCATAGAGTAGGTTTGAGAGGCACAGCCATTACACGTTGACTGTTTGTTTACAACCGGTAAATCAAGTGACATCCCTCTTTCTTTGTTTCTTACGTCTGGGTCCAGAAAGAAACGTCTGAGTTTCTTACGTCCAATTTGACACCTTATAACTTCTTGTGCGGTTATGAGCACAGGGTCTACATATCACCCATGCCTCAAAACCTCGGACGTGTGACACCGTATCACAAATGGGATCTGATAAGGTTCGAGTATGGGGCGAACTCGACTATAGCTCATGTGTGTGCCGAGAGACCAACGGAGGGCACTTTGAACATTTGTAAGGTTAAATATCAAAATTTGGTGAGAGTTTATTTTTCATACATTTCAGCTCATTTAAATCTTCTGTCATTTTCGGTAAACATAGCTGAGTGAAATGTTTCACTAACTTTATATGCCTGCGCCGTCTGGCTTCAGACACGCTATCTTCTCCTCAAATTAAATATAAACACTGTTAACCACTACATAAACAATAAAGATGCAAGAAAATTAATTGACCTGTAAGTCATTGACACTTATAATTATTTCTTGGGACGAAATGTTTAATTAATGTATATGTGTGAAAAATACTGCCACAGCACACGGTATTTTTATTGCAAAATTAAATCGAGTTTTATTTATGGACGCGCCTTAACTGCTGTGCTTCTTAGCGTCCCATTCTATATTGGGCGTGAAAGACCGGTAATTTTGCTCAGAGGCCTCTTTATCAGACTTGAGGTTCTTTTACGTGCCGTAAATCTACCACACGAGACCACCACAAGTGTATATATGTTTGTTTTCTGGGAATAGCCTTTGAATTTCTCTTCATTAAGAATTTATTTTGATAATATTGGTAAGCCACAATATATAGACAAAATGTTAATTTACAAGAATTGTAGAATAGTTAAGCTTACAATTTTTAAATACTTTTTACGAGGTAAATCATTTCCGAGATATTCCTTTAGATTGCTTTTAGCCATGACCATGCAAGGCACGTAGAATTTCAAAGCCATCACATAGCAATCCGCTTTTTAAAAATCTGACTATCGCTTTTGATTTCTGTGTCCTTATACCTATACCTAATGTGTAAATATATAAAGTTTATTTCGATTAGAGGGACAAATTGTCGCAGTAATCTGTCGTGTTATCGTTTTTTACTTGGCGCCTGTTATTGGTTTTGAATTTTGAGTTCTTTGTCCTCCGGCTAGCTATTATTACTCAGTCGAGCAAATATCTCTAAGCAGGTCGTGTAAACGGAAAGGAGTTGTTATTAAAAGATAACACTGATAAAATAATTTGCTTTTACACTTTTATTGCCGTCACAATTAATAGTTCACATCTGTAATCTTTATACACGCCTGACTGAAACTGTTATATTTCCGAATATAATTACTGTCGTACGCGTACTTCACATTTTGTAACTAACTTTATGACGCGAGAGATTCTGTAGAATTGCGTAATGTGTACCTCGCGAGAGATTGCTGAGAACTGCGTAATGTTTATCTCGTGAATGCTTCCTTAGAACTGCGCAATACTTGCTTTTGGCTCAAGAATTTATACTCCCTCACCCCGATATGCCTAAACATTATAGTAGAGCTGCTATTGGTTACTAAATTGCGCCAACATTGGCGTCTGTTTTATAAGCCATTCATAATTTCTAAAACATATGCTCTAGGAAAGATATTCTCTCAATTTCTAAAAATAGGCACGCTACCCTGACGTCATTTGTTTGTCTCTTTTAAGTGATAAACAAGTCACCCCATCGCTTCATTGTTACCCACTCCTATTGTCAGTTTCAGTGAGGCCGTGTAAACTTATTTCCTAACAATGCTTATGGCTAACAAACATCTAAAATCATTGTCATATAATAATGTTAATTTACACTACAATCACTCTGGCATTCAGTGTTGTGATATAAAATACTGCCTCAAAATGAACAAACTTTAAAAAATATTTGTAGAGGAGTGAGTAGAGAAAATCATGGTAATCCAACACATCAAACTTTTTCCGGTATGCTTTCGTTGCTTTATGCGGAAGTTTCATATAAACTAAAGAAATTAGTGTATTGGCAGATCAACAACTTGGTTGGAAGCACTCCAAAACCTTTTCCAAACTCTTTTAAGACTTATCTTCTTCGGAGTAGATTCATTATTTATTACTAGGAGACTTGAAGGTTTATCCTCCCTTACTCCCGTAATGAGCTACCTGCTTCCTCTCTTTTCGTCTCCACTTCTCTCCCTGCTACATAATTGCAAAAGTAATATTTCCAAAATCAACAGTAAAGCAGGGCAACACTATACACAACCGGTTGAATTCTGTGTCTTATACAGGATGATTCAGGAGTTCTGCAACTGACTCTTACCAATGATAACTCTCACAAAAAGGATCACCTTTTGTCAAACAACCAATGTTGGTTGATACGTTGTTTAGAAGCCACATTCTCATGGATATGCCTATGTGGTACCAGCAATCCTTCGACCGCATTCGTCAGAGACTTTTGAGACGATTCGACTGCCGATAAAACCAAGGTTTCATGAATGCATTGGGGTCGAAGGTGTTCACTTCGAAGGCCTTCTCTGAATTACTTCATTTGATTTGCGTTTTTCTTACAGCAATAAATGAGCTTATGTAACCTCTGGATCTTGTCTGCTTATCCGCTTCATTTTAATCGAGATAAAAATTTGCAAAATAATTCAATTGCACATTTGTTACAAGGGAAAAAGGGGCGAGAGGTCGATAGTCATATCTTTAACAGCGATTTCCTAAATACTGGTCTTGAAATTCCATTCTCTTTCCATGACAACACGAGAAATAATGAATAGTACTCTTAAACTGAGAAGTATTGAATTCATACCGTTAACAATGGATATCTCGGAAATGGCTGCTCCCACAGTTATGTGGGATAGAGTACGTATGTTAAAGACGTCTACATGTTTTGTACAGTATTGGTTTTTGTCTATCTTTCATGGTTTACCCGTTATACTAAATTTTACAAAATTTCTTCATAATGAAGAGGACTTCACAGGCTATTCTCAGAAAATCTAAGATAAGCAGTTTACCTTGTAAATATGTTAAAATTAAAGCATTTTAATAAATCGTTAGAAATCTTATCATAAAATCAAACTCGGTAAAAACTTTCCATGTAAAGGGTAGTGTGAGGTCGGAGGAACAACTTTTGAGTTGTATCTTTGGAAGATGCTGATGTTGGTATTTCTCAGGCTCTTTGTTTTCGATTTACAGACAGACACAAACACGGATCTTTTTCGAAAAATTATTTTCTTGGGTTCAGGAGTCTCAAAGCGAGTATTTTTGGTGTAACTCCATGGAAGTTTTGGCTGGAATACAATATTTTCTTTTCTTAGTGTAAGTGCGTAGTAGAGAAAATAAAAACGAAAACACAGCTTTTTGTCGGTGCTTTTTAATTTTTTTGCTCTGCTTTTGTTTGTTTAAAAGTGATAGAGCAGCAAAGCTCAACTAAAGCATTGTCAACACTCATGCATGCCAATCACCATTTATTTTGTACCCCTAAACTTGGTCCACGTTCACAATGACTATAAGTCTACACAAAAAGTTCAATTTCCAGAGACATTTAAAGTTTATATCTCAATGATGGCTACCAGGCTCCGTTCCATTTCCGATCAAACTGACTTTCACTTTCATTTAAAAGCAAGAGCTCTTGAGGTCCAGGAGCTTGTTCCCCTCTTTTCGTTCAATTGGGCGTTAGATTCGATGATTGTGGCTGGCAGGCACGACACGGTCTCGTAATTCCGAAGCGTCTTTTATTTTACGTCTCACGGCATAAAACCACAGCTCTCTGTAGGTGTTCTAACGAGAACGACTTTTATTGTGTTTTAAACTACGTAACCGGGATTTTCATTAGGAAGTTTAATTAGATATTGCATTGTAAACATGCACCTGGATGCAAAAGAAAAAAACCGGATAAAAGACTGTTATAGCAGCACTTCTTCCTTTGTAAGGTTTTTATATTCATCTAATATTAGGTTTCACCCAGCTGTTATCACTCCCCTTACTTGCTTAAAAATTCCAAGAAACACATGACCTGAATCATGAGTGATGTTATATCAAGACCGAAATGAAGCAGGGGTCAAAAATAGCCTCTTTTAATGAATTCTACTTCAATTGGTACAAAAAACTCAGGGAGTCTACCCCAATGTACTACATTTAACGACTCGAACACATATAGGGTAGTTAAATTATATTCGAACCCACTCGCGGCCCCTCTGTACTGCGCGAGACAGCCTACAGTCGCCGGAGAAATTACGACGGCAGAGTCGGACTAAAATCCTTACCTTATAATAGATGCTGGAAATGTTGATCTGCTTTCAAACAGATAGCATATCTCGTGCAAATATTCATTTTGCAATCACTTGACGGAAGAAGAGAAATCGTATGGTTGGTTCCAGCAAGATTCTGCAACAGCACATGCGGCTGCCGAATCATTACATGCAATTAGAGAGGTGTTTGATGACAGAATAATTAGTGTTGATTTGTGGCCCCCTCGTTCTCCTGATCTAACGAGTTATGATTTTTATTTATGGGGTTCTTTAAAAGACTTAAGTGTATCGTTCCAAACCTCGCACACTACCGGAACTTAGAGAAAACATTGTGCAAGAAATCATAGGAATTACTGCTGCTGAGCTTCGGAGATGAGCGAGAATATTTATACGAAATATGTTGCCTGTTTGAGTGCAGAAGGTCAACATTTGCAGCATATATTATAAGGTAAGGATTTCAGTCCACCTCTGTCGGCGTAATTTCCTCGGCGACTGCCGGCTGTCTCGCGCAGTAGGGAGAGGCCGCGAGTGGGTTCGAATGTAATTTAACTACTCTATATATAGGGATGGATGGATGAAAAATACGTCTCTTGTAGTGTTAACACGTGGAACTACCACAGTATTTATAACAAACGTTTTTGCTGAAGAAGGCATGGAGACTTGTCTAAAATTATTGCCGCTATCGGATAGGAATGTAAGACTGCAAGCTCTTAAGTTGCTAAACACGCCTTGAAAAACTGAATCCCGTTGGTGAAAAAGTAATCAGTAGAGAGGCTATTATGTCTATGTATTTATGAGGGACTGTAATTGCTTTGGTGCATAAGTATTAAGACTCCAGAACGACAGTAGCAGCACATAAAGACACAAATGCTCCAAGTATTCATAGTGTATCGTCATCAAGTAGCAAGAACATAGGAAACTCGCTGTCAATGTCACACTCCACCTATCTTTCGTGATCACAACTTGTCAATCATTTTGCAGCAGGGGGCGGGGTAGAAGGGTTACGCTGGAGAGTGGCGAAAAAAATTTCAGTATTAACTTATATCGTCCTTTTCCTGTATGGGTCACTTCTGTTTTTTCACACAAGTATACGTGATGCTATTGGAGCCCAGAAATTTACAAAGTGATGTTGTCTAAAACTGTTTATCACGATAGCATTTCCAATTTAAATAAATTGCAACGATTATTGTATAGTAAAGAAAAGTAAACGTTTGTTAATACCTGTATAATAAATGAATTACTGGTAATGTCTGCGAAAACTGCGTGGCCGTTATTTCATATATTCACAATTGACTATCTCAGAAAGTCTAAGCTCTACCGTTTGGCCTGTGATATATATTCTGTCAAAACTGTCAAGTAGCTGGCAACTTTATAGCTATTCATATATCAGATTCCTCTTCTCTACGTCTTGAGTAAGGATTCTCCGCATCAATACAACTGCAGATCTGATTGTTTTATTTACGGAAACTACATCATTACAATGAGATTAAAATTCCATATCATTATTTTCCTTTATACTGTGCACCAAAGCTTCGGGTTTTATTCAGAACCTAATTCCCGCATGTATGTCAAGGTTTTACAGCAGCAAAAATCAGCTTCACAACATTTATAGCATTTCTGTGCTATATTAGAAGATTAAAAATATTGTGATCACATAAAAAATGTTTATGCAAAGTTTCCTAAATAACATTGAAATAAATGAAATCAAAATTTCTAATGCTGAGAGCTTCGCAACCAAATATACAAGGCGATATTTGCACAACCTCAAAATTCTCACGGTTTCTAATGTTCATTCAGAAAGTTGGCTGTTTTCTAGTGTTTAAATATAGACTTGACTTTGTGACTGGGAATTCAAGTCAGCAGAAAAGTGCACACACACACGATGTCATTTCGATATGCTCAGCTTATTTTAATAACTTAGTTACGAAACACCTTGTTAAGAAAATAATTTCGGCAAATTTAGCTTATCTTACTTTCCTTCATCCTTGCCTACACATATTAAAGCAAACACAGTTTCAGTATAAACATTTGATATTGAGATTTCATGGAGATACATATTTGACATATTCCAAATACACTTTGAAAAAAAATCTCTCTCGCTGTGGGTATCAGTTTTTTTTATAGAATTTTCTGATTTAGTCCCGCACCTTTTAAGAGTAAAATGCAGAGTGTCTCAAGGAATTTCCCACTACTAGACTTCACATGGACGTTGCTAAATATTTTGTATTTATAATGGCTATTAGAAGACATGTGAAGAAGATGCACCTGTAAATCAAGATTATGAATTGAAATATTGGGCAGTTTGATGCCATTATTAATTATTCTTGAGCGCTATTTGATGAAGTAATTAACTATCGTAACTTTGGTGTTCTCTCGTGTTTATCTTAGTTCATGCTGATTCTATTAGGATTATTTTTTTTAATAATAGTTCTTTCATTCATTTTTACGAAATCTTCAATAATATCGCAACTTCTGAAGCTGCTCTTTTATTTTAGGGTACCCCTCTGTATAATAGTAAGTATTTTTATGCTCCATTGTTCATTTTTTCATTGTTTCTGTAAACATAAATGCATCAGTTCATTGTGAAGCTGTTTTTTGAGTGAGTCGTCTAACGTTCCATCAAAACAGTTTTAGATACTCCGTATTTCCAGATCATTTTGCCTTACTCCTTGCTGAGGTGTCTTATTTTGACCCATCGTTCGTTTACTTCATACTTGACAGTGAAGTCTCTTGGCTACGTTATGAATGCCTTGCAGGACTGGCTTGATGATGGGGCCGCTATCGTATCTGCCTTTAAACTTGCAGGCTAACCTAAATGCGTTGTTTCCAGGTATCGAACCGCAGTCTGCAATACTTCTTGGGATAATCACTCTAGACGAGCAGTTTTCACTGTGGCTTCGATCTCGTCCGCCCTTTCTCTTGGTTTCCCCTTACTTCTTACCAAGCAGCAAGCTGGGAACCAGGCTTAGTCGTCTGGCTCATTGGGCACTGAGCTACAAGATGGAATCTATCGGGGGAGGGAACGTTCTTTGTTTACCGAAAAGTTTAACCAGCTGTTGTCGCTTTTTCGCACGAAGCTTAATAGTGGCACATTACGCACCTATCGTGCATTTATCGTCTTACTTATTTACTCTGGCAAAAGTGTTTTCAAAGAGAAGCGGATCTTAAGTTAGTTATTGTAACGAACGTTTCCTTATGATGCGAAAGCGTTTTGTTGATATACGGTGTCCACAAATTCGCACGGTTATCTCTCTGGATGCATATTTTGCATTACAAAATTCAGAATTTCTGCCGTTATAGCCGTAGAAGGTTATTGAAGATACACACCAATACCAATGCATGATCCTACAGAAATTTCCAGCCTGCTGCTGCTCACACCCACGTCAGGTGAACCGATTGTTGCTCTAAGCCAGAGTCAGACAACTCAATTATACGAGTATGTGACGTAACACCGTTTTAGGGATCTGTAGGTAAAGGGCGCGGAGGGAAAGGAAGGGCATGTCTTATAACCACGTAGGTTCAAAGTATAATGGAACTCCCCTTGGCCCATTAGTTTTTCCATAACACTAAGTTCGACTCATTTGGTCTATGCTTCTCACAGAGTTCTTTGTCAGCCGGGAGCAAGAAGAAATCTCTGACGCTACAGACACACTGGCTTAACCGCTCTTGCTTCTTCGTATGTAATCCCTCAAGTCGATAAGCTATAGAGGATCAATGATGGATTGTGAGCCAGGGTGATAAGTTGACCATGAACACATTCGTCAACCCTGAATTTAAACACATGGAACGGAATATCTCACATGCAGTGGAGTTGACACATTTTAATTGGTTAAAATATTATAGATTACATGAGAACTGTTACAGTTAAAGATGATTCCTGTTAGTTTCATTTATGAGATTTATTATTGTACTATTTTTACACTGGTTGTCTACCAACCCTACCCAATAATCCCCGATCCTGGAGAAACAATCAGAAAACTGGACAATGCACAGGTCAGGCAGAAGGATCATAGAAGCAGCAGAAACGACATTACTGAGAAGTTGCTGAATGTATCTGTATAAACCGCAACAAATTGAAACCATCGGATAAGAACTAGCGTTTTTAACTTAAATCAAAGGATAATTAGAAGTAAGACAAAATAACATGAACACATTTTGAGGATGAATCAGACAGGAATGACACACCAGACATACAACACACGCCAAAAGGAATTTGGGATATTGGACAATCTCGACGTAGATGAACAGATAATCTCCGAGACAGAACGCATCTGGACGCTCACAGTGTAGATGACGATGAAAGTTAATATTTTATTTTCTCCAGTTTTTCTCTAGAATGGAACCCTGAGGTATTTGACGCTAATTCAGGAATATTTATACTTGATCAGCCCTCTTAATTTATGATATCATTAAATGCGTGTTCGTTATTTTCTTGACTCGTAAACAGTAGTTACATATCCACTCGTGTTTCCTTGTAGTTCAAGCTCACGTACCACTATTAAACAAATCAAGATTTTTCTTGCGTAACTATGTTCTTGCAAGAACGATCTCTCACATTCATCCTTCGTCTGTTCCGTTTGTCTGCAAAGTTTTCCTTGTCGCGTTCTCCTTAAAACCGAAATCCTTTCTTTCAACAGCGGAAAGCCAGAAGTTTTAGGCAGCCAAATCCTTACTGACAGACATGAGTGATGTGGCGTTTTATCAGCAAACCCTTGATGAAACGCAAGGAATGAGCCGCTGCGGACACAAAATGTTTCAGTGCGTATCTTTCTGCTCCACGAAACATTTTTCTATCTGATCACACATGTACATTAAAGACCACCTTGTTGGACTGATAAATTGGATTTGTGTTAGCTTCTATGGTTCAGAGTTTGTACATAAGGGGATGAAAATGGGGGTAGCATTTGAATGTTTACTGAGTGGGGTATCATTTTAATCAGCTCCCAAAAGAAAAATATCGAATTATATAAAAACTTCCCTGTTAATGTACAATGCATTTAGAGGTAAAGGAACATGACCTACCATCTTTACCCTCAATTAAAGAGTTTAAATATTTAAGCCACCACTCCTCCCTATTGTGCTGAAACGTCATTAAAAGCAGTAATGATGGCAATAAAGGAGGACCAAAAATATTCTTTTATATTCGTATTCGCCGAAACTGAAGGTAAAATTAATACATAGTGATGTTTCATATGAACATTTCCAAAGCATTTGATATAGAGTTTTAACATGTTTTCGACAAATTCTATAGGCTGTGTCCATTGTGAAGTAGAAGATTTTCAGTAGTAAAAGAATAATCAAATTCTGACGTCGGTTTTCGACACACACACACACACACACACACAGTCATGCGTTTTCTTTTGTATATACCAAAAGAAGAAAATGAATGTGTGTGAAGGAATAAAAGTGGAATATTAACATTTTATTATTTCGAAAATAATTTTCTTTGGGCTTTGGTATTAGGGTCCATTAATTTTTTATAAAAATCTAACGTTTCGTCCATAACTGTAGCGGACACCATCAAACGAATGCTGCGTCTGGCCTCTGTTTAAATTTAGAAATATGAATTACGGCCGTTGAAATCTTCGCCACAATTTTAACAACTGACTAGCTGTTCAGAAGTGCGGCAGTTTCAGTAGTACTGCAATGTAAAACAGTCTGCTCTTTTTTTAGCCTTCTCGTCTTCCTAACGTCTGCCAAAACGAGTAATCATACAACTGCAGGAGTAAGCGAGAATAGAACAGATAAAGTATAGTCTGTAGTCAATCTGATTAGCCTGCAGAGATGGTTGAATGTGGCTAATTGTAAAATGTATGACCAAATCCCAATGTGAGATATGAGTCTGCAATTTAACTTAGCACGCTCCTTGCGCTACACCAGCCGACACATGACGCAACTTCACGAAAAGCCTAAGCCATTAAGGCACGGACTATTGAACTGGTAGATCCGCCAGGATCCTGGACTAAGGTATTTTTCAGATTTTCCTCAGTCCTCATAACTAGCAAATGCCGGGGAGGTACCCTAAACTTGGGCCTGGAACGTTTCCTTCCCAAATTTCCTTTCCCAATTATTGAAATTTCCTGTACCATCAGTGACCATGACTATGGTGCCGTATGTAAGAAAGGGCATTAATAATCACTGTAGGTAGGCGCACTCTCATATATCTTCATAAGTAGGATATTTCCCTTGTTTGAAAAGCACTAAATTTGTATTTAGTATTCTGCAATTATATAATGCTGTATTTTTGTGTTTGCATAATTTTGTTTTAGTAAAAATTGAAAGTTAAAATATGATAATGGTTTTTGAACTACAAGAATACCACTTCTATTCAGCCTAGAAAGAGATGGAGAGACAGTTCCCAATAAGGCTATTTACTCGATTTACATAGCCAAGCAGAAAGGTTCTTTACTTCAGCTCACTTTAATTCATTTACAACAACAGCATCGTCTTGTCAGCAGTTGTTCCCATTAACAAGGCATGTATTCACGTATGGAAAGAGATTCTAGTTTTCATAAGAAATCTATGAAAGCTTTTAGTTTAAGCAACTAAGTTTGACTAATAAAAATGTATATCACAACATTAAAAATTTATTTTTAGACAAAAATTAAAAAGTATACCAATCTTTCAAAGCTTCTAGCACTGTCAAAAATTTATATTTCAAGATTTTTTTCACTCATTTATTGCTTAAAATGGACTTTATTTTGTGAGCTATAATATTAGGGATATCATGATTATTCTTAAGCATGAATGAGGTTTTTATTCCAATTTATATTATATCTTTTGTTGTTTTGAAGATTACAACGTAGACATTTTCAGTTTTTGAGAAAATTAGTTTAAAGCTTAAGATGTTACTCAGTATAAAACACTATGAAAGGTTTAAAATGTTGAGAGTATTCTTTATTGAAACCTATATCAAGTTATTTTAAACTTCAATCATATTAAAAAATTAATACCATCACTGTCAGAATTAGCACTGTCAACCAATTCAATCTTAGAATGAGAAGCATTAGGTTTATCAGTATTCAGTGTGTATCGTATTCATTGCCTGAACACTTGAACTGCTGTCATTACATTGTTTAGCGTGTCTATTACCATGAAACTTCCTCTTCTGCGAACAAACATTAGTTTTGTAACCCATTTTAACTTGCAATTATTCACAGAATGCAAACAGCCCTGAAATTTGTTCGTAAACGATTGATCCACCAAGGAGTCGTATCTATGTCAAGGCCCTATAATTACTGAAATACAATTTCTATGGCATTTGTTCTTTGTTTAATTTGCTGAAAGCAGGAGAAAATGTTTGCAAAAACCATTATGGTTTGAGGAGAGAGATTTTAATTAGAAAAATCACTGAAACGAGGAGTAAAGTAACTTAAAATATACTGCCACGCCCATCATTCTAAGCGCGGCGCGCATTTGAATCCATTTTAGTCTACTTAAGAGACAAAGTATTAAAATAAATCTTACATAATTTTGAACAGGAAGGACAGTAGTTTAATAAAAAAGAAAAAATCTTGTGTTACACTCACATGACTTTCTCTACTCTTGTACAAACTATTTTTACAAACGCTTATTCTACATCTACTTCATGTTAATCGAGATAAACATTTGCAGGCTCTAACTTATTGCTAATTTTCTTGTAGATGTAAGGGGAATATATATTTACAAGGGCAATATAGAAATACAGTAGCCTTTAAGCACATACATATCTCTTAATAGCTGGTTGCTAGGTGCAGCACCATTCTCTTTGCCACAGATTAATACTCTTTGCATATCCAAGACAAAAAAATGAATAACGAATTCCCATTTGAGAAAATAAGTATTGAAAAATTTAAGGGAAGCAATATCTCGAAAATGGTTCACTGAACAACAAAAATGTATATGACAGAAATTGTGTATTTTAACGCGATCTACATTTTTTGTGTAATAAAATTTTGTCTATCTTTTATGGTTTACCAGTTATACAAAAGTCGTTTCACAATGAAGAATACTTTTGGAGACATTCCCAGAAAATTCAAGATATAGACATTTTATTTGTTATGAAAATATCTTAAACATATGATATTTTAATCAACATCGTTAGAGCCATTTTTTAGAAAATTAAAATTTTCGAAAAATGTTCCATGTAAAGGGTATCTGGGGTGGGTAGATTTTCTTGAAAACCTTCGTGTCACATATTGGGAAGATGCTGAACCTAAATACCAAGTTTGGTGTTTATCCGACACACACACACACAGACGGACATGTTTCCAAAAATGCTTTCTTTGGATTCAGGGGGTCTCAAAACATATTTCCGGTGAAATCTCGGTATCGAATTTTTTGGTGGAATACAATACTTCCCCTACTTACTATACGTAGTAGAGAAAGTACAAACAACTTCTTGAATTTTTGAGAATAAACAACTTTTTAAATGTGAATACATGCCTGGTGGACACCCAATAGCCAAAGTATCACAAACAATATTTAAGTTCATTACATATTTAAATAGTATTGTCTTTGATGTTCATAATTACATCGGCTTGAAATCTCTACCATTTTATAGAAAATTTGATTTCTTCATTGTATGGGTCTGGACAAAATATTTTAGGCGGATATTTTGTGGGTTGTATCCGTAGAAGACGAGGTTTACTGACCACACTGAAATAAGTATGCCCTGGATGGCTTGGCTTCGAAGCTTCAAATTGTCCTCAAGTGATTTTGGAATCTCTAAATGTTTTCTTTATGCTCCTATTCTGAAGCTACATTGTTTTAAATGTAAAATGTACCTTTTCACAGAAATTGCTACAGATAAAAGTTGAACATGTCTAAGAGATTTCTGTAGTTATAAATAATACACAGTGACAGTAGAAATATTCTCTCCACTTCTAAAAGCCTCCTAGCTGCAAAATTAACGGTCAGAAGATGTTCAATTTTAATACGCAGATTATACATACGAATTTGAAGTTTAGGCTCTCTGGCATTTTCCCCACGTTATTCATCTTTTTCTTCCTCCTCTCATGGTTTAAGCTGTGTGACCTGTTTTGGCCTAATCCCATCTTTACCTGGATCGCCTAGGGTCTCTTCCGCTTTTTAGTTTGTATGTGAGCATTATTTTTTGTATTCATTGCTTTTAGATGTCCATTTGCTTTTTAGATGTTTCAGACAGTTTTCATACATTTTTTCATTATTCGAAATATATAAAATATAATTTTTTAAACTTTTTATGGGCGGTGTTAAATTACTTTACATGCATTTAATAAAATATTTTTGGTATATCTACCTAAAATTATAGTAGAAAGGGATTTTGGTTTCAGGGAGCAAAAATATGCATCAGAAATGATCAACGTTTTTACTGAATTTTCTCAGTAACACTTCAGTACGACTTCACAAATGCATTAAGTATAAAAATGCTCTAATAAATTACATGAGCATACTTTTGTAAATGCCACACATGAAGAATATTAAAAGTCGTTAGAACTATGAAAAAAATGTAAAACTAATTAAATGAAGATAGAAAATGGGAGAGCGCTTAACTGTAATATCGTTCGTTCTTTCTCCATTAAGTGAGCTATTTTTCCCCGTTTTGGGTTTTACTGCTAGAATTTTATGAACAGGAGAGGAATTCTTTCTGGACTCCTATACTTGTAAAAGATTAGTTTAAAAATTCTACAATACTAAAATTAATTTTAAGTATAATAAAAATGAGTTTCGAAAAGTTTTCACAGTATACTACCTGGTTGCTTAGTACAAGGTATATATAGCTGAAACGTGTTTACTATAGTGCTATAAGTATAATCTATTGGGTCTCTTAAAACATTTCTTTTAATGCATTAGTATTTTTTATTCTTATAATATAAGACAAACAAATTTTGTATCACATTTATCAAATACTTTACAAATTCTCACACAATTAAAAGGTGGCTTTTTTCGGGCGTTATAAAGCTATGAGTTATACTTTCTCTACTGCGTATAGTAAGTAGGGAAGTATTGCATTCCACCCAAAAATTGGGTACCTAGATTTCACCGGAAATACGTGTTTTGAGGCCCCTTGAATCCAAGTGAAGGCTTATTAGAAAAAGGTACATATGTGTGTGTCTGTGAACAACATAACTGAAAATGAAAAGTCGGATAAGTTTCAAACTTGATATTTAAGTTCAGTATCTTCCAAGGAAGCGATACGAAGATTTTGAAGAAAATTTCCCCACCCCAAACTACCCTTTGCAGGGAAGATTTTTCTATTTTTTATTTTATAAATAATGGCCAACAGTTTTATTAAAATACCATATATGAAAGATACTTAAATGATAAATAAAATTCTTGCATTTTCTGGGAATAGCTTACTAAGTCCTCTTCATTTGGGAGACATCTTGTATAACTGGCAAACGGAGAGCGATACATGAAAACATACTACAGAAAAAATGTAGATCTTTTTAAAACACACATTTAATTTCGAAAAACATTTTTTGTGGCATCAGCCATTTCCAAGATATCCGTTATTAATGGTTCGAATTGTTCAATACTTGGGTCATTCTTTTAAAGTCAGTATTCAGTTGCTTCTTGCGATATCATGGAAACAGCATGGCATTTTTAGGTCAGCATATAGCGTCCAGTTCTTAAGCATTTGACTACCATTGTTCTCTTTGTAGGTATAACGCAATGTGTAATGTAGCTATTTCTGCAAAGGTTTATTTGGATAAAAATGAAGCAGATGGTAAACGAACTTTAGTAAAAATAATTTGTATACCCACTAGTAAGCTGCAGAGAGCAGAGAAGGTCATGTGAATGTAAACATCGGGTTCTTTAAACTCGCTTCTCTGTCTCCTGTTCCAGTACTATCCCCTTTTTATGATCTTAACAGTTTGGTTTATGCTGAAGACTCAGATTGTTTTAATCACACACGTAAAGCACAAACCTCGACAGAATATACGCCTCAGTGACCTAACATTAGCAGATAGAAACAGCAAAAACTATTAGGCTTCTTATCTCGCAGCATGACATGTCGAGCATGTAATATCCGGTATAGGAAGAGGGAGAATGCTATTGGTGGAATGGGGATGTAATCGCATTTCCTGTCGCATAAATTTTGTCCGGAGCCCGCTATTAAAGTAGTGACCCTGGTGTTGGGGAAGATGTGTATACATAACGGCGTGTTATTCATCTTCTGAACCCCCCCCCACTTCCCTCTGCAGTTAGCCACAACTGCTGCAGTTCTCCTTAAATGGTGTAAATAATGCATTAAAAGCGCAGCGGGTGACTAAGCCATTTTAATCCAAATAAATTACTTTTTCCTGACTAACGGATTTTTGGTGAATTAGTAACATATGCCTACCTTGCGAAACTGTGTATAGATACGGTTTTTAGGTGCCTATGCTACAGTATATGTTCGATATAGACTGGCATAAACCCGTATAATGTATATAGCTCTTGAGTTTTAGGTATGAAAGGTGAAGTTTTATGCATCTAGAATTATTAAATTAGGCACCACTTCTACAGCGCCTTCATTTTATTCCAAGGCCACAGCCGCCTTATATATGTATCAGCCGAGACGGCAGTGACCTCGGTATTACGCCACCGCAGGATCTGTCAAGGGTACGTTTATCAGCTATAAGCTGTCTCAGTCGTTGCTTTGTCTTCGTTTGTAAAAGGTTTCGACAATACGTGTGTTGTGCAGAATTTCCTTAGGAATTTGCTTTCTTATTAGTCCTCGGAAATGCCTGTCAACAAATTCACGCTTCAACAGCATGTTTTTATGTGATATACATACGTTAAAGCTGAAATATGTAGGCAGGTGTGTAGACAATTTCAGCAGCTATTTCCTGGTTATGCAGTTCCAGGTAGAAAACTGAGTTTGGTCAATAAATTTAGAACAACGGGATCACTAAACGCTAAAACTAAAGCTTATAGGAACAATCTCCGCACCATAAACGAGTTTAAGGACAATATAAAAGCAGACATTATGAACATTACGCAAGAAGAACTTATGCGTATGAATGGTAATTTCATCCGACGATGTCAAGAATGTCTTCGCGCAGATGGACACCTCTTTCAACAACACTTATAAAAAGGTTAGTACACACTACACATATGTTACTAACACTCGTTAGTAACACGGGAGTTATGGAACGAAAAACCTCGCAGTGTAGTAGACTGTGCAGAGCACGCTTTCGCGCGATCCATGGCCTTGGCATAAAACGAAGGCACTGTCCTTTCTCTAGCGCGTTCTATACAGGAAATATTGTTTCATACAAATGTTCGTAACCGATACTTTACCAGAGTGTGTGAGTGTATGAACAGCACAACTCTAAAACAAAAAGTCGGATAAACAACAAGTTTGGTATTAAGCCCAGTACTTTCCAAAAATGCAACACGGTGATTTTCAAGGAAATAACCCCACCTGAAACTACCCTTTACATGGAAGATTATTAAAAAAAACTCAATTTTCTCAAAAACGGCTCTTTAACGATTTTGATTAAAATGCCATATGCTTTAAACTATTTACACCAAAACAGAATGTATTTCTGAAAATTTCCAGGAAAGGCCTGCGAAGTCCACTTTATTCCGAAGGAACGTTGTATAGTTTGCTTAACGGGTAAACGATAAGAGAGACAAAAATTGCTGTGGAAAAGTTTCTCTTTAACGCACACAAATTATTTCGAATAACCTTTTTTTGGCAATAGTCAAAACATTTGCTAATTTTGGTATGTATTGTTTAATAGTTTGGAATGCTTAGTGCTGTCGCTACTCGCCTGTTTCTTGCTATGCCAAGGGAAGAATATGGAATTCTAAAGCAAGCGTATAGACCTTCGATTCGGTTTCTTCTATCTCTCTTGTTCTTACAACGAAAGTGTAATGAAACTATTTCTCCAATTATTTATCTCTATTAACATGAAGTGGATAGAAAAATAAGCTTTCGTAAGAATAATTTGTAGAAGTCATATAAAAAGAAACTATAGTGGGTAGAAAACGTCATGTAGGTCATCAGATTTTAATCACACAGTGAAGTATTTTTCTATTTTAACATTAATGTTATAGCATATTAGAAACTGACCACACTTTATATTAATAAGATATGCTAGAAATAACTTGTTCCACAGTTACTATCTTTTGTTTGTTAAAGGCTGAAAAAAGCCTTTATAGTGACATTGATACAGGCCCAAAGTTGAATTTTATTGCAATGCTTGAACCCATTTCTTCCACATCTTTTTTCGTGCAGCTAGAATTTAATTGGCCAATAAAAGTAGGTTGATACAAGAAGTAAAAGTAGGGTTTTAGTTTTCGAGTAGGAATATTCTGAGAAAATAAAACCACACGTGTGGCATATAATATTTTTAGACAGCGCTCTAATTTGTTAAATATTAATATTATATTGATTCCTGTAACAGAGATCACGTTTAGAACGCGGTTCTTGAAACAAGAGAAATGACGTTAAAAAGCGATATGTCAAATGTTTTGTTAACTTGCTAGCAGGTCATTTTAAGTAAAATATTTTCACTGTATTTTGCCTTACCAGGCAACGAAGTGATTAAATGCTATATCATATTGCGTTCTGGACTTTTTAATTAAGTAATTCTAGTGTTATTCCTTCTGTGCTTCTGTAATTTCACCTTCATTTCAGTTTCTTCTGAATTCATTATCTCCGCCATTTAATATTTCTATAGGTTATACGGTAAAAGCATAACGATCAAAGAAATTAGAAGACTGACAACATAACTTACAGGTTAACTCTACAACGAATTGCACTACATTGAAGTATGAAATTTGTATTGTGAGCAGCTAATGCGAGTGCTATGAGAAATTAGCATGTAAAAAGATAATTCAAACGTAAAAACCTAATAAAACTAAGTCCAATTATTAATCATGTGCAAATACAAAAGGTAATTGCCATGTGGTTGAACTTGAAATCAAAGTTTGTCACACTTATCACTAGTGATAATCTAAAGCTTTTGGCTCCTGTACACTGTATTAGAAGTTCTACTTTTAGGTCATGCTGACTAAAAACGACTTTTTAGGTGCAAAATAAAGAAAAACTTCTTTAAAAAATTATTTTAAAATCAAACAATGAGAAAGGTGTTTTTCCCTATCGTCCTCCGTGGCGTAATCGTTACCATGCTAACCTCTAGTTCCCGAGGTCGTGGGCTCAAACCCGACGGAGGGCGATGGATTTTTTCGGGCATAAAAATCCCTTGCATGGCTTCCTTCAGAAGGGAAGTAAAGCCCTTGGTCCCGTGTCGTAGACTTACGAACCTCAAGCCTGATAGAGGCCTCTGAGCAAAAATAGCGGTCTTTTACGCATAATATAGAAAGGTGCTCTAAGGACCATAGTAGTTAAGGAGCGCCCATAAATAAAATTCAAATTTGTGGCACTTTTCCGGCACACTTTTCATGCAATAATTAATTCTTAATTCAAATAATCGCAGTGCATTTTAATACCCTTAAAAGTGAGTTGCCGGTGCCATAATGTGGAAAAAGTTTAATTCATTACCTGTTTGTTGCACAAACAAAGCACGATTTTCCAGTATTTAAACAAGGAATTTATAGCTCACCAACCATAACGAATTTAACATGCTTTCGAAAGCAGTTTTTATCTTTTGGCATCATTTCTCTTTGCAGTATTAAAACATACACCTGAAAACAAAATGGAATATGAACATCGATTCCCACACACGCATGGAATAGAAATGAAATTTAAAATGAGATTTGCTCGCGAACTTTGAACCATTCGTACATTGATCATTGATCCCATGCGTGGTAATTGTTGGCGATCAGCCAAAATGTGTCTCCTTCATTGTTGCTTCAAATCCGCTCACAGTGGATAAACATTTAAAAATAAAATGTTATAGAACTACTATTAATTCTAGACATAATCATTAAAATAGTCCTCAAAGACTCTTTAAAACATTAGATTTAGTAGAGGTGCATTTCTAAAACATGACTTTTCATGATTCATAAATATAAGCAGTAATTTTTCACGACCCTTCAAAGAAATAAAAATACTAAATGCATATTAAAGGTCTAATGAAGTGCCTGTCTGAAGCTAAAAATAGCATTTTGAATATTTCTTATATTAAAAGGTATGAAATATAGATATGCTGATGATTTTGTGTGTGTGTGTATGTGTGTGTGAGAGAGAGAGAGGAGAGAGAGAGAGAGAGAGAGAGAGAGTGTGAGAGAGAGAGCGAGCTGTCATATGCTAGACCCAAGAATTTGGTATTTTCGCAACTTTACTTGAGAATTATGGTAACCGCAGCAATAATGGTCTTCGATGTGGATATACTAATTTTATTAAGAAGTTAACTTATTAATTTTGGGCTATATGTAGCGTTGCTTCGTAAATAAGATTCTGCATAAAAGTGTTCGACTCTGAATAATAAAGCTCACATGAAGATGTTCAACATACAATATTTGAATTTAAAATAACTGATTTGCGGAGAAAGAGTCAATAAATCAGAAATGGTTAAAATTAGAAAAATAGCTTGAACCGAAACTATCAGAACACATAGCAAAGGCACAGAACAGTTCTTAAGTAAATTGAGAACAATTATAATTGGTATATCAAAAGTGTACCAGCACAGAAGTAACTGTCTGGTAGTGCTTTTAATAATTTTGTAATTTAAGAAAGATTTACAAATAGTGTAAATCTAAGTCTAAAGATAGTGCAACTCTCTTTAAAACACACAGTTTATCTTAAATAAGTTTTTTTGTGACTTAAGCCATTCCTGAGATATCCGTTATTAAAACTTCGAATTGTTCATTACTTGGTCATTCTATTAAAGTCCTGTCAACATTCAATTGTTATTCGCGATTCCATGGAAACAGAATGGAATCTTAAGGCCGGCATATAGCGTCCAGTTCTTAAACATGATTGTCGCTGTTCTCTTTGTATCTATAACGAAATATGTAATGCAGCTACTCGGATTTCTGCAAAGGTTCATTTGGATAAAATGTAGTAGATAGAAAAACAAGCTTTAGTAAAAATAATTTCTACACCCATTAATACATGATAGAGGATAGAGAGAGCGTCATGTGTGTGTATCACATCAGATGTTTTTAGTTTAGCTAGCTTAATTAACTATCGCTTAACGTTTAGCAGTTGTGCAAGATTATACAAAATCTCTTCCAACTGAAGTGGATTTGGAGGATATTCCCAGAAAATTCAAGATACATACTTTGTCATGTAAATGTCTTTAATATATTGTATTTTCATCAAAATCGTTAGATCCATGTTTTATAAAATGATACGTTTCGAAAAAGGTTGCATGTAAGGTGTAGTATAGCGTAGGTGGATTTTCTTGAAAATCTTCGTGTCGCGTCCATGGAAGGTACTGAACCTAAATGTGAAGTTTGGTATTTATCGAACTTTTCGTTTTTGAGTTACGCTGTTCACACACACGCCCACACTGACCTTTTTCTAAAAATGCTAGGTTTTGGATTCAGAGGGCTCTAAAAAGACGTATTTCCTTGAAATCTCCGTATCAAATGTTTTGATAGAATACAATACTTTCTCTACTTACTACACACAGTAGAAAAAGTAAAAATTATTTTTAATATTATATGCACAATGTTCGTGATGTATTTGTAAAACCAATCCTTTGTAGCTCTTATAATTTATCTGATAATGGCACATAAAGTTAGTCATTTGTTTCTGTGCTAGCTTTAGTTCAAAAGAAAAAGCTTAAACATTATAATTGAAGGTGCTATGTAATAAAACCTAGTTTCCACTTAAAACTCAAGAACCCTTTGGGACCTAATTTATTATGCACTTTTATTTGGATTTTCGGAATGCAGGTAAAACATATTGAGGAGGAATAGGATAAAAACTACAACCGTGGAACTATTGAATTGCTCAATCTTGAAAAAAATGAGTATCCAAAAAACTCAAAATTAGAATTTAAAAAATTTGATTTCTTTCAGGAATTGCATATAACCGCAAGAATGCACATAAAAGAGAAGGGGAATTTTCTTATTATGGACTCTGATTTATTGCTTTTGGCAACACGCTTTGGAAAATGTCTATTTTATTGTGAATTTCACCAAAATGCAGTGTGCATTACAGTAGTATTACACAGTTATTTAGTGTGCATGTAGAACTACACAAGGATCTTGTTTATTCGGCCTTCACTTATCCGCATTTCCGATTTATCCGTGTTGATTTTAGCTTATTGATTCAGAAGGAAAATGTGTATCTTTCGATAATTTACATACGAATTTACAGGGTGGACCATTTAAGTCGAGACTATACAATATCTCCAAAACTAAGCGTTGTAGAAAGAAATTTGTTCAAAAAAAGTTGAAATAAATACCATTAGTCAGGTTTTATTTGGAGAACGTTGCAATGGTCATTTTAGGGTCAATTTAATTTGACCCTAATTGTAGATTCCATGTAATGAAAATTCGTTTTTGTGGTGATACTTCTAAATGATACTCTTTTCCCATTTTACTTATTAAATAAAATTTCCTCTGCAAGTTATCTTCTGCAACAGAGAATACTACCTGGTTATCAGTAAATAAGTGTATATAAATCATTATGCTTATAGTATAGTCCCGATTTAAAATGTTTTGCCATTCTTTTATAGCTGTATCCCAAGTCGATGTCCTCGTCGAAACAAGAAGGCATTAAAATTTACATAAAACCAAATAAATGACATACTTCACATGATAATTTACAATGAAAGTTGTTGTTACAAAAATTCAAATCCTGATGTTTGAAATGATATAATGGCGCAGAAATGTCTATCAAAAAGAGGATGATTCTCTTATTGCCTGTTAACATGTTTGTCAAAACTGTAAAAAAATGGTGTCTTGAGTGCCGACGGTATTTGTTGAAATGTATATTAGAAGTTTCCGAGTGAGCCCCGCACACGCACATTGTACATGGCTGCCACTGTTAAACTATAACTCCACTGCACAAATTCTTGAGGTATTTGTTCATAAGTGAACCTCCAACATCTCCCATAATAAAGAAATATCAGCTGCAGAGTCCTTTCTCACTACCGATGTGGTTTAATGATGATGAGGGTGCAATCGCTGCCTTGGATTGCTTCCCTAAAAGTGGCGCCTTTTGCCACATAAAGTGCAGGTAACAAAACCAGGAAGTAGCTTCCCTTGGTTTACATTCAGCATCTGGCGTGTCTCGTTACAGCAGGGTCACTCAAAGTGGGCACTCGTGCTCGCCAAACAGCAAAATATCACTACAACATGAATTACAAACAGGTATAACTTGTGCTCCCAAAACATCATACATAAAATAAGAGAATAGTATGTCATTTAAAATAGCATGAACAGAAAATGCCACAAAGTTGGCAAAAGTTTACAAACATGTAATTTTAGTACTGAGAAAAAGAATGATTACACACTGACATAAAACAAGCTACAAGTCAGAGTTAAACAACAAATGCTTAAGAATCATAGTAAAGATACATGAAAAGGTCAAAATACACGAATATTATATCAATTACATCCATCGCCTACACATAATGAAACAGAATACAACATAGCAAATCATTTGGGATCCCAATATTAAATCTAACCAGCTGGTACAAACTGACAATATAAATAAGTGCACTTATCATTCGTACATACATAACAATGAAACAATCGTGCATAATAACCATATCTCAGATAGTACAAAACACTCACTTTAATAACTACCAAAACTACTGTGAACATTACTACATGCTTCAAAATAAGCACCTCATTACATGCATCAAACTAGAAATATTCATGCTTCACTCTCAATAACAGCTCAAATTCTCATTCTCATTACTATCTTTGTCGTCCTATCCTCCTTATTAACATCATTCTTATGAACATCATTCCTATCATCGTCATCCTAATTCTCACCCTCATCATACACAGTAATTACTGAGAACAAAGAAAAAAATGTATTCACTGACATTCTCGTCCAAGTAGCTGCAAAATAGTGCAAAAACAAAAGTACCTAACATAGGTACAAACTCAGCACATCACATTAGCAGTTCAGGAATAACACAAAATTAACAGAGCATTACACTGTCGAATCCACATCTGCAGGATCAATATGAAGCTGGAAAACGGATGGTACTAAAACTTCTTGCATAAACTCAAGGAAATTATTCTCATTGTATTACACCTCTTGTATGAACGCATCACACATGCTATACTGGGCACGTTTCAGCAACACCAATATGCACAGCATCTCTCAACTCTTCACAAATTTCCAGAGACGTGCTAGCCCTCCTGAAAATTCACAAACTCACAAACATTCAAATTTCAAGGGTACACTGTAGCTAGCCCATCGAAGCTTACATTAACTATCATATCTCACTACCATCATCGGGGTTACTCTTTGGCATTCCCACCGAGGCAAATCTTCCATACACTATTCACATAGCCTCACACAAATACACAAAATTTATGCAAAAACTTCTGTAAAGAAAGATCACAGCATCATAATGAAGCACAAGAGTAAGCCAAAAGAATGCAACAGGATAAAGCACATCATTAACAAAGTAACACTTTCACATATCATTCCTGGGAATTAAACAAAATTAGATACACAGTACGCATCAAACAAATACACTGCAGCATAAGATAACAAACCAAATAATAATGTCCATTACCCAAACAAAATCTAAAATTTTCATTACACACAATGGTGACAAACCTTCAATTTAGCAAAGACATCTATAACACACTTCATTCCTGAAAATCAAAGCCTAATTAAGCATTGGTCATTAAAGCATAAACAAAAAATTAGCATAACTGACTTCATTGTGAAACTTTTCAGTTGTTCAAAATATACATACCACACTTTAGTACACACAAGGTGCACATACTTGCAGCTTGTTTTTCTTTTTCTTTTCTTTTTATCACAAAATTCCAGTGCAGTTTTCCAATTTCTTGCAATACACATATAGCTACACCATCGACATCCAATGGAAATGGATAAGTCGTGCTGGTCCATGTTGGTTGCCCGTTGAAACTGTATAGGTCTTTAAGATAATGGCACAGCTGGTGATGGCTGAAACTTTCACTTGGATTAGTCATTTGAAATACTTTCAGAAACTGCATAGCTAGGCAAAACCAATCATGGCGACGGTGAACCAAAATCATCAGTAGTACTACAACTAAGCGCCCACGGCATAATGTGTATAGGGGACTAAAACATCATACTATATTTTCAGACACTTGACACCCAAGCAACTTGGATACAAGACCAAGATTTTAAAGCGAACAATACACATCAACAAAGAAAATTAGGAAAAATGTCTTCAGCGAGGAAACTCAAACTGAAGGTAAAAAAACATAAGTCACACCTACTGTGACTAGCGCTAAATTAACACATAAGAAGCAGAAAACGCCATACACAACGTAGTTATACGTATCTGAGTAAGATGCACAAATATGAACTTTTAATATGTCCCGTTCACTTTCTATACAACCACACGCAACTTAATGCACAGAACACGTAAGCTGTAAGAAATTTAGTTCACAGTGTATAATTTCTTGTAATTTACGAAACCAATCAAAGGTTACGCAACAAAAAGCAACACACGTGCTTGCATAAAAGTTGCAACAGGAAAAAATACACGAAGAATATGGTAATGCGTAGAAGGCTAGAATAAGTGCAACATACAATGAAAGCTCTAAGAAATATTAGTATTTAGTAGTGAAAATAGAAATTTTAGAAACACAAGATAACACGTGGCAACTACATTAGCAAAGTTCAAGATACAACTCAAATTCCCACAGTTTCAAAAAAACTTTAAAACACCAGAAATCTATAAGGAATATTGCAGAACGTTGCTCATACAAAAGAATTTAAACCCTAGTAAGGGGAAGAGTGAAGCCAAAGTTAACGACGCTTCGCCAACATAACGACATAATTCAAAGTGTACTCACAATAACGCTAGAAACACTGGCTTTTAAGGAAATACTTGTATTTGAATTTAAACCACAATAAGACAATTTTCAAAAAGAAGCCCTTACCAGTAAGCTGAAACTAGAAAGTTACAAGTTACATTGGAACACGTGGAGAACCAAATTACGTGAACAACTACACTTTCACGGCGGAGAAAAAAAATTCTGCACTCCAAAAATTAAATTATACCCGGCGACTCACACCAATTGTCGTAACCTCTTTTATTTCACTCCATTACGGGGGTAGAGCATAGGACCGAGATCTAAAACAACATATTACACTTTCCTAACACGAGGTCCGACGGGGGCAAGCTAACAAAATACTTAGAATATCTGAAAACCACCAAAATATCATTAAATCATCATGGCTTAGGAAGGAAGGGACCACATACGTAAATAATTCATAGTATAGAGCTAGATGTCAAATATATTATACCAAATAGAAGTGATACAGTTTACCTTCTTCTTTGGCGAAGAGTCATCCTAAATAAGTTTTACTATGTTCACAAGCAAGGCTCAAACAGGACGCAAGCTACCTGCTGCCTCAAAATAAAACTGGTTCACTCCTCCCCTTCTACTACGTCACTACTTATGTACATTGCCAACCTAAGAGTTAACCATACAATGTTACCACAACCACATTTTCTTACAGTGTTACCAACACCACATGCCACAATATAAATATTAAAAAGAGTGTGTGATAAACAACACTCCTTATGTTACTCCTTCATTTATTCCTCTAAATTTAATACTATTAGGGATGATTGTCAATCCGGCTATTTTATCCATGTAGCTTAACAGTAATTAATCTGTACGTGGAAGGGAACCTGCCTGACGCACAACCCCCAATCTGGAGGATCAGGAATTTGAAATTGGGGGCATCTTCTCCTAGATGTGTATCTGTCACTGTCGTAGAAAAAAAGCTAGTCTGAGAATATGTTTTATTAGTTTTCATGACAATTCTGATAGCCATAGTAGACGCCTCATCTGAACGGTTTTCAATTCTTTTCTCTTATGCTTTTTAAGTGACACACGTTTCACACCGCAGTTTATATTAATTTAACAGCTTGTTTCGGATTTTCATTAATCCCGATTACATTCGGGCCCACCTAGTCCGGATAAACGGAATTTTTCTACTAAGCTTCGAATGTATCCTGAAAAACCAGCCCGTTAAAATAGAATTACAACATTTGGGGGATGCGGCTTTGTAGCCGATGCTTTGTTTACCACAGCTGCATGTACCTTCTGTACAGTATCACTAAATGTATCATATCTGTAAAAAATGTTTTTCTTGATTAAAACGGAAACGTTCTCTTATTTTTGCCTTCAGCGCTAATGGCTTTCCCAAATGCTGTGCTGCAGAGGATTTAGGAATGTTTATAGCAGAAAACTTTGCACTTGAGGGCGGAATCTGTGTATAAGCACTTTTTGTTTAGTTGTGAAACGGAAACGACCATAACAATAACATAACCCCAAGAAGTGATCGCTCAACTACCACGACACTGGCGAGCAGCCAAGCAGTTACACAGTTTTCTGCCATCTCGCCGAGATGAAATATAAGGGTGAGTGCTGTATACCACAGGCATCTAGTTCTATAATGTCCTCTGATTTAATATGCGTTCTCACCTGCTCCAAGAGTAAATAGTGGGGTTAGTTACATTTCTCTTGCAAACATTCAAGGTGCAACCAAAGTTTCCTTTCTCTATTCTATAGTAAGTAGAAGTATTGCATTGTACCTAATAATTCGATAACGAAATTTCACCGAAAATATAGTGTGGTCGTTTTTGGTGAGACCAAAGATTGCGCATATGCACGTTTAGCACACTGTCTATTACACCGTTCCATTCCATAATTCCCGTATTACTTGCTCACGAGTGATAACGTGCACTACAATGAGCACTAACCTTGTTATAATTGGTATTGGAAGTGATACCAATCTACGTGAAGCCATACCTGGTATCTTTAGATAAATTCTCAGTCACACGCATAATTTCTTCTTGTGTAATGTTCATACTTTCTGTTTCTATATTGTCCTTAAGTTCGTGTATGTTGTGGGGATTGCTCTTATAAGGTTTATTTTGTAGAGTTCCCCACAAATAGATGAACAATTTGTCAATCTTTTCCTCCGTTAGAGCATCTCCTTTTCACTTCTTTGGTTTAGCGTTTAGCGATCCCGTTGTTCTAAACTTACTACCCAGATGATGTAGCGTATGTGTATGTATTGTCGCTTCGGACACATTATTTCTGTGTATAATGTTGTTGAGCGAATTCTTGTGTTTGAGTGTTAAGTAGATGTCCGGCGCGGGAATTCCATCTTCCTAGTTGGGGGGGAAAAGGCAAGTCGAGGGAAGAGCCTCTTTGTGTGGTGGCTTGGCGTCACTTGTACCCTGGTCTAATGTAGGTCTTCTATAACCCTTTGTGTATAATGTAGGGCATCTTGTTAAGTATAATAAATCAGAGGTAAAATGAATTTATGTATTTTTAATGTTCTAAATATCCCACGCAAACTTAGTTTTGTGCAGCAGGTTCCTGGTATCTTTCCTTGGCCACTGAGGCTACGTCCCCCAATGTTTATGCCGGGGTAACTAAATTTAATATTTTAGCTCCAGACCTTTAGACCTCACACCGGTGTATAATAATACATAACAGTTTGTGTATCTGGAAGGAAAATTTCCTGAAATTGTCTACACACCTGTCTGCATGATTCGGTTTTTGTGTACGTATCGTACATAAACATTCGTTGTTCAAGGTAAATTTGTCAGCAAGCTTTGCAGTGGCCCAGTCACAATACATTAACACTCTTAAGCAAATCGCACACAACAAGATGTCATGAATAAGCTTTCACCTTGAGATGCACAAAACACAACTCTCTTTATAGCACGAACACAAAGCAGCGATTGAAGAACAGTTGATAGAGATAGCCTCGAGCACGTCATGTACCGCCAGTTGCGTATCGGAAAAGTACAGAGATCACTGCAGTACGGCGTGCTATGCATATAGCCGGTCTGTGTCCTCGCCTTAAAACAATCGTACTGTACTCATTTTGAGGCTTCCTGAATAAAAAAGCAGTTTTTAGAAAAAGGTCCGCGTATCTGTCTTCATATGTCTCTCTGTGAACACCATAACTCAAGAATGAAAAGGTTTCGCCGATCGCTTGGAGGATCTGGCTGCGACAGCCCAAGTTCTTACTCCCGAGCAATACGTTAAAATATCTTCGCAAATGAACGGAAACAATCGGTTAAATACTAAACTTGACAATTAAATTCAGTATCTTCCAAGGATGGGACAAGATTTTCAATAAAATTCCTCCTCCTCAAACTACTCTTTAGATGGTTCAGAAATGGCTCTAACGATTTTGATTAAATACCATGTTTTCGAAATATTTAATTAAAATGGAATGTATATTCTCAGATTTTCCTGGAATAGCTTGTGAAATCGTCATCATTCTGAATGTCTTATATAATTGGTAAATAGTAAGAGATACAAAAACATTACTACACAAGGATGTAGATCTCGTTAAAGACACAAGATGTGTATTTATTTAACATTTATTTATGTTAAAAGTCTTGCACTAGAACGTATGCGACTCGCATTCGGGATGTCTCGGATTCTAGCCTCCCGGGGCCGACCAACCTGACCGAGGGTTTTTTCGAGGTTTTCCTAGGTCGCTAGTCGAATGCTGGGTTGGATAATTTGACCCGCGAATTTTCCTATTTTCCCTTTCATCAGTACATTTCATTTCCTTCTTCACCGCCATACCAGGGTTTGGGCTGATCACCCATTCTGGATATCCTATGATCCAGAGGTTTGCCTGCTTCTCAGCAGGGTGTTGATACAAGACATTGACTTGTAAGTCTTACAAAGAGAAGGGTAATTTAAATAAGAAATAAACTTTTTGTGGCGTTAAGCATTCCCGAGAAATTACTTGTTATTGGTTTGAATTTTAAAATGCTGCAGACTTTACTGACTGCAAATCTCCTTTTTTCCTTTCTCTTTTTCATGTTCGTGCAGACAGAACGAAATTTCACGGACATCAAAAGCTACCGGCTTTGAAAACATATAATCGCTTTAGCTTGTAGTACCTGCAACAAAACGTATGAATGTGTAATCAAGGTTTATCTGTATTAAAATAAGTAGACAAAACAAGCAATAAACAGTTTTAAACAAGAGTTTGTAGGAGAGTGAGTAGAGAAAGTTATGTGAACAGAATGCGTTAGTTTTTTGTAGGAAATTTTCTTTCGCGCTCATCAGTAACTCCTCTAATGTTTTTGTGAGCCCCTTCATAAGCAATAATCACAACCGTGTGCCCATAACCTCTACTAATTAAAACGTTTCTATATGAAATTTAACAACTGTTCAGCTGTATGCGTGGTAGCAGAGTTTTGTTTTAAATGATCAAACTGCCATTGTTCCTGTACCTGTCAGTTGTTCCAAGAATGGTGAATGTCTTGTGTTTCTCTGTATTTACGTTATCTGCATAAAATATTGGCCATATTGTCCCCTATCCATTAACCGCGAAGCATGCTCTGCAATAAATCGGGTTTCTCCGAGTTCCAATGTCGAAACATGCCTCGTCAATAAAAATAATTAAATTTGGATGGATTCTTGAGACGGTAATTTGTATCACAAATTATTTTAATGTAAATAATGATTTTAATATGAATATGTATTTTTATGTGACATTGATTTCAGAGGTTTATTAATTGTAAATATTATTGGTAAATAATAATATACGGCTCTACTGAAACTGTTAACAATAACGCAATAATGCAGCAAGGGGTGAGTTGTTTATCGTTACCGGGAACCAGGAAGTTACGTAATGTTTCGCGCCTTTTCGGTAAAAAAAAGCTTCCAGAATGTTCTCTAAAAGAAATATGTATTAGTGGTTTTTATTGGGTATTAAAATAGACGCTAATGTTGGCGCGTTTTATTAGCCAATGGTAACTCATTTATAATCTTTAGGCGTATCTTGAGGTAAGCTCATAAATAGCCAGGCTCGAAGTCGGTCGACCCCCAGTTCAACAAGATTCTCAGTACACTACACGTCGACCCCCAGTTCAACGGAATTCTCAGTACACTACATGTCGCCAATCAGTCCTTCATTTCGTTATAAGTTACACGCAGCAGAATTACGAGAATCTAAAATATTATACAGTTAAATACACACAAAGTCGAAGTACGTGAGTTAAAAGTGAGAAGTTATTACAAACAGTTTCAGTTTGGGCGAGTATTCAGATTAATATGTAAATGTGTTAGTGCACGTGTTCGACAATAAAACATTATAAAACACATTTCTTCACTAGTAATTTTTGGATAAAAGATTCCTTTCCGCTTCACAACCTGTAAGAAATACATGCCTACCAAGATCAGATGATAGCTAGCCGGTGGACATTTAAAACTGATACAAATTGCTACGCCAGAGGGAGCTACAAACAGAACAAATGAACCAACCAACGTATGGCGTCACACAAGATGGCAACACACGTGGTGCTTTTAAACATATACAATTTGCTATTGCAAATTGGCGCCCATAACGTGGGGCGAAGATGACCAGGAAAGGAACAAGAATAACCAGGAAGTAGCAGAATTAACCAGGAAAGTAGCAGAATTAACCAGCAGGTGGAATGAATGGAGCAGTGAAATAATCTACAAGACGCTGATTGGACATCGTAATTCCGAGATTACGAGGCAACAGGGAATTCAACGCAAAAACATCGAAACGACGTAGATTCATCACAACACAACGCAGAAGCGACATCAAATCTAGGAGAATGGGGCAGAACGCTGGACATCAAAGTAACAGCAACATACAGCATCACAAAGGTATCGTAATTTTTTTTAGAAAACAAAAACAATGGCTACTAGTAAGACAGAAGAAATAATGATGGAAGGAGATAGTGTAACAGTTAGCTGTAATTCAATACAGGGTACAAAAAATAGCGTAAACAGTGTAGTATTGGAGAAAAATAATGTTAGTGTAGAAAGTGATAATAGAATCGCAGGAAATATTAATATTGATGCTGGTACGATGAAGGAAATTATGGAAATGCTGAAAAATATGAGGGAAGATATACAAAAGAGTTATAGGGAATTAAGGAAAGATAATGAGCAATTAAGGGAAGAAATTTGTAAGAATAATGAGAAATTAGAAAAGAAAATAGATCAAAACAGGGAAGATATGCAAAAGAGTAGTGAAAAATTAGAACAAAAACTAACTCAGAATATGGAAAAGAATAATCGGGAATTAAGGGAAGATATTGGTAAAAGCTTAGAACAAAACAGAGAAGAAATTGAAAAGAAATTCATGGAGCTAGATAGTAGTATGATTAGAATGAAAAATGAAAATGAGGAAGTAATAGCAAGTGAGACAGGTGAATTTTCAAAGAAAATGCTAGACATGAGCATGGAAATAGGTAACAAAGAAAGTGAGGTTAATACTAAAAGTGAGGTTAATGTAGAATGCACAGAGTTAGGAAGTCAAATGAGTATTATTTCAAGTGAGTTAAGAGAGATAAAAGAGGTTAGGAATGTAGATGTAAATCAGGCGCAGGTTAATTTCAAAGGGGAAATAGCAGAAATACAGAATGTGACAGTAATGCAAAGAAATAAATTGTACCAAGATGTTCAAAATGAAAACTCCAGTCCAGTACAGTTTAGTACAAATTTGTCAGAGTACTTTCAAAGTAATGAGATAGTAAAAGAATTGAAAAGGAAAGTTGTTAAAAGATGTGTTGTTCGAGAAACTGTAGATTGTTTTCAAATGTTATCACGGGACGAAATTTCAAATGAATACAAGAGGTTATTCATGAACAAAAATTTGAAGGTTAGGTTACGGCTACGAGTAATGTTTAGCCACACACAATTTGATCCAGGAGGGTAAATAGCAATGAGATGGAAAGTAAATGCTGGATAGGTAAAGATGACTTGCAGAGAAATATATTGGAACGTAAGAGGGTTAACTAAATATATATATGTCATGAGAAAACAGAAATAAATTAAAAAAAATAGAAAAATTAAAAAGAAATTTTTTAATAACTGTAACAGTATTTGAAAATTAAGAATGCAAAGATTGAAACTTAATATGATATTAAATTAAAAGTACGTAAATACAATTCAAAGAGTATTGTTAAAATAAAATTCAAAATAACAAAAATGGTAAAAATAATTCAAAACAAATACTTATGTAGCAAACAGAAAAGGTGAAACATTGTCTAGAGTTAAGAGATGTAAATATTTGTGTATAGGGTGAATATTTTGGTAAAAATGTTAAACAATTACAAAAATCTTAAATGTATAAATTTTGTGTCAACAATTTAAGAGAGTAAACAATTTTGAAACAGTGATTAAATAATTTAGGATAAAGTATTTGCTATATAAAAAAATTTTGTGATGTCAGATTAATATCTAAATTAATTAAACCAAAGCCAGTAAGTAGTGGCGAGATAAAAAAATGTCGTGTGTTAAATGCGCGTGAAGTGTTAAGTGAAAGTGATAACGTGTGTTCCAAGATCTAGGAGACTAAAAACACAATTTTAAAATTTCTAAACAAGTTATAAATATTTATAATTATGTTTCTAGTGGGGCATATGAGACGGTAATTTGTATCACAAATTATTTTAATGTAAATAATGATTTTAATATGAATATGTATTTTTATGTGACATTGATTTCAGAGGTTTATTAATTGTAAATATTATTGGTAAATAATAATATACGGCTCTACTGAAACTGTTAACAATAACGCAATAATGCAGCAAGGGGTGAGTTGTTTATCGTTACCGGGAACCAGGAAGTTACGTAATGTTTCGCGCCTTTTCGGTAAAAAAAAGCTTCCAGAATGTTCTCTAAAAGAAATATGTATTAGTGGTTTTTATTGGGTATTAAAATAGACGCTAATGTTGGCGCGTTTTATTAGCCAATGGTAACTCATTTATAATCTTTAGGCGTATCTTGAGGTAAGCTCATAAATAGCCAGGCTCGAAGTCGGTCGACCCCCAGTTCAACAAGATTCTCAGTACACTACACGTCGACCCCCAGTTCAACGGAATTCTCAGTACACTACATGTCGCCAATCAGTCCTTCATTTCGTTATAAGTTACACGCAGCAGAATTACGAGAATCTAAAATATTATACAGTTAAATACACACAAAGTCGAAGTACGTGAGTTAAAAGTGAGAAGTTATTACAAACAGTTTCAGTTTGGGCGAGTATTCAGATTAATATGTAAATGTGTTAGTGCACGTGTTCGACAATAAAACATTATAAAACACATTTCTTCACTAGTAATTTTTGGATAAAAGATTCCTTTCCGCTTCACAACCTGTAAGAAATACATGCCTACCAAGATCAGATGATAGCTAGCCGGTGGACATTTAAAACTGATACAAATTGCTACGCCAGAGGGAGCTACAAACAGAACAAATGAACCAACCAACGTATGACGTCACAAGAATGGCTTCCACCAACACTGAGGTAAACAAACAAGATAACTAATCCCGCCGCATTCTCCACCATTAACATTCCTCAAAATTCAGTTACGAAATTTGCCTAACTCTAGTTATCACGTGATAGCAATGCGCTCACAACAGTGATTTTGAATATTTTACTAGCCCGCTAAGCTATGCTGAGGCCGTTGAAACTGCGGTTACGTATGCAAGCCGTAGGGGAATTTTGAAGACAATGCTCTAATCGCTCTCCAAGTTCACCTTAGTCACTGAAAGCCTTACCCTTTTAATATTAACTGGAATCGGACATTTTCTCTCAATTTATTTGCAAGGTTTTACACGGTAAAATAGATGCGGATTTTGCTAACCACCTTCAAAATACCCTGAAAGATGTTAATCACATACATAAACGTAATTTTCAGTAATGTGCACTTACCTGCTTTATGGTATTGTTATAAAAAGCAGTAAGCATTAAACTAATTTCCAAATTCGAGAGAGTGAGAAATCTGCTTTTGATTCGGCTGCCGGCTGCTACAGTGGCTGGCTATAAGATTTGTTCTCAGGTTGTGCGTGGGCGTAGTGTGAATGGATAACACCAGTTTAAATTGGCTGAGAAATTTAATGTGATCTAACACAAGCTATTGAAGCGAGTTGCCAACCATTTGAAGATAAAGAATGAAATTCATTATAAATCGTAGCACTTGAAACTGTAACAATTGAATTGTTATATCTGCTAACTTCTGTAGTACCAAATTTACGGTTTGAAATAACTGTTGCCGTGATAAGAGAAACTAGGTGCGTAAATGCCATGAGTTGCTGAAATGCTTACTGGCAAACCCCTTGTGGCTACCGTTAAGTAACTGATAACCCAGCGCGGTCTTAGCCGTTACGAACTGCCTCTAAGGCTATACACGAAAGAAAAGAAGGACCCTAACTTTAGCAATACACCCTCTTTTATTAACTTAAACTCCACTTATATATCAATACCCCTATCAACGCCCCTTCTCGCACGGTCCAATCTTTAAAATTTTACGTTGTGGTCTGTTACTATGGGGTGCCTTCTCGAATCTCAGAACATCATTCTCTTTCTAAATTACAGAATATCTGTCTGGGTGACTGTTAACACGTACAGAACCCAAGCCTAACTGTATTCCAGAACTTTTATGCTAACGCTTTCGTCACTCAGATGTTGCTAATGACTTGCCTAACCTGAATCGCTAATTAACTTTCTCTCCGGACCAATACTTTAACTCATGCGTATTGCAATATCCATTTATTTAATGTACAGAAATTATATATTGCAATTATTTCTGAATGTTAGCATTATTCCTTTATTTAATTATTTATATCTTCGTATCAATAATTCCGGTCACAAACGTAATCAAGGTAGCACCGCGGAAGCGCCGTGGCTTGCCGAGTGATCGTTCGGAGAACTACGTGATAAACACAGTTGATAATTGGATTTTAAGCACAAATATCATAAAAGTGTGGTATTTTAATCAAAATCGTTAAGGGCCATTTTTAATAAAATCAAATATAACAAAACATTTTCCATAAAAAATTGAGTTTTACGTATGGACGCTTTTTAACTCCTGTGGTCCTTAGCGTCCCATTCTATATTGGGTGTGAAAGACCGGAAATTTTGCTCAGAGGCCTCTTAATCAGGCTTGTGGTTCTTTTACGTCCGTAAATCTACGACACGGGACCACTGGCTTTAATTTCCCTTCCGAAAGAAGCCATGCTAGGATTTTACGCCCAAAATATAACCATCGCCCTCCGCCGGGTTTGAACCCGCAACCTCGGAAACTAGAGGCTAGCATGGTAACCACTACACCATGGAGGACGACACATTTTCCATGTGAAGGGTAATTTTGGCCAGGGCAATTTTCTTGAAAATATTCGTGATGCTAACTTAATTATCAAGTTTGGTATTTAACCGACTTTTCTTTTTCGAGTTCTGCTGTCCCCCCCCCTCTCTCTCTCTCTCTCTCACGCGCACACGCACGCACACAAACACAATATTTTTTTTAGAGGGGAGGCTTAGAGAGCCTCAAAACTAAAAGTAAAAGCAAGACAAGCTTCCTTGAAGAAATAACGTGAATGTATTAAAGCTAGATCTATAATTTATCACAAATGAATAATATCAACAAAACGTATTCATGTATTTTAACAAAAATTGACTTAATGCATTAATCCAGCACATTAACACACATGTAGTGTTGTAAACAATCCTAGGTCTGCTTAAGTGACAGTAAAATAAACATTCACTTCTCGCTAGGTTCTTCAGGAAGCCTAGGTGGATCTGAGGTTTAGGTCCACCTGGCACAATGACGGAGGTGAGTTGTGTTAGGCGTTGCGCAACTCACCCTTGTTGCTTATTGCAGTTTTTGGAAGAGGACTGCTTTCAGAACATTAAGATTGCAGTGGAACTCCGCTTATACAAATTGAAATTGGCGGAGCAGTTTCGGATAACGCATCTTTTTGGGTAATCGATGGTAACGATTTTAAGTAGCGAAAGGAAGAAAATGGTTGTATTCCAGCAAGTAATAACGTATAATAAAAATCTGATGTGTTACACTCGCATGACTTTCTCTACTCTTGTACAGTCTATTTTTACAACGCTTATTCTCCATCTACTTCATGTTAATGAGATAAACATTTGCAGAAACTATCTTATTACTAAAAATAACAACTAATTCCCATTTGAGAAAAAGTATAAGCATTGGAAAATTCAAACAATTAACAAGGAATAAAAGGAAATGGTCCACTGCACAAAAAATTTGTATAACATAAATTCTGAGTTTTAACCAACTCTACATTTGTTGTGTATAAAAATTTTGTCCATATCTTACGGTGTACCAGTTATGTGAAAGTCATTCAGAAAGAAGAGGACTTCTGGAGATATTTCCAGAAAATTCAAGATAAACAGTTTGTCATGAGCTGTTCACAGATACACACAGGGACCTTTTTCTAAGTGTTTTTCTTGGATTCAGGGCGCCTCAAAACATGTGTTTCCGGTGAAATCTCGAGATCTAATTTTTGAATGTAATGCTATACTTCCCTATACGTAATAGTGAAAGTAAAAACACTATACAGTATTAAAATAGACATTGAAGTATTTACAAACACTATTTTATAAAATCAATCTGAAATGTCTTCTGGCAACATTTGCAAACAGTTAAATCAGCAGTTGATAAGCATTGTATCTGTTGATGTCGATTCACTGCTTTGTTTCTAAAGACGCAAGGTAATCTAAAAACAAAGTTTTGAGTTATTGATGATACCTAATTCAATATTTCCGGTTAAGACTTAAATACAAATTTCTAGTCTTTCTTACCCTAACGCTTGGTATCGCCCGTCCGCTGCTCTGTAACGGCTTCGGGTTTCTGTTCATTGCTTATTGCAACACGCTTTCTTTTCCCTGACCTCTTAAAACAGGCATAAACCACATTGGCCAATACTAACAGTGATCCTCCGGATTGAGAAAGTTATTGTTTCATGTATGGAAAAGCCAATTTGAAGTAGGAGTTGTTATTGAAGCAGTTGTATTATATTTCTACTGTTGGGGAGCCGAACTTGTAGTAGTTGCAACCGCACGTATAGTAAACAGTTTCCGGTAGCCTTCGCCCTAAATGTATTTTTACTTTCTTTAAATATTATGTATCTATGTTTGCCCAGGCTGCGTCAGTGTTTTTGTTAGAGACATGGATGTCTTAGCAGGGCGTGGTGCGACTGAAGAATGTAGCCTTACACAGATTTCAAGTTTTTCTTCACTCCATTTATTAATGCTTGACACGATTTAAATAACACGTTAACTATTTTCTCATACAAAATACGTATTAAATTTCTCGAGAACGCATCTCGCGTCTGATTAGTAATACTGACTGCTAGCAACGCGTCCAGTTATGAGCACTGTCTACAAGCAACTGACTTCCAGATTTGTAAATATTGCTATATTTCGGTTTCTGATTGGCTAATCCTACTCCAATAGAATACTTTTGTTTAACTAAAGCTTTTTCTGGTTGTTGATTGGCTATTTTATAAACTGTCACAAAAATTACATTATTGTTACTCCAAGAATCACAAGTAGTATTGTTAAACTTTCTTGCTCATTATTGACTCAAGGTTACCTCATTGTTAGCAACTTTTAACCTATTATTCTCACAACTCCTACATTATTAAATTACGTAATAGATTCATATAACATTATTACATGTATCCAATAATATAAACATATATTTTTACTTTCTCTACTACGTATAGTAAGTAGGGGAAGTATTGTATTCCACCCAAAATTTCGATACCGAGATTTCACCGGAAATACATGTTTTGAGACTCACTGAATCCAAAAAAAGCATTTTTGGAAACATGTCCGTGTGTGTGTGTGTCTGTGTGTCTGTCTGTGTGTCTGTGAGCAGCATAACTCAAAAACGAAGAGTCGGATAAACACCAAACTTGGTATTTAGATTCAGTATCTTCCAGAGATGCGACACGAAGGTTTTCAAGAAAATCCCCCCACCCCAGACTACCCTTTACATGGAACATTTTTCGAAAATTTTAATTTTCTCAAAAACGGCTCTAACGATTTTGATTAAAATATCATATGTTTAAGATATTGTCATGATAATTAAAATGTATATCTCGAATTTTCTGGGCATGTCTCCAAAAGTATTCTTCATTATGAACGACCTTTTCATAACTGGTAAACCATGAGAGATAGACAAAATTTTACTACACAAAAAATGTAGATCGCGTTAAAATACACAACTTATGTCATATACATTTCTTTTGTTGAGCGAACCGTTTTCGAGATATTGCTTGTTATTTCTTAAATTTTCCAATACTTATACTTTTTCTCAAATTCGTTATTCATTTTTTTATGTCCTGGACATGCAAAGAGAATGGAATACTCCAATAGCAACCAGAGTTAAAATATTTGACTATCGCTTAAAAGCTACCATATTCCCCTTGCATCTACAAGAAAATTAGCAATAAGATTGACATCTCGATATCTCGATTAACATGAAGCATATGGAGAATAAGCGTTTGTAAAATTAGATTGTAGAAGAGTAGAGAAAGTCATGTGAGTGTAACACATCAGATTTTTATATATTGTTACATACACATATTGCTTTAAGACGGGCTGTTATTAAATTTATATATTATATAATTAGACTGAAATCATTTAAGTGTTAAAAACATTGCCTCAGCATTGAACGCGAGTGTAAGCAATTATAAATTGTTACACCAGTAAAATATTTCTGGGAATGTGGGGTAGGGGGTGGGGATAAACTGCTTAAATAAGCATCTGTATTGGAATTGGGGCAAAAGAGAATTGTCAACTGTCACAGCAACGTTACCAACGCGAATTTGAACATCTCGTGTTTTTCATACATTCTGTTTACTTTCCCTGTGTAGTAAATAGGGGAAGTATTGCATTCCAGCCAAAAATTCGATACTGCGGTTTCACCGGAAATACATGTTTTGGGGCCCTCTGAATACAAATAAAGCATTTTCTAAAACGTGTGTGTGTGTCTGTGAACAGCATAATTAAAGCGCCAAAAGTTGAGCAAATATCAAACTAGGTATTTAGGTTCTGTATCTTCCAAAGAATGCCACACTAAGATTTTCAAATATTTTTTTCTGAAAAAATGCCTAACGATTTTGATTAAAATGCCATATATGAAATATATTTACATGGCTAAAATGCATGTCTTGAATTTTCCGGAAATAGCCTATGAAAGCCTCTTTATTCGGAAAGAATTTTGTATAATCTTATATAACTGATAAACGTTAAGCGATAGACAAATACTTACTACAAAAAAAATGTAGATCTCTTTAAAACACACAATTTCTATAAAGTGATATTTTTTTGGCATAAGCTGCTTCTAGATGTCTGTTATTAAAGGTTCGAATTGTTCATTATTTTGTCGTTCTCTTAAAAGGTCCTTTCAACATTCATTTGTTTATCGCCATTGCATGAAAGCAGTATGAAATTTTTAGCTAAGCATATAGCGCCCTGATCTTCAATATTTGACTATCGCTGTTCTCTTTGTACCTATAAATAAATGTGTAATGTAGCTATGTCTGCAAAGGTTTATTTGGATTAAATTTTGTAGTAGGTAAAAAATAAGCTTCAGTAAGAATAATTTGTATACCCACTAATAAATAACAGAGGGTAGGGAAAGTCATGTGAATGTATCATATCACATTTTATACTTTCTTTTCTTCTCCGCCGTTTTGATTACGTCAGGTTTCGATTTAGCGCAGTTCGGTTAAGCAGGGCTTTACGGTATTGGTTTCATCTTGATGCGATAAAGCTCGCCCGTGTTTCAGCTAAGCAAACTATGCAAGGATTAACCCTGGTATCTCGTTAAACTCTAACTTCCCGGTTATTCTCAAATCAAATAATCACCAAGAAAGTGAAACTATAGATTTCCCTTATCAGAATCAACATTCTGTATGTTAACCCTAATACACTGTTTAAAAACAGAGGTACATATTTACAAAGTTGCTATGAAGGTGAACTATGTCTCCTTCCCAACATGTCTGGGATACAACTTTGAACTTACTTCCTGCAGCTCTTATTTCTTTGCTGGCCGTGTCGCAGTGATGTTTTCACTTAATCTTGGCAGAGACACTGACGAGTGCAGACGCTGTTGGACGTGGCAAACAGCAAAATAATTCAATTATCTTAGTACTAGGAGCGTAAGATAGAAACCAGCGACTCCTAGTACATTAAGTGACGCTTCCTTCACAATGAACGTAATCAGTAGAGTCACTGATGGTTTGCTAAGTCAGCCCGCTTTTTTCTCTCTTTCTTCTAAGCTCTTGGTTCATCATCTATGTTAATCACAGTGTACTGCAGCAGAAATAAATACTTAAGAAAAATCAAGAATGAAGGACAACGGTTAGATTTAGCCAGTCTTAATAATATTTCTCTCTGTGCAGAAAATAAAGCAAGCTTAAGGACTACCTAAACTGAAGTGTAGGAGCCGCTCTAAACAGAAAGGAGGGAATCCGACAAATCATTGTTTTTAAAGCCATATTTAAGGACAAAAAAGGTTTAATTTCTGGACGCTCTTTAACTGCTGTGGTCCTTAGCGTCCCATTCTATATCGTGCGTGAAAGACCGGTAATGTTGCTCAGACACCACTTTGTCAGGCTCGAGTTTCTTTTACGTGTCATAAATCCACGACACGGGACCACCGGCTTTGCTTCCCTTCCAAAGGATTATTACGTCCGAAAAAAATCCATCGCGCTTCGGCGGGTTTGAACCCCCTACCTCGGGAACAAGAGGAACATGCTAACCACTACTCCACGGAGAACGACATATTTAAGGAGTTAAGTATAAACGGTAATTGAGGACTCGTCAATTTTAGTGTATGCGCCTAATTTAAATTTCACAGGTTAATATGCGGAGCGAGATGACACTCCAGTAACGTGAGGGACACTCATTCGGGTAGCCCCGGCTTCGATTTCCGTTTTACCGGCCACTCTGACCTAAGGTTTTCACTATTTAGTAGGCGAATTCTGTAGTAGTTTCTGCAGTGACGCGAAGTTTTGTGTCATTGAAATAATAATTAACCCGGTAATAATAATAATAATAATAATAATAAATTAAAATTTACTATTAGTCAACGTAACACAATTTACTGATAAAGTTAGATTTAAATAAAATTAGAATCTGGAGTTTTATTTATGGACGCTCTTTAACTACTATGATTATGTCTCATTCTACATTGGGCGTTAAAGACCGGAAATTATCCCAAGAGGCCTCTCTATCAGGCTTGAGGTTCTTTTACGTGCCGTATATCTAGATATGGGACAAACAGCTTCACTTCCCTTCCGAAGGAAACCATGTTAAGGATTTTTGCGGCCCCCCCAAAAAAAAATCGATCGCCATCCGCCGGATTTGAACCCGCGAATTCGGAACACGCATAGTAAATTGTATTGAGGTTATATATGAACACGGAAAATTTATTATGGCGAATCACTATTTGCTGCTTAGACGCTCAATTGGACCGTATTTAATTGAAATAAAATAATAAATAGAATTTCTCTTAAGGCTGAAATTATTCACTCCTATGATGCACAAGCTTAATCAAAGTGATGGTTTCATAATATTAAAGACAAGACGGAAGAAGAACTAGAAGACGTGATTGCAGAACTAAATTTAACTAAGAATGAGCTAAATAATCCAACAACGTTCGTGAGATTCTAAGTAATTACGAAAAGAAAATTATGAACTGGAAAGTTAGTCAAGATATGATCTCCAGTGATCATAGATTAGTTATGATTACGTTTTGAGAGAATTTTAAAACGGAAGGAAATAAGAGACGAGAAAACAATTATAGTTATACACAAGCAAATTGGCTCGAAATGAAACAGTAATTTGATAATATTTATGTGCAGTATATTGGTTCTTCAGTGGATTAAGTAGCTTCTAAGTTAAGAAAAGCAATTCAAACTGTAATATCTAGGACAGTAACTAGGAGCAAGTTAGAGGACACTGAACTTCGAAAATGTCCTTACAACATTAAAAGAGTATAGAGTGCTCTGTAAGGGGAAAATAATGCAACAATAAGGTCATGGTATTAGTCCATAAACGGCAGCCAGAGGTGGATGGGTGGTGAGTGCAAAACATAAAAATAATAGCAAAATTAACAACAAAAAAGTAAAACAAAATAAAACATACCCATAAAACTAAAGAGCACAACAGTACAAACTTACATAAAATATGGTCTGGATAGAGTTAGACCTCTTACATATATTTATAAAACAAATCCAGTCTCATAGCGCAATCACCGAAAGTGTCCTCCAAGGGACACAATGGCAAGGATAATTTGAAACGAAGTACAAACTTATGATGATCTGATGGAAATACGCATACAATAATACAGCATTATGGTGATTGCTATAAGGGCAAAGGAATATTACAAGTAAAAGTTACGTGGTGGGTGATAAACTTATGGCATAAAAAGTCCGCGCAAATGTACAGCATAAATATACAGAAGGTCAAACAGCCTACTACGCATACAAACCACGTGGATCCAATAGAATTATACTTTGATTTTAGAATATTAACCAGCACAAATAGAATTAGGACGAAGGCGCCGTGGGAAGCTCATACATAGAAAACAGAAAAACAAGAGAACACAAGAACAAAAGGGGAAGGAAACCAACAGGTAAGTGCGCATTTACACATAAAGCAGTAAGGGAGAAAGGGAAAGAGAAAAGAAAGAGAAAACACAGGCAACACGTATTGTGTACAGGAGAGCATAACGCGCTAATGGCAGGTAGCAGTCGCAAACGATACAAACCGATCCCGACTTCAGCGTGATCAGGAACAATATAATTGCTCTAGCATGGAACGGTAATGTGGGTACCTGCCAGTAAGAATTTGAGCCAAAGTGCTAGAACTAGCGGTGTGGTATAGATTTAATTTGGAAAGAATAAGCTGTGGACATCCTGCCGGTAATACAATCCTATAATGGAAATGAGACCAAGTTAATTATACGTAGTATTCGAAAAGATCCTAGTATCGTTGAGCCAGTTTATGAGCAAAAGCCCGCTAAGCATCACTTAAAGGGTGAGCCGTCAATAAAACGAGATTCCCAACCTGAAAGCAAGGACGTTTCCGTCGAAGATTATAGCGTGCTGCATGCCGGTGATGATCATGACGGAAGTCTTGTGAAGGTCGTATTCCAAAGCTTCTGTATATCCTCGGTTGAGAGATCTAAAATTAGATCAAGCAACTGCCAGCTATTAGAAAGAGGACAAATGGGAGAAAATTTAAATTAGGTGAAATGGGACTTAGTAATGTGCCTCATGCCTAGCTGTATTCAAAGCAAGCTGAAACTGATATAAGAGGTATCCCAATTGACATGATCATCAGAGTGGAACACAATGAGAATACTTTTCAAAGTGCGATATACCCGTTCAGCCTTTTGGCAGAAATACTCGCGCTCGAAAATAGGAAGCATTATCAAAGACTATTGTGCGCGAAATCTCAAAGAAAGCAAAGATTCCTGATAATACCGAAATTAATGCCAGAGCAGTACTGGAACTAACCAAACGAACTTCGTAAAGGTATCATTGACAACATAAAGGTATGTATTGCCACGAGATGATGGGCATAGAATAATCCGCAATTTTGGAATTGAGAAAACCTAACCAGGTATTCTATGCCGGCTTAGCCCTTAGAGGTTTTGTAGGCCTTAATGAAGATTGCAATATCCCGGTACATGCTATGCTTTACGAAGTATTGGCGTATACTCATTTTGGTTTTATAAATTCCCAGGTGAGCGCCAAACCGGGAGGCGTGAAAACAATGAAAACAGATGTGGGGAAGCAAAATATTAAGGACGTGTGACCTCGGGACCCGGCGTATAAAATGTTGTCTGTAAGCTTATATCCCTGGGGAACATCTCCCGACTGACAATGTCGCCAAAGAGATCCAAGCTCTGGGCCCCGTTTCTAGTGCCCAGAAACGAATGTAAAAGCTGCAGGATAATCTCAAGAACAGCTATCAATCTGAGAGCTGTCAATGGTACTACTGGTTCCTCATCGGAAGGCTCGTGGAACATCCGAAATAAGGCATCGGCGACTGAATTGTCACAACTCCGTATGTGAGTGACCGGGAATTGGAAACCACTAAGCTTAACAGCCCAACGAGCGATGTTGGTGGTTTTTCTGACATGTGACAGAACGGAAGTGATAGCCTGATTGTCACATTGTAGAACCAACGGACGATGCTCCAGAAACGTCCGAAATTTTGCACAAGCTGTAAGCACGTCAAGAGCGTCAAGTTCATACACCGATAGCCTGCACTCAGCCACTGAGAGATACCTGAAAATATAATAAATAGGAGGATGTCATCATCCCAAGTCCTGCCATAGAGCGGCGGCGACCGCACAACGAGAAGCATCAGTTTGGAGGATAAAAGGCAAACAAATCTGGCATGGCCAACACAGATGGCTTCATTATTGCGATTTCAGTGACTCAAATATGTGTTTAGACGCCTTCGGCGCATTGCGTTTAGCGGTTTATCAGTATGAGCGAAGGAGGGAATAGATATTGTAAAGTCACCATACCTAAAAAGGATGTCAACTGTTTTTGAGTGGTGGGTGAAGGAAAAGGTAGAGTAACGTCCGGATCAATATATGTATCCTGGATTAAATAATATGACCGAGAAAGGAAATTTCAGTGCCAATTTTACCTTCTATGGGCTTAGGTTAATCCCGTCTCTAGAAGGCAGCAAAAATAAGACGCAAATGTTGCAAATGAGACTGTAGATGGAAATGAATAACTAAATTGTACAAGTAATTGAACACAAATTTTAATTTATAATGTAAAATTCTATCCTAAGCGAGACTACTTGGGCACCTGTAGAAAGGCCAAAGTAAACGCACTTAAACTGAAACCGCGTCGAAAAGGCGGTATAAGGTCGTGAAGACTTTTCTAACGGTATATGGAAATAGGCCTGATTAAAGTCTAACGTAGTAAAGACCTTAGCAGTCCTAAAATATGTATGCAACCTGGTCAAAGGTGTGGAATCAACTGTTATTGATTTATTCAGCCTACGATAGTCGAGAACAAGTCGAGCATCCTGATTCGGTTTTAGCACCAAAAACAGTGACTTGAATAGGGACAATTCGACGCTTCTATAATATCTTGGCGACACATGGTGTCAATTTTAGTGTGTTGTGGTTCGAGCTTGGGTGAGGAGAACTTATAAGGCGGGAAACGTACGGAAATATTATCCAACAACTGGATAGAATATTCTATACCCTTTACCTTGTCCAGATTTGCGGTAAAACATCAGGGAACTGGTGTACAAGAAAAATAATCTGTTCATAATGTGGGGGTAAATGCAAAAGGTCTAATCCCTCGTAATCACCGGATGGCAAGGTCATAAACATTGGCAAAGTTGTACGTGGACCCAACGAACCAAGTCATGTGAACGAAAGGCAAAGGATAAAGTGTACTGGGGAATACCTAACGTTAACCGAGTGTGAGGCAAACGGTGTCCCAAAAGCCACATTTTAAGGTAGCCCTTCGGTAGCATGGAAGGTCACATTCTAGCAGAAGTGCAATTTAATATGACAAATAACTGTTCCCTAAAGCAATAAGTCAGATCTTGGCATTGTGACGCAGTGCAAATTCACTGAGTGTAAAGAACCGCGACGTTTTTGCAGCAGAAAACACCAAAATAGACTTAAATTAAATTGACATAACATCTGAATTCCGTAAGGATTGTTGCTCAAAAGATAAACAAATAACTGGGATCATGGGTAATGGTAAAAAGTGTACACCTTGAACATGCGACTCGCGATGTCTATTCCGGTAGCATGGACACTTAGTCAGGACGATGGAGAAGCTGACAAAATCATTTGCCAACGGTGTTTGAAGCACAATCTTTTGGAATGTCATGGTTTATTGACAGATGCGTAAGGGAACGGAAGCCAAGGATGGCTGAATTTCTTCTGACCCAGATGGGTTTGCAATCGCAGAGAGGGTAACACTGTGGACAAAGTAAAACCTGGCACGAGAGTAGTGCGAGATGTATCAGGAATTTGCTGCATCTAAGTAATCAAATTATCTCTTTCCGCATAGGTAGTACTGTCAGTGACCCACGAGATTGACTTTGTCCTTGAACAGCAAGCGTGCAGTGGACTGGGGAGCTTCTTGCGTAGGTGTAGATAGTGTAACACCATCAGTTCAAAAATATTGTCAATAAGTGCAGTCTTACTGCAGGCAGTGTCAGTGGATGCTACAGTGTTAAACGCGTTGTATCGCGACTGTCGAATTAATATAATTCATTAGTAAAATGGCTAACTTTCGGGAAAAGGAGAAAACCATTCATAGCGAGGCTCGCGAAATAATAAACGATGTAAACGAGCAATGCAAAAAGGAAGTAAAGCAGAAACAACTAATTCTTCCGATTTCGCGAACAGATGAGAGAACAGCAAATTACTGCGGTGTGTCTGCGGGAACAATTAAGAATATACGACAAGAAAGTGCGAATAGAACAGAAGGAAGCCCTTTACGCAATCCAGGAAGACAAGATCTCGAAATCCAGAAAGAAACATAAATATAGACGATTTCGACATCTGCGTCATTAAGCAGACAATAATGGACTTCTACGTCAATAAAAAGAGTTCCGACATTCAGAAAGTTACTTCCTGTAGTTATAAGTAAGATACAATTTCCTTGGGGGGTACAGTCTTTAAGGAGAGTTATTCAGAAATTGGGATTTAGATGGCGCAAGTGCCGAGGTAAGCAAACAATCTTAATCGAAAAGCCAAGAATTGTTGACTGGAGATGCAAATACTTAGCTGAGCTAAGGGAATACCGAAGACAAGGCAGGGATATCGTTTATTTGGATGAAACTGGATGGAAAGTAATTTTACATTCAAGAAATGTTGGCAAGCTGATAGGATCACAGATGCTTACTGATGGCAATGCAGGAAACAGACTCATTGTTGTTCACGCATGCTCCGAGAATGGATTTATTTCTGGAGCATTGCTGATTTACAAGGCAGGATCAGTAACAGGTGATTACCATGGGCAAATGAACGGTGTCAACTTCGAACGATGGGTGAATGAACGCTTGATTCCAAACCTTCCGGGAAAATCTGTAATCATTATAGATAATGCTCCTTATCACACCATTCAGATCAATAAGCCCCCAAATAAATACGGCACTAAAGTTAACATGTTGTTATGGCTTCAGAAAAATGGAGTTCATTGTGAAGAAAGCATGCTAAAGCATCAACTTCTTTCTTTGATAGAAATCAACAGATCAAGAGAAAAGGTATTTAAGATTGACCGCATCCTCAATGCACATGGACACTCCACTCTGTATCTGCCGCCTTACAATTGCGATCTTAATCCCATTGAACTTGCATGGGCGACAGTAAAGCACTACATAAGGGAGCGCAATGTTACTGGCGAATTTTCTTTATCTGGTTTATTGACTTTAACCAACGAAGGAATCCCTGCGGTACCTGCAGAATACTGGGTAGGATATCACCGGCATGTTAGAAAATTAGAAGATGGTTACTGGTCCAAGGATCGTGTGGTTTCTGATGTGATCGATCAGATTATTATTTCAAATGTAAACGACAGTTCTTCTGATGAGCAAGAATGGATATCACCCGATGACTCGGAATTCGAATCGTCTGCATCAGATTTGCACACCCTTTGGATTAATCAGGTTAGTAAAATAACATTCCACATTTATGTTGTAAATATACTGTTTTACATGTCTACAGGCTTTACAAGTTCACTTATTGAAAATATGATCATAATTGTTTTGTTTGATGCGGTAATAATGTACTATTGATGTCACTTCGCCTAATACTTGTTGTCACTGAAAGAAAGGATAAGTACCTTTGGAACAGGGTGTAAAGCAATAAAGCGATAGGAAAGAATACGCTCTCAGGTTCGCTTACGTCAACCCCAAGGACAAAGCTAAACTCCTGAGTCACAGACAGTAGGTAAGTTAGCAAACATGCAATGTAAAAGAGAATTGTCATTCATGCGAGAGTTGAAAAATCAGTGCAAAAGTTTCACCTGTTGCACAAATGCAAGGAAATCTTCCGATGGTTTCTGTGGCGAATGGTAAAAATCTGAAAGAAATTGTATTCCACTTCGAGAAGGAAAACAGAATTTTAGCACCGACGAATTAGTTTTCAAGATCCCAAGTCTGGTCTAAAGCCTGCGTAAAAGAGAAGTTAATTTACCTTCATCAACGTTAAAAAATAATACATGAAATTCAGTGGAGGAATAAATTAAATGGGAACGCAATTCTCGTAAGTGCACGAAAAGTTTGAGAAATTACAAAGCTTGGGTGGCATTATTGACAATGAAATGCGCATTACCCAGCAAACACTGTGCAGGATGTTTAATCTGTAATTCTTTAAATAAAAATAGGAATGGCTCCCCAAGGATGTTTCAGTTGGTCTGACGCAGATGATGACACAGAAGGCCAGCTAGTGAACTGTTGCGAGAGTTCTTTGCTAGCAGGAACTGTATCTGATAAATACTAAGGAGTTCGTACCAGTACGTTACGACGTTCTGTAACCGGGTTTTGTTATTAACTACAAAGGAAGACTGCAACACAAATTAAGAAGTAGAATTTAATAGAAAATTGAGTTGATGTGTATGATAAGTAAGTTGTGACCTCGTTCCCCTCAACGCCTCTGCTAAAAACAATCCCGACTGTTACAAAACAAGCATATTAAATTGTTTAAATTGAAATTGTGAATCCTGATTTAATTCCCTAATTTCCGTTTCGGTAAACCTAGTTACATCAGGCCGAGAGTTGAACTTTTTCTTAAATAATGAAAATAATGCTGAGAGTGATAGCAAGGTAGCTGTGGCGTCAAAATTCTCACCTCCTAATTTCAGGTAAACCAATAATTTATCTTTCCGCAACAATTCCAAATTTGAAAGTTATAAAACTATATTATTGAAATTCTTTATCATTAGTTGAAATGAATATATACAAAGTGCAGTTTCGGTATTACTGGATACCAGTACCTTTACTTCTGGCCACTAGTGCTTAGAATGTAGTTTAGATTTGTATGGCATATTTTGTTGTATTTATCTTGTTTAATTTAGTAATTATTTCCTAGAAACTGGGAATAGTTGGATACCAGTTATTTTATGTTTCCGGCTTCCAGTAACAGTAGTTGAATGTATTTGTGATTTAAATTACAATCATTACATTTTGAATTTTTACTTTATTTCTATTTTATTAATTTTATCCACTTTCTTTTGTTTACTAGATTATAAGTAAAATCCTGTAGAATAATCATGTATAAAATGAAAGAAGTCTTAAACTGTGTTTTGTTTTCTATCATATTTTGTCTCAGGACGTAATAAAATAAATTCCAAGTATAAATATCAATAAAGAAAATAATATTAATAAAAATCGAATAAAACATAATTATAAATAAATCATAACGTAAAATAATTAATTTATGATGAAATTCCGTCAAGAACGGAGATAATCATTCACACAATGGCCAATATCGTAAGAAAGGACTCGCCCACGTATTCTTCCAGTTCGGAAGTAGCACTCAATCATGCAAATTGTGTGATGGATGGTCACTTTCATCTCGCTTGCAAACACACAAAATGCCCTTGTGAAAAACAGTTTTGCACCGCCGCAGTACACTTGGATGCAAAGAAAAAAAGAACGTGCACATGTTATGAACCGTATTAAGTCGGTAGTCTATTATAAAGCAGCTCCTCCCCATTCACGATTCCACCCCACCCCTTACCTAGCTCTAGCAACCCAAGTTTATTCCCGACTTTTGCATAGCATTTTTTCGCAATGGCGGATGTTCACCGGAGGCTAGAATGGAAGGTAGTTTTAGATTCGTTGGAAGTATGTAATCAATTCAGTTTAATTAATTGTTCTTTCGTAAACTGTAAAAGGGAGCCAGAATGAAAAAGTATGTAATTCGATATTGGGTATGTTATCTAAAGAGAAGTTTAGAATGCTTTGTGTTTCGTCGAGAAAATTGGAGGTGTTTGGAGAATTCCATGAGGTGTTACCATGCCGACCTCGCAGCTCAGGGGGCGGAACAGCGGTACGGAAGCTGAAGATGTGAGTTTGTAGTCTCGACTATGGTATTGTATTTTTTATTCTGATTCTACCTTTCCATAGTTTATTCGGAATTAGTATTATGTTAAATTTTATTATCAGAGTTTTGTTAGAAAAGGAAGATGGTTGCCAATCGTTTTCACGTAATGCAAAAAATGCTATACTTTGCGACTTTTTGTAATGATTTTCCGTTTTATGTGGTTCATTTCGTGTAATTGAGTTTCTTACTATGCTTGTTTGTGATATTTTATAATTAAAAACCAGTAATACTGTTGCTTTTTTACTTTGCCAACCATTATTGCTAATAGAGGATACTGCTGCTTCTGATAAGAATAAGAATAATAATCCCATATTACTCTAACCTATTAATGAGTTATTCAAAGTAAAATACTTTCTCTCCCCTGAAAACTTTATTTATTGAATTGTTTTCTTCACACACCCTTTAATTTTACTTTGTATTCTGTTGTGAAATTTTTTGAACTTTTGGTGCCATGCCTCTGAATTATGCATTTATGGTTATATACACCACTTGGTTTGCGTGTCCAGTAACCACATTCATGGCATTTCTTCCGCCGTTTGACGCTGTTCTTGGCGATACTTCGCAGCCATTGCTGAGCTATAATCTCGTTCATTAAAGGCAATAATTTTCGGTTTATTGTACATATCCTTTATTTAAAATACCATTCTAATAAGCAGGACATTGTTTCCGAGGTTGCGGGTTCAAACCCGGTGGAGGGCGATGGATTTTTTCGGGCGTAAAAAACCTTAAAATGGCTTCCTTCGGAAAGGAGGTAAATCCGGTGGTCACGTGTCGAAGATTTACAGCACGTAAAAGAACCTCAAGCCTGATAGAGACCTCTGAGCAAAATTACCGGTCTTTCATGTGCAATAGAGAATGGGACGCTAAGGACCACAGCAGTTAAAAGAGCGTCCATAAATAAAACACAATTTAATTTCATTTCATTGTTTATGAACCCATTTCATCCAAACACTTCACTTTATTACTTGTAACTAATGGTTTTATGACTTGTGGCTTTTAAACTCTAGAAGATAAAAATATCTATCCATACACCCATCCGTCCATCATTTAATGTTTGTCTTAACCCTTCTTCCGGCTTCTTTCGGTCCTGAACCGGAAATCGACCACTGTTCATTATTTGGGGTTGGAGTGCCAGTAAAAGACGGACAGATTTGGCGAGTGTCTTGGGTGTCCCTGCAGCCATTTAGGTTAAATGCTTGTGTTTCCCACCTCTTTCGCCGATCACCCTTTTTAAACCAAGAAGAGATTAGCACATCGGGGTAGCTGTGGAACACAGCTGATAAGGGAATTCTGCCAACATTAAATAAGTAAAAATACTATAGGAAACTAAAATCATGGGTACGCTTTTTGCACCGGAATGTACATGAAACTCTTTACAAAGTCGGAGAAACGCATGCATTTTAAGGTTCAATTCCTCACATCCCCTTTGAGACGGGTTCGCTAAAGTTAATGACGTCATTTATTTATACCGACTGGCGATAAAGCCCGGGTGAATCTGAAGACCCGTTATAACAACAATGACAAATATCACATCTGCATCTGATCTTCGCTATTCCACCAGTTATCTATTATTGGTATAAATTTATTGTTTATCACTGAAATCGGGAGCAGAGTCTTGTTCAATATGTTGTGTATTTATTGTCAGAGGATATTATGCATTTATAAGTTGTTAATAATTTAAGGATGTTAAAATGTAATTCCTATTTTGTGTATAGTTATTTTTAGATGATTTAATATATGCATTGAAATAATTATTCTGTTTATAAGTTAAACAGGACGCTACGTTACCTACCCCAATCTGAACTTTCAGAGCTTCAAAAAGCGCATTTGATAAATCTCAGGAGCCCTGCTGAACTCTAGAACAGAATACTTGAAAGAAAAACGATTCCTTATTGGAAGTCAAGAAAAAGGAAATAAATTCAGCTCACGAACGAAGAAAAGCCTGGAAATGCAGACATTTGTATCGTGTTACATTATCCAATTACATACGCGTGTTCACACTGCATAAGAAATACGCTTTCAGCAGAAGTCGCTTTCTATAGAGTGCCAACTTTTACAAAGCCTTGGCAAACATTTCCTGCAATAACGACAGCGGGCGTACATCCAAACTATATATTGAAAGATAGCTCTTTCCAATAAACAGGAAATACCGAGTATTTTCAGCCTGTTGTAAATGGAAAATTCGTCAGAATTTCTGAGCATATTCTCTATCGAGCAAGAATGCTGCTGTGATCGCTGTTTCATTAACTTTGCTGTCGCAAAATGAGACCCTCACCAAGAACACAAAACCTTTTAAATAGAAGTCAGATTTAGACTTCTACTGCGCTGACAAAACTTGATCTCTTGCTTGTGCCTATAGCTGGAAATGTGTAATCAGATTCCTCTACAATATACTTATATTCAGTGAAAATATTTACAAGTATTTGTGCTGTAATGTCTGTTCCTATGGTTCTATGCTGAAATTTCACTGGAAACGCATATTTCAGGTCGCGTGCCGCTGCATTAATCTGAATCATCAGTTACAACATAGATTTTTATACTTGTCATACCTTATGAAGATTCATGACAGATTTTTAGAGTTCTCTTCATTAAAACTGTGTAAATTCAAAGTTGGCTCATTAGAAATAGCAGAATTGAAAGTAGAATATATAGATTCCATATTTCGAATATATCAAACATTTGTCCTTTAACTGGGCAGGTTATTTCAGGCCTTCAAGATGGGGCAATATAGAATTGTTAATGCAATATAGTGAAAAAAGGTTTAATCAGGTGCTTCAGAAAATGCAGCAGGTTAGATATAACCAAAATTGGTATAATTACCAAAAGTCACCTTAAATTATCATACGTCGAGAGCAAAAGGAAATTGAGGTCGACTCAGGAGACGCTTAATCCGTGAAGTAAAGCAGAGAAATTAGAAAAAGGTTATATCATTGTAGTCAAATGAACCTAAGATCCACAGAGCTTAAGTTACTCCACGCTCATCTTCTGAGAATAAGGGAAAACCCCGTAAAAGCCTGTCCGAAATTTGTCCTAGCTGATATCCTAAAATGACCTCTTGTATGTTCAAGCAGACACGCTACCCCTAATAGAAGGCATTATTTGGACGTACTACAAGTGTCTTAATTCTTGCTCTGCATGTATTGTTACCCTGCTTTTCATCTTGAAGTTATGCTGTTGACAGCCAGACTGGAGATGCACAGATGGATGTTTTTTAAAGGCCTTTTATTAAAACTCTTAGTTCATTTTTGAGAAGAAAATATTTTTGTGATACTATATCTAAAATTTATCTAGCTTAAGTTATTTTGGAGCACCTTTTATATACAATGATGAAAATCTAGTATGGTCATCGCAGCCTTCGGATCCCCAAGCGGCGACCTTTGTGCAGTAGCCAAACACTTGTTCCCTACCCTCCCTAACCGCAAGCACCATAAAATCTTAACAACGCTTTGCTTTGGTGGAGCTGGAGAAAGGACCACGTGTTGTGTTTAAGGGATGGGAAGACCCTACTAATCGTTTACTGATGGGTTTATGGTCAGGCTTCAAAGCTTTCCGTTTGCTTTGAAGCCGGTTGGGGAAAGGATGCCCGCGACTAGTTTACTTGGCTTTATTGTAATTACATAAATCGACTTGTTATATAAATTGATGCAAGTTTCCATAACTTGCATGCAGTAGACACCAGTGGACTACTACATTCACCAGTAAACTACATGATGCCTGCCCAGTACCTAACCTATCTAAATCAATCAGAACACTTATCCGCCGAGATCAGATACTGGTAACTCGACTATGTGTTGGTCACACTGCGCTAATCCGTTCCAACCTCCTCTGTCATGAACCTGTTCCTACATGTACTCTATATAATTCAGCTGTCACCGTGCATCATATGATCACGCATGCCCGAAATACACTTCTCAGTAGTTTAATTGTGGAGTTTTTGAATACCGACAGTGGCCTTGGGCGACCAACAATACCACAGAAAAGTCGCCAACTTCACAAAAATGTGCAAAATTGTTAATTATATTTAAGTCATTAAGTTTCTTGTTGTTTTATCATCTACTGCAAGCTCTTGTATGTGTTTTATAATTTTTACTTGAATGATATCTCAGTGTTCAGTCGCGATATGGCTTCATTGTTGAAGTGACTAAAATGAACAAACAAACAAACAAACAAACAAATAAAGTCCGTTATTCCTAGGTTCCAACCAACATTTTTTAATTCGTATGTTCCTGGCAAGGAAAAATTAATCAGATACACGAAATCTTGGTTAACGCAATGTCTCTTGTCAAGTGTTTACCACACCGAAGATTCCACCTAAAAATTTCGTATAGAGATTTCACCAGAAACGCATATTTTGAGGTCCAGACTTGAGCCAGGCGCTTATTAAGCATGCTAGGCAAAAAGGTCCCAAAACCAAATATGTTTTGTATGAATAGCTTGTCGTTATTTTTGATCTTCTCAAAAACGCCTCTAACGATTTGGATTAAAATTTTACATATTCAGGTTACTTCCACGAGTATAAAACATTTATCTTGGATTATATGAATATCCTGTTAAGTCCTCTTTCTTCCTAGTGTATTATTTTTTTTAAATTTTGTACTACTGGTAAACCCGTAAAAGTTAGACAAAAGCTTACCGCACAGAAAAGGACACCACTGAAATATGCAGTTTGCAATATTTTTGTAGCATTAACCGTTTTTCATTTCCTCTACCTCGTGCACAATAGATAGAGGCGATATTACATTCCACCTAAAAATTCGACCCCGAGATTTCACCGAAAATATATCTTTTGAGGCAAAAAGAAAAGAAGCATTTTTAAAAGAACGTCCACGTGTGTGTGTGAACAGTATAACTCGAAAATGAAAAGCAGGATAAATGCCAAACTTGGTATTTAGGTTCAATATCCTTCAAAGATGAGGCACAAAGATTTTAAAGAAAATCCCACCATCCCAAACTAATCTATAATGGAACACTTTTCGAAATTTTATATTTTCTCAAAAAAGGCTCTAATGATTTTGATTAAAATCCCACATCTTAAACTGCAAATAAGATGTATATCTTGAATTTTATGGGAATAGCATGTGAAATCCCACTTCAATCGGGAGGAATTTTGTATAATCTTGTATAACTAGTAAACTTAAAGTGATAGACGGAAACGCAATTACACAAAAAACGTATATCTTTTAAATACAAATTTATTTCAAATAACTTTTTTTTGTGGCATCAGCCATTTTCGAGATATCCGTTATTGATGGTTCGAGTTCAATACTTCAGCATTCTTTTCAAATCCTTTCGATATTCAGTTGTTTATCGCGATTGCATGCAGAGAATGGAATTTTAAGGCCAGCATATAGCCTCCAGTTAAACATTTGACTAAAGCTATTCCTTTGCATCCATAACGAAATTTTTAATGCAGCTATTTCCGAAAAGCCTTATCTAGATTAAAATGATGATAAACTTTCGAAAGGATACTTTGTATACCCACTAATAAGCGATAGAGCGTAGAGAAAGCGTGTGAATGTATGAATCAGATTTGTACTTTCTGTATCACGTATGTAGTAAGTAGAGACGGTATTGTATTCCACCCAAAAATTTGAAACCAAGATCTTAACGCAAATACGGGTTTTGAGGGTCCCTGCATAAAAAAAAAACATTTTTGCGAAAAGGTCGTGTGTGTACGTCTGCATCTGTGAACAGAAAAGTCGGATAAACACCAAACTTGGTATTTAGTCTCAATACCTTCCAAATATGCCATACGAAGCTTATCAAGAAAATCCCACACCGAAAACTACTTTTGCATGGAAGCTTTTTCGAAATTGTTTATTTTCCAAAAAATGGCTGTAACTATTTGATTAGAATACCATATATTAAAGCCTATTTACATTACAAAGAAAGTGTATATCTTGAATTTTCTGGAAATGGCCTTTGAAGCCCTCTTTATTCGGAAGTTATTTTGTATAATCTTATGTAACTCGTAAACGTTAAGGAATAGACGAAAACAAGAAATGTGTAGCAGAAATGTTAGATATATATATATATATTTTTTATTTCAAATAACTTTTTTGGGTAACAGCCATTTCCGAGATATCCATTATTAATGTTGGAATTAGGGATGGGACCTCGATACTTCCATACTCTCGATACTCGATGATATCGAAGTATGTTCTAATACTTTGAAATAAACCTTCGATACTTTTAAGTTTTGCATTATTGAAACTTGCGGCATTTAACTTTATGCTAGAAGGAATGAAAGGAGTCAATACTTCACGTTATTGCCTCGCACATGTCCCTTAAGAATTGGTGAAGTATAGTTCTTGATAGATCTGGACTGCGTTTCCTGTGAGTGAATCAATAGAACATTCCATAAACTCTTGTTTTGCAAATCAATAGGAGAAGAGGAGACGTAGTCATGTAACATGTAGCGTTAACTGAGTTTTGAGTGAAGCTGATTTAGCTAACGCACCGTTCTGCAATAGCCTGGCTTGCTAACTCATTCTCAGCCATTACATTTACCTACTCCGGTGACCAAAATCTGTGAATCCAACAGAAACAAATCATAACTTAAACGTGAGACAATACCAGCATTGATATATTTGTTCTTTCCTCCCAAGTCAACTCGGGTAACTAACGCAGGGTACAGGTATACCGTAATGGACAGAAAATCCTTTAAAATATCGTTTCAGCACTAATTTTAGTTACATAATAAGGGGAGCAATTAAATTATTATTATTATTATTATTATTATTGACTAACAGTAGGGGATCATCTCTTTGGCATCATCTAGATAAAAACATTTCTGTCAATTGCAGAATGTCCAATAGGAGCAATTTAGCAGTTAGCATAGTGGTAGTGGTAGTGGTGGTATTTATTACGTATTTAGTATTACATTAATTGCATAACACAGTCGGATGGGTCATAAGACCGTACATGCTCTCTAGATAAATACCTGGTCTGTATACGTGACTTGCAGTATCAACCAGAAAACAACTTTTTTTTACAATCACCGCACTATATACATACATACATACATACATATAAAATTGAAAAAAACCCACACTGAATCACACACACACACACACACACACACACAGTCGCGCACAAGTACTCAAGCACCACATATGTTTAAAGAAAAATTACATAAACACCTTATCTCTTAGTACACGTACTTCCATTAAGTATGTGCCCAAGCTTGGCCAGTTTTGGCTGTTTAGAATCATGTCCCAGCATGCTGTCCTCCGTCTGTTGGAAGCCAAAAATACTTCCGGTAATAGTTTTTTCCTAATACCCTCCGTCTGCACGCATGCTGCCAAAATATGCGTCCAGTCTTCTTGTTCCCCGCATAATTGGCAAATCCTCCTGCCATCGTTATCAACAATCTTGCGAGCTTTCCACCCTCCCAACCTAAGCCATGCCATTCCAGTCCTCTGTTTTATACTCAATTCCAAAATATATGTTTCCTAAATACAAAATTAGTTACATGCGTTTAAACACAGAAAACTACTTAGAAAAACATAATTCAGTGAACAAGCTATCGTCTTTACGATTTATTATAAAGTGAGTATCGAGTATCGGTGCTCAAAAATCAATATCGGTATCGAGAAATAATGGTATCAACCCATCACTAGTTCAAATTATTCAATACTTAAATTATTATTTTAAAGTCCGGTCGATTTTCAGTTGTTTCTTGCTATGTTATGGAAAGAGTTTTAAGACGAGCTCTAGCATCCAGTTCTAAAAACTTTCACTGTTCTCTTTGTATCTGCGAGTATAACGAAGTTTGTAATGCAGCTATTTGCGGAAATGTTCGTCTGGATTAAATCGAAGTAGATAGGATGATAAACCTTTGTAACAATAATTTATATACAATAAAAATTTATAATAAAATCTAGAGGATACAGAAAGTCTTGTGAATGTAACGCATGATATTTTTTCTACTGAAAGTCACTATTCCTCTTTTACTTTCCGTACCACGTACCTAGTAGGTAGAGAAGGTATTGCATTTAACCTAAAAATTCGATACCGAGATTTCACCGGAGATATATTTTGAAGCTCCTTAATCCAAAAAAGAAGGATTTTTAGAACAAGTCCATGTGTGTCTGTGTCTGAACAGTATAACTCAACTAAATGTTGGATAAATACCAAACTTGTATTTAGGTTCAGTACCTTCCAGAGATACGATACAAAGATTTTCAAGAAAATCTCCTACCCCAAAGCACATTTGAAAATTTTTATTTTCTAAAAAATGGCCAACAACTTTGATTAAAATACCTCATATTGAAGATATTCACATGAAAAATAAAATGTTTATCTTGCATTTTCTGGAAATAGCCTTTGAATCCTTTTCATTCGGAAGGAATTTTGTATACCTAATCTTGTATAACTTGTAAACGTTAAGCGATAGACGAAAGCACACTACACAAAAAAGTAGATCTCTTTAAAACACCAAATTTATTCCAAATTACCTTTTTTGTGGCATCAGCCATTTCGAGATATCTGTTATTAATGGTTCGAATTGTTCAATACTGATTCTTTTCAAGTCCTATCGATGCTCAGTAGTTTCCCGCGTTTGCTCGCAAAGAGCATGGCATTTTAACGCAGCATGTAGTGTTCAGTTCTAAAACATTTAGCTATCTCTATTCCCTTTTTATCTATATCGACATGTGTAATGCAGATATTTCCAGGAAGGTTTATTTCGATTAAAATGAAGTAGAAAGGAAAATACACTTTCGTAACAATAATTTGTATACTCGCTAATAAGCGATAGAGAGTATAGATGATAATGTCGATGTAACACATAAGATTTTTTTCTATTGCAACTTACTATTTTTACTTTCTCTACTACGTATAGTAAGTAGGGGAAGCATTGCACTCCACCCAAAAATTCGATACCGAAGTTTCACAGGAAATACATGTTTTGAGGTGCACTGAATGCATATAAAGCATTTTTGGAAATATGTCCGTGTGTGTCTGTGTGTGCGTCTGCCTGTGAACAGCATAACTCAGAAACGAACAGTGGGATAAAGACCAAACTTTGTATTTAGGTTCAGTATCTTCCAGAGATGCGACACGAGTTTTCAAGAAAATTCCCCCACCCCAGATTACCCTTTATATGGAACATTTTTCGAAAAATTTAATTTTCTCAAAAATGGCTCTAACGATTTTAAAATAAAATACCATAAATTTAAGACAGTTGTATATTTCATATTTTCTGGGAATGTCTCTAAAAGTATTCTTCATTGTGAACGACTTTTGAATAACTGGTAAAGAATAAGAGAGAGACAAAATTTTACTACACAAAGAATGTAGATCGCGTTAAAATACACAATTTATGTCATACATTTTTTTTTGTTGAGTGAACCATTTTCGAGATATTGCTTGATATTCTCTTAAATTTTCCAATACTTATACTTTTTCTCAAATGAGAATTCGTTATTCATTTTTTTGTCCTGGTAATGCAAAGAGAATGGAATGCGCCGCATAGCAACCAGCTCTTAAAATATTTGACCATCGCTTAAAGCCTACCATATTCCCCTTGCATCTACAAGAAAATTAGCAATAAGATTAACATCTCGATATCTCGATTAACATGAACCATATGGAGAATAAGCGTTTGTAAAAATAGTTTGTACAAGAGTAGAGAAAATCATGTGAGTGTAACAAATCAGATTTTTTTCGTGGTTATGCAAAGAGAACGGAGTTTCAAAGCTATCACACAGCGACTGACTTTTGAAAGATTTGACTCTCGCTTTGGTTACTGCATTCTTCTTATACCTACAATGAAACGTGTACATGAATAATGAAATTTGAGCGATTATAAATCTTTTGTAATACTAGCTTGTAGGCCAGTGAGTAGAGAAAGTCGTGTAAATGCAACACAATAAGGTTTTTCTCCCGCAATGGTTTTTAGTAACAAACCATTGACGATATGCGAACAGTTGTGTTCTGCATTCCATATCGTCCATGCTGCCAAGTCCATATTTATTTATATATAAGAGGTTATATGAAGATGGAATGGTTAGAGAAAGTTGTGCAAATGCGAAAAAGCAAGACTTTTATTCATACCAGCGTTTATGGCAGTGTAATATATATTTTGTGGAGCTTAGAAACTTGAGCAGAATACTTCTAAAGCAGAGAAACGAGGTTTAATGTCAGGCATTCATAACGTCAACTCCAAATTTATGTAAACAACAGCAGCATATTGAGAATGGAGCTGTAACTTTACACGCTAATGCTGCAGAAGTTTCAAGTGCATTTAAACATTTCCCTGTACCACAAAACTGTCGACGCGTGTTTCGTGGTGTACCACCAACTGACATTTACTGCTTCGTTGCATAGAGTGGTCTGGGGTACATGATACGTTAAACTGTCGTGAGACGCTAAACTATACCAAATTGTTCCTCTTTTGTGATCCGTTGCTGTTAATTTGTGTGTACCCTTGTTATGAGTACAGACACAAGTGTGATGCCAGAGTAAAGCAACATTACTTAGGCTCTTTATGCCCAAGTGTAGTGATGAGTCGAACCGAGCCTGAGAACTACTTCACTCGTTACTCCTATTCAGATGAAGTGGTTCCATCATAAGTAATGAATTGGGATAAAACTAATAAAGTTATGGTTATGAACGACTTTATTCAGATCAGCAATAATAAGAGATTCTAATCATTGTAGAAAAACATAAACCAGCAGCTCATTAATTGAGGGCTGAGAACTTACTACGCTAAATAGAAATCTGTCAGAGTAAACATGAAATATGCAATCTAATTAATAAAATAATTACTGCTTTTATTAAAAATACACTTTCTCATTACATTTAGAATCCATCCAGTAAATACCGGGTTTGTCATTCAATATTGTGACTACAATGTTACCTTGTACGGTTATAGATTTATTATTTCTGCTAATTCATGGAACATACACGCTCCAGTACCGTAAAAAATTAAATTTGATTTATGGAAGTTCTTTAACCGCTATGGTTCTTAGTGTCCCATTCTAAATTGGGCGTGAAAGATGGGAAATTTTGCTCGGAGACCTCTTTATCAGGCTTGAGAAAGAAATCCACCGCCCTTCGCCGGGTTTGAACATGCGACCTCGGGAACTAGAGGTTAGGATGGTACCCTTAAACCTCGGAGGACGACCCTCCAGTACCGCGGGGATTCTTATTAACTACCTTGGCGTTGGCGTTCAAAAGCTTCTATCCAGATATGTTTACAGATTTTTTTTTGGGGGGGGTAAGTTAACCTGTTAGAAAAAGTTTAAAATCAATTAGCAAGAGCGAGAAGAGTAGTTTGTCTCTATTGGGATTAAAAATTTAAAACTTTTATGTAAATTGAATTAAAATTTTCGGGCAAACATTTCAATCCGTAAAGACTAGGTATCTTCAGAGATAAGAACACGTTTTTTTCTGTCATTAGGTTTCGGCAATTAGAGGGCTACAAAATAGGACATATAAACGGTTTATATTCGGCCGGTCAGGGTGCAATTACCGGGGTTACGGATCAGGTTGAATAATTGACCTGCAGCCGGTTCCTCCTTTACAGATCAGCAAGCATAACTAGGAAGTATGCATTCTGCATTAAACAAAAGTTTTGCATGCTGCCTAAAGCACACGGCGTTTAGAAGTGGTCAAAGAATCGTAGACGGTAAACTCTAGCACGGCCGAGTAAAGACTGCATTCGGGTAACAAACTCCACCACAGAGACTGTGTAAACTCCGGCAATAGAAATTAGTAAAATCCCCATCATGGATAGACTTAGCACTTTCCTTCTCACAGACGGAGGACTGGTTATGTGAAATGGCATAGATGTGATTCAAAATGACGCAAGTGTGGAATGTGTGTATATTTAGTTACTGACTTTGAATTCTTCCCGATGGGAACTTGCTCCTGGCTACTTCGGATCTTTATGTAGGTTTATACCTTGAAACTGTATTATGTGCTTATGATCTTGAGAATGTACGGATGGCTTCGATGGAAGGACGCATTGGATTTGGAATGAAATGTTTCAACTGCATTTATGGTTACTTTCCATTCGTCAGTATTCTGGTACCCTCATAACTCAGGGAAATGCAGCTTCGTCAGAGATGTAATTATCACAAATATAGTCACCTAATACACGCAATGTAATTAGGTTTCTAAGCTATGAAATCATCTATGAAAGAGTAGTTTATTCTTCGATTTGCAGAAAAGGAAAATCACAGAAATAGACTAAAATGTCCCCGCTTCTAAAAGTCCGTAAGAACACGAAACAGAGCACTTTATACAGTCCAAGTTCATGTATTTCTCTGTACCCGTTTTGGCTTAAGTGGAAAGTGCAACAACGTATGCTACATTGGAAAAGAAAACTTTACGTGCAGCACTACGTAATCAGAGACAAGACTGACAGTTGAAAATGTAATGCGTTTAATTTGAAAATGTCTTCGATTTTAGTAAATAAATGTGTGTAGATTTCGGCACGTTTATTAGGCAATAAAACATAAATAAGTGGCATGTAATGTCAGTTTTGGTTGACATGCAAAGAGAACATTTGAAGAAAGAAAGCAGGGCAGTATTGATTAAGTAGGAAATCTTCTTTTCAATTATTTTTCAGGTTATCGGCATTGACAGCTTTATGCACTCCAGATAATGCTTTCGGTAATGATGGCAATGCGGTTTGCTTCACGTTCTGTACGTTGCGTCGAATGCCCGTACATCTATTATTGTTAACGATAATTCATTTTCATGTTGAGAGACTTCGTTCATTAATACTTTATAGAGGGTTTGTCATGTGTAATGCATCGTCCGCACTCATTTTTCTTTTCAGCTCATTGCAAACATCTTGGCGGTTCAACGTATCATCTGGACCATGGCTATGTTCGAAATTAGATTTTGAAAATTGTATATCCAGACTTTAAATTGCATAAGTATAAACTTTTATAGGATACAACGTTTTAACACAGCACCACCGACACAACCATCATTTGCTTCATGTTTAAAATAAAATTTATATCCATTGACAACAAGATTTTTCCTTTTGGCTAAGCATAACACAGTAGGCCATGTCCATAATTCAGCGCTAACTAGCAAAGAAATGAGCCTCTCTTCTGTTGTATGAATACGAATGTAACACGGACTTCAACCTTATTCGTTGTTTCAGAAGTGTTCAGTTACAAAGCACATGCAGCCTCGTGGTTTCCGTCGGGTTGACTGTGCGTTCACTCGCAGTTTACAATACTCGCTCAGGGTCTGTCTTTTGAAAGTATGTAAACAGCCGTACTGTAGTGTACTCAGCGTTGCACATGGATTCCACGGCCTTGGTAATAACCGGCATAATAACTAATAAACGTTTGTGCGGTAGATTACATTTCTGTTGTGCCGGAGTTTACTACCACCCGCAAAATCTGGGCTTTTTCAACCTTTTAAGTGCAGGTCTCTAGTAGAAATATGGACAATGTGAGTGCATATTCATATTATTATTGGCAATGAAATTAAATATAAACCAGAAGAGTACTTCGGATATATCAAATACTTCCCTTTTGGACTGTAGTGCTGTAGTCGGAGGTTAAATTTAGAACCATACGTTTCACCCAAACTTGTGGTCAGCATCTTCTGTAGCAGGATCATAGGAAATGTACGAAAGAGGAACTTAGGAACATTGGATTACAAAGTCACACTAGAAGAAATCGTGGATTTCTTACAAGCCTAATCCGAAATAGTAGAATTTTTCCAACATATTTTAAACTCATGTTATTTCCAATGGAGAGGTGTAATGATGGGAAGTGAATTTGAGACCTGCAAAGCAAATTTATAAATGGGAAAATTTAGAAAGAAAGATTGCGAACAGTAGAGCATGAACCATCGAATCGCTTTCGATATTTGATGATGTGCGATACGAAAATGAAAAACTATGACTCCTTTTTAGATCATCTCAATGATATTCGCTGAAACATCAACATCACAATAAAAATAGAAAAACTCGATTATTTTGCTTTCTTAGATGTATGGTAAAAATAAAGCCTTCCAGTGCCCTTGGACATCAAGTTCCTGGAAAGCCCACTCAAACGGATCTGACAATAAAATCAAATAAAAGAACAGCAAATAAAACTACCGAGAGCCTCATTAAACCAAAAACCTTAAAGTGGAACTTAAGCATATCAAAAGTTACGATTATCGTAGTAAGAACATTAATCGAGTCATTAAAACGAGCTGCGCGTCTGTTCTAGAGCACAAACAGGGAGTTTCACCATAATATAGAAGATGCGATTGTACGTGTTATTCTACTATTTTAAAAATTCATAGCTGTTTTTGCGCTTACAGCCAAAACAGACCAAATGGTTGGATCAGTTAAAGATCCAAGAGACCCATATGCAGTCACAATTTATGGAACCCACTATTATTAGGGTTAAAAATGTATACATTGGCATGAGTGGAAGATCGATATAAAAGCGCTGAGAGAATACCAAAGGCACGTCGAGTTTATCCAACCAGAAAGAACAGCTGTTGTCGACCGTGCGCTTCAGACGGGCATAGAATATAATTTGACTAACAGAGGTGCCCGACTAGAAAGTCAGGATTATAAACTTAACCACAAGAAAATAAATAGAACAGTATCCGAAAAATTTAAATAAAGATAATGGAATAAATATAACATGGAAACCAGCTTTAGAAAACAAACAAGAAATGAGCGGAAATTCTCTACCGCTTTTCCTCTCCTCTTTTCTACCGTCGTAACTAGGAAAAAGTAATGGAAATGAAAATCAAATGTTCCTGAGGCCTTCCTGTTCATTACCCATGAAGCAGTCGAAGAATTTGCTGACCCGAAGTGTCGGCGAAATGTATGGTTATAGGTAAACGTAACCACCGACCACGCCACAACAGTCCGGAAGAGAATACTTTAAGTAACATGCACCCATCCATAAACTACTCGAGATACTTTAGCGTTATATTATATGGAAAAGCAATTTTCTACGATGGGGATGTATTGTTCAGTTCTTGTGTGTGAAGTAAGAAATGTCAACTGTCTCTGCATGAATGCCATACTATCTAGCACTGTCCTGCTGTGCCTAATGTTGTTACGAACTAGATCTCGGTACAGGATGACGCCACTCAAACGTGCATAAATTGTCTTGGAAAAGAACCGGCGACAGTTATGTGACCCTGGTAGTTTAATAATAATAATAATAATAATAATAATAATAATAATAATAATAATAATAATAATAATGGACGCCAGAATAGCCAGTAGTTTTGTTTCCGGCTTTCGTACTTACGGTCTGAGGTTCTATTGCTGGCTTTGGAGAGTGTATTTTAAGTCGTTCCTTCACCTCTGACTTGCTCATGTGAAGTATCCCCAGACCCAACGTGGTTTGGAGTCCATGGTAAAAGCTGTAGGTCCTCTCATTCCATCGCCATCCTCCCCGGCGGAAGCGATGTTTTTTTTTTCGGACGTAAAAATCTTTAGCATGGCTTCCTTCAGAAAGAAAGTAAATCCGGTGGTCCCATGTCTTAGATTTACGGCATATAAAAAAACCTCAAGCCTGATAAAGAGGCCTCTGAGCAGAATTACTAGTCTTTCACGTCCAATATAGTATAGGACGCTAAGGACTACAGCAGTTACAGAGCGTCCATTTAAAAAAAAAAAACCGCCACCTTCATCACCCTACTATCGGAGGCAATGGATTCCGCCCGCTGGGTGCCCCCACCTCAGAAATGGGTCCAGTGGAATGAGGTAGACTTCAGAAATCATAGGCCATACGGGGAGCCATAGAAACGATGACGACGACGATGATAATGGAGTGTAATGAGATTCCATGTCCTACTTAATTTGCTTATATAGTTTCGGCTGATGTAGAACAGTTTTTCTGCTTTCTTTATGATACCTAAGTGTAATTTGCGTTCGATAAAATTGTGTAGTGTAAGGAAAATGAAAAATGAACCATTTCTTTGTCTCTAAACTAAATACCAAATATAAAATTATAGAGCGAAACAAAGAAAGTAAGAAACTTTATACACAAGATACAATAAGCATAGACACCTCTACTTAGTTAAAATAATTCAAATTTTCCTGCATAGGGGAGTTATACCAATCTTCTTTTGGAGCTGAAAAGAATTTTAAACTTTGCAAACATGATGACTCAGACAGTGAAGTCTGGGACCGCATTCGGGAGGTCCCGGATTCAAATCTCATGGGCCGACCGATCTGTCTGAGGTTTTTTCGTAGTTTTCCTCATTCGCCAAGATAAATACCGGATTGGATATTTAATATCACGACCCAAAGTTCCACCTTAAGTCTAAAACAATAGTAAAATGAAAAATAAGTGGTGATAGCGAATGCTATGCCATCTATCTACAGACAATGTAAGCAGTTAGAATGGACGGCACCCTAACGCCATCTGCACGGCACGAAGCAGAAGATCCGGCTGCCATGCACTGGGGGTCTCTGTGGGCACGTGTGGAAGTAAGATGGCATTTCCAGGGATGAGACTTAGAAGGCTAACTGTCCGTCTTTATCTGTGAGGGCGTCGGTTGGATTGGACGGCATGAAGCGGGTGGTTACAGGTATGAGACCTAGAAGGCTAACTGTCTGCCTTTCTGTGTGAGGGCGGCGGATAGGCTGGATTGCACCCTAATACCATCTGCACGGCATGAAACAGGTGGTTACAGGGATGAGACCTAGAAGGTCCATCACACATCGTTCTAAGAGTTATCCACCAACAGATGCGTCGCGATATAACCGGGGAGTTAAAACGAAGTAAAATAAAATAGAATAAAATAAATAAATTGTTCATATCTGTGGTATTTTAAAGTTATTGTCTTTGCCAAATATTCTTTCATTTGTTCTGCATATAGCGTTTAACAAGATCTAATTTCTAAGATATTTCTTTAAAATTAGCACAATTGCCTCATGATATAAAAAAGCATACATGTAATTTTGATTGGTACTAATTTTCTTTATTGCGGGAACTTTCAAAGATATATCAATTGAAATAAAGGCATAATGATTTTAGCACTTTAATAATTTGTTAGTAAAACGGTATATTTTCATATTTTAGTTTTATGTTTCAGGGATACTCCGTTTCTTTTTCGTTTTAATTATAAAATCTACAAAATGTGACAGAATTTAGTCACATGACTAGTTAAATAATAAGCCAATAACTAAAAAACAATTCAGCTACAGTAGCAGAACTTGGCTCTATTACTATTGTAACGATTAGCTTCTATCCAGTTGAAGGACGAGTTCTTTGTATACGCTCTGGGCAGGTGAATGAATGAATAGCAATTACCTTCAAGTGGGTAATACATCTCCATAAAAGTGTCCTCCGTGGTTTAGGGGTGCCATGCTAGCCTCTAGTTCCCTAGATCGTGGGTTCAAACCCGACGGAGGGCGTTGGGTTTTTTTTTTTTTTCGGGCGTAAAAATCTTTAGCATGGCTTTCTTCGGAAGGAAAGTAAAGCCGGTGGTACCGCGTCGTAGATTTGCGGCACATAAAGAGGCCTCTGAGCAAAATTACGGGTCTTTCACGCCCAATATAGAATGGGACGCTAAGAACCACAGCAGTTAAAGACCGTCCATAAATAAAACCCAATAACATCTCCATAAAGTACATTTGTATAGAAATGTTTGTGCTGGTAAAGGTTCAAATGAATATATACTGCAAAAAGAGATTATTTGCCAATCGTAGGAATTTTATTCTTCAACTATTTGCCTGCATATTATTTTTTTGTTCCCGCAATGAAACAAAGATCACAAAATTCAGTAACCAACAGTCTTCGATTTCTATCTTTATATTTTCACCATTTCTTTATCCTCATTCAAATTTCAACGATATCTTAAACGATTATCTGAATTTGATCATATTTGCGGATTGTTAAAATTGGTTCAGTAATCTCTTATTCTATTCTTAATTATATATAGTTATATGTTTTCGAAGAATGTATATTTTAATTGCAGAGGGATCCTATGAGATGTTACTGCACAATGTCTAGATGAAACGTATTTCTGCCTTTGGAATGCCTTACCATATGGTTAAGTACAACACTTATGGTGTTCACAAAGTCTTTCCGTTGTCGTGGCCCGATACAATTTGCATATTTGTACGTGGCCATGACCATCATGTATGTAAAACTTCCGCCTTTCATTGAAGGTGAGGAATCTCACTACACAATATGTGCGATTATTAAAATAAAATAAATTTTAATGCAAAATTATGTCTCTCGTATCCAAAAGCATGTTCGGCTTTACTCAATTAAGAGTTAGTTATATTAAAGTATTGAGTAATAGATAATGTTTATCTACATACATTTATAGTAATTTTCTTTGATATCAATTTTCGTGCTTAAAATGAAAAACTTTCTTAATCTTTTTCTAATATATGCTAATTTCTATTTCACTACATTTCAAAGTACACATAACTAAAATTTCATCTTAATATACGAGGTAAAAAAATTGTGTTACATTCACATGACTTTCTCTACCCTTTATATCTTATTAGTGGGTCTATCTTCCTATCTATTTCGTGTCACTCTAGATAAACGTTTCCTGAAACAGCAGCATTACACATTTTGTTATAGATACAAAGGAAATAGCCATAGTCAAATGTTTTAAAACTGGACAGTACACGCTCGCCTTTAAACTCTTTCAATAACATCGCAAGAAATAACTAAACATTGACAAGACTTCAACAGAATGGTCTAGTATTGAACAATTCTAACCATTAATAACGGATATCTCGGAAATGGCTGATGCTGCAAAAGAAGTTTGAAATAAATTGTGTCTTAAAGATATCTACATTTCTTGTGTAGTATGTTTTAGTCTATCGCTTAACGTTTAACAGTTATACAAAATTCCTTCCGAATGAAGAGGAGTTCTCAGGCTATTCCCAGAAAATAAAATATATATTTTATTCGCCATGAAAATATCTTTAGTATATGGTATTTTAATCAAGATCGTTAGCCACTTTTTAGAAAATCAAAGAGTTCGAAAAATCTTCCAAGTAAAGTGTAGTTCGGTATGGGAGGAATGTCTTTAAAATCTTCGTGTCGCATCTTTGGAAAGTATTTAATCTAAATACCAAGTTTGGTGTTAATCCGTATTTCCTATGAAATTTAGGTATGGAATTTTTCGGTGGAATACAATACCTTCTCTACTACTACGTAAGTGGTAGGGAAAGTAAAAAATAATGTGAAGAATATAAACTCCATCAGGGATTTCCTTCAGAAATGTACAGTTATTATTTTCTGCGATCCTATGTCATTAGCCCGAAGGATATTAGTGGCGCGTTTTCCTTGGAGACAAGCGGTCTCCTTTGCTTTCAGATTTACGGTAGCACTCACTTCTTAGGATTTTCCGCACATTGAGACTCGTTTTGCTAAAAAAGGACGGGTAAACCACTACACTTCTTGTCAATATGTCTTGCATTCACCTAAGTTGGGAGGTTTGTGGTTGAATACAAGGCTGTTAAGTTGTCGACCTGAAATTCAAAACTGGTCTCTTTATTACCGTCTACTTTCGGCATAATAGTTTGAGTCCAACTGTCGCTTAGGATAGCGCGAGGATTAAACTGCATTTCTTGGCTTCTTTTTCCTTAAAACATTCTGTTTTATTCCCTGCGTGCGCATAAGTCAATACCATAGCTTGTTGGTAAGATCCGAATATATATGTATAGCGTCTGTTGTATGCAGCTCGTATTTTAGTTTTCCTCTGTTTGCTGTCCGAGCATTGTGTAATTTTCTTTATGCGAATCGAATTCTCTCGGGGCGGTTGTGACATACACATGCATGCCGAACAACGGTAACCGAGATTTGAATGAAAGTTTCATGCTCAACCTGTCACGCGTCTTTATTGATCATTGTTGGCCATGAAATATTTCTAAGTCACGTGATCAGCATCTGAATGCTTTAAAGATAAAGCGCATGACGCACTTGCGTTTAATCTCTTCAGAAAAGCGGAATTTATCAGACTATAAGGTTTACTTTTCCTTGGAACGATTTGTCAAGAAGTTGAACGCCTTTGAGGGAAACATATTGGCTTGGTTTTGAGGTTAAAATAATAAGTTTAATTGCTTAAGTGGCTGAAACAGAAAGAGAAGCTGAGGCAGTATGTTTAACACTTAAATGATTTCAGTCTAATTATATACAATTTCAATAACAGCCCGCCTTATGTGTATCTGTGTGTATATGTGTATCTAACAAAATATAAAATGTGTATATAACAGTCATTGTATTAATGTTTATATTATTGTTTACATGTGTAATAATATTATGTGAATGCATTACGTAATTTAATAATGTAGCAGTTGTGAGAAAATAGCTCAAAAGCTGCTAACAATGAGGTAACCTTGAAATTAAATGTAGTTTTATTTATGGACGCTCTTTAACTGCTGTGGTTCTTAGCGTCCCGTTCTATATTTGGCGTGAAAGATCGGTAATTTTGCTCAGAGGCCTCTTTGTCAAGCTTGAGGTTCTTTTACGTGCCGTAAATCTACGACACGGGACCACCGGCTTATGTAACTTTGAGGCAATAATGAAAGTAATAATGCTACTAGTAATTATTGGAGCAGCAATAATGTAATTTTTGAGACAGTTTATAAATAGCCAATCAAAAACAATAAAAAAAGCTTCAGTTAAATAAAAGTATTCTATTGGAGTAAGATTAGCCAATCAGAAATGGAAATAGAGCAAATTGTACAAATTCAGCAGTCAGTTGCTTGTAGACAACGTTCCTAATCGGACGCGTGTCGCGTACTCGAGAAGTTTAATACGTATTCAATGTGAGACGAAAATAGTTTACGTGTTTAAAAAGTGCAAGCAATTCATAAATAATCTCACAGCTCTCTATATCAGCGAAGTGTTGTTTAATAGTGCGAAGGATTAATAAAATGAATGAAGTAAAGAAATTATAATCTGTGTAAGCCTACATTCTTCAGCCGCACCACTCCCTGCAAAGAGAAACATGTCTCTACAAATTAATACTGACGCAGCCGAGGCAGACAAATATATAATATTTAAAGAAACATTCAAAATACTAGGTTGATTCTTAAACTTGGGGCAAAGGCTACCGGAAACTTTTTACCATACGCGGTTGCAACTACTTCAAATGTTTCGCTCCCCAACAGTCGAAATAAAATACAACTCCTAAAATTAACCTACTTCAAAGTATCTGAAGGGTCATAGTGTGTGTGTGTGTGTGTGTGTGTGTTCGTATTTCGTGCATAATTTCAGCTATCACTAATCTCCGAATATCTGAAAGCTGAAAGAGGGTGTTAAATGCTTTAAGAAAGTACACTTGTAATCCCGACACAAAATTTAAACGTATTAACTCCATACACTCATATATTTGCTCTGTTTCTGTAGATGAAGATCGTGTTTAGCACCAGTTCGGACCTATTCAGAAGATATGCACAAAGCCGATCTACTCTGTGTTGAGGATTACCACTTCATTCCCTCTTCGCTCGGATAAAAACGCCCTTCAGTTTAATGCTTCAGTGGCTCTGCTTTAAGGATATTTCATTGCATGAAGTTCATTAGAATTAAATACAAAATACCTGTAGTCTGAGAATTTAAAATTCTAATTTGCGAAATTTGCTAGGGGATTTAGCATTATTTTTGCGTGGGGATTGTGCATTCCTCTCTATAAGCAATTAAAACTTTAAAAGCAGTGAACGCAATTATTTCTGATGTACTCAGCAATTTTTACCTTAATTCTGATTTGCTTTCTGAAAATCTTAAAATTGCCAGATTTCGGAATGTCCAGCCTTGCTGAAACGAACATCCGATGCTCTAACTAATAACAAAACCTGTTACTTAGGGATGAAAATCGGCAAATTTTGGCCAAAAGTTAATATTTTTGGTACTAAATACCGTATCCTCTACTTAAATATCTTTAAAATGTGATGATCATTTTTGGACTTACATTGCACCATAATTAACGTATTATAATGTATTTTAAAGGTCGGTGTCAACTTATATGCCACGGCCCTCGCTAAATTTACAGTACATATATAAAATGTATGTTATTTTACGCTAAACATTTTACTTTAAGTATCTCGATCCAGAATTATGTAAATCAGCACACATATTCACTTGGTATAAATTCTGGTATTAATTTTTCTTAATCTTCTACGAATAGCAAGTATAATATTCTTAATTTGGCCTAGGCATTATTTTCGTGACCTGCAAGTTATACTGATTTCTATACATCATTCACGCAAGAATTATTAATTAATTATCTTTTTTTGCTTGAAGCTTAACATTCTTTAAGCGGATAGGTCTTATAGGATGCGAATGTACGAAATGGTTAAAATGATGCTCAAATAGCCCTGGGGTCCCCAGAGATTCGAGTTAGCCGACATTCGTCTTCTCAAGGTAAGGAAAAACTACGGAGAAATGCTTATTCCTGTAAGTCGCCCTAACCAAGATCCGAACTCGGGGACCTCTACAATGGGAGATAGACACCTACTCCCGTACCACGCAAATAGGCTAAAGAATGTTTGAATAAAAGTAATGCTGAAGTTCAGAGATGCATATTTTATTTACGTTTTGAAGCAACAAAAACCCTACATTCTCAGGATTTTGCAAACTGGATTACTATGGAGAGAACAATATTTTTGTAGCTGCTATTTAAAATACATTTTTAAGATTATAAGAAATCATTACTAAAGAAACGGTAAGATAGGGTATAAAAATCATAATTTTGCATGTATTAATTTTCAAGAGAGATTTCAGTATCTTCTCTCCACGATTCGCAATCCAGGGGTAGCCGGGATTTTAAAAGCTTCAGTTTCAAAAGCTAAAAAGAGGTGCAATTCATAGCGTTTTAATTTTTAAGAGGAGATGCATTAATAAAAACAACAGATTCTTGCCTTCCCCTCCCTATGATGAAAAACAGGTTTCAAAGGTAAAAACAAATGAGAAATCGGAACTAATTTAAACTACTTTTTCTCCTGTATTTCGTTGTGTTACTAAAGCATAATTTTTCCTAGATTATAAAACTGTGTAATCATCATCAAAATGTTTAAGACAGATAGCCTGTCGCAAATGCATCAGATAGAACTTTGAGGTAAAGGAAAGAAAAAGGAAACTTACTTTCCTTTTATTTGCGCCTTTACTTTCATCAGTTTGTTCACCAGATCAGATGTTTGATCAATGATCCTTGAAAATCTGAATCACTATCAGTTACAGTAATCTCTGAAGGGTCAGAAGTTTCCGCACACGCGCTCCTTGTTCTAAATTACGCTACTTTCCCTAGTGTATACAAGTGACAGAGAAAGTAAAAATATTGCATCCTTGCAATCCGGACTTGTGTTGCGCAGTTTGCGTCTTAAGGAACATAATTTACAGTTCTTGTTAAGTTCTTCTAAGATTCCCATTCATTGGAGCATGTAATTTTGCTACTCAAGCTCCAGATAACAAATGCTTCCTTCATCTTCAGAGCGATTTGTCTCGTGGTAACACTTAAGGCAAATTGCAGAGAATGGTGAAGGTAATTACCTACGAGGGAAGAATAATTATTTAATTATACCGTCAGCGAAGGTTTCCTTCGAATTCCATTTTGTCCGCTGCTACTTCCATGTTTAAAATATTCCTTTCTTTAACAGTAATTAGCATTTAACTAGCAATTTCCATGGCCATGATAATACGGTGTTATTAGCATTTCAGCTCTTACTGTAAATATATGCATTGAATCAGTTGTTCTAGTTATTCGTTTATATGCAACCCGTAGATTACATCCTTTTGCCACAAAGTAATTACTTTTTCTGTAGTTGTGTATTTTTCAGTCTTTCTTTTGCCCAGGCAGCGGCAATGATTAAATGTTGCTTGGAATAAAATAACTGTGAAAAGCACTGGGTTTCTGAAGATCTAAGGAAATGCTGTTGTTGTAGATACAGACACCAGCAACCGTCGGGACAAATGTCGGACTAACAAATGTTAAAAAGCTTTAAATAACACGTAGGTAATTATAAAGACTTACTGTCGGTACGTTTTTGTCCTTTTTCTACACGTACCTAGTAGGTAGAGGAATTCATCCGAAAATTGGTGGTGAGATTTCACTGGAAATGCATGTTTTAAGGCCCCTGAAGCCAAAATTGAATTTTAAAAATTCGCGCGCGCATGCGTTCCTGACTGTAAACAAACTTAACTCAAAAACGAAACCTCGTATAAGCACCAAACTGGGTATTTAATTATCCCCCAACCGAAAATACCCTTTGCTTGGAACGCTTTTGGACATTTTGGATACTCTCAAAAATTAATCTGACGATTTTTATTAAAATGCTGTATATTTAAGATACCTGTGTGACATAAAATTGATATATTAATGTTTCTGGGAATAGTCCATGAAGTCGTCTACACGTGGAAGGAATTTTGTATGGTTTTGTTTAACTGGTAAACCTCGAGAGGTAGACAAAAAAGGTACTGTACAGAAAGTGCAGAACTGTTTAAAAGACACAATGTATTTAAAATATTTTTTTGCGAATTACCATTTCCGAGATATCCTTTATTATTGGTTGAATTTTTCAATATTTTGACTTTTTAAAAAACATTGTAGCTATTCAGTTGTTTCTTACGATGCCATGGAAACAGCATGCAATTTCCCAGCAAATAGCGGCTAGCTTTTAGACATTTGACTATGGATTCTAGTTTCCTCTAGAACCCTTGTGCCTACAACGGTATGTGCGCATCTATATCTGCAAATATTTATCTCGATTAACATGATTTGTATAGAAAAATAAACTTTCGTAAGATTAGTTGGTAGAAGTTACATAAACATAAATCATAGTGGTTAGAGAAAGTCAGGTGCCTATGACATATATTTTTGTGTTTTTAAATTCATTTATTTCTATCTAGTATAGTATGTTTGAGATTTAAGATTATCATTTTACCTTTTAATGACAGTATGCATATTTATATAAACAAGAGTAATAAAGAGTAACTAACCCTTACGCACTCTTACTTAAACGTTCTGGAGCACACTGAAATCAAGCAGCATCTCCTGGATGAACTGACGGTGGAAGTAAAATCCTGACTTTCTCCAATTATTGGGCATTTTTTTGTATCCCCTGTTTACGTCTAACACGTTCACAGATTATGCTGCATCCACTTTATCAAATCCACAATGTAAATTCTACTATGTACTTCATCCTTAACCCACATCCGCTTCAATATAGTTATTTGGTTAAGTAAGCTTCTTTTCCTTCCGAAAATTATAAAAATGTTCAACATTAACTTAAAATTCGAAAACGTATTCTACTGCCAAATATTCGAAGAATGCCCTAAGGCAGAAGTGATGAAAATGCTTTTGTTCCCGAGTCTCCGAATATGCAACACTCACTACACCAACATATGAAAACTTCCAGCCAGAGCAACGTTTGCGAGTCCGATTTTCGCTACCGCTGCCCAAAGTAATCTCCTTTATTTGAACAATTGTTTTATGTTGCATATTTCATACGTGCGAGTAATACTTCATGCACCATAAATGTAAAAGGGAAAAAAAGTTAAATCACGTGCCCAAAAGGAATATAAACGAGCATAACTAAGAAAATACATTGATGCTATGTATAATTCGGACCCCTATGTACCACTCTACAACAATAACACTAGTCTGCATGATATCGGATGACTGAAAACTAATAAGTGATTCTGACTCACTTTTTATGCTGATTTCAGGACTGCTTTTAGTTTTTTTCTATCACGTACAGTTTTTTTCACAATTTCACTTCAAGAATATAGAGATATAAAGATATTGCTTCCGCCACTACACATAAAATTGGGCTTGATGAAGCAATTTGTAAGGGCTCTACCACAGGATGGACCCTGCTTCAAGTACCTTTCCAAGAAATTTCCCTTCATTACACAATACAAATTAAAGGCTAGAATTTTTGTTGCTCCTCAAATAAAAAATTGATGAAGGATGGAGATTTTAAGACTATGAGGAAGAAATAGAAGCATGGACCGCCTTCCGATCAGTTACTGAAAACTTCTTAGGCAATAACAAATATCCTAATTACAAGGTCATTGTCGAAGCAATGTTGGAAAATTTCAAGAAGATGGGTTGGAACATGAGTGTAAAGGTGCAATTTCTGCATTCACTATCGACTACTTTCCAGAAAATCTGGGACATTATAGTGAAGAGCAGGGTGAACGTTTTCACCAAGATATTAAGGAAATGGGGAGGAGGTACCAGGGGAGATGTAATGAAACTTTGATGGCCGACTACTGTTGGATGTTGAGGAGGGACAGTCATCTTCAAGGATCAGCAAGGAAGTCAAAGAAGAGAAAGTTTGAAAAAAAATGAAATGAAACACTTTGACTTCTTGTTTTGTTAAAATGTAGTCATGAAATAAATTAGGGGAGTTCAAGAGTATTCTTAAAATGTTTCTTGAATGAAAACTTACCTTGTGTGAAATGGTATTTGAATACTTTTCTACGCTCATCAGTAAAATTGTCAAAACATTACTTATTTTGTGTAAAAATCTGACGTGATAGAAAGAAACGGAAGTTATTTCTGGAATTAGCATAAAAACTTGATTCAAGAACACCTACTTTTAAGAAATCATCTGACAAAAGGTTTGAAAATGCAGACTAGTGATAATTAAGGAATAGTACTTTCCAGCCACCAACAGCTTGTTGCTCATTGCCTTTTTGAGGGCGAACCCATGAAAATAACAAATATGGAACAAAATTGGAATTTGGCGTTTCACCACAAAATTGTTTAATCAGAATAAATATACACTACCCGATCAAAAGTATCCAATCACGCCTATTTAATACGGAATTGAACCCTAGATGTTACGCCAGTATAACAGAGAATTATGTTGTCAGTAGATATGCGGTAACAACAGCAGGGTAGGTCAGGAGAGCTCAGTCACTTCAAAAAGGGACTAGTCGTTCTCGTCACCTGATAAGAAGTCCTTTAGACGTTTCGACCTTCTACAGCTGCCCAAATCGACTGCTAGTGAAATGAAAACGTGAAGGAATAAAACCAATGCTAAACCAAGATAAGGTAGACCTCATTTAATGACAGACAGAGACCATCAAGCATTGGAGAGGTGATTTTAGAAATCGGAGGAAGCAATCACACTCGAGTTCCAACGGTCAGTCAGCACAATGATTGTGCATGGAGAGTTAAAAGGAATGGGCGTCCATGATCGGCCCATAAGCCAAGCATTTCTGTTGGCAGCGCTAAGCCACGCTTGAGGTGGGGTAAAAAGCGACACCATTGGACAGTGGATGAATGGAAACGAGTGTTTTGGCGAATGATTCCTGTCATAATGGGTAGTGTCAACAGTGAAGTACAGAAGAGGTTGTGGGGGTGTTCTACGTGGTTTGGATGAGGACCCCTTATACAACCAAAATGCGGAAGGCTATGAACACAATTTAAACCATTGCGTACGGTAGAGGGCCAATTCGTTGACGACGATTGATTGTATCAGCATGATAGTACAATCTGTTATAAACCTTCATCTGTGAGGGAATGGTTTGTGGACAACACTACTCCTGAAAACGCCTGGCCTGCCCATAGTCCCGATCTGAACCCAGTGGAACACCTTTGGGATGAATAAGTACGCCGGATTTGCTCCAAACCCCAGAGTCCAACATAACTAACTTCTCTGGTTGCTGCTCTTGAACAATGGACTACCATTCCTGCACAGACATTCAGACACGTCATTGAAATTATCCCCAGCAGAGTTAAGCCATCATAAAGGCAAAGGGTAGACCCACCCATATTAATGTCCAATAATTACACAGGTAAACCTCGTACAATTATTTCAGATAGGTGTCCAGTAACTTTTGAACAGACGGTGTACTTCTTAAAAGTATCCTCATAATGTGGTAATTGACAGCCTATCTGGCTTCATTTGTTACGTATTTATGGTGGAGTCAAATTAAACTGCTTTTGCAGTTCCCTAAAAAGGACAGTATTAGATACAATTAAATGAAATTCACAGGAAACACCCATAATATACTAAAACATACTTATATCCAGGAAGTTTTGGTGTTTAAGTTATTTTACAAGTTTATTTTAAATGTATATGTTTTTACATATCTGAAATAAAAGTATGTTTTATTACATACGAAACAGTACTTTCGAAATGCTTTCCACCGCATTCTTAGGAAGCTCAAGATCAAGTATTTATGTGAAGCATACCAGTATTAACTCGTGTGACCCTAGAACATATTTCGGTGGATTGAAACTGATTTGTATGCTCTTTGAACATGATTTGATTATATATTAAGGTATCTAGGCTAAAAAAAACACTAGAAACCTCAGTTGCACGAAAGCTAGAATACTTAGTTGTTAAGTAGTCTAATTTTATGAAAAATTACAAGTAACGTTTCTCTGAGGTCAACTTGCCAAAAGAACAGGGAAATAGGGTGTTTTATTTGATGTAACGATCTGTATGAGAAAGTTCTTAATTTCAGCGGGGGTTCCTTTGGAATAAATACCTTCCTGCTCAATAACTGCTCACTAATAAAATAGGACTAGGACCGTAGCTACTGATTCAACAGAAAAATACTGGAGAAATGCGCAGCTCTCACCACAAAGGTATTATGTTTTGGCGTGGACTTGAATTGACTTAGCTCTCTAAACCGCTTTTGGATCGCGTAAGCGTTTCTTCTAAGCTTACCCTACATGTGAATACAGGAAATGGTGTTCCTCTGCGTTCCCTTCTCCCTCATTGCTATTCAATTGTCTATGCTCAATACGGGCTCTGTACGTAAATCTTAAATTTCCATTTTTATTCCGTAAAACTGTTTACTGTGAATTTTTGATGTTTGTAAATCAAATAATGTATACAACTGCTGGAAAGTTGGATTTTGTTTATACTCTTGGAATTTTCATTACGAGCTAAAGTATTTCTTCTCGTAAGAAAATCCTACCAGCCAAGAGTGGCGTAACTATTGAATCACTGTAAAGGAAACTAAAACATTCATCATTACTATTGATAAAACATAATTATATGACTTCATGCAAATTATACATTTTAACGATAATTAAGGGACGTCAATACATTTCGAAAGCAATTGCTTTAGTAGTCAGTTCGGGTTTCATCTTATCCGACACTTCATTCAGCCGTTTAGAAACTGAAGCCAATTTGTTCACTAATGTACTAGGAAGCGAAACACTATGCCTAATAATCCACCCCTATGCAGCAGCATACGGCTTTGCGTTTGTTTACATTGTGCCACCATCAATCGCTGTTCCCGGTCACACAAATTGCAAATTTAACAGTTACATTCAACTGGTGAAAAGTACTGTTAATCGGTGTAAATTTCTGAACGAAATGCTAGATAACGACGGAGGTGAAACCTGAAAGAAAAATTCAGAACTCTATAAATAAAACATACCTTTTCTCTAAGAATTTAGAGATGATTGAACACACAGCCCTTATGATGGGTATAGTAAAAATAAAGCGAAGTGTTTTTCGCCTTAGTGTGAAGTTGTTTTTATTTTTACGTTATTTGCATCACGCTTTGGACACCAAACTTGAGGTAGTTGCAGCCCCACGTACGATACAAATTTTCCGGTGGTCTTCGCCCCAACGTTTACTTTTCCGGTGGCCTTCGCCCCAACGTTTAAAAAATGAACTGTGTATTTTAAAGTTTATTTAAATGTTATATATGTATGCCTCGGCTGCGTCAGTAGTAATTTGTAGAAACATGTATATCTTAGCAGGGGTTGGTACGGCTAAAGAATGAAGGCTTACACAAATTATAATTTTTTACTTCACTCCTTTTATTATTCCTTCTCACGATTAAATAACACTTTAATAATGTATCCTACTGTTGAACTGTGAAATTTTGTTTTATTAATTGCACTTTTTAACACTTAAACTTTATATTCTCGCCGTAATGAATTTTCATGTCTCACACTGAATACTTATCGAACTTCTCGGGAACGCTGCCTAATAGCGCCTGGCTTCTACCGCCAAAATTTATACTTTTACTACATTTCAAGTCTTTGGTTGGCTAATTTTACTCCAGTAGAAACTTTTATCCAACTTAAAGACTTTCTAGCTTTTGATTGGCTATTTATAAACTGTTTTAAATATTACATTGTTGTTCCAAGAATTATTAGTAGCATTATTAAACTTTATAATTTATTGTTGTCTCAAGGTTACCTCATTGTTAGCAACTTTCGGCTTCTATTTTATAATTATGTTTGCTACGAAAGGTATCTTGCTTCTATTCTCACAGCTCCTACATTGTTAAATTACGTAATACATTCACATAACATTATTACACATGTACACAATAATATAAACCTAATATAATGACTGTTACATACACATATTGCTTTAAGGCGGACTGTTATTATATTTTATATTATATAATTAAACTGATATCATTTAAGTGTTAAAAATACTGCCTTAAGTGCTAATCGAAAAGAGCGATTTGTCGAAAAATGGCTCCTTACACTGTAGCAAAGAGCCATCAGTTTAAATGAGCTTTTATATTAACTTTGAGGAAACAGAACACGAAATACGAAAGCTGCAGACAGCATGTCATTTTTTAAATTTCTTATGTAGTAATTCTTCTGCGTTATAGACGCAGTTTCATGCCTGAACCAACTTCTGGTATAAAGTTTGTTTGCCTTAGCGTGGAAATAGACACTCTTAGTGCCAACACTTGGAAGACCCACGTCACTGTAAAGTTTGTTCCACCACCGCCGCATATAAGAGAGGCAGATGCTCATCATTGCATCATGGCACGCTAGTTCATGCTGTCACGAAACCACAAACTTATTCCGAACAAGTGGAGCCGTACTTTCGCCTGCAGACGGTTGCTATTTCACTTCGGTCCGAGATCAAGCTCTGCTAGGTACAGGTAGTTCAGTACCTCAATGGGAGTTAAATATAACTCCTAAGTTACTTCATATGGTCCACTGCTTCATTATCATTTCTGAGAGATACAATACTACATTATCAAGCCAATTAGATAATTTTCCTTTGCTTACTCACTATATGATATGAGTTTCTTCAGTTTTTATTGTCACTTCACTAATGTGATGTACCTCATTCCTGTTGTCTTCCGTGGGGTAGTGGTTACCATGCTAGCCTCTACTTCCCAAGGTCGCAGGTTCAAACCCGACGAAGAGCAATGGATTTTTTCGGGCGTAAAATCCTTAGCACGGCTTCCTTCGGAAGGGATAAAACCGGTGGCTCCGTGTCGTAGATTTACGGCACGTAAAAGAACCTCAAGCCTGCTAAAGAGGGCTCTGAGCAAAATTACCGGTCTTTCACACTTAAAATAGAATGGGACGCTAAAGACCACAACAGTTAAAGAACCTAACTGAATTTGTACCTCAATCCTCAGCAGTTCACTAATGTGATGTAGTCAGTCCTCGGTGTCACTTCGCTAATGTGAGTTAATTCAATCCGCATTGCTACCTTACCTATGTGATTTAGTTCATCTTAAATGTCACTTCTATAATGTGATTCAGTCCAATCCCAGTGTCACTTCACTAATGTGATGCAGTTCAATCCTCAGTGTCACTTCACTAATGTGATGCAGTTCAATCCTCAGTGTCACTTCACTAATGTGATGCAGTTCAATCCTCAGTGTCACTTCACTAATGTGATGCAGTTCAATCCTCAGTGTCACTTCACTTATGAGATTTAGTTCAATCTTCAGTGTCACTTCACTAATGTGATGTATTTCAATCCTCAGTGTTTCTTCACTAATGTGATGTATTTCAATGCTCAGTGTCACTTCACTAATGGTGATGTAGTTCAATCCTCAGTGTCACTTCACTAATGTGATGTAGTTCAATCCTCAGTGTCACTTCACTAATGTGATGTAGTTCAATCCTCAGTGTCGCTTCAATAATGAGATGTAGTTCAACCCTCAGTGTCACTTCACTAATTGCGATTTAATTCACTCTTCAGTGTTATTTCACCTATTTGATGTAGTTTCATCTTAAGTGTCACTTCTGTAATGTGATTCAGTCCAATCCCAGTGTCACTTCTGTAATATGATTCACTCCAATCCCAGTGTCATTTCTGTAATGTGATTTAGTCCAATCCCAGTGTTCTTTACTCTTGTGATTCAGTTTTATCAGTGTCACTTTACTAAAGTGATTCAGTTAAATCCTCATTGTCAGTTCACAAATGTAGTTCAGTTCAGTTCTCAGTGTCACTTCACAAAGGTGATTTAGTTCAATCCTCAGTGTCACTTCACAAAGGTGATTTAGTTCAATCCTCAGTGTCACTTCACAAAGGTGATTTAGTTCAATCCTCAGTGTCACTTCACAAAGGTGATTTAGTTCAATCCTCAGTGTCACTTCACAAAGGTGATTTAGTTCAATCCTCAGTATCACTTCACAAAGTTGATTTAGTTAAATCCTCATTGTCAGTTCACAAATGTAGTTCAGTTCAGTCCTCAGTGTCACTTCACAAAGGTGATTTAGTTCAATCCTCAGTGTCACTTCACTAATGTGATGTAGTTCAATCCTCAGTGTCACTTCACAAAGATGATTTAGTTCAATCCTCATTGTCACTTCACAAAGGTGATTTAGTTCAATCCTCAGTGTCACTTTACTAAGGTGATTTAGTTCAATCCTCAGTGTCACTTTACTAAGGTGATTTAGTTCAATCCTCAGTGTCACTTTACTAAGGTGATTTAGTGCAATGCTCAGTGACCTTCACTAATGTTATTTAGTTCAATGCTCAGTGACCTTCACTAATGTGATTGGTTTAATCCTCAGCGGCACTTCACTAATGTGATGTAGTTCAATCCTCAGCGGCACTTCACTAATATGATGTCATTCAACCCTTATTGCCCTTCCTAATGTGATGTAGTTCAATCCTTAGTGCCCTTCCTAATGTGATGTAGTTCAATCCTTAGTGCCCTTCCTAATGTGATTTAGTTCAATACTTAGTGCCCTTCCTAATTTGATTTAGTTCAATACTTAGTGCCCTTCCTAATGTGGTTTAGTGCAATCCTTAGTGCCCTTCCTAATGTGGTTTAGTGCAATCCTTAGTGTCACTGCACTAAAGTGATTTAGTTTAATCCGCAGTGTCACTGCACTAAAGTGATTTAGTTTAATCCTCAATGTCACTGCACCAAAGTGATTTAGTTTAATCCGCAGTGTCACTGCACTAAAGTGATTTTGTTTAATCCTCAGTGTCACACTATTGTAACTTGTTTCAATCCTCAGTGCCACTTCAATGCTCTGATCGAGTTCAATTCTTAGTGTCCTTCAATAATGTGCGATCCTCAGTGTCACTTTACTAAGTGATTTAGTTTAATTCTCAATGTCAGTTCACTAATGTGATTATCGCTTCACTTTTCCTCGCACGATAACATGAAATGAGACACACGCGAACAGCCTCTTCAGCCTTCACTAGCAGAGGCATCGAGCACAAGATTTCTCTAAACGCTCGCAGTAGCAGCATTAACTATACGGCATAATTGCCGTCACGAGTATACTGAGTAACCTGCACGTTATATCGCATCAAGAACAACTGATTATCTTGCTCATTGACTCACTCGCGAGCAGCTCGCTTATATATAACTAAGAGTTTCTGGAAACTTTGTGTGTGTGAGAGAGGCAGAGAGAAAGAGAGAGACAGAACGAAGTTTCAAGAAAAATCCAGTTATCTGTCGATAGCGTTTCTAGAATTTAAGTTGGGTGGGGAGAGCGCTCTCCTCTCCTTATCTCTTCAACCGGGCAGGCAGTCGGTCGGTTGGCCGGTCGCCCTCCACGGGATAAGGTCGGGCCATAGCTACATCACAATATTTATGTCAATTCAGACTACTGTTTAAACGAAAACACTCCTTAGTTATAGGAGCTACGTCCTTTACAAAACCACCCGTTTGCGTGCACGTGAGAGCGCGAACACATGAAGTGTTAGCTAACAGCCTACTGGTAATGCGCGATACTGAGGTACCTGGGATTGCATCGCGTACACATCTAAACTGCTGATTTGGTTAGGGTAAAGAGGAAAGGTAAGAGTGCACATGCCGTTAGTTATTTTATCTCTTAAGACAGTATACCAGAATATAGCATTTGCCTTTGTTGCTGAATTTATACCACCGATACATCATACATAGACATGCCATCCGTCTAGCTTTCATGGTGGTACTAAAGTCAATCGCTCGTATATGTACGATCGAGTGCTTTTGATAACGCGCGATTAACGTGGGTCAATCCGCTCATAGGTACAAGACCCGACTACAATATGAAGAGGACTACAGGTTCTGAAACACTAATTGCAATGAGAGAATATTGCACAAAAATTTTTGCTTAAAAGAGAAATCTAATGGAGAAGTAGAGAGATGTTTTCGAAGTGCGAAGTAAAGAACTGTCACTGTGGCTGTATGAATACATTCACATACCTGTCCAGTTAGTGGAATGGATGTTTAGGGTCCTGGGATATACATAACTACTGCTTATTTATACATTAAGCTATGGCACATATACACTATGTGATCAAAAATATCCGCACACCCCCACAAAAATACGTTTTTCATCTTAGGTGCATTGTGCTGCCACCTATTGCCTGGTACTCATTATCCGCGACCTCAGCAGTCATTAGACATCGTGAAACAGTAGAATGGGACGCTCCGTGGAACTCACGGACTTCGAACGCGGTCAGGTGATTGGGTGGCGCTTACGTCAGAAGTCTGTACGCGAGATTTCCGCACTCTTAAACATCCCTAGGTCCACTGTTTCTGATGTGATAGTGAAGTGGAAACGTGAAGGGACATGTACAGCACCAAAGCGTAGAGGCCGACCTCGCCTGTTGACTGACAGAGACCGCCGACATTTGAAGAGGGTCGTAAAAAGTAATAGGCAGACATCTATCCAGACCATCACACAGGAATTCCAAACTGCATCAGGATCCACTCCAAGTACTATGGTCGAACGGCTGCTCATAAGCCACACATCACGCAGGAAAATGCCAAACGGGCTTCGCTTGGTGTAAGAAGCGTCAACATTACACGATTGAACAGTGACAAAATGTTGTGTGGAGTGACGAATCACGGTACACAATGTGGCAATCCGATGGCAGGGTGTGGGTATGGTGAATGTCCGGTGAACGTCATCTGCCAGCGTGTATAGTGCTAACAGTGAAATTTGGAGATGGTGGTGTTACGGTGTGGTCGTGTTTATCCTGGAGGGGGTTTGCACCCCTTGTTTTGCGTGGCACGATCACAGCGCAGACCTACATTGATATTTTAAGCACCTTCTTGCTTCCCACTGTTGAAGAGCAATTCGTGGATGGCAATTCCATCTTTCTACACGATCGAGCACCTGTTCATACTGCACGGGCTGTGGCTGAGTGGTTATACGACAATAACATCCGTGTAATGGACTGAACTGTACAGAGTCCTGACTTGAATCCTATAGAACATTTTTGGGGTGTTTTGGAACGCCGACTTCGTGCCAGGCCTCACCGACCTATATCGATACGTCTCCTCAGTTCCGCACTCCGTGAAGAATGGGCTGCCATTCTCCAAGAAACCTTCCAGCACCTGATTGAAAGTATGTCTGTGAAAGTGAACGCTGTCATCAAGCCTAAGGGTGGGCCAATACTACTGACTTCTAGCATTACCGATGGAGGTCGCCACGAATTTGTACGTCATTTTTCAGCCAGGTGTCCGGATACTTTTGATCACGTAGTGTACATAATAAACTTCAGCATAACAAACTAGAACAGATTATGTTAGCCACATACATGCTACATATATATCCTTTCCTGTGTAACGTTCATAATTAGTATCTATGTAATCTGGATTCAAAAAGTTCCCGGAATAGTTTATTTTCTGTTTAACGTATACGAAAATTTTTATTAGGTGTTGGTAACGTCCATCACAATACTTCATTTGTATTTTCATAATAATGACTGTTGTCTTTAAGTGACAACTAGTTTTTGCTGTTTGTGCATTTTCGTTTATCGCATTTCATAATGTTGGCAATAGAGCAACGTTCAATCACAAAGTTTTGGGTTTTGTTACACAAATCTCCTTCAGAGACATTGAGAATACTAGAGAAGCTTATGGTGAGGCAGCAATGAAAACAAAAAAAAAACAAAAAAAAAACTGAAATCTGAAATCTCATCTGAAGATGAAGGGGCGAAAGTTTTTGAACGCCGAAGAAATTACTGTACAGGCGACAAGGGCACTACGACAGATATCTGAAACTGACTTCCAGGAATGCTTCCAGTCTCTTTACACGTGGTGGGAGATGTGTGACATTACGAAAGGGAACTATTTTAAAGGAAATGTGTAAATTCTTTTAAGGTAACTTGTTTCTGTGCTATTAAGAAATACTGGGAACATTTTGAATGTGGAATGTACATGCTTAGTTACATGTAACCTTTTTCTCATGTAAAATCTTCAGTGTACTACTTCAGTGCAGCACGTGCATGATAAATCTGAAGTATTACTTTCGCATGACTTACTCTACACTACACAGTAATGTTTATTTGCATATCCCTACAAACACTTCTTTTAAAATATTATTGTTCTGGCTAATTCAATTTCATGGAGATAAACTTATTCTCATGTAACTATCGTATATTGTTGAGTCAATGTGGACCGAATCTTCAGTTTTATTTTTGTAATATCATATATTTAAATGATGTGTTGAAATCCATTTGAGCAAGTTTTTCGTTTCAGTAGAATTGGCATTTGCGTGTAAAATGGCAAACTGAGATGAATCTCTCTTACCAGTTTTGTCTACATTCACATTATAGAGTTGAATCAGGGCAACTTTTAAATTTCTATCGTAATTTAATAAAATTCTAAAACACTGAAACACTGTAAGTTAGGGAAATGCAGTTAACGGAAATTCGTATACACTGTGGTTCAAGACATCTGCAACAAACTCTATGAAATGATATCTCACAGATAAGATACTTTTCCGCCCCTTGCTACACGAAGAGATGTGTGATTCCAGCATGACAGGGCTCCGCCACACTTCAGCCATGTTGTAAGATAGGTTCTCTGCAGCACCTACAGGGAGAAGTGATTAGGGAGAGGAGGTCATCTTACTTGGCCAATACTATCGCCCGAATTAACTCCGCTTGACTTCTTTCTTTAGGGACTGGAGATTGTGTGTATGCCATCTCAGTTGACACTAGGGAAGAACTGGTTGTACCTGCGTTGCCGTTGATCACATTCGTCAAGAGGCCGCACTTGTTGGAGAGAGGTTAAGTCAATGCAACGAGGTGTCGTGAATGCATTGGGGTCACAGGTGGAAAATTTAAGGGCCTACCCTTCAGACTACCCTACTTTTTCAATTAATATTCATTGTTCTTACAGCAATAGAGAGCTTAAGTAACCTCTGGATCTTGTCTGCTCAATTATGTGGCTCCTAATCAACACATCAGCCAATATCGGTTGTTTGACAAAAATAAAAATAAAAAAAGCTCTATGTGAAAGCTATCATCCCAAAAAGTTTTTTTTCCAGAGGTCCTGATACGACGGGTTCTTTTTACGTTCTCTAACACCGAACTATAGTAGAGAAGGGAAGTAGTGTACCAATCTAGTTTGATATCGAGATTTTTCCTTAAGTACTGGTTTCAAGGCCCCTAAATAAACACATTTTTAGACATCTTGGCCTAAAAGTAGAATTTCTAAAATAGTGCACTTATCGCACTAGTGCAATGATCATTGTAACCAACTTTGGTTTCAAGTCCAATCACATGTAAATTACCCTTTGTATTTGCACATGTTTAATAACTCGACTTCTTTTGATTAGCTTTTACTTTTCATTGTGTCCTTTTACATGATTAATTTCTCATGGCGCTTGTATTATCTGTTCACAATAAAAATCATCATAGTTCAATTAATTGCAATTCGAGTTAACGTACACGTTATATTAGTAGCCTTTTGCTTTTTTGATCCATAACGTTATTCCTTTATCTAGTATAACCTACATAAAGATTAAATAGCGAAAATTATAAATTCAGAAGAAAACGAAATAGAAGAGGGAGATGAAAGAATAACTCTAGAAGTACTTAACCAAAAAATCCAAGAAAGCAGTATGATATCGCATTTGGTCGTATCATTTGTTGGTGTAAGGTAAAGCATGTTGAAAGTAATTTCACTGAAAATGAGTACTTGTGAATTAACGAAACATCAAAACATTAATTACATCTCGCTTTTCTAACGCAGTTTCTCTTGTTTCAAGAATCACACTCTAAACGTGATTTCTGTTAGCTTCAGGAATCAATATAATATATTGATATTTCACAAATTTGAGTGGTGTCTAAAAATAGTATATGCCACATGTGTTAAACTGGCTTTATTTTGCTCGAAGGATTGCGAAATCGCAAGTAGCATCTATTATTTTAGATACAATGGATGTTTGGATCTACTATTTATGTGTGTGCAAAACGTAAGTCAGGAACGAAGATATCAAACTTAGCATTCAAGTTCAGAATCCTCCAAAGTTGCCCTGAAACTTCTTTTTTAAAGAAAATTCCTTAAACTACCCTTTGTATGAAAACTGTTTCCCTTATAATAGCCTTAGAAGGCCTCTTCATTCTAAATGAACTTTATATAATTTTGTATTACTGGTATACATAAAAGATACACAAAAGCTTATCACGCGAAAGATTTAGATTTCACTAAAACACGTAATGAAAGATTTTTGTGGCATAAATCATATCCGAGATAATCTTTGCCATTCGTTTGAATACTGCAATACTTTCACATTTTTTAAGTCCTAAGGTACTATTATTTGTTTTTTAGTGATGACATACAAAAGGCGCCTATGGAATTTTAAAGCTAGCATCCTTCAGCGTCCTTGCACCTATAGCTAAAATGTGTAATGAAATAATTGTTGCAAGGGTTTATTTCGATTAACTGAAGTGTACAAAAAATAATTTTAATATCAACCGAGATAACGAGGAACCTCAGAATGGGAATGCTAGGCGAGTGTAACACATTGTGAACCGTAAGTTAGATTTGCGTTAGATGCTTGGTAAAGTGTAACATTGAACCCATCGTTCAATTATCAAAGTCTTAAATAAAAAATCTGATGTGTTACACTCACATGACTTTCTCTACTCTTGTACAAACTACTTTTACAAACGCTTATTCTCCATACGCTTCATGTTAATCGAGATAAACATTTGCAGACTCTTATCTTATTGCTAAGTTTCTTGTAGATGTAAGGGGAAAATATATTTACAAGGGCAATATAGAAATACAGTAGCCTTTAAGCACATACATATCTCTTAATAGCTGGTTGCTAGGTGCAGCACCATTCTCTTTGCCACAGATTAATACTCTTTGCATATCCAAGACAAAAAAATGAATAACGAATTCCCATTTGAGAAAATAAGTATTGAAAAATTTAAGGGAATAACAAGCAATATCTCGAAAATGGTTCACTGAACAAAAAAAATGTATGACATAAATTGTGTATTTTAACGCGATCTACATTTTTTGTGTAGTAAAATTTTGTCTATTTCTTAGGGTTTACCAGTTATGCAAAAGTCGTTCAGAATGAAGAATACTTTTGGAGACATTCCCAGAAAATTCAAGATATACATTTTATTTGTCATGAAAATATCTTAAACATATGATATTTTAATCAAAATCGTTAGAGCCGTTTATGAGAAAATGAAAATTTTCGAAAAATGTTCCATGTAAAGGGTAATCTGGGGTGGGGGGATTTTCTTGAAAACCTTCGTGTCCATCCATGGAAAATACTGAACCTAAATACCAAGTTTGTTGTTTATCCGACTGTTCGTTTCTGAGTTATGCTGTTCACAGACAGACACACATACAGACACACAGACACACACACGGACATGTTTCCAAAAATGCTTTTTTTGGATTCAAGGGATCTCAAAACATGTATTTCCGGTGAAATCTCGGTATCGAATTTTTGGGTGGAATACAATACTTCCCCTACTAACTATACGTAGTAGAGAAAGTAAAAATGAAATTCTGTACATCGACTTCAAAGTTACACGTAAATATACAGTTTTAAAAATTCATATCTGTTTATGTCAAAGTTTAAAGTTGCCAAAAATAAGATTTTCAGTATTTTATGTTGTGTTATAAACCGGAATTTCCTCTTTGAGATACATTTTATAATTGCGGTTAAAATACTTATGTTTTACATATATTTCTACTTTCTCTACTACGTATAATAGAAATACCTTGTAGAAGTCATAAAATTAGTGGAGTGGGTAGAGAAGGTCGTGTGAATGTAACACAAGATTTTAGGTACAGACGGTAACAACACATTTTTAAAAGTGTTCATTTTTAATAGCCGGCTTTGCGGTGTACTGAAATATAATTATCAGCTAGAGAGTATTGACTTCTTGCATTGGATCTTCCAATTTACGGTTATTTTGTTTTTCCTGGGTCTGGTATGTGTGTCTTCTGCATACGAAACTCGGTAGACCACATGCTCATTAGGATGTCACAACAAATCTGTGGTACCGGCAAACATAATGTGCCATTAATAAACAGAGTACAGCTCTACTCATTAGGTTTTAATGCATTGCGGCTAAGCATACAATGGACTTTAATGAAATAACACTGCTAAACAATAATCCCCAAGCTGCGTCGTTGAAATTAATTCCCAACGGTAAAGAGAAAACTTAGTGCGTTACCATTGAGTAAACCAAACTTTTGCGCAAGTTTTAATATTAACCGAGGTAACGAGGAACCTCAGAATGGGGAATACTCGGCGAGTGTAACACATTGTGAACCGTAAGTTAGATTAAAACGGTGCTGCTTTCAATTTTGCGTTAGATGCTTGGTAAAGTGTAACATTGAACCCATCGTTCAATTATCAGTCTTTAATAACAAAATGAAATTCCGTACATCGACTTCAAAGATACAGTTTTAAAAATTCAATATATTTTTATGTTTAAGTTTAAAGTTGCCAAAAATAAGATTTCCGTTTTTTATCTTGTGTTATAAACCGGAATTTTCTCTTTGAGATACATTTTATAATTGCCGTCAAAATACATATATTTTACATATATTTCTACTTTCTCTACTACGTATAATAAGTAGGGACAGTCTTGCATTCCACCCAAATTTTAATACCGAGACTTCACCGGAAATACACGTTTCGAGGCCTCCTGGATCCAAATTGGAAACATGTCCGTGTGTGCACGTGTCTGTGAACAGCATAACTCAAAAACCAAAAGTCATATAAATACCAAACTAGGTATTTAAGTTCAATATCTTATAAAGGTGCAACACAAAGCTTTTCAACAAAATACCCCCCACTCCAAACTACCCCTTATATGGAATGTTTTTAGAAATTTTTTATTTTCTAAAAATGGCTAACGATTTTGATTAAAATACCACCCATGATTGATATTTACGTGAAAATAAAATGTACATCTTGAATTTTCGGTGAATAGGCTATGAAGTGCTCTTCATTCGGAAATCAAAAAATTAAATTAATAGAAATTAGAGGAAATAAGCGGAGAAAAAGTTATTGATGGATATAATTCACCTACATTCAGCTACGGTTTTGGGAAAACGAAAAAAGAGAGGAAAAAAAACGTCCAAGGCCATGGTAACCGGTTCAATTTGAATAGAACTGGGAACGGGATCCCCCTTCTTATTGCCACTCTTAAGACGTACCACCTGCGCCATTGCGATTGGTAACCACCGAATGACCTGCAGAATATACCAACAAATTCAGCTTCCCCCATTTGGAGGCTGTCATAAGCATACTAATAAACAGAATATAAATACCCAATTGAAATTATAAACTATATAAATAACACTTATAAAGTTACAATTATATTAAACTATTTCAAGATTTTACCGGTAACACACATTTTCCGTTGAATAAACCCAAGTTTAAAAAGGTCCGTCACTGCCTGTCTGTGCCTCTCTCGCGCTCCCTCACTCTGTGTGTGTGTGTGTGTGTGTGTGTGTGTGTGAACAGCATAACTCAAAAACGAAAAGTCAATTAAATGTCAAACTTGGTATTCAAGGGTGTAACTCCCCAAACAGTGGACAATTTTTCGTTATGTGTTATATTTTAGAATATGGCTCTGACTATTTTGATTAAAATAACATATGTTTGAATATTTTTAGAACAAATATATACCTTGAATTTTCTTTTCATTCTGAATGACTTGCATAATTTTAAACTTTAAGAGACGGTCAACACCTTAATATAAAAAAGTAAATCCAATTTAAACACAAAATTTGTTATTGTTTCTGGCATTAAGCATTTCCAAATATTCTTAGTTATTGGTTGACTTTTCATATAATTTTACTTAATTCCTCTACCACTATCTGTCAGTGGAGGAAGTATTGCATTCCATCAAAAAATTCGATACAGAGATTTCAACAGAAATACATATTTTGAGGCCCTCTGAATTAAAGGAAAAGGAAAAAGGAAATATTTTTAGAAAAAGGTCAAAGCGCGTGTATGTGTGTATCAGTAAACAGCATAGCTACAAACGAAAAGACTTATAAATATCAAATTTAGTGTTTAAGCTCAATATATCACAAAGATACGATACGAAGATTTTTAAGAACTTTTCTCGCACACCAAACTACTGTTTACATGGAAAACTCTTTATATTTTGGATATTTTTTATTTTCTCAAAAATGGCTCTAACAATTTTGATTAAATTATATAATTCTTTACAATATTTACGTGACAAAATGTATACCTTGAAGTTTATGGGAATAGCCATAAGTCCATTTGAATTGAAGTCCATTTCACTCGGAAGGAACCTGATAATTTGGTATAACTGTTGAACCATAAGGGTTATAGAAAAATACTACACTAAGGTGACCAAGATTTCCAAAACCAAAAAGGGACACATTTAATATTTCAACACTTAAAAAAGGGACAAAAAAGGAACACTTGTGCGATCAACTTAAGAATTGAATAAGATATGAATATATTATATAAATACTTTGAAAGTTAAATACAGATACAGAACTAAGGCGTTTGATTACAGTTACACAGTATCACAATTATCATTATATATGTGAATTCATTATGTCCTCCAAATGCTTATGTTTTATTTTTCTTGGACGTCAAGCAGGTCTTTGAAGGTGTGCTATCCTGGGTTTTTTTCCCACAAACTGCGAAATATTGATCTTTCTACCTATCTTTACAAACTGGTTCATGGCTTTCTCTCATACCGTACTTTTTCAGTCCGACTTGGATCTAAATGATCCACCCTTCTGAATGATCCAGCTTGTTTTGGCCGGAGTACCTCAAGGTTCGATGACTGTATCTATTCTGTTTACCCTCTATATCGCCGAATTCTCATATTGCTGTGTATAAAGAGGATGCAATAATCTTCAATCGGCTTTGAATACTCTCGCACCCTGGTTTCGTGATTGGCGTCTTGTGCTCAACCAGTCTAAATGCGAAGCTATGATCTTTACTCTGCATCGACCGTCACCCCTCCTCAAAATACCCTGGAAACCTCCAGATGACATTATGAAACACCTGCGAGCGCATTTTGACCGTCGTTCAACTTGGAGGATCCATGTCAACGTTAAATTTAATCTTGCAAATACCAGTCGCTCAACTCTTATCTATTGGTCAACAGGAAGTACTCTCCCAGAAATGCTACCATTATTTTATTTTACACAGAATTGATCCGAGCTTTGTTAACCTAGGCCTGTCCGTTCTGGGAGGGGGTTGTATCTGGTATACTCGAGAGGCTTAGTGGCTTCAAAACAAGGTCTTGAGTATTGCCTTGAATGCTTCATAGTTCGTGCGTAGCGCACAACTTCACAGGGAAATCAGTCTGCTTACCATTGAGGATTTCATCCCTTTCCAATCGCAGACATTCTTTTCCAAGTTACCGTCAGTTCCCGGTGCAGTGTTATTTTTCGCCGTCGGACCACCGTTGCCACCTGAATCCGCAGTCGCCTACCGCAAGACCTGCCTCCTGACATCAACCTGATGACAGTTTAACTTTTGCTTGGACTCTTGCAACCACGGCCATTGCGTTACAGAGGGGCCCGAATAGGGTTGTCCTCATTTTGTCATTTTCTACTTACTTGTTTTACGTTTCTTTCTTTGTACTTTTATTTTATCTCTTTATGTATGTTGTCTCCTACCTGGTTTGTAAATCGGAAAACTGCTAATCGATATTTTAATAAAAACAGCAATAAAGATTTTTTCTTTCACTATTCTTTCATAAAAGCCAATACGCGAAATATAAAAGTGCGTCTTGACCACAATAATTGCTTTCACAGTCTTTTTGTTTAAACAGTTCTTTTCTTCTGATCACAAAGTTCTCACGAGAAAAAACAATTCTCTTCTCAGCTGCCTTTCTTCCTGGGATTGCCATAAGAAATTCTACAAATGTCTTTTTCTTGGAGCATCGTAAACACGTCACAATACTCTTTGTCCACTTCAACGATTGTGTCCTCCTATTCTTCTATTTTGGAATTCATAACATTCATTACATGTTGACTTCATCAAATAACTCATCTCCATCCATGATATTGAATATGCTGCTACTCGTATTGTGATCACTGATTGTTTTAGGCTGGTTTGCAACTTAATCCCATGGGATGCCTCTAGTGGTCAGAAATGGTTAGTCTATTTACTTAAAATTTCAAATAAAATTATATCCTAAATTTGTATTAGTTAAATTTTTTTCATAAAAAATGTCCTCTCTTTCAATTCTGAAATAGTCTGTACCATTTTACAGCTTTGAAATTTCTCAACTTGGAAACGGCGAGTTTATTTACTTATATATTAAAGGAAAGTACCATAAAATAAATTTGTGGTAGTTAAAAATTCTTTTTCGTCAAACATGCCCTCATTTTTCAATTCTGAAGTAATGACCACATTTTAAAAATTTGAAAGTTCTGACTTGCCTACTTTAATTTTATGTCTGAGCAATTCCAATTAGTTTACCACCTCAGATTTCAAAATGCTTTATTTTCTATTTATATTACTATTGCTAAGAATATTTTCAGTTGTATTAGAATAAAGTGGAGCCAAATGAGTGATTGTTGATATTTAAAAATGATTTCATTAATGTAGGACATTTATCTTGTGACAAAAACTAACTGCTAAGTCCATCATACATGTCGATAACTCTATTCACAGCCGGTAGAAACGACAACCATCTTATTTTAACACTACTTAGAACACAATTGTATTCAATTAAACTCTTGTACTCGTAGAATGTAAATATGAAATACTGAAATATTTTATTTATAACTGTTTCGATATCAATAGGCAAAGTATGAACACTTCTATGGACACCATTATGAGCAATATGAGCAGCACATCCAATACTAAGAATGTTTAGTTTTAACTCTTTTCTCAGTCTTGAAAATGCGTTGTTGGCAACACCTCGTTTGTATCTCCCGAAATTGGTGTTACAGTTATCTACAGGAATCGCAATAATTTTCTGTCAGTTGGTGCTTTTGCAACATATCTATGATTTGCTTTGCAAGCAGTTCTGCTGTTCCTCCTGTTATGTTCTGGAATTCAGTAACTTTGATCTGAGTACCTTTAGTTGGGACGAAGTACCTAATAAGAACGTGCACCGACTTCAGATCTGTATGATTTGAAGTGTCCACCGAAACTTGAATATATTAGGCTTCTTTCAGTTCGGCTGCTATTTCTCGCATTGCATATGGTACCAGGACATCCACTAAAATTGATTTGCTATTTTATCGTTCACGTGTAAATTTCTTTTGAAACAGATTTCTCACTGTTGCAGAAGTGCAATCCATCGATCTCAAAGGAAGGTTGTTTTGCGCATGGAACGCAAAAAACCCTTCTTGCGATGCAAGACATTTACTTTCATCAGTTAGTCATTTTTCTTGTTCAAATGTCGTTTTATATTAGAATGACCTCCGTGTTCAATCGAAAAAAATCTGATGTGTTACACTCACATGACTTTCTCTACTCTTGTACAAACTATTTTTATAAACGCTTATTCTCCACATTCTTCATGTTAACCGAGATATCGAGATGTTAATCTTATTGCTAATTTTCTTGTAGATGCAAGGGGAATATGATAGGTTATAAGCTATAGTCAACAAATTTAAGAGCTGTTTGCTATGTGGGGTATTCCATTTTCTTTGCATTACCAAGACAAAAAAAATGAATAAGGAATTTGAGGAAAAGTATAAGTATTGGGAAATTTAAGGGAATAACTAGCAATATCTCGAAAATGGTTCACTCAAAAAAAATGTATGACATAAATTGTGTATTTTAACGAAATCTACATTTTTTGTGTAGTAAAATTTTGTCTATCTCTTATGGTTTACCAGTTATGCAAAAGTCGTTCACAATGAGGAATACTTTTGGAGACCTTCCCAGAAAATTCGAGATATACATTTCATTTGTCTTAAAAATATCTTAAACGACATTTTAATCAAAATCGTTAGAGCAATTTTTGAGAAAATTAAAATTTTCAAAAAATGTTCCATGTAAAGGGTAATCTGGGGTGGCGGATTTTGTTGAAAACCTCCGTGTCGCATCTCTGGAAGATACTGAACCTTAATACCACGTTTGGTGTTTATCCGACTGTTCGTTTCTGAGTTATGCTGTTCACAGGCACACACGGATATGTTTCCAAAAATGCTTTTTTTGGATTAAGGGGGCCTCAAAACATATATTTCCGGTGAAATCTCGGTATCGAATTTTTGGGTGGAATACAATACTTCCCCTACTTACTATACGTAGTAGAGAAAGTAAAAAGCGAAAGACATACTGTACATATTAACATGTTTGTTGTTACGTCCTCTCAAGAAGGGATAGTCTTCTTCTAAATCCCGAGTGAGATTACACACTTCCTTTTCGGCATGATAAAAAACCAAGATGAAAATTACCACTCACAACATATATATATTTGAGCACTTCACTATTATTTTACTGGTTCTGCTGTACACGCAGACTGCATCAGCATACGCTCTTGATATAGCAGTGCTACCAATCATTTCCGCATTTTCGACTTATGGCAAAGAGAGTGCGTTCACAAAAGTGGATAATAGCCGTATTATGGATGCTTTCTACTTCGAAAAATTATGTTAGAATCTGCAATAATCAAGTCATGCTATGAATTTAAGAACAAAAGGAATAAAAAACTCCACTATTGCCGGCCCCAAGCCCGGATGAGAAAGGAGGGGTAGGAGTAATAACCTCGTAAAAACTCCTGGATTCACTGACCGACTGATAGCGCCCAGTAAGGATCTCTAGCCAGGAATACGGCGAAGACCCCAACGGCAGTCCCGGTAGAGGAAGAGACTTCTAATATGGCATGACTGACGGAAGAGGCACCTTGGAGGAAACCCACTGCTTTGCGCCGATGAGACTTTCAAGGGCTACGAAAAAGAACCTTAATAGAAAATTCCAGTCCTTCAGGTTGGGATTTGTGGCGATGGGCCAGCTACCCATCCCATGGAGAAATTATTTATGCAAAAATTGATGTACATAAGCCTCGGAAAGAAAACCCAGGACGGTCCAGGATACAACAAAAAAAAGGGACAAAACGGGATCAAAGTCTATAAAAAAGGACAATAAGCGTCCCGTTTAGGTATTATCGTACAACGGTTTTTAGCAATTGCTTTGGCCTACTATATCCTGCTTATACCTGCAATGAGAATGTAAATGTGTAATACAAGTTTATTTGCATTAGCAAGAAATAGATAGGACAATAATACGTTTTTGTAAGAACGGTTTGTAGAGTCAGTATAAGTAATGTGAATACAAGACAGATGTTTTCTCACTATCTTCCCCTACGCCCTTTCTGTGGTGAACAGCTGAAGATTGTTTCTGTCCCACGTATGGAATCCAATTTTGAAGTAGTTTGTATTGAAGGAGTTGTATTATATTTCAACTGTTGGGTAGCCGAACTTTAAATTCGTTGCAAACACACGTATAGTGCCCGCTTTCCGGTAGCCTTCGCCCCAAATTTAAAAAAATATCAACTTTGTAATTTGACTGTTTCATTAAATATTATATATTTATGTTTGCCGCGGCTGCGTCAGTATTATTGTTAGAGACACGTTTCTCTTAGCACGGTTGTGATGCGACAAGAATGTAGGCTTACACAGATTATAACTTTTAATTCACACCATTTTATTAATGCTTGATACGATTTAAAAAACACTTCACTGATATAGAGAGATGTGAGATTCGTTTTATGAATTAATTACACTTTTAACACGTAAACTTACTTTTCGTCTCACGCGAATACATATTATATTTCTTGAAGACACTTTTTGCGTCTAGTTAGTAACGCTGTCTGCAGGCAACACGTCCAGTTATGAGCGCTGTCTAGAAGCAACTGAACTCTGTATTTGAAAATTTTGCTATATTTCAGTTTCTGATTCGCTAATCCTAATCCAATAGAATACCTTCATTTAACTAAAGCTTTTTCTGGTTGTTGATTGGCTATTTTATAAACTGTCACAAAATTTACATTATTGTTACTCCAATAATGACTAGTAGCATTATTAAACATTCTTACTCATTTCCTCAAGGTTACTTCATTGTTACCTCATTGTTAGCAACTTTTAACCTATTTCTCACAGCTCCTACATTATTAAATTACGTAATACATACACATAACATTATTGAACACGTATACAATAGTATACAATAATATAAACAAAATTAATGACTGTAATATACACTTTTTATATTGTTACATACACAGATTGCTTTAAGGCGGGCTGTTATTGAATTTATATTATATAATTAGGCTGAAATTATTTAAGTGTTAAAAATACTGCCTCACAGCAAAAGCCACAATTTGTCGCCTATTTGCATAACCTATTATAAACATATAATTCATATAACGCTCTAAATATTAATATAGACATCTTGGTAAATTACAAAAACTGAACTGAAAAATCATGCTTACCCATTTTAATACTAATATTCTTTTTATAAAAGCCCTTAATAAGTAATTACTTAACCCTTTGGGTTGAATGAAGTAACCTAAGATGTGATTAAATGCCTACACTTTCAGATTAATTGTTTCAACTTTTCTTTGGTGGAAATTTAGTATACAGATACAAAAAACAAAAAATAGTCCACCATATAGGAGTCATGAAAACAACTACTGCAGCAATGGAGACACTCTTGAGCCGGGCTCCATTCCATTTAGTTGTAATGAAGGAGTCAATAATGGCACCCCATGACTACAATACGCTAAGCAACTGAGAATTCCTGAAACGGACTCAAGTTGGCTAATAATTAGGAAAAATACATAATGTATCTTTAGAAATGCCACTGGACTATATAATCCCTAAACACTTTATAAAGAACTTCAAGGTCGTCATTGACGGCTCTAAATGTTGGAGGAATAAAACTGGAAACTCCTGAGAAACTCGTGTGGTTTACAGATCGCTCAAAGGGATGATTCAGGAACAGGATCCGACTATGTGGCATAAGACCAAGATGCGAAAAGCTTTTTTCCCTTGGGTGAATATGCCCTGTTTTTGCAACAGAAATTTATGTTGTTATATGCTGTATATATGCATATACGAAAACATAAGGAGAGCTTACACTGATAACCAGATCCTTGCCTTCTCAGATAGTCAGGCTGTACTAAAGTAGTCATAAGGCAACATTAGGATTGCTTTTAAACTGCCTAAACATGCTCACAAGATTGGCAGAACAGAATGAAGTTCAACTCATCTGGGTGCCGTGTCATAGTGGCATACAAGGAAATGGAAGAGACTGATGAACTTGCAAGACAAGGAGCAGCTTCACAATTTTTTGGGCCAGAGTGGGCTCTAGGAACATCTCGATGTTTAGTAAGAGAGCCTGTTAATGACTGGTTCAAAGTAGAACATCATAAAACCAGGCTTAAAACTCTAGGAAACAAACTATTGATTAGAAAACCATGTAAGAAAAGAACTGAAAGTTTACTTAAATGTAACAGATTTCAGCTGAGAACAATTATTGCATTTTTACAGGACATGCTCCTTTGAAAAAAGCGTCTTGATGCAATGGGAATGTTTCAGTGTAACCTAGATTGCAGATTGTGTAAGAAAACTAAAACAGCTCATTAATATGTTCCTGTGAGGCTTTGGCTCAAGGAGATATATTTCTTTTGGGAAAATCTTTTAGGAGAATTTGAAACCATATCGGTTATGAGACTGTATTCCTTGGTAAAGGGTGCAGGAATAATGAATAGACTATAAAAGGATTCAGGTAGCACAATAAGCCCAAGGCTGAAGTGCATCCGGAGCAATGATGAAAATCTGTATCAAACAAATCAAGCTATGAGTCCACCATACGTCGATTGGATTGCATTCTGTGAGTTCACTAGCAGCCATAAAGGCTTGTGAACATAGAACATAGAATATGTCAAGGAAACTTACTAAAATTACATATAAACATAAATATTACACAGGATATAGAATATTTTAAATTAGAGACAGACTATATGCGGGTCAAGGAAATGTACAATATAGTTACATATATACATAAATATTGCATATAGTACAGAACATTTAAAATAAAATAGACATATCATATACAAAAAGAAACCAATGATGTGTAATTTTGTGCAAAATCGAATACCTCCCTACCCTTATAAGGTTAACATTATATTTATAGACAAGTTATTTTAACTTTCACTAGGCTTGTACCTTTGTTCGTCTCATTTTTTTTCTATTTGATGTGTAATGCATAGCATTTACTGTCATTTCTTAATATACATACATTTAAATAGATTCATAATCTCTAGAGCTGGCAATTAGAAAACTGGCAATTGTTATTAATATTTACTAATACTACTTAGAGAGCTACATATGTATTATCAGGATAATTTGTCATTTAGATAATCTTGTACAGAATAATATGCTTTTGAGCATAGGTACTCTTTAACAACAGTTTTAAAGACATTGAAATTGTTAACTTTTCCCTTAAGATCATTAGGGAGAGTATTAAATATTTTTATGGTCTCGTAATATACGGAAGAAAGACAACTTTGCACTTGAATGATGAATGTTAACCTTTTGTCTAGTGTTTATCTCATTAATTTCCATGTTTGTAATAAATGTGGTTCGATTGCATACATAGAATTTACGATTGAAAATATGTATATGCATGGTAGAGTTAATATCTTCAGTCTTCTAAAAAGATGTTTGCAAGAGTGTCTGCTATGGGTGCTGGAAGTGATTCTTATAACCTTTTGCATGAGGAATCTTTGTTTACTTTCTACCGTAACATCAAAAAATTAATGTTTCGATTACAGTTTTATATGTATAGGCTATAAGTAATGCGGTACTAATTCAAGTGAGGATGTACTTTAATGTAAGATAAAAGGGGCGGTTTCAGTTGAAGCATTGTACGTTAATGACTTCATGTTTTTGTCTTTGCTTTAAAAGCCGACAGGTGTAATTTAAGTTAATATCATACGCGCACATTTCAGTTTATTAAGGGTTCCTTTCAAGCTAAGGTAAACACAATTAACGCACATAGATAAGAGAAGATGAAAGTACACGTGCCGACTGGTGTGAAAACATCGTCTTTAACACAGGACGGGAGGTTTCACGTTTACTTTTGTGTGCGGTAAGTGCTTTGGAAGCAGGGAGTGTGTATTCTCTCGATTAGCAGAACACTGCGTGGCTCCGACATGTCTGTGAATTAATATGCTTGTAGTAACGAAATGAAGCAGCAGTTACTAAACTTTTACAAACTTCGTTAGAAAGTGAAAATTTGCGATACGTCCCAGATGAAGCTTAATATGAGAATGTATAGGCCTCGTCGACACGGTCGTGGTGCACGAAATGCAGGCAAGAGGAAAAAGAACAAGATAATCCGTACTTGGACACTCTTTCAGAAAATTCGGTTTACAGGACAAATATTAAGTTATGCACAATGTTTTGTACTTCTGCCGTGACTAGGGCTCGGAAGTTGAAGATCTAAAAACATTTTAAAGATCACCTAAAAGCTGAAGAAAGAAATGTAGAAATGTGAAGCAAATTAATTTATATTGTTAGTAACTTTAGTTTTAATTTCTTATTTAAATAATGAACGGAATGCTGACCGTCAGGTATCAATATCATTACATGAGTCATTGTTAAGGAGATGGGGTGTAATTTTTCCTCAAATTGTGTTATTTATGGATATTTGTATACATTAATACACAATATAAGTTGCAGTGAGAGTACTTAATTTATCAAATGGTTTGAAACGTGCAGTTTGAAAAACTTCATGAATAAAATGCTTCTGTGTTAATGTGTATAAATCATTATTGTCTGTTCGAATCGAGAGAGAACAGCAAAATGCAGTCGTAAGAAACAAACAGAAAAGCCAAAAAAGAAGAAACAAAAACAAAAAACAAAACAAAAAAGCGAAGAAACAAAGCTATAACCAAAGCCCTTATGTCCAAAACCAAAACTATTATAAAAAGAAATGAGCAAAACCCTGCTAAAAGGGCGAAAAGCCACAAAATCACACTGGCCCACAGTGAGGGAAAATGAACATGCAATATGTCAAGCCTCGTCTTCGTACTCTCGAAAAGAAAACAATTTTTCCTTAACTTCGGAGCCTTAAGTCATTATCAGGCATAGGAATAGTTCTTAAGCAGTTGGCTTCACGTTATAGTCACTAAAACCAAAGATTGCAAAACAAGGGAGGCCAAGGATCGGTGACAGGCAGGCAGAAACCGAGCCTAGTGCTGTAACTAAACGTCAAAAGACTGCGAGGGTTGGGGGATCGTTTATCTGCGACCTACCTGTGTAACTTCCAGTAGCAGTTAAACTTTATTTCCTAATCAAAGAAATTCACAATGCAATAAATTAAAGCCTAGGAAAAGACATAGTTTCACAATGGATCCCAGCACACTGCGGCATATAGAGAAATGAAAATGCTGACATGTTAGCTAAAATCAATCATCCAAAACCCCAGAAACCTCTCTTTGATTATACAAAGAGAATAATCAAAAGGAAAATCTCCAATAATTATAATTCCAATTTAACTAATAGTTATTGTTGGGAAACAATTCTACAAAATCCAAAACAGATACCGGAAACACCACTAAATCTTCCGTTGACATTCCGGACGATTAGTGGACATGATTGAGTAAGCATCTTCATACAACTGGAATAACAAACTCGCCAAACTATCTTCTGTGTCACCAAGGATTATTTAAATATTGTTAAACCAATTTAGATACACAAATAAGCGAGGGGTAGGCACAGTTTGTTGATAAGAACTGCTTTAGGTTTTCTCACTTGGCAATCATTTAGTGAAGTAGTTATTTCACGCAAGTAATGTTGATTAAAATGAAGTACTTCACTGGCAAAGCACTGAAGTACGATAAAGCTGATGATCTTGTCATTTACGTAAGGCTTCTTTTACTTTGATCGCACTATTTAAACATTACCAACAAATAGCACAGCTATATAAATATTAGAGATATCAACCTTTAAACCAGAGAGAACTCTCGATGAGGAAACTGCAAAAGCTTATGAAACTATATTTCTATCTATCATAGATTATTAGCAAGACTCGTTGAAAAGAGAAGATGAAGCGAAGCACCCAGAATTTGTCCTGGAGGAGTAGATCACGTTTACCTTACAACAGAACTTAACAGTGAGATTACGGCAGCGGCTTAAGTCTCGTTGCAGAAAAGCTATTAACTTTTATCGGTAGCATTTAGTTTCTCAAGACAGGTCTTATATACATTTACGGAAAATTAACAAAAGGAACTAAAATTGAAACTTTTGCTCAAAGTTTCCAACTAGAAATTAAGAACATAAATAATGCTTCAAGTTTAAGCATTTACTGATACGAACTTAGGTATAAAAGAAATAGGTAGAGCAGTAATGAATTGAAGTGAGTCGTTACATATTAATTCACATCACAATGCCGCTTGGTATCGACTGAGAAGCGCTTTCGAGAGACGTGTTTCTCTCATCTTCAGCTCTGTCTGACTCAATGCTCCACAGTCGGGAAAAAACAGTTATGGAATACTTTGGATTAAAGCCCATCTCAAAAGCAGTGGACTATTTTCTGGAGGTACAACACCTTTATTAACCTTTACCCTGAGCTTTACGATCTCCGAAACCTCCCAATGAGCGATTACATCCATAGATCACATGGATCCATTGTCAAAATCAATGGAAATGAAAAGACGGGTATACTGCGACCACAGAGTAAAAATAATGCTTTGAGTTGTTAATGATAAAAGATCTCTTGATTTCTGATGTCAGTAGGACACAATTTTGTCTCTTTATATAATTATTTATCATATCCTGCAACGATCTTGATTACAACATACGAAGAAAACAAAGCAAAGCTTCCTTATTTCAGGGGTATTAAATTAAGCTGGTCTGGGTGACGCATGCGTATCGTATCGTATCGTATCGTATCGTATCGTTATAAGTTGTTTTAGAAACGAAGTTGTGACTATGGATACCCTATTACAAATGAGCAAACCCTCGAAGCGTGTATTTGTCGTTCCCGCGGCCGGCTCACAATGGTGTCTCGGGACGCGCGCTTTTAACTTCGTTCTTTTGTCACATTTTATATTGGTTACCAACCCCTAAATATGCGCTGACAGCCGAGCGACTTGCCGAGGTTCGTATCCCTAGGATAATTTTATTATTTTTTTCAGAAAAACGCAACCTTTATTTCGCATACTATAATACAATTTATAATTACTAATGCTTATTTGATTTTATGCTCACTTAAAAAATGAAACTCTCCTTTTCGTTTTCAAACTAAATAAGAAATAAATAAATAAATATTATAGTTCATGAATGAAAAACCTAAGACGATACATTCAAATGACTTTCTCTGCCCTTTGTCTTTATTAATGGATATATAAATTATTGTTACTAAGGTTATTTTTAATCCAAATAAACCTTTTCAGAAATAGTTATATTACACATTTCGTTATACATACAAAGAGAACAGCGATAGTGAAATGTTTGAGACGTTATACGCTTGCCTTAAAATTTCATACGCATAGAAATAGTATGGCACTTATTTTGAAAACGAAAAGAGTAATTTGTTTTTGTTCTATGTACAATAAAATTAATATCTTATGCATGGAACACATACAGTATTTCCATATATTTATCAAATTAAAATATAAATAATAGAAAACATTTACGCCAGGGATTCAAACCCAGGTTGAATTACGAGACAAATGCGTTTCACCGCTCGGCTACCATGCATACAATCAAACTAAAAAGCATCTTTCCGCTTATCGCTTAGCTTTGAAATGAACGTAGGGTGGTATGAAGTTGTGTATTATAAACGTAGCTTCAGCGAATGTTTCAACGTTTACTGAATCGAATTCCGTCTGTGGCTGTTGCTCATTTATTTTGTCTTAGGCTGTACATATATACTGGAATTAAATGTCCGCGGCATTTGTCTTATTTTGCATGTCTATTCTGTGGGATAGCATATATTTATTACACGTCATTCTCAAATAAAAGTCAGCCTTATTTGCGAGCATGTTATTGACTCTAATGTGTTCATATTTAGGATAAGTACAAGGTTTTTGTAAATCCGTTTTAATCTTTTGCTACTTTATGAAATTAAATTATAAGGTCTTTCTTAGAGCATGTCCGTCAGAAAGAGCTGAGATTTTTTTCGAAGGTGAAAGAATTGTGAAAATTGTGGAGTGGGTCTTACATACACAGACATACCTGCAATTTTTCCTATTTATTATATTAAACAATATAAATTCTGTACAGGAGTATTTCTTGGACATTTTTAGTGGTTTAGGAAGCGCAAAAGTGTTTATCTATGTGCGAAAACAAACAGAAAGTTAACCGTTGCTTTTGATGAGTATTAAATCATAAATGCTCGCATTTCTTCCTCGTGTTGAAGTTCTAAGAAGCAAGACGCTCTTAATGCATACACATTTTAGTCGTTGTCTGCGTCTTACTTTGTTCGCTGATGTGCGATAATTAATGCTAGTGGAAATGGAAGTACAGAGAAAATAACTCATTGCCAGTGGTAAAATTGAGCAAAATTCCAAGCGCAGCCAATGCCGCTTCTTTTCTCTTCACCATGTACATTACTACGAAGTGCAGTGCATTAATGGTCTTGACTAAAAGGCGACTCTGGCTTTCATGACCATATATATTGCTTTATGCTTTTTGATTTATAATCTTTCATCAACGAAAATGCACCGTTAAGCCTCCTCTCTAGAAAGAGTTAAATGGATTTGCATGACGAGTGGTCTCGGGATACCAAGTGTATTAAAATATGTGTTGTGGTTTGATTTATTACCAAGATGCTTTTGTGGCACATCCATTAAATCACTGTCATTTCTCATGAAAACTGTAACTGGTTCCATGAATACGCTAATGTTTTGGGAGAGTAATGGATAAAGGTAAACGATTCGCAGAAAATTCACTGCTAGGTCCACATTTTATGAACAGAAGGATGTATTTTCGTTTTTTACATCAGCCATAAAAAAGAAACTGCTTTAAAGGGCTCTTTTTAACATAGCCATTAATTATTTTCTCTTTATTTTAATATGTTTGGCGAAAACTCAAATTAGCTTTAAGCAAATACAGATAACCATACATTTACAAGGAAATTCCGGGCAATAATTTCATCTGAACGTTATAAGATATAAATAGAACACAAATGTATAACCATATTTTTACGCTTAAAGCATATGTTGTCATTTGCTATAATAATAATCATGTATGTTTACATACACTAACACACACACACATATATATATATATATATATATATATATATATATATTATAAGAAAGAAAATAAAATAAATACGTAAACAATTGACCTTTTTAGTTTACTTTTTGTTTTACACGCTTCTAATATAACGAAAATTATGTTCGACGGAGCAATTATGTATCACAACTTTACTAATATAAATATACCTTTGGAAAGCTTCCTGAATCCAATAAAGAGTGAGTGCGCGTATTTTTTTTTTTTTGTTTATGTACACTATAACTGCTGTGATCCTTAAGGTCCCATCTTATATTGGGCCTGAAAGATCGGTAATTTTGCAGGCTTGAGATTCTTTTACGTGCCGTAAGTCTACGTCACCGACCACCGGCTTTACTTCTCTTCCGAAGGAAACCATGCTAAGGATTTCTACGCCCGAAAAAACCCAACGTTCTCCGCCGGGTTTGAACTCACGACCTCGGCTTTGTGTGTGTGTGTGTGTGTGTGTGTGTGTGTGTGTGTGTGTGTGTGTGTGAATACCCGCATAATTTCATATATAGGTCGGATATCTGAAATTTACATGCAGAACTATTTTTTATTTTTATTTCCTCAGAAACTACTTCGATTTTACTTAATCATACACTGCCGTTTGTGAAAATTACAATATTCAGAAAGAATTTCTCGAATAACTCCAAACTTTGTGGAAGTGTAGAAGAGCGTGCAAGTAATAAGTGATTAGGTTTGCAGAGAGATGGGGTACACGCATGCCAAGCAGAGTCCTCTCGTGTCGGTCCGACAAGGTCAGTGTTGCGCCCAGTATAGTCAGTGCAGAGCTGTCAAAAAGTTGGAAACAATAAAAAGAATGCCAGTATGCCTCGTCGACGTCAAAGGGAGCCATATCGGCATGTGAGCGAGTTCGAACTGGGCGGAATGATCCGTCTCCGGGAAGCGGGTTTGTCATACCGTGACATTTTGGGTCGTACAGAGCATGCTGCTACAACAGTGATGCGTGTGTGGAAGCAGTGGATAGATGAAGGTCGTACGTAGCGAAGAGCGGGTACTGGACCACAGAACATGACCACAGCACCGGATGACCGCCATCTTGTCCGCATGGCCATAACGGTCCGTACAGTTTCATCCACAGTGTTGGTTCGACGCTGGAGCACTGCAACAGGTGTGAACTTGTCTGCATCAACGGTTCGTCGCCGTCTACTGCAGTTGGACTGGTTACATGCATGCCATTACGTCGGCTTCCATTGTCCAGAAACCATAAGCTCCTCCGACTGCAATGGGCACGTGAACACCGTCACTGGGGTACTGAGTGGCAAAATGTAGTCTTTTCGGACGAGTCCCAGTTCAACGTGTTCTACAGTGATGGCCGTATGCGTGTCCGGCGGTTCCGTGGTGAGCGCAACCTGGAGGGCTGCATTGTTGAGTGGCATAGCAGACAAACACCAGATGTGTTGGTTTGGGGCGCTTTTGGTTACAACAACCGATCTCGCCTCCTACGAATTGAGGGTACTTTAACCAGCAACAGTACCTAACGGTGGTTGCAGAGGCCACATTTCAACAGAACAATACCCGGCCACATATTGCGAGGAATGTACAACCCTTCTTCGAAGAGCGACGGGTATCATTGCTTCCCTGGCCTGCACGTTCGCCTGACATGTCGCGCATCGAACATGTCTGGGATATGGTTGGTCGGCATCTGGTGCGTTACGGTCCCCCAGTAAATTATAATGCTTAATAGGTCCATGGTAAGTTAAACTTTGTTTATTAAATGCATTACTTCCCCCAAACGTTTATTGTTAGTGATTATACAAAACCAAGTTTCTCTGGGTTATGACATGCTGATTTATGGCGGGTGATGTAGGCGTGGTGATGCTGCGTCGAGTTCAGTGAGCTAGTTACGAGGAAATAATATATTGCTCTATGTAAAAAAGTTATCACAATTATTACCATTGCAAATGTCACTGTGTGTATCAAAATATTGAGGTGTTCTGTTCAATTTTCAATCATTATTGTTTTAAATGCCCGATATTTATTTATATCCTTCTTATTTTTTCTGCACAAGTCTCCTTGGTTTCATTATTTGAACTGTCTTTCAAAAACCTTCTGTATTCAAACGAATTAATATTAGTTTTTGTTTATGTAACGACAAAAATAAGATGCGTTTGCTCTGAGAGTAATAAATATTTCCTAAACGCTATAATTTCCTTTCAGAGATGTTGACAAACAATTCGAAGTGCTGTGATGATATAACTAGCAATTTAAATTGCAAAGGACGTTGTAATTAGTTCTTCAAAGAAAATACGTATATCTTGAACTATCTTGTAACTAATAAATAATCAAGGAGAGAGAAATAAAAACAAACGATGGCCCTTAATTAGAATACAAAGCAAAGCTTTCAGCTAAAAATCAACATTTGTTTCTTGGTTGAGAGTTTTCCTTTCCTTTTTGCCTACATTCTTGAAAGGAAAAGGAATAAAACATAGCAGCAGTGTTGACAAGCAATATTCTAGCATTTTATAACGTATTCACTGGAAGTTGTGAAGCTGGGTTTAACCTAGTGGCTTCTCAAACACGGTATTTCGTTGCATTCAGAATGTAGCTGGCTGTGTTTTTGTCGTCTTGTTTTGTGCGAGACTTGACACGTTTAAAACGAAATTCAGTTGGCTCGTCTCCCTTTTACTGCGCATAAAACAAGGTGAAGGAATTTACATGTACAGATGGTTCTAAAAGTTCTGCTGAAAATATTTAAAACGTCACACCAACCTGTTTTCCAACCTCTATCGCTTGGCTGTGGGCTGAATAAGTACATACAGGGAAATAGTTTATAGGGAAATTGCAGATGACGGATAAAACGTAATACCTTACTGATATTCTAAAAATAAACACCATAAAATTTGGTAAAAGAACCAAGGCAGTGGAGCAAGGGACATTTTACACAAGGCGTGTTTTTAAAGTAAGTGCCGTTTTAATATTTCGCCGCTGCAGCGTTGCAGTCGCGATTTAAGCTTACACGATCACTTCCTCCATTCACTGAGAAGCCAGACACATCTGTGAGCGATCGTCACTACGTTTTTTCTGTTAGAGTGCTTCGAAATATTCAAAATAATCGAAAGACCCTCCGACTGTGAAGTCAGATCACTGATTCGTTTTTTGAATGCTAGCAATGCCACGGCAGCAATCATTCATCGCCAATTGTGTGAGGTTTACGGCGAAACAATAATGAGTGACAATGTCCGCCCACGCACAGTCAAACAAACTCGAGATCTGAAAGTATAATTTGGTTGGGAACAATTGGACTATGCTCCCTACAGTCCGGATTTGGCACCAAGCGGTTTCCATCTGTTTGTTCATCGGAAAAAATTTACTGGTGGAAAAAATTTCTACGACGATGATGTAAAACGAGAATTGCAAACTTTGTTTTCATCACAGGTGGCATCATTCTTTGACGAAGGCCTACAAAAACTGGTTTCCCGTTATGAAAAGAGCCTGAATAACGACGGAGACTATGTGGAGAAGTGGTGTAAGGTAATGAAGCATTTATAATATAATGTTTTGTTATATTTTTAAATTAACGGCACTGACTTCAAAAGCACCCTCAGACGTTCAGATGCCACTTCTAAAAACATACCTTATAAAGTAACATAAGTAAAGCCTATTGGAACGTACTGCAGGGTGGAATTTAGTTGTGGCAAACGGATAGAAATGTTCAATCTCGTATCTCTACTTACAATAGAACTGTAGCATAAATTCTTTTGGTACGTTTAAATAATTGGTGCATAAATCTTTTATTTTTACTGCGCTACATACATCCACATTGAATGTGACGTGTTAAGAGGCCCCGATGCTAAACCTGTGCAGTACTAATGTGCACTCTGGTCTAGTACTGATTACTGTCGCTAGATGTGTGTGATATGAGGTCTAGTGGATGGTACGGTTAATATCGCTCGTTTTGCTCATTACAAAGAGTACAGCACAGTACACTTATGTAATGGTTAGTTTCTCATTGTATACCAGTACTCGTAAGTTGAGACAGTACGTAAACACTTTTCGTGAGAGTTACATTTCATTTTTACTACCAAATGAAGAGGTTTTAAAAGTTAGATTTCAATTATATTCATGCAGTGCACTTTTATGCTGCATTTGTCCCCCCATGCTCCCAACCTTAACATACTAATTTTGGTATTGTATTTCTAGTATATATTTATTCTGTGTATGTGTTTGTGTGCAGGCGCGCATCTCTTATTTAGTTTTTTGATGTTGTATATTACCAAAACTCCTTAAGCACAATTCTACCTACGAATCTGTTAGTCACAAAATCGCAGAAGATAAATATTTAAGGACTAAAAGAATATATTAGTTGTTACTATTATTATTATTTGTTGGTATACAAATATCTCATCGCAGGAAGCAGAGTAAATCTAAAATTAAAAATTTAATTGAGTTTTATTTATGGACGATCTTTGAGTGCTATGGTCCTTACCGTCCCATTCTATATTGAGCGTGAAAGACTGGAAATTTTGCTCAGAGGTCCCTTTATCAGACTTGAGGTTGTTTTACGTGTCCCACCGCTTTACTTCCCTTCCGAAGGAAGCCAAGCTAAGGATATTTACCCCCGAAAATAATCCATCGCCCTCCGCCGGGTTTGAACCGCGACCTCGGGAACTAGAGACTAGCGTGCTAACCACTACACAACGAAGGACGGGAGTAATTCTGATCAAATAACAAAAATAAGGAATACACGCAAGTAAGTGTGGTTTTAAGCCTTTAACTTATTTATTAACATCAAAGAATAGTTTTATTACCGATTTCTAAAACATCCAATGCCATATGTTGAACAGAGGAAGAGAAATACGGGGGATGGCCAGCGGGAGGGAAAATGGAAGTGGGGGAGAAAAATGGAAAGGGAGTGAGAGCGAGAGAAAGACGAGAGAGAGAGAGAGAGAGAGAGAGAGAGACTCCAAATTAACGCAATACCAGAGTGGAGCTGCGGGTTCTCTTATCATTAGAAATGTTACGGCAGAAAAAAATATATGGATAGTTTCCAATCTCTGTGCATTTGGTGTGAAAGCTCTACTCACTATCTCGCTTCAAATTCCTGTTTTCGTATTTTGTGGAGTTCCTGCTGTAATAAACCTTCGTCCCGTTCATTAATTTGTCTCAAATTGCTGATTTGTATTACTAATAAATTGAGCTTATGCTTATTAAGTCCTTTGCTGTTTAAAAGTTAGGAGGGCATAGAAGTTGAATATAGGAATCGCCGAGATTCTTTTTAACTCCAACTGAATATCAAAAGATTGCTGTTTTTGTTTGTAGCAAACAGTAAACTGTGAAATTGTTTCAAAATATGTATACGTAAGCTCGAAATGTTTTCGAAATGGTATGTCTAACTCAATATTGATTTTTATGGGATTAAGGACAAGATTCTTTTTTGTTTCCTTTATCTGTTGCATTTAAATACGTACATAAACGTTAAAAGCTCCAAGAAAATTAGTTTAGCATAATGCAATCCAGGTTAATAAGAATTCGAACTGTCTCGGTCGTAAAGAGTGTGCGATTAAAGAAATCAAAAGATCAAGGTAATAAAGCAAGTAGAATAAAATTTATAGCGAGCCTTTAGGGCAACGAAAACAGGCGGTTAAGGCAACACATATTCACTCCAGTGTTTTACAGGTACTGTGCGCAAGAATAATTGAGAAGCATTAATATCAACTATTAATGTGATTTTCAGCTTAAAAATCACTCATGGCTTGCCAAATAAATATTAGTCCTGTACAATTATGCACAATTCCAGTTTTGTATCACGAACTTCAGTCGTTATACATATACGCGTGTATAAGCAAGGAGTACAAAGTGTACCTTTGACTTCAGGTAGTTAAGTATGTACCTGAAAACAGCTAATCTAAACTTGCCATAAGCATTTTGTAAAATTTCTTATTGTTTTATTTTAAATATAGACCAACTCTCTCGTTGATAACATTTGTCAAGCTTTATTAAACAAGTCACAAAGGAGTCTATTTTGCAAAGGTAAATAAGAACTGAAGAATTCAATGCCATAACCAGAGTTTGAGCTACGGATCTTCGGCTTACCTGATACTGCTCTAATCAACTGAGCTACCATGGTAACATCGCTATGACTTCAGTTCTCAAACTGACTCGCATTTTCCTGGTAAATCACAAAACGTTCTCAAATTCATTTTGAGATAACATAATCCAATAGCGACTTACAATCTCTTTGTGCTTTGTCCCGGTGTTCATAGTTTGACACTACCTTTCCAACGTAGTCGACATATAGCATAAGTGAAAGGAGTCTTAATTAACATTGATTGACCTAAGAGTAGGTAATATGAATCCCAGATTTATGAGGAGCAAGAGGAATCGTAGTTCGAATCCATTTTGTTTAGAACAGAACTCGCAGCTTCGCTTAGGTTGGCACATTAACTGCGGCGATATCTAACATTCCACTTCTTTCTCTCCATCTCGGGTGCCAGGAAGCATGCCGGAGCTTTTGGTTTCCTATAGTGTGTTTCTTTACTTAAAGTTGGCAGAATATCCTTATCAGTTGTGTTCCACACCTGCCCGGATGTGCCAATCCCTCATTGTTTTGAACAAGTGAGCGGTGAGAGGGGTGGGAAACGGAGGCATTTTACCTGAATGGTTGCCAAACACTCGCCAAATCTGTCCGTCTCTTATTGGTTTGATATCGAAAGTCTGCCACTCAAACACTAATCTATGAACGGTAGTCCATTTCCAGCTCACAAGCGAAGTAAACCGGAGGGAGGAGGTAAGACAAATATTATGTGATAAATAAATATTTATTTTTATCTTTTAGAGTTTACAAGCTATAAGAGTAATATAAATTACAACTTAAAACTAAGTGCTGCAAATCATAAGGCACACTTTAATTACAAGTAATGAATGAAATGTATCGGTTGGATGAAATTAACAAAGGACATAGACAACAAACCGTAAACTATTGCATTAATTAGCAAGGTTATAGTGCAGCGAGGGCTGCAGAGCTATGCGGTATCTCCAAGAATGCATCAAACTGGTGGAAGAAATGCCACGAATGTGTTTATTGGACATGCAAACTAGGTGGCGTATTTAATTATGAATGCATAATGCAGTCTGCATGACACCTGAAACTTCGAAAACAAATCGCAACGGGATATAAAGCAATATTAAAGGATATGTGAGGAAAGCAGTTTAATAAACAAGGTTTTTAGGAGAGATAAAGTATTTTGCTTTGAAGAACTCGTTTAATACGTAAGGGCATGTTGGGTTTATAATAATTAAATAATAATAATAATAATAATAATAATAATAATAATAATAATAATAATAATAATAATAATAATAATAATAATAATAATAATAATAATAAGCAGCAGCAGCCGTAGAAATGGTTGCTTCCAAAGCAAAAAGAGCAATAGACATATGGATTTTGAATTATAAAATATCACAAACAAGCATGGTAAAGAACTACGAAATAAAGCACATAAAACGAAAAAGCATTTCAAAAAGTCCAAAACATTTTTGCCTTGCTTGGAAAGGGCTAGCAACCTTCTTTGTATTATTTTTCTTGCAAAATTCTTATAACAACATTTAAGATAATACTAAGTCCGAATTAACTATGGAAAGATTAGACCAATCGACGTTCAAACTACCTACACTATGTGATCCAAAAGTATCCGGACACCCCACAAACATAAGTTTTTCATCTTAGGTGCATTGTGCTGCCCCTACTGCCTGGTACTCATTATCCGCGACCTCATTAGTCATTAAAACATCGTGAAACAGCAGAACGGAACGCTCCGTTGAACTCACGGACTTCGAACGAGGTCAGGTGATTGGGTGTCACTTGTGTCAGAAGTCTGTACGCGAGATTTCCACACTGCTAAACATCCCTAGTTCCACTGTTTCTGATGTGATAGTGAAGTGGAAACGTGAAGGGACATGTACAGCACAAAAGCGTACACGACCTCGTCTGTTGACTGACACAGACCGCCGACATTTGAAGAGGGTCGTAAAGAGTAATAGGCAGACATCTATCCAGACCATCACACAGGAATTCCAAACTGCACCAGGATCCACTCCAAGTACTATGACGGTTAGACGTGAGGTGAGAAACCTTGGATTATATGGTCGAGCGGCTGCTTATGAGCCACACATCACGCAGGAAAATGCCGGGCTTCGCTTGGTGTAAGAAGCGTCAACATTACACGATTGAACAGTGACAAAATGTTGTGGAGTGACGAATCACGGTACACAATGTGGCAATCCGATGGCAGGGTGTGGGTATGGTGAATGTCCGGTGAACGTCATCTGCCAGCGTGTATAGTGCTAACAGTGAAATTTGGAGGTGGTGGTGTTACGGTGTGGTCGTGTTTATCCTGGAGGGGGTTTGCACCCCTTGTTTTGCGTGGCACGATCACAGCGCAGACACACATTGATATTTTAAGCACCTTTCGTCTTCCCACTGTTGAAGAGCAATTCGGGGATGGCGATTGGATCTTTCAACACGATTGAGCACCTGTTCATACTGCACGGACTGTGTTGGAGTGGTTACACGACAATAACATCCCTGTAATGGACTGACCTGCATAGAGTCCTGACTTGAATCCTATAGACCACCTTTGGGATGTTTTGGAACGCCGTCTTCGTGGCAGGCCTCGCCGACCTACATCGATACCTCTCCTCTCAGTTCCGCACTTCGTGAAGAATGGGCTGCCATTCCCCAAGAAACCTTCCAGCACTTGATTGAAAGTATGCCTGCGAGAGTGAACGCTGTCATCAAGGTTAAGGGTGGGCCAACACCATACTGACTTCCAGCATTACCGATGAAGGACGCCACGAACTTGTACGTCATTTTCAGCCAGATGTCCGGACACTTTTGATCACGTAGTGCATCTTTAACTTCCTGTACCGCTGCTCCAACGTCTGAGCTACGATGTCGATATAACACGTCACAAAATTCTCCACATGACTCCAATTTTCCTGTAATACACAAGGTAACCTTAACTTTTCTTGAGATAATATACTTCAATGTCGACTTACATACCTTCCCATCCTACGGAAGAACAATTAGTAGAATTGAATTGGTCGTTTTCTCATGGAATCTAAACCTGCCTTGGATCCTAACCTCTGTTGCACATCGGCTATCGCGAAAACAACTATTCAAAAGCCGCCGATCTTCTTGGTTTGCTAGAATTAGGTAAGGAGTGGAACCATGAATGGGGAGGAGCTGCTTTACTAATTCCTTATCAACTTATTACGCAGATGAATACACGGGCACTTTTTTTTCACTCAAGTGTGCATTTCGTTTGGTGTTTCAAAAACTGGTAATGAAGCTATTTTCCTGGGGTCATAATTAAAAATGCAACGTAATCAAAGGTGTAATAGAACTCGCTCTTCCTTACACTTATTTCATTGCTTCTCGTGGTAAATGTTTTAAGTAGTGGAATGACAGTAACAAATCAATATACTTATTGAACTTTTTGTAAATAACTTTGATAGGAACATTAAAGGCACTTGTGTATTATTAGTTTAAAGAAATCTGATGTGTTGCACTCAATGACTTTCTCTACCCTTGTACAAAGTATTTTTGCAAACGCTATTTCTCCATTTACTTCTTTTTAATCGAGATCAACATTTGCAGAAATTATCTTACTGCTAATTTTCTTGTAGGTGCAAGGGGAATATGGTAGGTTTAAGCAATAGTCAGATCTTTTAAGATCTAGTTGCTATGTGGAGTATTCCATTCTCTTTGAATGTCCAGAATATTACATATATATATATATATATATATATATATATATATAACAAATTCCGATTTGATTAAAAATATAAGTATTGGAAAATTCAAACTAATAACAAGGAATATCTCAGAAATGGTTCAGTCGACAAAGAAATGTATAGGATATAAGTTGTGTGTTTAACGAGATCTACAATTTTTGTTTAGCAAAATTGTACTCTTACGGTTTTCCAGTTATGTAAAAGTCATTCAGAATAAAGAGAACTTTTAGGGACATTCCCAGAAAATTCAGGATATGCGTTTCATTTGCCATTTCATTTTTCAACTTTTCAAAAACTGTTCTATGCATGGGTAGTTTACAGTGGTTTTTTTATTGAAAATGTTTGCGTCGCATGTTGAACCTAAATACCAAATTTGGTATTTATCCGACTTTTCGTTTTAGTGTTATCGTCTTCACAGACTCGCACAGACTTACGCACGGACATGTTTCCAAAAATGCTTTATTTGGATTCAGGGAACCTGAAAGCATTAATTTCCGGTGAAATTTGGGGTGGAATGCAGTACTTCCCCTACTTACTATACGCAGTAGAGAAAGTAAAACTTGGATGCGCGAGAATTCTTACTTCGTGCTCAATTACAACTCTTGTTTCGGGAAAAGCACCAAAACGCCGCCATACACGTTGTTTAACTGGATATGTAAAGTATCTATACCTAATCTCACGTCAAGCGTAAGCAAGGAAAAAAGCAAGCACTGTTTGGCTTCAGGTTGCTGTTTATAAACGTTATCATCCGTTATTTATTCACAATCGAAATTTACTATACAAATCTAGGAAGAAGATCTAGAAGTGAAGATTGCCACAAAGCCTTCAGCTCTACAGAACTCTGTTTGGCATATGGACTGCGTCTAATTCTGGAATTATCTCTTGACTGTAGACTAATACGGACTTTAATTACCTTCTTTCAGTTCTGGTTGTAACGAAATTACTTGGGGTAATCCGATCTGAAGTCTCTGAGTGCCTCTCTGAGACCACAGGGACGATAAATGCGAGGAATTAGCGACGACGGCAATGGAGGGCATCTATTGGAACGTAAGTCATCTGGTATTTCTCTCTGGATGCTGAGGTAAAAGTCTGGAAAGATGTCATCCATTTACGGGGATGGGGGAATAGATAGTGGTTTAACCTTTCGGGTCAGCTATGAAGCATTGAGCACAAAATTTATGTAAGGCATTCAAATGGGACTTCCCAGAGCGGCTGACCTTGTTTTCAGATAAATGATCCTTTCAACTCTGATTACTTTTGCAAGCTTTTGACGTCATGAACACTGATTCCATTTTGCGCCTGTGAGAACGTGGTTAATGTATAAAAACATCTAGATCATCTTTAAAGCTTGTGATCCCTTTCCAAATTCAGAACTTTTAATAGAGAGATCGCTTTGATTAATTCTGGGTTTTGTTTAAATCCGTTACTTTGCATTCTTATCGCGTAGTTCTTCTGTTTCCCTTTACTGTGATTTATCTTTCTGGAATAATATATATTATATGGAACTCCGAGTATTTGTCTTTTTTAAATAAGTCCTACTACTAAGGCAGATAGAGGTATTTCTCTAAGCATTCGGTATCAAAATGTTACTACACACTAGTAAATACCGTTATAAGGTCGATTGAACCCCCCCAAAAACTTTATAAAAGTATTTATGTGAGGGAGGGGGGAAGGGGGTTGGTCGGAGTGGTAGGAAGGGAGAGACAATACAAAAACTTAGATGAATACTAAACTGAATAGTAAACTGCATACTGGAGTCAGACATAGTGTGGGAGGGGTTGGAGGGAAGGAAGAGGTGAAGGGAGAGCTCCAAAAACAAGACGTTGGATGAATACTAAGCTGTATACTGAATCAGACTTAGTGAGAAGGAGGGGGAGGAATAGGAGGTGGAGGGCGAGAGCTCCAAAAATAATAAGTTGGATGAATACTAAATTGCATACTTGTCACACATAGTGTGGGAGGAGATGGAGGGAAGGGGATGTGGGGGTGAGGGCAGGAGAGAGCTCCAAAAAAAGAAGTTGAATGAATATCTGCATACTAGTCAGACGCAGTGGAGTAGGAGGATGGAGGGGAGGTGGACGGTCGAGGGAGCTCCAAATACAAGAAGTTAGATGAATACTAAGCTGCACACTGGGTCAGTCGCAGTGGGGGAGGGGGATGAAGTGGGTGGGGGAGAGCTCCAAAAAACACAAACTTGTATTAATACAAAGATGCATACTTGAGTCAGACACAATTTTCAAACAAATACCACAAACTACTGTATAAATGTAACATTTCGTTTATTTTGATTTTCTGAAAAATTCGTTTAATAATAATAATATTAAAATATTAAAATATCGTGTCTTTGAGATAGTTGCTTGGACGGTGAAATGTGCATGTTAAATTTCCTGTGGCTGGCTTATGAAGTTATTTTCTTCCGATTTAATTTTTAATATCCATATACTAGAAAACACTGATGGGAAAAAAAAACACTTACTATAAACGTGTACGGTTTGTGTCAAACGTTATGAAAGCATTAATATTTTTCGAGAAATTCTGTGAATTCTTAAGTTTTCCAATATTTCTGGTAAAATACTGTGAAAATATACGCGTCATTCTGTTTTACTTTGTATTTGTAATATAAATTGTTGAACGTTCAACATATATGTTTATGATCACGTGCATATTTTACGTATTCTTTATATTTGTCTATTTTTGCTTCCATTTATATTAAATCTAATGTTATGTTTTATTTTACAGTGCATGAATAACTAGTATTATGTGATTGTGTTAATATTTAAAATGGCAATACTAACACTTAGTGTGCTTTATATGGGCAACCTCCATTTATGGAAAGCAGAATTTTCAGTACGCCGTTTCTTTACATTTATCATGAGAATCGCTTTTCCTCAATTTGTAATAGGCATGTAGAATTGTGATTGTACATCGAATTTTTTTTACTTTCTTTACCACTAGTCTAGAAAGCGGAGAAAATATTACACTCTTACCAAAATTCGAATTTTGCGGAAACTTTACTCGTGTGAGAACTTGATAATTCAAAAACGAAAAGTCAGATAAATACAACATTTTGTATTTTAAGTTCAGCATCTTCTAAGATTTCGACACAAGCTTTTGTGGAAAATCGCTACCCCACAGCTACTGTTTACGTAGAGAAATTTTCGTAATTCCCTATTTTATCAAAAAGTCTCTTTGCGATTTGAATTAAAATATAAAATGTTTAAGCATTTTCATGATTAATGATATGTATTCAACATACTTTAAGAGAAAACTAAATGGCGAAAACAGCCAAAAGGAGACGTTTTTAGTTGTTTATGGTGTTTTAACAATTGGAATTCCATCTTTAATTTGCTGTATGTTTTATCATTGTAAACATAATAATTAAATCTATTTAGTTTTTAAAAATGGTGTTGCATCACTTCACTCTGAAACTCCTGCAAACTTTGCAGTACAGTCTTTAGTTTATCTTTTAGGAAAAGTTTTCCTCTAAAATTGGTACTGCTGTTAAATGTTAGTTTCAGTATCCCTCGAGTTATATGTTTTCTTTATCTGCAAACATATGTTTTTTTCGTTGTACAGCTGTTTCTGTGAATGAAATTTTCTAAAATAAAATCCAAACTGATTTTTTGGATAAAAGTATATTTCTGAACATAGAAGGTATTCGTCTACATCCTATCTAATATCTTAAACACCTTCTGAGATAATGCGTCAACAATTTAATAAATTTAACATTGACAGAATAGGGCTTTTGATCACCTTTTAAAAGATACTTACGTTTAAAGGGATAGTTGACTATTCTTGTGGAGTATCATACATATATCTTCATCTTACGATGCGATCCTCAAATTCATTCCGATGACATTTCTTTGTTAGCTGAGTATGTATAAAAAATTCTATACCCTGTATACGTAAACTCTTTTTTCACTTTTGCTGCGTATATCGATAATATATTTCTAAATATTTCCGCAACTGCGTGAATTACTTCCTCTCTACCTACTTTGAGGATACACAAGAGCTCTGGTTTCAAGTACACGCCATACAAAAGAAAGTGCACGCAAAAACCTCCATGTGCATTGGAAGGGTCTCTACAGTTTTTTGTCACGAATGACATTGCTTAGGAAGTTATGGTCCATATATCAAACCACATAGGAAGGCGGAGGACTCGGTTGTCGAGCAAAGAGTTTTGAGGATGAAGGCTAACATTAAATAATAGCTGTGAAAGTGAATAGATGTTTCAAAGAATGGAAATATTTGGCACAAAACGTGGATGTGAGACGAGGGGATCCCTTTTATGAGCAAGCATAATAATGGAAAGGCTTCAGTTTTTTACATCTTCAGACGTGCAAAGTCTCATATCTGAAAGTTTTTACATGTTAACTAACCGAAAGTAAATCCTTGCAAGGGTATTGTTCTAAAGTGTAATTAATAATACATAATTCTAAAAATCTGATGATAAAAGGAGGCAAAACCTACAGTGGCGCTGATTGTACGTTGTGATTAAAACTGCTATGTCGACACATTTCTTAATACTGACTCCCTGGTCTTGAAGGTGATGTGGTTGAAATTAATATACCTCTCACAAGTGAAGACTTTAGAAAAAGAACTGAAAAACTTATTGCAATAATAATAATAATAATAATAATAATAATAACAACGTAGCGGTAGTGTTGTAATAGCTATTTCATAGCTATTGAAAATAGATTTGATATAAAACTATAGCAAGTTAACTCAGGAAACATAAGAACAAGAACAAAAACAAAATAAGACAGTTATTACTTTACATAGTTCAAACACAACAAATACTAACATGGTGTATAAAAATTTACTTACCATCCAGATATGTTCAAACGTTTTGGAAGGATTTTAAAAAATTATGACATTCAACTTGCTCCTCAAAACATTTCAATTTAATAAATAAAGTGATTAAACCATTAAGTACAATTATAAACAATTTAAATAAATGAGGAATTTATGAGATGGATTGCAAATATTATAATGGTATTTACGTTGGTAGAACACAGAACTTTGAAAGCTCGCATGAGTAAACACTAAAGGAACGTTAAGGTAAAACAAATTGATAGAACTGCTGTTGCTAATCTTTTTTGCAGTTCAAACCATGAAGTAGGTGGAGAAACAAAGTTACTGAAGTTAATTCAAGCTCCATCACAACCTTCTATTTCAGAAAACATTTATTTAAGTAACATCATGGATATTTTACATTTTGAAATCCTATTACCCGACATCATCATATCATGCAGTTTATTCAGTCAGCTCATAGGAGTCAAGTTGGGAAGAAATCAGAAGGTTCTGATTTACACTTCAGAGCGGGTAAGCTCGCTTTATGGAAAAAACAGATGAAGCTGATTTCAATAATAACTGACCACATCAGATGGCAGCAGAAACTCTTTCTACTACTTATACAGGTTAGATGTGAGAGACAAACACAGCAGCCGACCTTCAGCTGAAAATGAGCTGAATTCAGCCCTCAAAAACGTTTCAATAACATCATCTTTAAGACCAAGTGACGTAGTGTTAAAAATTTCAGCGCAGCATAGTTTTAAAAACTTCTACATATGTTTGCCTTAGCCCAGGCATTTGGAGCTAGTTCCAAGTTTTCTGATAAATTCTAAATAGAAAAAGTTTTCAATATTTTCCATTCTCCTTTTACATTTTTGAAGTATTTTATGTAGATTCACCAGCATTTATTCAAGAACTGTGTATTCTGAGATATAGGAATGTTCTTCCATACTTGTAGTTCCAAGATTATTTCTTCGGACACATAATTTTTATATTTTTCATACCATTTGTTGCTATCTGAAATTCATAAAATGTTAGTAATATAACAGTATTATATAATTAAACACATCACTTCGGCACCAATGTAACCTCATTGTGCAATAATTTTTAATGTAGTTTCTACTATTTTTATATGGACTTAATATTCTTTTTTCTCATCCAGATTAAACCGCTTCACTAAATTTGTAAGCCACTGTTTGAATCTATGTTTGGTCCCACGATTATTTATCGGGTTGTCCTATTGATTTCTTAGCAGAATTTCTCGTTTGTTTATTTGTAGTTTCTAAATTATTCTGTTTTCCTTTTCTCTTGTTTCATTGGTATAGACTCCTTTAACTTTTATGGTAATATAGGGGGATTTAATTTGAAGGAACTCGTTGAAACTACTCGCATTCACTCCCACATGCAAACTTAGAGACTCATTAGAGGGTAGGAAAGGATTGTAATTAAAGAAAAATTCTCGCGCTCCAGTCAGAAATTCAACCCAGGACATCTAAGTTGCGAAATTAAAATGTTCGCTATTTTATTTTAAACATTTGTAGCATTGATATGCTCTATTTTTCTTTTAATGCGCTTCCTATATGTTTATTTCAAAGTTTTAATCCCCTTCTTACTCCGTATTCTCCTTTACTTTCCTATTGCTTCTTAATACGCCTTTTCTATATATTCTATGTATATCATGATTAGCTGTCCTTTCTAAAAAGTATTTGAGTCCTTTTTAGTGCAGGTCTCTAATATTCTCTTGTTCTAGCAAGTGCACTTCAAATACCTCTAGTGATGGCCTTGCTGGTTTTTGTTCAACTTTTCCATTGTAAAATGTTCCTAAAAACCTAATAGTTTGAATAAATTATGTCACCTCCTCGGTGTGCTTTTATTATTTACTATTTTATAGTCTATTAGTGATTTATATCCTTATTAATTTCAGATGTATTTGAGTATGTCTATTTTCCTAAAAATTATGTTGATTATTTTTACTGTATTATATATCGCGAACTGTCTTAATTCATGGTCATTATCAATGATATGTTATTCATCAAAAGTTCCTATCAATCCTTGTATAGATGTGGCGCAGCGACTATGGACCATTTTTAGGAAATCGGCGCGGGATACATAAAACTACATATTGTAACGTGTATGTATATATATGTATATATTGTCTTGCCAGACACATTGTGTCGTTGGCGATAGCATTGTTGGGGTAATTCTTTCGGCTTTGGGTTTTGAAGTTCGTCCGGCATGACAACAGTTCTCCAGTCCGGCCGGCGTGTCTGGCGAGGGTTAGAGTGGTGGAAGTGAGCGTTACTTCGTGTTGTGTGTTAGCATCACTTTTGGTCGAGTGTTGGGTGTGAAATGTCGTATGTGAATTGTGTGAATGTTGCCTCGTGTGTGTGGCATCTCCCTTCAAATTCTTCCTTTTTATCTTTGTGTGTGATATAAGGGCACCGGTTTATAATGAATGAATCACAGGTAATGTGATTAATGTGAAATTCTGTGTATTTTATTATGACTATCCCAGGCCTGTTCTGGAATGTGTAGTTTACGATTATGGTTCTCTTGCTACCTCTGCAACTATGCCTCCCAATGTATATGCTGGGCTAACTATAATTTAATATCTAGCTGTAAACCTTTTGGCCTCAACCCAGTATAAAACATTTTTGGTGGTTTGTCGTCGGGTTTGTAATGTTTTGTTGCAAACGCCATCACATCGCTGTGAAAAAAATGTCGTGTTCTTGTAGCGTGTGAGTGTTATGTATTAATATTTTCTGCACGAGGTGCTTACATTTATGATTTGAGGTAAGTTTTGTGAGTGTGTGAAAAGGTATCTTTATGTGTCTGGACTTGTGCTGAGAGTCTTTTATGTAGGATTACAGCGATGTGATAGGACTTTTAAGGGATTGCGTACCACGTGTAGGTAGCACATTTCGGCTCAGTAACGTGTTACTGGGAATTCCAAATTATTCCACAGGTTGGCGTGATGATTCTTTCTTTGGCGTAGGAAAACCTTATTTCCCCGCCCCCTACATTTTGGCCCTGAAAATTCTTCATATTTTTTTAATGTGATGGCTATATAATTTTTTGGGGTGTTTCTGCTTTACCACTTTCTCCTCTTCTCTCCTTCTCCCCACTATTTCCCCTTCCTCTCTTTCTTTATTCCAGTCCCTGTTCTCACGTTGTTTGCTTTGTGTGTATGTGTGTGCGTGTATTTCAACAGTTTGTAAGATATATAGTCCTATTGAATATTTTAACAAAGCCTCCACTCTTTAATTTTTCTATAGGTTTGAGGACCATACTCGTAGTCTTCAGTGTACGGTACTAAGTGTTGTGTGTCCTAATCGCCATAATTACCTTTCAGTCTTGCCTATTTAGTTTTTTATTTTTACTTTCTCTACTACGTATAAGTAGGGGAAGTATTGTATTCCACCCAAAAATTCGATACCGAGATTTCACCGGAAATATATGTTTTGAGACCCCCTGAATCCAAAAAAACCATTATTGGAAACATGTCCATGTGTGTGTCTGTGTGTGTCTGTGAACAGCATAACTCAGAAACGAACAGTCGGATAAACACCAAACTTGTTATTTAGGTTCAGTATCTTCCAGAGATGCGACACAAAGGTCCTCAGGAAATCCCCCCACCCCAGATTACCCTTTACATGGAACATTTTTCGAAAGTTTTAATTTTCTCAGAAATAGCTCCAACGATTTTGATATATGTTTAAGATATTTTCATGACAAATGAAATGTATATCTCGAATTTTCTGGGAATGTGTCCAAAAGTATTCTTCATTGTGAACGACTTTTGCATAACTGGTAAACTATAAGGGATAGACAAAATTTTACTACACAAAAAATGTAGATCGCGTTAAAATACACAATTTATGTCATATACATTTTTTTGTTGTTGAGTGAACGCTTTTCGAGATATTGCTTGTTATTCCCTTAAATTTTCCAATACTAATACTTTTTCTCAAATGGAAATTCGTTATTCATTTTTTTGTCCTGGTAATACGAAGAGAATGGAACGTTCCACATAGCAACCAGCTTTTAAAATATTTAACTATCGCTTAAAGCATCTTAAAGCTTGCATCTACATGAAAATTAGCAATAAGATTAACATCTCGATTAACATGAAGCATATGGAGAATAAGCGTTTGTAAAAATAGTTTGTACAAGAGTAGAGAAAGTCATGTGATTGTAGCACATAAAATTTTTTAATTAAATTTACCATTCAGTAATTCTGTTTCAAGCGCCCACGGCAGTGGATTAGCGATCTATAATTTGATAAATATATTCTGTATGTGAGCGGTGTATCAGGTATTTCTGTGAAATTTCTAGATTTTGTATGCCTGATACAATCTTTCAAATTTGGCCATTGCCTCATGTTACCTATTGGCATTTTTATGTGTGTTATGCCACTTGCTACTATATCTTACGCCTCTGCTAATAACTTGTGCTAGTAAAATTATTTAGGGTTATGAATCTTGCTTTAAGATCTAGCTGCCGTTTGGCCTCACCCCAGTATATAACAATATTGCGTTTTATTAATTTTGGTCATTCTTACAGATCATCGTAAAGTACCTTTCTCTCTTATTTTCTTCTCATTTTGAGAGCATATTACCTATGGTTGTTAAATATCCTCTGATATATTAAGACTATAAGTTACTACTATCTCATTTATGTATTTATAACTCACTATCCTCCTTTTGCTTTTGTTATCCAGATTTGCTGTTCCCAACTTGCACGTCTAACTGCGGATCTCCACTATATATTCTCATACAGGATGGACCAGTGAAATGGCCGATTTTGAAACGTTAATAATTATTGCACTGATTACTTTGAAACGAAACTTTCGCTTTATATTTAAAGTGTATATATTTTAGGATTTACTTACACCTCAAGTAATCCTATTTTCTGAACATTATATCCCGAATGTGGAACCTATTTCCCAACACACATTCAAGTCTAAGTTGCATGTTTCCCGTTACATGACACACGTGCACAGGAATTTTAGCAACTTTATGATGCATTTTTTCTTTGGGTTCTTCGATAATCGTGGAAGTGAATTTTTGAACACCATACTCTTCAAATATCCCCATAAGAAACACTCGCACGCCGAAAAATCTTGAGATCTCGTAGGCCATGAAATGTGTTCATATATGGAGACAATATGGTTTGGAAATAAACGTCTGACTGCATCTATGATAGGTTAGCCGTGTGATTGGTCGCGCTATCTTGTAGAAACCACGTGTGTTGATTAATGAGATGATTATTTGCAATTTGTGGAGATAAAGTTTCTTCAAGCATTTGGAGATATCGCTGTGTGTTACGTAACAGATTTCCCTTTATCTCCTTGAAGAAATAATGACGATGGTTCCAATTGACGCTATTGCTCACCAAACTGTGACTCTGATACTGTGCAATGGCTTCTCATGAATTCCCTAACGGTTAGTTCGTGATCAGTATCGAAAGTTTTATCTGTAGACGTATCTATAGAGATGAAAACGAACTTCATCACATCACCATATCGTAGACTCGGTTTTCGTTGAAATTTGAGATCAAAGAATTGCTGGAAAAAGGCAACTAAGTATTTACTGTATCAGTATCTGTAAATGTGCACTACTTGAATTTTGTATAGATGCATGCGTAGTTCCTTATGAAGAATTCTTCGTACATTAGTGCCTGACAAGCCAAGTGAAAGTGCATGACGACGGGTAGAGCGAAAAGGACACTTGGCTCATACAGTTCTTACGGCGTTGATGTTTGCCGAAGGAGTTTTTTTTTTTTTCGAGTGGAGGAAAAATACTTTTGCGTACTAACCCCATAAATGGGAGTGTGGGACTCCACCGCGGCGCGAGCCGCGGCCCTACCCACTAAAAAACCTCCACCGGAGAGAATTCAGGTATAGGTGTGGCAGTACCGCCTAACCTGCTGATTTGAGGTGTAGGTATATTGGCCAGCCCTCAGGGCTTGAGCCTGGGCAAGGAGAGGAGGCCGGACGTAACCATGACCGAAGCCCTGAGTACGCCCTGGCGAATTTGGAAGTTTGGTGATATGTCATTCCTTGTTCACGCCGAGGCGTGTCGTCTTGTTATATTGTAGGTGTTGAGCATCACAGGTGTACCCTTGTGTGCGAGTCGGATCTTGAGCCGGAGGCTGCGTCCCTGAAACAAGGAGGTACAGATATTTGCTTACCTGGGTAGTTGTTTAACGCAGGATTATTTAGTTCAAAGTTCTGCATCCATAGTTTTATTGCATGGGCTGATGGTGCCGAATCATTGCACTGGATATTCTAATCAAGTATAAATAGCCGTTTTGCAGCAATGAAACTTTTTACTTTCTCTACTACGTACAGTAAGTAGGGGAAGTATTGTATTCCACCCAAAAATTCGATACCGAGATTTCACCGGAAATACATGTTTTGAGCCACCCTGAATAAAAAACATTTTTGGAAACATGTCCGTATGTCTGTGTGTGTCTGTGAACAGCATAACTCAAAAACTAACAGTCGGATAAACACCAAACTTGGTATTTAGGTTCAGTATCTTCCAGAGATGCGACACGAAGGTTTTCAAGAAACTTCCCCCACCCCAGATTACCCTTTACATGGAAGATTTTTCGAAAAGTTTAATTTTCTCAAAAATGGCCCTAACAATTTTGTTTAAAATATCATAGGTTTAAGATATTTCAATGACAAATAAAATGTATATCTTGAATTTTCTGGAAATGTCTCCAAAAGTATTCTCCATTGTGACTGACTTTTGCATAACTGGTAAACCATAAGAGATAGACAAAATTTTACTACACAAAAAATGTAGATCTCGTTAAAATACACAATTTGTCATATCCATTTTTTTGTTGAGTGAACCATTTTCGAGATATTGCTCGTTATTCCCTTAAATTTTTCAATACTTATTTTCTAAAATGGGAATTCGTTATTCATTTTTTTTGTCTTGGATATGCAAAGAGTTATAATCTGTGGCAAAGGGAATGGTGCTGCACCTAGCAACCAGCTATTAAGAGATATGTGCTTAAAGGCTACTGTTTTTCTATATTGCCCTTGTAAACATATTTTCCGCTTACATCTACAAGAAAATTAGCAACAAGATAGAGTCTGCAAATGTTTATCTCGTGTAACATGAAGTAGATGCAGAATAAGCGTTTGTAAAAATAGTTTGTACCAGAGTAGAGAAAGTCATGCGAGTGTAACACATCAGATTTTTTGTAATATCTCTTAATAATAAAAACCCGTTGTTCAGCCGTCCAACGAGCCCTTAGAGTTTTGCACGTAAATTTAAAATAACCGACAACGGTCTAAAGGTCACGAATCTGAAAATCACCTGTTTCATTGGCTCACTCTGCATATGGCGGTAACAACAGAAACAAAGAATAAATTAAGAGACAAAATAATAAAAGGACTATACTATAATATACAGAGGAATACCGCAGATTAAACTGCCATTTGTGAATTAGCAATTCTGGTTAATAACAGATGGAATAAGGGAATAATCAGTTATAAGTACATTATTATTGTTACTTTTTAACAGCCCTTTAAGGAACGCCTATGTTCTTCATTGGTTCAAATATATATATATATATATATATATATATATATATATATATATATATTACTTCAGTTGCCACATACTGGGTAATCAGCATAGAGCAGAACAGGTTTCATGGCTCTTAGCCGGCGCGAGGCTTCAGTGTGAGTTGAACTCTTACACACGTGGCACGTGTTCGTTAATTGACGCAATACAGTGCGTATTAAGTGAAATGGTTCGATATGGGTAATGGCATTCTGTTCCCCAAAAGGTATTCATTTATGATTCATTCGTCCGTACGAACCTGCGACTGCCGTAACGAGATTATTTCAAGAGGGATTTCCTGGGATTCAAGTTGCATGTCGAACTACGATTCATAGGTTAGTAAATAAATTAAGCAAAACGGGAAGCCTTCTTGAGAAACACATGAAACCACGCGCAGTACTCGCAGAAAAAACTCGGGAGAGATGGACACGCTCTGGAAAGGTCTCTTGAAAATCACTTCGATGACTTTCACAGCAAATGAAAATTTCCTATGTCTCTGTTCAAACGGCTACAAAGTTACTCATATAAAATTACTATAAAATTATAATATGTCTTTAGTGCAAGAAATTATACCTGCATTAAGCATGCGATTTTTTGAATGTGTTTTTAAACGGGTACAAGGCGGTTGAATGAACCCTAATCTAATTTTCTCTTCGGACGAATCGAGGTTCGACCTAAGTGGTTACATTAACACACAAAACATTCGTTATTGGAGTACTGAAAAGCCTAACCACCTTCAACAGGAACCCCTGCATAATAAAAAAAATGAGTTTGGTGCGCTATTAGCGGCGAGAAAATAATAGGACCAATCAATAGTGAGAGGTATGTGTAAACGATTTGTGGCCATGCGACGCACATACGGACAACTGCGGCCCCCGTTTACCCCCCTACTCAACCCTCTGCGACTTTTATCTCTAAGGGGATTCAAACAGAAAGTTTACAAAACAAATCCACGCACTTTAGAAGAGCTTCAAAATAACATTCGTCAAGAAATTGCTGCCATTTCTCAGGATTTCTCCAATTTCCTAACCATGTGCCTGAAATGCTTGAACAAGGAAGAGAGGTACTTCCAACATCTCTTGAGTATTTTTATTTTTACGCGTTTAATTTTTGTTTCTTTGTTAGAAGTAACATACTGACAAACCGTAGTATATTTACTGCGGACATGCTGTCACCCGCTAAGCGCATATAGTAAGCAGCACCGCCGGCCGGCTAAGAGCTGTGAAACTGTTCTACTGTGTTGGATAACCGATATATTCCTTCGTCAATTGATTTTGTGTTTCTGAAGTTGAAGCATTATAGCAGGACACAACTGTCCTAAATAGAAACAAAACACTAAGGTGTGTATTGAATCACCTTCTAGTTTGACTTTACATATTAAAAGGGCATCTTAATATTAAGTGTAATCATATTTTTGCTTTCTCTACTACGTATAGTAAGTAGGGGAAGTATTGTATTCCAACCATAAGTTCGATATCGAGATTTCAGCGGAAATACATGTTCTGGGGCACCCTGAATACAAAAAAAAAGCATTTTGAGAAAATGGTCCGTGTATGTGTGTGAACAGATAACTAAAAAACAAAACGTCGGGTAAATACCAAACTTGGTATTTAGGTTTAGAATATTTTAAAGATGTGACATGAAGATTTTCAGAAAAATCCTCCACCCCAAACTACCCTTTACATAAAACATTTTTCGAAAATGGCTCTAAGAATTTTATTAAAATATCATATATTTAAGATATTCTCATGACAAATAAACATATATGTTGAATTTTCTGGGAATGTCCCCAGAACTCCTCTTCATTCTGAATGACCTTTGATAACGGATAAACCGTAAGAGGTAGACAACTTTTTTCTATACAGAAAATGTAGATCTCGTTAAAATACAAAGTTTGTCATATACATCATTTTTATGGAGTGAACCATTTCCGAGATATTCCTTGTTATTTGTTTGAATTTTCCAATACTTATACTTTTTCTCAAATGGGAATTCGTTATTGGTTTTTTATGTGCTAGTCATGCAAAGAGAAGGGAATACTATCATTTAAAGCCTGCCATATTCCTTTTGCCCCTACGAGAAAATTAGCAATAAGATTAACATCCCGATATCGCAATTAACATCAAGTATATGGAGAATAAGCGTTTGTAAAAATAGTTTGTACAAGAATAGAGAAAGTCGTGCGAGTGCCACACATCAGATTCTTTTTTATGTCCTAGACATGCAAACAGAATGGAATGTTCCATATAGCAACCAGTTCTTAAAAGATTTTACTATCGCTTAAAGGCTACTGTACTTCCATGTTACCCTTACAGCTACAATAAAATTGACAATAAGATAATTTTTGCAAAGTTTTATCTCGATTAATATGAAGTAGATGGAGAAGAAACGTTTTTTAAAAATAGTTTGTACAAGAGTAAAGAAAAGTCATGCGAGTGTAACACATAAGATTTTTATTTTTCTGTGATGAGATTTCCATGTTACTGTGCTTATCTTACTTAATTAATCTTTACTTACAATATACTGTATCAACATAAACATTGCTACTTTTTCCCATTTTATAATCTGGTTTATATCTTGGAGCAGGTCGCCAGTTCAATTACTTGTGACGTAAAAAAGATTCGTTGGCAAGGGGTGCGTTTCAGTCTTTCGATCACTAGAAACAAAGTACAGTATGTAATTCCCCCCTCCCTCAAGACCTTCCATAATTAAGTTTTCTTTTAAACTAAGCTCACTTGCCAGAAACTGTCTTGATATGGGAATAATAAGAGACTTGTTCTCTGACGTTACAGATCCTTCAGTTGGCTGACACTGACTTAGAGATTCAATTATTCATTAATTATTAAACTTATCAGGAATCGGCTCTGTAAACATTATCTGATTATTTTATCGATTATTATTCGTTTATCATTCCCCTACTTTGGTTTTATTCTTCTCATATTACCTCAGTGTATGTTTTCTGTAACTTTTTCTATCTTCATATCCTATATTTTAAGTTCTTGTGGTCCATAAAAGTACCGGTTCATAGTAGAGTAATTCACTCACAAAAATTTTGTTTATTCTGGTTCGAATACCTTCAATGATGTTATTTTTCATCAAAATGAGATATAAGGAAGTAAACTGGAAAACGTGTTTATTTTTCAATTATATCGCAAAATTTACAATTTGTAAATAGGAGAATATCTATATATTGCAATCTTCAACTAAATTAATTAAAGGTTCCATTAGCAAACATAGTGCCTCACTTGAGACGCACTTAATGTTTATTGAAATTCAACTTTATTAGTCGAACTCTAGTTACAACAACTAATTAGAAACTGAAATGTACCAAAATTGATCAGAGTTTTATGATTAGTGTCTTAAAAGAAAGTTTCACAACAACACTGATATAAACTACATTGAGCGTACGTGGCACTACCCAACCTGACCAATCTCATTATGACAGTTTTAAAAACAATGATATGTTGCCCACTTACAAGACAAAAGAACTTTAATGCTAACAGACTGAAATAGCAACTTGCAGCTGACTGCGCCCGCTTTGGCTAGATAACGAAATGTTATAAGTAGTTATGGAATGGCATTCACGCTCACCTTCATTCCTGATGAGGTTTTGCATCTCTGTGTAACTCAGTGCCTGGCGGTTACCTCTCCTTTTCTTTTTATGATTGTCTGTGAATCTAGAAAAGCTTCTTTTCGTAACCATGATTGCTCCCATATTGACCATTTTCAATTTATTTTATTGCTGACTTCACTAGATCACCTTCAACTGTTTTATTCTGACTACACTTTGTACTTTTGCTGCTTCAAGAATAATTTTTAATACAGGAACGGCTTTCTGAAACAAGGGACACGCATTTGGTTTGTTACTTGTAGGGATTTCTACCTATACAGTACAGGTTAAACATTACATAAAAATCACATCCTCAGGATATGTACCTTCTAACGCGGTGAATACCAGCAGATTGTTGTGAGTTTTCCCTGATGCTGTAATTATCTGGATCACCAGAGCGTTCTCTGATTCAACCGAGGTCCCGTAAACCAGATTACTTTCATATCTCTCCCCACACAAAATATCAAGAGGGTTCAAGTCAGAAGATAGGGTGGCCTTTATAAAGGATTCCCTTTGCAAATCCACTTTTCTGTAAATGGATTAAAGTACTAAAATGTACCGGTGTCCCATCATGCTAGAACTACATTTGTCATGTATAAAGGTACGTCATCAGGCAGCTCTGGTAAGGCTTTGGTAAGGATAACCATTCAACCAGCGATGTAGAAGGTATAGTCAAACGAGACAATCGTGAACTACCCGATCCCATATATTTAAAGCGCGCTTGGTGTGCACGTGTAAGTGAGGTTAGAAATTAAAGTTATTTTAAACATACTTGATGATTTGAGGAATGAAAGATGATGGGCTTAAATACAAAGTTTAGTATTCATCCAACTCTTCATGTTTGAGTTAACCTGTACCTTCTTCCCCACACCGAGACTTTTATCTTCTTTTTATGGGACAGGTGAATTCAAAACGAATATTTCAGGTAAAATTTTATGTCTACATTTTTGGGTAGAAGAAAAAATATAATAGTTCCTCTAAATAACACCTTTAACTATTCTAGGTTTTATTAAATGCGTCTTAGGAATACCTACTTGAATTCTGAATTAGATAAAGGTTTCAGAAGTGTGTACATATGACTTAAACACCTTTTAGTGTATTCGAAAGCTCGTAAAGCATGAATAAGATGTGAATAATTTTTTTCACTCTGATTTGAGATATTCTTGTTATAATAAACATTTTGGTTAAAATATAAAATACAAGGAAAGAAGAAAACAAGTACTACGTTTATATGCCTTTCTCTGCGCATTCTTCAATAAGCTGTTCTTCAAAACCTTATTCCTTTATATACTTCATGTTAATAGAGATGAAGATTTGTAGAAATGGGTTTTTTTACATATTTCCTTGTAGGTACAATGGGAATAAGGGAATACAGCAGACTTAAGCGATAGTCATATCTTTTAGGATCTGGTCACTAGGTGATGGGTTCGAAATTCCATTCTCTTTAAATGATCACGAGTTAGAAACGAATAACGACCTTTTATTTGAGAAAATTATACCCAAGTATTTGAAATTTCAAGCCAATAACAGGAATATTTCGGAAAGTTCAACTCCGCCAAAAAATTCTGATGTTACATTTTCATGAATTTCTCTCCACCCTCTATCGTTTTATTAAGGGGTATACAAACTATTTGTACGAAAGCTTATTTTTCTATCTACTACATTTTAATGCAAATAAACACTTGCAAGTATAGTTACATTACACATTTCGTTATAGAAACAAAGGTGACAGCAGTCAAATGTTTTAACAGCTGGACGCTTTATGCTGGATATCAAATTCTATACTGTTTCCATGCAATCGCGAGAAACAACTGCATGTTTACAGGACTTTAAGAGAATGACCAAGAAATGAATAATTTCAACCTCTAGTAACAGATCTCAAATGGCTTATGCCACAAAAACGTATATGAAATAAAGTGTGTACTTTGAAGAGATGTACATTTTTTTTGGTATAGTGCGCTTTCGTCTATCGCTTAACATTTACCACCTATACAAGATTATAAAAAAATCCTTCCTAATGAAGCGGCCTTCATAGACTCTACCCAAAATATTCTAGATAAAATTTTATTTGTCATGTAAGTATGTTTCATATATGGTATTTTAAAGAAATCCTTAGACATCTTTTAGAAAGTAAATTTCGAAAAATGTTTCATGTAAAGGGTAGCTTGTGGTGGGGGATTTTCTTAAGAATTATTAGTGTCGCATCTGTGGAAGACAGTGAACCTAAATACCAAGTTTGGTATTTGTCCTACTTTTCTTCTTTGAGTTATGCTGTTCGCACGGGCGCTAGCGCGCGCATACATACATACATACATACATACATACATACATACATACATACATACATACATACATACATACATACATACATACATACATACATACATACACGCGCGGAGATTTTTCAAAAAAATGCTTTATTTGGATTTAGGGGGGGTCTCAAAATACACATTTACGGTGAAGTCTCGGTAATGAATGTTTGGGTGGAATTCATTACTTCCTCTACTAACTAAAGCAGTGAAAAATAAGGATTTACTGCTTGAAAAAAAGTGCAAGAAGAAATATCTTGGAAATGGTGACTTCACAAAAAATATTTTATGTAAACTGTGTGCTTTGAGATCTCATTTTTTGCGAACTAAGATTTTGTCTTATCTCTTACGGTTTACCAATTATGCAAAGGTCATTCAGGATGAAGAATAAGCCTTCACTGGCCATTTCCAGTAAACTTAATATGCACATTTCATTCGACATGAAAATATCCTAAATATATGGTATTTTAACAAGAATTGTTACCGCCGTTTTTGGAACAGTTTTCGAAAACCTTTCCATGTAAATGATAGTTTGGGGTGTGGGGAGTTTCTTGAAAATGTTCATGTTACACCCTTGGAAGTTGCTGGTCTTAAATACCAGCAATGTTGCTGTTTAACGACATAGAATTTTTGGATGGACTACAAATTCTTCCTCTTGCGTACCATAAGAGGAGAGAAAGTAAAATGCATTCTCCTGAAAATTCTTTGCTTTGTGCTCTGCTCATTTTTGAGCCTCTAGCCAAATTCAGTTTTTGCCACTTTGCAAGGTTTGAGGGTCTGTCGAAATAGATATTTAGAGCCCAAATCAAAGATTACAGCATTCCCTTTTTAGATACACCCCTAATTGTACGCGGAAAATGGAAAGTAAGTGTTTCTCTCCGAGTAAGGCTTTTATTCCCGCTGGACTTCCTTTCACGAAAAACCAATGTCGTTTACGAATTCCGCGCAACGAGGGAGACGTGGAAATTCGCCTCAAAACCCTTCGTCTACGAGAGCTAAAATGCCTAGATTTTAGTGATCGGCCTAAAAATTTGGAGGAATTGTAATGTCAAATTTCAGTTATGTATACAATAGCTCAAAATTGATCAACTAAGTTAATAATACATAGATAATATAGGGTATATTATGAATGCTTCGCATAGGTACATTAGTTCATGTTATTGGCGAAATTAATAACATCAAAACACAAGTTCCTGTACGTTGAAATGGTGCTTTATCTGTAGATAACATTTTCAACACAACGCTCTAAAGGAAAATGTGAAATTGGAGAAAAAGGCATTTTTCTTGCGCTTAAAATATGCCAGTTTTCAATTTCATTTTTTACTTTTTCTACTACGTATAGTAAGTAGGGGAAGTATTGTATTCCACCCAAAAATTCGATACCGAGTTTTCACCGGAAATACATGTTTTGAGACCCCCTGAATCCAAAAAAAGCATTTTTGGAAACGTGTCCGTGTGTGTGTCTGTGTGTCTGTGAACAGCATAATTCAGAAACGAACAGTCGGATAAACACCAAACTTGGTATTTAGGTTCAGTAGCTTCCAGAGCACCCCAGACTACACTTTACATGGAACATTTTTCGAAAATTTCAATTTTCTCAAAAATGGCTAACGATTTTCATTAAAATATCATATGTTTAAGATATTCTCATGGTAAATGAAATGTATATCCCAAATTTTCTGGGAATGTCTCCAAAAGTATTCTTTATTGTGAACGACTTTTGCATAACAGGTAAACCATAAGAGATAATACAAAAGTTTACTACACAAAAAATGTAGATCGCGTTCAAATACACAATTTATGTCATATACATTTTTTGTTGTTGAATGAACCGTTTTCGAGATATTGCTTGTTATTCCCTTAAATTTTCCAATACTTTTACTTTTTCTCAAATTCGTTATTCATTTTTTACTTTCTCTACTACGTATAGTAAGTAGGGGAAGTATTGCATTCCACCCAAAAATTCGATACCGAGATTTCACCGGAAATACATGTTTTGAGACCTCCTGAATCCAAAAAAATCATTTTTGGAAACATGTCCGTGTGTGTGTCTGTCTGTGTGTCTGTGAACAGCATAACTCAAAAACGAACAGTCGGATAAGCACCAAACTTGGTATTTAGGTTCAGTATCTTTCAGAGATGCGACACGAAGGTTTTAAAGAAAATCCCCCCACTCCAGACTACCCTTTACATGGAAGATTTTTCGAAAATTTTAATTTTCTCAAAAATGGCTAACGATTTTGATGAAAATATCATATGTTTAAGATAATGTCATGAGAAATGAAATGTATATCTCGAATTTCCTGGGAATGTCTCCAAACGTATTCTTCATTGTGAACGACTTTTGCATAACTGGTAAACCATAAGAGATAGACAAAATTTTACTACACAAAAATGTAGATCGCGTTAAAATACACAACTTATATCATATACATTTCTTTTGTTGAGTGAACCGTTTTCGAAATATTGCTTGTTATTTCCTTAAATTTTCCAATACTTATACTTTTTCTCAATTTCGTTATTCATTTTTGTATGTCCTGGACATGCAAAGAGAATGGAATGCGCCACATAGCAACCAGCGATAAAATATTTGACTATCGCTTAAAAGCTACCATATTCCCCTTGCATCTACAAGAAAATTACAAATAAGATTGACATCTCGATATCTCGATTAATATGAAGCATATGGAGAATAGGCGTTTGTAAAAATAGATTGTACAAGAGTAGAGAAAGTCATGTGAGTGTAACACATCAGATTTTGTTTATGTCCTGGACATGCGCCACATAGCAACCAGCGTTAAAATATTTGACTATCGCTTAAAAGCTACCATATTTCCCTTGCATCTACAAGAAAATTACCAATAAGATTGACATCTCGATATCTCGATTAACATGAAGCATATGGAGAATAGGCGTTTGTAAAAATAGTGTGTACAAGAGTAGAGAAAGTCATGTGAGTGTAACACATCAGATTTTTTTATGTCCTGGATATGCAAAGAGATTGGAATGCGCCACATAGCAACCAGTGCTTAAAAATTGACTATCGCTTAAAACCTACCATATTCCCCTTTGCTTCTACAAGAAAATTAGCAATTAGATTAACATCTCGATATCTCGATTAACATGAAGCATATGGAGAATAAGCGTTAATAAAAATAGTTTCTACAAGAGTAGAGAAAGACATGTGAGTGTAACACATCAGATTTTTTCAGTCTGTATTTAATGGTGTTTTATCATTTTGTTTTATTACTTTATAGTCATAGGCTTTAAACTTTAAATTCAATAATGGACTGTTTCTTTTGTTACAGGTATGTAAACGTGCAAGAATAGCTGCAGTCCAATTTGAGTGGTAAGGACAGTCAATAAGTTAATAACAAATTAGATACCTAACGTCTACTTTGACCATCGGAAACCGTAACCATTCTATAGTTAGGGGGAAAGTAAAACTGGAAAAATTATGTTTATGATTGAGAATGCAATGCTCTTAATGTCGACGTTTTATTTTATGATCAGGCTACTGGTTTTAGCATTGCACCGCTCATATGAACCTTTAATACAATGGAAAATCTCGTAGAAATTTTTTAACTTACTATACCTAGAGATTCCGCGCTGAATATTCGAGGAAGCGCGGGCAGAGTTGCCAATATGTAGCCGACAGGACGACGCGAACAAGTTCGCTTTCTAATGCAATGCTTGTTATTTTGGAAGAACTTGTTGGTCAATCTTAAAGCAACCTACAACTTGGGAGGGGATTTTGTGATCGAAGTACTCATTTGATGATGATGATAGCCTCCATGGTGTGGATAGTGCATCTGCCTCACATTCAAGATGTCCCGAGTTGGAATTTTGGTTAAGGGGAGTTGCCCGGAAAAAAGTTTTTTTCCGGTTTTTCCCTTATTCTAAGAAGACAAAATTCGGGCAACTCTTAAGCTTGGTGATCCAAGGCCCATTTGAGCATCATTTCAGCCATTGTTCATTCACTGTCCTATATGACCTACACGGTAAAGGAAGTTAAAATAAAACTGAAGAAAACAAAAAAGGCACAACTATGTATGTGGTTTAGGCGATTGGCCTGTTCTCTCTTCACACTTGGCAATTGTTATTACTTTCTGTACCACATAGGTTCTATCTTTCACAAAAGCAAATGGTCAATTCCCACGAGACCTGCGCGAAGGATTACCTAATTCTCAGGCGTTTTTGTATAGAAGGTATGGGAATAAAGTTTGAACAATCATTGTAAACTAACGGGCAAATATTGCAAATTCAACTTCAATACTTTCCTTTAACTTTCAGTAATTATAATGAGAATATCCTTTCAGAGTGTGACGATTTTAAAAAGAAACCTAATTAAAGGCAATACTCTGGGTAGGTAAATGAAATCAAAACCATCTATCGATGCTCCCTGTTACAAGATCTTGATAACAAAAGTTTGTAGTGTGGTAACCAATTTTTTTGCACAGAACGCCAAAAACAAATGAGACACTTAACATTAAAGCACCCCGAGTGCTATAAATGTCCATTAAATTAAAATATTTCAAATTTTATGCTTTTTTTAAAACCTTCTTGAAGACCGTGTGTTTTTGGGTAAATAATAACTATAACTTAATTATTGATACTCCTCGTTTCCAATGTGAAAAATTTAGATAACTGTAAGATTTAAAACGTAAGAAAACTTTTCGGCTGGAACTGAAGCTATGTAATAATAACTAACACAAATAACAATTAAAACGCAAGGACTGCTTACAATGTTCTACCATATTTGAAGAAGCATAAAACCAAATATCAACTTAAATTAAGATCCATAATGCACAGCAATGCAAGAAAGGTTACTACCTAGTTTAATTACTGTCATTGTCAATTACGCTTGAAGCCTTTCTTGCATGTTGGATACAAGCCTTGAACACCGACGAGGGTTACGCATGTAATGTTACCACATTTCCAAGACATGGGCTTCTAGAGTCTTCCGCACTCTGTCTTCTCGGAGCATCTCCCACTCCTGAACCAAATGTGCTCAATGGGGTTCAAATCAGGAGACTTCGAGGGCCAATCGATTTACACAATTTCTGGGTGTGTTATTTTGGTGAAATTGGATGTGTGCACAGCACTGTTGTCGTGGTTGCAGGACGATGAAATTCATGGCCAATTAGGATGCGCCGTATAGTTTCATGGGAACACCCGTATCCCACAGCCTTATCCAACAAAACGATCTCCCTCACCTTCGCTACCAACGCCTCGTTCTGTGCAGCGGTAATGACCCGAGGCCTTCCTGATCTTGGTAGCGACTTGGTCAATTCAACGCCTTCGGCTTGATGTCGGTGTAGCCATTTCTTGATCGTCTGTTAAGCGAAAGTGCTCTACAGATCTGGGAAACACTTCGCCTGTGAGAAACGTCCTATGATCCCGATCCTCTTTGCTGCTTTCAACTCTTGGCAACCACGTGGACGGGGCATATTGCGTCGTTTTGCAACGAATATTTAAGAATGACAGGGAGAATAATAGAAAAGCGGAAGTAATGTTTCATGCACACGTTTTTAACCAGTAAAGCCCAGCCTGTTCTCTTAAAAGCTAAGGTTCAAAGTCCGCAGTTCACATTACCTACTATATTTGAAAATGTTGACAAGCTAAAACAATCAAATTACAGTCCTTGACAGCACGAGCCGAAATGATTAAGGGAAAATCTCTTCATTCCCTTCTCTGTAAGCTTGGGCATCCCTGCCTTTAACACTTTATGATGATAAAGAGGAGAAAACATAAGCGTTGTGAATCGTGTATGAATTTGAATCAGAACGTCATTATTTTCAAATATCCATTAAAGGGAACATGTAAGAATGTTGTTATATCGTTTTAGGATTTCATCATCATTGTTCTGAACACTGAATACTGCCATACTCATGTTTATCCTATGTAATGCTCTCTTTTTATGGTTTATAACTAACGAACGAAAATCTACAAACAATAGAAAACTATTTAAACTATTTCTCAAGTTGATACGAGCTTTACGCCTTACAGTGAAGTTTGTTGTTAAGTTAGCGACAAAATAAGGCTTAATGCCATGTGAAATTATCGAACTGAGGAATAGTCGAGACCGTTATAGTAGTGTCCTAAATTGCCCGCTTTTGGCAATTCCATCTCGCATCCCTCATGTTTATTTTCTCAGATGGAAAATTTAACAAACGTCTTTAATTCATCTAGATACTTTATCAGGAATGAAGAATGGGCACATGACAACATCGTATAGTGCTTGGAAGTAAAATGGCAACGCGCTATGTACAAACGGTTGCTTCATGTTCAAATAATCTAGAACTGCATTGTGTTCCGTTTAATATATCATTAATTATTTTATTCACTGGCATTCAGGAATGACTTTTTGTGACCATTAATACTGTGTTTTTACAACAATTCTTTCCCGTGATATGTAATATATTAAATTCATTTGCTTTCGATTCCAACATAGAATGGTATTTGTGTCGTAATACTGCATAATTAGCTATAAAGGAATGTAATCATGCTGAGTTCACTCAAAATTCTTAAATTAATAATTTTCGTTTCTTGTGCCTGAAACATTTCAGTTTACTTCTTTTTCGAGACCTTATAATGATTCCTTACATCCATTGTAAACTAATGTAAACATTAACAGTGCATGAATGAAGTAAATTCTTTAACATGGTAATGGTCTTGGAGGTTTATAGGGAGATGCCTTTGAATGTGGGTATTTAAAGTAAAATGCTATTAATTTGGAGAGGAAGTTTTGGCAGTTGAGATAGGCGCATTTTCTGTGTTGTTGCAGAAATTGCAATTATCATTTTATAAGGCATTCAGTTATAAAATCTTAGTCGTATTGTAGAGGTTGTAAAATGCTTAATTTTTTATAATTTTATATAATTAGCGCGGATAATATAAATAATGATGTTCCCTAAAAAAATCACTACACGTTACATGGGATTAGATTCAGTAATACCCTTTAAAGAGTTCAACGAGTTTAAGCACAGGAACAACGCGTTGGTATTAAGCATACGTTTTTAAGCAAAGCACCCAACACTGGAATCGTTTTTACTTCTGTTCCACTACTTAATTGAAATACAATCACATAGTTTATGCACGTGTACTGAAGTTGCATTTGCAATATTTTCCCGTTAGTTTAAAATGATTGCTGAAATATTTCTTTTCAAAACGCGAGGCGAACTGATAGCTGCCATGCATTGCACAGCAAGGGAAGCTATATGACTAAACTTCATTTTCATACCTTGTATGCAAGAACGCCCGAGAATTAGATGACCCTTCGCGCAGGTCTCATTGGAATTGAACATTTACTTTTATGAAAGATAGTACATAGTAGGTAGAGAAGGTACTGCATTGCAGTCAAAATTGGATACCGAGATCTCACCGGAAATATATGTTTTGAAGAACCGTGCATAAAAAAAACCAGTTTAGAAAAGGTCTGTATGGTCTGTATGAACATAGCTAAAAAAAAAGTCGTGTAAATACCAAACTTGGTATTTAAGTTCAGTACCTTCCAAAGATGCAACAGGAGGATTTTGAAGAAAATCTCCCACCTCAAATTACCGTTTACATGCACCACCCTTATGCTTTTTCGTCATTTTTTATGTTCTGAAGAATGGCTCTAACGATTTTGATTAAAGTAGCATATATTAAAGATATTTACGTGATAAATAAAATGCATATCTCGAATTTTCTGGGAATAGCTTGTGAAATCTTCTTTATTCAGAAGGAAGTATACATAATCTTGCATAACTGGTAATCGTAAAGGGATAGATGAAAACGTACAACAAAAATGTACATCTCTTTAAAATACACAATTTATTTCAAGTAACCTTTTTGTGGAATTAGCCATTTCTAAGATATCCATTATTAATGGTTCGCATTGTTTAATAATTAGGCATTCTTTTGAAGTCCTGTCGATTTTCAAAAGAATTTGATGTAATTTAAAATGTAAATGTGTTTGTGAGAATAAATGTAAAGTTTGAATGTACACTACGTGATCAAAAGTATCCGGGCACCTGGGTGAAAATGACGTACAAGTTCGTGGCGCCCTCCATAGGTAATGCCGGAAGTCAATATGGTGTTGGCCCATCCTTAGCCTTGATGACAGCGTTCACTCTCGCAGGCATACTTTCAATCAGGTGCTGGTAGGTTTCTTGGGGAATGTAGCCCATTCTTCACAGGGTGCGGAACTGAGGAGAGGTATCGATGTAGGTCAGTGAGGCCTGGCACGAAGTCGGCGTTCCAAAACATCCCAAAGGTGTTCTATAGGATTCAAGTCAGGACTCTCTGCAGGCCAGTCCATTACAGTCCATATTGTCGTGTAACCACTCCGCCACAGCCGTGCAGTGTGAACAGGTGTTCGATCGTGTTGAAAGATGCAATCGCCATCCCCGAATTGCTCTTCAACAGTGGGAAGCAAGAAGGTGCTTAACATTTCAATGTAGGTCTGCGCTGTGATCGTGCCACGCAAAACAATAAGGGGTGCAAGCCCCTCCAGGAAGAACACGACCACACCATAACACCACCACCTCCGAATTTCACTGTTGGCACTACACACGCTGGCAGATGACCTTCACCGGGCATTTACCATACCTACACCCTGCCATCGGATCGCCACATTGTGTACCGTGATTGATCAATCCACACAACGTTTTGCCACTGTTAAATCGTGTAATTTTGACGCTTCTTACACCAGGCGAGGCGTCGTTTGGTATTTTCCTGTGTGATGTGTGGCTTATGAGCAGTCGCTCGACCATGGAATCCAAGATTTCTCACCTCACGCCTAACTGTCATAGTACTTGGAGTGGATCCTAATGCAGTTTGGGATTCCTGTGTGATGGTTTGGATAGATGTCTGCCTATTACTCTTTACGGCTCTCTTCAAATTTCGGTGGTCTCTGTCAGTCAACGCTTTTGTGCTGTACATGTCCCTTCACGTTTCCACTTCACTATCACATCAGAAACAGTGGACTTAGGGATGTTTAGGAGTGTGGAAATCTCCGCGTACAGACTCCTGACACAAGTGACACCCAATCACCTGACTACGTTCGAAGTCCATGAGTTCCACGGGGCGTTCCATTCTGCTGTTTCACGATGTCTAATGATTACTGAGGTCGCGGATAATGTGTACCAGGCAGTAGGTGGCAACACAGTGCACCTAAGATGAAGAACGTATGTTTGTGGGGGTGTTCGAATACTTTTGATCACATAGTGTATGTCTCGGTATAGTAACCAAGATGCTAGGATAGTATATTCGGATTTTAGTTATTTTGTTCCTCGCCATGTAATGGAAACATTACGGAATTTTAAAGCAATGTATAGCATCCAGTGCTTAAACATTTGACTTTTGCTATCCCTTTGTATTTATAGTGAAATGTCTAATACAAATATTTCCGAAAAGGTTTATCTGGAAAATTAATTGGATAGGCAAATAAACTTCCGCAAGTATAATTTGTATACCCACTGATAAACGATAGAGAGTAGAGAAAGTCATCTGCATGTAAGCATAAAACATAATTTTTTTTAAGTGGTCTTGCTATCGCTTTGTTTGAGCTACACTTTTGCTATCAGTTGGCCTGTAACTAAACATTATCTTTGGTACTGGATTTCTGCCATCCTTAGCACATATTGTGACTATGCAGAGATTGTCGCGCATACGTCTCTCTGGTCACCTAGATTCGAGATGGCGGTTAAAGCTTGGGTGGGGGAATTAGCAGTTTTAGGTGGGGATAGTTTGGTTAGCGTCCCCTACGCTTTAGGAACCGTGGCTTGGGACAGGGAGTCAGTGAGTTGTAGTCAACCAGTACAGACGTGTAGCCGTCCTCTCCGTGCAGGAATGCATGGTGGCCTCGCCCGACAGGCATGGACCTAAGAATGTGGGGTAAAGTATCTTGTTTTATCTAATAAACCCTCTGTCATCTATATCTTCCTTGTATTATTTATGATAGTGTAAAGTTCCTTCTTCTTATTTTGAGCCATGTAAGTGTCCTTTTGCCAGTGTTTAATAATATTTCTGTACTTTCACTTTAGCTGCGTCCCTAGTCGTAGCCTCGCCATGTTACAATTTTGTTAATTTTCTGATACCTCTCAAGCGAGTCGCCCACCTCCCAATCAGCATTAGATAAGAGGCTACGACAATATTTGCACACTTATTTTGGTGTTCTATTATTTGTTGCTTCATGTTGCTTGAACATCTCTTTTAAGCATGTTTTTATCATGGTTATGATCTGAGACACTGCAAACTACTAAGGGTCTTGATAATTACGTTTCTACTTGTTAAAGTAATCTCCAAAGTAATCTTTCCTCCAACTCAGTACATGTAAGACTGACTTTTCCTTAAGGAGCACTGGGAGTGCTTTTTTTGGTGGAAATGTCAAAAGTTTAGATTTTGGAATTATATCATATAAATAATCTATAGACACTTATGAATAATTTTGGCTGAACATTTTGCACTATCTGCCATTTTTAAAAGCCCATCGACATGTTAAAATCACCCGTGCGCTCCCTTAAAACTCCACTGGACCATATGTTTATGTACCATATGCAGTATTGAAAGCAAATGTGAGTGTTCAAATGTGACTTAAAATTAGAGAAAGACTTTGTTTTGCTCAAAAGTGCAACAATACCCAGAAATATTCCAGTCCTCGTGTCATTAACGCCTTAAAGGATACCCAATGAGGTGAGGTGAGGTGAGGTGTATTCCTCTTGGAGTAGGAATAAAAAAAAGTGTGTTACAATACCTTAAACCGCTTGGCCATCTGAACACATGATAGTTGCAGCATTGGCTGATCTCATTAACTGCGTAATGTTGTGTGATTTTTTTAACAAAAAAGGGTAAAATGTATATATGTACATTTAATCGAAACCCATCAGCATCCAACAATGCCGTCACACCGCTTGCTTTAGTTGGGCCCTCCCCATCCTTTACCACAGTATGAATTAAATTCAGATCATGCATTTTACCGGGTTTCGATCGTTGGTTTTGATAGGTAAGCAATTTCTATCGTGCCTTAGACCGCATGGCCATAAATCCCGATGTCAAACTAAAGAATTTATTTATTTAATCGTCAGTCACTGCATGTCAACAGACAACAAACCCCAGCATGGCAAATGTTCCATTGGCACTGACTCCTGGTGCTTTTACAACAAAATTATGGCCAATGGTACACAACCTGATACCAATGATAAAATGTCCATACAGCTTTCAGAATCGAATGTTTCCAAGATAATGCCTATCTACCAAAGACTAGCCTGTGATGAGCTGCTGCATAAGTGTGTAAGAGATATTACACAAAATAAAAAGTGCCATGTTATGGAGGAATGTCCAAAAGACATTTTTGTATCAAAGAAGAGCATCAAAATTGCTGTAACAAATGCTGGTCAGAATTTGATATGGGCTATTCAGCTACAGAAGAAATTAAATCTACTATAAAGAATTCTATAATTTTGCAGTGTACCAGTGTATTAAGAATAGATGCGACAACAGAAGAAAATATGAGTTTGTTAGATCTCCAACTGAAAAGAAGAAAACAGCTCGCAGGAAGAGTAAATTACCAAAAATGAAAAAAAAATAGGAAGCCAAATAGAAAAAGGATGAGAAAACATATGCTTAAAGGAAGTTATAAGTATCTGACAAGCTGTAAATTTAAAAAGAATGCACATGCATTAGAAATATGTATTTTTTCTTAGTTTTTCATTTTTGCACATGAAATTCATTCCCTGCATTTCAGTTTTGCTCTAATTTTTATGTAAATTTGTGCATATCTTCTCAAATGTAGTACATAAAGATTTAAGGATTAATTTTATATTTTATTTACTAATTAGCTCACAAAAAATTAATTTATACTAAAAATCAAGGTAAATTTTGACAGTAACTTCATAAAAATAAAATTTTATTTCTATACTAACAATAACATCAACTTCAATCAAATGCTTTGATTTGTTTTCATTGTACTAAAGCATAGGAAAATATCACTATCATACGTCTCTGACAAATGTGAATGTGCATGGTAGTTTGAAAATTTTTTGTATGCTAATGAAAAGTATTAAATTGTATTATCTGATAAACTATTTGATCTAGAGTTTTGATCTTTTGCACAATCATTTCTCTATTTACCCATTAATTAAATATATCAATTTTCAGTAAATAGCTTTCAAACAAGTTACAAAATTCAGTTCCAGTGTCCCTTAAAGATCAGTCAAATCTTGATACAACTCGACTCTACGAGAGGAGCTGGTTTGCTGCTACAGACAGGAAAGGATGTGCAGGTGGCAAAAAGGGCACAAAGGGAACTAAAAACACACAGGATTATAAATCATGAGAGTTCTGATTTGCAAAGCATACAATTCACTGTTTCCCAGCATAATATTTTATAAATCAGTGTTTTTTTCAAAACTTCATTTTCACACATTTAAAATGAACTTCGCGCATGAGGTTTTGTTTAAACACGGCTAAAATTTCACAGAATATGCAGAAATACCCATTGTAAGATTCTACGTGACAAAAATATGCCTAACGCTAATAATATTTTTAAAAATATTTTTTATGAAAAAATGGAGAATTTTAGAGACTCAAATTTCTAAAGTATTAAACAAATTATCATAATTCACTCATCAAAATTTATTCAAATTTCAAATTATACTGTTTTTAACTTATTCAAAGCTTCAATTCCAAAAATGTCAACCAATTTTCTGAACTTTTGTTGCGCGTGGTTAATTTTGATTATGCGATACATTTACACAATAAAATTTATGAAATAATTAATAACTCCAAAAATATTTATCCAACTTGAATGAAATTTGGTGCTCACATTAATCTAACAGCAATAGATACACAGTAACATTTTTAGAGATATCCATACAATAATATGGAAATTTGAAAATTCACTCCTTGTGTACCTTAAAGATGCACGTGATCCACATTAGTCATTTTTCGACAGATAATATTGCAAGCCAACTGATAATTACTTCTTAAAATAGCTTTTGATGCACCATTCTCATATTAGTATCTCATAAGTTTTCACATATCTAGATTATGAATCACTTAGCTAACACCACTAAAAACAAACCCATGCTAAACCTGAGCTAATGATTTCAATTGCGCCAGATTCAAAACCTTCCTTTAACGGCACTTAACGGAGAGTCGAATATTGGTAATTTGGGATGTACGAAATTGTACCAAAAATGCTAGAAACTTTAAATAATACAGATTTCAATACTTTCAGTCTAGGCTCCACAAAGAGTCTGAAAATCAAGATTTTAAATTTACAGGGGTGGTTTTAGGGACTTGAAATTTCGCAAAAACCCCGAAATAAATCCGTTAAGACTAAATACGAGGTGCGCTCAAGAGAAACCCTACTAATGATCCGAATTAGTCGAAATTTAATGCGACTTTTCTGCATATCAGAATAAAACCTGTTTTTCTTTAAATATTCTAAAAACTATGCGTTTACCTATTCTTGTGAATTTAAACTATACGACCTGGGGAAAATTATCGACTATCTTACACGTTCAAAAGCTACCGTCACTGATATTTAAACCCCTTATGTGCAAATGTGTACCAGTTCTACACAAAAATCATAAGCTACACAGACGTTCAACCACTTTAAAACCTTTACTTACGGAGTATATCCGTGCAGTGCTGGTATAATATATATTTGTGCTTAAAGTGCAAGTTCTTACAGCAAATCAACTATTGTAGGTCTCCAAATTTTCAGCTAAGTGTTACATAAAAACGCGTTTCAGAGTTTAAGCATGAAAAAATGACTATTTTGTTTTAAAAATAGAACAACATTAATATAATCTGAATAATAAATAAGAGTAGGAAGCAAGATAAACCGAGAGTACACAAAAAACATTGCTAGTCTTATAAATAACACCTAAACTACAGTCTTCCATACTTATTCTGTTAAAACGTTGTATCTTTAAAGTTTATAAGTGCAAAAGAAGATCTTACTCCCGAAACATTAAGCAAAGTAGTTTTAAAATATTAAAATGCTGCTAACCAATCAATCAACAAGAACTTGATATAGATATATAGATGAAGCCAAAGTGCAATACATTACAACTTAATTATATCTATAAATAAAACGAAGATAATGACGCTTAAAGGGAAGAATCCCGTTAGATAATGTCGCATTTCTCATGGCTCGTGTTATTTTATTTGTTGAGCGCCTCTTGTTTTATTATTTTAAATTTGGGTTCTTTGTCCTCCGGCTAGTTATTACAACTCAGTCCAGCAAGTGTGTCTATGCAGGGCGTGTAAACGGAAAGGAGTTGTTGCTAAAAGATAACGCTGATAAAATAATTTGTTTCTACACTTTTATTGCCGTCACACTTAATTAATAATTCACATATTTAATCTTTTACACGCCTGACTGAAACTCTGATATTTCTGAATGTAACTGCAGCCGTTTTAGTCGCCGCGTATCAATTACTTCGCGTACTTCACATTTTGTAACCAACTTTGCGACATGTACCTCGCGAGAGATTCTTCAGGACTACGTGACGTGCACCTCGTGTGTGATTCTTCCGAACTGCGCCATACTTGCTTATGGCTCGAGAATATATACTCCTTCACCCCGAATTGCCTAAACATTATCATAGAGCTACCATTGGTTACCAAATCGCGCGCACTTTAGCGTCTGTTTTGTCAGCCAATCACTGCTATTAACATATATACTCTAGGGAAGATATTCCCACAATTTCTAAAAAAAGGCACGCTACCCTGAATGATTTGTTTGTCTCTTCTTAGTGATAAACAACTCACCCCCTCGGTTTATTGTTAACCACTTCTATTGTCAGTTTCTGTGAGGCCGTGTAAACTTATTTCCTAACAATACTTATGGCTAACAAACATCTAAAATCCTGTACATACAATAATATTAATTTATACTACAATCACTCTGGCATTCACAGTGTTGTGATATAAAATATTGCCTCAATCATGATGCTAATAAATGGTAAAATATTAGAACAGATATCGCACTTCAATTATCTAGGATGTGACATTAGTTTTAAATTTGACAAAGCCATTGAGATGAAAGTTTCAAACCATTTGTGGAACGATCAGAAGAACACTAGGAAGAAAGACTAGAAAAGAAACATAAATTAAGTTCTATAAGATTATGGCTTTACCTACTGTATTAAATGGCTCCGAGTCGTGGACAATAACAAAAAGATAGAGATCACGTATCCAGTCCGCCGAAATGAAACTTTTGAGGCATGTAAAGGATGCACTAGAGCTGACAAAATAAGAAATGAATTAATAAGATCAGATTTAAATATTGTATTAAATACCAAAAAAATATGAGTTACCAACCAACAGGGAGGAGAAGTTTAGGAAGACCACGCAAGAGATGACCGGAACAGATGATATCTCCTAATTCTTGAAAACAGAAGAAGAAGAAGAATTTGATACCAATCTGACAGAAAAGCATGTATTTTTCATCATAACATCTCTACTTAATGAAAGTCCTTTCAGCACGGTATACTTAGCTGTTTAGCCGTTTTGGTAGTAAAGACACAAGACGCTAAAATAGGGTTAATATTTTCTTCATTACACTTAAAGGTTTATGTAAAAGAATTACTAAAAGCATTTGAGGCAAATGCGTTTACCCTACCTTAAAATTAAGATTTTAGTATTTCCATTGTCCATTAGTTTTCTTTAAGTATTTTCCACTGCTAGTTCTATTAACAATAGAACCTGAATGTACCCACCACTACAGCACAGAGGGATAATCGGAAGCGAGTTATTGGTTATAAACAGACCTCAGAGAATGACAAAGTTCATCCTGTTTGGATCATATATAAGATTAATCCTCGTTTCTGGGTCGAAACAATAAGGAAACTTGTTACCGAGATTTTATTACGCTTTAAAAAATGATGAACATTAATGCAGTTTCAGAGGAAATCTGTGACATATATGCTGTCAGTGAAACAAAGAGCAGGTCGCGACTAGATAGCATTCTGCCTGTATATGCCTGAAGATTTTTACACTCCCTTCCAACATTAACCTATATGGGACATTCCATGTGAAATTGAACTTCAAAAAATCTCGCATTCCCTTTTGCTTTGTAATGGTTTGCTAAGGAAAGCATATGTATGAAATATTAGCATCTAAAAACCAACGGTTGTTAGTTATTGAACGATAAATGTATCGTATTAATTCATTTTGTTGCACTTGAAGTGCGCATAGGTTCAGAACTCTTTAAGAATATTCTAACAAATCTCATTTTGTAGATAAAAGTCCGCATTTCATTACAGCATATACTAATTATTTTTATTATATTAACAAATATCCACACTACGTGATCAAAAGTATACGGACACCTGGCTGAAAATGATGTAAAAGTTCGTGGCGCCCTCAATCGGTAATGCCGGAAGTCAATATGGTGTTGTCCACCCTTAGCCTTGATGACAGGCATATTTTCAATCACGTGCTGGAAGGTTTCTTGGGGAATGGCAGCCCATTCTTCACGGAGTGCGGAACTGAGGAGGTCGGTGAGGCCTGGCACGAAGTCGGCGTTCCAAAACATCCCAAAGGTGTTCGGTTTAATACTAATCTTACATGGGATAATTGCCTATTGATGTGAAACTGAATGGGATCCAATACAAACATTAATACCAAAAAAATAAATCGATTTAATGATAAATCCCCAACTATATAATCTTCGTTCTATAGGATTCAAGTCAGGACTCTGTGCAGGCCAGTCCATTACAGGAATGTTATTGCCATGTAACCACTCCACCACAGCCCGTGCAGTATGAACAGGTGCTCGATCGTGTTGAAAGATGCAATCGCCATCCCCGAATTGCTCTTAAACAGTGAGAAGTAAGAACGTGCTTAAAATATCAATGTAGCTCTGCGCTGTGATCGTGCCACGCAAAACAACAAGGGGTGCAAGCCTTATCCTGGAAAAATACGACCACACCATAACACCACCACCTCGAATTTCACTGTTGGCACTCCTCGAATTTCACTTTTGGCACTACACACGCTGGCAGATGACGTTCACCGGGCATTCGCCATACCTACACCCTGCCATCGGATCGCCACATTGTGTACCGTGATTCGTCACTCCACACAACGTTTTGCCACTGTTCAATCGTGTAATGTTGACGCTCCTTACACCAAGCGAGGTGTCGTTTGGCATTTTTCTGCGTGATGTGTGGCTTATGACCAGCCGCTGGACCATGGAATCCTAGGTTTCTCGCCTCATGCGTAACTTTCATAGTACTTGGAGTGGAGCCTGATGCAGTTTGGAATTCTTGTGTGATGGTCTGGATAGATGTCTACCTATTACTCTTTACGACCCTCTTCAAATGTTAGCAGTCTCTGTCAGTCAACAGACGAGGTCGGCCTGTACGCTTTTGTGCTTTACATGTCCCTTCACGTTTCCGCTTCACTATCATATCAGAAACAGTGAACCTAGGGATGTTTAGGAGTGTGGAGATCTCGCGTACAGACTGCTGACACAAGTGACACCCAATCACCTGACCACGTTCGAAGTCCGTGAGTTCCACGGAGCGTCCCTTTCTGCTGTTTCACGATGACTAATGACTACTGAGGTCGCGGATAATGAGTACCAGGTAGTAGGTGGCAGCAACATGCACCTAAGATGGAAAACGTATGTTTGTGGGATGTCCGGATACTTTTGCTCACAGTGTATATACAGTTTTTACTTACTTGAAGCGTCTTCGGATTTTTGTAAAACTAAAGTATTAGTTTGAGAATAATCCATATTGTTCCTTAAGAGAAGCCGGCAATGTTGGTAAAGTGGTTTTTTTAGGGCGTTCGTAGTTATAACACAAAAAGGTAATAACCTCAGAGATTTACGTGGTTCTTGCACGATGATCACCAATCGCTCTGTAGTAGGCCAACACATTTGATGTAAGAAAGACATATGATTCAGCAACGTGGCACAATATAAACTAGCATTTCGTCTTTCTTTTCATTTCCTTCTGCTAGCAAGATTAGAAGTGTTGAGAGTTAAGGGCAGGTGATTATTAATTATATTATGCTTAGTGTTACGTTCTTGAGAGTCCTTCATCAAGGTAGGAAAATTAAAATATAAAGTTGCTTTTATCACGTTAAGATATGTCCTAAGATAACACTAATTTGCATAATACTGGTTAGTAAGAGCTCTCATTTTTTAACCTTAGGCACAACAGCTTCTTAGGCCTTCAGTTAAAGACTAACATGCGAGAGGATTATGAGCGCGTAAAGTAATTTACATCTTTAATTGTTTCTGACGAAACCTTATCAGTAACCATTACAGTAAAATATATGTTTGTGTTTAAATTACGGAATCTTACCATATGTGATAAAAATATTTTTCTTAATCCAAAACTAGCTACACTTGAACAAGTCTAAATTTCTTCACTTAAATAAAAATAAGAATATGTTTACTTAGCAGTATGAAATTAAAGTTCAGGTTGTCAAAATAAAGCTCAATTTAAATAATTACATTTAAAGGTTTCATGGTTATAGCAGCTTGAAGTTGGGTAATTTTAGGAATACCGATAAATTTCAACAATTTCAATTGTAAAGCTATGATGTTCTGAATGTTAGGAGTTTGTATTAGGCATAGAATTGGGTTTGTCTCCAAATACAAAAAGTTTTGTTTCGTTTAAGAAATGCAAGGTCCATTTACCATCTATTTCAGGCGTTGAAATGGAAGGTGCCATGTAGAGGTTCTCTTGTTTCAATATGTGCAATACGTTTTATCGGGTGTCTTTTATTTTAAGTTGTGCATCATTTTTGTGCTAATAAATATTATTATTTCCTCTGAAACTATTACATTCCAAAAAATAATTCCAGGATTTGACCGGAAATATACATTCTTTGAGATTCCCTGGATAAAAAAAAGAAAAAAAAAAGAATTTTTAGCAAGGTGTCTCTCTCTTTGTATGTTTATGGGGGAGGGAAGCGTCTGTAATCAGCATAACTCAAAAAGAAATAGTCGGTTAAATACCAAACTTGATATTTAATTTCAGCATCTTCCAAGGATATGACACAAAGTTTTTCAAGAAAATCCCTACACACTAAACTACCCTTATTTTCTTAAAAATGATTTAAGGTTTTTTAAAATCACCGTATGTTTAAGATATTTACATTAAAAATAAATTCCAATATTGAATTTTCTGCTAATAGCGAAGTCCTTTTCGTTCTGGATGTCTTCTGTATAAACGGTAAACCGTCAGAGGTAGATAAAATTTTACCACAAAAAATATTTGTAGATTCCGTTAGAGCGCACAGTTTGTCAAAAATGTTTGTGGCTTTGGCCAATTCCGAGATATTTTTTGTTTTGGGGTAGAATTTTCAAATACTTATATTTTAATTTCTCTGCCACCTATGTATAGTAGGTAAGAGGATATATTGCATTACATTATACCCAAAAGAATTATGTAGAGATTTCACTGGAAATAAGTGTTTTGAGGTTCCCTTGAATCCAAAAAAGTATTTATAGAAAACAATTACTATTCGTACGTGTCTGTATACGTGTTTTGAACAGCACAACTTAAAAACGAAATGTTGGATAAACATTAAGCTTGATATTTAACTTGAAATTTTCCAAGCATGCGACACTAAGATTTTCGAAAATAACTCCACTCCAAACTAACCTACATGCACAAATTCTCGATATTATTTATTTTCACGAAAATGACTCTTCATCAATTTGGACTGAATGTTCATATATTTAAGATACTTTTATGACAAAATTTATGTCTTGAATTTTCTGGAAATAGCCTTTGAAGTTCTCTTCATTCGGATGTAATTTTGTATAATCTTGTGTAACTGGTAAACGTTATGCGATAGACGAAAACGTAGGACACAACAAATGCAGATCTAATGCTGTTCGCTTTGTATTTATAACGAAATGCGTAATGCAGCTATTTTTGTAAATGTTTATCTTGATTAAAATGAACTAGATAGAGAAATGAACATTTATAAGAATAATTTGTTTAGCAACTAATAAATGATAGAGAGTAGAGAAAGCCATGTGAATTGAAGTGGTGTACTTCTGTTATATTTATTTGTTGAGCCCCACGTTTGGAAGCCAATTTGCGATGGTAAATTTATAATGTTATTTGTGTATGTGTGTTTACTCCACGTGGTGAAGCCATTTTGTGACGTGATTCATTTGTTAGGTTTGTTAGCTCCATCTGGTGTTAGCAATTTGCGGCAGTATTAGTGTTTGTTTAAAAGAATGCTACTGTTATTTTATTTAATTGTGGTTCTCTGTCCTCCGGCTAGCTATGATCTTTTTGGTCGAGCACTTCTCTTTATACAGGTTGTGTAAACGGAAAGGAGTCTTTTATCCAAAGATAACACTGATGAAAGAATTTCTTTTATACTTTTACTGTCGAACACTTTCACTATCACATTTACACATTGATCTTGACACTCACCAAACTGAAACTGTTATAATAACTTCATTACTGATCACTCTTAATTTGCGTACTTCAACTTTTTGTATAATTAACTTTATAACACTTGGTATTTTTCATAACTCTGCTACGCGTAACTTCGAATCTATAGCCGACGTGTACTGGACTGAAGGCGACAAATGTTTTCGAAGAACTGACGGACTGAAGGCGACGTGTAGCATACAAATATTTTCGGTGAACTGACGGCGTCTATCTCTAACCTAGCCCTTTTTATACTCCTACACCCCGATATGCCTAAAGATTATAACTGAGCTGCAATTGGCTAATAAAACGCGCCAACATTAGCGTCTATTTTTATATCCAATGAAAATTATGAATACATATGCTCTAGGTATAATGTTCCAGCAAATTCTAAAGGAAAACGCGCCAACATTACGTAACTTCCTCGTCTCTAATAATGATAAACAGCTCACCCCCTCGCTGCATTATTGCACGCTATTATTGTCAGTTTCAGTAAGGCCGTATAAACCCACTTCTCAACACTAATTACAATCAACAAACATCTCAAATCAATGTCACACAAAAATGCATATTCATACTATAATCATTCCTTACATTTAAATAATTTATGATACAAATTACTGCATCAGAATGTAACACATGAGATGTTTTCATAGATTTAGTACATTTTCTTCTGAATAAAATAACATATTTTAAAGCACCAAACTGAAACGCTTTAGCTTTTACTGGCAGGGATATGAATCACATATGGTTGCTGAACGATACACCAGTAGTACAAAATTGTCAAAATTCAGTAACTACAAAATCTAAGTTATGTTTGAGCTGAATTTTGGGGGAAAAAGTGTGTTCTTTATTCGAAACATTTCCAAAACTCGTTGGCTTCAAACCCAATTTATGACTTAAGTTTTCTGATTTATACAAAACGAACTTCCCTTTCGTCACAGTAAGTAATAGTATTCGTAAAGCTGTTCCCCAATTTGGAGCTTATTGTGTGTGTGTGTGTGTGTGTGTGTGTGCGCGCGTGTGTGTGTGGCGTGTGTGCGCGCGCGCTATCCAGTTTGTGAGGAGGCAAAATAAGTTTTAGATGCATTAGTTGCAAAGAGAGATAATCAATTTATTCAATTTGTACGTAAATGTAACAGACAATACTAACTAAAAATGTTAAAACTGTCCTAGAATTTTGCACTGCAATTTTGAGTAACTACTAATGGGTTAAACAAACAAATCGAAAGACAAATTAAAATTTCAATGAAAGTAGATGGTGATAAACTATCGGACAAGAGAAGCAATTCCGGCAAAAGAGAAGAGAACATAAACGGACAGTTTAGGAATTATTATATTAAATCCCACGACACGACATGTAAAGAGGATGGTTAAGGAAAGACAAAGGTTATCGAAACCTGAGAGCATCACTTGGAACCAAGAGAGGATCAAACGGTGATCAGTAGTGGCTATGTCCGTCTCGTAAACGTTTTCCTGCCAACTGGCTTACTTTATAAGATGTATAAAATTGTTTTTGTAAGGGTTGTGTATTAATTCAAAATTAGTTCTAAAAAGTTACATTTCACTTACATTTACAACACAAGCAAACTTAACTGAAGGCTTTAAAATGTAAGTATATATAATAGGTATGAGAGGAAACCTTTATTTTCGGGTAACGGTTATAACCGTCGGAGTTACGGTGCGTTAACGGTTAAATGTAACGATTACGAGTAACGATTAAGTTATTTGTTTACATGGTTACAATGTTCGCAGTTACATTACATTAATGGTTACCAGTAACGATTAACTGTAACAACGTTTCAATATGAACGATGTGGTTACAGACTTACTTTGTTATTTGATGAAATCTAAAAAAGAAATTTCTCTAGCTGTGTGAACACATTGATTACTGCGGTGGTTTATAATCTCAAAATACATTCACACTTGCCTGTACATTCCTGAACATATACATACTTTGTACAGGCGAACTGAGCTATACAGAAACATAAACTATAGTCTCACGTGATGCAGATATGGCAAACGAAAACACATCACTATTACCAACATCAACATGGTTGACGTTAAGCTAATACTAATTTAAATATTCTCGTAGGATGTTAAATAGAACATGGTAAAAACATTTTGAAATGCGATGTTACTAGAGAAGAGAAAGATTAACGTCCAGATATGTAGCAAAGCGCATAATTAGTGGAAATTTTTCCAGGCAGATGGTGTATTGCATCCACAATGGCCCTCATGATCTCTTGTGGAGAAGTTTAATACTGCGTAACGAGTTGAAGTAACTAGTTCCCGATAAGCGATACATGTAGTGAAAGATGTCTCCGGACTCAGTAACAGTTAACGAAATAACTAGTTACTGTCTTCGTTACTTCTGTAACCGTTATTGGGTAACTAGGTACTGTATGTCTCCATTACACCAGTAACCCTTACATTAAGGCTCATCCCTAATATATAAAATTATAAGACACATTATAATTTATAATGTTTATCCTATTGCCCTGTTTCTTATTGTTTTCTTTTGTATAGTGACGAAACAATAATAATAATAATAATAATAATAATACCGACACTTGAAATCCCTTCTAACTATTTGCGGCCCCCAACATTAACAAATTGCATCAGTCCATTCTTGGAACTTGAATCAACTAAATGCACGATGGCGCACACTAAAGGCAAGAGCACTTATACGGTACTGTGCTTGAAACATATGTCGGCCTCTGATGAGAAAACGTTTGCGGGGTGTTCTGCTCTCAGGAGGAGTGAGGCGGGGGCAGTACCACATGGCAACTCACAATAATATAAATAATCTACTATCTGCATTAAAAACCTCGCGCAACGTTATTATTCCAGTGTGTTTCACTTGGAGAAGTGCGTAAGTGTTTTCAAGTGGTTTATTGAGCTATATACAATGCCCAATAACAAAGGAAGTACAAAGTAACCTCTGTTCATTTGTTCGCCTTATGAATCTTCAATTGTATTCAGCACTGCTAGCACAAGAGCGTATGTTTTCTAAGAGGGCTTAAGCTTTGTTGATGTGTTGAAAATAGAGGCGTAATCCTTCTCAGATACCGCTAGAACTGTTACTGTCAACACATTCCTTACAGCCACATTCTCGTCGGAGAAACGCGGTATGTATTGGAAGCTGGAGAAGGCAGTTAGATAACAACGGGCTTTGATGTGGGGTAAACTGAGTATGATATCACAACCGTGCAACATGATTTTTATTTTAGGGAAGGTGATGTAATAGCTTTACTCCTTCATTCAATGGCTTTAACGAAGTAGTTGGGCTTGGTTAATTACTTGTGAAACATAAAAACGATATTTCTGTGACACAATACTAAAACCGTAGCAAAATAAATGCCAGAGTATCATTCTTATGTACCACATGTCTAATAATAAAATGAAATTGTTATTGATAAACACTAGTGGCACGCTGTATTCTTACCTAGAAGTTCCTTCGTCATACTTGTCAGCGAACTTCTCATTGTGCACAGGTAGCTCCGCTGATTTACACAAACTCGCCGTGTAACTGTGAATTACATTTTACGCATCCTTTTAAGATAACATCGTTTATTAAAATAATTCAATAGTTTTGAATTTTAGCGCAAATTGAAATCGGCATTGAGGCAGTATTTTTAACACTTAAATGATATCAGTTTAATTATATAATATAAAATGTAATAACAGCCCGCCTTAAAGCAATGTGTGTATAATATAATATATAAAGTGTATGTAACAGTCATTGTATTATGTTTATATTATGTACATATATAATAATGTTATGTGAATGTATTACGTAGTTTAACAATGTAGGAGCTGTGAGAATAGAAGCAAGATGCTTTTCGTAGCAAACAGAATTACAAAGTAAAAGCCTAAAGTTGCTAACAATGAAGAAACCTTGAGACAACAATAATTTAGAGTTTAATAAAAGGTTACTAATAATTCTTGGAACAATAATGTAATATTTGAAACAGTTTATAAATAGCCAATAAAAAACTAGAAAAAGCTTAAGTTAAATAAAAGTATTCTATTGGAGTAGGCTTAGCCAATCAGAGACTTTAAATAGAGGAAATGTGCAAATTCAAGCGGCAGACGCTACAAGATTGCGTACCCGATCGGTACGGTACGTGATCAATGTGAGATAAAAATTCATTGCGGTGAGAATAATATAAAGTTTACGTGTTAAAAAGTGCAACTAAACAATAATCTCACGGCTCTATAGTAGGATATATCAGTGAAGTGTTATTTAATCGTGTGAAGGATTAATAAACAAAGTACAATACATTATAATTTGTGTAAGCCTTGTTCTTTAGCCATATCAGACACGCTAAGAGATACGTGTTCTGAAAATTATTAGTGACGCAACCTAGGCATACATATATAATATCTAAACAAACATTAAAATTGATTTTTTAAACGTGGGGGCAAAGGCCACCGGAAAAGTAAACGTGGGGCGAAGGTCACCGGAAAGTTTGTACCGTACGTAGGGCGAATACTTCAAGAAACATATCTCCAGCAATACGTGGTGCAACCACAACAATTAAAACAACTTCACTTTGGCGCCCAAAGCCTGGTACTAATAACGTAAAGATAATCTACCGCAGCATTAAGCTAATGTAGCGTTAAAGGTTCTTAATTTATTGAACTTAAATTTCTTCCATTAACCGTTTCAGGAGTGCTTCTATGTACAAAGCGGAATGACAAATTATATCATTTTACGGTCTTGGATGCTTATTTAAGCAGAGAGAAGGTTTTTCGTACCTTATGTCATATTATAGTAATTCACGTACAGAAATATTAACTAAGGCCCACTGAATACACATAAATAGCAGCTATTTTTTTGTTTTAAATGAATATTTTGATTAGGACCTAAACGATTTTATAGATGATATTTAAATTTATAAACAACTGTAGTTATTTGGTCCCACAGAAAGGGGTAATAAGTTATAGCATATATTTTGTTTTATTGTTTCATTGAAAGTTAAAAAAGTGTGTGCCGGTTGAGCCGAAATTATAAAGTCAATAATTATCATAATAATCTGGGAAGGATAGCGAAATAAAATAAATAATAAAATATTTAAAATCAGTGCATGTATTAAAAGGAGAACCATTGGGAAAATTGTTGACTGTTAAAAGCGACAGAAAGACCAGACAGGCACAGCTTAGCTAATTAGGGACCAGCCCCAGGTATAAATGGTGAAACCGCTGGAGCCAGTTTCTCCTGGAAACAATGGGCGCAGTTGCACTGACCAGGAAGTGAAGGTCACTAGAAGCTTCATGGCGCTCAGTATTTGGGCGAAATTTTTAAGGGGAGCGAGGGGAAGTTAGGAGTTCTTTTCTTGTATCGCGCGTTTATGAGATACTATCGCTGGGGCACCCTTGGAGTGCAGAACAACAGTCTCGTCTAGTTCCGAAGACTGGGTGCGAACTTGCAAGAGGGTCGAACGATCAAATGTAATTGATAATCTTCGGTCTTGGAAAAGACACAGTAACATCGTAAGAATTTAAAGGTGATCGACAAATCTTAAGTCTTATTTTAATGGTGAATAAAAGCGTTCCAAGAAAGCGTTCTTGTTTCTATGTACACACACTCGCGCAAACTCAGTGATTAAAGTTTCATGCTCAAGCTGCCGTGGCAAATTAAAAAAATCTGATGTGTTACAGTCACATGACTTTCTCTACGCTTGTACAATCTAATTTTACAAACGCATATTCTCCATATGCTTCATGTTAATCGAGATATCAAGATGTCAATCTTATTGGTAATTTTCTTGTAGATGCAAGGGAAATATGGTAGCTTTTAAGCGATAGTCAAATATTTTAACGCTGGTTGCTATGTGGCGCATTCCATTCTCTTTGCATGTCCAGGACATAAAAAAAATGAATAACGCATTTGAGAAAAAGTATAAGTATTGGAAAATTTAAGGAAAAAACAAGCAATATCTCTAAAACGGTTCAATCAACAAAAAAATGTATATGATATAAGTTGTGTATTTTAACGCGATCTACATTTTTTGTGTAGTAAAATTCTGTCTATCTCTTATGGTTTACCAGTTATACAAAAGTCGTTCACAATGAAGAATACTTTTGGAGACATTCCCAGAAATTTCGAGATATACATTTCATTTCTCATGACATTATCTTAAACATATGATATTTTCATCAAAATCGTTAGAGCCATTTTTGAGAAAATTAAAATTTTCAAAAAATGTTCCATGTAAAGGGTAGTCTGGGGTGGGGGGATTTTCTTGAAAATCTTCGTGTCGCATCTCTGGACGATACTGAACGTAAATACCAAGTTTGTTGTTTATCCGACTGTTAGTTTTTGAGTTATGCTGTTCACAGACACACACACACAGACACACACACACACAGACACACAAACACAGACACACACACGGACATGTTTCCAAAAATGCTGTTTTTGGATTCAGGAGGCCTCAAAACATATATTTCCGGTGAAATCTCGGTATCGAATTTTTGGGTGGAACGCAATACTTCCCCTACTTACTATACGTAGTAGAGAAAGTAAAAAAACAACTAGCAGGAGAAAAGCAGCAATCGTAAGGCAGAGGTATTGCTTCATTGTTGGAGACGTAGGGTGTCTGCGTCACGGATTTAGTTGCTTTCATTAAACATTAAGCGTTTTGCTGAAAATACACGAAGGGCAAGTCTTGGTTATTAAACTCCGTTACCAAAGTGACTATCGCTCCCGCAATGTAGCGACCAATTTGTAAGGATATTGGAGACGGAGTGCACATTTTACTCTTCGACGGATCCGACCAAGCCCGTCAAATGTGGTTTCGCATCCTCTACAAGAAAAGGATGGTGTTGCCAAACGTCTCTTTATTCCCAGGCCTTTTTTTTCTGAAAAGCTTACGCAAGATAGAATAAAAGCATTCATTTGTTTTTTAAATTACTCCTTGAGATCTAACTCTGGTTTAAAGGATGATATTTTTAACAATTTCATTACTTTTGCTTGACATGTGGAAACAACGAGTAACTTTTGGGTACAGTTTGTACGTTATTCAGTATTCATACTAGAGGGATTACACTTGCCTTAAAGTTTGTCTTCAGAGTGTATTTTTTGCTTTAATGCATAAACCGGATGGACTCTCACTCACTTAAAGGATCGTCTTCAGCGAGGTTTCCTTCCAATTCACTTTTGCTGTCGTCAGTTATGCTATCAAGCTTTCTGTGTTTGTGCATCTGAAGAGATCGCATACACAACTTTCTTTTTGTGGATTAAATGGAGATGTCGGAAAATTGCAAAAATGAATGTCCTTCAGAATAATGGAACGTTCATATTCTCTTTCTTTGCAAATGTTGAAGGATGTGAAGATTTCTGTGTAGTCAAATGTGGAAAGTAATGTATCATCGGATTTGCACTAAGTTGCACCTACTTCTAGACTCTAAACAATTTCCTTTTTCTAGTAGGACATTTCAGAAAGAATGAAAAGAAGTGCCTCCTTCCAGACTGCTGTTAGCTTAGAATCCGCAACTATTCATAGAAATGGGCTCATGCAACTGTATTCCCTGTACTTTGTTTACAATATAATATAATAAAAGTATGTACCTAAGCAAACTTGAAAAGAAGATTCGAATTACTGTCTGCAAAAGTAACACAAACTAGGGCACATTATCGACTACCACATTAAGGATATGTAAAGGTAAAAATTCGCCAAAATCCCTTAAAATCAAATTTTACTGTGTTTCATGTATTGTTGATGCATACAAGCGGCATTATGTGGCTTCTTAAAGGTCTCTGAGTGCAGGCTAAGTAGGCTCATTATAATGTTAAACCTGTTTTCCCCGCTTTGTTTGTTTGTTTTTTATCTTTTTGCAGGTTCGGTATTTTACACACCATGAAATTTTTATAAATTTGCTTCTTACTCTTTAGAATTACTAACATCCGTAAAGGAATACATTTTAGAACTGTTTTTATTTACTAATCTTACTGCTCTTTCTGCATTAGGTAGGTTACCAGAGATAAAGGGTATTCAAAACAGTATAAAAGTAGGCAAAATAATGAAACAAATCTGATGTGTTAAACTCACATGACTTTCTCTACTCTTGTACAAACTATTTTTACAAACGCTTATTCTCCATCTACTTCATGTTAATCGAGATAAACATTTGCAGACTCTCTTATTGCTAATTTTCTTGTAGATGTAAGGGGAATATATATTTACAAGGGCAATATAGAAATACAGTAGCCTTTAAGCATATACATATCTCTTAATAGCTGGTTGCTAGGCGCAGCACCATTTCCTTTGCCACAGATTATAACTCTTTGCATATCCAAGAAAAAAAATCTGATGTGTTACACTCACATGACTTTCTCTACTCTTGTACAATCTATTTTTACAAACGCCTATTCTTCATATGCTTCATGTTAATCGAGATATCGAGATGTCAATCTTATTGGTAATTTTCTTGTAGATGCAAGAGGAATATGGTAAGTTTTAAGCGATAGTCAAATATTTTAACGCTGGTTGCTATGTGGCGCATTCCATTCTCTTTGCATGTCCAGGACATAAAAAAAATGAATAACGAATTTGAGAAAAAGTATAAGTATTGGAAAATTTAAGGAAATAACAAGCAATATCTCGAAAACGGTTCACTCAACAAAAGAAATGTATAAGACATAAGTTGTGTATTTTAACGCGATCTACATTTTTTGTGTAGTAAAATTCTGTCTATCTCTTACAGTTTACCAGTTATACAAAAGTCGTTCACAATGAAGAATACTTTTGGAGACATTCCCAGAAAATTCGAGATATACATTTCATTTCTCATGACATTATCTTAAACATATGATATTTTCATCAAAATCGTTAGAGGCATTTTTGAGAAAATTAAAATTTTCGAAAAATGTTCCATGTAAAGGGTAGTCTGGGGTGGGGGGATTTTCTTGAAAACCTTCTTGTCGCATCTCTGGAAGATACTGAACCTAAATACCAAGTTTGATGTTTATCCGACTGTTCGTTACAGACACACAGACACACAGACATACACAGACACACACACACACACACACACACACACACACAGACACACACACGGACATGTTTCCAAAAATGCTTTTTTTGGATTCAGGAGGTCTCAAAACATGTATTTCCGGTGAAATCTCAGTATCGAATTTTTGGGTGGAATGCAATACTTCCCCTACTTACTATACGTAGTAGAGAAAGTAAAAATGAATAACGAATTACCATTTTAGAAAATAAGTATTGAAGAATTTAAGGGAATAACAAGCAATATCTCGAAAATGGTTCACTCAACAAAAAAATGTATATAACATAAATTGTGTATTTTAACGCGATCTACATTTTTTGTGCAGTAAAATTTTGTCTATCTCTTATGGTTTACCAGTTATGCAAAAGTCGTTCACAATGAAGAATACTTTTGGAGACATTCCCAGAAGATTCAAGATATACATTTTATTTGTCATAAAATATATTAAACATATGATATTTTAATCAAAATCGTTAGAGCCATTTTTGAGAAAATTAAACTTTTCGAAAAATCTTCCATGTAAAGGGTAGTCTGGGGTGGGGGGATTTTCTTGAAAACCTTCGTGTCGCATCCTTGCAAGATACTGAACCCAAATATCAAGTTTGGTGTTTATCCGACTGTTCATTTCTGAGTTATGCTGTTCACAGACAGACACACAGACAGACAGACAGACACACACGGACATGTTTCCAAAAATGCTTTTTTTTTGGATTCAGGGGATCTCAAAACATGTATTTCCGGTGAAATCTCGGTATCGAATTTTGGGTGGAATACAATACTTCCCCTACTTACTATACGTAGTAGAGAAAGTAATAAAACGAAGCAGTAACAAAACAACAAATACAGGAATGACTAAAATACAGTAACTACAGAAAAATTAACAGTAACAAAACAAGAATAACGTAAAGATAAATAGTAAAATTGTGACATTATGGCATGCATAAAGGGTTCTTAAACATACAAATTGTACTCTTTAGAGCCGCAAATACACTGACCATTTAAATACTGTTTGTTGTTGAAGAACTTTCTAAATGTCTGAAGTAAGTCGTCGGAGAGTACTTCGGGCTCTAACCATTATTCCTCTTATATCGTTAGAGTTAAGATTGGAATTTACCCTAGAAGAGTTCTACTGTTGATCTCTAGTTATACTTTTTGTCTTCGTCCACTTTTATAGGTTAATCTTGATTGTAATGGAACCTAAACTTTGTATCTAACGGGCTCCTCTTGAATGGCGCGACTAGTAAGCCGCCTCTCCATGCATTAACCTCGGATCGGTCCGTGGTTTCTCCCCTAAATGACTTCTAGCGAAACAAAAAATAAGAATGTGTTACTCTTCATGTTATGTAAGGTATCCGAAATGATATTCCTCTATGTCTATGAAAGTCTGGCATCTGTTGAACACATCGTTGAAATTTTCTCTTTGAGGTTTCCCCACAAATAAAAATCTCCTGAATTCATCCTTGGACTGGCAGTAGTCGAATCAGTTATTCTGCATTAAGAACGTTAGTGCCTGGAGATTTTTTAGGACTTATTTCCACAACAGACCCTATTTAGGATAATTTTTCTCGGGAAATTTTTAGGATGGCGATATCAGCGAATTTCTGTGTACTGTAAAGGTGAGTACATGCGAGTTCGTTCGAGCAAAACTTAACACAATAAACCACACTGTTCTGTAGCATCCATACACATACAGTTGAACACAATTAACAGTTGCGTAGTGGAAATGACATTATTCCGCATATGGCAAACAAAGACTCAACTGCAAAAACTGTTACCCTTCGTAGGCGGGTGATATAGATTACTGCAGAGCGAGGTCATTCAAACCGATATTGCTCCTAGTTATACTCGAAGACCTCCAATCACGTCAAGATGAACCCGGTATATTGTATCCATGTGAAAAAGAAGGCCTAAGGGATATGGATTCTGCAATTATTACTACTACACAGTGTTATCTCTTCCTTCAAGGCATTGGCTGTTATATTGGGATGACGTAAACTCCGTAGAAGTTCGCCCTATGGACATGCCCCTAGGACGTGTCCAAGTGTTTCAAACTCGGTAGCCGCGCCGACAGAGGCTATTGTCCTGGGACCTGCCTGGTACACAGCGCACTGCATCAAACATTTATGGTCATCTCGATGCCTTGTTGCCTCTGATCCACATATTTCCTGTTAAATAATACATTCAGTCAATGTTGAACAATTTCTAAAAACCTAATTGCAGTCACATGACCTTCTCTACACCCTGTTCTAAAACTATTCTTGCAAAGGCTTTTCTTCTACTTCTTGTTAATACAGATAAACCTCTATTACACTTCCACACATTTCGTTATAGGTATAAAAAGAGGACAATAAACTAAAGCGATAGTCTGAAATTCTGTTCTCCTTGCATGTACACGAAAGAAAAAAACGAATAACGATTTGCAGTTGAGAAAAGGATAAATTATTTCAAAATTCAAACCAGTTTCAAAGAATAACTCAGAAATAGTTATCTTCTAAAATGATTATTTGAAATGAACTTTGGGCTTTAATGAGATTTACATATTTCCTGTAGTAAGAGTTTTGTCTATCGCTTATGGTTTGCCAATTATGCAAAAGTCATTCAGAATGAATACCACTTCACAGCCTACTCCCTGAAAAATCAAACTGTTAGAGCCGTTTTTTTTCAGAAAATAAAACATAACAAATTTGTTTCCGTGTGGGGGATTTTCTTCCAAATCTTCGTGTCGCATCCCGGAAAACACTGAAATTAAATAAAAGGTTCAGTATTAACCGACTTTTTGTTCTTAAGCTATGCTATTCAAAGTCTCTCTCTCCCTCTCTCTCTCTCTCCACACACACACACACACACACACACACACACACACACACAGACTCGTGGAATTTTTTCTAAACATTTATATCTTTTTTTATTCAAAAAGTATATTCTTCTTCTTCACTTCAAGGATTAGTCATTCCGCCTGTTCCGTCTTCGCATTCTTTACTTTACTCCCATCTTTTTCTCGGAAGTCGTGTCTCTTTTACCTAAGGGTTTATATTTATTAATTAAACTGCTATTCTTTCTTCACTCATGCGGTTCATGTGCTCTTTCCAGTTAGTTTATTTTATTCTTCAGTTTTATCCTATCATTTATAAATATTCAGTTCTTCTTTAATCGTTTCATTTCTAATCAATTGCAATCTAGTGTATCCTTTAGTTCTTCGTAAAAACCTTATTTCCGCAGTCTGAATTTTAGTTTTGTTCTTTTCTTTTATTATCCAAGATTCGCTGCCATATATGAGCACAGGGACCGCCATGGCCTTAAAGAACTTCAGTTTCGTTTCTTTCCTTGTGTTATTTTGTAGAGTTATTGTTATGGTTCCACATGTTTGTTGAAATTTATTAATCTTATTTTCTATATCTCTATTGATATCGAAATTTATGCCACATTCCAAGGAGTCAGGGAGTGACCTTCGAGCTGTAAGGGTGTGCAACTGCTTTCTCCGTGCCAAGGCATGATGACCTCGCCGGCAGACATTGGGCTAAGAGTGTAAGCACTGCGTTATCTATCTTTATATAATAAATTCCTTAGCCATCCATTCTTTGGAAGTTTTAATTATGTTAGTGTAGAGTCCTTTCCTTCCTTTAAGCCATGTAACGTTTCGAATTAGTAATATCTTCTGTATTTTCTTTAGCTGCGTCCCTTGTCGTAGCCTCGCCGCGTAAGAAGTTTGATTAATTTCCCGGTACATTCTCTTGCAAGCGAGTAGCTCCCCATCATTTTTGAGCAAATATAAGAAGAGGCTACGACAATATTACTTCCAAACCATGTTTTTGTTCTCGTTAGATATTTTTCTTGGTGTGCTATTACTTTGGTCTTTTTAAGGAAATGTTTAATATATTCCCAGTTGGTACAATTTTATAAATAGAACGTTGTAGGGTTTCTTCACTATTTTGCAGTCCCACGACATCGTCTGCATATAACATTGTCTTCAAATATTATGTTCTATTCAACTGTATTCCTGGATGCGCTTCTTTTTTCCATATTTTTATAACATGACATATATCGGGATTAAATATTGCGGCGTATTAATAATTTGAGGGTTTCATTGTCCTTACCAGATATGTTGTTGTTTTCCTTCGTGTTGACTGGGATGACGTCACTCCCGGCTGTAAGATTTGATAGCCACGAGTGGTGGGGATATAGCGTCTGTCTTATGATTCCGAGAGAAGCGGATCGCGTGGTGCAAGCCGGCCTTTGGATTGGTGGAGGTCTCCCTTCACCTTTCATATTTAATTCTGTAGGAACCCCAAACGGTTGGGAAATAAATCTAGGAATAGGTAAGTAGATTTTTGTTATGGATTTTGTACAGTGAAAAACCTATGCCTTCCTCTTAACCTCTACACCATGTTTCGGTCCTCCGCAGCCAAGTGTGTATACGTCCCCTCAATGTGCGTGCTGGGTATTAGAAATTAATTTAATTTTCATGTGAACTTTTAGGCCTCTACCCAGCATGTAACAATGTATATATACACTGCCCTTTGTGAAAATTGCAACACCAAGAAGGAAACGCATGAATTCAATGAATTTAATATCACAGGTTAGGTACATGACAAGGTACAAATGATAAATGTTTCAAATCTATACAAGACCTTTGAGCTCTAACTTCAGTATTTGGTGTGGTCCCCATGCGCTGCAATTAGAGCTGCTATATCCATGGAATTGAATAAAAAAGGTCCTGAATAAGTTCCTGAGGGATTTCCCTCCAGGCAGTTTGTATTCGAGCCCACAAATCCGTGTCACCGGTTACTGGAGGACCGTGACGCACCAGGTTCCGACCAACCATATCCCAGACATGTTCGATGGGGGTACCTCAGGCTCTACAACCACCGTTAGGTACCGGTTGCTGTTCAAAGTGCCCTCAATTCGTAGGAGGCGAGATCGGTTATTGTAACCAATGGCGCTCTAAACCATCACACCTGATGTTTGTCCGCTATGCCGCTCAACAATGCAGCCCTCTAGGTTGCACTCACCACAGTACCGCCGGAATCGTATGTGGCCATCACTGTAGGACACGTTCAAGCGGAACTCGTCTGAAAAGACTATATTTTGCCCCTCCGCACCCCAGTGGCGGTGTTCACGTGCCCATTGCAGTCGGGGGAGCTTGTGGTTTCTGGACAATGGAAGCCGACGTAATCGTATGAATCCAACCAGTCCAACCTGCAGCAAACCGAACCGTTGATGCAGACAAGTTCACACCTGTTGCAGTGCTCCAGCGTCGAGCCAACACTGTGGATGAAGCTGTACGGTCCGTTATGGCCACGCGGACAAGATGGCGGTCATCCCGTGCTGTGGTCATGTTCCGTGGTCCAGTACCCGCTCTTCGCTGCGTACGACCTTCATCTATTCACTGCTTCCACACCCGCATCACTGTCATAGCAGCATGCCCAGTACGGCCCAAAATGTCACGGTATGACAAACCCGCTTCTCGGTGACTGATCATTTTGCCCCGTTCAAATTCACTCTCATGCCGAAGTCTACGAGGCATACTGTCACTCACTTTATTGTTTCATATATATCAGTGGCGTAGCCTGATTATCAGACTCGGGTATGTAATTCAACGTATATTGTAAAATTCGTTAAAATGTGACCCAAACTAAACAGAATTGTCCATATTAGCATATTTAATCTCGGCTAGACAATATGTAGTGTAAACAAGATATTCATTACACAGTTTAAAATTATTGCCTAGTAAATTCATTAACGCCTGCTTGGTACACTGGAAGGTAGTTTAATAACATAATTTACGATCATGATGTTATTATGTTTACTTGAACAATAAAAGTTAATAATGCAAACAGCATGATTCAAGGGAAAATCTTTTTCTGTCAGAGCTTACATCTGTAAAGCAAATAAACCTCTCCAACAGTTTTGTACCGTAAAACGGCAGAGAGTTGCTGTTTATTACTTATGTCAGGACTTTTATCTAATATCAGTGAAACAAATAAGGTAACAGAAATTTCCTTAATTTCACACGTCGTGACGGCACTCTCACTTGAAATTAAGTCACTCTCAATATCAGGTGAAGTTGCAAGAAAACCAGTCGATTTTCCAATGTTCTTTCAGAGAGGTATCCTATACTGGTAATCCATTTAAATACTCAATATAGTTACCACTGTTTAAAGATCCTTCTTTCTTATTGTGACCACGAAGAGCAAGTGCTTGTTTTCCTAAAAAGCATACGGCCTGTACAAAGTGAGAAAGTAAATCTCTATTCTTTTTCACTTCACTGTTACGCTGTTCAACTGAGAGCTTATACTAACTATTCAACGAAAATCGTATGCCGAAGATTTTTAGTTGTTTTTCACATATTACACGATTACAAGAATGGTAGTGTTTTTTTGGTTGCCTTATAAATGTTATTTAAATCTTCATAACCGCTGGAATTCCAGATGCCCTTTTCATTTGAAAAAAAGACATGGCCAACAAAACAGTTTGTTTATGGGTTTACAACCGCACGGCCATGACTCACTTTCATAAACTTTGATGTTGAAATGCTTTGAAGGACCTGTTTTAATTACATCTTCCTTTTTCAGAGAAATTTAATGACTGAAGGTTTCTTAGCTTCCAGTTTGTTTCCATTTTCGTTGTCACAACCGCACTGAAACAATGTATTGTTTGCTATTGTAGCTCTTATCCATCTCGTGACCTCTCAGATGTACACTGCCTGTGTACATACCTTCCTCCCAGAACCCGCGCAAATCCTAACCTACATTTGCTTTGATAGTGAGTAACCAAGTGTCCAAAGCAAGCTAAAATTTTCACAATTGAAGAAACACACATACAGAAACAAAAAAAACCCTATTTACTCTCTATTCATGTCTATAAGCGCAATAGCATGAGCATGATTTTTAACACGAGATGTACTCCAACTCGGTACATACCATGGGTCAAGCACACAACACCAGTTTCCTCCAGCTGACGGCAGGTGTCGTTGACCAGAGCAGACTGCGTTCAAGTTATCACAGCGTGGCGCGAATTCAAATCATAATATTTAAGAAACCTCGCTTTTTAATGGCATTAGTACGATTGTTTACCACAAAATTATAATGAACGCCAATTTTTTCCAAGTTTGAAGAAAATTATAGGGTATGTAATACATCTCTCAGTATTTTCCATAAAATAGCTCTATTCAGGAAACAGAATGCCTTTTCAAAGTCAATAAAAGAACACGAGTCTCTAAATTGACCTCGTCTTTTCTCTAAAATTTGTTTAATACTAGCAACATTATCGCTGCATGAACGTCTTTATCTAAACCCAGTTTCTTCCTCTTCTAAGATAATATCTGCCATTGGTTTTAAAATATTATTAATAATTTTAGCACAAAGTTTATAAGCGAAATTCAAAATACTTATTCGTCTATAGCTATTAGGATCATTTCTGTGACCCTTTTTGAATATTGGAATTATCTCGGCAACTGTCTAAGATTCAGATATTTTATAATTTTCCCAACACCTATTGTATAACTATGATAGTCTTAGTGGCCACATTAAACCTGAATATTTAAGTGATTCTATGTTTATACCATCTGGACCACAAGTCTTTCTATTTTTCATTCCTTTCAGAGTGACTTGTAATTCGTCTAGGCTAATCAAATGTGCCGTTTTATTATAGCTGGGTAACATAGTTTCAGCACCTGTTGTTACTTAATCATTACTAAATAAATATTGATAATATGTTTCCATTATTCATTATTTATTACATTTATTTTTAGAGTATCATTTTCAGATTGATTCAGGGAGTATCAAGACGTTATATTTTTATTCGATACCAAAATTTTTGTGTTGAATAATATACTTCTTTACTTACTATATGTAAACAGTGGAGAAAGTAAATGTCTTCTTTCAAATTTATACATGTTTTTTTCTGCGGTATTAATTTCCATCAGAGTATATATTTAAATTAATATACCTGCGTTTATTGATCCTATGGACCATTTTAGTATATTGAAATAATCAACTTAAGAAAAGCATTTATGACTTAAAGATAAAAAGTCGAGTTGCTTCTTTTAGCATGTTGCCACATGACTCATCCTACTATATCAGTATATTCTCATGTATTACAAAAACTACCGGGGATACTGCAATGAAGCTTTGTATGTACGAGGGCAGTCCAGAAAGTCCCAGACGTTTTGGCTTATGGTGGCGATGAGTAGGGCTAGAGCCGCCATCTTGGTGTCAGAACGTTCCTACATTCAGTATGCATCCAGCTGTGGTAGCGTGAGGACTGTGGCTTCCTTACTGTACTCTCTGTGAGTTGTTAAAATGTGCGCTGCAATAGAAAATCCCGCCACTTAGAAGTGCTGTTGGCTAAAAAGAACAAAACAATTGAAATTTATCGTCAACTTTGTGATGTTTACGGGCAGGGAATAATGAGTGAAAGCCGAGTCAAGCAATGGTGCATTGATTTTAAAAATGGCCGTACCAATTTTCACGACGAGGATCGCAGTGGTAGACCTAGCTTTATGACTGATGAACTGTCAATGCAAATCAATGACAACATTTGTGAAAATCGCTGTTCCACGATTACAGAACTTTCGGAACATTTTTCCCAAATTTCACGGAGTTTGGTGCATCAAATTGATGCTTTGATATTGACGCTGAACTCCATGCCGGTGTAAACCAGTGGTTGAAGTCGCAGGCGGCAGATTTCTACAGAGAGGGTATTGAAAAAACTTGTGCCACGGTATGATAAATGCCTCAATTTGAATGGGGATTATGTAGAAACATAACTTAAGGGTGTACCTTTCAAATGTAGATATTAAACGTTGATATTTGCATTTTGTTAATTGTTAATTTGAAAACGTCTGGGACTTTCTGGATTACCCTCGTATGTACATTCCTTGTTTATATAAATTGCTAAACAACGTGTTCCTTAATTTAAAACATCGCGTATGGCTACCCTTAATTAATTTCACGATTACTAATGAACATTACAGTAGTTTATTTCGTCAAATATAGGCTGTATAGCGGAACTGATATTGGTATACTATTGACTCTGGAACATTATTGATATTCAGAAAGCGATGCCGGGCAAATGGGGGAAGACGCTGAGTTTATATATCTTCGCAAATATTTCCTGTGAATTTTTGTCTCCCCCAGCACAGTATCGAGTTGCTTAGGTAAACACAAATGGTAATCGAATAGAGCTGGAAAGAGACAGTGAGGTATATGCATTAGTCGAATCGTGGTATGTGGCGTTGTGAGAGTGGGTTTTAAACGCTATAAAGCGGAATACACAGCATGGAAAAGCTTTTTGAGTAGTAAATCCATGAACATGGTGTGCAAACATCTACTGGCGGTGTCGATGCATAATGAACCGCGGCGGCGATAGCGTGAATAAGACACTGTCTCGGTTATGGCCCCATAAAATTCTTAACGTTACCACACCAGCTCTTCCAGATACTCTTAGTGCTTCTTTTACCTCCTATGCACATCCCTATTTATTCGCCGCAAATCCTACTCTAGTATAAAACACCTTTAATAAACATAGAAAGTACTCTTATTATACAAGACTTTACAGCCTTATTGTGCCATTAACTTGAACAGCATTACGTTGTAATGTAATATGTTTAGATTAATAAAAACCGGATGTGTTGAATTCACATGACTTTCTCTACCTACTCTTCCAAAAACTATTCCTGCAAAAGCTTATTCTATCTGCTTCTTGTTAATCGAGATAAAGTTGCGTTACACTTTTGCACATCAGATTTTTAAAATGAGGATTGCTATGTGAAGCTTTTGAAGTTCCATACTCTTTGTATGAACTGAAAAAAAACAAATAAGTACTTACTACTTGCTAAAAGTATTAAGAAATACCACACATTTTTGTTTAACATAACTAGGTGCTTTAACGAGATCTAAATTTTTGTGTAGTAAGATGGTTCTATTTCTTAAGATTTAGCAGTTATATAAAATTCATTCAGAATGCAGAGGATTTCACAGATTCACTATTCAAGATAGTTTTATTTGTTATATAAATATCATAAATACATTTACTTTATTTAAAATCGTTAGCCAATTTTGAAAAAAAAAAATGAATCTTTTCACATAAAGGGAACTTTGGAATGGTCGATTTTCTTTAGAATATTCGTGTCAAATTCTTGGAAGATTCTGAGTTTAAATACCAAATTTGTTATTTAAACAATCTTTTTGGTTATGCTGTTCACACTCGCAGAGAGACGTTTTTCTAAAACGCTTTGTTATTCAGCGAGATTCAAAGCATGTTTTGCCGGTGAAATCTCGTCATCGAATGTTTGGAATGCAATACTTCCTGTAGTCACTATGTCACTATAGGTAAGTGATATAGAAAGTAAAAAAGGAGCCATATATATAATTATCTAACATATCGTATTTGTATAGCTGATAGTTGAAAAAGTCCAAACCACAGATCTTCGGCTTTCCTTGCCGATGCACCATTGCTGTGCTGTCATGACGAGACCCCAAATGCGCACACAAACTCTCTCAGCTGACGATGCCGATGTATAAATCTACACCTTCTAGGACAGTGATAGCGGGTATAAGCGGTATAGTTATATTTTAAAGTACCGAGAGGACCAATGAACTAAGAACCGGCTTCGCGATTTGCTGTTCGCATTGCCGTATTCGGCTATCATACATAAATGGCGCGTATGCAACCAAACAACATTTTAAAAACTACTTTTAAAGACTTTACTTACCAATTTTATGAAAGGGGGTGCTGAAAATGGTTACCACCGTTATACACACATTTTCGGCACCTCTCTAGGAGACTATCCATCACTCGCCGTAGCTTACATTGAGAAACGCTGGCAGTTTCCTGGGTTTGTCCTGTACACTTGTTGTTTACTCCAGTGATAGAAATCGCAGGTAGTTAGGTCCGGGGACCGCGGGGGCCACAAATCTGCAGTAATAATTCTGTTCTCAATCACACTTTCAATTATTCTCATCGAAATATTGGCCGTATGAGCTGTGGCAGAGTATTATTGAAAAAAGGATAAAATCACGTTCCCTGTCTGTTAATTCTCTCTAAAACAAATGGGGAAAATTGTATTCACGTCAACTGTTGATTCAAAAAAAATTGGCCCTTTAACTCTTTATACGCTCATAGCGCATCATACACCAATGTGTTAGTCATGGAGGGATACTTCATGAACAATATTAGGTTTTTCAGACCTCCAATAACGATTATTCTGTGTATTTGTGTCCATAAGGTGGAACCAAGCCAGTTCCGAGAAAAAATATTGAATATGGATCTATGGTGCCATTGTATACACTATTTGAGACTCCACTCACAAAATGTGCGCCTAATTACAGAATAACCTAGTTGAAGAGTGTGTGCCACAGTTATTTTATATGATTTTAACTTCAACAATTTGGTAGCTCTTCGCAAAGAGCCATGAGAAATGCCTGCCTGTTGTGAAAGACACCTAAGCGATTTTTGGGGGGAATTCTCCAAACGATGACCGATGTTATGTAATGTTTCTTCGGTAAGAACCCTATGGTGTCTTTTAGCTTTCTTAGACTAAACACTTCCTGTGGCCTGGGATTTATTATAAATTATGGATTGTTGTACGGCTTGAAATTTTTACATCCGTAAATCTTTTTGGTAACTGTATTTTCACTTGACGTGCTGACTGGGCTAATTATAAATAAATACACGATGCGCAGTAGAAAACATATACTGAGTCAGAATATACTTTGTGACTAAATACAGGACAAAATAATAAATAACAGGTAATAATGAACTACACCATATCACTGACAATTCAATACTGCAGAACCAGAGCAGAGCAAAGCCTGTGTTTGCGTGGCTTTGTTCACAGCAGTAGCGTGGAATGTGTCCACACTCCAGTAAAAAAAAAACATCGTGCAGCCGGATCTTAGTTCACTGGCTCTCTCGATACATGAAAATCTCCACGAATGCATTAAGAATTATGAATTTATTTCTATATTCCACAAATTTACAGAAAAACGCATTCAAATGCAAAATGATTGGCAACAGCAGTTTCCCTTTAAGGTGGGTGCAAAAACACTACTATGAGCGCCGATCTGACTTCATGTAGGAATAAGTTGTCTTGTTCTGCGGTAGCCTAGCTCACGCGCCATTTGCGTTCAGTCAAATGTTGTTTAGTAAGCTGTGTAGAGGAAATAACTTCATGCAAATCTGTTTGTTGTTTATTTTATTGTGTGTAATTCGTGGTGTATGCTACAAAAATAGCCTGTTTTCAGTTTTGCTCGATGGAATCACATGTCAGATTGAATTTATATAGAAATTCTCTTATGTTACTTTTCTAAATATCTATAATTTATAGATTGTTAGAGAAATTTAAACACACTGGGACCGTGTTAGAAAACACAAAATAGCCGGCAGTTGTAACATTAGACGTGAACATTAGAGGAGAACATTAGACGAGGTAAGATCTGTTGTGGGAAGAAAATTGCTACATGACATTACAACGTATCGCTTTCCAGATCTAAATTCATACGTTTATTATCTGCGGGGAATACTTTGTATTTAAATTTATTAACAAGTACTCAAACACTCAATGAACTAGAAGCAATATCTAAGTTGCATTTTCCAACATTTGAAGTGTAGAAATTCGTCGAGTGTTCATCAGTGTATAGATGCAGAGAGGCATAATTTAGAACATCTTTTATAACGAACGAAAAGCGCAACATATTCGTTTTGCATCATTAACATTATCCAGGGGAGAAACTGCGGATTGTCAATCCTGTCTTATATGTACGGAAATACAACGTTACACTGAAGCAGCTAGGTTCCCAAAAGGACATTACGATAAAGGGTCTATAGAACTGGTTGGTTCCTACACAAATTAGCCTCGGGGGGATTCTCAATGTTTTATGCGATGTTCTCAATATAACTAAAGTTACAAGTGTAAACCACTGAAACTTGACAATATCCTCAACATTTGCTACACAATTTTCATCCATTCTTAAATACGAATTAAATCGCATGTATTCAGGTTGGGCAGTACCAGTCGTACCACAGTCAGCAAGTGTCCTTTGCTCTCTGTTTTTCTGTGCTTCATTTAAACTTCAAGCTCTTTTAAGGTAACACCGTTATACGCCCCATGCCAAGCTGCCACGAGTTAGGTGTTTTTTGAACCCTACCTGCCGCTAAAGAAGGGACGGGCCGGTGCAGTGCAACAGAAACGTCGAGGAATTGTTCTTAAAAACCAATGTTATTGAGATGGTCAATTATAATTACACGATTTAACACGAGTAAACCATAAGAGATTGTAGAAATGTATTTCAGTTACATATGCATACACTAATTGCGTGTCTACCAGAGCACATTCGCGTTACAGAGAGCGTGTGCGCTGCTAGAGCACTCCGTTATGGACAGAGGCTTCAGTTGGTGTTGTGCAGTGTCTTCACGTGCACGCAGCACAGGAATCTTGTACAATGGGCACATTATTTCTCTTGCACAGGAGGGAGCTACACATTTCATTACTAATCTAAATCGTTCCGTTTTTAATATGGGCTGTTTAACTGTTTTGTACAGTAGAGGTTTATTTGAAGTATTGTTTTCTGGAAGATGGTTTACATGACTTTTGAAATTCAGTTCACGTATGCCAAACTAACCTTTTCATCGTAAATTTCTTCCTTACCACACGTTTTAAAACCTAAAATGTGCACTAAAGCTGGACTAAATACAATGGAAATACTGCTCTGCAGTTAGTAATTTTGTAATAATATAAAGTATTATCCTTATACAAAATATTCGATATGCAGTTTCTCCAAAGTTTGAAATACGTTACCAGTAGTGTAGAAAAAGTAAAGAACTTGACTATGAAAAATGTTAATCTCTACAGTACTGCCAGTGTCACAGTATCCAATGCTCTAGAACCAACCAGAGATCTTAATTGTATAGTTTTGATTTAATTTAAAGAGTAAATCCGTGAATGTAAACACGAGCAGGAAACGGATCGTCTTTCATTCTTCAATGTTATCCAGATAGCATTATCTAGAAAATGGCTGCCACATTACTTAAAAACGTTTGGCCAATCAATGTTTCTTCACGATAAAAACTAAAGAACCTCAAGTAAAACACTATAGTATCCTGGATTGAGTACTCTCAGAACTTCAAATCTACCTTCTCCATGTTTACCTAGAAATCTTATTAAACTTTGCAGCATTAGAGATTTCCAAGCATTCGAATGGATTCTTATTAGAAGAACAGTGAAAATGCTCAGGGAGGCGTTCAAAATGACCGTTTCTACATTTTTTGAATTCATAAATGTGGATTGATGTTTCCACAGAAATTAAGTTTTGACAAGCCTTTATAGATGATGAATGTAAATACAAACAAAGGCTTCTTACAATGTGACAATATCTTGCAAATACTTGGGACAGTACCGGACATTATTGTTATAATATGATTTAGTTTAATTTTATTGTTCAGTAGTTTCTATCAAGCTAAAAATAAAGAAATAAAATTAACTTTGAAGTGGAGACACATTTTATAATTACCAGAATCTATCTATGAAGTAGCTGAGTAAACAATATATCAATAGTGTTTCAGAAGTATTCATGGCGGTAATTTCAAATATGTTCGACAATAAGCTCAGATATATTCTAAGAATACTCTCCAATGGTTGGCTGTCGTAAAAATTAACTAGAATTTCTGGCATATAACCGTTTTTTAGATTTCATTTAATTCATAGATTTAAAGAAGATCTGTGCGCGTAGCACTTGCAGAGGAAACAAAATTGGTTCTTGTAGTAACCCGCAAGTTAGTTTATCTCCACCCTCTCCAATCTTCCACACTTAACTTCACCCCAAAAAGGTGGGCTGAGGTAATACGAATAATAAGTTATCTTTATTCCTGTAATTTAGTATCCTGAGGTTAAATGAGTCATAACGCTGACGCTCTTTGGCTACCGCGACCATATAAGTGTCTTCCTTATGCTAATAATAATAATAATAATAATAATAATAATAATAATAATAATAATAACTACTGATCAAAGTACTTGCTCAAATTGAGGCATATATCGAAATGATAACTCTTTGCACCAAAGGGATCCAGTTTCTCGAGATTTGTCACACAGTTCAGCAGCACTTGCAGCCCTAGATCCCTGTTTGACAGGGCAGTAATATATTTTTACACTTAAGGGTATCCATAGCTTAAATTTTCTCAAATCTTTTAAAAAAATTAACAAATTAGTTTCTATATCCAAATAATACCTTGGACCTTTAGCTTTAATTACACACTATGCCTTTTGGTCTCGGCCTTTCAAGGCTTTAACCGTAACCATATAACAGCCTAATGCCTTTTACTCGACTTTCATTAGCCTCAAGTTTTTTAGATTAAAAATATTCCACACAAGATATTTTGTAACCAATCTAATTCAAATTTTCAGAATAAACTCGGAGAAAATTAAATTAAAAAACCGACATATGGTTTTTGATATACTTTTAAATTGCTCATCATATGACGTAATTTATTCAGTCATTCAGAACAAATTTGAAAAATATATGTATTTAAAGTTTTATTTCTTTTGTAAAATAACCAGAAGAGTGAATAAAATTCCATTTTGACTTTTGTACATTAGTATTTAAATGAGTATTATTTTTATGTTTTCAAAATTACAATTTCTACAGCGTGGGAACACCTGATTGATTAGCCTAATAAACGTAGAATACACTTTTTTTTCGGAAAATAAATTAAAGATATCTACATTAAATTTATAATGCGCTTATAATGATGGTATGTGACAAACCTTTGAAGACATTTAGATAAAAACTACAAGATTTAGAAATTTTAAAAAGTCTATGTACACTTAAAAAGGAGCGTTTTACAAATATTGTGGTGTATTGTATTATAGTGATACTGGTAACTCATTTCTCAACCAACCTCCTGCTATAAGATTTCAAATTATGTTATATTTGGTTAGTCTACCTCTCGCAATTTACACCAATCACTGTAGAATTGCTTAACAGAGGCTATGTCTATCCGCCCGCCTGGTTTCATGTAGAAACATCCCTCATTTATATACGCGAAAATCTTACAGAAGAAAACTCAGTATATTGTGATCTAAGGAAATTGCCACATTTTTTACTCACAAGTGTACACAAATAGGGAGGCGCTAACATATTGTAACATAATTGCTTAAAGTCAATCAGATCCGGAAAGATAAGTAGGTGTTTACTGGTCCATAACCTCTCCAAAGCATTAAGAGAGACACCCACTGCGATCGACCACTACTGAACAGTACCATCCCTATTTCTGCATAATACAGAATGTGAAACTACTACTGGCAAAGTTCCAAATGAAGACGCTGCTTTCCGAACCAAGGAAACCGTAACTGACGAGCGAGATAGCTAAGGCAGTAGCAGTAGTACACATCCGGGAAGTAGGATGTTCTGTACTGGCCAATCTGACTGGTCGAGGAGCAAGCAAACTCTGGACCATAACACATCCAGGATGGGTGATCAGCCCAATGCCTAGTATGACGACGAAGAAGAAGGAAATTAAATGTAGTGATGATAGGAATATTTGCAGATCAAATTATCCAACACAGCATTCCCCTAGCGACCAGAAAAATCGCGAAAAATACTTCGGTCTGATTGGTCGGCTCCGGGGGTGTGAACCCTGAACCTTCCAAATACGGGCCACAGACGTTATCGCCTGAGCTATCCCGCTCGGTGATCTTGAACACACGAAGCTTTATTACTGGAAATTTAAGGTTATATTTGTGTAAAATGTTTGAGCAGTTGTTTTCATCATAGTCTATTCAAATTCAAGATAACATTTTTCGAAAGCTCCTAATTTGTCAATCAACTAAAATGACCAATAATTTCCATCAAAGACTATTTCACAGCCCCAAAATTAAAAATAAATAACAGTAACTTTTTTAAAGTTGTATAACATCGCAACAACAAATAATAATAATAATAATAATAATAATAATAATAATAATAATAATAATAATGCAGACTATACTCAGTAGGCAATCGGCAGTGCTTTGTTCTAAGAATAAGAATACAATCATGTTAATATTTGTTTTTAAATTACGCTTTGTTTAATACAATTCCTGAGTCATGCTGAATATGTCTTCTTCTGATCGACACAAGATGTCTGCATAGCGCCACCTTCCTGCACCATCTGCTTAATCAACTAGCTGATAGATGGCCTTAGTAATTCTGTATATATTTAGTTTAGTATGTAGGTGGAACTTTGCGTATGATATTAAAATGTAGAATTCAATATTTACTTGGCAATTGAAAGAAACACTGGGGAGGGGTCCGTCAGATTGACCTACAAGCGATTTGAACCTGCTATATTCCAAACATATTCGTTATAATCGAATTTGTCCATTTATTTTGCTATTTATATGAGATCCAAATAGTTTGCTGATCTGCACTGTAAGATTTTTTAAGTACTTATCTAGCGTTCTGTATTTTTGTTAAGGGATTGAGTGTACTTGCATTATTACCTGTAATGCAGAGTTTACCAAGAATTAGTAGTTGCTTTTATCAAGGCCAGAGAAGAAGAGAATTTAAGCACTAGCTGTCGCGGAACGAAGTTTTAACATTTGGTGTCAACAGTAAAAGGGTTGGGATTAAAAGTAATTTCATCACGAAAAATACAGTTTAGAACAAGGAAAGTTTGGAGTTGACAATGAGAAGGGTCGCAAGTACTGTGAAGTATTATAGGACATGACAGATGTCGCTTCCAGAGAAACGCCAAGGGACCAATGACTGCTCTACATTCTTACTCTGCTTCAACTATACTGGCCAAACATGTCTTTAAAAATACCCAAATATTAAGCAAAATACCTTACAATTAACCCGGTCGTCATTTAGCTTTAAAAATATTATTTACAGCGGTCACACACTTGCTGTATCAATTACCATTTAATGTTTATATCAGAAATTATTCATATCCTTAGGTTTCCATTTATTTGTAGGTGGAGATTAAATGGCGATACTAGCTAAAATTTGGTAATTTTTTCTCTCTACACTACATAATGTACTACATAATAATTTTCTGCTGGTATATAAACGTGTTGAAAATACAGATTTAAATGCTCTGTTTCACATATCATTTGAATACTACACTCTTCAATTGGCGTTTCTAAATATTTCTGTATAAATGGCTTATTTTCTTATGAACTGCAAATTATAGAAAACTACTCTAATATTTTATGAATATAAGAATAAAACCATAATGTCTCTTGGTATTATAAAAAGTAATCTCTATAAACTTAGCAGTAACAATACATGTTCATGTTAGGAGATCCTATAGCGTTTAGCAATTGCTAAAACTATACAAAAGTGCTTCACTAAACAAACATATTGCATTCGTATGCTATCTATCAAAACATTAGAACTATATCTAAAGTAGTGTCAATGATAATGGATCATAAGCTTAACAAATTTAATATTGGTAATATAGTAGGACAGATAAGCCTAGGGTGCTGCGTTTTCTACGAACAAGAGAAAGGTGCTGACCAAAAGCTGAGTAAATTTAAACACACCTGTGGAATTATACAGAAAAATTTAAAGGTAAAAACAACAAAATATATAACTATCCTATTTTATAAAGTACTGGCAGTCATTCTTTTTATTTGAAATTAGATCCTCGGTAGAATTCTTAAAAGAAAGATAGAAGAATCCCAAATGTAATTTCTCATATCGGGTTATACATCCAAAGACCATATTAATCCACAAATACGTGAAGAACTAAATACATATAAATTAGAAGAAAATATTAATAACGAATGGCAGTGGTTCCAACATATAGAAAGAATGTATAACTATAAAATCGCTGAAAAAAAATCAATGTAAACTAGGTGGACGTTGGATCGGACAACCAAGAGCCAGATGGGAGGGTATATTTACGGCGGAATAGGCATTATACCTAACCTTGCTATGGATGGATGGATGGATTGATGATTGGAAGAAAGGATGGAAGGAAAATTGGCAATAGAGGTCCATTAATTACAAGACATATTCGCGGAAAATGGCATTAGTAGACAATGCATCAGCTGTTTAATAAATGTATTATTAGTTAGTTGTGTTATTCTTTAGACTTTAAGTTACCTAGTAACAGAACAGAGTCATTAACATTTTCAAATATGAAGCTTAAAATCAAGAAAAAAATTATGACGTGTTGCAGTCACATGACTTTCTCTACTCTTATACCGACTATTTTTTAAATCGCGTATTCTCCATCTACCTCATATTAATCCAGATAAACATTTGAAGAAACCGTCTTACTGCTAATTTTCTTGTAGATGCAGGGGGAACATGGTAGGCTTTAAGTGATAGTCAAATCTCTCAAGAGCTGGTTGCTATGTAAGGCATTTCATTCTCTTTGCTTTTCCAGTACATAAAATTCCCGAAAAAGTATAAGTATTCGAAACTTAAAACAAATAACAAGATAGATTTAGGAAATGGTTCCTCGCAAAAAAGTATAGCAAATTGTGTGTTTTAACGAGATCTACCTTTTTTGTGTAGTAAAATTTTGTCCATCTCTTACGGATTACTAGTTATGCAAATGTCATTCAGAATGAAGAGGACTTTTGGGGATATTCCAAGAAAATTCAAAATATATATTTCATTTGTCATAAAAGTATCTTAAACATACGGTATTTTAATAAAAATAGTTAGCCGTTTTTGAGAGAGAAAAAGTTTTAGCCGTAAGTTTAGAGTACCTCACCGACTTTTCCAATTATGAGGATTGAGAAAAATACTCCTATCAGGGAAGACGGTCTTGGAGGGATTTGAATCGCAGACCTTCCGTTCACGAGTCAGTGCCTAAACAGCCTCTTGTATTCGGATAGATAAATTTTCCTGAAATCCTTGACCCTGCATCCCAAAATGACCCCTGATTTAAGTTTGGAATTTAGTATTTATCAGACGTTTCTTTGTGTTATATTGTTGGAACGATAGCGCGCGCGCACTCACACCGAAATGTACTTTTGTTGTAAAAGTTCTACAAGTCAAATGTAATACTTCCTCTATCTTAGTTAAGTGTTAGGGAAAGTAAAATTTATGAGGTGAATGTTTTAAGTTTTACGAAAGGAATAGTTGATAAAATCAAGTAATAATTCCTCAAGTTTTACACTGGGACGGGTTCTGCACAGCAAACCGGGAGGGAAACGACCAAGAAATGATGGATGGAAGATGCGTTAGTGGATCTTAGGACACAAAATACGGATTTGAAAGGAACTACCAGAGCACCGATTAGATCGGCAGGGTGAGTGGTAAAGCAGATCTGTAGAGTCAGTGGAGCAGAAGAGAAGGGGAGAGAAAGAGAGAGAGAGGCGGGGGAAAGAGAGTGTGTATGTAGTTAATCGTTAATGTTTACTTTCTCTGCCTACCTTTACTACGTACAGAATGTGTCTGTAAACAGCATACCTCAAAAACGAAAGTTGGTTAAATACCAAACATGTAATAGTAACTATTTAAGAAATTTGCTTAACAAATAACGTATATCTTAAATTTTCTGGGAATAGCCTGTGATGTCTTCATTCTGAATTAATTTTATATGACTTGTGAACTATAAGGGATATTGACCAAACCTTACTATAGAAAATATGTAGTCATCGTTAAATCACACATTATCCCAGTTAAAATTTTTTGAGATACTCTTTATTTAGGTTTGAACTGTCGATTACTTTATACTTTTTCAACTGCAAAACTGCTATTAGGTTTTTTTCTCCCGCCATTCAGAGAGAATGAAATTTCAGTCATCACGTAACGGCACTGTTTTAGACATTTGACAATCGCTTAAGTCTACTGTATTCCCTTGTTCATCTTGTACCTTCAAGAAATTACGTAATAAAACAATTTATGCAAATGTTTATTCAGATTAGCACGAAGTCCATGAAAGTATATGCTTTTGTAAGAATAGTTTTGTTGAATGGTTATAGTAAGTCATGTACATAAATGTAACACATAATATATTCGTAATATAATATTTATATGCCTTCATCGTAATTAAATCAAGGGAAAATATATACTTATATACTACTGAACATAGTTTCGTGCTAAATTATTATGAAAAAGCGATTAGCATATGACTGCATAATTTTGAAAGCAGATGATGTTTCTCAGGCTATAAAATGTTTTAAAAATTCACCTTACACTCTGCAACTGGTGTCCGCCTATCGCAAACCAAGTACAGGTAGACTAACAGCCAACAAGGGAATTACTAGCACCAGATAAGGCGTATGGATCTTGCGGGATTAGCATTCCATTACAAACACAACTCAGTTTTTTCTTATTGGCAAGATTCCACTACAAAGAGCACATGCATTTCGATTCAGGTGGTGAAAATTGGCAGCATGGAAATCCCAAGATGTGTGTTAGAATCATTTAAAAACCGCTTTCTGCTTTTCAGCCATGTTCTTAAACAAAAATGGCTTTAAAGCTTCTATTTGAATAATATTTCTGGAACGTATTGCTTTGTTTGGAAAATGAAGTGAAGAATATAAAATAAAGAGAATTTATAATGCTGTGCGTGAAAGCAAAAGGTGCTGTTTTGAGTTTTTTCCGAAATTCTAAAATGCAGAGTAAAGATTTTATACCGGCATTAATTTTTCATTTGTGCTGTTGCAGTATGTATGAAGATTTCACTGAACTTCTTACGTTTTTCTACATAAAAGGGACTTGTATAACGTGTTTCTCTCGGGCTCAGTGAATTTTCACAGCGCTTCATCGCGATGCACAACTGTCACGTATATGTCCTCGAAAAAAACCTCACGTCGCCGACATCAAGCTTTGCCGAGGATTAATCTGTACACGGGTGACGTTTAACCGAGTATTTTTTTTTCTTTCTTCATAGGGATCTCCCTTTTTCGATTTTCCATTGTCATGAACATGACAGGAGCTGTCCTCCGGCTTTTATGACGGTGTTGAGATATTGAATTCGGCAAGTTTCCTCTTTCAACAGTCGTAGTATTTCCTCTCGTCTAATCTACTTCTCAAAGGCACAGTTGTCATCCAAACAGAGAAAAACTGTCTGCAGTACTCGCCGAAACACACTCTCTCACTCTTCTTGCAGTGCATTTTCAATGAGGATGCACTATAAATGTAAATGCTGGAAGATAGGATCTTATAAAAGCTCACTAACTACAGAAATATTAGGATTATTCCTGTATAAACAACCACACTTATGTTTCTACCCATTAAGAGGTAGGGATACCTAACTGAAAGTATGTTTTATTTTTAATTTTGCTAAGTTTACGAAGTATACATTGTGCCATATAAGTAGTTTTACTGATTGTGACCTGTGTAGTCATGCTATTACCCAGCGGCAATCCTGAAATATTATGGTTGAACCGGTTCTTAACTAACCGATAATACACACACACACACACACACACACACACACATACACACACACACAAGCTCACTCACATTCACACAACACATTGGGCATATCGAGAGGGCTTTTTATTTAAATAAATTCTCAGGAATCAAACTCGGTACTCCTTATACAATAGGCCAAAAGTATGTTTTGAAATTTCTAAAATTCCATAATACAGAAAGTTTTAAAAAAAATCTGATGTGTTACGCTCACATGACTTTCTCTACTCGTGTACAAACTATTTTTACAAACTCTTATTCTCCATCTATTTCATATTAATCGAGATAAACATTTGTAGAAGTGATTTTTTGACATGCAAAGAGAATTACATTTTACACATAGTCACCAGTTCTAAAAATATTTGACTATCGCTTAAGGCGTACTATGTTCCCCTTGTTTTGTAATTGCAAGGGCAATATATAAATACAGTAGCCTTTAAGCATCGACATATATATTAATAGCTGGTAGCCATGTGCGGCACCATTCTCGTTGCCACAGATTAATACTCCTTGTATATCCAAGACAAAAAAATGAATAAGGAATTCCCATTTGAGAAAATAAGTATTGAAAAATTTAAGGGAATAACAAACAATATCTTAAATGGTTCACTCAACAAAAAAAATGTGTATAACATAAATTATGTATTTTAACGCGATCTACATTTTTTGTATAGTAAAATTTTGTCTATCTCTTATGGTTTACAAGTTATGCAAAATTCGTTCACAATGAAGAATACTTTTGGAGACATTCCCAGAAAATTCAAGATATACATTTTATTTATCATGAAAATATCTTAAACATATTTATTTTAATCAGAATACCGTTTTTGAGAAAATTAAAATTTTCCAAAAATGTTCCATGTAAAGGGTAATCTGGGGTGGGGGGATTTTCTTGAAAAACCTCATGTTGCATCTCTGGAAGATACTGAACCTAAATACCAAGTTTCGTGTTTATCCGACTGTTCGTTTCTGAGTTATGCTGTTCACAGACGCGCGCACACACACACACGGACATGTTTCCAAAAATACTTTTTTTGGATTCAGGGGGTCTCAAAACATATATTTCCGGTGAAATCTCAGTATCGAATTTTTGGGTGGAATACAAAACTTCCACTAGTAGAGAAAGTAAAAATCTGATGTGTTACACTTACATGACTTTCTCTACTCTTGTACATAGTATTTTTCTAAACGCTTATTCTCCATATGCTTCATGTTAATTGAGATATCGGGATGTCAATCCTATTGCTAATTTTCTTGTAGATGCGAGGGGAATATGGTAGATTATAAGCGATAGTCAAATCTTTTAAGCGCTGGTTGCTATGTGGTGCATTCCATTCTGTTTGCATGTCCAGGACATAACAAAAATGAATAACGTATTTGAGAAAAAGTATAAGTATTGGAAAATTTAAGGGAATAACAAGCAATATCTCGAAAATGGTTCAATCAACAACAAAAAATATATATGACATAAATTGTGTATTTTAACGCGATCTACATTTTTTGTGTAGTAATATTTTGTCTATCTCTTATGGTTTACCAGCTATGCAAAAGTTGTTCACAATGAATACTTTTGGAGACATTCCCAGAAAACTCGAGATTTACAGTTCATTTGTCATGAAAATATCTTAAACATATGATATATTAATCAAAATCGTTAGACATTTTTGAGAAATTTAAAATTTTCGAAAATTGTTCCATATAAAGGGTAATTTGGGGTGGAGGAATTTTCCTGAAAACCTTCGTGTCGCATCTCTGGAAGGTACTGAACCTAAATACCAAGTTTGGTGTTTATCCGACTGTTCGTTTCTTAGTTATGCTGTTCACAGACACACACACGGACATGTTTCCAAAATTGTTTTTCTTTTGATTCAGTGAGGTCTCAAAATATGTATTTCCGGTGAAATTTTGTATCGAATTTTTGGGTGGAATGCAATACTTCCACTACTTACTATAAGTAGTAGAGAAAGTGAAAAGGCATCCAAACCATCTGTGCGGTATTGTGTTGTTCACCAATGGCACTGGGGATTAATTGAACTGCATCATTTTCCCTCTGGCTTCCCAATATAAAGTCTGTAAGTTATCACTTTTAAGGCCTTTGCATTTGGCGAGATGCTGTTTGTTCAGGATGACATCTCAACATATAGTGCACTTGGGTGTAGGTAGACATCGTATCTTGTAGAGGTGTTCTGCGAGGCAATCGTGGCCAGTTGTCATCCTAAATAAGGCCACTGAATTTTTCCTTGGCATTTTTTGTATATCACCTCTATCTTTAATATTCTTATAATCTTAATTTATATACTTCATCAAGTCTCTGCTGTCTTTTGAAAAGTTGTTTAATGTTACTTAATTGTTTATTCATTCATTTGTCCTACAGGTTTTATATGTTGTATTGCACCTTTCTTTGCTAATTGATCCGCATGTTCATTCCCCATACACCCTATGCGTTGTATTGTATTGTGTGTTTTGTGCGTGTTTGTGTCCGTGAACCCCGGCTTTATATAGAAATATGAAAATCAGGCAACCTCCAAGCGTATAAGGCGATGGATTTAGTTTTCTACACCCACCATTTCATTATTTATAGTTTTGAAAATGTGATATAAGGAGTTGAATCAGGTCTCAATCGGATGGGAGGTTTAATGAGTGTTCGGATCATGTAGCTCATCTAGAGCACAGGGATGAAAAGCCGAGGATCCGTAGATCGGCGTGGCAATGAATTGTTCATTGTCACGTTTGCTACTCGTATGGGCTATTGTAAAAGCGCAATTTTAAGACATAAAAAAACTGGCAGTTATCTTAAGGTAGGGACAAGTGACGCCGAGTACAAGGCACAGGAAATCTTGTGTGTGATAATAAAAGACACGATTACATGAGTAATCATAGCTCCTGTTTTACCCACGAGAGGCACAGAGAAAGGACCGGTCAAAATTGCTTACTCGAAATCCGGATTAAACGCAGATCAAGTGTGCGGCCACATATAGAAAAGTGGAACTGGTCATTATGCCCGACTCTTTCCTAGAACGTTACAGGAAGATCAGAATGCTACACTGTCTTCTATAACGGCCTGGAATTCACTTCTAAAGAAAGAAAAATGAAACAATGTTCGGTTTCTCCTTCCCCTGCTCAGCCATATCAGATACCGATGACTCTTCAGTCTTGCTTCCAGTTCAACAATGTAATCTATCTCTCTCATACAAACGCCACTCTTTTATGGTGGGTTTATGTTATTAAATACAGAAAAAGGAAGGGAATTAGACCATTAATTTAAATTTGTGTTTGTCACTTCAGTAATAAGTAATTACAAAATCCAGGTAAGTAATTATTATAAATTCATTAATATATTAATGACACTTTTGGAAACAGTTTTAATAAGTGTTATTCTCGTAATTCATACCCCATGAAAAGCACGCTATAGTTTTGCTCACCATTAGGAATGGTTAAAGAATATAAGATTGCATTTGTAAAAGAGAAGCAAAGATACGAATCGTGTTCTAACAGAGAAACTACAAAACTTATGAGTGTATAAGTTAAATAAACAACAACACTTTCGCCCTAAGTTGATTGCTGTGTGTGTAGTGGATCACGTCAAATTGAGTAGTCGAGCGTAGAAAATGGAAACACTATAACGTCGGAGTGCACGTCACTTTTGCTTCCGGCACAGAGGGGGAGAGAGAAACTCGAAAATGGACTTGTAAGGCAAGGGTGAAAGTGTAAACACTGATAAGGTAATGGCTGCAGTTAAATTTAAATGGCGTTGTATTTATGGACACACTTTTAACTACTGTGGTTCATAGCGTGCCATTCTAAATTGTGCGTGAAAGACGGAAATTTTGCTCACAGACCTCTTTATCAAGCTTGAGGTTCTTTTACGTGCCTATATCTACGACACGGGGCCCCTGGCTTTACTTCCCTTCCGAAGAAAGCCATTCTACGCCCGAAAAAATCCATCGCCCTCCGCTGGGTTTCAACCCGCAACTTCGGGGACCAGAGGCTAGCATGGTATCCCTAAACCACGGAGTGACACAGTTACAGTGCTGTACTATCTACAGTTTTTGGGCTCGACGTAAAGAAGACAATGCCGGGTTCCAAACGGTTAATAGGTGAACTGAAATGCCTTAAATGGATGCTTGTGATGTCCAGATGATCCACAAGTGGAGGCTCAAGAAGCCACGCCATATACGACTCGTATAACACAGTCATGCCAGTTTTTGTCATGTGTCATTCTCCTCCTTCCTCCCTCCAACTTCGTATGTTAGGAGTGGTTGAACTTCACGAAGAAATGGCGCTAATAGAATAGAAGTTTCTTAGTTGTAGGCGAACTGGAGAACAAATCAGGGGAATGGGTTAAACCTGTGTCCCAGCGATAACTCTGGTTTAAAACAATACATAATGAATTACAACATAGCCTTTAATAACCTCTGTAGGATTAATGTGTGTTTCAAGTACCGATAGCTTTTTAAAAATAACACATTATTTTTCAATTGATTTATTATCATTCATTGCTGTACCTTACACCACTTCTCCACGTACTCGCTGGTGTTATTCAGGCACTTATAACTAGAATCAGCTTTTGCATACCTTCGTCAAACAATGATGCCGCCTGTGATGAAAACACAGTTTGCACACCTTGTTTCACAACATTATCGTGGTTGAAAAGTTTTCCACCAAGGAATTCCTTCAGATGAAGAAACAGATGGTCCCGACTGTAGGAAGAGTGGTCGAATTGTTCCCAACCAAATGATGCGATCAGATCTTAAGTTTGGCTGTGTCTAATCCACTTTCTCACCATTGCATCACTCATTATTATTATCCGATAAACCTCACACAATTGGCGATGGATGTTGCTGGCGTAATATTTAAAAAAAACGAATCACTGATCTGACTTTACAGTCGGCGGGTTGTTTTAAACAATTCCAAACGCTCTAGCAACAGGAAAACACAAAGTGGCGATCGCTCATAGCTACGTCTGGCTTCCTAATGAATGGAACAAGTGATCGTGCATGTTTATGCAGGGGTAAAATATTAAAACGGTATTTTAAAAGAAAGCTCGTGTTAACTATGTACTATTAAAATAAAGGCATACAAGTCATCCGAATCTACACCACTAGTTTCAAAGACGGAAAAAGTACTCTTAAACATTGTTTTAGTGTGTGGAAGAGTAAACTTGCGTGTTTTAAACCATTACAAAATACTTAAATAAATCTTATTATTGTTACAAAATAATTATATAAGTTTTGTATACGGAAGAATATACAATATTATCACATTAATTAGGGACATCAGTACTTTTTGAATACAACTGCTTCATCCGTCAGTCGAGAGGCTACTCTTATGCAGCACTTCATTTAGGTATCTAGGAACTGAATCCAACTTGTAAACGAAGAGACGAAAATCATGTTCCAAGTAACTCCGACCCCTGTAGAGGGTCGGCAACCTTACACTTATTTACACTGAGCTACTGCCAATGGTGATGCCTGTACTATGCTACAACAAACAACAGGAACAGCTCTGTTGCTCTACTTTTATTGCGTATGCTTATCATTTGAACCAGCCACATTCATATATCTGTAGAGCCCCTGGAATATACAGTGCGTTTGCCTTCCCAAACGGCTGGCCGGGCGGGAGATCGCATGTAAGCGCGAAGCATTAGATAGGACGTGTATCAACCCTCAAGCTTATCCTACTCACTTACTGTTTATTTATTATTATCACTTGAGTACTAACATTGTCACAGAAGATGTTGAAAGTGGTGTCCATCTGCATCGACGCATTCTTGATATCTTTTGATGAAATTACCATTCAACCGCTGAAGTTCTTTTTCAGTAATTTTCGAAATTCAAAATTATATTCTTAGTTGGAGCGCGAGTGAATGATGCATTGATTTCAGCGAGGTTTTCCTTAGTAGGAACCTTCTCTTTGGTTTAGGACTTTTAGCGTTTAGTGATCCCGGTGTTCTTAATTTATTAACAAGACGCCTGACAGTCTGCCTATTTGGAACCGGAACGGCAGGGAACTTGTCTTGAAATTGCCTTCACACCACTCTGCATGACGCGGTTTTTACATAAGTGTCATACATGAAAACTCTTTGTTCGAGCGTGAATTTCTCGATCGCCATGTTAATGGATTTTAAAATAAACCTATGACACGTCTTATACACTGCACTACGTTTTATACACTGTAGATGTAAACGAAAACTGAATGCGTCTTCTACACTGCACACACAAGCGTAACCTGTTTTACGGAACCGCCACGGTGAGGCAGCACGTATATAGGCTATATTACTGCTGCTCCGCGCTTGCATGCGATCACCCGGCCGTAGAGGGAAGCGAACGTATTGTATTTGGTTTCTCTTATTCAGTGATCGCTCATGAACAGCTCTATTAGACGCATCCGTTTACCTTCTGGAATAGAGGCTCGCTGGTAAAAGTACATTTACTTCGCAGGGAGCTATACAAAATATCCTTTCTGTTTGGTCACTCCTCGTTTTTGTATACGTGATTATAAAAGCACAGCATTAATCTGAGCGAGCGGCCTCAGCAGCTGCAGAGCAGACATACTTGCTGTCTGAGATTGTGTAAATACTTGCGCGGTTCAAACACTAATTATTCACGGCTGTATGTGTCCGTAGCCGGCCATCTCGCTGACGGGTGTGGTATGTAATTTGTTCTCGTAATGAGAGTAGGCTGTCAGTCCACCTGCCCGTGGAATGTCTACTGGCTACTGACATCACGCATTTATTGCCGGTAGCGTCTTTCCACAATCCTGGCATTTGTAACGAGCACATTTGTGTCGAGAGCACGGTGTGCAAACCTCGTTACTTGTTTTTATAACACAGCTTACCAACTGCGTGCTCTCTCTCGCGTAGAAATGGTGCCGCAAGTATTTATCTTCTGTCATGGAATTTGCACCCTTACATTTTTCAACAGCTGTTATGTGGCGCTCCACTTACATTGTAATTGCTTGAATTGAAAAATTTTAGGACAACGAAGGGAAATTAAAAGGATAGACTAGCAGTGAAAGATATGGAAAATGCCTGGTAAAATTCACAAAACTCTTTCTAGATATTACTAATTCCCTGTCATTCCTTGTGCATTGTGCGTTACTTGTTTTCGTTTTGTAAGGTTTCCACATTTATATAACCAACACTAGTTTACATCCAACCCTTACCATGCCTCTCTGCTTGGCTTGAAACACTTCTTAAATAGGAACCAATGACCGACGTTATACTGGTGTGAAATGAATCAGGAATCAAAACTAACCCCCCAGTGAATTCTACTCTGATATACTTAAACAAGTAGAGATGGCTCGTATAAAGTAACGTGATTAATGATTCAACATTTGGTGGGAGGAAAACGAAATAAGTTTCAGTATTGAAGTGCATGACCACTATAGTATTTATGTCAAACATTTCTTCTGAAGTAGACTTTGAAAAGGAGTTTAAACTTATTGCCGCTAACAGAATGCTATTTGTATACATTTGTAAATTTCAGTAACTACTTTGGTCCACAATTTATATACAAAAACTATAATATATGTATAATAACGTTAAAATTGTTTTATTATTAGGCTGATATGGTTATAAAAGTAAAAAGATCGTTAAATAAATATTATTTCCAGTCTTAGTAACATTATTATAACTATTATTGGCCTAGTGGCACTCCACTAGCAAAAACCACACAGCCAAAAGGCAGTGTTACGCCCCGCTCATCTTTTGGAATGACGTTAACAACTTGTCAATGATATTGTTGGAATTATGCAAGAGGGGAAGATAGAAAGGTGGGGCTTGCGGAGGACTACCTTTCCTGCTACCATGTGTGCTACTCCTATAAATCGCATTATTCTATGCTCTTTAATCCGATGAAACTTTGCCTAGAAATGTTTTAAAAGTGTGCAACATAAGCTTAAATGCGTGCACGATGAGAGAGAAAACTCCACTGTTTATATAAAAATCCATGTTTGGTACTATTAAACTAATGTGAACAACTGCATACTTGCTTCCAATATATGACGTATCGTGTAAACTTCAGCTTAGTAAAATACTAACATATAAATAATTTTTCGAAAAGTTTAATGCTACGAATAAGCTATTTCATATAGACCACATGTGTTAAACGACAAACTTTTTATCTATAGGAACTTTTATTGTTTCTGATGGTTTACAAGTTGTATAAAATTCAATTAGAATGAAGAGAATTTTAGAGATACTTCGTATTATACTTTTTACACAAATATAACATTCTATTATAAAACATTGTAAAATACAGCTTTAAGATATTAAAATTTCCACATAGGCATTATTTCGATTGGGAGAATGTTCTTGAAAGTGTTCATCTGCAATCCCCATGCTGCATTTGTCTAAAGTAGGCATCACAATCCTAATTTTTAAGCCAGAAAAATGTTGAAGCAAATTAACGAAATGTTTAATTTAACGAAGCTTTACGTTTGTATTCAGTCGTAAATGAAAGTGACCAATACATTTTTAGCGTTGTATTTTGATGTTGATGACGAAAATACATAATTTGGAAAGATGCATCATTTTAAAAGTCCCAATCCCAGGGAGGGTCTGGAATCGAAGTAATGACATTTTGAGATATGAATGTAGTAAATTTGTGACTTCAATAGCGTAGGTTAACCGATACTTTCTTTATTCCTGGATGGCTAAGGTGGAACATTAAAGACACTCATATTTAGTACTTAAAGGGAAGAAACAGGAGAAGGTTGTTGAGCAAGAGGTATAGGACCGTCTCCAGTCTATGATGAAAATCTAAGTACCATGAAGATGCGCTGCTTTAACAACTTTGTAGCATTTTAAGTATGAATCACTCAATTTCCTTTTACTCCTTTAGAGCCCAGTTCTAACTTTTCATCCTGCAGGTACTTTCATTAAGAAACTATATTAAAACTTAATTGCTTGCTCCACCAAAGTTGAAAACCTCCTTTCTGGAAAGGCTTTCAAAAAAGCGGAGCCTAGTGCTAAGACGTTAGAGCTTCTAAAAGAGCTATGCTCTCAAAAAGATTTTTCACCGCATTTTATGAATATACGTTAAAGTTTGACCTACGAATAAAATATGTACACTTTCACTGTTTAAACAGAATCTGAGACTTGACTGTTTTTGCGCATAAATAAGGAACTTAACAAGTGTAGCAATGAAAAAGTTAACCAGTTCCCCGGAGCAAGGTTTTAATTATTACAGCTTGTTAACTGAAGCATGGAACTACGGAAGCTGCTACATATTTATTATAGTTTAAGATACTTTTATTTATGTCCTCCGTGTTTTCTATGAATTCTGAATGTTTAAACTACTTCTTCTACAGTCACTGATAGGAAATAGTTTATACCTATTTGATTTTAATAAGCAACATCAAAATATTTGGAATCCAAAGATGTCTTTAACTGAGATAGGAAATCAGAGACAAAGGGTTTTTAAATTTGCTGTACAGGACTAAAAGTTGCAAAAAGAGTACAGAAAATAGCGGAATAAATTTGAATGATTCTAAAAGCAAATTCCTATAAGCACGCTAATGCATAACTTTCAGTCTGTTTATCCCGAAATAGTGTGATATTTTTGCGAAAACTTTTATTGAGAACCAGATTTGTTTTTATTAATAATTATGCTGCAAAGTGGTTGTAATATATTTGAAAGCATATCTTAGTGTCACTTTGTGCGTCCATCCGTTCGTTTGCACGAAATTTGTTTGAAATCGGTACAGTCTAGTGCAGTCTGGTTTCCTATTGTGTTTTCCTTTCTTCAATGTTGGCAAAATCTCTATTATCTTTGTTTTAATCCTGGGTGAGCCAATGTGTTGGTGGTACGAATTCAAGTGTGACACACACTCATTAATCTGTGAACAAAGGCCAGGCTTGAGTGAGCGGCAAAAGAGAAGGATTACGGAAAGGTTTCTTCAGAGTGGTTGAAACGCATACTTCGCAACGACTGAGTCCGTCTAGTATTGGTTTGATGCCAAAACTCGGGCGCTCATATATTAATCTATGAACACAGGTCGGTTCAGCTCAGGAGCGAAGAAAAAGAAGGGAATAAGACAAACATTAAGTAGAGTATTACAACCAGCAAAGGGGTGTGGGCTGGGCATAGAGGCGGTTTAGTATTTCCTTGCCAACAAAAACCACTACGCATTATATCGGAACGATCCCATGCACTCGTTGTATAGCTTGTGTAATACGTTGGTGACATTCCATATGCGCAAGGGAGGAGAAATGGGGAGAAGTAAGAGTGGTAGGGGAGCTAGGGACTGGAAGTGATTGTAATTATTTCATCCACACCAGGTTCCATACTGACCCCTGCCTCTCTTATTATGCAAGTGGACTCGTCATGTTATTGAGCATCTATGCTTAAGGAGTGAGGGACTGTCACGACGTTTTATAAAAACTGTACAATACCAAGGATAGTTAAAATAAAACCCTCCAAAAAATCTGTTGTTTGAGCCGCTGGGTTTATGCATACTCACAGTGTACGTCCCAGAGGTCTTGTTTAACTCTAATGACATCAGGCAACAAGTGAACACAACATCTTCAACGTTCAAGATAGGCCATAGATCTGTTTCGGCTCGGAAGGGATCTTCGCAGCGTCTGCGTGATCTTTCAACATTTATATTACCAATTGGTTTGTATTGCAGGGCCTGTTTTGTCTTTCCTCAGGCTTTCGGGAAATGTGATCTTTCCATTTCGTTTTATATTCCCTGATTAAATTAAACATTTCTAATTGTTTTGTTATTGTTAAACTTTTAATGTGATCTTTCAGATTACAGCCAGCTACATACCTCATAAACTTCATTTCGGTCGTTTCAGTTATTATTCCTATTCATGGCCCACGTGTCAACTCCATAAGATATAATAGGTATTGCCATAGTTTTATAAAATTTTAATATCTCTATTGTTTTGTTTTCCAATGTTCACTTTATAGTGCCACATATGTATTGAAATTTATATTGTTTTAAATCTCTTTCATATTCATATAAAATATTACATCCGAGGTAGTTAAAATATTTCACTCGTTCAATTGGTTCGGTTTTAGCAGTAGTTTAGATCGGGTTGGATATTCACCAATAAAGGCTACCACTTTGAAATCGTTTTATCGAATTTATGCAAAGCTAGTTGTGGTTTGTCTTCATTCTGCCAGAATGACACGATCATCTGCAAATAGGACTGAATTTAAGGCGGTTCGTCCTAATTTAAAATCTGTTTTCAACTGAGCTTGCCACTTGGCAATGCTACGTCAAAATGTATACTAAGAAGTGTTGGCGACATTGGGTAACCTTGTCGTACACTTAGGTTGATAGTTATTCCCTTAAAACCGTTATCCATATTAATCATGCATTTACTATTTAGTCCCATCATACATTCTCTTCACCATTAAAATTAGATGTCTAGGATATGAGTTTTTAGCCATTCGATCTCATAACTCTACGCTTTTATATAATCAAGAAAGTACAAGTAAATAGGTCTCTAAATTAAACGCTGTTCTTTTTTAAATTATTTGTCTTATTATTAAAACACAATCGGCATACGGTCTGCCTTGCCTGAACCCACGTTGTTCATTACTAACTAGTGATTCAGCTATTGCATTCCGTTTTTAGTCCATTTATAACTCAATTGGTATCTTATCGGTCGCCATTCTTTTGGCACTTATTGCTATTGGCAAGAGTGTTAACTCGTATTCTCTTTTCGTTGAGTTTCTTACACTTCTTGAGTTTTAATCATTAAATCACACACACACATTCACACTCTCATGCATATTTCTAGGCTAGAGAAAAATTCCCATCCTCAACCGAAATCGAACCCGGGATCCTTGCACAGCAGGTAGATGCTCTACCGACTGGGCTACGGGGCCAGCAGCATTCAGTCTTCTTGAGACAATGTTTTTGTCAGATTATAGCTTATGTTTAAAAAATTGATTACCCTATAATTTTTACACGCATTTCTATTTCGTTTTTCTTTCTCTACCACGTATATAGCAGGTAAAGAAGGATTTTCACTCCATTCAAAAATTCTATACCGAGATTTTACCGAAAATACATGTCTTGAGGCACCCTGGATTAAAAAAAATAGCATTTTCAGATAAGGTTTGTCTGTGAACAGCATAACTCAAAAATGAGAAGTAGGTTAAATGCCAAACTAGGTATTTAGGTTCAATGCCTTCCAAAGATGTACACCAAGACTTTCAAGAAAAAATCCCCCTATCCCAAGCTACCCTTTACATGGACCAATTTTCGAAAATTTTTATTTTCTATTAACTGGCGCTAACGGCTTTATTTCTCATGTAAATGTCTTTAATCAAAGTGTATATCTTAAATTTTCTGGGAATAGCTCATAAGGTCGTCCTCATTCGGAAGGAATTTTGTATAATGTTGTATAACTAGTTTACGTTAAGCGATAGACGAAAACGTACTACACAAGAAGTGTAGATCTCTTTAAAACACACAATTTATTTCAAATACCTTTTTTTGTGGAATCAGCCATTTCCGAGATAACCGTTATTAACGGTCCGAATTATTCAATACTTGGTCATTCTTTTCAAGTACCTACTATACTCAGTTTTTCATCGCGATTGCATGCAGAGCGAATTTTAAGGCCAGTACATAGCGTCCAGTTCTTAAACATTTGACTATGGCTATTCTGTTTGTATCTGTATTGAAATGTATAATGCAACTGTTTCCGGAAAAATTCATCTCCATTAAAATGAAAATAAGCTTTTGAAATAATTTGTGTTTTTGCTAATAAATATGTGCTTAATTAATTACACGCAGGCAAACTTACACAAATCTGTAGTGACACTCCTCTTGCCATACCATTCAAATTATGAGTTAGGTGAATGGGGACAAGTGTCGGTGTTGTAATGAGTACAATGGCGAGTAAATCGTTCAAATACAGCACCCACGAACAGAAAGTACAAAATTACGTCTCAGATCGTTCAAAATTAAAAAAGAAACATAGATCGCTGCGATTTAATACACATGCAAATCATTTTTAAGCACAATTGAATATTTGCAGATATTAGATTACTAACTGATATATTTATGTAAATAAATACCTTAATGTAAGCTGAAAAATGGCACAAAACAAATAAATACGTAAACAAATAATGAATAACCGAATAAATACTGCTTGTTTAGAATAAAACCTGTGTATTTAAGTATAATTTAGAAAAATAAAGGTAAACTTTGTTACTCACATACGAGAATTAGTGATTTAATTACATTTTGTTACTTAAGAGTATTTAATTTGATTAATAATCCAACGAAAAAGTATTCCTATGCATACATGGCGAGGAAAGGAACTCCACTCAACCCCGAAGGACCCGGGACGAAAATCAATCTCTTAAAAATGTTATCGCCTTTATCGGTACAGAAATGGCAGTCACTTTGCTACAAGTGTTAACTATGACATTACAAAGTGGCATAGGAAGTTTCTTGTGTGCCTTTCGAAAATGCCTTCTCTTTTAGTATAACGTTTGATACATTCAGTGGGAAACTATAAAGGAGACAGACCCCACTCATAGTAAAAATTAAACTTACATAATGTAAGCTTGAAACTAGATGATCATATTATAATGGAAGCGTTCACCACGAATCACATAAATCAAAAATTCAGTTAAGCATAAGCTTAGAAACTTTTAAGGCTCAGGATTTCAAGTTTGTCTATGTCAAACATTAACTAGCTAATCTGAGCGCTGTTTTTATCACCTGATTATTGTGCCATATCACGTCAGATTCTCCGTCCCCATGTGTTGACCCACTAGCCGCCTTTCTGTGCAGTATCACGGGCCAGGAATCGCTGGACATTTATAAAAAGCAGCAAAACATATTGTGGTTGTAGATGGTGCTTTTTGTCCTTTAAGCGTCCTTTAGTTTAAGGACGTTTAACGCATTTTTACTTTCTCAACTACGTATGGTAAGTAGCGGAAGTATTGCATTCCACCCAAAACTTCTATACCAAGATTTCACAGGAAATAAATGTTTTGAGGTGCATTGAATGCATATAAAGCATTTTTGGAAACATGACCGTGTGTGTGTGTCTGTAAACAGCATAACTCAGAAACGAACAGTCGGATAAACACCAAACTTGGTATTTAGGTTTAGTATCTCCCAGAGATGCGACACGAAGGCTTTCAAGAAAATCCCCCACCGCAGATTACCCTTTACGTGGAACATTTTTCGAAAATTTTAATTGTTTCAAAAATGGCTCTAAAATTTTTGATTAAAATATCATATATTTAAGATACTTTAATGACAAATAAAATGTTGAATTTTCTGGGAATGTCTCCAAAAGTATTCTTCAATGTGAACGACTTTTGCATAACTGGTAAACCATAAGAGATGGACAAGCGTTTACTACACAAATGTAGATCGCGTTAAAATACATAATTTATGTCATATACATTTGTTTTGTTCAGTGAACCATTTTCGAGACATTGTTTGTTACTCCCTTAAATTTTTCAATACTTTATACTTCTTCTCAAATGAGAATTCGTTACTCATTTTTACATTCTTTACTACGTATAGTAAGTAGGGGAGGTATTGCATTCCATCCAAAAATTCGATACCGAGATTTCACCGGAAATATATGTTTTGAGGGCCCCTGAATCCAAAGAAAGCTTTTTGGAAACATTTCGAACAGTCTGATAAACACCAAACTTGGTATTTAGGTTCAGTATCTTCCAGAGATGCAAAACGAAGGTTTTCAAGAAAATCCCCCCATCCCAGGTTACCCTTTACGTGGAACATTTTTAGAAAATTTTAATTTTCTCAGAAATGGCTCTAACGATTTTGATTAAAATATCATATATTTAAGATACTTTCATGACAAATAAAATACATATCTTGAATTTTCTGGCGATGTTTCCACAAGTATTCTTCATTGCGAACCACTTTTGCGTAACTGGTAAACCATAAGTGATAGACAAAGTTTTACTACCCATAAAATGTAGATCGCGTTAAAATAAACAATTTGTCATATACATTTTTTATTGAGTGAACGATTTTCGAGATATTGCTTGTTATTCCCTTAAATTTTCCAATACTTATTACCTTTTCTCAAATGGGAATTCGGTTTTCATTTTTTTATGTCCTAGAAATGCAAAGAGAATGGAATGTGCCACATAGCAACCAGCTCTTAAAAGATTTAACTATCGCTTAAAGCCTACCATATTCCCCTGGCACATACAAGAAAATTAGCAATAAGATTAACATCTCAATTAACATGAAACATATGGAGAATAAGCGTTTGTAAAATAGTTTGTACAAGAGTAGAGAAAGTCATGCGAGTGTAACACATCAGAATTTTTTTGTTGTCCTGGTAATGCAAGGAGAATGGAATACTCTACATAGCAACCAGCTCTTAAAATATTTGACTATCGCTTAAAGCCTGCCAATTCCCCTTGCATCTACAAGAAAATTAGGAATAAGATTAACATCTCGACATCTGTATTAACATGAAGCATATGGAGAATAAGCGTGTGTAAAATAGTTTGTACAAGAGTAGAGAAAGTCATGTGAGTGTAACACATCAGATTTTTTTACTTTATCTACTACGTATAGCAAGTAGGGGAAGTATTGTATTCCACTCAAAAATTCGATACCGAGATTTCACTGGAAATATATGTTTTGAGGCCGCCTGAATCCAAAAAAAGCATTTTTGCAAACATTTCTGTGTGTGTGTGTGTGCGTGTGTGTGTGTGTGAGAACAGCATAACCCGGAAACGAACAGTCGGATAAACACCAAACTTGGTATTTAGGTTCAGTATCTTCCAGAGATGCGACACAAAGATTTCAAGAAAATCCCCCACCCCAGATTACCCTTTACATGGAACATTTTTTGAAAATTTGAATTTTCTTAGAAACATGAAGTAGATGGAGAATAAGTGTTTGTACAAGAGTAGAGAAAGTCATGTGGGTTTAACCAATCGGATTTTTTTTATTCTTTTTAGTACATCTACATAACCCCTCTTGTGGCGTGCACTGTCGCGTCGCAGACGTCTATATTAGTTCAGCTCTCTTAGACTGACTGCTGTATAAGTTTCCGTTTGTCGTTTAGTTTATGCTTAAATGTTTAATAGTCAACTGAAAAATTCAACCCCACAGCTGGGATTTGAACACGGTTCTCCCGCTATCCTGCGGTTGCTCTAACCATTGAGCTACTGTGACAACATGCCAGTGGGACATGAATTCCCCAATTGTCTAAAGTTGTTTTCGAGTAAGATGCTTTGGTAGTCTGTTTGGGAAACTTTTTGAGTCAATTGGGGAATTCAGTGTCCCACCGGCATGTTGTCACAGTAGCTCAATGGTTAGAGCAACCGCTCGGAGAGCGAGAGAACCGTGTTCAAATCCCGGTTGTGGCGTTGAATTTTTCAGTTGACCCTATTAGAAACTTACCAAGACCAGGCTAAGGTCTGTAAAAGTATAATTAGGTTACATTTATAATAATTCTGCTTAAGTGTTAGGTCGTTATGCTAATGCTTCATTTTCATTGTAAATGCCTCCTTGCCGTTTTTACTCTAGAAAAGAAAGGAAGCATTTGTTTCATACAATCTATTGCTCGCTAAACTCTGGTTAACGAAGACCCCGAAGGAAACGCTGTTCGATAGATGGAGCCTGCCGCATTGTACCATTGTGCTTATCAATCATGGGATTGACATTTTCTTGTGCTGGAGTATAAGAGCCTTCAGCATCGACAAAAGCTTACTTTTTGGTGAGCTTCAAAATCTTTCCGAAATTGCTTTGCGACTCTCCGACATCGTGTCTCCTTGTCATCCCTTTTATAACGGCTAATGATGCATGCATGAGGGAAAAAGTCCATGGAATGGAAGAAAGGACAAGAAATCGGTAGAGGCATACTAATGTTCGCACATTGAGAATAAAGGTCATTATGCGACCTTATGCCACCTAAAAGCAGTGTTGGCCGCAAGTGGCATTCGGACGACTTTCTATACCCAATAAGTTTCTCAGCGATTCTACAGACGTTACGGAAAAAAACATAATTTGTCTATTCAGTCTTGTCAAGGGAGCCTGGGACTCAGTTTACCAGTTTTTGTAATTTTGTAGTTAGGTAATTGAAAATTTGTAAAGTAAACTTAAGAGAAAGTTTTCAGTTTGACATGTTAATTACTTTCCAGGATAACAAATGTTTTATAAACATTTAACACAAAATGTTTATAGAACTTCAAAGACTAGTTGTAACATAAAATTTGAAATAGAGTAATAATTAATTGCTCCCTGTTCTCTAAATGTAAAAACCTGGTACTAGTTATTATTTTTAAAGTCGTAGGTTTACTTGTTGAGATATTTTCTTTCTTTTCAGATGTAGTCAAAATTCTGTAAATGTTCTATCATTAAAGTTGTTTTTATCCAAAACCGTAGCATTATATAAAAATGGTAGAGTTCTGTATACGCTTATAAAATAAAAAAAAACTTTTCATTAAAATAGCACTAAATCTATTGCTCAAGATACAATTACAGGTATCTTGAAGAATGCATAATTGAAGAATGCATAATTGGAGAAAAAGAGTAAAATAGCTCGTGAGATAAGCATTTAAATTCCTACTCGCTGTTCACATAAGCATTATTAATGCATCTTACAAATTGCGGAATAAAAAAAAATAATAATGCCACATGAACTATATTTGTTTTAAGTGTAATGTAAAATTCTAAAACTGTATAATTTTGGTTAAAATCTCAACCCTTGGTTGCCTTAGTTAGATAATTATGATGTGTGCATACATACTTTGTAATTCGCAGGAGATAGATAAATGGCTTTCATAGTATTAACATTAAACTGGAGTTTCAACTGGCTCTTAATATTATTTTTTAATATTATACAAACCACTATATTCCGTATTATATCGAATTAATATACCTTTCCTTGGTATCTTTTTTAATAGTGTTTCATGCAGTTCTTACTCCATACGGCACCACAGGACACTAATGATACATGAAATGAAATAATTAGGAGATATTCTGATCGTAAATTTAGGGTATACCACTCCAGCATTTGTCAGTAATGAGGATTGAGGAAAATCTGTAGGAAAAAAAGAAAGTCACTGACCCGGCAGACCTCCTTCACAAGTCCATGACTTGAACTAGAACACGCGTGTTGGGCCCTTGGTGTCGAAAATTTCACTGACAGCCACCCATAGAGATCAACTACCAATCGATTGTTTTGGCGTGCTAATAAATAAAATATCTTTATTTTTCTTATTTTACTTCTTCCTCTGCTCCTCTGAGGGTGTCGCTCGCGCTGTTCAGATTTTTTTACGTTTCCCACAATACTTCTCAAGAGTCTTAGCTGCTAGCTGTCAGTTCGTACCAAAAGTTTGCCGCGTTTGTGTTAGCCGAAATGTAGCTTTAACCTTTGCTTTTACCATTAGTGTTTTCTGAATGTCAACAGAACCTTCTGATTTACTGTCTTTTTATCATCTCAACCGAATATATACTGGTGACAAAGTAACAGTGTTTTGAGGCCGTCTGAACTCTATTTTGTTTAAATTCCGTGTTAATTTCTATGAGCAATATAACTCAAACAGAAAAAGGTGTATAAATATAAAACTTGGTATTTAAGTTCAGTGTCTTCCAGAGATGTGACATGAGGCTTTTAAACAAAATCTCAATTCCAAACTACCCTCCACATGGAATATGTGTTGAAATTTTTAATTTTCTCAAAAATGGCTTAAAGGCTTTGATTAAAACACCATATCATTAAGATATTTGTACAACGAATAAAATTTGTAGCTTCAATTTTCAGGGAATAGCTTGTGAATTCTTCTATTCCCAATGACTTTTGCCTAACTGCTAAACGTAAAAGAGAGACAAAATTTTACTGCAGAAAATTGTAGATCGCGCTAAAGCACAACAAATTATTTCTGATAAAATTCTTTGTAGAGTTACCCATTAAGAGATATTCTTTTCCTATTGGTCTGAATTTTAAAATACTTATGCTTTCTCAAGAGGAAAATAACTTACTATTCGTTTTTTTCTCGTGGTAATGCAAGGAGAACAGAGTTTCAAAGCCACCATACAGCGACTAGATCTTAAAAGATTTGACTATCGCTTAAGCCTACTATATTCCATAATTCCCTTATACCTACAGCGAAATATGCAATAAAACTATTTCCGTAAATGTTTACCTCGATTAACTAGAAGTAGATAGAAGAATATGATTTTAGACGAGCAGTTTATTGAATGTGTACAGAAAGTCATGTGAATGTACCACGACAGATTTTTGAGAAAGTATTCCAGATAAAGGGTTTTTGTAGTAGGAATATTTAAGACATGCCTTGTATAAACACAAGAGTTCGTTACTATACCAGACCTCTCTTTTTGAAGTCATACTGCTCACACATACGCACATCGACGTTTTGCTTAAATGCGGTTTATTTTGTATTCAATGAGCGTAAAAATGCGCTTTTATAATAAATCTCAACAATCAAACTAAAGGAGAAAATGCAATGTTTCATCCCAGTGATGTAAACCGAAAAACCTGTTTTGACATTGTCACATGAATAGATATCAGAAAATTTAAACATAAATAGCGAAGATTTCCCATGTGTTAAGCGCCACAAAGAGAATTGTTCAATTTGGATTTCGAAAAATTGAATATGAACAATTTGTTTTACAATCGTTAAGCTTTACGAATAATGGAAGAATGTATATCATTTATCATTTCAGTATCTCAAACGTTTGAGATTATAATCACTGTTGAGAGAACAAAAACTGAGATTTTCCAAGAATACGAGTAGCTGGTTCAGGGGAATGCTTGAAACTGATTCTCTTTTATCCTGTGTTACTTGGCTTAAATAACAATTGTTTCTAATTTCTAAATTTTACGCCTAATTTTGGAGAAGCAAAGTAATGATTGATAGCTAGTTTTTCTGCTCTTAAATTAACTCACTTAAAGTAACTGGGAGGTATGAAATACAAGTTCCACTTCCTAATTGTTTAAGTTTTAGTCAATCTTGTTTGAATTGCTAAGTAAGCCGGATTCAGTTAAGTTGCTCAACATTGTTATGGATTAAGTGATTATACAAGTATATTAAATGTAAAAAATAAATAATTTCAGAAGGAAATATAAAAAATACAGCTGAACATAGAATTATAAATGTTCCTCTTTCTCGCAAAGTAATAGAACAAGAGAATTGATTTTTTTCCATATATTGTATTAACTATATTATGAATTAATAACTAGAATCATTTTGCTATGTGTGAAATTAGTTATGATCTTCTGTGGGTTTTAAAGCTGTGCTAACATTTAGCAACAATTTATATGTACCTAATATAGTGACGCAGCCACGCTACGTCCTCCAACAATGAAGCAATACCTTTGCCTCACGATTGCTGCTTTTCTCCTCCTTGTTGTTTTTTTATACTTTGCCACGGCTGCTCGAGCATGAGATCTTAATCACTGGGTATGCGTGAGTGTATGTACATAGAAACACGAACGCTTTCTTGGAACCCTTTTATTCACCATTAAAATAAGACTTAAGATTTGCCGATCACTTTTAAATTCTTACGATGTTACCGTGTCTTTTCCAAGACGAAGATTATCAATTACAGCTGAACGTTCGATTCTCTTGCAAGTTCACACCCAGAGAATATTGTTCCGCACCGCAAGAGGGCCCAACGAGAGTGTTCTCACCACACGAGCGTCCCAGCGAGAAAGTTATCACCACACGCACGATACAAGGAAAAACCTAACTTCCCCTCTCTCCCCTTAAACATTTCGCACCAAAACTGAGCGTTATGAAGCTTCTAGTGACCTTCACATCCTGGCCAGTGCAACTCCACTCATTAATTCCAGGAGAAACTGACTTCAGCGGATTTACCCTTTATACCTGAGGCTGGTCCCTAATTAGCTAAACTGTGCCTGTCTGGCCTTTCTGTCGCTTTTAACAGTCAACAATTTTCCCAATGCTTCTCCTTTTAATACATGCACTGGTTTTAAATATTTTATTATTTATTTTATTTTGCTATCCTTCCCAGATTATTATGATAATTATTGACTTTATAATTTCGGCTTCAATAGTTATGTAAATGACGATGAAGTTTATATAATCCTAGTTCCTGATATTTCTAACTGCCTTTGTTACGTGGATGAAACATTTTAAACCGATTGGTTAACCCATTTCTGAGAAAATGGAACATTTCTATGATTTGAAGAAGTAGGCGTGGAATGGCGAATGAAGTCGCAGCACTTGGACTAACCTTAATCCATTCCACATCAATAATCATCCTGACAATCATATTCTGTCGTTTAAATGTCTTGAATACTAATTTTAAGCAATGAATAGTATATTAGATAATTCGGTAACAGAGGTGGATTGTTTTAAGCCTAAAAATGAAAAGTGTAAGTTTTTGTCATTTTTTACCTCCTGGTTACTGTAACTAGGAAATGAAATAGCGAGATTCTCTCTTAAGTTTTACAAGATTTCTCGAAGCTTAATTTCTGGGAAAAAACACAACAGGCATAAAAATGCTATTTGTTGTAAGCATTTTCCTTCAGGAAAGCACATCTGCGTTAAACGAAACTTTTAGATGTGGCAGTTTTTCCTGGAGTTTTTTGTCGCCTTTATGCTTGAGGCAGAAAAATATCGCTATATGGCAGATGCATATCTGAGGCTAGAGCACTTCCATGGTGCCTTTTGAATGCTAAGTGGTTGGTGGTAAGATTGATACAGTCTTGTGCCCCAAAAGAAAAGCGGGAAGAGAAACACGTGTGTTGCTCTCAGACGAAAAATCAATCATTCCGACACCAAGACAAGTTGAAGAAGAGCGTGCATAAAAACAGCCTTGCATAAGGAATTCTGTAAAATAAGGGTGAATCATAGATAACTTTTGAGTAATAGTGGAACGGAAGTAGTTGGGGGTTATATCTAGGAGGAGGAGAGGGGAAGAGAACTACCGGGAGAATAGAGGTGTAGAAGGAATCTGAGAGAGGGAGATGGGAATAATGCAATAATGGACACCTCTAGGTTCTGCTAGTAGACAAATAAAAATAAAGATCGATGCTTTAAGATGGGCGTTCTATTATTATTATTATTATTATTATTATTATTATTATTATTATTATTATTATTATATTTGGTGGTGGTTGTGGTTGTAGTGGGCAAACTCGGCTCCATTAGCGCTCGTTCTCGCTTTCTTCCTATACCCAGTACCGCGGACAGCGAGAGCTATTATGAAGATCACGCGAGTAACTTTCAGAACTAGCCGTCACGGAATCTCGATATTTTGCTCTGGGTAATCGGAAATTATTTTTGTAGGAGTTATGTTACATGCATTTGATAAAGAGCTCTCGTAACGGTCGATTGGGCTTTGCGTATTGATCTAACTGCATTGCTGAGTGCTGAAGGAAAAATTACATCAAATATAAATTAGTCGATGAAAGCTAATTTTTGTAGAAAATATCTTCATTTCAAATGCATGGGCGGAAATAGTTACTGAAACTTGTAAGGCAAATTATGTGGTTTTTCCAGGAGTTGAAACTTAGATAAAGCTTTATTAAACACTCTCAAACATACCTATATTTTCATATAAGGAGTTGAGAATAAAGGGTAGAGATAGGTTTCGAAGGTGGTGAAGTGGGCTACTCCTTTTGCTAAGTACTAAAGCACGAGAGTGCATAGTTTTGTCTAGATAGGTCATATGGTGGAGATTTGTTAAAAATGTGTTGGAAGTTAGTTTCAGGTAGTTAGCATTAGCTCAAGTTTATGGGCTTAAAGTCAGAATATTCCTAGCTTTTGCTTAAGATCGATTGAATAGCACAGTTTGTGCCCAACAGGTTGAAAATGTGGATGGGGATAAGACAGTATTGTTGCTCCAAAGTAATAAATAATTTTAATGTACCATCTGTCAGCAGTTACATACTGTGGCGTGTATGTGTGTGCATTGTCACGTCGGGCACATTATTGCTTTTTTGGCGACATATTGTTAATGTAATTCTTTCGGCCTGGGGTTTTGGCGTGATGTCTCTCCCCACCTCCTGGCTAGGGGTGGAGGAGGGGTGGAAGTAAGCGTTACTAGTTCTTTGTGTGGTGTATTTAGTGTGGCGTCACTTCACTTCAAGTCTATCGTCTGGCATGTGAGGATGTAAGTGAATCGTGTGAATGTGACCTCGTGTGTGTAACATCTCCCTCCGATGTCTTTCTTTTAACTTTTTGTTTTATGATGTAGGGGCACCATGTTTAATATTCAATAAACCACAGGTAATGTGATCAATGTGAAATCCTGTGTATTTCTGTGATAACTATCCCACGCCTGCTCTGAAATGTGTTGCTAAGATCCTGGTCCTCTCGTTGCCTCTGCAGCACGTCTCCCAATGTCCTTACATCAACTCGTTCACCAAGGCCGGCATGTTATTGCACTTTCTTATTATGAATAATACACAAATAGAAAGTAATTTAATTCTAACGTACCTTTCTGGGTACACAAATATAATAAAAAAGTAGAATATTGTTTAATCTTAACTTTACGGCACCAATTGGTGCCATATAGTTGTACTGATTGCAGATTAACTCATGGAACTAAATGATTTAACACGTGTGCTCAGGTTTGCATCAAGCAGAAATCCTAAATTCTTTTTAATGAGCGAATTGCTTATTAAATAACCGATAAACCCCCTCCATACACATATCTACTCTCACATTCAAACACCAGACTCTGGGCACATCGTGAAATGTTTTTGTTTAAAGACAACTTTTTGGAGCCCAGCCGGGAATCGAACCCGGAAAAACTCGTATAGCAAGCAGTTTATCTACCAAGTGAGCTCTGGGACCAATAATAGCAGTTAGTGTTCGTTTTCAAGCAATATTTTTAATTTTTCATTTAGCGGTCTCCTCTCTGTCGGTATGGAGTCCTCTTTGCAGTTCTGCTTAGGAACCTTTTGGCATCCGCGCTGTCCGGCACAAACTAACTTTAACTAAGGTCGGTTTGTGTGCGCCACCTGGTATGTATATATATATATATATATATATATATATATATATATACTTGAAATTTTTCAATTAATTTTGAAGAATTTAAGAAATGCAGTTGTCATAATTTAGTCACTACGTATTTGAAATGAAATAAATATGCTGTTGTTAACCATAATATGAATTATAACTTTCATAATCAGTTAGCCAGTTTTATAATTATGGCGCATCATTATACATCTCTTAATATTGTGTTTATTAAGCGTAAACAAAGGCAATTTTTTACGGTAACTGATAAAGTTCTTGAATTTCTTTTGCGTGGATTCCAGTGAACAAAATGGAGCTGCATTTGCTCTTTATTACCGCACTGGTGACAATATTATAAATATTTCACTAAACGAAAATAATCCATCTCCCTAATCTATAACCTAATGTTTATGTAGGATACCAAAGAGACCATAAAAAATTCAGAGCGAGGAGTTTGTGTACTACGAAAAATAAATGTTCTGCATAGAGTACTCTGGAATGAATCTGCTTAGTAACAAAATGTAGTTTATTAAATTTATTGCCGAACCATTGGCCATTCCGTGTGGGTTAATACAATGTTATTCGAAGAATGGAAGTATGCGATAAAGTATCTATTTCATCACCCTGTTATATTTTCTGTCTACTGACATTCACAAACTTAGTAAGCTTTCAAGTTACATGGACACGGACTGGCTTAGATCGGCAAGATTAAGGGCAAAGGTGTGTATGGTATCGACCAAGCGAGTTGCCTCCGCGGTAACGTATGAGGCTCACATTTGGGAGGATTGGGTTCTATTCCCGTTGATCGCCCACTCTGATGTTCGGTTATTCGTGGTTTTCCATGGTCGGTAGGCGAATTCTGGGGTGATTTCTGATCTATCACGTTTTCCTTTGCATCAATTTCCTTTCATTGGGTTTCCTGTTTCCGGTGTGTTCCTACGTTTCGTGGTAAACGGCGGTGCCGGAGAGGTGGTGCGAAAGCTTGTACAAGGAAGGTTTTCTCCGTGGGCACTAGAGAGCTGCCTGTTAGGACCGGTTGTTCATTGCACTCTGGTCAATTCCGGTAGTAGAACAGGTACTTACGGTAGTTACGAGTTACTCGCATCTTTGTGGTCTGTCTGTGGTTCCTTTATTTCATCCCTTCCTCCTGCGGCATGGTAGTCACAATAGACCTCACGTCTAGGTCACAGTGCGTTGTATAGCCTATAGGTCACCGTCATTAGGGAAGAATAAATTTCTAGATTAAGTTCGGGTATCGATCTTGGTACGCCGATAATGACAGTCAAGTGCGTTATCAGCTGGCAATGTAGACTTATTTGGCGTTCATTTTGTACAGGCTAAGAATTGCGGCTGTTGTACAGCGCATCATAGTTTGTTGGGAGAATGATAGTAACACGTCACCGAAAAATCATTATCTTGACTTTGAGACCCAAAAAACGCGATAGAACAGTTGTTTCTGTAATATGAGCATCATGTTTGCGCTATTTCACATATTTTCAGTTTCGGTCGGTCGGTCGGTCGGTCGGTCGGCCAGTCTGTCTGTCTGTTGTGCGGTAGAAGTCTCTCGGTCTTGCCGTAATGTAGCCTGTTGGGGTATGCAACGCGCTACACACAGAAGCTGAAGTAGTTGCCGTTAGAGGCGGGCGAACATCTGTAGAATACCAGAACCTTTTTCATGGAGAAAATGGAATGTTTAGCTTTATTTTGCTTCATTGTGAAAAATAACATCCCCCATATGTTTGCACCAAGAACACATTTCTTTACTTCACAATTTATTTGTTCTAAAAGAGAGAAAAGCTTATTTCAGAAGGCTAGAATAAATCCGCAAACAAAATATTAAAAGTTAAGGGCCCCCCCCCAAAATACGCGATATCGACGGCTCAGTTCAGTTGTCAGATAACCTAAGTTGTGTCTTAGCTATCGTAAAAGCGTTGCTTAGAGATATTTTAAGATCTTCAATATATGATGCGTTAGTCAATGTCCCGAAGTTTAATAACACGTGATGTGTTGAATTCACATGACATTCTATACTCTTCAGCAAATTATTCGTATAAAAATCTGCTCTTCTGTCTACTTTCTGTTAATTGAGATAAACTTTTCTGACACATTTTCACATTTGTTGGAAGGATGCAGTAGGCTAAAGCGAAGGTCGGAATTTTAAAAAGCGGGTCGCCATGAGATGGCTTCGAAATTCTATGCCCTTTGCACGACCATGAGGAAAAAACTAATAGCGCTTTACCACTTGGAAGAAGTATAGGTTTATTAAAATTATTATTAAATTCTTAAAACAATCCGGTAGTTTTGGCCGTGGTCTAAACGATAAAACAGGAACTATTTTATCGTTAAGACCACGGCCACAAAGCTCGGTTTGTTTTAAGGATTTTAATAATACTACTTATGATGTTGGCGCTGGCCGTAAAACCTTAAATCTGTATGGAAGTATTAAGTGTTCGAAATTTCAAATCTATTAAGAAGCAAAGTTATAACTATAACAAAGTAGTTCAGGGCAAAACATTTTTATATAAATTGTGTGCTTTAACGAGATTTACATTTTTGTGCAGTATGATTTTCTCTCTCTCTCTCTCTCTCTCTCTCTCTCTCTCTCTCTCTTACGGTTTATCAATTAAAGAAATGTCATTCAAAAGGATGCGACTTTGATTTTTATTTTCTGAATAATGTCTCAAACGATTCTGATTAAAATAATACATGTTAAAGATATTTGTATGTTTAAGTAAATGTATGCCTTGACTTTTCCGCAACTGGTCTGGAAGCTATCTTCATTCTGAATTCATTTTGTGTAATTTTGTATAACTGATAAATCTTAAACCTTAGTATTCAAAAAATGTAGTTACTGTTAGAACACAAAATTTTGGACAAATTTGTGTGGCTATTTCCGAGATATTTGCAGCTATTTATTTGAGTTTTCAAGTAATGTACACCTTTTCAAGCGGTAAGTTTCTATTCATGCTTTTCTTATGCTCATGTAAGGAACATGGAAATTAAAAAGCTATCGCATAAGAATCCGCTATTAAATATTTAACAATACCTTCAGCCTACCGTATCCACCTTGTACCACAACGAAATATGTAATAAAATAATTTGTAAACGTTTAAAACGAAGTAGAGAAGAATATGCTTTTGTATGGATAGCTTGTATAAGAATGGGAAGAAAGAACCCTGTGAATTAATGCAATGTTTATGTATTTTCCTTTTTATTATTATTTGAGTACTACTGCACCTCAAAATATTATATTTTGAGCACTTGATAGAAACATCCTGGGCTGGCAAAGCAAGGGAAGTGGTACAGGAAGCTTTACAAATTTGTTTTAGAAGGATATAAATGTCCATTCCATTTGTCCCTGGTAGTGTTTCCAAAGCACGCTTTTATATAGAAATCGAATAGAATACGTAATTCAGCATATAATTTGTAACCCGAATAGGACGGTATTATTTATCAGAGCTGACACTCGATATAAATGTGGATCGTAACTTCATTACCCAAGGGAAATAAACCAATTTTTCAAAGGGTTGGCAGTACAAACATTCCCCAACGATTCCTTTCGCTTATTCTCTTCTTCTTATTTGTCCAATTCAATATCCTGAAATTTCTCCGTTTTCTTGGTTACTTTTAGGGCCAACGAGCTTTCACAAGCACCTTCATTGTGCATAAGCTTTTCCTGAGATATGTGAGAAGGGATAGCGCGACAAATTTTATATGCAACCTTTTTACGATATCTAGAAGTTAAAACTTATTTCGCTATTTGTAAACATGAGGGAAACGCATACCTCGTTTCATATTATCCTTGACGTTTAAATTACTCTGCCATTTTTCTTTTTGTAGTGCTGCTGCTTTGTGTTTCGATTATTCTGCCCTAGTGGAAATAAATATTTTAAACATTAACAATTACACTTTTGAAACTATTTGAATATCACGTTTACAAAATACACGTTTCAGCTCGTGCTGTGTTCTCTGTGTGACTTAAAAGCATAATTGGACTAAATATTTACTTCTTTGAATTGCTTACGGCAAGGTTATTAACTAATTAAGTGAATGTATATATATCACCCCTAAAATATTCTGAGACTGACATTCAGTAGACCCTTCGTGCTGTGATAATATACAAGAACTTACTACAATAAACTTTCTAAATGTGCATTATAACATATTTACGTAAGGCTGCAAAAGAATAAACATAGAGAAGTTCCAAACGTGCAGTTATGACGAATAATAAATAAATAAATAAATAGTCGACGAGTTCTGTTCACGTCCCTTCCATGTGGTTGTCAGAATTTTTAGTTCTGAGTTGTCTCAGATTAAACAGAGAGTTACGTCTCACTTGCCTCTCTTCGTTTCCTGCCAGTAGCGCACAATATATCTGTATTTCCACGTGTAAAAAGATCGCGTATATACTTTACGTTTTTCAGTAACTTTCCTTCACTCCAGGATTTGCACCTATATATTATTTTCTCACAATTTGGGCACATTGTCAAAACCATTCCCATCCGCTATGTTAATCATCCATCACGCACCTAGTTTAAGCCATAAGAGCCTGGTCAATGAGGTTGACCCCAATGTTGATGTATTGTTGTATCCCACCCTCAGATTTTAGTACTTACAATGAAATCCTTTCTGCGTATAGTGAATCTGTTTATTGCTTGTCATTCTCCTACCCGTAATATCACTGTTCATTGTTTTGGGGTCATCTCTTGTTAAGCAACATGTTTTAAGTTGGAAAAATCCGATGTGATGCATTCACATGACCTTCTCTACCCTCTATCATTTATTAGTGACTGTAAAAACTGTTCTCACTAAAGCTTATTTTTATATCTACTACGTTTTAATCCAAATAAACCTTTTAAAAGTAGCTGCGTAACACATTTCGTTATAAATACAAAGGGAACAGCGATAGTCAAATGTTTAAGAACTGGATGCTGTATGCTGTATGCTGATCTTGAAGTTCCATACTTTTTCCATCCAATCACGAGAAACAACTGAAAATAGATGCGGCTTTAAAATTGTTGACAATTCGAACCTTTGTAACGGATATCTCAGAAACGGCTTATGCCGTAACAAATCTTATTTTAAGTAAATTGTGTGTTTTAAAGAGATCTGTAAGTTTTGTTGGTACGTTCTTGTTTACAAGTTATACAATATTGTACAAAATTCCTTCCGAATGAAGAGGAGTACCTAGGCTCTTCCCAAAAAATTCAAGACATATACGAGTAGATATTTTATTTGTCATGTAAAAATCTTGCTACGATATTTTAATCAAAATCGTTAGCCATTTTTGTAGAAAATCAAGAATTTAGAACAATTTTCCATGTAAAGGGTAGATTTATGAGACTGTTTCTAAGGTTATTCCCTGAAAATTCAAGATATAGATTTTGCCATGTAAATACCTTTAATGTATGATACTTTTTTCAAAATCGTTAAGCAGTTTTTTAGAAAATAAAAGCAATTTCGGGAAATCTTCCAAGAAGAGTGTAGTTTGATAATGGGGATTTTCTTGAAAATCTTTGTTTCGCATTTTTGAAGGTACATATCAGTTTGGTGTTTATCGACTTTTCGTTTTTGAGTAATGCTTCGAGGCGCACACGCGCGCGCGCGTGGATGCGAACTTTTTTTTTAAAAAAATTGTCTTTTTTGTATTCAGGTGGCCCTCAAACATGTATTTCTGGTGAAATTCCTGTATCAAATTTTTAGGTGAAATGCAATACCTTCTCTACCTACTATGTACGTAGTAAAAAGAGCTATATAACGTGACAGCAATTGTTTGCTTTGACTGAAAAACGCAGTGAGGCTCTTAACTGTGTAGTTGAGTAAATATTTTTGGTTCTGTATATTATTGGTTGACTAATTTCTATAATATTTAAAGTGCGGTACGGCCATTTAAATGTTCTGTGAATAATACTCGAATACATGTTTCAAATATAAACGTTGATATTTCGCAAGACTATTGCTCAGAATTTTTATTGCTTAAACTGTTAAACGCATCATAATGTTTTAACCAAATAACTGCTAAATTTTAGTGCAACTTAAGTCCATAATTTTTTATTTTTGCTAAATATTTTGTTTGTAATAGGAAACAGTTATTTAAATGAAAAGGTTAATGTTTTCACAAAGTTTGATTAACTTTTTAAAACCTCCAATGTGAATTTCTTTATAATTATCTGTAAAGCCAAAATGTAATTTCGAATAGGATGTTACAAACCATTTGAGACGTGAGCATTTTTTATTATTATATCGGGTGGAAAGGAGGTCATTGCATTAATTAAAACCAGTTGCAGATCTCATTATTTGTAAAATACCTTTATCTTTATTTTTTTCTATTGACCATTTTCTGCGGAAATATTTTAGGTTTTTCGAGAATATAACACGCACACATTGGCAACATGAAAATAACCCTGTGATTATTTGAATAATTAAACGTAAACCTAAAAGAGAACAAAAATTTCATTACAGCGCGGGATAGGCGAATGATAGCTGGGAGCGGGAATGGAATCTCTCTTTCAAAACCAGAAGTAGGTCAGCGGGTAAATAGGTTTCACTTTCGCTGGCGTGTGATTGATGAGTGCAAATAAACGTTTCGTGTATTCCTGCCCATTGCATTCACAGCAAAATTCTGTTGAAAATGATGCTCCCTGATGGTGTAAGAGTTTTCTTTCCGCCCATATATGGGTGTTATGAAAATGGAAAATGCCATTTTTGGTAAAAATAGCTTGGTCATAATTAAAAGGTAGCCATAATTAATTGTGGTATATATGTACCTTTTTCTTGGACCCGATTCACTAAAGCCAGTCTAGGAGCTAATCCGCTCCTGTAAGAAGTGTACCTGTTGAATATGATACAATCGAAATAACCGTTCTTTCAAAGTCCTGAGAACAAACCAATGGGACACGACGACCATGCGAGCTACTCCCCGACTACTGCTACTGAGTTGTTAGTCTAAAAGATATAAAATTGCTTCCTCTGCGGGAACGGTATTTTATCCTCGCCCTCCTTCGTGTGCTGGCTTCACGCTCCCCGAGGTATATGTGTGATTATCCACATACATACCTCGGGTTTTTTTACCACTAAACCTGTGAGTTTCAATGCGTAGTAAGATGTTCTCTAATAACGACTCAACTTCTAGTGGAGTTAACATAAACATGGTGTGCTTTTCAGTCAGCAACAGCGAAAGGTTTATTGGACGATAAATGTATTATTTCCATACTGCTAATGTAGGCCAATAGCTAAGAATTTATACTTGTTATTTTGCCAAAACATTACACCATCTTTTCGTGTGTGTTTGTCTGGATAAAGGGTCATGTGGGGAAAAAATATCCACCTCCCAGTTCAGGTATGCTGTTTTGGTTACTTCCGGAAACCGGTTCTTATACTGACCTATCTTGGCCTAACAACGTTGCCTATGTCTTCAATCACATGCTAACGTTATTAATTTATGGTATTTTATTCAAAATCGCAAAAGCAAAACAAAAGCAAAAGTAATGCTTTTCCAGAGCCTCCTAAGACTTTTAAATTCGACAAAACCGAGTTAAAATTATGTGTAGATATAATAATTTTAAGAGCTGTTTTTGGAATTTCTTCAACCTATTTGAAATGGTTAACTATGGGAGTTGTTTTGGAAATTCTCCTAAAAGAACCATTGTAAATGCGAAGTTGAGATACTATGCATAAGACTTTAAGGAGCATTTGTCAGCGCTTTTAAAATTAGCTTGAAATTGGTGCTTAATTAAGCCAGTTAATCATTATTTTGTGATTATTTAAAAATATCCACAAATATTTTACCAATTCTATTCCATTCTTTCGGTCACAAAACAAACGCACCGAAAATTTAATTTTAAGCTTACGTTTACCCTAATTGGATATTAAGCAATATAACATCCTATAGTTTCTGAAATTCTGGTATTTTTTATGGACATTAACAAAAAATTACTACATTTTGCATAGTTCTAGCACTAAGCAACATTTAATAAGATTAAATATATTCTTAACCAAAGGAACTCGTTACGTAATCTCATTACTTTTCTAATTAAACCCGAATGCATCTCTCAAAGTTTCTCAGAAAAAATGTTTTGCTTGTTATTAAGTATCAGGGAGAATGCGAAAGTTTTAATTAAGCCAGTAATAGTGCTTTTATATAAGCTATAATATTTCTGCGTTTGGGAGGTGCTTTGTTTATTAATGAATCTTAAAGAAAAGCAAGCAATAAAGCCCAAAATATCAAGCATGGAAGTTGGAGGAAAGACTTCTGTGGTTTATTTAGTTTTCATTATGCTTCACTTTTAAAAGGTATGTATTTTATACTGTTTATGCCGCTTCACTAAGGAAGATAGACTTTTGGAACTTAGGTGCGTCAGAGAGAGGGAGGGAGAGAGAGAGAGAACACAACGTGGATCGAAAATAAAAAATATTATAAATACCAAACTTCATATTTATTTAAGTTAGGCGTTTCCTGTGTTTATTTGTAAACAGGTCAAATGGAGCATAACTACTGCTTTATAAAAGTTCATTTGTTGATCTGTTTTCAGTTTTGAAATAAGCATTTCGACATGATAGGGAATAATTAGATTTTCTATGATATTGTAAACTCTCATCTTACATTTTATATAGCAGTATAGTAATTTCTGGTGTGAAGCAAGTAATAGCAAAAAATAAAGAGTTTAGCTGAAAAAGTAATTTATTGGATGATAAAGATTCAGCGGTATAACCTTTAAAGTGTTTTCCAGTATAATACTGTTCTTTTAAAGATGGGTGGAGGGGGTAGGTCACCAGCTTGATGGAACATTCATGGCCAATGCTGTGTGTAGAACAAAGCTTTTACTCTGTGCACAGATGCTCATTTTACGTTTCTTCTGCGTCTCAAATTATCCACTTTCTACTCAGAAGTGGGGGAGAAATAGGGCAAGCCCTTGTTCTTTTTCTTGTTCTACACTCCGGTTAGTGTAAATGATCTCAAATGCTCGGAAGAAGAGATTGGTCAAATTGTCGCCATATGTGCACCACCCGTAAGCTAGCGAAATTGTGTGCTCAAACGGCCGTATCTGCACCTGGTGCGGCAATACTTCACTTTACGTGCGATATAAAGTTTAGGACGTCATGCTTCTCAATCTTCCTGAAGGCACTGTTAACTGTCGAAAGGCACTAACAGAATCTCTATTCTATTTTCTAAAGATAGCGATAAAACTTGCATAGTGCTGCGTTCTTAAGCAGAAAACGACAGATAGTAATGTAAGCCTGCCAATAAATAAAATCTTATACTATAGTAAACACTGTTGCTATAATCAGATTATTACAAATCTCAAACGCTCTGATTATTCTTTGGATCTACTGCGTATGCCAGAACTTAATTTGCAAATTAATCGACACTTCTCTGACCACTGTTTAAATATTCTTAAGGCAATACTTCTGTGAAAATCCAAAAACATACAACTCTATTCTGATTGGTTTGACATACCCTCGGAACATAAAACAAAACACACAAATCCTGTGGCAATACAGGCCGCGAATGGCCAGGGATTGCCATCTCGACCGCCGGCCTCACGCTCATTTACGCTCATTTGTTTGTTAGCGCGCTACAATTGCCAAATCATATCACCGCTGGTGTGTCGCAATTTCGTCCCGCAGGAGTTTTTAGATGCTAGTAAATCTATGAACACTTAAAAACTATAGGGGGTGGGTTTGAATCTGCAACCTTGGGATCAGAAGGCCAGTGCCTAACCAGCTGAGGTGGACAGATCATCCAACCCATACGGGAAGGCGTTGTGATCAGCATCACGCACACTCCAACAGGAACTTTACATGAAACATATGCTGCACACAAAATTCCATATGTCAAACCATTAACGTATTACTGATTTTATTCATACGTACTCACTTTTTGATATGGTAATATGAAATTCTCATTGGACTCTGCATTTTATCGTTTCGCTCCCAAATCTTGAATTTGAGCTTAGTATACAAAATTAATTTCTTAAAATTAACTACTTTAAGAAAAAACACCTTTTATATACGTGTTACTGAATTTTTCAAGTTTTTCAATGTGAGTTATAAACAATAATTAATGAAACTGACTATTTAATATTTCTAACTAGTGCACAACAATTTTTAAATCGGCAATTCCTAGACGTTGATGCAGTAATTTAAATCACAAATTATTTAAATGTAAAGAATGATTACAGTATGAATATGCATTTTTATGTGACATTGATTTGAGATGTTTGTTGATTGTAATTATTGTTGAGAAGTACGTTTATACTGCCTTACTGAAACTGACAATAATAGCGTGCAATAATGCAGCGAGGGGGTGAACTGTTTATCATTATTGGAAATGAGGAAGTTACGTAATGTTGGTGCATTTTTCTGCAGAAATTGCTGGAACATTATACCTAGAGCATATGTATTCATAATTTTCATTGGATATAAAAATAGACGCTAATGTTGGCGCGTTTTATTAGCAGCTCAGTTATAATCGTTAGGCATATCGGGGTGTAGGAGTATAAAAAGGGCTAGGTTAGAGATAGACCCCGTCAGTTCGTCGAAAATATTTGTATGATACACGTCGCCTTCAGTCCGTCAGTTCACCGAAAATATTTGTAAAGTACACGTCGGCTATCGATTCACAAGTTACGCGTAGCAGAGCTATGAAAAATCTAAAGTGTTGTAAAGTTAATTATACAAAAAGTTGAAGTACGCGAATTAGGAATGATCAGTAATGAAGTTATTATAACAGTTTCAGTTTGGCGAGTGTCAAGATCAATGTGTAAATGTGATAGTGACTGTGTTCGACAATAAAAGTGTAAAACAAATTCTTTCATCAGTGTTATCTTTGGATAAGACTTCTTTCCGTTTACATAACCTGTATAAAGAGATGTGCTCGACCAAAAAGATCATAGCTAGCCGGAGGACAGTGAACAAAAATTAAATAAAATAACAGTAGCATTCTTTCAAACAAACACTAATACTGCCGCAAATTGCTAACACCAGATGGAGCGAACAAACATTATAAAGAATCACGTCACAAAATGGCTTCACCACGCGGAGTAAACACACATACACAAATAACATTACAATAATACCGTCGCAAATTGGCTTCACCACGTGGGGCTCAACAACAAAATAAATATTACTTTACAGAAGTAATACCACTTCAACGTCTCATAAAAATTCAAGTTAATAAGTTATAAACTATGGTGCATGGAACATTTTGAACAGTAAGGATGTTAGAAAAGAAGCAGGAATTGAGAAAATTAAGAGTTCGAAGTTAAAAAGTGATGCTTTACCTAATTGGCACAGAGTCGTCCTCCGTGGTCTAGGGGTACCATTCTAGCCTCTAGTTCCCGAGGTAGCGGGTTCAAACCCGGCGGAGGGCCATGGATTGTTTTGGGTGTAAAATGCTTAGCATGGCTTCCTTCGTAAGAGAAATAAAGCTGGTGGTCCCGTGTCGTAGATTTACGGTATGTAAAAGAATCTCAAGCCTGATAAAGAGGCCTTTGAGTATAATTTCCAATGTAGAATCGGAGGTAAGAATCATAGTAGTTAAAGAGCGTCCATAACTAAAACTCAATTTCTAAATGGCACAGAACAAATAAGCCATTTTTGAAATTTTTGTTGATGATAAAGCCAATTATGTAGCATGAAAGTACAGATTATAAGTATAATAATGCAAAGAACAAAAAATCGAAACTGCTTCATCTCCTAACTTCCTCATTCCAGATGTCTACTAGCAAAGTGCACTAAAGTGCGACGCTTAAACGTTTTCTTTGCCCTTACAATCTCTTCAATGTTAAACACAGACATGGGAAGTACAAATGGTTACACAGAGGGAGGACCACAAACATAACTGAAACATTCCGTTTTCTGCAGCTGAAACGTAACATTTTCAAACGAATAATAATCGGATAACTGAAGTTTGTTTCCAAATTCTGAATGTTTCCTAAACACGATAAAAAGAAATACACTTAATACTATGAAGACGTGCAACATACATGGGAATTCTGAACTACGGATAATTCATACCAAAGTCTGCTACGTCAGAACTGGGTTTACTAATCGTATGATCTAATAATGACAGTTAAAATGTGATATTAAAATGCGACCGTTGCAATTTACCACAATCTTATTCTGGTCAAAAAATATATATGCCTAAAGTGAGTATAATTTGCAAACAATAACAGAAGGCTCCGATTCTGTGATGTCACTGCATGCAGTTGGCTGACACTAGTTTAGATCCTTATTGTTACTAAACGAGTAATTTTCTTCAAAGTTTAGCTTTATTTCTGGATATCTCTCTCTGCTTTATACGAGGGCTGATCAATAAAGACTGAGACTGATTTTTTTCTGTACTTTCCGTGATAGTTTTATGTCTCTACCACAAATACTTGAAAAGAGCAGGGCTTCATGTATAATGTCCATAAGCGACAGCACTCTCGTAACGGTAGGTTGGCAGTAATGCTGTATATTGTTGACCCTACTTGAATTTTGCATACCACAAAATGGAGGTGACACGAGAGGAGCAATACAGGGCAATAAAATTTTATTTTCGTTTAAATCATACAACCTTGAAACTTTCGAAAGGCTGAAGCAAGCATACGGTGAAGATGCACTACCTAGTGCAACGGTGTTTAGGTGGTTCAAGTACTTCAAAGAAGGGCGAGTCCTCTGTGCTAAGCAAGGTGGGCCTGGTGTTTCGGAATGGAATGATTTACCAGCATGCAGTCCCCCCTCACACTACTGTTACAGAAGCTACTACACGTCAGTATTGGCTACACTGAGGAAGCACATTACAAGGAAACGTCCAGAACATCATCGGAATAGGTGGCGACTTCATCACGACTACTCGCGGCCTCACGTTGCAAATCAAGTGCAGGTATTTTTGGCTAAATTCAACATTACCTGTGTGCCGCATCCACCTTAAACCCCGGTCTTACCCCCTGTGATTTCTTTTTATTCCCATTACTAAAGGCAAACCTCCGGGGCATTCGATTTGAGAACACTGAAGTAGTGCTAAAGAAAAGTGAGGCGATTCTCAAAGACCTGACAAAGAATGGCCTGCACCATGTGTTCGAGGACTGGCAGAGACGCTATAAAAAGTGCATTCAGTTAGGAGGGGACTACTTTAAAAAGATCATGTCAACATTGAAATGGAGTAATAAGTATCTGGAAAAAAATCAGTCTGTCTTTATTGATCAGCCCTGTATTTGAAGTTACAAGGAAATGTCTTCTATAATAGTACGGAATTTCGCCAAGGTGGTCTTAAAGTAAACCACGATGGACTCGACGGCACTGAGTCTTACTGCCGATTCCTAGAGCCTGTATTAGAAGATTACTATTAATTGGATTTCTTAAATTTATTTCAGCTATAAAAACAAACAGTGGCTATGAGGATCTGCTTCATTTATTTATTCTCTGAAAGAATCTATAGACATTTACTTGAAAAATCTTAAAACATTAGGGTTGGAAGTTGGCAATATCATCAATCACTAATGAGAATGCATAAGAAAATTCCTAAATCCTACCAATCTTATCCAAATTTGCTGCAGTTTTTCCATAGACACTGCGCTAGAAGCACAATGCCAAGATTTCCTATGGAGGTTTTATCAACCATGAGCAAACCAATTTAATTTAAATGTTAATAGTGTTTAATTAAATTGTTTCTTACGATGAGATATACCATTGTTATAAAATAAAATTATGATATGAAGTGTGAAATATAGTATCAATGCTATATAAAGCATTATAAGCATATAAACGCGCAGAATAACTTATTAAATTCATCAAAACGCAAGTACAATAACATAACTAAAATATTAAGTCATAATAAAATATCATTGATGTAAGGTTAAGAAACAAAACTGTCATACTTTTTAAGCTGCTCTGGCTGCTTCTGAAAACATCCTGAACTTATATTACTACATGTTTAGCATTTTTTAAAACAAAACCAAACCTTTATTCAGGTATTCCAAGCAAGATAAAAACATTAGGAAAATCCTATTGACAAATTTGTTTCTCTGCTGCTTTGTGGAATGCGGTAAATCAATATGGAAGATTGTCGGAACATTTGATACCGAGATTTCAAGGGAAATACACGTTTTGAGATACACTGAATTAATAATTATAAACAAAAAGCAATTGTAAAAAAAACAAGTCCGTGCGCGCATGGGTATGCATAAACGACTTAACTGAAAAACTGATAGCTGGTTACATACGAGGCATGTTTTTAAAGTACATAATATTTTGCCGCTGCAGCGCTACAGTCGCGATTTTAGTATTCGTGATCACTTCGCCCATTAGTTAAGGAAGCCATACGCAGCTGTGAGCGATCGTGACTTTGTATTTTCCTGTTGTTAGAGCGTTTCGAAATGTTAGAAGCAATCAAACAGCCCGGCGACTGTGAAGTGAGATCAATGATTCGTTTTCTGAATGCGATAAATGTTACGCAAACATTCATCGCCAGTTGTTAGAAGTTTATGGGGAAACAATGAGTGACAATGCCCGCCATACGCAGTCACACTCAAGATCTGATTGCATCATTTGTTTGGAAACAATAATTCAACCACCCTCCCTACAATCCGAATTTGCCACCAAGCGTTTTCATCTGTTTCTTCATATGAAGAAATTCCTTGATTGAAAACATTTCAAGGAAGATGCTGTTGTAAAACAAGAAGTGCAGAGTTGATTGTCATCACAGGTGGTGTCATGTTTTGACGAAGGCATACAAAAACTGGTTTTCCGTTAAAAGTGCCTGAATAATGGTGGTGACTATGTGAAGAAGTAGGTAGGGTGTAAGGTAATTAATGAAGTATTTGGAAAATAATATTTTTTAAGAAAATATCGGTACTTTAAAAACACGACTCGTAACAAACTTGGTATTTAAGTTCAGGTTTTCCAAGGATATGACACGTAGATTTTAAAAAAATCCCCCATACCAAACTATCTTATATATGAAAAATTGTCCTTGTTTTATCTTCTCAAAACTGGCTTTTAAGGATTTTGATTAAAATATTATATATTTAATATATTTTCATGACAAAGTGTACATCTTGAATTTTATGGGAATAGCTCGTGAAGTCTTCATTCTGAATGACTTGCATATAACTGGTAAACCGCAAGAATTAGATGAAACCTTGCTATACAAAAAAGGCAAATTTTGTTAAAGCACAGAATTTATGTCAAACAATTGTATGCCTTTAAGTATTTCCTCGATGTTTTATTTGTTTGAATTTTCAAATACTCACACTTTTTGTTTCAAATCGTATGCAGCTATTTGTCTTTTCTGGACCATGCAAGGAGCACGGAACTTCAAAGCTATCATATATAGCGAACTGCCTTTTAAAAAACCTACTATCGCTTTAACCTACAACGGAATGTATAGCTCAGACGGTAGCTGTCTACTGTGCGAGGGATCGGTTGGGGGAGGGAATTATTCTATAGCCAAGATTATTCTCTATTCTTCCCAGAGTCTGGAAGTATGAATGAGAATGTGAGCGCGCGCGCATGTGTATCTAATGAATAAAACCCAACGTTTATCAGAAATCCAACGACAAGCGAATAGAAGCCACACAATTGCCAATAGGTATAATACGATCCAAAGGAAAGGCGGGGAATAAATGGAACTTAAAAACATAAAACGAAATGTATAATGAGTATTTGTCTCGATTAAGAACAACAAGATTTCGTAGGAGGAGTAAATAAAACACATCCGATTTTGCCTTCATTATTTCTGAGTTTTTGTTGAACATTTGAAGAAATTCAATTGAAACCTGCGTCGTGTGGAGCATAATAAATTGCGAAAAGAACATCTGAAAGAGTAGCTCATTTATAGAATACCTAGTGTATACATAAATATTTAGAAAGTCACGTAGCGGAATTTAAAATCCCTTAAAGATTAACCACAAAAATTTAAGTGAATGAAAAGGGGATAAGCCTAAGGATATTTTGCCCTACACGAAATGGCATCGCTTTCAATTTCATGATGCAAGTTTGATATGCTATTAAACGTGAGATGGTATGCGGGTAGCGTGACGGAAGTTACGGAGTGGTATCATAATTATTGACAGGGACATATAAATAATTAAATAAAGAAATAATAGTAAGATAGAGAAATACCAAACAAACGCTACGTGAACTCATGTCTAGTGTTAATAATACAATAGAACAATCTGTTATTCGAATAATAATAATAATAATAATAATAATAATAATAATAATAATAATAATAAACCCCGAAATAAAACTAAGTCGAAGGAAAATATAAGAAAATTAAAATAAAACTCACATTAATCTACAATTACAACATTATCGGGAAGAGTTGTGACAGAGACCCAGATTTTACACGATATCGTTTCTGTCAATAATTATATTCAGTTCATTTCTCTTCACAAACCTAACTCCAATTTCTAGCAATTTGTGACAGAATTTATAACTGTGTCTAAAGTTAGCGGTTTATGATTAAAGAAATATTCTTGGACTTTCCTACGAATAGATCAATTGGTACAATCATCTGCGTTTTATAATTCTTGCTTACGTCTGTATTACTTATCTTCTTTGGTGTTTGCAATGTATCTTACGCACATACAATGCTCCACACGGAAACACCGGTATAATCTGCAGATTACTTAACAATGCTATTCATAATGATAGTTGGATTCTCCTACATTATTTTGTTAAAAACATTCAACATTTTCTTCCTGCGCTTTTAATGGCTTACCTTAAGAATGTTTCACTATTTCATCTTTGTCACTCGCCAAGATAACAGCACTGTAGGAGCCGTATTTATTGCCTTGGTGATTGCTCATCGTTATCATATGAATGCAGAAAAGAGGTGCGAGACACCGCACAGAATTGAAGGAAACCACAGCTTTCTTTAGTTTTACAGTACATATTACATATTTACTGTTTAATGTTAATAAAAACTCAAACTACTATTAATAATATACTTTTGAAACCGCATAGATGATCGAATATTTAAGGCACTATATGTAAGGGTGCGCTTTGGTTTCCCGCGTATCGCGATCTAGTTAGTGACGTAATTGTTTACATGAAGTTTGATTCTAAGAGTGGAGCGATAGTATAATTTAATAAACCTGAGTTGAAAAGATTTGTCCGAAGAAAAAGTAATTAGCAAGCAATGTCATTAGTAATAGCTGAGTAGCGAACGCGTTAGTATAAAGATTTTTGGAATGCAGTTAAGGTTAGAAGTTCAGAACGTTTGCACAGTCACGTGGACAGAAATTCTGTAAAGGAGAAAAGGAATGAAGTTCTGAGATTAGGGGAGGTATCGCATACTAACAAGGTAACAGACGCTGCCATTTCTGTAGGTATTTCTTAAATTCAGCATTCCGCGACTCTTCATAACTGAACATTAAAATTTCCCAGTTAACTAAACTTTGTTATCCTTTCAAAATACACGCACCATACCCTGAGAGAAAAATCTCATAGCTAACCTTTGTAGCAGCCGGCAGCAGAATCAACAGCAGATATTGGAGACGACGTGAAAAGATGACACGGAACATTCGATGTCAGAAGTGACGATCATCAACTGGCTTCAAAATTGGCAACAGTTGAGGGGCTGGATTCGTTGTTAGGGGATGACAAGGATTAGCTGAGTTCTAAGATATGTTGTCGAGTGGCTAGTGTGTTCAGGTCTTCATGGGTGGTTCGGCTTTTGTGTGTGTGAGCATGGATATTTATCAGGTTTAAGCAAAGAACAAATCCACTGTTGCCTTTCATTGTGATTTATTTTCCCATGTGGTCATTTTTGTGGTCTAACGCACACGCACTGCATTATTCATCCCCCAATTCAAGCCTCCGATTCGCCACGGATTTGGCACATCGTAACTCTTACCGTCGAGTATATTTCTGCTTTCACTCACGAAACACTTGTCATAATAATCCTCAATTAGCCTCTAAAAGTATTTCCTCCTCGAAAAACTTTTTTTTAGGGGGAGACTAAATGCCGTAGTGATGGGAATCGAGACGTGTGAACTCGGAGCGGCAGGTAAACCCGGTTCGCTATTGGCCGAGGGATGGGACCCGAGGCGTGTGAAGTCGAGACGGCAGTTAAAACCGGTTCGTTGTTGGCTGAAGCGCCAGGCCTTACCCTCCGCGATCCTATAATATTCCGGTGCCTCATCCTAGTAGTGCAAAAGTAGCATAACTACCTGTCTCGATTCCCATCCCTGGAGTAAACGGTGAAATTTGCCAAACAAATGTGGATTATTATGCAGTCTTATTTTTTTTTTGGACTTTTCTCGTTACTTGAATATATATTTTCCATCATTGTCCTAAGTGGAATCCTTAATTTAAATATGTTTTAATAATAGTACTGCATCTTCCATTTTGTATTGAGAATTCTGCTCCACTTCACAGAAAAATCATAACTCTTTACACTTTGAGGTAGAGGTCACTTCTAATCCATCTCTATGGGAAAGCTTTGTTCCACAAATTGATACTACTGTTGTATATGGCAGCTTATGTGTGCTGTAGTAAATTTTTTTGTATATTTCTTTGCGAATACATGGGTTATTTTCTCAATTTTTGTTATGTGCAGCTTTTTTATGAATGAAATTAGGTCAGTTACTTTTGGCTAATAAGTCGCTATGAAAGGATGTGTTATGGCTGCTTATCGCACATTTTTATTACCTCTCTAACATTTGTCTGATTTATTACCTTCCCACCATCTGTTACCTTTTTGCAAACGTCATTTGTTTCCTGCATAGATATTCAAAATTAGCTTCACCAAAATAGGCACGACACCAAACAACATAAAGGGAAACAGTAAATGAAAGCACATTCTTCAATTAGTTTAGTAAGTTAATTAATATGATTTGCTTGTAAGTGCTTTGTGGTATAAGTCCTAAAAACAAGGAGTGTAGTCAGTTAAAAAGGAAGAATTAATTAATATCTCATTATATTTACTTCATATAATCTCTATATACTTTCTTTTCATCGCGAGAGTCAATTAAATTCCAGTCGAGCTTTGCTTTTCTCTAGATGAATAAAAACTTCTATTGAGTTTACTGTTGATTAAAAGACCATCTAAAGCGTGTTTTGTATCTTCTTTAATGTGAATAATATAATTGCTTGTTGAAAGAAATACTGATAAGTTTCATTCAAAATGTAAAATTGGGAAAATAATGAATAATAAAGGAACATATTGCATACAAGTAGATCACTTAAATTAAAAGGTATGCATCTACATCCTATTAAAATTTCAGTCATGTACCTTAACGTCTTCTAAGATAATGGGTCACGAGTGTAGGGGATTTCATTGGTATGATAGAGATTTTAATCTTCTCTTAATACGCTAATGTCATAAATGACCTATAACTTTCCTTTTATTGGACGTTGAACTTTGCTTATTTGCTATTGGTTAGTTCTTAAATTTATATTCGTAACGTCGGTTGCATAGCTGCAAAGGAGCAGCTATGCAACCGTCCAATTTTTACGACCGTCCAATCTTTCTTAGCAATAGTATTTCTAGTTTGTGGTGGTATGTTGATTCTGGCCCCAACGTTGGTCGCCAATTTGCGGCAGTATTTCACCTATTTGCGGTAGTAGTCGGTTCTGCGGTGGTATGTAGCTATTTTACGGTACAGGATTTGTAGGAATGGTCCCGGGTTCGGTACTAGCTCAAGGTTCTTTGCATGGATCTTGCATCTCGGATCTCGGGTTAGTGGTGAATACGACTGTTTGTTTTCCTGCTCGTTTATTTACCGTCACCGTTTTAACATTTGATTCCTGCTATTACTTCGACACACACACGCGCGCTTTCTTATTTGTTACACTTCATATCATCGCACCTATCCGCCGACACACGTTCTAACCAACATCTCCCAGGAAAAACCACGGCCAAGTGTGTATTCTAAACTCTTCTGACAACCATCTCTAAGGAACTACCACGACCAAGTGTGTATTCCTAACTTTTCTACACATTTTCCTAAAAAAACATCTCCAAGAAGCTACAACGGCCAAGTGTGTATTCTAAACTCTTCTGACGACCATCTCCAAGGAACTACCACGGAAAAGTGTGTATTCTAAACTTTCCTACACATTTTCCTAACAAACATCTCTAAGGAGCTACAACGGCAAAGTGTGTATTTTAAGCTTTTCTGTTTCTCTATTTCAAACATTCTATCTCCCCATCACCTGATTTATAGCTTCTTTCATTGGTTATCTGGCTTTTGGAGGAACATTGACCCTTTTCTACATGTCTGCGTTCCATAACCTAACGGGACACTTAACAATAAGGGGAAAAACCACCCGTTTCCGGCCGCTGATGCCCTTGTCTCTCTCAACCGTTATTTCCACTTACAGTAACATTCGCTTTTCAGTTTTATTTAACACTATCCTTACTGTTATTGATATTTATTCTCCCTATGATCTTAGTTTTATTTTACTACTTAAAACATACTGCTTCAAGTTCCCAAATATTTTATTACAATTGTAACTGGAAACATCCCGTAACGGGACTTCAATAACAAAAGCAGTACGTTCATTGCACTACATCCCTTTGAACCCTTTGATTCTCTCTCCTAGAATGGTTTCATATGGTAGGGTATTTTAAATTTATATTATGCACATCTGCAATATTCTCTCGATAACCGTATGCATAATAATAATAATAATAATAATAATAATAATAATAATAATAATAATAATTACTATTGTTAATTGCACGCTGTTTGGAGTGTACCACCTCGTACATCACAGCGGCTTCACTTCTCCATCCCCTTTGGCAAATGTATGTCTGCGCATGGAGGTCAGAGTGATACTCCTACGGTGCGAGTGAATTGGTTACACTTATGCAGTCAGTTTTAAAATAGTCAATAAGTTGAAATATTCGTGAGATATTGCTAGGGGATGTAAAAGTGAGGGAATAATTCTATCAGCTTCAGTAATGGTGGCTCGAGTAGCAATTATAGTGTCGTAGACAATAGTTAATATGTTTAAAGTTAATACGAGATAGACGGTTTTCGAGTGCGCTCCTTTAATGTCGCATGAAAATTCTTGTGATAATATTTAATCATCCGTATATTGTTGCTCTATCCTAGTTCAGGTTGTAACTAATCCCTACTAATAAAACTATCAGTCTATTCTTCTAGTTTCTTAAGAAATTCGTTTTAAAAAGCGACAGACATCTTTCAGACATCTTTTGCGTATGTATGGCAGTTCGAATCCTGACTTTTAGTTCAGAATTAAGTTAAATTGAGTTATATTTATGGACACTCCTTAACTACTATGATTCCTAGCGTTCTATTCTATATTGGGCGTGAAAGACTGGAAGGTTTGCTCAGAGGCCTCTTTTTCGGGCTTGCGGTTATTTTAGGTGTCGTAAATCTACGACACGGGACCACGGCTTTACTTCTCTTCTGAAGGAAGCCATGCTAAGGTTTTTTACGCCCGAAAAAATCCGTCGCCCTCCGCCGAGTTTGAACCCGCGGCCTCGGGAACTAGAAGCTAGCATGACACCTCTAAACCACAGAGGACGACTACCCTTCAGTTCGATACATACTCATGGTCGTACATATCGAACTTTTATAAAACATCCGAATTGCTTTGGCGTCGTTGTAATTTGCTGTTATTCCCCTGAGTGGTAGGAGTACAGATTGCATAATCCTGTTAGGAGAGAATTCAATATTACAGAGATAGGTATAATTCGAATCCATTTTAATCTGCGAATGCTTATTTCGATAGCAAACAAAATAAATAAAAATAAATAAAATAAAAAATAAAAAAATAAAATAAATATAAAAAAATAAAACAATCACATAATGTGAAGCAGCCTCTTCCTGCTTCTGCTTCACTTACTGTGGCATCGAGCATAATACCTTTCTAATCTCTCGCAGTAGTAGCATTCTTTAATGTCGTTCAGTGACGTTTTAGCTAGTCAGGTAGGAGGCTTATCTCTCATGTAAAGCTTCGCCTGGTCGGAGTACACAGTATGCTGAACTCCTGCAGCGCGTGACACGTACAATAGAAAACAGACAGCAGTATTTATTTATCAGGCGACTTCATCGTGCGTCTTCTTCATACAAAGCAAACGTTAGTTCCTTCAAATACTTGACTCCTGCCTGATTTGAAGGACACCCGCTAGTTAAAATGTCGCTAAACATAAGTCACAACTGTCGTCATTACCTCACTCGTACAACTAGTGCTTTATGTTGCATCAAGAACAACTCACTATCTGATTCATACTGGCTCAGTCACTCGCGAGCTCCTCGCTTACATACAGCCCTGGATTTTCAAAGCAATTCTAGCATGTTCGCAGAAGGTGGAGAGAAAGAAGTTTTCAGAAGAATCTGGTTATCTCTCGATAGCGCTTTTAGTGCTTACGCTGCTACTCCGTCTTTGCTCTCTTCAACCGATCAGCCTGTTGACTTCCATGCGTTAAGCTTGGGCCATAGCTGCAGCACACTATATATGATAGAACAACTAATCTAAGATTATTTTTGTGCTTACTTTCTTCTTGAAGCGCGTCGTTTCGCCACAATTAAGTATTTTGTTTTGTTGTGCTGAAGTTACGACTTCGCAACCGTGTCCTGAATAACTGACCATGCATATGCTATGGAATTGCTACCGCTCTTCGTGTCTATAAACATCATTACCAACATTGTATATCGTTTCCGTCCTTTTTTATTGTATGCTTAAATAAAAATAAGGTTGTTTATTTTTTGTCAGGTTTGCTAAATGCTTAAATAATGCTTGTTTACAATTTCTTAATAAAAACACCCGTTTTACTTCATTAAATATTCTCATTGAATGCTTGAATAAACACTAGAACGTTTTGCTATACGATACTTCTAACGTACCATACCCATTTGTCTTTTACATTAAGCACATAATAAGTAAACTTTGAGGTGGTAATAAGACCATTCCTTTATGAGAGATATTTTAATTTTTTTAAATTTGCATGTATGATGTTATTTCTGGAACACGGTAATGTTGTCACCATTCTACTACGATATTATAAAGGTTCCCTAACACTTTGGTTTAAACATAGGACATTGTAACACCCCTACCGGCGCTCCGGGATGTAGATAGTTAATTAATGCACAGGGGATGCATTGATCCAATAAACTGTGTTTGTTTCAATGTGAGTACATGGGCCCACAGTCGGGCAACTTAGACTGGGTGAAGTCCGTGCAAGCAGATCAGATCTTAAGAGTAGTTGCATCCTTACCTATTCAACTGCTGCTGGCTGGCGACTCATGTATGGAAGGCAGACCACAGTTCGTCGACGATACAAGTCACCTCTCTCCGTTAATCACGATACCATTCCACGATTGTCTCACTCATTACACACCATCACACCACGAGCCAGACCCCCGTAGTATATATACTTTTGCAAGTGCTGACTTCGCATTCCTTAGCACGCCCGTGCTGAGGTAACTGCGTTTCAACGTTTTCTGCTCGGTTACCTTATCTGTCGTAATCCCCGGCGCTCAACCTGATCCGCTATAATATACAAGGAAAGGTTATCCTATACTGAAATAATGTGCAACGATAAAGTGCTAAGCCAATTTAAAACACTTCAAACACGAAATTCCCCAGAGAAAACAAATATTTAAATATGGTAAAGCAGGAAAGGAAGTAAATTTAAGGTTTCCACAACAACTCAATAAAGCTTTCAGTTTTTAGAGCCATACAGTCATAGTATATTCTTTACCGAAACAGTATTATAACAAGCTTAGACATTACAGTGAAAATGAAATACATTTACAATTCCGCCTCTCTTGCCATATACCGTTTGATGCAAAGTTCCACAATGATATACAAAAGAATTATTCTCGCCCAATTCCTAATTATCAAGTTATTCGACACATGCTCTAAATGTTAATTTTGCAGCTTATTTAGGAATGTGTTTTAAGTTGAATTTTGACAAAGCCGAAAGGTTAGCGTATGCACAAAATGGCTTCCCTAGACCTGTCGCTAAAGCCACACTTCCCTACAACCGCGAGCTCAGACTGATTTCTCTTCCCACCGTCTTCTCCATACCCGGGTAGCTCTAACCTTGCCATCACGTGATTCTGACGTCATGAGGTCATACAGGGCCATGCTTGTACTTCTTTACACTGCCATCTGCTGAATATTGTTCTGCAGAAAACCAGCCGAAGGCAGCGAGCTGTTACAGGATGATAATTCCTCCTAGGCAGGCACAAGGAATCCAATGCGTATGATATACGGCTCGCTGGAGACGTTGTCTATGAAGGTGGAGCCAATGTGCCTCATTGCTTAGCTTAATGCGCAGAAGCACGATGTTAATACATATTTTAATTTGAGATATTTAACAAGGAAAGCTTGCCATAGCTATGTTTAATATTAAAGTTTCTTTGTAAATGCTATTTCCAACGTGTGAATTGAAGGAGATATTTGTTGGTAGTTGGAAGATGCTTCATGTTTATCTGCCCCACGTATGGGAGCCAATTTGTCGCAGTAACTTCGTGTTATCTTTTTGCTAAGCGCCTGTTATTGTTTTATTATTTTGCATTTTGGGTTCATTGTGCTCCGGCTAGCTATTATTTCTCAGTCGAGCATATCTCTTAAACAAGGTGTGTAAACGGAAAGGAGTTTTTACTGAAAGATAACACTGATAAAAGAATTTGTTTTTACACTCTTATTGCCGTCACGCTTTATTCATTTCACATAATTATTCTTGATACACGTCCGACTGAAACTGTTATACTTTTTATGTTACTATAATCACTTATTTACTGCACATTATCAATTCGCGTATTTCACATTTATAACTAACTTTACGACGCGAGAGATTCTGTTAAACTGTACGACGTATAACCTTTGTATGATTCTGTTGGACTGCACGACGTATTACCCGCGAGTGCTTCTGTTGGACTGAGCGACGTTTGCCTTGTGAATTATTCTGTCAAACTGCGCGTTACCCGTCTCTGGCACGGAATTTATACTCCGTCACCCCAATATGCCTAAAGATTATAACAGAGCTGCTATTGGTTAATAAAGCGCGCCAACAGCGTCTATTTTTTTATCCAATCAAAATTACGAACACATATACTCTTGGGAAGAAATTTCCTCCATTTCTAAAGAAACGCGCGCTACTATGACGTCATTTGCTTGCCTCTTCTAATTAATAAACAACTCACTCCCTCGCTCATTGTTGCCCGCTCTTATTGTCAGTTTCAGTGAGGCCGTGTAAACTTATTTCCTAACAATGCTTATAATTAACAAATATCTCAAATCAATGTCATACAGTAATGCTAATTTACACTACAATCACTCTGGCATTTACAGTGTTGTGATATAAAATACTGCCACAGAATTGAAGCTCACTGCCAATTCGCACATACCAACACGTAGGCTTCTATACCTTATGAAAACAAAGGCAATGAGTGTACTATTACGAAATTTATTTTGAAGAGCCTTATTTGGCTCCCACTTCCATTTACAACTTCAAAGTGAAACATCACTGACCACAGTAGTTATGACTAATTGATGAAATAAAACCCAAGTGAGAGCTCACATTGCTTTAGTTGTAAATATTTGTGTCTCGAAAATCTTAATTCATGTTTTCCGAAATACGGAAATACGAACTGTGTGGTCTTGTGCACCTGAAGGAAAGTTATTACATTAATTTTAAACCAGTTATAGATATCGTCATTTGGAACACATTTTATAATTTCCATTTTTTCGATGACAGTTGCCGCAGATATATTTTAGGTTTTTTAAGAAAATAAAACGGAGTTTTGGCAACTTATAGGGTTTAATGACCAATGGTAGCGGAAGTGTCACTTCCTCCTTCAAAACCAAAGCAAAAAGATTCCACTTTCGCTTTCACAGTGATGTGTAACAAACAAATGTTTATTGCTGCTTCATAATAACTGCATCTGAATCTTCCAGTGACGTATTTTGTAACCTAAACTCGCAATCTAGAGATAGTTTTATCAGATCGTTCAACATTATATTTAAATACCTTTTGCAATTAATACTGCTGTGATGTAATCAATCAAACCATATAAACACAAAACGACTACACTGTTAGGCCCTTTTCGGACACTGAAGGCATTCCTTTCATTTTACATTGTTCTAGCGTAGGCCAATAGCATGCCAGTTGTACTGGTTATTTTGCCAAATATTACATCACCCATTTATAGTGTTTGTTTGGTCGCTTATAGATAAATAAGGGAAGTGTGTTCAGGTTATATTTTGCTTACGTGCAGAAGTTCTTTCAGATTCTCTATCTGTTTGTAAAGCTTCCGAGTTCTACAGCCATATTACGTATACACAAGTCTTCGGAATGTTCTTTTAAGTGATTAATTATTTAAAAGCTCTGTGTTATGTCGCGTACTATCGAAACCTTTCAGAAACAAGTAGAAGCTTATCTTATTACATTCTCGTTGATTTAAACATCTAATTTGGAACTAAAGCTATTTGGTTTTTTTTCGAAAATGGCTGATAAAAGAATAAAAGTACATACTTTTTGTTTATAATATTTCTATAACACACAAGTAGTATTAGTCCCGGATGAGCCAATTGTTTTAACGATAATCCTGCCGCTAGGGGCGCTGGTGTCGCTAGTGTCGGTGCGTGCGACGGCGGCGGCGGTGGGTTTGAAAAGCGCCCTGAGCGGTAGGATTATCGTTAAATCGGTTGGCTCATCCGGGACGAGTTGAAAGAATTGAGGAAGTGACGTGGAGTGTTTTTGATTGGTTCGTTAATTTGGGGTGGGAGATGGAGGAAGGGAGATGGAGGAGTATGGAGGTCGCGTGATGGAGAGGAGCTGGGTGGCGAGGTGTTGACTGTGCGGAGGTCGGTACTGAAAGAGGGGTAAAGATGGGGAGCGAGGGATAAAAAGTGTAACAGAAAGTGACGTGTGAAGTTGTGATTGGTGGGAATAAGAAGTGATTTTATTGGTGGAAAGGAACAAATGAGAGTTGTTGATTGGTAGGAATAAGAGGGATTATGATTGGTGGAAAAGAAAACGTTGTGGGAGTGGGGTATGTTGGAGGTGGTGGGAAAGGTGAGTTTTGCTAGCAGCAAGATTTGCAAAAGCCTGTCTTGAACTGATCAGCAATTTTTGAACGTCGGATGGTAGTTTTCTTGAGTGGATAGAGAGATGGGGGCGATATGAGATGCGGTGGCGAAAATGGGGACTAGACAAGGTTGTTGAGACAAGAGGTTTAAGGACGAGGAAATTTGGAGGTTAGTGGTGAACACGGCGGTCGCAAGAGGTGGGGGTAAGGAGACGCGGTGGTGAGAATGGGAACTAAAAGAAGATGGCGGTAGCAAGAGGTTAGAAGAGTAGATTTTGAGGTTAAAATAGTGGGAACTAAAAATGGCGGAGGGTCTACGACAAGGAGATGCGGTGAGAACTAAACAAGATGGCGGACGCAAGAGGTGGGTAAGGAGATTTGAGGTTACAGTACGAAAACACGAAAGGATATATTCCTACGCCAAGCAGGTCCGAAAAATAATTATGCGTGTGGTACTTGCCTGTTACCGGTGTGGATGCGTCACCAAAAGCGCGGCACGCGAGACGGAAAAATAAAAGCAAACTGTTTTTGAAAATGCTTAACCAGCTTTAAGATCAACCAACATCACTACGCACTGATATACCTAGGTTTTTAAAGCGGTACAGACACCCTTTGCAGAGGCGTAATTTAACTATACCAAAAACCTGGTACTGGACCATCGTGATGGTCGCTAGCGTACGTAGGAGCAGGGTTCTCAAGCCGGTCGAAAGCGGTCAAAAACGTGTACGACGTAGGTGTTCGCAGTAGCTGCTGCCGAGGCAACCGTCGAGGTGCGAATGAACGAGATCTGTTCTTGCAGGCAATCTGGTTGAGAGATGAGAGGCGCGGTGGTAAAAATGTGAACTAAACAAGATGGCGGAGGCACGAAGTTGAGGTTAAGGAGCGGCGAGGTGTTGACTGTGCGGCGGTTGGGGTCTGAAAGAGGGGGAAAGATGGCGAACGAGGGATAAAAAGTATAACAGAAAGTGACGTGTGAAGTTGTCATTGGTGGGAATAAGAAGTGATGTTATTGGTGGAAAGGAACAAATGAAAGTTGCTGATTGGCGAGAATAAGAGAGATTATGATTGGTGGAAAGAAAAAAAAGGTGTGGGAGTGGGGTATGTTGGAGGTGATGGAAAAGGCAAGTTTTGCTACCAACAACATTTGCAAAAGCCTATCCAGAACTCATCAGCAATTTTAAATAACTAGTGTTTCGGGGGTTTTCTCTGGTTGGTAGACGAATGCAAGCTGTTTCTACCATACTTATATTATTCGTCTTTTTCCTTTTTTTTTTAAAATGACTAGTTTTTTTTTTTTGTTTTTTTTTGGGAGTTTTCTGCGGATGGTAAACAAATGCAAGCTCTTTCTGCTTTTTCATAGGTTTTCCCTGGTTGGTAGGCGTTTTCTGTACTGGTTGACGAAGGCGTTTCTAATTTTGGAGGTTTTCTCAGGTTTTTAGCGGTTGTCCCTGCCCGGTAGGCAAATGATGAAGTTTTACCTTGTCGGCGCACGGATATTAGGCACGTACTGGCGCGCACACACACACACACACACACACACACACAGAGAGACAGACAGACACACAGACAGGCACACACACACGGACATGTTTCGAAAAATGCTTTTTTTTTTTTTTTTTTTTTTTTTGATTCAGGAGGTCTCAAAACGTGTATTTCCGGTGAAATCTCGGTATCGAATTTTTGGGCGGAATGCAATACTTCCGCTACTTACTATACGTAGTAGAGAAAGTAAAAAAGTATTGAAAAATTTAAGGAAATAACAAGCAATACCTCAAAAGTGTACTATCTTGTTTTCACGGGTTTTCCAGATCGGTAAGCGTTAGAATACTCTTAGAGCTTTTTTCAGGTTTTTTCGCGTTTTACCTGGCAGGTAGGCAGATGATAAAGTTTTTCTATAATGTCATCGTTTTGGCTTGTGGCGCACGGACACTAGGCACATACTCACACACACACACACACAAACACACACACACACACAAACACACACACACACACACACTAAAATAGTAGCGTATAAAAAAATTTAACAAACCGTAGATTTTCAAGAAAATTCCCACACCGCAAACTACCCGTTTAGCGGGAGAAAGTTCATTATTTTTATTGTTTTAAAAATGGCTCTAACCCCTTTTGATTACGGTACGGTATGTTTAAGATATCTGCATGACAAATAAAATGTATAACTTCAATTTTCTGGGAATTGCTGTGAAGTAGTCTCATTGTGAATGTCTTTTGTACAACTGTTAAACCGTAGGAAACGAAGCCTTACTGTACAAGGACGTTAAAGCACACAATTTATGTGTATTATTATTATTATTATTATTATTATTATTATTATTATTATTATTATTATTATTACTTTGTGGCGTTGTGTATTTACAAAGTTTGCATGTTGATTTTAATGTTTAAAAGCTTTAGACCTTTCTCACTAAAACTCGACATTCGTTTAACTTTTCTTTTTTCATTTTCATACAAAGAGAACGGAATTTCACAAGTGAAACAGCACTGGAAAACTAAATACTTGTTTTGAGGTCCACTGAATAAAAACATTTTTAGAAAATTCTGTGTGTGTATGTGTCAGAGCAGCATAACTCAAAAATGAAAAGTTGGATAAATACTAAACTTGGTATTTAGGTTGAGTACCTTCCAAAGATACGACACAGAGAGTTTCAAGAAAACCCCTCCACCCCCCAAACTACCCTTTACATGAACTATTTTCCGAAATGTTTTATTTTCTAAAATTGATTCTGACGATTTTAATTACAACACCATATATTAAAGACATTTATATGAAAAATAAAATGTATATCTTGAATTTTGTGGAAATAGCCTGTGAAGTCCTCTTGATTCGGAAGAAATTTTCTATGATCTTGTATAACTGCTAAGGTTTGAGAAAAACATAGAACACAAAAAATTTAGATCTTTTTAAAAACACGCACAATTTATTTGAAATAACTTTTTTGTGACGATAGCCATTTCCGAAATATTTGTTATAAATGGTTCGAATTGTACAATGCTTAGCCATTCTACTTCACTTCTTTCAAACTGCTTAAAAATCATATAAATGAATGTATCACCTCATAATAAGCCTCTATATACGAAAAATGCTGAGTATTCAAAAAGTCAAGAAATTCGATTTTCTAGCCCCTAGTGAGTGAAAAATCGCGTTTACTTCGCTTCTTTCAAACTGCTTCTACCCTTTACATGAACTATTTTCCGGAATGTTTTATTTTCTAAAACTGTCTCTGACGATTTTAATTACAACACCATATATTAAAGACATTTATATGAAAATAAAATGTATATCTTGAATTTTGTGGAAATAGCCTGTGAAGTCCTCTTGATTCGGAAGAAATTTTCTATGATCTTGTATAACTGCTAAGGTTTGAGAAAAACATAGAACACAAAAAATTTAGATCTTTTTAAAAACACGCACAATTTATTTGAAATAACTTTTTTGTGACGTGAGCCATTTCCGAAATATTTGTTATAAATGGTTCGAATTGTACAATGCTTAGCCATTCTACTTCACTTCTTTCAAACTGCTTAAAAATCATATAAATGAATGTATCACCTCATAATAAGCCTCTATATACGAAAAATGCTGAGTATTCAAAAAGTCAAGAAATTCGATTTTCTAGCCCCTAGTGAGTGAAAAATCGCGTTTACTTCGCTTCTTTCAAACTGCTTCTACCCTTTACATGAACTATTTTCCGGAATGTTTTATTTTCTAAAACTGTCTCTGACGATTTTAATTACAACACCATATATTAAAGACATTTATATGAAAATAAAATGTATATCTTGAATTTTGTGGAAATAGCCTGTGAAGTCCTCTTGATTCGGAAGAAATTTTCTATGATCTTGTATAACTGCTAAGGTTTGAGAAAAACATAGAACACAAAAAATTTAGATCTTTTTAAAAACACGCACAATTTATTTGAAATAACTTTTTTGTGACGTGAGCCATTTCCGAAATATTTGTTATAAATGGTTCGAATTGTACAATGCTTAGCCATTCTACTTCACTTCTTTCAAACTGCTTAAAAATCATATAAATGAATGTATCACCTCATAATAAGCCTCTATACGAAAAATGCTGAGTATTGAAAAAGTCAAGAAATTCGATTTTCTAGCCCCTAGTGAGTGAAAAATCGCGTTTACTTCGCTTCTTTCAAACTGCTTCTACCCTTTACATGAACTATTTTCCGGAATGTTTTATTTTCTAAAACTGTCTCTGACGATTTTAATTACAACACCATATATTAAAGACATTTATATGAAAATAAAATGTATATCTTGAATTTTGTGGAAATAGCCTGTGAAGTCCTCTTGATTCGGAAGAAATTTTCTATGAACTTGTATAACTGCTAAGGTTTGAGGAAACACACACAATTTATTTGAAATAACTTTTTTGTGACGTCAGCCATTTTGGAGATATGTGTTATAAATGGTTGGAATTGTACAGTGCTTAGCCATTCTTTTTTAAAAGGCATGACGCCATGTTGATGGAAAGAATTTAGAATTTTAAGACCAGTGTATAGCGTCCCTTTGGATGTCTAACGGTTGTGCAATGCAACCATTTCCCGAAAAGTTTATCCGGATTAAAATTAAGTGGATATGAAAATAAACTTTCGTACTCACCTATAAGAAATAGAGGGTAGAGGACGTACGAACGGAGCACTTTGAGAATTTATATTCAACAGTTGGTGTTACTCCTTAGAAAGGAAGTATCTGCTGATTGTATTTAATTCATACATTTTACATAACACGTATGCACTGGCACAACATAAAACACTACACACGATACTCGTAGTTTTAATATTGCACTAATAACATCAGGAATAACTGAGGTCAGCTCGTTCGCATTCAGCGCTACACGCAAAAGAGCCGTGTGCTGATGACAGTGAAAGGTGAGAGATGCGGAAATTCGTCAGCAATACAATAAATGCAACCTTTATGTCGGCGGTGAGAATTGTACAGTGGCGGTTGGTGTCAGCATGACTCTAAGTTTTTAAAACTAGACAATTTTTTAGCGAAACGAGGCATTTAACTCGACACAAATGATGAACCAACGGTTGCAATAAGCGAGCTTATAAAAACCCTGTGCGAACAGCAAAAGCCCGTAGTTAGAAACGAAAGCGATAGTGTGTTTTTCTACAAAATCGTTCTATTTGACGAAAAATAATTTTAAAATAAAAACAAAATAGCCGCAGTACTTTGCAGGGAAAGAGCGATCGGTGCATTCGGACGATAAGATGGACCAACAACCCGGAGGAAGTCGCGATGACACCTTGCAGCCTACGTTCGAAATTATAGGACACAAGCAGAGGAGGTTGCCAAAGCTTTTTTCCGGCTTTACAGAGTCTCAAATTACGTTAAACCCGGTCCCCAGAGATGTTAACCCGGAGCAATGGGTATCGCATTTGTTTAACGATATTCTAAACTTTGCGAAAGAGAACCTGTTAGAAAACGAACCCGGATATTTAGGCATATCCATAACAGACGAAAAGGAGACGTCCAAAGCCTTCAACATGAGCGTGAGGCGCATAGAGCAATTGAATGCGGATGTCATTGTTGGAAGCATCGAAAAAGTAATGCAAAGTAACCAACAATTCTTGCTAAGCGGGCCTCTTCACGTCACGTTTGTGTGGACCAAGGAGGTCTCGGGTTCGTGCCACCAACCTTGCGATGCCTGTAGGGACAATAAAGGCATTGTCGAAATAGCCAACAAAGATAACTTGTGTTTAGCAAGAGCCATTGTTGTAGTTAAAGCCAAAGTGGATCGCGACGTCAATTATAGAACGATGACGCGTTCCGAGTATCTACAAAAATCGAAGGCCGTAGCCTTGTGCGCGAGCATCGGTCAAGGTCACGACAGGTGCACGATAGACGACGTGAGACGCTTCGACGCAGCGTTAAAGGGCTACGCTGTGACGGTGTTTGGCGATCATACGGGGAAGCACGTGCTGTACGCGTCGGATAAGAAATGCGATAAATACATCGACGTCATGCTCCACGCCGGGCACTTTAATGCTATCGTGAACCTTCACAAGTGCTTTAAATGCAAATGGTATTGCCGCCGGTGTCATCATCCCTCGGCACACAAAAAAGAATTTCATAGGTGCGACGCCAGGTGTGCTAAATGCCATCAGCAGTGCGATGCGCGATTTGACGCCTACATACGCTGCGCCGAGTGCAACAGAGATTTTAAGGGACCGACATGCTTTGCAAACCACGCAAAGAAAGGCGTTTTTTACCCAAAGGCGCTGTCGGTGTGCGATGTAGAAAAGGTGTGCACGTCTTGCAATAAGCTCGTGAATGCGAGGCACAGAAAAACCGCGCACCAGTGCGGGGAAAAGTACTGCAATCATTGCAAGGCACACGTGAATTCTAGCCACATGTGCTATATGCAGCCGTATGCTACAAAGAACAAAAGAAACCGGTACGTGTTTATGTTTATCGACTTTGAATGCACGCAAAACATTCCATATACCGGCAAAAATGACACATACCAGCATGTACCTAACTTGTGCGTGTTGTACCAAGCCTGTTCGCTGTGCATCGACCAATGCCACAAGACGGCATACTGTACCGAATGCGGTTGCAAAGAATGGGTGTTTATGGACGAGCCCGTGAAGCAGCTTTTCGAGCACATCGCGCAGGCGAGGTTCGAAGCCTGGGACGTCTACGTCGTGGCGCATAACCTCAGAGCTTACGACGGGCAGTTTCTATTAAAGTACATGGTGGCGCACTTAGACTGGGTGCCGGAGCTCATCATGAACGGCAGCAAGATCTACAGGATGAGGTACGGTGACGTCACATTTCTAGACTCGCTCAACTTCATACCCATGCCACTCTCCCGCTTTTCCAAGACCTTCGGATTGAAGGAATGCAAAGGTTATTTCCCGTACCTGTTTAACACGAAGGAAAACGAGCGGTACGTGGGTTCGATTCCCGACAAAAGGCATTACTGCCCGGAGGGCATGTCGGCGGAGGGTCGGAAAGCCTTCGAGCAGTGGCACGAAGAAAAGGCGTCCTCCGGGTACGTCTTCGACATGAGGGCGGAAATGGTGGCGTATTGCAAGATGGACGTATTTCTACTCAGCCAGGGAGTTTCCAAATTCAGAAGGGAATTCTTGGACGAGAACGGAATAGACCCGTTCAGAGAATGCGTCACCATTGCGCAGGCGTGCATGTGCGTGTATAGAAAGCGCTTCATGCCGCTTAAAAAAATTGCCCTCTTGCCAGCGGGCGGGTATCGACTAGCGGACCGGCAGTCTCGCGCCGCATGCATATGGCTAACTTGGCTAGAGATGCAAAACCGCATCGTCATCCAGCACGCCATGCGAGGACGCGAAGTTAAAATCGTGGGGCACAAGGTGGACGGGTACAGAGAGGCCGAAAAAACCGCGTACTTTTTCCACGGGTGCTTTTACCACGGCTGCAGGCGGTGCTTTCACAATCGCCATGCGGCGATATACAACTCGGGACACGAAACCATGACCTCCAGGTTAGAGAGCACCGAGAAGGTCACGGCCAAGATCAAGGCCGCCGGCTACGCCGTGGTGGAAATGTGGGAGTGCGAGTTTAACGCCGCGATGAAGGCCAACCAGGACCTGGCGCGCCACGCAAGGGACTTTCCGGTACCCGAACCCCTGAACCCCAGAGACGCCTTCTACGGAGGTCGCACCAACTGCACCAAGACGTACTGCGAGGCGAAGGGGGATAGCAAGATCTACTACTACGACGTATGCAGCCTGTACCCGTACGTGAACAAGACGAAGCCCTACCCCGTGGGCCACCCCAAGATCCACGTGGATCGATTCCCGCGCTTGGAAGACGTGGGGGGCGGGTTGGTGAAGTGCGAGGTTCTACCGCCGCAACACCTGTACCACCCGGTGTTACCGGCGCGCATCGGCGGCAAGCTCATGTTCCCGCTATGCCGCGCTTGTGCGGAGGCGGAGAACCAAGACGAGTGCCACCACGGAGAGCGCGAGAGGGCGTTGTCGGGTACCTGGGTGATCGACGAGATGAAGGTCGCCCTGGAGGAGGGGTACCGCCTGCTGCGGGTCCACGAGATCTGGGAGTACGACGTGGTGCGGCACGAACCGACCACCGGAGCCAAGGGTCTCTTCGAGGACTACGTGAATCAGTTCTTGAAGATCAAGACCGAAGCCTCCGGCTGGCCCTCGGATTGCGACGACCCTGCCGCAAAGCAGCAGTACGTGGAGCAATTCTTCGAGCACGAAGGCGTCGCCCTGGATCCCCAGGCCGTCGCCACCAACCCCGGCAGGCGGGAGCTGGCCAAGCTGATGCTCAACAGCTTCTGGGGCAAACTCGGGCAGAGGGAAAACCTCCCCACGTGCGAGCTGGTGGACCGGTACGACCGACTCCTGGAGCTGCTCAACGACCCGGGCGTGGAAGTGCAGACCTACGTGCCCGTCACCGACCGGATCATGTACGTGGTGTGGAGGTACCGCGAGGAGTGCCGCAAGGTCAACCCCGCCGCCAACGCCGTCCTGGCGGCCTACACCACGGCTCACGCGCGCCTGGTGCTCTACTCCTACCTCAAGAGGCTGGGAGAACGCGTCTGCTACTTCGACACCGATTCCGTCGTCGTCGCCGCCGCTCCGGGCGACTGGACGCCGTCCGTCGGACGCCTCCTGGGGGACATGACGGACGAGCTGGAGAAGTACGGGAGGGGCTCTTACATCGCCCGGTTCGCCTCCACGGGGCCCAAGAGCTACTGCATGGAGATCGTCTGCCCCGAAACGGGCAAGACCTTCTCGGTGTGCAAGGTGAAGGGGATCACGCTCAATTCGGGCAACCTGGAGCTGGTGAACGCGGAGGTGATTCGCGACACGGTGCTGAGGGACAACGACCGCGCGGTGAAGCTGGAGGGCACGCAGATCTCGCGGAAACCGTCTTGGACGGTCGTCACCGAACCCAGCTCGAAGACGTTTAGGATGGTGGTCAACAAGCGCGTGCTCGCCGGCGATCACGATTCCTATCCCTACGGGTTCAAGAGGAACGCATAAATGAGACGCCCGCAGCCGCGCCAAAGTCATTTCGAACCGGGCGCCCTGAGGAGACGATGCCCGGTCCCCGAGACCTGCGGCGATTCGAGTTTCCCAGCACGATGCTCGTGGCGGGGCCGTCGCGCTGCGGCAAGTCGACCTTCGTGAAAAACCTGTTGCGCCACGCGCACCGGATGTTCGACGTGCGCCCCAGGAGGGTGCTGTGGTGCCACCCTCCGGAGTATTCGCCGAGACTCGAACCCTCGGCTCTGCGCTGCGAGACCCACGCGGGCATACCCGAACTTGCTTCGGTGGGCGAGAACGACCTCGTCGTCCTCGACGATCTGATGCTGGAGGGTGGCGGGAAGGACGTGTCCAATTTTTTCACCAGAGACTCCCATCATAAGCGCTTCGGCATCGTCTACATCCTGCAGAACGTGTTTCCGCAGGGTCAGAAATATCGCAACATCTCTCTGAATGCGAACTACGTCGTGGTCTTCAAGAACAACCGGGACAAGATGCAGATCGAGAGACTGTGCCAGCAGATCGAACCCAGGAACTCTAGGTTTCTCTTGGAGGCCTTCGAGAAGGCCGCCGAACGCCCTCACGGGTATCTCGTGTTGGACTGCACCCAGTACACGCCCGCCCGATACAGGTATCGAACCGGCGTGCTGCCGGGGGAAAACCTCTCTTATTTCGTACCCAACTGAGACCGCCGAGAGGACTCGGGTTCGTATCGTTCCATATCATCCCGGCAGGGCCTTGCCCGACTGAGGCCGTCGAGTCTAAATAAAAAGTATCGCTTTTGGAGCGAACGTCATTATCGCGCAAGCATGGCTAGAGGTAGGTCAAGGCTCGCGACGCTGACCAGTCCTCGCATAGCGAGACAGCACGGTAATTTGGCGGCTCTGGCTAAGGCGAAGGCCCCTCTGCGCAAAAAGTTGTTAAAAAATGCCGACGGCGATCTGATCAAGGCCATTAGCGAATGCATGCTCAACGTGTGCAGAGGTCACGTGCAACTTCCCGCAAAGTGCTTGGCTCGCCTAAAGAAGCACAAGGCTTCTTGGAGGAAGTTGACGGATAAACGGGTTCCTCTGAAGAAGAAGAAGAGCATCTTGGTTCAAAAAGGAGGTTTTTTGCCGGCATTCCTCCTACCCGTCCTGGCTTCGCTCGGCGGCGCGCTAGTGTCGAAATTAACAGGATGAAGTACGGCAGGCAGATCCTGGTTGCACCGCAACCGAAGACCGTCGACAAGCTTCACGCTGTAGACCGCACCATATCCAGATTGGCTAAAGAAATTCGGAACCTGCAAAGCGCAAAACTCTCTGCCGACGAAAAGTGGCGGCTCGTAAAACATAAATTGGACAACTACCTCGATCTCGTGGCACAAGTCAGAAAGCCCTTCCTCGGCGACGACGACGACGACGACGATTACGAAGACGTGCACGAGCGCGTGCCGGTGAAGCAGGAGGTCGAACCCCGAACCATAAAGGTCAACCTCCTCTCGCCTCGCAAAAAGAAATCGAAATCGCCTTCCGCGTCGTACCATTTTCGCAAGCGCGTGTGGCAGCCCCTGTACAAGTAAAGCATGAAGGAATGGAAGGCGCTAAGGCGATACTATGCCAGACCGGAACACTATGCCGGTTTGGGCACGGTCAAGCCCCTTCGAAAGGCCACGGGCGCGTCTAAGGCGAACATCGAGTCCTTCCTTCGAACCCGGGACAGTTACACTCTGCACAAACCGGTCAGAAAGCGGTTCCCCACCAGATGTTATCACGTGACGAATATGGACGATCTTTGGGAGGCCGATCTAAACGTCATGAACAGCGTGAGGGAACATAACAAACCTTACGTGTACATTCTGACCGTTATCGACGTATTTTCCAAATATGCTTGGGCCGTACCCCTGAAATCGAAGCTGGGTACCGAGGTCGCGCAAGCGTTTCGCTCCATATTCTCCCAACGCGTCCCCAGGGTCCTCCAAACGGACAAGGGAACAGAGTTTACCAACAAGACTTTTCGCGACTTTCTGAAGAAACACGACGTGAAACATTACACAACCAAAAATAACGTTAAAGCCAGCGTCGTGGAGCGCTTCAACCGCACCTTAAAAACCAAGATGTGGAGGTATTTCACGCACAAAAACAGTTACAGATACCTGGATGTCCTTCCGGCCTTACTCGAGTCGTACAATAGCTCGCATCACAGGTCCATAAAAATGGCTCCGAAGGACGTGAACGAATCTAACATTTTACGAGTGTACCGCAATCTCTATGCAAATAGGACCCTACCTCGCGCAGGGAAACCCACATTTTCCGTCGGCGATCACGTGCGCATCTCTAAAGAAAAAATGAAATTCGACAAGGGCTACGAGCAGAATTGGACGGACGAAATATTTCGGATAGCCGAGGTGGTGCGCGGTCGGCCGGTGGTATATAAGTTGAAGGATCTGGCCGGAGAAACCATAGACGGCACATTTTACACCCAGGAGCTACAAAAGGTCGCGCTACCTCGGACGTTTAAGATCGAGCGCGTTTTACAGACCAAGGGCCGAGGGCGCCGCAAGCAGGTCTTGGTAAAGTGGAAGGGGTATCCGGCAAAGTTTAACTCGTGGGTTCTGGCTTCGACCGTCGATTCGACATGATTAAGACCAAGCCCTTCTCCATCACTCTCGTGAGCAACGCTTCCATGGAACACTTTACCGACAACACCACGGCTAGATTTTCTAACATCTTGCCCGAGAGAATCGTTCTGCAGGGAGAATGGGAGGTCGCCCTGCAAAAGGTCAGGTATCCGGTGAAATTTTATAACCTTTCGCCAGACCATGCCCGTCTCGCGGGCACCAAGTACACCATGACGCTCCTCCCAACGCATTCCAAATTCAGTTTGCAAATGCCGCAAGGCATCGTGCACAATCCCAAAGACTTGGTGAACCTCGTCAACGCCGTTCTACTCGAACACTTGCACGTGGAAAACTTCTTCCTCTTCGACGAGCGCAAGCAGACGGTGGGCGTCAATGCCGCCGTCGCCCATCCCGAACCACTACCCGTCATTCCGTTCGACGGGTTTGTGGAAAATGTCGCGCGCACGGTCGTACCGTACGCGGTCGGCGAATACGAAGCTCTCAACGATGCGCCCCACCAGAGACCCAAGCCGAAACCGAAACCGAAGCCCCGGGCTTCGGGGCAGCAGAAACCCGCGGCGGCTCGTTCCGTCAGACCCAAACGAGACGTTTCAAAATCGGAGGACCCTCCGGGACCTCTACACCGCATCCACAGTTTGCTCTTAACGCCCGCTATGGCAAAAATGTTGGGTTTCGAGCCCTACGTCAACGTCGTTCTCGAAAAAGCTGCTAAACACCCCGTAGATCCTTATATGGGGTTTCCTTACGAAATGTTCGTCTACTGTAATCTAGTGTCCCCGCAAGTCGTGGGCGACACCTTCGCCCAAGTCATAGAGAGCGCGGCCGTGGAATACGAAAGAAGCAACAACACTTACATGAGCGACGAAAAGACGTTTTTTCCCCAAAATTGGGTACCCTTGATTCAGCAAGACTTCAAGACGGTCAACATAGATTTAAGGAACGGTTACGGCGATCTCTTGCCATTCGCCGACGGATTTTCCTCTACTGTAGTTCTCGCTTTTCGTCCGAAACAGGCGTAATGGACGTGCACGCCGTAACGCGGTACTACCTGAATCAGACCGGCGGAGCGTTCCACCATCGCGATTTCGCTCTCTACAGGGGCAAGCGCTACCAAAGAGGCAGCGGTCTCTTTTCAGCCCTCGGAGGACTCTTCAGAAGGTTGCTACCGTTTTTAAAGAGCGGAGCAAAAGCAGTCGGAAAGGAGGCCTTAAAGGCGGGCGCTCACGTTCTGTCCGATGTGACTGTGGCGGGAGCAGCGCCGAAGCAAGCGCTCCAGCGGAGGCTCAAGGAGTCCGGATACAATTTAAAGCGAAAAGCCGACAAAAAGCTCGATGCCATGCTCGGTTCCGGCGCCAGTCGTCTCAAGAGAATAAAACCGAGCAAATCCAGAAAGAGCAAGCAGTCCAAGCTGAAACGCGGTAGGCGCAAGGTGCAAGACGTATTTTCGTAATGGCAGACGCGACCGTCCACATGAGTTCCGAACTGGATCTCTTTACAGAGGTGCCGGTTCAGATGAGCATCGAGGAGTCACGGTTCCTATACCTAAACCCTCAAAACACTTTAATGAAAAATGCCCCCATCACCTTTCATTATTCCGGAAATGCGGACGATTACCTAGACCTGACCTACGTCGTACTCGAACTCATGGTGCGCATTGTAGATGACAAAGGAGAGGCCTTAAACGCTGACGCTAACGCCACTCTGGTCAACAACGCCTTAAATTCCCTGTTTCAACAGATGGAGGTAACCCTCAATAACGTCATCGTCTCCATGCCGCAAGCCGGTTACCCCTATAGAACCTACCTCGAGACGCTTCTCAATTACTCCGAAGATGCCATGAACACCAAACTAGAATCTACCCTCTGGAGAAAGGACACGGCAGGCATCATGGACACTTTTATCGCCAATGCGGGTTTTCAGTGGCGTCAGGGGTTTACCAAAGGGAGCAACGTCGTGCAGCTCATCGGTCCTCTGTCCAACGCTCTTTTTAGACAGGAGAAGCTGCTTTTGAACAACGTTAGCATGACCGTCAAGCTCACTCCCGCCTCTCCCCAGTTTTATCTGTTTTCCGACGTAGATACCTTTAAGGGGTACGCCGACATCGTGTCTGCCACGCTGCGCTTAAAATCGGTGCGGCCCTCGCCGACCATAAAGCTCGCGCACCAGGCCGTGCTCGCAAAGGGCAACGCAAAGTACCATCTCAAAGACGTCAGCTTTCACGCTCTCAGCATCCCCAAGGAGTCCAGGGCAATGACGTTTAGCGACGTGTGCGTAGGGCAAGTTCCAAGGAGAGTGGTAGTAGCCATGGTCACCGACAAGGCCTATTCCGGCCATTTTAACTCAAATCCGTACAACTTGAAACATTTTAAAATGAACTTCTTTCAGCTCTACGTGAATGGGCAACCCGTTCCCTCCCAACCTCTGCAACCCGACTTTACAAAAGGACACTATTTGCAATGCTTTCAAACCCTGCAGGACGGCCTAGGCATTCATTTCAAGGACGAGGGACACTCCATCTCCAGAGAAACCTACCCGCAAGGGTATACGATAATGGTTTTCGATCTCACTGCAGACATGAGCGCTAACGAGTCTCACATCTCGGGTCAGCGCCACGGAACCGTCTCTATAAGCATCGGTTTTGCCGATAAATTGACAGAACCGGTCATACTTCTGCTGCTAGCGGAAATACATCGCACGGTCGAAATCGACGCCAACCGATCCATTTTGGTATCATGAACACCTTTCAAATTCAACGGTTTCTATCGACATGTCCCTCTACGCGCTCTCACTTTTTAGGCGTCTACCCCTGCGATAAACTACCCGTACTTCACGGCATTCGAACGCCTCCCTTGGCGCTAGTGGCTAACACCGACCCCAGCACCAAATCAGGGCAACACTGGGTTTGCATCTTTGTGGACAAAAACTCGCATGCAGAATATTTTGACAGTTACGGCATAGGACCGCTTTCACCCCATTTTCTCCGGTTCTTAAATTCGGTCTGCGGGACGCATTGGTCCACCAACGCTAGAAGGCTGCAAGGTTTCGACAGCACCACGTGCGGTCATTACGTCATCGCCTACCTCACCCACCGCTGCTCCGGCTTGCCTAAGCATACATTCTTCTCAAAATTTCACGTCAGCAATCACGCGCATAATGATGTCGTCATTCGCAAAACGTTCAAAAACGCATGCCGCGCAAAGTGCTCTGGCGCTCGGCAAACTTGTCAACCCTTGAAGGTGAGTACGTGTGTGTGTGTGTGTGTGTGTGTGTGTGTGTGTCACTATTCAGCACATCTAAGCTAATCTATCGTCTTGCACGTGCTTTCAGAAGACGCTCCTGCTCATATAAAAAGCAACGTCACGGTGCCGCTCGCCTCATTCAGAGTGTACCATGCAGCGCGCGGATACAGTCCTGCTGCCATGCAGCACGCCAACCAGGTAGGTCCGCACCTATGTATTAGCTTGCTTTTTTTCTATCCTGTTTATCTCTCTCTATCCCTCACATTATTATTATTGTTTTGTGTGTTCCAGTATAACCGGATGTCGAACCCCGACCACCTCAAAACCCGGGGAAAAAAGGAAACTACCCATCTTCGACCTCCAACAGCATCCCGACAGCCCTGCTCCGCCAGCACAGTTCCAACACAGTGCAGTTGTGGGTCCTCTGGCGGATATCTACTTCCTCAACCCGCAACAAACTAAATTCGTCAGTGTGGGATTCTCCCCCCGGCCGCCGCACCATCTCGTCGTCACCATTGCCAAATGTGGACAGCACAACGCAGTCGTCATGAGTTCCTCGCAGTGGCACAAACTCGTCGAAGCCATCCCCATCATTCACAAACGCTTGAATGACCCGCAGGGACGTCTACAGCAATTTCAGTTCAGCGACAGCGTCACCATCGTGTTTAAGTTTGTGTTCGGAAAGCTAAAGCTCGTTTTCAAAGAACCGCAAGGCGCATCCGTTACGCTCAACCAACAAGAATGGCACGTGTTGCATACCCTGCAGCGCATCATTACCGACATCATCTATCACAAAAAGAAGGAAGAGACGGACGTGCAAAATCAAATCATGGCATACCACAAGTACATGCTTCACAACCATGCCTCCAACGTTCCCTTACATGACATGAATTTCACGCAGTTCACCAAGTACATACGGTGCGCCAATTTTAGAACATTCCTCGAGGTTCATCATTTCCTCAACACCCATTTCGCACTGCGCATCTCACAAAATAGTTCTTAGTGCGCATGTTTTTCTACCAGCGTTCCAACCGCACCTCACCCAAACATCTCGCGCCCTTCGCTCCCGCATTCGGGTCGCGAAGCATCCTATATCATACCCGATCACATTCACGGCGTTTGCATGTTCAGCACCGTTCAAAACAGAGTTCTCCTCCAAGTCGAAAACCGTTAAATCAACGGACACAGTGTTTTTCCTGCGGATGTTGCGCAATAATCACTAAGCGCTTCCGGCGGATGTAGTGAACCTCCAACTAACGTTCCCCCACCAGTGCTTCCCCTGATGTGGTAATTCTCCAACCAACTTTTCCCCACCAGTGCTTCCCCCTGATGTGGTCGTTTGCATGTTCAGCACCGTTCAAAAAAAGAGTTCTCCTCCAAGTCGAAAACCGTTAAATAACGGACACAGTGTTTTTCCTGCGGATGTAGTGAACCTCCAACGAACGTTCCCCCACCAGTGCTTCCCCTGATGTGGTAATTCTCCAACCAACTTTTCCCCACCAGTGCTTCCCCCTCATGTGGTCGTTTGCATGTTCAGCACCGTTCAAAACAGAGTTCTCCTCCAAGGCGAAAACCGTTAAATCAACGGACACAGTGTTTTTCCTGCGGATGTAGTGAACCTCCAACGAACGTTCCCCCACCAGTGCTTCCCCTGATGTGGTAATTCTCCAACCAACTTTTCCCCACCAGTGCTTCCCCCTCATGTGGTCGTTTGCATGTTCAGCACCGTTCAAAACAGAGTTCTCCTCCAAGGCGAAAACCGTTAAATCAACGGACACAGTGTTTTTCCTGCGGATGTTGTGCAATAATCGCTAAGCGCTTCCGGCGTATGTAGCCAACCTCCAACGAACGTTTCCCCCACCACTGCTTCCCCTGATGTGGTGTTTCTCCAACGAACTTTTCCCCCACCAGTGCTTCCCCTGATGTGGTAAATCTCCAACGAACTTTTCCCCCACCAGTGATTTCCTGCTTCCGGCAGTTGGGTTATATTTATGCACGCGCATTCTTTACCCCTTCATTCGGTGCTAGCCAGCCGTGGGGAATGCCAGGACCGTCGTGTAAAGACTTCCACTGCTCGTTTTGCTTTCACCAAACGTGCAGCTGCGAACTTAAGCACCGTCTCACCCTCCTGTGCACGCAGTGTCAACACGGTTTCTACGAAGACCTCGATCATCTGAACAAGCAAATTCAGCAATTCCTTCGAAGGTACTCCGCTAGAAACACCACATGAACTGCTTCATCGTGCTCTATCGGTATCTCGATAACGGACGAAAAATCCACCTGCTACTGCCCAGGGAACGCCAAGTGCTGCTGCAGAACGGCATATACATCTTCGAACGTTATCCCCCAAGCGACGTCGACCTTGTGTGGAACCAACTTCCCGCAGACGCACAGGTAGTTTGCGCACCTTATCGCAGGTGTAAACAACACTACAACCTTCCTCATCAAACCACTCATATAGACGGTCCTCCCCCGTTTATCAAAAACTGCCATCTGTGCCGTCAGAATGTCACAGGACGTCCTTAAAGAGCTAGAAGAACTTTCCAGCAGCGCCCACACTCTCAGCGTATCTACGCTTCAACAGCACGTACCATATCGCGTCGTCGGCGTCAAAACAATCGACACCGTTCACGGTACAAAGCTCGTCGCCAAACTCGACAACGACACAGAAGTTTTCCTACCAACAAGATTTGCAAAAGCCTCTCCAGAACTCGTCAACAAACTCAACTCTAACTCATTCTGCATCATATACGCAGGCGAGGAAAAACTACGCAGCGGTTTCAAACGTCACATCGTCACGTTCTCCCCATATAACCCTAAATAATGTCCGACGAAACCTACCCCGTCCCCGTGGGGAACAATCTTAACCTACAACTCATTCTCAACGCAGCTTCACCTATCCGTATCCTCTGCATCTCCAACTCCTATTTCCGCAACAGCAGAGTTGTCACCATCACACTCGACGTCCAAGGGGCTCACGCCGTCCACGTCAAATGCGTACCTACCAAAGTACACCAGCATAAACAAGACGCACTATGCGTCATATACCTCGGCAACAGCAACATTCCTGCTCTAACCAACAAAGTCACATCCACAGGATGCTTCTCAACCAGCCATTACAACGAATTTACCATCCCCATCTATATACCAACCTTCACCGAGTTCGTCAACGAAAGTTTCTCTCACCTGCTCGTCACCTGCATCACCAAACCTATCCACCAATTTACCGCCGATAGCAGCAGCAGCGATGACGAGGACTCAAAGTGCACCACGTACTTTAAAATCATTGTTGTGCGCGAAATCTGTGTGTCCTAGTGCCTCAAAACAAAAACTATGAATTTTAATGTGCTTTTTTTCTCCTAATATTTCTTATATTGTCCATTTATTCTATTCATATGTTAATCTCCTGTAATTAAATAATCCATTATGTTATTCTCAAACTATGTATTCATATGTTAAGCAAATAATACTTCATGTTAATCAAAAAACTATGTATACATATCTTTATCCAATGTACTGTATTCAAATTATAAATAAAGAAAACAGTCCCGGATGAGCCAATTGCAATAACGATAATCCTACCGCTCAGGGCGCTTTTCAAACACACCGCCGCCGCCGTCGCACGCACCGACACTAGCGACACCAGCGCCCCTAGCGGCAGGATTATCGTTAAATCAATTGGCTCATCCGGGACTAATACTACTCACACATTGAAAGCAATGTAGTAAGTTCCCTTCTACTTGTTACACACACGGAATATTAACTTGTTTTAATAGTATCTAATATTCTCTAGCCAGGCACCTTAGAAGTGAAACAGGCGGAAGTATTTATAACAAGATTACTCTCTGGGGCTGGCTCCGTAGCTCAGTCGGGATAGCTACTGCCTGCTTTGCGAGGGGTCCCGAGTTCGATTCCCAACTGGGGAAAGTGAAATTTTCTCTAGCCAGGATTATTCCCTATCCTCCCTAAAGTCGAAGTTCGAATGAGAGTGTGGGGATATGTGTGATTTAATGATTAAAACCCAAAAAGTGCAAAGAAACCCAATGACGAAAATACGAGTTAACACCATTGCCACTAGGCAATAACCAAAGGAAAGGCCGCCGATAACCGTTTTCTCCGAAGGTATTAAAGATAGATAAATTATATTTTGGAACGAAAAAAAACACAATCTTTAAGTGCTATTATAGGTCTACTTTGCGTTTATAGCATGATGAATTATTTTTAACAATATTTGTTGATAAATTTTAATCAAACGATGGACCAATGTGATTAAAGGCGTGTGGAACTAAAAAATACTATCTAATGCCATGAATATAATTTTGCTAGCTTTTGTACTTTTCTCTTACAATAAATCAGCAGCTTTTAGTTAACTATGTTTATTCAGTTAACTTGAGGCCGATAACTTCTCCGGCTTTAGCATAGTTGCAAGTTTCGCTTCTCAACTGCGTTCAGTTCTAATTGGGCAGGTAGCTTCATATCCCTTTTGGTAAATTAATTAAATCAAGGTAGTTTCCTGAATGGTCAGGTTCATACTTTTGGAGGGCCCTTATAAACTTGCAAGTGGTTTTTCTTGTAGCTACACGATAACGTCGAGTAACAATGCTGTGGAATGTAAGGTTGCACCGAGCAGGGAAACCGCAGGTAGGCGCTGGGAACCACGCTAACCAGCAGTCATTAACAATTGGGGTTTCCGTCTTCACAAACCCTAAATGATGCTAAAACCACGGGTTCCAGAATGGAAGCGCTAATGAAACAAAATTTGCGAAGCAGAAATGGGCAAGCTTTCATGAGGCGCAACATTGCTAGACCATGTGCATGTAAAACGATGCCGCAGCTGGAAATTGTCTCATAACCTCCAACCCATACTGCTAAATACATTCACATTACAGCTGTACGCCCTACTCTAGAATCCACCGCAGATAACCAGAAATAACTGGATTATGAATTGCTAAATATCGGCTCTCTTTATTTCCATGCGTTGATGAAACATATTATACGATTTTTGGAATTGGTTTGGTCATATGCGCAATTTTTATATTCTGTACGCTTGTAAATTACTGTTAACTAAAAGAACTTATATTTGAAAACTTGTTGTCTATTAAATGCTTTTATTTTTAAGCTATATGTCGTAGTTTAGTATTTAGGAAGTTAAGTCCAAAACTCAAATTATTTTTTCTGCATGTACCTTTTTCAGTGTGCGCTGGTAGTTTTAAGAAGTGAATAAACCCATGTTTTATGCCAAATATTAAGTGTGACTATGACTTTAAAATATGAATATCTAATATTTAATGAAAAACAGATGCATCCACCTCCACATTGTAACAGAGAGCGTATCAGTTTAGTAACCGAAAACAAGAATAGGAACTTGGGTGGTGTTTATTCCCTGAATAAGCTTTTCTTCCATTTTTTTCTGTTATCTTGTAAAGATATATCGGGTAACTACAAGACCTTTGGACCTCGTACTCCTTTCAACCGTCAATCACTGCTTTCATCATTTTTGTAGACCAGATGTTCTTCGAAGGACTTTCTCTAACCACTGTCATCTGTTCTTATACCTCATCTGCAAATTATTCCTAAATCTACTTCACGTTATGCAATATAAAACTTTGCAGAAACGATTTCTTTAGATATCTTATTGTGGGTACAAGGAGAATAAGTAAGCTGAAGCGATAGTCAAATATTTAAAAACCGGCTTTGAAATTCAATACGGTTTGCGTATCACGGGGAACTAAATAATGTGCGTTAGCACTTGAAGCGGTGTGAAAGTATTGGAAAGATAAAACCAATAGCACTGAATACGTCGGAAACGGTTATTACCTCTAACAATTTGGCATAAATTGTGTATCCAAGCGAGATCCTCAGTTTTTATGTGACAGGTTTGCTTGTCTCTTATGGGTTACCATAAAAGATAAATTATACGAATTCATTCAGAATGAAGAGAACTCCGAATTCTATTTACAGAAAATTTCATGCAGACCTATCAAACACTATATTTTAATCAAAACAGTTAAGTTATTTTTGCCGAAAGCAATAGGAGCGAAAAGTTTTCTGTTAGTTCTAATTTAGTGTGATGCATTTTATTGAATTTGTTGTATCGCATCTTTGGAAGAAGTTTAAAATCCAAGCTTTGTATTTATCGGGTTTTTGGTTTTGAACTAACGCTCTTTGAAGGCACCCATACGCACGCACATGGACTTTCTTTTCTAAACATACCTTTTTTGGATTCAGGGTTTCTCAAAACATATATTGGCGATGTAATCTCGGTATCGAATTTTTGAGTGGAATACGATACCTACTATAGCTGTAGATAGTAGAGAAATAAAACGCCCATGTGTATGGGATGGAAACTAGATGGAAATGTGTTTTTTAATCACAGTTCAAGAGATTTGAATTAGGAGAGAGCAAGCTAAAGGTTCATATTCCGCAGTTTGCGAAGGCATCTTTATCGACCCAAAAGTCAGTCAAGTAATATTGAGTTAAATAAACTGTTTTAGTAATGTGAATCATAGTCCCAAATATTTTTTTATTTACACACCTTTCCGAAGAAAATGCATTTTTAGTTGTCCTGAAAATTCAATTTATATAATTTGTTGCAGGGAGTCATTCGATTTTATTGTGTAGCCCATTGTGATACGTTTTTCATACTTTTGGTCAGTTAAGAAGTTACTGCCATTATCGGCGAATGTAATATCTCGGGAATTACATAAACATGTGATGCACTGTCTTCACACGGTGACACTGATGCACATGGTTGCAGGATGTTTCCGAATCTCGACAAGTTCTTGAAGTTATAACTTGTAGTTGTGCATGACACGTCGGAAATGTTGGTTGTATGTTGCAGCGGTTCAGGGCTGCTACAAAGTTGAATTAAGAGTTGCGGCTCTGTACACCCGTGGACAAAAAAGATGAGTCGTGTCTCGAACCCCAATTTTTTCTAAGTCCTACATGGCATAGTGCTTTGTTTACACCATATGCAATACAGTTGTGTAACCGCTATAGCAAATTGTTGCACGACCGCATTAAACATGCCGCTTTCTATATGTCTTCTCTTTAGCACTGTGGCAAAGCGTAAGGTACTTCTGTGTGATCGCAGGTTCGCTTCTCGCATGTAGCACATACTTTTTTTCTTCTGTTAATACTATTTAATCAACACACACTAACTACTTACTTTTGAATACCGCATTTCATACACGGTATTTGGTAAAGTTCATAATGGAACATTTATTACGATGCAAAATATGTGGCTTCACAATTTCATTATGGTCGTATATCTATAATATCTTGTTGGATAACAAGGGACGGTCTAGGTGTGTTGTGGAAGCTTGACGATACACTGAACAGTGCGCGGCAATACTTCAGAATACTTTGTTTTCCTCTGTCAGGATGAGATATCCTGAAGAAATTGTTGAATTTGTACAGGATGATCATCGTGTCCACATATATTGAATGCTTTCGAATTGGTTCTCAGAGGGACAGGATATCAGTGCGATAGACTGTTCACCAGATTTGAGCCCTATTGAAAATGTGTGAGCTGTGGTGAAAAGGGAATTGTGTTCGAATCTCCTTGCAGATCCGCGAAGGACAAAAGATGGATTCTGGCCACAAATTCAAGAAGTTAGGGCTGTTACAGCTTCTCATCCACGTTACTACATGGATTTAATTTCATCTATATCCCAAAATTGAGTGCAGAATTACATGCGCGGAGTTCATACGTCCGATATTAATTTTGTTTATTTTTATGTGTTTTCGTTTTAGAATATAATAGTTTATTTGCATTTATTTCTTTAGTCATTTAAAATTAGTGTTTTTAGTAAAATTGTATTTTTGTGTGCATAGATATGCCTAATACTTAAAATGCTGAAGTTATATTAATGTAATTATATATTCTACACATCCAGTCATAAAATTCACATAAAAACAATAACTAATACTCGGTTTGAACCGAGGAGCTGATGAGCGCAAGTAATGCCTTCTTAACCTCTCGGCCAACGAAACGTTTCTTTGTAGCTTATAAGCGTCACCACGGAGAAATACCGCCATAAGCTGATCATTACCATCACAGGCACAGGCTATTCTACATTTCCTGCACATGCGTTGTGAACACAGCTGTTGCGAAGGTACACGAGGTCTTCCGATCGTCACATGGAATCTGGGGATGACTCACGGGTGTATATACATGCATACATAAAGTACAGCACATATGTACTACAAGTATATAACTCTGCAGTTGAGAGCGGAATTCAAACTTGAAACCTCTTCATTAGAAACATGACTCTCTAAACACTCGTACATAAAGCACAATTGTGGATATGTAGGTGCGAGCGTCTACCCAACAGGTAATATTCAGATATCTTCATGACGGATGAGACATTGTTATTATTATCATCATTATTACTATTTAATATCGTACGGAATATTACTTTAGTATTCATATTATAAACATTATAATTCTATACAATTAATGGTACACAAATAGTGGCTATGTCGTTAGATCGATGTAACAAACAAAGATGTAAGTACATCAAACACATTTGCTTAGCATGCGGTGATAGTGTTAGCAATAACAGAAAGCTTTTAAATAAAATAACATACAGAAGCAAGTAGTCCTAAGTAATGTAATGTTAACACAGTAGATATTTTACCATTCCTGAAGCTTATTAAAACTAACAGGATGGCAATTGGAGAACAGTGCATATTTGTTGCTCCCCTGTATAGAAGTATTTTACAACAGAGTTGAAAGCTGTGCTAGTCTAAAGCTCTTGTACATTATCAAACTTTCTTCAATTCAAGAGTTTACAAGAAAAATTGTCAAGTGGCGCAGTGTAAATAGTCACATTTCATTGGCCAAAGCCTTCAAATCATTGTCAAACCTTTGATCGTTTAGAGCATAGGTCTACAAACCACGGTCCGCCAGTGTCATTAATCTGGCCCGCGACAGCTAATGGCTCATTGTTGTCAGTGTTGCTGCGATAAGTTAGATCGATTTTGAAAAACACAGAATGATAATAACTCGGTTTAATTTACTTGCTAGTTAAAGCTTAATTACAAGTATGATAACGCACAAAATTTAACTTAAGCATAATAACTAAGAAATAATTGAAATGAATCCCACTATCATTGTAAACTAGTGAACATCTCGTGGTTTCACTCTCGGTAGTTATGTTGGGGTAAAGAGTATCATATATGTATGTATACGATCTTTCGAATGTATATATCCTAAATCACACATGATTTTTACCCTGAAAATCCCTCAGGAACGTCAAAACTAAATTAACGCGAATGAAACCGCGTGGTGTCCACTTGTAAAAAATTCTAATGAGAGTTATGTGAATTGCAATTCTCCACAGACAATAGTTTGTAGTTGTAGACCAATTTTACTTGTACCAATTATTAAGAGATTTAAGATGCTCATCGATTAACTTAGATCTGTAAACATTCTTTGTGTACTTCATTTTGGAGAATTTTTTCTCACACAAGTAAGTGTTACCAAAAACAACAAAAAAAAAAAACACAGCCCACGAGCAAATTTATGCAAATTATCCAATTGTACCAGTGGAAAACTCTTATTATAAAATTCCAAAAAAGTTGAGTTTTGATATTTGTTCTTAATTATATCACTGCACTGTAAATCATTAATTTCCATTTGAAGTCCCGGGGCTAGGGTTTCAATATCAGTATCAAAAGGATTTTGTAAAATCTTAAATTCATTGACTACCACATATTGCAAGTGTTACAGTCGTAACAATACAGTAACTGAACTAGCGAATTTAGCAAGCGTATGATCGCTCAGGGCGCATACTTGACGACTACTCTAGAAATTATGGATAATGCCAGGAAAATTAAAACGGTTTTGGCCCTTGAACTTACTGGAGTAAGTATGGCCCTAAAGCTGGGAAGTTTGGAGACTCAGGTTTAGAGCATGTCCTTATTTGCTTTCAAGACTTTAACATTTTTGGAAGCAATTTGACAAGAAAAGTTGGGAAGCTGTGACAACTCTTGATAAACATTGAATTTGACAAACATTTATTCGTGTACAAGGAGCTTAACAGAATTGTTTCAAAAGTAGTGATTGGATATGCTAGGATTGCGTAGAGGTACTACGAGAACCGAATGCAGTTAATCATTACTTTTACACCAACCGTACTATCTATGTTAGTAATGAAAAAAAATTATCACAAAGTTTATATTTACTAATAAATGGGCTAAGTATTAACTCTTTTGTAATATCTATATACACATTTTAAGATAAAAGGCATATAGCGAACGCCATGGAAAAACGAATTTAAGGTACTCCAGAGCATTAAATCACATTGCTGTCGTTTAAATTCACATTTTAAATCTGTAATTCAAAATAGCTTATACGTGAATAAATCATACTATAAACAATTAAATCGTGCAAACACTACTACTCTAAGGGTCTTATACCCTAAAAAGGCTTCCTTTCTATTAGGAAAATGTTCTAGGAACTATTCGGAATGAATTTTATCAAAAGCATCACGACAGGATGACGAGTTCCGAGCTATGTGCTGGCGGAGTTGGCAAGTAAATCCCATGACAAGGGAACACGTTTAGCTGTTATGTCAGAAATTCCTGCATTCATCTGTTTCGTCGAGTCAGATGCAGATGGCATTTCACCAATATTTGTGCAGCAAATCGAGGGATAGATCTTCACTTTCACTTCTGCATGAGAGAAAAGAGCGATCTCAAACCTAAAGGTTGCATTTAAACTCTTAGCTAGTACAGTATAAAAATATTACATGACTGTAACAAGAGACCTGTAATCGCTGTGATTTTAAAATGGAATAGTAAATATGAATATTACATTAGTGAAATTTCAAAATCGGTTCTGCGTATTTTAATTATTGAGGATCATGGTGAAATTTCTGTTATTTTTAATGGAAATTTCACTTTGTGTTCTCAGAGAATGATACATTGCAATCTTAAATCTTCACTTTGGCAAAGTTAAGGAACCTACGAAACTTAGAAGAATCCTTGTCTGCGTTTTTTCTGCACCTTTATTGTTCTACGTTTACTCATATTCAAATGCTATAGTATCCTATGTTTTTATGATAGAGCCCTGAAACCTCTGTTACATGATCGGAATGCTATGGTAAAAGAAAAGTACACAGCTATATTTTGGATAAAGTAAATAATTTCAGAATTAGAAAATAAAATGCGCCATCTAACATAGATTCCCGTCACGCCGTAGATGTACAGGGCCATTCTAATGATACGTTCTGTAATCTGATGAATTTCTAGTCGTTGACTGCAACCATAAGTTGAGCATTATGGTTGGTGATTAGCCCACCGCCCTGCGGTAGAGATACGGGACCCTGGGAGCGTGAGGTGAACCACAATTTTCCTCGAGGATCTCTTCTTTCAAGATGTGAGGTTCTTTTACGCGTACATAAACATTATATGAGACCAACGCTTTTACTTCCCTTCCAAAAAAAAAAAAAAAACATGTTAAGGATTTTTGCGCCCGAAAACTCCCGTTACTCGCGACTTCCAGAACAAGAGGTTAGCATGGCATCCATTAGATCATGGATCGATCGGCACCATTCAAGTACTCAAAATTAATACCGTGACTTTATCCAGTTTTTCAAATGTCACTTCTCTAACTTCTCAATGTAACTATTTCTCTTATCTAGTTCAACTTTAATGGTTCTTCACTTAGTTCACTTTCAATTCACTAATGTGATGAACTAGTTCAAATCCCCCGGTCACTTTACTTAGTTTTCACTTACTTCACTTTCTTCGTTGCGTAGTGGCGTAACGAAATACGCACGACGTAGCCTCTTCTGGAAGGTTCGCTCGCTGGGAAGCCGAATGTAAGACGTCTCTAATATTCTCGCTCCGCAGTAGCACTCGCTTGATGTCGCAGCCGACGTCGCTCACTCGCTCGAAGAACTGAACTTGATGTCGTAGCTGAAACGCATGCGCTTACCCACTCACTGACTGACTCAAAATGACTGATTCCTCTCCCGAGAACGTTTCCTTTCACAGAACATTCTAGAACTGTCCGGACACGCGTTCTGAAGGCGGAGGGAAAGAAACTTCCAGAAGGTTTTGGTTATCTTCCGATATAGCTTCTGGTGTTTACGCCTGGCGAGAGCGCGACTTATCCTTGTTTATCTCCGACTGCCTCTCGCCGAACTTCCGATAACTTTGGGCCATAGCTGCTGCGTCACAATATTTTCAAATCCACTGGTTTAATTTATTTCTTCAGGTCTTTCACACATTCAGTTATCTGCATATCAAGGTATTATACAGTTTTTTTTACATCAAAGGTTTTATATGAACAAGGTACATTTGGAGCTTCTCAGATTGTTTTAGCAAACTTTTAAATAATTAAAAAACTGATAGGCTAACAGAATTAAATTTGAGGGTGTTATTGCAAATTACAAGGTGCTATTATATACAAAAATTGTTTCTGTGCTAAAAAAAAAACATGGAAAGGAGCCATTTCACTTAAATTGTGCTACAAAAGCTTATAATTTGCGGAGAAAATTATCATTTCGAACTGGTTTAGCCTCTTTGTGTTCCAAAAACCTTTCGCATAGTTCACGTATTCAGATATAGCGTCTCTTGAAAAACTTCTCTTACATAAATATCTGCCACGTTTCCTAAGTATTTCTTATTAAAGACGCGAAATTATTCACTAAACTAACAAAACGTATGGTGATTCCATTTATCCCGAAATTCCAATAAATAAACAGTTTTAAGGCTTCTTACTGAATAAATAAGCCCAGTATCGCTAAAGGAATGATGGATGAATGATGTATTGTTAGAGGATTCCATTAAGCCTAACAAGTAGCAGTTAAGTATATTGATAAATGAATACGCAAGTAACTGTCAGCAAACAGGGAACTCTAATATTAGAGAACACTCCCACTTGCTTTGGCTCAGAGAAGGGAGTCTAACTGAGAAGTGTAAAGCAGGTAATGCAAAGGAATATGCGAGTACACTGATAAATAAAGTGCTACTGAATCAAAGAGTATACATCTTGTATATGTGATTAATGATTATAAAACCGACATAGCTATCTCGCCCTTTCCTTCGTACCCTTTACCAAACATTTTCCGGAATTTTTCCATTGCACCTGTACTCTTACGTTAAACAGTCTCAACGACGTTACACCTTGTTCGTTTGACTGACTCTGATGTACAGTCGGGTGCAAAACCAAAACCATACCAATATAATGAGCTGTATGTTAAGTTGGTAAGGAATTAGTAAAGCAGCTTCTCTCGGAACCATGCTCCACCCGTAGTCCCCACCGCTTACTTAGTTCTTTGAAGCCATTTGATTGGCGGCCTTTGCACAGCCTTTTTCGGGATGGCGGAAAGCATCGGCATCTTTTTACCGGACTGTACGTAAACTGAATGGGAAAAGGACTCCTAGGAGTGGGTAGCTTATATTCGAAGAGGTTCCTAATCAAATACAGTTAGTTTCTTTTTCAAATAGTGCATACATCTAATATGGGCGTGGTAATTATAAACAGCAACAAAATTGAGATTATTTTCCATCAAATAAAGCAAACATGTTCGACAGTACAGAATATAAGGTCAATCTATCGTGTGTTGCTTCTAAAATAAGTGCATAATATTTTATTTTTGTTATGCTTTCATAAGCGTTCTTATTTTATTCCAGTAAATATTATATTTGAAGCGTTCAAGTAATAAAATACATCTACCAGTGATTAATAAAATGCATAATACATTTTTCTTCATGTTTTTTGCTAGATGGCATGTCAAAGAAAATGCATTTATTTTGGGAACAATTTCCTCTGTTCGTTAGCCTATTTGTATCCTATCATATTAAAACTTTTAAGTGGATTTCTTTTATATCCATCTGCATTGTTGCCAACCTCCATGGTGTGGAGATAGCCTGTCTGCCTCACATCCAAGAGGTTCCGAGTTAGAATCTTGGTTAGAATGAGTTAACTGTATGAGGTTTTTTCTGCAGTTTTCCTTTATCCTGAGAAGGCATATGTCGGGTAACTCTGAGCTCTAGGGACCCGTTCCCATTTGAGCATCATTTTATTAATTTACCGTCCGATATAATCTCGGATAAAGCATCTAACGCTTTAAGTAAGCATCTGGATTGCAGTATCCAGATTACCAAAGAAATTTTCATTCTTGCCCTGTGTGGAAATTACCGCTAATAAATAGCATCGCATTAAAATAATTGTGTAATATTGCGCGACTTGTAATGAACGTTATAAAAACTTCCCAATCTTATAGATACAGCTTATAAAGGCAGCTTATATTCAGCAATAATTTCGAGTACGCCGATTTTAATGTGTAATTTTTACTTTCTCTACTACGTATAGTAAGTAGGGGAAGTATTGATACCGAGATTTCACCGGAAATACATATTTTGAGACCCCCTAAATCCAAAAAAGGCAGTTTTGGAAACATGTCCGTGTGTGTGTGTCCGTGTGTGTGTCTGTCTGTCTGTCTGTCTGTCAGTCTGTGAACAGCATAACTCAGAAACGAACAGTCGGATAAACACCAAACTTGGTATTTAGGTTCAGTAGCTTCCAGAGATGCGACACGAAGGTATTCAAGAAAATCCCCCACCCCAGATTACCCTTTACATGGAAGATTTTTCGAAAATTTTAATTTTCTCAAAAATGGCTGTAACGATTTTGATTAAAATATCATATGTTAAAGATATTTTCATGAAAAATAAAATGTATATCTTGAATTTTCTGGGAATGTCTCCAAAAGTATTCTTCACTGTGAAACACTTTTGCATAACTGGTAAACCATAAGAGATAGACAAACTTTTACTACACAAAAAATGTAGATCGCGTTAAAATACACAATTTGTGTCATATACAGTTTTTTTTGTTGAGTGAACCATTTTCGAGATGTTGCCTGTTATTCCCATAACATTTTCAATACTTATTTTCTAAAATGGGAATTCATTATTCATTTTTTTGTCTTGGATATGCAAACAGTTATAATCTGTGGCAAAGGGAATGGTGCTGCACCTAGCAACCAGCTATTAAGAGATATGTATGTGCTTAAAGGCTACTGTTTTTCTATATTGCCCTTATATATATATATATATATATATATATATATATATATATATATATATATATATTCCCCTTACATCTACAAGAAAATTAGCAATAAGATAGAATCTGCAAACGTTTAGCTCGATTAACATGAAGTAGAGGGAGAATAAGCGTTTGTAAAAATAGTTTGTACAAGAGTATAGAATGTCATGTGAGTGTAAACCTATCAGATTTTTTATTTAGTTTTGTAATGCATAGAGCTTCATTCTCGAGCTCTTCAAGATGCTATTCAGTCACCGTGCAGTAGCATTTTCAGGTGTGTTGTTTTAATTCTTCCCAAATTCTTTGTATTGCCAGAATTCACGGAAATGAATTCCTGTTCATGGTTTTGAACGTCAAAAGAGGCTTCTGGTCACTTAAATGCCGCATCAACAATTCTAGAGCTCTATGCTTTAATTAAAAATTCTCAGAATCCGTACCAGCAGATTATAATGAAAGTATTATATTAAAAAAACCGTTGCACCATAACTCTAGACCGAAAGCTGAATGTTAAATCGAGCTCGAGCAGAAGGTTGAAATCACCGTGGAATAACGAAGTTACTTCTCTTTCCCTAGAAGGAGATAAAGGAAGGCACAACATTTGTAGGGAAGAAAGTGTTAGAGTTAGTTGGGAAGTAAAAGGTTACCATTATCTCAGTATTCTAGTTCTAGATGTCATTTATCACCGTTGGTGACAGGCGGATTTTCCATAGGGATTTGTCTTCCTGTCCGGGTTCTGAATGTGACTGAGTACAAGGTAGTCCAGGTATGAGGGACACAAGTCTTTCAACTGTCACACGCATATCTCTTTCCGGTCACGTAAACTTCCGTTCAGGCGCAATGAGGTGTGGATGAATCCTCGTCAGAAATATATTAATTATGGCTAAATGAATCGTATTCTCGCCCCTAATGAATAAAGGCGAGAGACTCTTAGCATTGATTCTTTTCATGACATGGTTTATCAAAGCAAGTGTCAGCGTGATTCCGCTGCTGAAGTTTCAGAACCGAGAATTAATTTACAATTTGCCAAATCTATGCTGAGCAGATCACACAATTCCCAAAAGATGCAGTTCAAATTTAGCAAATTGTCTCTACCACTGAAACTGATTTTTACTTTCTCTACTACGTATAGAAAGTAGAGGAAGTATTGTATTCCACCCAAAAATTCGATACTGAGATTTCACCGGAAATATGTTTTGAGAACCCCTGAATCCAAAATAAGCATATTTGGAAACATGTCCGTTTGTGTGTGTGTGTATGTGTGTGTGTGTCTGTCTGTGAACAGCATAACTCGGAAACGAACAGTCGGATAAACACCAAACTTGGTATTTAGGTTCAGTATCTTCTAGAGATGCGACACGAAGGTTTACAAGAAATTCCTTCCGCCCCATATTACCCTTACATGGAACATTTTTCGAAAATTTTAATTATCTCAAAAATGGCTCCAACGATTTTGATTAAAATATCATATGTTTAAGATACTTTCATGACAAATAAAATTTATATCTTGAATTTACTGGGAATGTCTCCAAACGTATCCTTCATTGTGAACGACTTTTGCATAACCGTTAAACCATAAGAGATAGACAAAATTTTACTACACAAAAAATGTAGATCGCGTTAAAATACACAATTTATATCATATACATTTTCTGTTGAGTGAACCATTTTCGAGATATTGCTTTTTATTCCCTTAAATTTTCCAATACTTATACTTCTTCTCAAATGGGAATTCGTTATTCATTGTTTTGTCCTGGTAATGCAAAGAGAATGGAATACTCCACATAGCAACCAGTTCTTAAAATATTTAACTATCACTTAAAGCCTACCATATTCCCCTTGCATCTACAAGAAAATTAGCAATAAGATTAACATCTCGATATCTCGATTAACATGAAGTAGATGGAGAATAAGCGTTTGTATAAGAGTAGAGAAAGTCATGTGAGTGTAAACCTATGAGCTTTTTTTAAACTGGTAAGGGTATCCGTCATTCCTTGTATCTCTTTAATACTGTCACATATAGTTATATTTTAATGCAGGTTTAGTTAATATTAGGGCAATCGTGGTAAAAAAATTCTGTGAAAGTACGAGAAGTAACGCTGCGCCTGATTGCCTGAGGTCATTCATATGACATGTGATCCTCAAGCAAGCAGATAAGCTGATTAGTGAAAGGTAATCTTTATGAGCATCCTAGTAATATGACGCACGAAGCGTAGTTGTGGGCTATATTCCTATCGCAACTAGTAAGGCAATTAGTGGCATCTGTAAATATAGTAGTGAGCTTATAAAAAACGTATGCACAAAAGCAGAATAAATTATGTAGATGTAGCGTTAACTTGTATTAATTTCAGCAAGCTACACCATTATACCCCGTCCGTTTTTATGACTTCTTTTAATTAATAAAAAGCTAGCTTAGTGGCATGCTCGAATTCGTGTTGTTAAGATTTTGTTATGAAGGCTTAAAAATAAGTTCTCAAAGACTTTCGCGTAAGTGGGCTATAGAGATTAAACTTGCTTTATAAATTTTTCGCTTCAATGATTAATCGGAGGAAATGAATTAAAACTGATTTCCTATCATCTATACTGTCCACAATCTCCTCTTAAAATGAATACTCTCCTCCTATTAGCATTCATGCAACAGAATAGGTTTTTAAAGCTAAAATTGTTTTAAGCAATAAAGTAGAAGTGTGATAAAGAACTAACTTAAAACAAAGGAAAACTCGAATGGTTGGAAATCTGGATTTTATTCGGGATGTAAGGTTAGCTGGTTAAGGTGGTCTGCTTCTCAGACGTAAGCAATTAGGATGACATAAGTAATTTGACAAACAAGTGTCTGGAATTACGCAAACGGGAGAGGTAGAAAAAGTAATTTTTGGGGAGGGTGGATCTGAATATTTCAGTTTAAGCTTAACTCCCCTGGTTCCTGCATGGACCACGTTTTATACTCCCAAGTGTATGTAAACCAATTGCCATGAACAACGGTATAATTTCGATTACATACAAATAATACGGAACGGGTAATCTTTTGTAGATTATTAAACATTTACATTAGTTTTAGTTTTTCTTGACATCCCAGAAAAACAGTTATACCGGTTCAAACATCATATAACACGTTGCACACACACAGGAACAGAAAGAGAGAGAGAGAGAGAGAGAGAGAATAATTTTCTAAATGTTTCTGGCTCACACCTTGAAAGCACTACTAAAAATACTTGTTTGTTGTGATTGAGCAGGATATATTTGTTTTATACTTAATCTGGTTAGTCATATGCCCCGGGTCAAAGATACATTTTCAGTTCATTTAACGATCTATTCAGGAGAGACCATTCGATTATTCCCATAGCATTCATTATCGCCAAAGGCACTTCTAACAGAAACGCAATATCGGAAAGCTAGTTAGGAGGCACTAGCAATCACAAAACGAGAGCAGTCTAGTTACATCAGCAAGGAAATAAGTGATCAAGAGGGAACATGGAACCCATTAAAACACTAGTCGATAGAGAAGGCGATGCCATTGTAATTATGCTCGGAGTAAACGAGGTCATTTCTTCCGTCTGGTATTCTTGTGGAAATTATCCTCCAGTGTAGCAATGACCGGATTTTTCGATAGTTCCGCAGTTTAAACATAAGGTTTTTTTTGGGGGGAACGCTAACGTTTCTGATTATACAGTAGCAAAATATCAAGGTGGACAGTATTTTATTGGATATTCCACACCCCATTCTCTTTCAACCTTTTAAATCATGTGTAAATTATTTTTAAGGATTCCGCGGTCGGTTAACAATGTTACTGTATGCTTTCGAGTAAAATGTTAAAATCAAAACCTGACTGATGTTTGGACAGGGCTGCGCTGCTCTTACTCAAAACAGACTGGAAAGACCATTTTAGGAAGAAGGGGGTAACAAGGATGATGACAATGAAGAGAAAGAAGGTAGAGGAAAGAAATCTGGGGCGTTCATTTGGCGATAAGGTATGTTGCACCCGCTTATACATAGGTGGGAATATAGCTGGCTACGGCGGGCGGGAGTGAAGGCCGGCAGACAAACTTGTATCAGCCCGGCTTACCCTCGGTGAAGTAGGGAGATTGAAGATCTTTATTTAGTGTTACTCTTCCATGGCCTTTGATGAGCACTCTTATTGCGCTTCGACGTCGACACATTAGGGAGGGCTTCAGGTAGTCCAGGAGTTCCTGTTCCTTAGCTGTACGGTTCTCAACTCTCTCAGTAATAATAATCTGATACATACATATCGCACAGTTCCTTTTTCCCGTCGGCTTTGAGAACAGACAACAAACTTTGCAACAAACAAGCTGGTTCTTCATTTTTAATTTCTCTACCATGCATGTACCTGGTGGTTAGAGAAGGTATTGCATTCCACTCAAAATTATGATGCGGAGATTTCACCACAAATACGTGTTTTGAGCCCCTGAATACAAAAAAGCATTTTTAGAGAACGGTCCCTGGTGTGTGTGTGTGTGTGTGTGTGTGTGTGTGTGTGTGTGTGTGTGTGTGAGTGAGTGAGTGAGTGAGTGAGAGAGAGAGAGAAAGCAAACTCAAAAAGAAAAATCGGATCAATAGCAAACTTCATAAGTTCAGTACCTTCCAAAGAGGTGACACGAAGATTTTCAAGAAAATTCTCCACACCACACTACCCTTTACGTAGAGGATTTTCCGAATTTTTTTATTTTTAAAAATGACTCTAAAATTCTTATTAAAATGCCTTATATTAAACATATTTACGAGACAAATAAAATGTATATCTTGGATTTTCTGGGAATAACCTTTGAAATCCTCTTCATTCGGAAAGAATTCTGTATAATCTTGTATAACTAGCAGGCCTTAGGCGATAGGCGAAAGGCGAAAAATTACCAGTAAAGAAATGTAGGTCTCTTTAAGATACACAATTTATATAAAATTCTGGTGGCATCAGCCATTTCCGATTTATCCGTCAATAAATTGGTGTCAACATTCAGTTGTTTCTCGCAATTCCATTGAAACAGAACGGTTATAAAATTTCATACTAAAAGTACTGAAAGTATGGAAGTTTAAAGCCAGTATGTAACGTCCAATTCTTAAACATTTGACTATCAATGTTCCCTTTGTGACTATAACGAAATGTGTAATGTAGTTATTTATACAAAAGTTTGTTTGGATTAGAATGAAGTAGATATAAAAGTAAGCTTTAGTAAGACTAGTTTGTATAATAAATGATAGTGGTGGAGAAAGTCACATGAATGTATTACATCAGCTTTTTAATTTACTTTTAAATTTGTGATATTTTAACATTTGATCCTTGAGTAATACTAGTTTTGAATAATTTATATTTAGTATATATGCATACAAGAAGTACAGCACCGCAAGATAAATTCTGGAGCTCCCATTATGTCACTACTGTCTTAAGTAAGTCTCAAGCTTGAGTTGTATTTATTTATAGTATCATTTATATTAATGATTTAGTCTATTTCTTAGTTGGGGAGAAGCGCCTCTTCATAATCAGGAGACCCCCAGTTCTACAGAATCATTCACAAGCTAAGCGTCGCGCAGTTCTAAGAAATCTCTCTCGTGAGTTACACGTCAGGCAGTTCTAAGGAAGCATTCATGAGGTACACATTACGCAATTCTACAGAATCTCTCGCGTCGTAAAGTTAGCTACAAAATGTGAAATACGCGAATTAATAGTGCGCGGCAAATAAGTGATTATAGTCACATTCGAAAATATAACAGTTTCAGTCAGGCGTGTATCAAGATTAAATATGTGAAATTAATTAAGTGTGACGGCAATAAAAGTGTAAAAACAAATTATTTTATCAGTGTTATCTTTTAGTAACAACTCCTTTTCGTTTACACGCCCTGATCAGAGATATTTGCTCGACTGAGTAATAATAGCTAGCCGAAGGACAAATAACCCAAAATTCAAAATAGTAAAACAATAACTCCTAAGCCCTATGAACCCCGTGCCCATTTAAGCACCATTTTACCCACTTAATTCACCATCCGATATGCTGAATAGACGGTCGAAATTAAAACAAGATATCAGGTAACTATTGCACATCGAGATGATTAAACAAAGACGAATTAGAATTATAAAACAAGCAGGATAGACAGCCATGGCTGAAGCATATTTACACATGCAAGTGAAGCAGTCAGTCTTAAGCCATGATGTATGGTGTGTTCATTGCGAATGTTACGCAATTGGTTTAAATTTTAAAAGTCAATCCGTTCTATAGTCTTACTGGAGAGCGAAGCCTAAAGTGTACTACAATCACATGAAACGTGGTGCAGTGCACCCATTTTATTCACTTTCTATTTTTTGTCCCTAAGCGAGCGTTAGAAATTATTAATCCTTCAATAACTTCTCCTCCAAAAAGCATTTCCATTGAAAAAGGCGAGTGAGCATTTCTTTGTTCCTGTGAAAAGCTAGGAGATCCTTTCATGCGAACTGGGGCGGTGTCCACAAAGTGGTTGCGCTTGTTTTTTCTCGCATCACTGACGCTTCCAGTAATGACGCCCTTAGTCACTGCCGCCTTCAAAACGCATGGATCAATGACTTCTTGGGGGAATTAACGGTAAAACTTTTCCATCGAGTTTAGAGAGCGCATATTTTATAGTCTTAAAAAGGCAATTATTTTCGTCATTAATGCCGGATTCGCTTTTGTAATATCAGCTTTATGGTTTTCACCATTAGTGGAAAAACAAATATAAAAGTGTCTTGTGCCATACTTGCTGGATCAGGGTTTGCATGCAGGTTTATGTTAATCTAAATTTACTTCCCTGTTCCATAAATATTTCATTCAAAGCGAATTGTGCGTATAATTTGGTTATTTACCTCAAGCAATTTTGCGTGTTGCGATTCGTATCTGCATCAGAAATTTAAAAACTAAAGAAGCATATTGATTTATTGTTCGACAGGTACATGACAAAAGACAATTTAACAGAGTCAAAATGGTTTACGTCTCTAGAGTACTAGGAGGGAGGGGAAACGCAAAACTTTGTCAAGTAGTGGAACTCACATGAGAATGTTCCACCTGGAAGTAGGCACAACTTGAATCAAAATACTTCTATAAATCTTTAAAACTTTCTCTTGGTCACTGTTACCGACACTCTTAAATCAGCCTCCAGAATCCTTGGTGGTGAGCTAGTAGTACTCCAATAACATTAGTGATATACAGGGTTATTCAAAAAGAAGGAACAGACTTTAGATGTTCATTTCTAATGAACGACAATAAATAGCGACACATGATAAATCATAGAATAGAGGAAAGTTCAAAGCTCAACGTTTTAAGCCCCACCTACAGCGGCGCCATGTCGGTTTATGTGCTGCATTATGCAAAGAGTAAATCCATTGTTTCATTGCAGCGTGCATTTCGTTGTAAGTTCAACAACAACAAAATTCGTAGATCTTAACATATGCAAACGAAAAGCACTGGTCGTCCTCGCATAACAAATGGTGCTCATTTTGAACACACAAAATAAAACTTTTAACTTTTCTCTATTCAGTGATGTATTGCTTGTGTCGCCATCTATTGTCGTTCATTAGAAATAAATATGTAAAGTCTGTTCCTTCTTTTTGAGTAACCCTGTATATGGATAAATTATAGTTGAAAAAGATGAAACTTGGACGTGCCGGCTCATATGTTTGTCGTTTTATTTCAGAGTATACAATATTTATTACAAAATGTGCTTAAAGAAATTGTAAAACAATAGCGCTAACCATTTCAACATAAAAATCTTACATAGATTATACCTTCACTTATTTCATACCTCTACAAGTTATTCATATGGAAGCTTATTACTTTCTCTACTACGTATAGTAAGTAGAGGAAGTATTGTATTCCACCCAAAAAAGTTCGATACAGAAATTTCATCGGAAATACGTGTTGTGAAGCCCTCTGAATCCAAATAAAACGTTTTCGGAAACATGTCGGCGCGCGCGCGTGTGCGTGTGGTGTGCACGTGTGTGCGTGCGTGCGTGTGTGTGTGTGTGAACACCATAACTCAAAAACGAAAATTCTGATAAATACAAAACTTCGTATTTAGATTAAATATCTTGTAAACATGCGACACGGAGATTTTCAACGAAATCCCCCAACGCAATCCACCCTTTATATGGAAACCTTCTCAAAAATTTTTATTTTCTAAAAAACTGGCTCTTAAGAATTTTGGCTAAAATACCAACATTACATCTTGTATAATGTCCGAACATTTTTGATCTTTTAAATCCATTCGTACACATTTCACCGAGCTAAAACATTGCCCCCATATTGTACGTAAAGTCTTCGATAGATTTCTCTCCTGGTACATCTTCAGACGACAAAAAGGGAATAACCGCACGCTGTTCTTCTTTTATTTAAGCGATGAGGGGTGCAACAATGCATATTATGCAACAATGCAACACTCACTGGAGTGATACGGTCAAACGTTCCACAAGTGGAGGCAAAGGAACAACATGTCGACATGCGCGCGCACAAACCGATACAACCAACATACAAAAAATTTAAAATAGTGTGCGGATGCTTGTCGACTTACCCTCGTATTATAGTAGTATTTACCGTCCATTCACATTTCTGAAGAAAGTTGTTGTCTCTTCAAATTACCGTAGCAGACATCTGGAAATGCTACACGATAATTTTCAGAAACTTATCCCTTTACCATAGCGTGAGCGCTTACAAAAGCTATGTTGGAACATTCCTTCTTAACAATTTAAGGCTTCAGAGGTAAAGTTACTTCCTTTGAATCAGCATAAAACTCCGCATAAAGAAGAGATTCCAACAAAGCAATATATTTTCCACTCTCTCAGCTTTTTGTATCTTTCTGGGACCGATCTTCCCAAATCCTATAAAGGGATTCATAGGATTATACTGAAGATGCCCGTTACCAAAGCTTGCAGAAGAAATCCTTACAATGTGAACAAAGGAGCCTTTTGTGTGCGACGGTCCAGCTGTCCACCTCTTACATTTTTCACATGATTTACAATGTGGGCTGCTTTGGATGCTAAATATTTCCATCTCTGTTATAATTGATAACGCACGCCTAAAGTTCTGTTTTTGTCTGTCTGCACACATGAAAACTTTAAATTCTACACAGAAATTTCTTAGACAAGCCTACGCATTATCTTAGACAAAAACAAGCTGCTGTTTCCATATCGCATTAATCTAGTGATGACAAAGGTAGTGTGTATTACCGGAAAACTCTTAATAGATGCTGCTCGTAATATTTAGTATCCCTTATATAAATTCGGAATCACGCGAGACGATAAAATAGTTAATATAATCTCAAGAGCAGTAAAGGATTGTTTTGAATATTTCATATAAATACTGATCCACATATGCCATTGTTGTTTTAGTCTGTTTTATTATCAAGCGACTAAAACTGTAATGCAATTTTACACATAGACCTCTAGAAGCTTAAGCAAACGGGTAAAGCCCTGCAGTTGTGGTCTTATAGTTAGAGCAGGTCACATTTCTACAACATATTTATAGAAGCCATACACGAGGCGTGTTTTTAAACTAAGTGTCGGTGTATTAAAAAATAGCAGAGCATTATTTTCCAAGCCTTACTTATCATTCATTACTCTACATTACTTTTCCATATATTCACTGCCGTTATTCAGGCACTTGCCATAACGGAAAACCTGTTTATATAAGCCTTCGTCAAAGAGTGATGCCGCCTGCGATAAAAGTCTAGTCTGCACTGCTTCTTCCGCAACATTGTCGTCATTGAAGTGTTTTCCAGCAAGGAATTCCTTCAGATGAAGAAACAGATGAAAATTGCTTGGTGCCAAATCCGGACTGTAGAGAGGGTGGTCGAATTGTTCCCAACCAAATTTTACAATCACATCTTGAGTTTGTTTGGCTTAGTGTAGGCCGGGCATCGTCACTCAATTGTTTCCCCACAAATCTCGCACAATGGCGATGAATGTTTACTGGCGTAACGTTTTTCGCATTCAAAAAACGAATCACCGATCCGAGTTAACAGTCGGCGGGTTGTTCGATTATTTTGAACATTTTAAAACGCTCTAACAACAGGAAAACACAAAGTGACGATCGCTTTCAGCTGATTCTGTCTTCCTAATCAATAAAGGGAATGATTGCGCATGCTCAAAAACTGCGACTGCGGCAAAAATTAAAACGATACTTTAAAAACACGCCTCGTGTAACCACTAATCTTACTAGGCTCCCGATTCAGATGACATGTTATCTTTTAATTGTTGCATCATAGGAATTTCTAACCTGGACGTAAATCCTTTTCATGTGTACCCCAGGTTATGACAATCCATATTTTATTAGGTTCTTTTTGTTGTTTTATGCCATTTTTTATTCTAGAGAACGTTTTTCAATATTACGTAATTATTTTGTTATTTTTCTTGGCTTTGGTCTTTACTTAGTCATGCTCTTAAATTTAAAATCAGCATATAAGTAGTTTTGTATTTCTGGTATTTTGCATAAAAATAACTTCATTTATCACAAATGCCAATATCCAACTGAGAAAGAAGAGTAACTTCGTATTTCACTAACATTGTTGAAAGAAAATCACATTGCTATTCAATGGTTAGTCTGGATAGGTTACTTGAGGGTGGAGGGGTAGCGATTTTCAAGGGAGCAGTTATGAATTAGGGATCATACAAGACAGATTTCCAGCTTTTGTGTTAATGAGTGCGTAGTCAGTTGCTAATTGTCTTTATTCTTCTGTCGTGCCTGTGAAGTCCTCTACATTCAATGAATTTTGTATAATCTGAGAGCTCAAAAGGATTATTCTGCAGCCTTGTAAAATCTGCTTCAAAAACAATTTTCTTAATTTCGTTTCAGATTTCGCAAAAAGAACATGGAACAATTGTGTCTTCAAATTAATTTTCCTAATTATCTCATCAGTAGTTTTATACCTACTTTTTATACTTGTATATCAGTAATACTCAGGTATAAATTAATTTATAAGTTTCTACTCTGTTTTAATAAATTAAACAAATCCCAGTTTTAGGTAATTTTTACTTTTTCTACTACGTATGAGGAGTAGGGGAAGTACTGTATTCCACTCAAAAATTTGATAGCGAGCTTTCAACGGAAATACATGTTTTGAGGCTCCCTGAATAAAATAAAGCATTTTTAAAAATCATCCGTCCGTTTGTGTATGTGCGAACAGCATAATTAAAAAACAAAAGGTCGGATTAACACCAAAGTTGGTATTTTTGAGTTGAATATCTTCTAAAGATGCGAGAAGAAGATTTTCACATCTAAACTACCCCTTATATGGAATAAAATTTCTATTTCCTTTGTTTTCTAAAAATGGCTAACGAGTTTGATTAAAATAACATGTATTAAGGATATTTACTTTACAAACCAAATTTATATTTTGAATTTGCTGAGAATAGCCTTTGAGGACCTCTTCATTTGAAAGGAATTTTGTATAATTTTATATTACTGGTAAACGTTAAGCAATAGACGAAAACTTACCACACAAAAAATGTATGTTTCTCTAAAACACACATTTATTTTAAATAACTTTTTTCTGGCAGCAGCAATTTCTGAGGTATCCGTTATTAATGGTTAGAATTATTGAATACTTGGCCATTATTTTAAAATCCTGTCGATTTTATACTTTTTTGCGATGTCATGGAAAGAGTATGGAATTTTAAGGCGTCTAGTTCTAAAATATTTGACTATCGCTCTTCCCTTTGTATCTGTGACGAAATAAACTAATAAACAACAGAGAAAGTCATTTAAATGTAACACACAAGATGTTTTGTGATTATTATGTCATTCTTTAAATTATTGAGTCATTTTATAGGTCATTTTTCAAACAGCCATGGGGGGGCCGCAGAAACTGAGATTGATGAGTAAACTGCAGAGGATCAGTAGCGCCTATGTTGTTTCGTTCTTGCATCAACAGATGATTGAAATCACAAGCCACTGCGCTGACATAATGCATGTCATCTTAGCAAAATTTGAAGATAAGTTTCGAAATAGTTGTTTTTTTAAAAGGATGCTGAGGTTTCAATTTTAAATTTATTTTCTTTTGTCTATTTTTACTTCTTTTTTAAAAAAGTTTTTTGATAAACAAGTGATGGTATTATTACTCGCTGAACTGTAAATTTTAGCTGGTAGGCTTTATTATTTTCTCTACTACGTATAGTAAGTAGGGAAAGTATTGTATTCCACCGAAAAATTTGATGTTGAGTTTAACCGGAAATACATGTTTTGAGGTCACTATCCAAAAGAATCATTTTTAGCAAAATGTCCGTGTGTATCTGTGAACAGCAAAACTTACAAATGCAAAAATTGGATAAATGCCAACTTAGTATTTTTTTATTTTCTAAAAAAGTAGTTTTAAAGATTTTTGTTAAAATACCATATATTAAAAATATTTACAATACAAATAAAATGCATGTCTTGAATTTTCTGGAATTAGCCTGTAAAATCCACTTCATTTTGAAGAATTTAGGTATAATTTTATACAACTGTTAAATGTTAAGCGATAGACGAAAATATAATGTTAGCAGTTTTGAACCAAAATAACCGTTATTAAATATATTCAGGTTGTCAGAAATGTATATTGTACGCTATTTCATTGCTTTTCTTATTCATTCATGATTTACAAACCATTTATTCAAAAAGGCTTCTGCCAGGGTTTTTGTATTTCATAGTTTCTCCATTCATAAATTAGTAGGTATTTTTCAGTTTTGTGTTTGCGATTGATAAAAATTGAAGTTGATGCTTACGCCATCACAAAATGTAATAAAAACAATTAATCAAATGTTTGTAACTTAAATCTTTAAATCAGGAGTTCCTGCAGGCCCTTCTTGCATCCAACTCCTAAATTAATCCTCCCTTTTTTTTCTCTCCCTCTCTCTGTCCTATCTTCCTCCCCCTCCAAATAAAGACATGTTATTACGCATCAAAAGTAATTTGAGGATTTTTAAGTTACATTCAATAAAATGTGGATCTTTAACTGACGCTAATTCCATGGATATTTACATCCATTAGAAATTCCTCTGCTTAAATATAAACTACTGAATCCCGTGAACCTAGCCTAATAATGCAAACGTTTTGCAATCGAGCACAATTTTGAAAGCTACAGTGTGTTATTTGCAAGAATAAGTTATAGTCAATGATTTTAAAGAAATCGTCTTTGACTATGTCTGTTCTCAAGTAATAACGTAAATAAAGCTAAATAAGTTCTAAGAGAAACTGAGCATGAACATCAGCAGTAGATACGGAAATCCCTCTCGCGAATGTAGATTGAAATAGTGCCTTCTGATTTATTTCATTTTTATAGCTACTCTATTGTTATGGATCACCATTGGTCATGAGAATGCTCTATGGTATGTTGCTCTCAGAGATTAAAGAAAAGCTATTCACCTTACTTGTTCATTATAATTATTATTATTAAGGAGATTGTTAAGCAATTAAGAGACGATGTATTCCTACTGGAGAAAATGTAGCTGTTTTACATATAGCTGTCACCGTTGTAGTTGTCTGTCGTAGTATGGCGAGAAATGCCTAAGAGAGGGTTACTAAAGAAAGAAAGGGGGAAGGTACTAAATTTAAGATCACTAAGGAAAAGTAGGTCTTTATTCCTTAATTGTTCCAGTAATTTTTATAGTCACAATATAAGGTAGGATCACGCTGAAAATTGACTGTAATGGCCAGGATTTTAACCACGGTATGGCTGGTATGAGCTAGTATGGCACCATACCGGCATGACATTAAATGCCCCAACTGAACCACAAGCATCATCAAATTCAGTTTGACAACATACCCAAATCATGACTTACAAGTTTGTAAGTATTTTAAGTCCGTACTTTTTACGTTACCCCCATTAGATCAATGTTAATTAATCTTTATTTTACATATTTTACACATATCGTATTCAGGCTAAAGTTGGCAGGGTAGAATCACACAAGAATTCAACGTAATGGCAGCTAAGTTGGTTAGAGCGGCGACACTGAGCCGAAGCTCTGTGGTTCAAACCCCACCAATGGCACTGAATGTTTTAGTCTGATTCTAAATTTCAAACTTTACCTAACAAACGGCAGTTGTGAAAGAATAATTAATATAACATTTAAAGTTTTCCACTTGGAAAATAGTTGTATCAGCAATTTTGTAACCAGTTTTTCAGCAGAGTGAAAATGCAGAGGATTATTGCATCAATTCATAACGAACTATACGCTTGTTTCTAAGAGTGTTATCCTCGCTTTTATAAAAGCTGATAAAGGGCAGCCGAAGAATTCCATCGAATCAGGGTTACGAACACACATTCTTACACGTTTTAGTCCTGAACAGAAATGTATGTATGAGTGGAGCAATGTCCATAAGTAACTGTACTTTTACGCGACATGTTCGAACACCGAACCCCCAGAAATAAAGCAGGATCTTGTATTCTGCCTCTTTAAGGTTTTGACCCGCGATCAATAGAAGTGCCCATTGCGGCATACAAAGTTGCCCTTCTCGCACCTCCCTTTTAAGAGGCAGCAAAATGTTGAATGTAACCAGAATCGTTAAGGAAAGGCGAGACCTTCAAGCTTGGCCAAGCACCAAGTATGTGGTAACAAGGGAATGGCTGTCTCATCAACCCTACATAAATTTACAAAGTTTTCTGAAAGCGGACATTAGAATGATAGCCACCACGGAACTTGTGGACCACGTCCTTACTCTTAACAAGAGCTTCCAGAGATCCGGAAATACAACCAGCCAAATTACGAAATAAACTCCTAGTGACACATCCATCATAACTAAGTTTGTTTCTTCAAGCGTTGGTAAAACCCCTTTAGACAATCTTTGGAATAACAATAAGCATTTTGCGGATTTCGTATTTGGATTAATGAGTGGTGTTATTATTTTAAAAGAGTATTTCTTAATTAATGCACCCGCTGCATTTGCGTATTTCAATAACTTCTGAGGTTCAATTGTTTTGTTTATTTTTCTTGTCTTTCATGATTGCCTTTACAAAAGAACAATAAACTTTATTTTTGCGAATATCGTGCGCATTAAAAATAACTTGCAATTTTATAACTGCAATGTTTAATGTTATATTTAAAACTCAGTACATACGTGGAACAACAAGATCAGCCGTAATGGTAATGTTTCAGGCCGAAAACCCGTAAAATCTTTAATATTTGTTGGCTGGTTCAAGAGAATTTGAATTGTTGAACTGAAAAGAAAATTAAAATGGGTGTAGGTGAGTTCCCTCTTTTGCATCCACAGCAATTTGTGTGTAATATTTTTAATAATAAACTGATATTGTTTAGACAGGAATTGGAAATATACTTCAAAAATATTATTTTTAGCCATACAGCATTAATAGATATGCTTTTCCTAATGATTTAAATAAATAATAGATAAAAAACAAACAAGTTCCTTTCGGTTACGAAAAAAAATTAAATTTGTACTGCGTCCAAATGCCTGTTACCTTCCTACACTGCGGACCATTTCAAACCTGCCGGTATTCTAGCGGATGAATGGCGCTATGTTGCTGGGGAGTTGCGAGGTCACTTTTGCATGATACAAAAACTGATGTGCGATGAATGGCAGATTAGGTTGTAACCCATACAAATAATGTGACAGCAGGAAGCGACAGAAAATGTAACCTTGATCTTACCTTTAATCGAAGCATTTTGTGAAAATGATGTGCAACTTTCTGGATGCAAAGATCACAACGGCCTAGAAAATTCTGAAGAATCGTGTGTAACTGTGTTTGTAATTTAACTGAGCACTCGCTTTATTCCATCCTTAAGTTCTTAGAGTGTGCATGAATTGTTTATATCCAGTTTCTGTTTTAAATCTTCCAAAGATAAAAGTCACATAATTCGTTGCTCGACACTGTACTGCACTACTGTAAACAAGTGATTTACTGTAACGCGCATGATTTTAACAAGACGTTAGAATGACACTGAGCGGTTGGCCGATACAGCATGTGTGGTGGCTGATTTTCTTCCAATGAGGGAGTGGTCGATTCTCCCCAGTAAATGCGTGTAGTACGGCCTACTAGAACGCCGGTAGGTTTGAAATGGTCCGCACTGTATTTCTGTGGTTAATACAATCTTGAAGTTAATTCTAATGCAGTAGCTTTAAAATAGAGATTGGGAGAAAGGAGGAGACAACCAAACGCATTGTTTGCCCAGCTTTTAATTTTTTGTTGCTATGTTAAATATTCTAACACAGTAAATTTTGAAGCGACTTTTTAAAGATATGTTTGAACACTGATCTCAATATTTATGCATTTATTTATACATGCCATGTCCCGCAGATTCCCTCTGATCGTGCTCCTTTCATGTCTTGTTGGTCAGCTTTTATAGAAGTTTCTCTTGCTAAGAGTTTTGTTCCTAAATATTAGATCAACATAGCTTTTATGCTATCTTCTTTTTTATTCGTAACATAGCCTTTGGAAATAGACTTTGATTTTGTTTTTCACGTCGAGATGATCAGATTAGGTGTCGTGTTTTCCTTTGACGATAAATCCTGTCGCTGAAGGCGATCTTGATTATCCGCTAAAAGAACCGCATCATCTGCACAGCAAAGTACTATTGTAATCTCATTTTTCATGTTATAAACTTCCAATTCCTTTATGCTCTTTATATCTGTCCGTTACAGCATTAAACACCACAGGGCTCAATTAATACCCTTGTAGCCCTCTAGTTAATGCTACTAGCACTTTTGATGCGATGCGGTGTTGTATTCGCTATAATTTTTATTGCTTTCTGTACCACGTACTTAAAAAGCCGTAGAGGTGGTATTGCATTCCAAGTAAAAATTCGATATCGAGATGTCAGCGGAAATACATCTTAGGAGGGCACGAATGTGTGAGAGAGAGAGAGAGACAGTAGTTGTATAAATACCATACTTTGTATTTAAATTCAGTATCTCCCCAAGATCCAATACAAAGATTTCCAAGAAAATCCATTATTTTTGGAGGTTTCTGATTTTCTCAAAAAACGGCTAACAATTTTGATTAAAACATGATATTTAAGAATTTGCATGAAAAATAAAATGTATATATTAAGCTTTCTGGCAACAGCTGGTGGAGTTATCTTCATTCAGAAGAATTTTGTATAATCTTTTATAAGTGGTATACGAAGACGAAAACGTACTGTACAAAAATGTAGATCTCTTCAAAACTCACAATTTATTTCAAATAAACTTTTTATGCATAAACCATTTCCGTTATTAATGGATAAAATTGCTCAATTCTTAGTCCAGTCGATATTCAGTTGTTTCTCGCAATTTTATGGATAGAGTATGGTATTTTAAGGCCAGCATACAGTTAAAAATTTGACTAATGTTATTCCCTTTATATCTTTGATGATGTGTAGTGTAGGTATTTCTGCAAAGGTTTATCTCGACTAAAACGAAGTATATAGAAACATACAATTTCGCGAGAACAGTCTATATACCCACTCACTTGAGGAAGTCAAATGAACTTAAAACATCAGATTTTTACCTAGTTATAGTGTTATCATATTATTTACTATTGCGGACACTAAATGTCGTAGTCTTATCCGACATCAAATACTTTTATTTAGCAATAAAGTGTCTAAGGATGCTTTATTTATTTGATCACTTTCTGATATGTGTTGTTTAGATTCCTTTTTGTTTCATTTGCATAACCCTCTGTTAAGTTATATTCTTTAAATTTATGCGATAAAAACTCGCATGAATGTAGTTACAGCCACTAGTCGCAATATACGCAGAATAGTAAGGTAACAATAAAAGCGCAAAAAGATATCAGAACAGCATGACAACTAATCAAAATAGCAATAAAAATTGATTGTAGTGTTTCCATTGAGACAATTATCATTTAAAATAAAATTATTCCTTGACCTTGAAAATATAATTATCAAAGAGATTGTATGCTTTAGTTAATTGTGGAGAGATTAAAATATCAGCAAAGCTAAATTATAAAATACATTAGACAAAAATTTGAAATTACAATAAAAATATATTCTTTAACATTGTAAATAGGATTATGAACAAGACAACATGTTAAAACCAGTTTGAATATATTTGGATTCGTGGCATGCATTTGGTCAAATAGGGGACTTTGGTAGTGTTATAATTCGAAGGTTGGATTTTAATAATTTTCACCATGAAGCACACTCGATTTTACTTCCACACTCGTACTTCTTGACTCTACAAAGGGGACTGAATGATAATAGTTAAAAAAGAATCCCCAGCTCCAGCCGGCTGGAGAAGCTAGACCAGTGCCCGCTTATAAACAGTCTGTTTATGCAATCTCGGTTCCCATCTTTGTTCGTGGAGTTACAAAACTTGCGATGTGACACTTTTGGTAAGATTACGACCTTTCTACATAACCTGATTACAGCTTGAATGCGATGGAGGCTTGGTTTTGCTGCAGTTCATTAGACTGCGTGCGGTTTATACAGTTTCAACATGACCTCTACCTAATCCTAAGGATTAAATTAGGGCCATAAGAAGCTAGCAGCTAGCTTCTTGCATTGCTCATTATAAAACACATTCGAAGGCACGACCAAGATTGCGTAACTGAAGAGAAAGTTTAACTGGCAAAGTAAATGAAACTGCTTAAGTCAGTACCTCGGTTTCTCTTATCGATGAAGGGTGAAACACCAAAACTGGGTTGGAATTTCATTAGAATTGTATTTAAAATTATATTTCTGCAAACAATAATACAATTACTGCAGTGCATGTTCTTGAAATAAAATATTTAATACTTGGCAAATCCACCTTCATAACACTAAAACGTTTTCTATCGTTCTTCACGTCTGCATTGGTTTTATCCCTAAATATAGCAGTAATTTATGCAATAATCTTAATGATAACTTGTCTTCCGGTAAAGATCGCGTCACATGTGATACAGCTACCGCCGTTTCGCCCTTCATGTGGAGGGCCACTTTTGAGCACTGCTTGCACAGCCGTGGAAGCCTGCACTTTCAGACAATCTCAATTTTTACAAGTGTCATATTAAGATTATTCAAGAGTTGCGTACATAAATTGTAGAAAATAAATCATGCCATAGATTGGCAATATCTGACATAAGTGAGAGCGTTTTCATATATTCGTAAATGAGAAGTTAGCCTCTCTCTCTTTGCATTTCATTTATTATTACCTGGCGTGTTGAAGCGATAAACAAGACAGGCACTTGTATGCATTCCCTTCCTTTGAGCAAAGTGAGCAGGTGGGATGTGGCTATTATCAGGACAGCCTGTAAGTAATTATAAATTCATATCTTAATTATTTTATGTTACAAAAATGTGCAGAGGTTTTTGCACATTTTTTACGCGATAAAGGAATATCTCAACATTTTTCATCTTCTCTCTCTAAACAGCGGAACGTTGGAATTCCAATATTACGTCATTACTATAGGAAATAAGTCACTGCTATTGTTGCATAATAAGCTAATTATGCGCGATATTGAATACAGTAACAACCTATTTATGATAGGATTATATAAAGATGCATTTTTAAGGTGAAATATAGAATTGAAAGTGATACTTGATATATTGCCAAGATATTCGAAAACAAATGCTTTGATGTTTTATTATTATGCCGAAAGCTATAAATACATATCATCCTCTTACTATTATCTTTTTGGTCCACTTTTTCCCCTCTTTCCTTTCCTCGCCTTTAGGTTTATTGATATTTGATATTTTCTTTATTTACCTGTATTACATATGCATAATTACATATATACAATCACTCTCTGTAAAAGAACTAGAAGCTATAGTTTCTGCTCCATGAGACACAGGGACGCGACTGGTAATCTTTTTGCTTTACATGTAGTTTGTTCTGTATATTTTTATATATGGTACTTCTTTTCGGGCCTACAATGTGTAATAAAAATAATGTGAAATTTCCATAAATTTACTTAAAATGAGTAATTCATTTGTCATTGATAATTATATATTGTAAAAATTCAATGTTAGAAGTATTATGATTGGTTATAAATATTGTATTTAGTAAAATTTCTTTAGTTTCTAAGGAATTATTTCGAAAACCATCCGTTCCACGAAAAAAATTTGGGAGCTAAAAATGAATTATTTTTTATTAGATTTGAAATTAAATTTTTAATTTTTTAATTAGAGTTTGGTTGTTTCCTTATAAGTCATTCTAAGTAGACAAATAAAAATGGGTCTTAGGTTTTCAGGCTTGTTTTACAAAATATTTAATTATACAGAAAAAAGCAATGCACAATACTACTTCGAAAGATTTGTTGTTTTAAAAAAATTCTTGAATATATTTAAAATGAATAAAGCTATCGTCAATTGATAAACATCTTACAGTTATGCTTTGACGACAAAAGTTTGAAAACTAATCTGTTGGGAGTTTTTTCAAAGAACGAATTTTTCAACAGGTTGAAGTCATGGCACAAATAATTAATTATGATCAGAAAACCTAAGCTGTAAAAATAAACAATCCTTATAGTACTTCGGAAACCTGTGCTAAATAAGATGTAACTTTAATTCTACTATCTTTAAATGGGGAAAGGATTTATTAGGATTTATTTTCCTAATAAATTTGGATAAAACAGGGCCTGTTTTTATTGAAACAAATGGGTGAAAATTAAGAAGTTAATATTTGGGTCAAACATAAAATTTCTTTAATATTTAGAAATATTTTTATTTTTAATGTTGGTACACATTTGTTAGATTGATAGTGAAGAAACAGTGAAGAGAGGTAATGAGTTTTAAGGTGGCAGGCAGGCAGGAATTGCTGAGATTGCATAGTTTACAGGAGGAGTGCAGTTATCCCCGGGAGAGCTAGGCGTGGCTGGTGAACGTAGAGGCCACATCTGGGGACCTCTGGCAATTACCGTCCCTGCATTATCCACCAGGAACTACTAGATTCACCACACCCTCGGGTATTCCTTCATCACCATAAGGATATGTGTAATGGGCCCAATGCGAGCTGTCTTACCGACACCGCCGCTCAGCCTTCTCTTTGTGTTTGAATATTCATCTTATGTGCAAATGCGGATCCATCCTAAAACGACTCTCTTGCAGGCTTTGGGTTTGAAAAGCTGATAAGTGCTACTACAACGTGCTATTAAAGTAACCAAGACACGCCCACTGAATCAAGAATATATCTGCGGAAAGAAAATACCGAGAAATGATTTAACTAGGCATTCATTGTTGCCTCTGCTGGGAGTTTGAATGAACCGAAACTCTTAAATCCTAAATACTAGAGCCTTTTTGCAAGGTGCTTATTAAATTGTGAATTGAATATTACATTAACTTATAACAGGCCAATAGAGCCCTCAGCTCTGCTCGAGTTATCGCATTAAATGCGGAGATTGTTCTGTATCCCTCACCTACTTGCTCGCTGTTCCACTCCACTCCATTCCATTCTCTCTCCCCCTTCTTGCATTAGTCTCCACCTCTATTTCTTTAGCTTTACTTAACCATCTCGCCTCTCCCTAACAATTTTTCTCCCTCCATATCTATCACTCTATCCTTCCCTGTGTAGCTTACATATCATTTTAACTTTGAAAACCGGTATGTTATATACCAAGTTTCACAATAATCAGTTGGGTCATTTTTGCTAGAAAGGGCAACACATGCACATACACACCCACGTGTGCGCACGCGAGCGGAGTTTTAGAATGCGTTCTTTAGGGAGCGTTCAGGGCAGCCTGGTATACCTATGCGTTAACATCAATTATTTTAAAATGTATAATTACTACATGCAAGTTTTATTATATGTATATCTGTGTTACCAGGCGTTGCACATGAGAATTCTTAAACTACGAGAGACAATCTTGCTATGCATTTAAATACATCAATGTCTTGTTTAGTTGGCACTTTTAGAACTGTAATTTCTCAGCTTTCGGTGATATCAGTAATAATAAACCTTAAGTCCTCTTGCACAATCTGAAAGGAGAGCAATCGATATATATTGAATTTTAATCTCCTTATCGCCCTCCTACCACAAATATGCGGGTTCCGGAAATGTCCAACAATTAAGTATAGTTTAAGTGTGAACGAATTATCCAAATGATTGACTACTCTTTGAGCAAGTATAATGCGCAGATGCCGTTAACGTTATTTACTTTCCCATTATGTATATTGTTACTTCATGTCCAAAACTCCCTAATATCGATAGTGAAAGTCATGGAGAGGAATTTCTAGACCCTAGAGCTATAAATTTGAAAATTTTGGGACGTGGCATGTAGCTTATAAATATCGAGCAGAAATAGTATTTTGATTAGAGAAATATAAATTTCGTTTGGAGAAACTTGGAGCATAATCCTTCTAGATAATTTTTTCTATATTGCCACGTCAATATTATTTAAGCTCTAACCTTTCAAAAACATTGCAGTCCTTATGAGTGTGACACGGGCGCCTTCATAACGAGAATGGCAATGTCTTCAGATGTTGGAAATTACACATTCTTTAAGTTACAATAATCGAGATAGATCTTAAATATGGTGGCTTGAGTAATGTCTGATATTACACTGTATATACCAGGGATGGCGAAAATGTCTGCGTTAGCCGAATCACCAAATACGCAGCACGCATAGCATCACCTGAATGTATGTGGAGAAATTAATGGACGGCCAGCCAGAGAGAGAGATGCCACCTAAGTCCTACTGTAACAGCAAATCCCATTTTATACAACCTGAAAATAGTGAATGATAATCCCACCAGTGGTATCTGCGACTAAGTTGTTTGATTAAAACCATTTTCCAGGCCTGATAGCCAAAGATGATTTTTAACGACAAAGATATTAAGAGATGTTTATTGAAAACAATAATTATTAATATAGATATTACTAAAGATATCTTAAATATAAGTAGGAAAGCAATAAGAAGAGTTTAAGACTATTAGAAAATTATAAATATGTTTGAAATAACAATTAAATTAGATTTGAAATTATTATTTAAGCTTGAAAAAATACTTTTTCCTTCATTCTTTCATTTCTTTTTGTCTTTTTCCTTTCCCTACTACGTAAGTATTGTATTCCACCCAAACATTCGATACCGAGATTTCACCGGAAATATATGTTTTGAGACCCCCTGAATCCAAAAAAGGCATTTTTTGAAACATGTCCGTGTGTGTGTGTGTGTGTGTGTGTGTGTGTGTCTGTCTGTCTGTATGTCTGTGTGATTGTGAACAGCATAACTGAGAAACGAACAGTCGGATAAACACCAAACTTGGTATTTAGGTTTTGTATCTTCCAGAGATGCGACACAAAGGTTTTCAAGAAAATCCCCTCACCCCAGATTACCCTTTACATGGAACATTTTTCGAAAATTTTAATTTTCTCAAAAATGGCTAACGATTTTGATTAAAATATCATATGTTTAAGATATTTTTATGGCAAATGAAATGTATATCTCGAATTTTTTGGGAATGTCTCCAAAAGTATTCTTCATTGTGAACGACTTTTGCATAACTGGTAAACCATAAGAGATAGACAAAATGTTACTACACAAAAAATGTAGATCGCGTTAAAATACACAATTTATGTCATGTACATTTCTTTTTGTTGAGTGAACCATTTTCGAGATATTGCTTGTTATTTCCTTAAATTTTTCAATACTTATTTTCTTAAATGGGAATTCCTTATTCATTTTTTTTGTCTTGGATATGCAAAGAGTATTAATCTGTGGCAAAGAGAATGGTGCTGCACATAGCAACTAGCTATTAAGAGCTATGCTTAAAGGCTACTGTATTTCTATATTGGCGTTGCAAATACAAAACAAGGGGAATATAGTAGGCCTTAAGCGATAGTCAAATATTTTTAGAACTGGTCGCTATGTGTAAAATGTAATTCTCTTTGTATGTCAAAAGATCGTTTCTGCAAATGTTTACCTCGATTAATATGAAATAGATGGAGCATAATACTTAGTAAACATAATTTGTACAAGAGTAGAGAAACTCATGTGAGTGTAACACATCAGATTTGTTTTTGTAATTATGACAGAGGTGTATATTTTATATTCGTAGTATCATCAATACAGTGAAGCATGATTACAGCCTTAAGTAAGGTCAGGGACACTTTTGTCAAAATCTGATTCAGTGATTTTTTGGTTTCCCTAGTAATGCGAATATACAGAAAACTTGTTTTATCACTGGCGAATGTATGTCATTTAAGTAATTTTAAATAGGTTTAAGAATTTTGTCTTTAATCCATCTTGTGAATTTTAGAGATAAACTTATACTAACATAATATTTTCTGAATGTTACTGCATAAGGGCAAAAGTTCGATAGGAAAACCATATAAAGTTTAACGCATAACAGAGAGCAAGAAGTCTGATGAGGATTCCATATTTACCTGGTTTTTTCTTTCGAAAAGACTTTAAGTGGGCTTCTGCCTCTAAACAGGGAAAGCATTTCTTCTATGGTAGTGTTTTTAGCACCTGTACAGTACTTCGGAAATACGTCATTCACAATTTGAAATATTTCTCGTAAAGCAGCAAACTTGTCATTAGATCCTCTATCCTGCCATGTGTTCTTATCATCAAATCGGATGACAGAAGATCACGAAATCTGTTCCGATTCATACTGGCTATGAATACTGATCTTCCAAGCTCTTGGGATCATAAGTCATGGTAATCTAGGTTCTTGTCATTTATGTTCATCACAATGAAAGTACCTATGAATGCGAGAATTTCAGCTGACTTGTTTCTTCGACACTTCTCTCTGCTTCCCCGTTTGTGTTTTGTACAATTTTAGGCACTTTATTAGTATAAAACTTTCCAAAATATTCTTGTATTGCGGTTACTTGACCAGTTTGTTGCAGTCCAGACTTTCCACGTATTATATTTGCAACAGTTCTTCGCGTGGGACGAAGCGGATTAGGTACATAAACCCTTCCACTTTCAGTCACATGCTTCACAATTCTTACATTTACACTATTGTTATCACTAATATTCCTATCAGTTTCACTGTCACTTGAAGTGACAATTGGATTCTGCGTCATAATTATCACCATTATCATAATCACAGTCCATACCGTGAATCTATGAACTTCGTCTTCAGTTTCACACCCACACTCGTCAAAAATATCATACATTTATTCCTCGTGATGTTCTAAAAGTGCTTCCGTGCTCTATTTCTGAATCATACCACGGTCAAAGAGAGAATAACACTGTTTAAGAGTTTTCAATCCATGTAGCAATGCCAACAATGCAATATAATGCTGGTTTCCAAATAAGTCCGTTGTTACAACATATGTTTGCAGTTTCGAACAATAAAGTCATTGTTGCAACATGTTTATAATTTCGAATAGAAAATTATTACAAGTCGAACCAAGGGAGGGCTATTTTGTGACCACTTCGAAATTTAGTCTATATAATTACGTTTACAACCGAAAAAGAACTTCATTTTCTTTATTGAATCGTTAACTCTATGCTATTTCTGACACATAATGAAAACACCACGCTTTCAACATGTTCTATACTATAATAGTAATAATTCTAAAAAAAAGGTGTGGATATAAATTGACCCTCTCTTGGTACCTCTAGGGTTAAGCAGTCCTTTACTTAACTTACAGCCTTGCATAACGTTCATTCTCCTTAACGTAAAAATAATATATCAATGATGCGGTATATAAGTTTTGATACTGGTGGAGTTCTAACAAGTATCTAATATTACTGTTAGCGCGTGATAATAGTTCTACTTTTGAACAACGGAATTGCTGCTTATAGTGAAAAGAGCAGAGTGTACATTTCAGGGAAAAATTTGTCATTCGATTCTGATATTTTGCTGTTCAAAAATAAATGGTGATAATCATACACACACAAAACATACATCACTCTTTCATACTTTCCACCATAATGTCTGTGTCGAACTCGGAGCAATAGCCTTTCGTTCATCTGCTCAGAATGCATTCGACTTGATCTGGTCCAGGAGTGCAAAAGCTGTCTGCTGGTTGTCCAGTTGGGTTATGGAGGATAAAGATGGTATATGGTATATAAAATGTAGCCCATAATGCAACGGGGCAGTTAATGTTGGTATTGACAAAACATAGCCCCACCTACCACCCACGTGGCCACCTCTATTTTTTGAGTATAATTCTAGCCACTAGATCGGCAGCGTATTTTGCCTCCCCCAAGTATGGCCGACCTGCCGAAGGGTAACATTACAATTTAGACCATATATTTTCATGCTACACGATCATTTTCGTAATGTCGGTTTTCTTTTGCGATTTAGTAGCAGCAAAAACTTAACCTTTGTTTCCATATGTTTAATGAAACCTCTCATATATGTAAATGTCGTAGCTGTCCTCCAGTTTAAAATCGTATGGAAATAAGTCTTTACCTCTTCCTCTAGAAGGTCGAATTATTTTTAACTGGTTTAGCCTTTCCTTGTGTGCCAATTGTAGCGAAATGATTTTATAGAGGCGGTGTCTTACCACACCTTCATTCCACATACGTTATAAATATTCTCCATTGGTTAGTTTTTATTTCCCTGAACTGTTTTCCAGGCCAGTCACATAGAGAGTTGATACCGGTTGGGAGGAGTCAAAAGTTGGTTACCTGAAGGTGGAAACCTCGCGGAGAGAATCACTATGCTGATGTGGGGGAATGGGCCACATTTTATGCACAAGGGTGTACATCTCTAGTTATATTAAGAGTTTGTTTGAGAGCTGTTATTCCTTAAAATACAGGGTTATTCGAAAAGAAGGAACAGATTTTAAATATTCATTTTTAATGAACGACAACAGATAGCGACATATACGGAACATCATTGAATAGAGGAAAGTTCAAAGTTTTAAGCCCCACCCATTAGTTCCATTCAGTGCTTACAGAGGCGCTGTGTTTGTTTACGAGAAAATGGAACGCCACAGGAAAAGTCGTTTTAAGTGCTGCATTATGCAAAGAGTGAATGCATAGTTTCATTGTAGCGTGCATTTCGATGTAAGTTCAACAACGAGCCGCCTCGTCATAAAAAATTTACACTGATACAATAAATTCGTAGAAGATAGTTGCGTATGCAAACGGAGAAGACCTGGTCGTCCTCGCATAACAAATGGTGCTCATTTTGAACACACAAAATAAAATGTTGAACTTTTTTCTATTCATTGATGTATCGCATGTGTCGTCATCTATTGTTTTTCATTAGAAATAAATATTTAAAGTGTGTTCCTTCTTTTTGAAAAAACTCTGTATCTTGGGTCTGTCTACATGATGAATGGATATTAATTACAGAGTTCAAAGAGCAGAAAGCTTCCAAAGTTTTGCCACACTCGAGATTTAAATCAGGTCTTTCGGTTGCTAGTCAAATATCCTACTATTGGGAAGTACAAAGGTAAACTACAAAATTAATTGCATTTTGGAGATGTTAATGTATTTTTATAGATTTTGATTAAATAAAACTTATCTTATTTTCCAAATATACTGACTTCTCGTTTTGTTAATGACATGCTTGTTTATAACTTCGAAATTAAAGGTTGCTTGAAAATATTAGTATATTGGATAGCGTTATTTAAAACATCTCACAAAGAGGAAGCAATTCAGCAAAAATGGTCCATGGTTATGCAATTCTTTTTCTAAAGATATAATATACTGTTTATACATAAATTCCATTCAAAAGCTTTATTATACACATATTGAAATGCATTGTGGAATAATTCTATACCTCTTATCTCGTTTTTATTGGAAAAGACTTAGAAAATAGGAAAATGGGCATAAAGTTGGGTCATGGCACAGCGCTTTAAAATGTCTACCTTAGCGCAATAATATTCCGCAGAAATTTAATTTTAAAGTACGGTGCGCTTTTTTCACCAAAAAATAAAACAATCGCATTTTTATCAATAGGCAGCTAAAACAGAAATTCGGTGCTCCTTTAAAGGACAGCGTAAGAGGAAGAAAGCTCCCGTTTTGCATTGAGCGAAAACCTTAGTCACATTTATTTGTAATGCTGCCCGTCATTCATTTAATAACACTGCTGGAACAGTGGTACTGATGACCTCAGCAGTTTTGCGCCATATCCCTTTTATTTGAAATCAAATCCAACAAAATACTGAACGATTTCTCTGTAACAAAGAAAATAGAAGGGGGAGAAAACACACCTCGCTGCGCTTTACAAGAGCTCTATGAAATGCTGCTTTTTCTTTCTGAGGAAGGATCGCTGCGGCAAGAAGTGTCTGTAGCGTTTGTTTGGCAACATGTGGTAACGCTGTGCGAGAGAGTGAAGAGCCGGAAATAAAGCAGAATCGGAAGTGGCGCTATTGAAACTCTCGGCGCCAGGATATCGAATCGCAGCATCTTAATGGAACACTCGGGAGAAATCTCTATACCTTCGGCAGCCGTCGTGCCGGCTGAAAATGGGTAATGAGGAAGGAAGATAGAGACTTGAGCAAAAATGGCATGATTGGTCAAGTTCATATATTATATACATAATGTTTGGTAAATCGTAACTACAATCATAAAAATGTTAAGCTAAAATGACGGTTATGAATCTTATACATCGGTTTTAGTTCATGGTAGTCGCTGTTACCGGAAGAAAGTAATAGTTTTTCAAATCTGATAGCGTTGCCACTGATAGTACTTATATTCCTTTTACGTTTCCATTTAGATAAACAAGTATTTGACGTCGCATAAAAAGCAGCTTAAGAGACACTTAAGTATTCGGATTTAAATTTATCTCAAAAATAAGTTACGAGTACATTCAAAACTGCACCAGTTATCCTATAAGTTAATTAAACATTGACTCTCAGGGTAGATTGATACGAACTTCGAAAACTTTTATTCAACACACTACGTATCATACAGATTTTAATGGAGTAACACCCACTCCATAATCATACTGGCACATTAATAGAATTAAGACAACTATATATAATATAACAAAATTGTATGTACATAATCATGTGACAGAATATTGTAACATTCAATAGGATAAACCACGCTAGCCAGGAAAGTAATTAAGAACCGACGACACCCAAGCTTAGAATAATCCCGAATACAGAATTAGGTTAAAAGGCTAACCGCATATAATCGGAAGTTGGCAGAGTGGGACTGGAAGAGTGAGTGTTAGATTGAGACAGACACAGGAAGTGCCCGTAACAATTAAGAAACGCCAACAGTTAAGTTTAGTCATATTCAAACAGGGACTCGAGAGAGTGGCCAATAAAAGAGTTAATTACCTAGTGTGGCGGGAAGATTTTCCAAATGTGTAAGACAAACTTTCATTAATTATTTCTTCCAAATTTAATAGTCATAAGGGTATCGTCACATCGACCTAAGTGCGGGAGGGAAGCACGACTTAAGCTAGATATTAGCTCCAAACTAAGTGGTGAAGAGAACGTGGTAATAGCGTTTTCCAGGACTAGCGGCAAAGTCATAGACTCAGTTAACAAATAATAGGAGGATAAGTCAATAAGTATCTGCACAGTATTTTTAATCTTTTAGGTTGGCTGTATCGGTTTGTATGCACGCATGTCGACACGTTGTTCCTTTGTCTACGCTTATGGAATGTTTGGCCGTTATCACTGCAGTGAGTGTTGCGCTGTTGCATAAAGAACATGGTTGTACCGCTCGCCATTTGCACCAAACAACGTGTGATTATCCGTTGTTTGTCGTCTGAAGGTGTACAGGAGCTGAAATCCATCGAAGACCTTTTGCACAATATGGGGCAATGTTTTGCCTCATCCAAACATGTACGAATGGATTGAAAAGTTCAAAAATGTCGGATAACCGTGAAGGACGAGGAAAGAGCAGGACGTCCATTCATATCCAACATTAAGAAATTCCGTATCCTGATTCAGAGGACCGAAGATTGGCTGTCGATGAAGTGACAAACCATATCTTTCTTCGCCACAAACCAATAAGTGAAAGAAGCGGTGAATACATGGCTTGCTATTCAGACGAAAAACTTTTTCTGAGGGCATCAAGAAGCTTGTGCAACGATGGACCATGTGCATTGAGTCTACGTTGAAAAATGAGGTAATTGTAAGTTTTAATTGTTGTTATAATAAATTTCAAAAATTATGCGGATGCTTATTGACTTAACCTCGCAAATCGCATATATCGGAACCTAAAGTTTTATTAATTTTCTAATCCCACAACCTGATATAATATACCTAGACAGCATTAAGGCTAGGTTCCAGTAGAAGAAGAACAAGAAGAAGAATAAAGGTGAGAACTGCAATACTCGCCTCATGCACTACAAGATTCAAAGTTAAAAATCAAATATATTGGATGGACGATTTAAGTTGAGACTTACAATATCTCCAAAACTGATCATTGTAGAAAGAAATATCTTTAATAAAAGTTGCTTGAAATTATGGGGGAAAGTAAATGTCATTAGTCCTGTTTTGTTTGGCTGGCACTATGCTGATCATTATAGGATCAATTTAATGGTTTTAATCAGGAACCTACAATTCGGACAATTTAAATTGGCATAACTACAAGAAACTTTGAGACAGGTGAAAAATAGAAAAGTAACAGGTCCAGACGAAATAAATGCTGAATTAGTTAAATATGGTGGGCTATTCCTAGAACTGTTTCTACATTTAATAAATGAATATTGGTAGATACCTAAAATACCATCAGCATGGGAAATAGCTGTGTTGACATCAGTATACAAACAGGAGAAATAAATAGGTGTGAGGATTATCCAGGTATAAGTTTGCTGAACACAGCCTATAAAGTATATGCTAGAATTATTAACAACAGACTAAAACAAGTTGCCGATGCACTACTATTGATGAACAAAATTGATTTATAAGACGCCGATTCTGCCAAGACAGTATTACAGTATGAGGCAACTAAGAGGAAAAAGACGAGAATATAACCTCGGGACACACATTGCTTTCATAGATTATGAAAAGACCTTTTGATGGGTGGATAGAAATCCATTATGGAATATTATATAGAAAATAGGATATCCTCTACATATAATAAAGATAATACAAAGTTTATAAGAAATTATAATTAATACTGGCAAATAAAGGACCGAAAGAACAAAAATTAATAGAGGTGTAAGACAACGGTGTACCTTATCACCCACAGAGTTGTTATATATAATATGTATGTATGTATGTATGTATGTATGTATGTATGTATGTATGTATGTATGTATGTATGTATGTATGTATGTATGTATGTATGTATGTATGTATGTATGTATGTATGTATGTATGTATGTATGTATGTATGTATGTATGTATGTATGTATGTATGTATGTATGTATGTATGTATGTATGTATGTATGTATGTATATGACGACATTACAAGACAATGGAAAATAGAAATAAATCCAGGAGTAAGACTATACTCTGGAAAAAGTTGTGCAAACACACTAATGTTAGCAGATGACCAAGTCATTGTATAAAAAGCCGAAAATGATCTGAAAAAAGAAATATATCCCTTAAGCTAACTATGTGAGAAATATAATTTCAAAATATCAGTAAGAAAACTAAAGTTATGGAATTCAGAATAAACTATCCTGTACATTCAAAGCTTATAATAAATGACAATATAATAGAGCAAACATCTCATTTTAAATTCTTAGGTTTCGATATAAGCTACGAAAGAGAAAATGACATAAACCGTAAACTTAACGAATTTCAAATGATGCGTGGCACATTACAAAGAACCCTAAGAAACAAAATAAGGCAAGGCAAAAAACTGAAATTCTATAGGGTAATATCCATACCAGTTTTAACCTATGGAAGTGGATCGTGGATAATAACAAAAAAGGAACAATAAAATATACATATTGTAGAGATTAACTTTTTAAGAAAAGTAAAGGATTGTGCAATCAAAGGGTTGGATAAAACACGAAATGAAGAAATAAGAGCAGAATTAAAAATATTTCACATCAATGAAATATAAAATAAAATAAACAGCAATCGATAAAACATATTAAAAGAGTGTGAAATGAAAAAATGTGAAACAAATAATAAAATGTAAACCAGAAGGAAGACTGAAATAGGAAGACCAAGGAAAAGTTGGCTGGAGTGAAGACGGAACATGCAAGCCTAATCCTTGATAGTGAAGAAGAGGAAAAATAATAAGAAAAAGAAGTTATAATCCGGGTTGTTTAAGCCTGGATCAGGAGGGGAGTTCGGGTTAGAGGCTAATCACTAAAGGCGGAGAGTAGAGAAGATAGAATAAGGTTGTGTCCGGTAACTTTATGCCTAACGACCCTAAGGTCCTAATCTATTCATTTCAATAAATGTATGAATCTGTGAGAGCTCGTCTGAATTATTATAAAATAAATATTTTGCGACTCAGGCGACAGGGTGACTGACAATAAGACGGCGAGAGCGAGAGATACTGAGAGATTGTGACCTAATTACAGATAGCTTATGTTGCTTTTGGTGTCGAGTACAATCAACATCGTATTCTACTGTAACCGATCCCCGACCTGGTTCCAACACTTTCTGGCGTTATTGTACCATTGCCTTAGCGCTAGTTCGGACCGTAGAAAACATTCCACTTGTGTATATATTAATTTGCATATTGGTGAATTGCCAAGAGAAAGTTGAAAATCTTTTAAAACCCATGAGAGAACGTAGGCTTTCACGGCCGGAGTCAGTATCGCTAGAAGTTATTTCCGGGCTGTTCTGCCGTGGTTTGCTGGAGATAGCAACTATGGTAAACATATTTAGTGGTGCTGTCGAAGTCTTCTAGGAGAAGGTTGCGCTGCGTCTGAAATGCCGATTTTTTCCGAGTGGAGGAGAAAATGATTTAGTCACTACCCCAGCCCCAATGGGAGTCGTGACTGAGAGTGTGGGACTCGCCAATATCGGCATACCCACTAAAAACTCCTCCACCGGAAGGAAAATGGAAGAAGGAAAAAGAGGAATTATGGAGTGATAATTCGGCTGTACCGCTGTTGCACCAGCGTATTCAAGGTAAGGGTATATTGGCCGGACACAAGGGCCTAAACCAGGTGAAAGTATGGTGCAGGACGCAAGCATGACCGAGGCCCTACTTGCGCCCTTGGGAATTCAGGGTGATGTAATTATGGAAATTTGTGAGGAAAGGAATGGTGTAACGGAAGGCAAGCTAGGCAAAACCCAGTTTACCACCGTGGTGTAGTCGGTGAGCTGGTTTCTAGTAATTTCTTGGCTGCAGAGCGCGGCGTCTATGTACTGCGTCCGCCATTCTGGAAGTTCTGGCAGTTGTTCGTTGAGCTCCCTCAGGAAGAGCTTGAGCTCATCCTTGACGAGTCTCTGAATTGTTGGTGAATATTTTCGTGCTGTGTTTGTATGGAGGTGAATTGGGTCGAGAACTGCTCTTCAAGAGCGGTGAGGCGGCTGGCTAAGTCAGGCAACTCGGCGTGAAGATCCTGAATTGCTTCAAGGATGCTGTTGTTGCTGGCTGTGTTTGCTCAACTAAAGTGTTGGTATTCGCCAAATGGTGTTCTAGTCGAGAGGTGTCGATCGGCGGTGGTGGTATGTAGCTCTGCGATGTTGTGGTGTCGTGAAGATGCGGGTAGAGTGGGCAGACGGCCTGGCCGGTGAAGTGCCGCAGAAGCGTCGGCGATGCGTAAGACCTCCCATCACATCCACATCATCAAAACCAAACCGCCATCCTACAATAGATCCATCATCCCCATCGTTAAACCCTTCCAAGGGTAGGTACATGAAAAACTCACCTAGGCTCACCACGAGCCTGCCAGATTGGAGTCCGAATCCGGCATTTGAGACGCAGCGCAACCTTCTCCTAGAAGACTTTGACAGTGCCACTGAAGATGTCTACCGTACTTGTAGACGAAAAGTCTGGAACATCGATCTCCAGCAGACTACGGCAAAACAGCCGGAAACAACTTCTAGCTATACTTTTGAAAGCCATTAACAGGAATACCTTAAGGAAATTATGGCTTAAATTATATGGCATTCGCGTCGTAGGGAAAACGAAAGCTGCGTCATTTAACTGTTAAGGTGAAATATCCAACCGAGACATAAAACACGCCAAAGTGTTGAGATGTATAAGAAAATATTAAAGGTAACAAAATATTTCGTGTAGTGAAGTTTGCATCTAAATTGGGGGTTACGGCAATAGAAAGGTGAAATTGTACATTTCTATATATAATAATAGAAAACATATGCTATATATATTTCATATTCCTCATTTTTGGCGGCACCGTGGCGAATGGTTAGACTGCTCGCCTCCCACTAAGGTGGCCCGGGTTCAATCCAAGGGAACCACATGTCAGTATGTGTTGGACGAAGCGGCATCAGGACGGGTTTTCTCCGGGTTCTCCTGTTTCCCCCCGTCGTTCATTCCACCAATTGCTCCATTATTTTTCCTTTCATCGATTTCACCTTTACTTCATATTATCTTCTTCCTCAATCTCATAAGGGTCGATCCCCGTTCCGGTTCTTCATTCTCTGATTCAGTGTTTGTCTGCTCCTCTACAGACCTATACTACGCACGTTGTAAGTCCTAGTGGGCATAGGCCTACATACGAGGAGGGCAAGACGGCTAAATAAGTAAATATTTCAGATTTTTTCAGCATTAAGCGCACTGATGTGAAGTAGGTATGTTGCAGTGACACAGAAATTCTTATAGCTTTCTTCATCAGTAACTTCTGGTTTATAATATTTAACGCCTGTTTTCTTCATTTAAAATTCTTGGAACTACTGTTGAACGAAAAGCTCACTGTAGGAGATTTATTGTGCAATTGTATTTAGATTTTTGGGCATACTTTGAAATGCATATTGAACGAAATAACATAAGAGGTTTTGTGCACAGGAAATGATTTAGAAGCCATGGAAACAGAGACCAAAACCAAAAAGCACATTACATCTTGGCCGTTTGCAATATAATTTATAGCCATTGTGCATAAGTAGAGAGATTCTTCCTAGACAGAAAATCCGTAACTTTATAAGATTTAAGTCTAAACATTTTACATGAAGGAATTTAAAGTCTCTTTGCGTATCATATAAAATAATAATTACTTTCTAATAACAACATACTCTGCTGACATTCTTACGAGCTTAGAGGTACCAGACATTCATTTTCTCAGGATAAGGGAAAATCCCAGAAAACCGTATCTAGATATCTCGCCCTAACCGAGATTTGAACTTGGGACCTCTTGAGGCAAATACATTAACCTCACCATGCAGAAGTGGACTGCAATACCTTTAGGGCCAAAATTACTGGTTGAATTTAATTAAAATTGGTCGCAATATTTCATTTTAACAGGCATTAAGTAGTAAATAAATTATTACAAGAATAGAATATCAAATTAAACATCTTCAGAAACCCTGTTCTTAAATGCAAGAAAATGCTTTACTAAACTATTGCTCTTTGTTTTTCTATTGACTAGTGTAGAAGCTATTTACAAAAATGCTGCTTTATCTTCTTTTGTTATAACATCACCATGCAGACACTGTTACATTGTGGTTGCCTTAGTGTGCTTGAAATGCTAATCTTGATAAGAATCCAATTTTGGAAACGAAGTTTCTCACGGATTTGGACGGTTATACTCTATTCTGCTCTATATGCACAAGATGATGTAAAGACTAGCACTTAGGGAATACGTTTCTGTCGGCAGTTGGCGACGAGGAAACGATATGGTGCAGATTTTATAGCAAGCGTTATGAGCGAAGTTATAGTGGTGCGTGTGAAGGCAGTAAAACCAATTCCTTACGCCGACCCATAACTTCCAAGCAAGTTAGTTCTATACTGCAAGAATTCGCAGTTCATGCCCGACCCTGGATCCTCAAATCGCTTAAGCTTAAATTGACAGTGTTCATTCAAACACGTTAAGCAGCATTTGATAGGTCATAATGAAAGACGATAAATCTGGAGTCTACGGTATAGAAACCCAAGGTCTTGGTTCCCGCCCTAGTTGGTAGCTTTCGGCAACATCGAAATATGCAAAACTTCTTGACCATATGCACTTTGGAGAGGTGAAACAAGGGCTTTACCTACCTGCTAATAAGAGGTGTAGTACACTTTTTTTCGACCTGACCCTGCAGAAAGGCAAACGAGGAGAAGGTTTGAAAGGGGGGCGAAGAAAAGACCGGCAGTATTCCCCTAGCAGGATGCAACAGGAATGTCTCACGTGTCGGCCGTTCTCCTACAACTATTCTAAAACGCCTCCTGGGAGATAATGGGTTCGTCCAGCTACTGCGCATCCAGCTTAGGGCCAGGAGGAAAAATTCGTACTGCTCACTCTACACCGAATACTTAGAACCGCACGAAAACATGGATGGAATATAAATGTTATATCTCAGTCTCTTCACCCTCTTACTACAAAATACATTTGAATGAATACCTGTAATTTGAGGAATATTTAATGAGGAAAATGCTGATATGGAATTTGAGGAAATATCATTCAAGGTATTAGTGTAATTTGAGGAAACGACAAGAAATATTTAAAGACAGATCATGAAATGTTTCGCATGAAAACAAAACTTCATTCCCAGTTTATCTAGAACATCATTACCCATTGATACCTTAACACGAATTTTAATTGCATCAGATGATGTAATTCACTCTTGAACAAACCCAAGAATTGGGGTTAAAGCCGACGCTACTCCAGGGCGATTAAATCAAAACTGACATACTGATGTGGTTATTATTTTTTTTTTTTTGCAGTAGAGCTTTTAAAATTGTCCAATTGCTGCTACTTTAAAAATATTGTTAACATTTCTAGGGATTATTATTGGCATATTTGACGAACTCAAATACATTTAATGTTCCACTTCCACATTTTTCAGCCTTATTGTGCCAGTGATACTTACACACATCACATATTAGGTTTTGTTCTTTATATACTTATTTTGTAATGACTAGACAGAAATCTCATTTCCACATGGCAATTCGATTCCTTTCTGAATCGCCTATCTATTTGTTGAAGTTGAATTTATAATGGGTGGGTTTGGGTAGAGTCAATGTGGTGTCGCCACTGAATTCCGGTGGGTGCTCTGGAAGTTCTTGTAGATAGAGATGCTGTGTATTTTGAAATGCTCGATTTAAATTTACCGCGCCTCTCGCACAGTTGGTGTGGTAAGTTTATGCCTAACGTGGGAATTGACTTCCTGGCGGTTAATTTTTATTCAGTAATTATTGTGGGTTCTAGCACGCTTAACGCGTAGCAAAATGTTTGAACGTTTCTTTTTGTCCGTTATATTTTCAGACGTGCATAAAACTCTATTAGCTCTTAGCCGTGACACTGTTGAATCTTATCTCAGGTTTTCCTGTTGTGAAGGTAAGGCATTTATTATATACATAATTAAACTTAATAAATGAACATTCAGTATTTGTTTTATTGCTTTTACTCAATATAATTTTTTTACATCGGACAATACATGACAATTGAATCAAAGAATCATGTTTGCCTTAATTACTTGTAGACGTTCTTTTATGTTCTTATCAATTTTTGTTACTGCTTGTTGAGAATGTTTGGTAAATCGCGTAGCGGATTAATAAACTCCTTCCGCTTTCTTACCTCAGTGAACATTTTCTTAACAATCACAATAGTTGAATCTTGTTTATATTAGCTATTGTCTAGTTGCTATCGATCGTAAAGAAAAGGTAACGTAGTTCGAAAGTTCTTGCATGGAATAAATTATCGCGGTTTCGTTCGTGTTATCTTATTTGCTAAGCGCCTGTTATTATATTACTAGTTTGAATTTTGGGTTCATTGTCCTCCGGCTAGCTATTATTATTACAAGTGGAGTAAATCTCTTAAACAGGGTGTGTAAACGGAAAGGAATTGTTACTAAAAGATAACACTGATAAAAGGATTTGTTTTTACACTTTTATTGCCGTCACACATTAATTTCACATATTTACTCTTGATACACGCCCGACTGAAACTGTTATATTTTCGAATGCAACTATAATCACTTATTTGCCGCACATTAACTAATTCGAGTATTTCACATTTTTGTAACTAGCTTCACGACGCGAGAGATTCTGTAGAATTGCCCGACGTTTAACCCGTGGATGATTCTGTAGAACTGTGTGACGTGTAACCCGCGAATGATTCTGTTGGACTGAGCGTTACCCATCTCTGGCTTTAGCTTTTTATACTCCCTCACCCTGATATGCCTAAACATTATAACAGAGCTGCTGTTGGTTAATAAAACGCGCCAACATTAGCGTCTATTTTTATATCCAATCAAAAGTACGAACACATATGCTCTAGGGAAAATATTCCCTCCATTTCTACAGAAAAGCGCGCTACTCTGACGTCATTTGTTTGTCTCTTCTAATTGATAAACAACTCACCCCCTCACTCATTGTTACCCGCTCCTATTGTCAGTTTCAGTGAGGCCGTGTAAACTTATTTCCTAACAATGCTTATAATTAACAAACATCTCAAATCATTGTCATACAATAATGCAAATTTACACTACAATCACTCTGGCATTCACAGTGTTGTGATATAAAATACTGCCACAAAATCACCTATTCATAAGAAACATATTTACAATCATATTATATATAAAACATTGCTTATAAAGCATAACAATTCTTGCTTTTTCTTTTACAATTTGTATTATCACAATATTTTTATTGCAAAGTTCATCCTTTTTGGATCCTTTATTTAGCGTATTTTCAGCGCATTAAATTTTTTATCTCTTATTTAAGAAATAAACACAATTATAATTAATAATTTAAATATATAAATGCTCAATGCAAAGTTGGTCACAAATGGTATTTTAAAATAATAATAGGGCATTAATAATGCTAACATGCAATGCATACATAAATACACAATGTGTTAAATTTCCCCAACCATTCCATTGGATTTCCATTTTATCATCCTTAGTGAGTTTTACAAATTATTTTCGATCCTTTTACTAACAATTTGCTTCATCATTCAGCCAGCAGTTAATAAGTCATCTTTAATATCATTTCAAGTTTACATTCTGTGCATTCTGGTAGCTTTTATACTTGGCTTAACAGGTAACTTGGCTTTACTGCAGGTGCCGCGGCCTGCTCGAGCATGCGCCTAGCCGTCCTGTGGCTACTGTTACTACAGTTACAGGCCGGCAAAGTGGGCCTAGGACAACATTTAGAGGCCCGGCTGGACACAGTACGCAAGATTCTTCATGAGGTGCCTCTCGTGGACGGGTAAGTAAATTAATTTGCTGATTAATTAATTTTTGTGGACAGGTATTCGCTTATTATTCAGTAGAAAACGGAAGGAGTTGAAGGTCGCTTTCGGGAGATCCCACCTTCGATTCCCCTCGGCCTCCACACTGACCTTGTAGTTCCCCCTGTTCGGTAAGCGAATGCTGGGGTGGTTTCTCATCCATCACAATTTCCTTTCCCTAATTTCTCTTTCGTTCCTTTCCTTCTCATGCTTGAGTTTTGGTGTCGTGAGGTGATGTCAGACAGATGGAGCAAGAAAAGAGTATTCCCCGTGGACTCTAGCGGGCTGCCTGGTTTTACGGGTCATTCATCGCCCTCTCTGGGCAGCTCCAGTAGTGGGATGGGTCTTGGTCTTCGAGCCAGGAGCTGATAGAGATTTTCGCGCATCTCTATGGCCTGCCTACGTTCTGTAGCCTCCTGTGGTTCCTTCACTTCATCCCTTCCTCCTGGAAGATGGTAGCCGCAATAGATCTGTGTAGGTCACGGTGCGCGAGATGCACCATATAATGAAACTAAGCCAATGGCGTTTCCGCATTATTATTATTATTATTATTATTATTATTATTATTATTATTATTATTATTATTATTATTATTCAATGCAATTTAAAAATATAAAATGTAAATTCTTTCATTACCATACAGTTTTCCATTAGGAAACGACTGGGTTAGCTTGGCACAGTTGCAAAGCTAAGAAGCTTTAATTGTAATATTCGTAAACTTTTGTGCAAATGAAGCTGACAACAAAGTAATTCCGTTTAGACAGATGTGCTTGTAGCTTTTATGTTAATACACAAAAATTCTGTACTTCAAGAACATAAAATCAGGACAGATATTAACCAAGAAAAATCCACTGTTCCATTAGCTACAAATAGTAACACTAAACACTGTAAATTGCTACCTGTTGCTGCTAACAGAATCAGCATACAGTAGACTATTAGATTGTGATTCCTACCACCTCTCGGGTGGTGACAGGTCTTCTTTTACTTTCTAGCTGCTTTGGTGCCTGATAACATTCTATTAAAAATGCTGAGACCTGCATGTTTTTCACTGGTTAAAATTAAAGGAAGCAATATATTTAATATCATACTTCTTTTGCTTGCACTCTTAACGCCGGTAATATAGTACACATCACGCCCTGTTGTAAACTAAAGCTGCTATTGGTTCTTTCAATGCATCTTCTAAGTAGAATAATTTACCCCTCGCCTGTATTCATGTAACGTTTTAAAATTACATTGAACTTCACAGCCCGATAAACACAGCAGGTATTTACGCGACATTGTTTTGTAACTGAGCATTATTCTCCATCTCGCGTAAAGTGAAGAGTTCCGAAAGCTTGGGGTAGGAAGAAACCAAAATTATCCTTTAGTGACAACATTTTGAGAATAGGGAATGATTTTACCCATAGTGAACATTTCTTTCTGTGAAGTAAGCAGCACAATTTTCAGCGACGATAGTCTTGCTGTAGGAAGGTTTAACCAGTTGTAGAGCTGTTAAGACAACAAAGCTTGTTCTTCAATGTAATCTAGCAACGGCGAGCCGAATAGATCGCGATTTATACTTTTTGGGGTGGTAGGTTAATGAAACGCGACTGATTATCACTTGTTTTGTAAGGCTCGATTTACTTTCAACAGGATACTAAATGGCGAAAATTGCCAAAAATAACATTTTTAGCTTTTTATGCAGTCTCATATACTGCAATTTGCTCTTTCATTTGATATATATTTTATCATAAGCAAAATTCTTTCATTTTAAATTATAATAGGTCTGTAATGTTTTTTTTTTATTTCTAATGGTAAGATTAAATATATGCATTGCAAAGCCCACTAACAATTGCAAATTTTCAAGTTTCCAAAATCTCAACACAGCTACCCGAGTTGTAGTTGCAGACGTATAGTAACATAAAGCGTTATGTGCTTGACCCATTATAGAATGCATTCCATAGGAAATATCCCTCCAGAGCAATAATTTGTTTTACAGAAATGACTTGAAAGGAATTAAGATAAGGCTTTAACACTTCTCTAAATAAAACTACCAATATTCCCGCAGTTGAATAGCATTAAATTTATTCACATAAAAATTTAACAACGTTAACAGAGTTACACTTGCTATATTTTAAATATTTCTTTGTTCTGTTCTTCTAGCATCATGTTCACCATTTAATAATAATTTAACAGAATTTATATGTTTCAAAAGAGGTGTGAACTCGCTCTAATAAATATAAGTTCGTCGCCTCACGAAGTTGTTTACGATTAAAAGAATGTATGTATAGTTTAACTAAGCCAAAAGATGTGGAGATACCGCCTCCAAGACGCAGAGCTCGAATAAGTCTTTCCTAGTTAATAGCGGAGAAGAAACCAGCCCCACTTCTTCCAGGGTGATAGTTCTTTCGCGAGACACACACGGAGAAATCACGTTATGATGACGGTGACGTCACAAACTCAGCGCAGTCTATGCTGGCTAAGCGTACGCAACCTGGTGAGAAGTGTAATAATGTCTTGCAGCCGGTAACGAGACTTGTTACACTGGTTGCTGGCTTGGTCGTAGCAGGGGCCGAATCTTGTACTCAATACTTCAGTGTGTTGTTCAACTGCGGCCTATATCTGCTATAGTAGCTACTCCTTGGGGAAGGAACCATAATTGGCTCAAAATATATTTCTAAGAATGGTACTTTATTTTCCGTCATGTTGTAAATTCTGCAGCAGTTCACGAAAGAAAAACTTTTAGGAGAAGTTTTGCTTTAAAAAATCGTACTACTATTAACTATGGAAGCTTCTATGTGATCAGTCATGTGATTGCTTTGTTTTAAAATGCGTGAGTGTTTTTTCCTGCATTTGTTTCCTTTGAACGGCTTTTTCTGTGAATTACGTTTTCTGGTTTAAATTGCCGTTTTCTCAGAAAATACTGAAAATAGTTAAATCAAACTTTAATATCATAAAACAATATCTTAATTTCCACTAAGGATCTAATTTGTTTTTAACACCTTGTTTGTTTTTTATAAGAATAGTTTCTGGTAAATTTTAATCAAAGGCTGGTATAATTTACAAAGTTTCACCTTCCTTAATAAACAAACTTACTGTATAAAGGTGTATCGGTGAGCTTAGAAGACGCATCTACATTCTATAAAGCTTTCAGTCTTGATATGTTAAATCTTTTCTCAGATAAAGCGTCATAATTTAACAGATTTAACAATAGCGGGATAGGATTTTTAATCACCCCCTCCATTCACTTGGAACGCATATTCATATGTCCACTCCCGCTTTGCTGAATGCAGCGTTTTTATTCCTTGTGATTTGTTCTCAAAGGAACACTAGAAATGTTAGCTAAGCTTCATTCTCCACAAAATTACATAAGACCTGACATTACTGTAATTTCTTATCTACTTTCTGAATAAGGGACTTCTCACGCTAATCATTTTATGGATCTACGTGCAGAAAAGGAATCCTTTCGACTTCCATTAGCCACGTAACAAGGAAATGCCTGCTCACATCTGCGGGGTCATAATGCCCTTAAAACAATTTGGTGTAATAGAATCTTAGACGAGAGATTAGTCTAATGCGGCAGTAGTGTCTCCCTGCTCTGATAGGAGTGTAATTGAATCAATGCCTTACAGCAGGGGACTGCCGCGCCCTTTCATCATCTCGGCAATTTGATGAAAGAAATTAAACTTGCCTGCTGCGTTGGTCTAATATTGCACCATTAAGTGTCCTTGAATAAAATCGGCTAGGTTTTATTTATTAATAGTAGAATGTAAAATTTATCTACAGATAACATTGATAACGCAACTTAGTTATTCATGAGCTCACGAGAAACAAAGGAATATGAACTTGATTATGCAAGGGTCATTCGATGTTGTTACACGTAAAATATCTTTTCTGAAAAGTTTAATAGCTAATAAGGTGATGTGATGTGATCTAGCTCGGATTTCTCAATCTGTTGCAAATACGTTATATACCATCTTTCATAAAAGAAAATGGTCAACTCCAATGCGATCTGGGCGACGGGTGACCTAATTCTCAGGCGTTCTTGCATAGATGGTATGCATATTTGTATTCAATTTTCCGTCATGCATGAACGTGAATCTGAAGGTCACTATTCTCAAATACCTATCAACAGGAACATGTAAGAACTATTACAGCTTTTTGATCATTTCATCCTCATTTATCTGTCGTTAATAAAAGCAACTAAAGGAACTTATACTCAACACTGAATACTACGATATTCATGTTTGTGCTCTTCATATTTTATAAATGTAAACAAATATCTAGAAACAAAAGGAAACTATTTAAGCCATTTCTCGGGACACTATAAACTTTACGCCTTGTAATGAAATTTGTTGCTAAGTTAGCGACAGAACAAGGTCTAATATCATAGGAATAGAGCGCAAATTATCCAACTGAGGAATACCCTAGACCGTTATAATGCTATCCGTATAATCCAAAATTACCAGTTGTTGGTGGTTCCATCCTAGCCTCCAGCATGCTTACTTTCTGAAATGAAAATTTAACAAACGTCCTTAATTCATCTAGATTCTTTTATCAGGATTGGAGAATCAGGATAAAGACACAGTTCTCGAAATTGAGTTAATGAGGACATGGCAACATCGTATAGTGCTTAGAAATAAAATGGCAACGCTGCTAGATGCAAAAGGTTGATTCACGTTCAAGTAATCTACAAAATTGTGTTTTGTTTAATATATCATTAATTGCTTTATTCACTGGCATCCGATAGTGCATTTTTGTGATCCTTCATGCAGTCTTTTGACTATTAAATGCTTTTCCATGATATTTAATGTATTAAATTTATTTGGTTTCGATTCTCACATAGCACGGTATATGTCGTAATACAGTACAGTTAGCTATAAAGGAATGTAATCATGCTGAGTTCAGTCAAAATTTCTAAAATGTATATTTTCGTTTCTTCTGCCTGAAACATTTTAATTTCATAGTTTGTCGAGACTTTTTAACATGCAGGTATAATGCTTCCTTACATCCACTGTTTGTTAATGTAAACATTAACAGCGTATGAAGTAAATTCTGTAACATGGTAATGGTCTTCGAGATTTAAGACATGCCTTTGAATGTAGGTATTTAAAGTAATATGTTATTAATTTCTGGAGGAATTATTGATAGTTGAGGTAGGTGTATTCTCTGTTTTGTTTGCAGTAATTGCAATTAATATTTCATAAAGCATTCAGTTATAAAATTTCAATCGTATTGCAGCGATTATAAGACACCGAGCAAAATTATAATGTTATGTGAAATAAGTTATCAGATAGAGGTTCCATTAATTTGCATAATTTTATATTAATTGACACATATTATATAAATGATGCCTTTCCCTATAAAAAGACTATACGTTACATGGGACTCGATCCAGGTTGATCAGCAGTAACACTCTTTAGCGAGTTCAGCTATGCTAAGCACAGAAACAACGATTTGGTGTTAAGCATACGTTTGTAAGCAAAGCACCCAACACTGAAATCGTTTTTACTTCTGGCTCACTACTTAATCGATACACAATAACCACATACTTTCTACAGGTTTACTGAAGTTGAATTTGCAATATTTTTCAGTTAGTTTACAACGATTGCTGAAAAAATGCTTTTTAAAAGTGCGAGGTGAGCTGAAGGCTGCCGCCTTGCGCAACAAGGGAAGCATATGACAAATTTCATTCTCATACCGTCTATGCAGGAATGTGCGAGAATTAGGTGATCCTTCGCGCAGGTCGCATTGGAATTGGCCGTTTACTTTTGTGTAAGTACACTAGGTGTACAGGGCGTGGAAAAACAAATGTGCAGAAAACTGTAGAGTAGAGAGGCAATACCAAATAAGAATTTTGAGGTTAGGAAATGGGATCACATATGTAGTATAACAACAGGAACACTGCATGAACGTTAATGAAATCTGACTTTATGAAACATTTTCATTTGCCCGCCAAAATGAAATGAAACTCACATGTGTGCGTACTGTCTCGACTAATGAGTACTGGTACACAATGAGAAACTATTACATGCGCATATTGTACTGTATGTACTCCTTCTAGTGAACAAGACTAGCAATACAGTAGGCGTCACATTGAAAATCAATCGCACCTAGAGTCAGTGGCTGGTACTATCTGACACGCCACAAACAGGTTGCACAATCGGAGACTCAAACATGGCGGATTTAATGTTGACACGTGTAGCACAGTAAAAAAGCTTCTCGAACGCCTTGTTCCTTCCTCAAAATACTTATTGGGATAGTACCTTTCTACTAAAAAATTCCGCACATTGTTTTTCCGCACCCATATTTAATATCATTCAATGCATAACCATATTACGTCATACGAAAGTTTTACCTGGTAAATATTTCAAATTAAGTAAAACCCACATTTCTGTTGTGTGTTCCAAATCTGTCGGAGAGCGAAGGATGTTTTAGGTTGTTAAAAATAAAAAACTATAGCATGGATTTCTTCTGAAGGGAAACACATCCGTTGACGCGTAAAATAATCTGAAAATATGACTTAATTGTGGGCAAATTTCAAAACCCATAGAGTACCTGTTTATCCTTAGCAACCATCTAGCTAATTAAGCCATTGCAGCTTTAGCGGCAAATAGAAGCAATAATGGATAGGTGACAAGTAATGCAAAACCTCCCTATAGTTTCCATATGCCCCACTCGAAATTTGCAATTGTAAACGTGCACCTTCGTGGTGCGGGGAAATAATCTGGAGGACAAGAAATCGAAACTCACTTGGCGTGAATTGCACGGTTAAGGGATTGTCCGCGGTTTTCTAACCTAAGTAGACAAATCTGAAGCCATTGTAAATTCTATGAAGCTCGGCGTCATTTACCTTCCGACATGATTTGACAGTTGAAGGAAGTTAAACTTAAAAAAGAACAGGAATATTTACATGCGGAACCTAATTCAACTGTTTGCTTCACAATAGAGGTTTTCCTAGTAAATAGTGTAACGAGCTTACCCTGTTACCTAATGCGAATAGTATGGGTTATGATAGAAGTTAGGGTTTAAAATATTTCACACAAAATGTGATAACGGTTCATTATAAAATACCTTTAAATTTTAACAATCGAATAGATTTCAAGAAAGTTTGCAATATATTTAAACGTATAAGAAAAATCAACTTTAAAACCTTTCAAATACAATCATCCCGTATTCTTCTCTTTTCACCACGTGTTACATTTAATTTGCTTTACGTATTATAAGTACTTCATTTCCTGCCATTACAAAAGTAATATAAATGCAAATTCCAAAATAATGAATACTTCTCCTGCGAGTATAAATTTTCAAAGCCAAGGGTAGAAAGTTAAATTATGAATGCTTACCGTTTTGATGTGATTAAATTTAGAAAAAGCCGAAACATTACCTTTGGCAACCTTAAGCCAAATCTTGCCAGAGTCAGAGCTAAATGCCCTGACAGCCAGCTCCATCAGATCCCTCGTTGGTGACTGTCTTCTCGTCCTGCCCGGGAGCTTCATGTTCTAATCGGCCTAGGAGGGCCTGATGAGTGACGTGGAATAACCAGCCAATAGTAGCGCTGGACGTCCATGATGACATTCTACCAGCTGCTACGTCAGAAATTACATCTTTCGAGAGCGTTCTTTGTGTTGAGCTGTTGACACTGGGAGGGGAGGGGGGGTAGAAACGGCACAATAGTTCATGCAAAGGAAAAGACGCACTTTTATTTGGGGAAAATACATGTTATAAGTAGTATTTTCGAACGGCTAATTGTCATATTTTAATGAGTTCTGGATTGTTTGTAAAGTAGGATTTTGCCTCTCTTCTCAATTTTATAACTTAGTTAAAGTTCATTAAGAATGAAGATGAAGATTTTATTTTCAACGTAGGTTTTCAATTTTCAAAATAAATAGTAGTTTTGGGGATTTGCTTGAAAATATCTGCCTCGTATCTTATCTGATTCAGTATGAAATTTGCATTTATCAGACCTTTTCATTATTTTAGCTATGTTTGTTGTAGTTTTATATATTTTTATTCTTTTAGTGTAATCAGATTAATTCAAAACTTACATTTTTTGTAGTCTTAATGTTCAAATTCGTATGAAATACAGTACTTCTCTATCATATATAACCGGTAAGGAAAGTAACAAGAACATGGATTTCAGCAATATTTTAGTATAATCTTTGGAATGAATTATGATAATCATCATCGACTTCATGGAATAGGCCCTCTGGCCTGTTCCGGTTCTTGATTGCACCGCCTTCTTGGCCATAATATAACAATGACGCTAGTCTGCATGATATATCGGATGACTGAAAACTAATAAGTGATTCTGACTCACTTTTTATGCTGATATCAGTACTACTTTTAGTTTTTTCTATCACGAACAGCTTTTTCACAATTTCACTTCAAATATATAGAGATATAGAGATATAAAGATATTGCCTCCGCCACTATACACAAAATTGGGCTTGATGAAGCAATTTGTAGGGGCTCTACGACAGGATGGATCCTGCTTCAAGTACCTTTCGAAGAAAATTCCCTTCATTACACAAGACAAATTAAAACCTGGAATTTTTGTTGGTCCTCAAATAAATAAATTAATTGATGAAAGATGAAGATTTTGAGAAGACAATGAATGAGAGAGAAATAGAAGCATGGACCGCCTTCTGATCAGTTACTGAAAACTTCTTAGGCAATAACAAAGATCCTTATTACAAGGCTATTGTCGAAACAATGTTGGAACATATCAAGAAGATTGGTTGTAACACAAGTGTAAAGGTGCATTTTCTGCATTCAATATCGACTACTTTCCAGAAAATCTGGGACATTATAGTGAAGAGCAGGTTGAACGTTTTCACCAAGATGTTAAGGAAATTGAGAGGAGGTACCAGGGGAGATGGAATGAAACTATGATGGCCGACTACTGTTGGATGTTGAAGAGGGACAGTCATCTTCGAGGATCTGCAAGGAAGTCAAAGAAGAGAAAAAATGAAACACGTTAGCTTCTTGTTTTGTTATAATGTAGTCATGAAATAAATTTGGGGAGTTCTTGAGAGTATTCTTAAAAAGTTTCTTGAATTAAAACTTAATTGTGTGAAATGGTATTTGAATACATTTCTACACTCATTAGTAAAATTATCAAAACATTACTTATTTTGTGTAAAAACCAGACCTGATAGAAAAAAGGGAAGTTATTTCTGGAATCAGTATAAAATTTGATTCTAGAACACCTACTTTTAAGAAATAAGAAAGGTATCCATCGGATGAAGCATAGTACCACTTAGACATTGCTTTTCTCGATACTTCCTACCAAAGTGAGCGCGATAAAAACAAAACAAAGACATCATAATATTTTCTCATCTCTACTTTGCGGCACTTAGAAAGTTTAAAGTAGAGAAATGTAAGAAAGTCATTATTTGACTAGACTATTTTTTTTCTTACGATAAATTGTTGGGAAAAATACCAAATCGATGCATTATTAGACTATTTAAAACAAAGAAGAATTGATATTATCGCTTAAATCAGAGATAGGTCTAAATAGGTATGTTGAAAGTGTTTACGAACACACGAGCATTATCTTTCATGGATTTATATAAAAGGCTTTTAAATACACAAACAAATGTAAAAATGTGTATTCTCCTGCATATGGTTGCGAAAATCACCAGTTAAGGTAAGGCCCACCGCAGAGTAAATTGTGCAATCTATTTTGGATGTTGCTATGAAATTGTTGCTGCATACGGGATCAATATCACTTTAGTGGTAATTAATTGTTACTTAATAAAAGCCGTGTGTAGGACATGGGACATGGAATTGTTCGGTCTGATACTACCTTTACTAGCATTTAATTGTTTGGAAAGCTATGCCGTGAAATGTTTAATAATAGCAACTAATACCGAAACATACTTGTTGAAGTTTGAGAGAAACAAAAAAAAATTTTTTTAATTTAAATCTTCACTTATTATGTTCTTAATATAAAAATAAATACTTTCACTAGTTTATAACTATTGGATAACATTTTAGGTACTTCTCTTGGTAATCAGATCAAATAAACTATAGTATCAAATGTATAAAAGTATCAGATATAGAATGGATACTTTTATTTATCAACTTTAGGAAATTGCAGTAAGGCAAAGTAATTTATTTTTTCTAAGTACTTAATAAACCAGACTAACAAAACAAGATATTTGCTTTATTTTAAACCTACACACGAAGGAGGTTTACACCAAAGATACGTGTAGTGTCCGGTGCAAAAAAGCGTGTCGATGCTTCTGGGTTCCTATAGTGTTTTTGTTTTTACTTAATGTTAGCGGAATCGCCTTATCCGTTGTGTTCCACGCTTGCCGGATGGTGCTAATCTCTTATTAGCTTGAACAAAGTGAGCGGCGAAAGGGGTGGGAAACGTAGTATTTTACCTGAATGGCTGCAGGGTTTGACGAATACCTTGCAACTCACCAGACATTCGCTAAATCTGTCCGTCTTTGATTAGTTTGATGTTAGGAGTGGCACTGAAGGTCTAACAAATGAACAGTGGTCGATTTCCGGTTCAGGAGCGAAGGAGGTCGGGGAGGGGATAATAGAAACATTATGTGATAGACAGAAGATGTTTCTTTTTATCCTGTAAAACTTACAAGTCTTATAATCATATAAAATTACAACTTAAAATTAAGTGCATGGAAATCATCAGGGGACACTTTAATTACAATAATTAATAAAGTCAAGTGTTTGGATTTTAAACAATTTCCTCTTCATTATATGTGATTTGAAACGTACAAAGGCCAGGGACAACAAACCATAGTTATTGCCCCTCATGAGAGGCTCTGATGATCGTTATAGCACAATGAGGGCTGCTGAGCTATGGAGTGCTGGAAGAACAGCGTCAAATTGGTGGAAGAAATATCATAAATGTGGTTACTGGACACGCAAACAGATGGCGTATTTAATTATAAATGCATAATGCAGTCCGCATGGCAGTAGAAGATTCATAAGCATATCACAGCGGGATACAAAGCAAAGTTAAAGGACATGTGAAGAAAACAGTTTAATACAGCTTTTAGAACAGTCAGAAAGTATTTTATTTTGAATAACAGTCATTTAATAGTTTAGGGCATTATGGGGTTATTATGATGATTATGATTATTAATTATTATTATTTCCTTTTACAGTAACAGTTGCTTGCAGAGCAACAGGAGTAACAGGCATATTGATTTAGAATTATAAGCTATCACAAAGAAGTATGATAAGAACTGACTTATACGAAATGAAGCCCTTGAAACAAAAACATTATTACAAAAAAAGTCGTAAAACGTAGCATTTTCGCATTTCTTGAAAAGGGTTGGCAACCATCTTTATACTCCTTTTCTAGCCAAACTCTGATAGGAACATTTATTTAGCATAATCTTAATTTCGAATTAACTATGGAAAAGTAAAATCAGAACTAAAAATATTTGGGATTCAAACCACTGATCTTTAACTTTCCATACCACTGCTCTACCTCTGAGCTACGTGGTGATATGATAACACGTCATGAAATCCTGCATGTGACTCCAATTTTCCTGGTAAAACAAGGCACCCTTAACTTCTCTGGAAATTACATACCTCAATGTCGCGTTACACACATTTTTACTGGTTCTACCTTTCCAGCCTACGGAAGAACAATTAACAAAATTGAATGGATTACTCGTATGTTTTATCAACGAATCTAAAACTGACCTGGGTCCTCGCCTATGGTGCAAATCCGCCATCGCGAAAAAAAAGGCTATGCAAAAGCCGCCAATCAACTTGGATTGCTAGAACAAGGTAAGGGGTGGGGTGGAGCTGTGATTTGGGAGGGATTCGCTTACCAAGTTAATACGCAGTTCATTATGTCGACACATTTTTTGTACCTTAGTGTGCGTGATTATGAACGGGCCAAGAAAATCAGCCGTGAGGCTTGTGTGTGGTCAGTGGTTCAGCTGCTGTTGCTGTGTCATAACTTCAGCTTAATTTACAAATTGTGCAAAACAAATGCTAAATGTTAGTGAACTGAGGCGCCTAAAAGGAAATGCAGTTCAGTTTTATTCTATCACATATTCCAGTAAAAGTTGCGTTAATCGTTCCGTAAATGATCTATAAAGCCTATATAAGTGTGGAAAGCGTATCGCTTTTTAGGCTGAAATAAACGTTCATCGAATATAATAGTGTATTATAAGCTTTCATGTATATCTTTATATAGATTGTACCCAAAGATGATGTTTATCTCCCTTCAAATCTATAAGTGCGAATCATTTCTTGGAGAAAAGTTTTTCAATTTGATGTAATACTCTTTATTTCTTCAAATCTACTTCTTTTAAAATGTAGGAAAATTTTCTCTATACTACCTAACTTCTGAAATCTCTCATATATGCTACTTGAACCTTTTATCGAATATAATGAATGACACACTTAGGTTTTACTTTACAATATCGTTTTACATAGTTGGTGTACATAGGAACCGAATGAATTCGAAAGAATACTTGATATATATACCCATACAAAGCATTTTAATTAAATAGCGCAAGTATTCATTGTATATATTGTGTTTCACCCAAAAGTTTTATGTCGAGACTCCACCGGAAATGCATGTTTTGAGGTCCACTGAATCACAAAAATACACCTTCAGAAAAATGTAAGTGTGCGTGTATTGCGTGTGTGTCTGTGTGTGAACAACATAACGCACTAGGTTTTATTTTTTTATTTACTGTTGGAGGTCTTACAGGAGTGATTTTAGCCAACTCAGCTATTGATATTATTCTTCATGATTTCTTCCAGAATTTCCTAAAAGAGTTATTAATAAATGTCCTGCAATTATATTTGAAAAATAAATTTTTCAATTTTATTAATAAATACTCTATTTAAAGACAATTAATTAGCTGGTTAAATACCGAACTTAGTATTAGAGTGCATCTTTCAAGGATAGGATGCGAAGACTTTCGGAAAAGTTCCCCTCTCAAGCTACCCTTTACACGAAAACGTTTTCTTTATTTTTTCCCAGAATAGCTCTAACGTTTTGATTAAAATACCGTGCATTTAATATATTTATATAACAAAATAAAATATATATATATGTGGAATTTTCTGAAAATGGTCTGGGAATGCTTTTTCATTCTTGGTATAATTTTGTACAACTGGTACACCTTAAGAGGTAAACAAAAACTTATAAAAATGTTGAGCTCTTTAAACAGAAGCATTTATTTTAATAATTGTTTTGCGGCATCAGCTATTTCCGAGATATCAGTTGCTATTGATTTGAATTTTGTCATTTTTAAAGAACTGTTGCTATTCTGTTGTTTCTTGCGTTGTGATGGAAAGAGTATGGAATTTTAGGGCTGGTATATAATGAACAGGTTTTTAAAATTTGAGTGTCGCTATTCCCTTACAACGAAATGTGTAAAAATGTTTATGCAATCATTTATCTCAGGTTTAAGTACAATCAGCTTTTCCAAGAATAGTTTGTAGACTATATATAAAAATAAACGTTAGTAAGTAGAGGAATATGTGAATGTAACACATAGGATTTTTTCCCTGATGGTAGGCGATCATAATACTAAGATTATAGTTAGCTGTAACACATTCCCTTTGTCATGTGATAACTGCATATGAGTGAATTATGCAACCAAGACTGAAAATGCTGTCGGGACGTAAGCAAGCCCTGAAATGCCATGAGAGAGGTGATAGCCGTGTTGTTTGACACGGTGTCCAGCAAATTAATTAAGTGTGGCACCACCTCATCACGATCCGAGTCCATAGCTTATTTGCTGACAGGAACTTTGAGGGCGCAGTTAATGAATTGAGTCGGAAGTTAGGATGAAACAAGGTCAGGCGTCTCTCGTGTATGGATGGGCTCATCCCCCATGTAAACATTGGGCATTCCCTCCTTCGACGGAAGGATAAACTTTGGGAGTTAGGACCCAACTTTCTCCTATCAATTCCCACGACTATAATTCTAAGGTTTCTATGTCAGACTTGATTTTAATGATGGCCCTTTAATATTTTCCACCGGGTTACCAGTTTCAGGTGAAATTGGTCATTAATTCTGGTCTGCTAAATTTTACTTACTGTACTACGTACACTGTCATGCATAAAAAGTGGTCCATTCCACAGATCGCTATAGTGTTTTTCCCTCGGTTACCTTCAGTAACGAACTTTTGACTCCACCCAGGCGGTATCAGTTCTCTGTGAATGGCCTGAAAAACAATACAGGATCATACAAACTAACCAATGAATGAGTTTGCAATCTGTATGGAACGAAAGGGCAGTTCGGATACCACTTCTATGAAAGTGTTTCACTACAATTGGCACACAAGGAAGGACTAAATTCACTTATAATGTAATTCGGGCTTCTAGGGAAAGGGGTGAAGATTTATTTTCATGTGTGATTAAACTGAACGGCAGCTACAACATATATATGTATATATATGGGGTCTGTATTCAGGGTAATGGAGACAAAGGACAAAGTTATTGTTACTACTAAACGGAAATAAGAAAAGGATAATGTATTCTTTGTTCAGAGTCTTTTGAGACAGTGGATAGGGGAAGGTAGAAAACTGATTACTTGCACTCAGGTCGGATACGTATGAGGGCTGTTTGTGGTAGCAGGCCCAGCCGCCGCGCGGCGTCCTATCTCCCCCTTCCGTTGTCTCAAAAAGACTGATCAAAGAATAGCATGAAAATATAAGGTTTAAGTTCGGAAGTTCGGCCACACTTTGAGGGAGGTAAAGTATCATGTTAATCCAGTGGCTAGAATTATGCTAAAAAAAAACAGAGGGGGTAACACTGGTAGGAGTAGGGATAGATTTTGTCAGTGCCAGCATAAACAGCTCCGTTCTGTTATGGGTCACATTTAATGCACGCCAGTTTAGTACAGTAAATAGAGAAGTATTGAGATTTTAACGGAAATATGTTTGAGGCCCCCTGAACCCCCACACAAAAAGACATTTTCAAGAAAAAAAGGCCCCATGTGTCTGTGAACAGCGTAACCCGAAAACGAAAAGTTGGTTAGATATAAAACTAATAAAACTGAGTTTTGACGCTCTTTATCTGCTATGGTCCTTAGTGTCCCATTCTATATCGGGTGTGAAAGACCGGAAATTAGGCTTGAGGTTCTTTTACGTGCCGTAAATCTACGACACGGGACCACCGGCTTTAGTTCCCTTCCGAAGTAAGCCATGCTTTTACGTCCCAAAAAAATCCCATCACCCTCCACAGGGTTTGAACTCAACGACCTCAGGAACTAGAGGCTAGCATGGTAACCACTACACCACGAAGAACGACAGATATCGAACTTGGTATTTAGCTCAGCATCCTCTTGGATGGAACACGAAGATTTTTAAGAAAGTTCTCCCACCCCAAAATACCCTTTACGTGAAAAATTCTTCCTTATTATTGATTTTCTCAAAAATAGTTCCGACGGTTTTAATGAAATACCATATTTTTAATTTTGTGGAATAACCTGTGAAGTCCTCTTCATTCTGGATGACTTTTATATAATTGGTAAACCGCAAGCGATAGATAAATCTTACTATAAAAATATAGACGAGAAAGCACACAATTTGTCAAATTATTTTTGGGGGGCGTTAACCACTTCCAACATATTTTTTGTTATTGATTTGTGTTTTCCAATACTTAGCATCTTTTCAAGTGGAAAATCGATGTTAATTTTTTTGTGGTCATGCAAAGAAGATGAAATTTCAAAGCCAATACATAGCGATACACTTTTAATAATATGAGTATCGGTTTAGCTGCTATATACCTACAACGAAATGTGTAATTGGGTAATGAAAGTTTATCATCGTTAACAAGAAGAAGATAGAAGAATAAACTTTTGGAAGAATAGTTTAAGACGATTGATTAAGGAAGTTCATGTGAATGCAACGCGTTATTTTTGTGTAGCATGTATTTCTCGTTAGTGTGCCTTACATTCCCTTTCTTCTCATGGATAGCTTTTACTGGTTTTGTGTGCCTGGTTAATCAGTGATTAATCACCCTCAGACACGACAAGTCACATTTTTCTGCTCAATGTATACTAAAACCGCAGAGAAAATGTTATCTAAGGAACTCTCCGCAACCGTGATTGGAAATCGGACTGTCAGTGTTACTGTCGGCACAAATGCTTACCAGCATTTACAGTTTACTGTATGCAGAAGGCGGACAAGTAAATTCAGTGATATTTATTACAAATGTCTTCCTCCGCCTCCTCCTCCTCCTCCTTCTCCTCATCAACAACAGTTTTGATACACTCGTTTTGACTCTTTTTTTGTATTTGGTTACTGCAAAGTTGATTTTTTTTTCTTGGTTTCTTCTGCTCACTTATATTTACGTTTTTAATTGCTAAAGGATTCTAAATATTTCCATTCATAATGTGTCCATGCCTTCTGTTTCAAATTAATTTTCTCCTCTGTACAGGGCTATTCAGGAAGCCAACTTCAGTTTTTGCACATACCATGTGGTTCCCTTCGTTCTTTAGTCACATATGCCTGTCCAATTTGGGGTGATACAGCCGTAAACCAAGTTAATCTTCTGCAGATCTTTCAAAATAAAGTCTTAAGGCTTATACTGAACGCACTTCGGTTTGTCAGAAACACCCAGATACATCATGAACTTGGCTCAGTACTATCTTGCACACATTCCTCTCAGGCTCAGGCACTTTTTCAGCGTCTTCACTCAGTATCTAGCGCAGTATATTTCTACTTGGGACGAAGATTTGATGCGGTTCCTCACATCAAGAGTCGCCTCCTGCAGAACTTGCTGCTTTCTTCTGGAACTGATTAGAATTAGAAGACAGACAGCAAACCATGTGTGCAATATTATGATCTCTAACTTTGGTGCCAGAGGGGCATCATGGCTGACCACAGATAAGTTTACTATGTGTTTTATCTGATTCTGAATGACATTTCTAATGCTGAAGAATATATCCAATATACACACACACACACACACGCACACACACACACACAAAAGGATTGTATTTTAAACAATCGGTGAAAGAAACGCATTCTGCACAACACTGTATTTAGAGAAATTAGAGGTTCTTAAGAGGAAGCTTGGTACTTCCATTCAGTGGCATAAAGCAGTTGCAGCGGGAAATCGTCGTTGGGCGACATTTGTAGCGGGAAATCGTTGATCCTTGAATTGTTGTTGCCTGTTGCAGTGTTGTTCTTCCTCAGCTACTGGTACTCGTTGCTTGTTGCGTATTCCATTTCTAACTATATATAATTATTAATTCTCAGGTTATAGTGGGTGAGACAAGTTTAAGAAATACACTGCAATTTTCCCTTAATAAATTAAGTTTATTCACAATTGAAATAATTATGAACGGCTAGCTTTTCCCATTCATTTCCCACAACTTTAAATTAGTCAGGAGCCTATCTTCACACGCACTCCAACCCTTGTATGCACCTACGTGCATTTGCAGCATCTCGTGCCGACGACAATTCTAGATGATCATTTAGCGAGAGAGAGAGAGAGAGAGAGAGAGAGAGAGAGAGAGAGAGAGTGGCCTCTGAGGCCTTGCCTGCTCTTATATACGGGAGACTAGTGACGCTCACCTCTGCGTTTAAAAATGTAACGAGGTTTCCTATTGGCACTCAGAGCGCGTTACCTTAACATGTATGAGAATGTGTGGCTTCAGATCCTTGCGCTTAAGCGCCATCTTGTAGCGTTGTGGAGCCAGTTCCATGTCTCCGTCTCTTTCTTTTCACTATCTGTCTATTTCTATTTCTCCGTATCGTTACCGGTTCCCTGCCTGTTGGCTTGGTGAAAGGTACGCTCTTTATGCTTTCTTGGAATTCTGCTAGCTCGCCCGTTTCTTACAATCAGCTCTTACAAATGTTAGATGTTGAATATTTTAACATGTTAGTGAATTAAAGTATTACTGTACAATTCTTATTATGTATGGTTCCCCTTTCATATGTACAATTCCTCTATATAGAAAATCCTGATTCTTTATAGAAAAATAGTAGGCACAGATAAAAATTTCTGTATACTGACGTTTGCTGTGAATTCTTTGTTCAAATCGCTTCTGCTTTAGATTTAGCAAACAGTTGCCTCATTATGATCAAATTTACATGTATCGTAAATGTTTGATAATTTGGAATCAATCCATTTGAAAAAGAAATGGACTATTGGCTATGAATTATTGATTTTATATTTGCGTGCAACAACGTACTATTATTAAATGCACACAACCTTAATGGTCATAAACGTTTCTTTGTCCCGTGGCATGCAAATGTGTTACTTTCCGAGCTTTTTTGAGATAAATTTAAATCTGCTCTTTTTCTAACGGCCCTGTATTTTTATTCATTGGTTATCTCCTGAAGTATTTATGCTTATCAGGTAAATTATATACCTACCAGTGGTTCTTAATAGCTCCATTTTTGCTGCATCTATTTTTTTTTATTCTTTTCGGAGTACAGGTTTCTGATGCATAAGTCAGAATTGCATTAGCGTTTGCATTTGGAATTTAGAACATTTTCTGTGGGTTTTTTGTACATGTTTATGCAATTTTTTCAGTTTAATATTTTGGCATTTTCTTTAAAACCCATTGTTTTTTGTTTTCTGTGTAGATATTTTCAAATTATATATCAGTCATAGTTACTGATCCTAAGAAAATGTTATAAACTTAATGTCCATAAAAATAATAGAGGATGTTGCAAATAAACAGAACTACTTACTTAGCATATATTTCTTTTTTCAACCTAATTGCACAATTCCTTTAGAACTTAAGGACAATTCCCAAAGTTGTCGTAGCTCTTTGACACTGCTACGCTATCTTTTGAGGATTTAACTGCATTTAGTTCTTTTAAGGTTGCAAAGTGTCACTAAGTGGATTTTTCAGTTTAGGATTAAGTTTCTAATGAATGGAACTGTTTCCCGAACTGCAGACTCGTTAAGGGATTATTACTCAATTGAAATCAGTCGATATGTGCCCCCACTAACTCGCTGGTATGCTATTTTGTGTCATAAGGAGGAAACATCCGCCTCCCTCTTTCAAATATGCTATGTTAAAATGCTATGTACAGCCGATTCATGACTTTCTCTTCACAATTCACCATTTTTGTTCATTAAGAATGAATGAAGCTCTGCAATGAAGTGATATTGCCGTTGGTGTTTCGTAGTAATATGGCCAGCACAACATTTTGGTCTGTTAAGAAACGGTATCATCATCTACTGTAAAGTCATCATACACTTCTACAATCAATTCATAATTTTTATCGGTGTACGCCCACGTAATGTTTACTCTTAGCAGCATATCTTTGATAAGAGACGTTATCGTGATCTGACTAATGATTTTCTTCCTCACTTTCAATACTCTGGAGAAAATAAGTTTTTGAGCAATTCAGTTAAATCTGTGTACACTACCTCACCACAAATCAAGCATCTCCAGGGAGACCGGGATGCATTTGTAATTGGATTATTTTTTATTTTATCCCTATGTGTTAACTAATCATGGATCTGGTGTAATGCAGGTTATTTTTTTAAGTTGACATCTATTTTTATTTTTATTCCCTTCTCTGATTTAACATGCTTAAACGACAAGTGTAGGCTCCTTCAAGTTTATCTTGACCAGTACAACAGAGCAGTTATGCGCTTCTAAGTTCATGTCTTTTGGAACTAGCTACAGTTTTATTAATTGTTTTGTTTGATAGAGAATAAAAATATTTTATGAACCTAGAAGTCCCATTTTGCATGATAAAGATATTCTGGTTATGTACACTGTATAGACAGCCCAGTTCTCAGAAAAATGACAAGTGTGAGTGCCAATCACATCCTTTATTGGTTAGTACTTTCCATTAAAGTAGCATTTTCATGTTGTAATTCTGTCATTCTGACATCAGAAGGCACAAAAAATTTCGTATAATTAATGATCATCTCAAGAGGCGTAAGGCTCTCTTGAGAGGGGGGCCTTTGTAGTTCTGGCTTCGAAGAGGCAAAAGGGTTGGTGGTTTAAGTGCCCGTAATGGAAATATTTAATTGCCTTTTCCTTTTGTTCCTACGGATATATAATAATAGATTTCATCAGGAACTCATTTGCAATATCGCTTATTGATTTGATGTATTTATTTCTTCGATACGGTATACCTTGCTGCATTTTAGGCAGTGTTTTAAACACTTAAATGATTTCAGTCAAATTATATAAGTAAATTCAATAACAACCCGCCTTGAAGCAATATGTGTATGTAATAATTTGTAAAATGTATGTAACAGTCATTGCATATGCTTATATTATTGTAAACATGTTCAATAGTGTTATGTGAATGCATTACATAATACAATAATGCAGGAGCTGTGAGAAATAGGTCAAAAGTTGCTAACAAAGAGGTAACAATGAAGTAACCTTGAGTCAATAATGAGTAAGAAAGTTTAACAGTACTACTTGTGATTCTTGGAGTAACAATAATGTAATTTTAGTGACAGTTTTTAGAAATAGCCAATCAACAACCAGAAAAAGCTTTAGTTAAATGCAGGTATTCTATTGGAGTAGGATTAACCAATCAGAGACTTGAAATACGAAATTTACAAGTTTAGACGGTTGAAAACTATACAGTTGCCTGCAGAGAGTGATTGTAACCGGATTCTTGTGCATTCTTGAGAGATTTAATAGGTATTCGTGTGAAACGAAAAATAGTATACGTATTAAAAAGTGCAAGTATTAAATAAAAGAATCTCACAGTTCTCGATATCAGTGAAGTGCTATTTCATTTGTGTCAAGGATTAATAAAAAGGAGTGAATTAAAACTTAAAATCTGTGTAAGCCTACATTCTTGTCGCATCACGCCCTGACAAGATATCGATGTCTCTAAAATAATACTGACGCAGCCGAGGCAAACATAAATATTTAATACTTAAAGAAACAGTTTAATTACAAAGTTAATATTTTTTTTAAAACTTGGGGCAAAGGTCAACTGAAAGTACATTTGGGGCGAAGGCTACCGGAAACTGTTTAATATACGTGCGGTTGCAACTACATCAAGTTCGGCTCCCCAACAATCGAACTATAATACAACTCCTTCAATACAAGCTACTTCAAATTAACGCCCAAAGCGTGGTGCAAACTCCTATAACAACGTAACAACAAAATCTATTCTTCACATTTAATCATTTATTCATTTCCTAATATGTCCTCTATCATTAAAAGACAAGAAAAGAAAAAGAGAATGCTCACCACCCACACTGCTGTCTCATTCACGTTAAAGAAAACCGCAACCTAGATATTAAAACTTACTCGCACCTTAGTATATGGCTTTCATTCTTTAATCATGTGTGCTGTTGATCTTATAAGTAAAAGATTATATACTCAAAGTCCACATCATACAGTCCAACACGTAAAGGATAAAAGGGTTGCCAGTTTTCAGTTATTGGAGGAAGGTGAACGGACATTCATTCTCAGCTCCGTCACTTAATTAGCCAATGCGTAGACAGAACATAGAATGTTTATTTTGATCCGCGATTATGCTTGTTGGTCCGACACATAACCGGAGGAGTAACGCGACCTGCAAAATAACTCCCGTATTGCAGTGAAGTCACAAAGCCATAGTTCATCAGCAAAAGAATAAGCAATGAAGTGCTCATCCTTTGTGTGTGCAGGTGCAGGTGTAGGTTTAGCGGATATCTCCCTCCATCTTAACTTCCTTGTGCCCCAAATGTAGATCTCTAAGTGGCAATACGGATCCCTTCCTCTTGGGTTGCGGAATTTAGAGTCAGTAATGTTGTACACTGTTGCTTTTATTATACAGCTTAGACTGTTTAACCTTGTCAAAACTTCACTTGCAACGCACAAGTCTTCATCCTCCGATCGCATCATGTCTCATCCTCTCGCGTGCTACTGATGCTCGAACTCGTACTGATTTGCTTCGATAGCATTCTCGTATATTGTGGCGTATTAGTAGCTATTGCCATGCCAGACACATTTCGTCGCATTGGTGACAGCATTGTTGGGGTAATTGTAATATTTCTTTCGACTTTGTGTTTGAAGTTCCCGTCTGGCATGACGACTAGCCGCCTCTAGCTGTCGAGCCTAGCTAGAGGTGAAGAGAGGAGGAATAGTTTAGTGATACTTTTGTTTGTGTGTACGAGCGTCAGTTGAGTATGTTAGTTTGTGTGGAAGAGTGTAGATGTAGTTTGTGTGTGGAGCATCTCCCTTCAATTCTTTATTTACTTGTGAGTGATGTAGGGACACCATTTATTTTATTAAATAAACCACAGGTAATGTGACATTTGTGTATTTTGTTATAAAAAACCGAACGGCTTCAACTGAGTGTGAACATCAAGGTCCTGGTCCTCTCGCAGCATCTGTAACTGCGCTCCCCAATGTGCATGTTGGGGTGATTAAAGTTTAATAATTTGTTGGAAACCTTTTGGCCCTCACCCCAATATGTAACAATATTCCTTTATTGGATTACATCTTAAGCTTCGGCTCCCTTTCGTCAAAACCAAAGAAGTATTTTGCACGATGTACTAGGTGCGCGACTATACGCATTGATGGCCAGTTTTAGTCTCTCTCGCCCTTTTGAATTTGTGAACTTTCCCTTACTATATTTTCTCTCCACTACTCATCACATCTTAAAATTCAGTGGTTCAACGCGCTGTAGAAGTGATGGGCGATATCGACTGTAGCGATGTGCTTCTGAAGTCACGGATGCTGACTCAAAGTTAACTGTTTTATTCTTCCCGTTGTGTTGCTGTTGTGCTAAATTACTTATATTTTCTTAGATGCTTTTTCTCGGATCGGGTAGTGAGAGTTGAATGAAGTTACGTATTACTACTTGTATGGATTTACTCTATTTAAATAAACAATAGTGAAGCTGCTAGATGTTCGTTTTGAATTCGCCGAATTATATATTTCCTCTTAACTCCCACTACTTTGTTGCGATCTAAGTTAAGCTACGACCAAGTTCACACACTCCCACCCGCCCAGATTGATCGACGTAAAGTGGACTCTTGAAAATCAGCATGGGAAGAAATTTCTTCGGAATCGCCCATCTTTTATGCTCTACTAGACAGCGCTAATTTTTATGTTTAATATATAACGTGATTTCCTATTGGCTGTTTTATTTAGCGTCTTAAGGAAATGTATTATGAAAATAGAAGCATTCATGTATTTTCCCTGGCAAGCTTTAATGCTTTGGGGACTCAAGGTATCTCTCTCTCTCTCTCTCTAATTGTAATGTCTTACTCGTTCCAGTCAGCATTTCACCTCATCTCTGTACCTTTCGGTCACTTATTTATCCTACTCCCCATGATGAGTTTTCCCCATCTGCCCTGTATGATGCAGTTGCTAATTACCTCTCTGTTAACCAGCTTCCTATGCAATTTTTCCGTTTGCAATATTCAATTATACATTGATGCATAGTACCCCTATGTTATATTACTTATTTGCATACTTATTTATATTCATTTACATACAATTTACTGTTCCTATCTGCTATCTCATCATCTACTCTTTCTTAATTGATCTCTATTACTTTCTCTACTACGTATAGTAAGTAGGGGAAGTATTGTATTCCACCTAAAAATTCGATACCGAGATTTCACCGGAAATACATGTTTTGAGACCCCCTGAACCCCAAAAAAGCATTTTTGGAAACATGTCCGTGTGTGTGTGTGTGTGTCTGTGAACAGCATAACTCAGAAACGAACAGCCGGATAAACACCAAAATTGGTATTTAGGATCAGTAGCTTCCGGAAATGCAACACTAAGGTTTTCAAGAAAATCCCCCACCCCAGAATACCCTTTACATGGAATATTTTTCGAAAATTTTAATTTTCTCAAAAATGGCTCTAACGATTTTGATTAAAATATTATAGGCTTAAGGTATTCTCATGACAAATAAAATGTATATCTTGAATTTTCTGAGAATATCTCCAAAAGTATTTTTCATTGTGAACGCCTTTTTCATAACTGCTAAACCATAAGAGATATATAAAAAATGTAGATCGCGTTAAAATACACAATTTATGTCACATACATTTTTTGATGAGTGAACCATTTTCGAGATATTGCTGGTTATTCCCTTAAATATTTCAATACTTATTTTCTCAAATGGGAATTCGTTATTAATTTTTTTGTTTGGATATGCAAAGAGCATTAATCTGTGGCAAAGGGAATGGTGCTGCACCTAGCAACTAGCTATTAAGAGATAAGTATGTGCTTAAAGCCTACTGTATTTCTATATTGCCCTTGCAAATACAAAACAAGGGTAACAGTGTGCCTTAAGCGATAGTCAAATATTTTTGGAACTGGTCGCTATGTGTAAAATGTAATTCTCTTTGCATGTCAAAAGATAGTTTTTGCGAATGTTTATCTCGATTAATATAAAACAGATGGATAACAAGAGTTTGTAAAAATAGTTTGTACAAGAGTAGAGAAAGTCATGTGAGTGTAACACATCAGGTTTTTTTGTTATTTCCTATACATTGAAACCTCTCTCTTAAGATCTGGGCGTCGCGGGTTGGTAAAAGAAAGAATTATTTGACAGAGGTCCATATCAAAATCATACACGGCAACAGAGCATGTATTTCCCGTCGCATCTTTAAGTAATAATACAAATACAAAGTGTAGGTATACATTAAATTGCAAATACATTAACAATTGTATACGTCATTCAGTTCGCTTACAAAACTGAAGTCGATTGACACAGTACTTTAGGTGATGGTATCATACAATAGTTTGCTTGAACTATAATTATTTCTGCCTAGATTACATTTCCCTAGACTTAAAACGCCATGTATCACTGATACATCACGGCAAGTTAAACTCTTAATAACACAAGTCTTTACAAGATCTGAAAATCTCTACATACTAATGACTCGAGCTATAATAATCCGAAATGAGTACAGCAAAGGTCAAACGGTCAATAAAGACCAACTTACCATTAAGTTTTGAATTGTCCAAAAACCAAAATCAAATTACATCATCACACTCAGCCACACGCCACTCACGGCCTAAACTGCGAACCATTCTCAGCGAATATCCAGAAGCTAAACCTCACAGCAATTTTGCAAAACCTCTCTAGCCCGAGGCCCAACGGGAGCGATTACACCAGGAACTAATAGATAACCTTCAGTGCCCAATGGCGTAAACATGAACTGACAGTGCGCATCTATTTGAAACCGTTAATGCTAGTTTGCCGAATAACATAATCGGCACACATACTCTGAAATGTTTCTTCTTATAGTTATTTTTGTTTTCTCTAAAATTATTGTTTTGCATATCCTTTCTTTATATTCAACGTGACATACGCTTTGGTACTTTTAAATTTATGAAAGCCCAATTTTTTCCCAGTTTTTTTATCCAATAAAAAAACGCCGCAATTCATGAACTTTTTGTATTCTTTGCTGTAATTACATTGTCTGCTCACCCTCCAAATATGAGGATGTTTTTAATGAGGATAGCGGCGCATCGCTTTCTCTAACGACTTTGAGTGTTTCTTTCTTTACATTTAAAACACGTATATACTTTTATAATTATTTTGCTGTATATTCCATTAATACAATTGTAGAATTTGTTATGAATTAAGCCAAAGCTTTAAAAATAGCACATGCCAGAACCATCTGTAGAATAAACTGGTTTGTGGTAATTAGGTGGCTTTCTTCATTATTAATCATATTTTTACCTAAAAATTACTGGTAATAACGATGAATATTCGCAAGCAATGGTTCCAGTAGTATGATAATACTAATACTAATAATAATAATAATTAATAAAACTCTTTTAGGCTGAGACCATGGTTCACTGTAAACAAATTGAAAGAAGAGTATAATAAGTACACTTTATTTCCAATCAAAAAGTCTATAAACAATATAATAATTTAGAATAAATAATTCTTTAATATAGTATCTGTAAGGTTGCAAACGTTTTGCTGAAATTTGTGAGAAACAAGGAATAACTTGACAGCCCAAAGCTTATTGCGTAAAATGTAGAGAAAAAAGACTCAAGTTGAATATTTCGGAAACATTTAACCTTTTATACATAGATTTTGTATTTTGACGTTACCTAACCTTTTTTATGATCAATATACACACCTCTTATCATCTATCTATATAGAATTCAATTAGAATTAACTGTAATACGCAGGCCACTTACAGAAAATGTCAAATATATGCTTTATTTTACGAGCAAGTTGTTCAAATGTTAGTATTTTAGTCGAAATTTTTAAAGCCATTTTTGAGAAAAGAAACCAAATGTGTTTGTTCCAATTTAATTCGTTGTTTGGGACGAGGATTCCGTTAAAACTTTCACAATGTATATCTGGAAGGTACTGACATATTTTATTTTGTATTTATTTTACTTTTGTCCTTAATTATGCTGTTTTGTGCACTTGTATTCACGCACACACCCACACCCAACAACGCCCCCCCACAAGGACGTTTTTAAAGGTCCTGTAAATATCAAAAGCTAATTAAATTTCAATGAGAATGGGTCGACAGCTTTAAGTACGTAAGCGCCTATTCGCGCTCGTAGCACGGACTTGAATTATGATATATGGAAATTACAAAACATGTTCAAATGAAGTTTCGCTTTTCTCTGCCCACATTGCAATTCTCCTTATTAGTCCTTGCCTCTCGAATTTTATTTGATGTCATAGATATCAGTAGCCAAATAATTTTAAACACAACGTACTACGAAGCACTACAGAAAATAATATAATAAAGATATTATCAAGGGAATGCGGTATTAATTATTCTGTCCATTTCTCTAAGAGTTATAATTAGCACAATATAAAACATATTTATTCCAAAAGAATAGAGATAGGGACAAGTGAATATTTCAAAGCAGTATTTAATAATAATGCACTACAAAATGATTATGGTATTGTCACTAAATGGTTTAAGGGGCTTATCCTGTAGTGTATCCAAGTACATTGTATCATATTCCTTCCTCTCTGGTTTTGATATCTTATAGACATCCAAAGTGGGCAAACTTATGTAAATCAGGCCCGAAATTAAGATCTCAACGGGCAGAACATCTTGCATTATAGGACTTTATAATCGTAATTTGAATAATCAGAAGTAGGCAATTCCAGGATAAATTTCATACCTTTTTATCACAAAGTAAGAACTGAAGGTTTAAATCCCCCGTAGCAACATAGTATGTTTTAAAATAGACTGGTAATTCAGCTTAGGTTTTTCTTTTCACCTTTAGGAAGAAGGATTCATTATCTCCCTCAAAATACAGAAATCAAACAGTGTGCTTGATTAGCCAGCCCTTTCCACTTCTCTGTGCCTGTGATGTAATGTATAGGTACATTTTTCGAATTACTTCTAATATTTTCTTGCATTAATCTCTTGAAAAGTGTATCGCAACACATTTGATTTTTCCAAGACTGTTTCCAGCACTGGATGGCATTTGTATGTCCCTGAGAGAAGGTACGGTAACCTAAGATCAGGAAACCTAATTGGTAACCAACTCACTTGGGAAGTGGCAACTTTTGTTAAAGAAAAGAAGAGAGAAGCCTGCCCAGCGGCAAGCTTTTGCCAAGCTGCCTTTAAATTCTCTGAACTCTCTCTCCGTATTGATTGGGGTTTAACAAGATTGAAAACTAGGATTTGTGGGCCACTGAAACTCCCTCGACGTAAATGAAAAACGAGTCTTTCTCTGGTGTTGCAAAATTACAAACTTGCTTTGTTCGCAGTTGTAATTACAGCAAGGAGCTGTATGGAATACTACCATTATATTAATTGTACTTTGTCTGCGGGGATCAAAGGATGTATTCCAGCAAATTGAACTATACGATTAGGCTTTATATAAATGTCTTAGTCTATCTTTATTATCAGTTGCGCTGAGAAACGGATAGATGGAAAAGTAAAGTAACATTTAATACTATTTTGGAAAAGCTGTCCAAGATGATAAGTATATTTATTGTTTGTTAATTCTCTAATGCCTGCCAAAGTGGGTGAAATTTTATTTAGGGAGAGCTTTACTGCTAGAAGCTGAGCAGATTGCTCAAACTAAATAAGAATTACTCTTTTATTCTACAATTCATTCAGAAAAAAGAAATGCATTTCTAAAACTTCTGTTGGAAAATCAAAGCATCTGCACTCCAACACCTTAAACATATTTAGAGGTAGTAAAACATTTAGTTCGCAGTCAACCTTATTTTTTTAAGCAAATTGATTCTTTAAGTGGATTTCTAGGAAGTAGTTACAAGTATGAATTGGCGTGTCATTCTATGAAAGAACGAGGAAAGCAAGAATCAAGACAGCAATGGTGAAAGCTAGCCAAGGAAATTTTCGGGCCAAGGTAAACCCATCACCAGTCCAGCAAACATTATGATACAGAATGTTGCTGTCTGCTCACCGGATACGGAGCACAGTTTCTCACCGTAGAAAATTGTCTAAACTGGTGTCTATGAATTCTGATTTGCTAACGTTTGCTACGTATACATTCCTCTTATATTATTTTTGTATTGCCATTTTCAATTTAATTCTATACACAGATGCTTTCACAGTTGTTGGCTCTGGATTAAAATATGCGTAAAATATGAGAGCGAGTCGTTTATAAAGACAAACGATGGAGAAACGATGCGATGTGTTGCGGCAATTAAATAACCTTGATTCACAACTCTGATAAGGTTGCAGGTTAATTCAGTATCTCTCCTCCTTCCCGACATTTTGTTTGTTTTCGTTAAGATGCAAGAGCCAATGACATGCTGCTCAATAATAAGGATAAGAAGAATGAACCCAACCCTGCAACATTGCATTTACCTCCTGTGCTGAAAATTTGGAAGCTTTGACGCATGCCACAAGATGTGTAAATTATAACTAGGAACTTTTTGTAAGTATAAGAATGTATACGCATTGGTAGAGGGAATATATTACTCACTATTCCTCACAAGTTTCCATCATTTTAAAGTTGTAATGAACAGAAGTAATCGTTGTAATTTTGGCAAGTAACGCGGTCACTGAAGTTGATTGACATTTGTTTTGTGACTCCTTCAATGCAGTCTCTTTCTAATAGCTGTTTTTATTTATGTAAAGGGTTATTGTTTGTTTAATGTAGGTGTGCTGTTGGAGATATAATATTTAACCCGTTCCCGAGTTTTGTTCTTCGATTTGTCTGTCATCCAAGGTGTTCTTATGCAACTAGCATAGAGTCGTCGTGGAGTGCAGCTATGTACCAGAAGTAAAGTACGAAGTTGGAGTGAGAAAAGAGAGGGCTGCCGCCGAGTGATACAAAACCGCATGCCTGATTTAAAGTGGTCTGGATACCATTTCTTGACTGTGTTTGTTATATTTGCACAATATTGACACGCTCAGCTCACAAAACTTTCAACAAAGAGATCAAACTTGGTCGTGAATGTTTTGGCATATTTAGCTATCTAATAAGTATCATTATATCCATCCTACAGTTACTGCGCGTTTTTTTTTTCGTTATAAAATTGTAGTGTAGCTTTCTATAATTATCATTTCCTGAAAACAAAGACTGTATTAATAATGCAGTGAAATATATTTGGTAAAAACTCGCATGATTTTCTACCTACTATCGTTCTTTATGTAACTTCTATATACTACTCTTACGATCACTTATTTTTCTATCTACTTCATGTTAATAGAGATAGAACTTTTCAGAAATAGTTAATATTATACATTTCGTTGTATGTTTAAAAACGGCCTCTATATTATGGACTTCAAATTCCCTTATCTTTCCATAGCATCTAGAGAAACAACGGAATACGGACAGCATTTAAAAAGCTGACAAAGGTATTCAAAAACTAAAAACAAGTAATAACGGATGTCCCGGAAATGGCTGATGCCACAAAATAGTTATTTGAAATAAACTGTGTTTCCCTACTGCGTTTTTATCCAACTCTTTAAGTTTTACCAGTTAAACAAAATTATAAAAATTCCGTCCAAACGCACACAGGCTATACCCAGAAAACTGAAGATATGTATTATATTTATCATGTAGTAAATAACTTAAGTATATAGGTATTTTAATCAACATCGTTAAACCAATTTTTGAGAAAATAAAGCATATAGAAAAAGGTTCCATGTAAAGGGAATTTGTGGTGAGGGGATTTTCTTGAAAATCTTCCCTGTTGCGTCCTAAAAGTTTGTTGTTTATACAATATTTCGTGTTTAGGTTATGCTGTCCACAGACAAACCCAAAACGTTCTATAAATACACGCGATTTTAATTTAGGGGCATCGAAACATGTATTTCTGGTAAAATTCTGACATGAAAGTTTTGGTCGGAAAATAGAATGCTTTTTTTACCTAATATGGGTAGCTGGATGAAAAATTATATGCGAATATAAACTAAGTTTTGTAATTTCACCCATAGATTCACCCTTAGACAGAAATACGTATCTACACAAACATATCTAAATTAAAGACGGGTAGTTGTTACAATAGCTTTTTTTACTTGATTCGTTCGCAACTTTACTTGGTTAACATAACGCGCGAGGTTTTATGTATTCCTGCTCGTTTTTAAATTAAAATTTGTACATGAATGATTGAAAGCCAACGAAATTCAGGACACATCGATCACTGTGTATAATTTAGGAAAAAGTTAGTGAGTGGTTTCATGCACTGAATTGCATAAAATGGTCGCTTTGTTTCTGTAACGCACACAGAGCTGGATGTAGGGACCACTAATGCGGGCGGTGATGAAATTTCCGCCCCAACTGGTTTATTTTAATGATAGGCGAGTTCTCTTACATTTGTACAACGTGGGAACAACCGGCATCAGTACATTCATGTGTAAACCCCATCACATTAGTCATTCAGTTTGTTGTGCATTTGTATGGCGCCGAGTGCGGTCAAATACAACGTGGACAGGCCACAAATTCTTCCCCGTTATTTTTATATTTTAATGAAATTTGGAGGACTGATACAGTTCGTATTAACCCGAGGATATTTATTTTTGCTATATGCGGCGATAAGTGAGCATGAGCGGGATTTAGGTGAAATATTACACAGAGCGGAAAAAAGGCATGAGTGAAAGCGGGATCAAGAAAAATGTAGATAAGCACTGGCAAAGGGGTCGTTCTATCGGTAGATTACTTTAGTAGCGTATTATTTAAAATGTGATGTGCGCCAAAACATTCTTTTTCTCTGCGGAATTACAACCAACATTATTTACAAACTTAGTTACAAAAAATACGTAAATTGAGCTTTTGATGATCCGCACATCCGCTGGAGTTAACGAGATATGCGAGTTTGTGCAACAACTTAAATAGTTGTGATGTATAACAGTCCTGTGACATGACACTGTTTCAGGGATTCATAGTTAAGAAGTTCAGAGGGGGTGAAGAGCAGGCTTTGTATTTTTCAATCACATAGGTACAAACTATAACTTACATTCCGCTTGACTTACTCCATTCCCAAACAGTAATGATGTAAAGTACCTTCTAACGCTGAAAAAATTATCGGAAGAGTCGAGTAATCTTTTAGATATTCACAATTAATTAACTTTTAAACCTTTGTAACTTATCTTTGGTTAGTAACTAATTACATTGGTTGGCACCAAAATCCTCTTGGGGAAAAGAAGGGCCATTCTTCTGGTTTTCACGACGTGGAATCTGAATTTGTAAACCAAATTGCTCTACCAGTACCATTTTTAAAAGAGCCATTAATTTATACAGTACGAACTATTTAAGTTGAGACTGTCAATATCTCCAAAACTAAACGTTGTAGAAAGAAATGTCTTTAACAAAAGTTGCTTGATATTATGGGGGAAAGTACATTCAGTTAATCGTGTTTTGTTTGGAGACGTTATGATGGTCATTTTGGGGTCAATTTAATTTTTTTTAAATGGAAACCTACAATTAGCATATTACAGCATATGTTTTGAAATAAGGCAAATAAACACTCGACAATTTCTTCATAATTTTTAGGTTTCTTGTTTCCCAGAAAGTTGCAACATGCATTTTAAAATGCATTCCAGGCTCTTGTCTCGATTAAACAGATTTATCTTTGAATACGGCGTCCTGAAATAGTTGCTTTATTTGAGCTCCAACGAAAATAAAGCTTCGTTTATTTTGACCGCACTAATTCATGGAAACTTTTCCTTCAGATAAGCGATTCCTGAACCTTCTTTATCCATTGGTTTCACAAATTGTTTTTTAAGCCCATCTTAAGTGAAGAGGAGACAATATAATTTTTTCTCTCTGTCGTCTAGGGCTTTATGTGCGACATTTTCTCTACCTAGAAAGTTTTCTTCTTAGAGTGGCCATTTTTTCACAATATAGTATTTCTTCCTCGTGCGACTGTCCCATTCACACATGAAGCGGTTGAATTGTGTATACCTCAGTTGTAGACTCGTCAGCAATGCTACAACTATAAGATCAGCACATATGCTCCTTCGAGATTATTTTATGTAAAAGATGTTGCATGTTTACGTATGTTTCTTTCATATTAACTGAATGGGCGAGAGGTATTGACTGATTTATGTCCCCAATAATACGCTTCCTGTTTGTTATCAGGCAGACTGCAGAGGGTCACACTTTCTAAGTTCCCGTTGCTTGCTGTCAATTATGTAGGCTTTATAATCCTACTTAAGATAAAATTTTTACGAAACCTCAAAAATCATAGAGACCAATTGCTGATAAAATTTCGGAGTTACTTCCCCAAAAAAGTACTGTCAACATTCAGTTGTTTTTCGCGAATGCATGGAAACCGCATGGAATTTTAAGACCAGCATATAGCGTCCAGTTCTTAAACATTTGACTATCGCACTTCCCTTTGTATCTATAACGAACTGTGCAAGGTAGCTATTTATGTAGATTTTTTATTTGTATTAAAATGTAGTAGATAGAGAAATAAAGCTTATTAAGAATAGTTTGTATACTACTAATAAACGATAGAGGGTCGAGAGAGAGACATGTGAATGTATCACATCGGAGTATTTCTTAATCATACCTCGTGCACAAAGAAATTGAAGAGAAGGGGAGATAAAATACAATTAACATCTTTTGACTATGAGAGCTCTTCGAAACTCTCTCCATATCGTACTTTATGCAGAATTGAACTCTGTTACACAGTCTGCAAAGATCTCTTCATTTTATTCGATAAGTCGTTAGCTTAAAATTTATACTAGAATGTATTGCGATTTATAGAGTCAAATACTTTCTTAAAGACAACAAAGAAGCAATTTAATCTTCCCCGTTTTTAAACACTGTCTTGGCCTTAGTATATTCAGAATAAACACGTTATCGCGGCCCCCCTAAATTCTGCTTGAAGGTTTGAAATTATATTAAACCGCCCCACCAATGCTTTTATCCTTTCCTAAAATATTTTTCCATAGATGTTCCTCGTAATCGGCAGCAAAGTCATTTCTCTGTAATAGTCTGATTACCCCCTATCTCCGTTTCCTTTAGAAATAGGATAAATACTTCCAACCCTTCAGTTGGCATGAGAGATTATTACTTTATAAAAATATTGTTGCAAGTTTGGGATATTGTTGAAACTCGCAACATTGATGCTTCTTTAAGTATTTCTGGGGGCAATCTGTCGTCGCCTTTCCGCTTTTAGAGAGTGTTATCGTCCGAGCCGTGTGACTACTGCTGAAGTCTACGCACGATGTAGGTGTAACAAGCCCCAAGTGTACCTCCTCACCCGTCTGATCCTACGAAAACATCACTTTGTAGAAATTCGTCAAGTTTTTGGTGAAGTTTCCTTATGAGAGGTTTTCATTGCTCCGAAGCTTGTAAACGCCTTGCATATCTTCGTAATATTTCCTGTCATCACAAATTTCCAAATTTTACTCGTTATGGATTACCAATTCGCCTTCTTTTGTTTAATTATTTCTTTGTATTTCTTACGTTTTTTAATGAAGTCCCTACGTTACCCCTTCTCTTCCGTTCTAAACACTTAAAGTGTACCTTCTGTTTTTCTTTTATCTTCCTTACACTGTGCGCTTACCAGCTATACTGTTTCCCTCCAGGTTTACTTTAACATTTTCATCATGGATAGGCCATTTATAAAACAGTCATCCTCCGTGGTGTAGAGATTACCATGCTAGCCTATAGTTCCCGAGGTCGCGGGTTAAAACCCGGCGGAGGGCGTTGGATTTTTTCGGGCGTAAAAATTCTTAGCATGCTTCCTTCGGAGGGAAGTAAAGCCGGTGGTTCCGTGTCGTAGATTTACGGCACGTAAAAGAACCTCAAGCCTGATAAAGAGGCCTCTGAGCAAAATTACTGGTCTTTCACGTCCTATATGGAATAGGACACTAAGGACCATAGTAGTTAGAGCATCCATAAATAAAACTCAATTTATTTTAATTGATAAAACAGGTGTCAGATTCTCTCTTGTCACCATAGGATAGATTACTTAGACAGCGGAGCGGCTGGAGCTTAAAACAGCATATAGCGTGGACGGGCTCCCTAACGATTCCAGTGTAATACTAATCCTGACGCCGGCGCGAGCTGCGTGAGGCATCATCGACCAGGGGATTCCGGCAATGAGCCCTCCCCCCAGGAAGGGGCTTCAGCTGGCCTTCCAAGTGCCAAGGAGAAATCCTTTAGACAGTGCCACCGTCACGCACCAGTCACTACCGCCTGTCCGTAACCCTAAAATATATGAAGGTGAAATAGGTAAAGTAAATGATGGGGACGAGAAATTCGTGGCCAAAACGAACCACTCCAGGAACCTCACCAGCATTCGTTTACCGATCTGGGAAAACCATAAAAAAAAGCCCAAGGTCAGGTGGTCTACCCAAAGAGATTCTAAACCAGGATCTCAGGAATGTGAGCTCTCTCGTTCTACTGTCTCTATATTAATTTCTCTTAAGCAGCAGTGGCTGTTTGAAGCGTTTCTGCATTCAATTTTCATCTGTATCGGCTTAATACTCTCCTCTTCGTTACTCCTCCCCTGTTCCGCATTATTTCCCTTATCTGTTTTCTCCAGATCTAATTCTGGAACAATTGGACAGCGATGTGATTCCATTCGATTCCCCAACAGAAAACCTCTTAGTTTTTCTAATCAGATTTTGACTAGCTAGCATACAATGAATAACGCTGTCTCCATTACCATTTATAAATCTTATCTTCCCCTCTACGTATTGATTTCACTTTCCGTTAGATATTTCTAGGGCAAAACCGCAGCAGAAAGCGACAAGTTCTCTGTCTAGTGCATATTACGATATAATTATCCAAAATGTGGAGCGATTTCGAATTATACCTAAATTAATGCACAAACGTTTTCTATCCTTGTAATATTAGTATAGATTAGCCGATTCCAACATACTCATTCTTGAGTCGGTGAGTTTCCATGGTTCAATTTTGCTTGGATGTTATCTCTTTAGCATATTTGAAAAATGCGTTTTTTTCCTTCGCATTAATTCATTGCTAAGAGGAGTAGAATCTTGCACAAACTTAAGACGTATGCACATCAGTGTTGTTCCTATATCCTCCCCGTATTGTCTAACTGAAAACCATTTCTAGTTAGTTTATTATGATTAACGTAAAATGAACAAAAGAATAATTTTTAGTTTCTGCATACCTGCCAATAGTAGGACGAGGACATATTCTATTCAACCCTATAATTCGATACCAAAATTGCACTTAAAATACACGTTTGGAGACTTCCTCAAAAAAAAATTAGAAATTATGTGAGCATTACTCCAAAATGAAAAATCAATTAAACACCAGGCTTCATATTTAAGCTCGATGTCTTGCAAGGATGTGGCTGAAGATTTTAAAGAAACTCCCCCCCCCCCTCAATGAACTATTTTCATTAATTTTGGTCTTTTCAAAAATGGCTTTTAACAAGTTTTATTAAAATACCACATGTTTAAGCTATTTGCATAATAAATAATATATGTATATTAAATTTTCTGTGTATATCCTTCAAAATTTTCTTGATTCTAAATTACTTTTGTACCTATAAGTGGTAAGAGACAGAAAAATTCTCAAAACACAAAACATTTAGATCTCGTTAAGGCACACAATTTATGCCAAGTTTTTTGTAACGTTAACTATTTCAGATATATTCTTCGTTAACGGTTTCAAGTTTCAAATATTTTTTTGAAGCGACAAGTCGCTATTCGTTCTTTTCCCGTGGTCATGCAAGGTGCATGGAATTTTAAAGCCATCACTTAGCGAGCTGCTTTTAAAAACCCTGATTATCGCAGTATCATCCTTAGACTTACAGCGAATCTGTAATGAAGATCATCTGGATTAACAAAAGTAGATATAAGTATATCTTCTGCAACAATAACTGATAAATGGTGATTAGAGTAAATCTCGTGAATGCAACACATCAGGTTCTTTTATACGGGTAATATAACAAAATTGAGTGAAACCTGTTAGCAGAAAGTCGTAAAAAAATTCTTAGGATGTCATACATAAGATTTTTACTTTCTCTACCACGTACATAGTAGGTAGAGAAGCTGTTGCTTGCCACCCAAATATTCCATACCGAGATTTCACCGGGAACACATATTTTGAGGCACCTTTAAGCCAAAAACGTACGTTCACAAAAAGGTTTGTGTGTGTATGTGTGTGCGTGTGAACAGCATAACTCACAAACTAAAACTTAGATAAACACCATACTTGGTATTTAGGTTCAGTAGCTTCCAAAGAGGCGAGACAAAGATTTTCAAGAATATCCCCAGACCGCAAACTACCTTTGAATGGAACATTCTTCGAAATGTCTGATTTTTTAAAAAGTGGACCTAAGGATTTTGATTAAAATGCCCTATATTAAAGAAATTTACTTTGTATATAAAATGTATATTTTTAATTTTCTGGTAATAGCCTGTGAAGTCCTTCATTCAGAAGGAATTTTTTATGTAATCTTGTATAACTGGTAAACTTTAAGCGATAGACGAAAATGTACTACAGAGGAAATGTAGATCTCGTTAAAACACAATTTATTTCAGATAAGCTTTTTTGTAGCATTAACCATTTCTGAGATATCCGTTATTAATGGTTCGAATTGTTGTCTGGGTCATTAAAATCCTGTCAACATTCAGTGGTTTCTCGCGATGCCATGAAAACAGTATGGAATTTTAAGGCTTGCATATAGTGTCCAGTTCTTAAACATTTGACTATCGCTGTTCTATTTGTTTCTATAACAAAATGTGTAATGTATCTATTTATGCAAAGGTTTATTTGGATTAAAATATGGTAGAAGGAAAAATGAGCTTTGGTAGGAATAATTTGTATACCCACTAATAAGCCATAAAGGGTAGAGAAAGTCATGCGAATGTAACACATCAGATTTTTTTGTTGGAATGTTATTAAAGTTAATTATAAGCGTAGATGGCATATGCTCATTCCTGCGTCATTTAGCTTGTTACTGTGGCGAGATCGTTGGCCAAACGAGTGGCAGGAAATGAAGTTTAATACGCATGAATTATTTTAAGCACCGACTTCCGAAAGTGAAATTACCTCCAGTGCCAGCACTAATTATATAATAAAATCACAAAGGGCCGAAAAGGAAGAGATTATATGGACTAGGAAGCGACAGCAGCAAAAATAAATTTGAGGGAAAGGGAAGCTTCGAAAAGAAACAATTGAAATCGACCAGCCGCAGGCATGTGGTGGAGAAAGGGGGTGAAACAGTTTCTGTTACTCTGAGGCACCATTAAACTGCGGCCCAGCCGTGAACCAAAAGAATCGATTTTCAATTTTTTTGAACGATTCTCGGCAGCTTGAAAAGTAGACTGAGCCACGGATATTGCCGGTTAATTTGGATTGTAAGAAAAGATGAAGGGCAGTTTCAGAAAAAAGAAAATCTCGTGCGTTGTGTTTCTGAAAAAATTCTTCTCTGCACCTGTTTGTGTACTCGTATAAATACACTCGTAAAGAAACGTTGTAGGCTTCTGAAAAACGAGTTGCATACTACAGTGCACTTAACGCAGTTTGTTGCATGCTACTTTTTCGACGATAGTGAATAATAGAAATGCTACTTACACGGATATAAAATTAATTACTAACAGCTGCTGAACACGGCAATTCCAGGAGCGTCACCAGCATTAACCTAGATGGGCCTATATGGTGTGGCGTATCGGTAAGCATTGTCATACCAGACGCATTATTGTGTAGCATTGTCGACAACATTATTGGGTGACTTTGATTTATTCTTTTGGCTGAACGAGCCTTCTCCTTTGGCGCGGAACACGCCAGAAAGAGAGGGCTTTCTTTGAATCTGGCCCGGTATGACGCCAGCTCTGACTAATTAGTTTGCGTAGACAGGGTTGGAGAGGGGGGATATATAGTTAGCATTACTTGAATGTGCGCGTCACTTTTGTGTGTGAGTGTGTAAGAAGCAAGTTGGATGTGGCCAGCCCTCGATTTCGAGACATCTCCCCTCATCCTTTGTTTCCCTAAGTGTGATGTAGAACCGCCAAGTGTTTTATCAACAATTTACAAGTAATGTGTGTTATGTAATATTTGCGTATTTTTTCAAAAAACCTTACGCCTTCTTCTGAATGTAGACACTAAGGTCCCGATTCTCTCGCCGTTTGTAAGCTACACTCCCCCATGTGCATATTGGGGTGATCAAATTTAGTGATTTGCTGGGAGCCTTTTCGACCTCACCCCAGCATGTTAACAATATTCACATCGGGTTGTTGACCTTAAAAAATCAGTAACTCATATTTAGCTGTTGCACGATTTAAATCCTAAATAAATATTATCAAATAAAAAGTAAAGACCCAATAAAATGTATCTTTAAATATCGCCATACCCAACAATACATGTGTCAAAAGTTTGAGGATTTAGTATAGTTCATGCACATACGTGCAATAAACTTCGAAAGACACAGGTAGGTTAGGTTAGCAGCATTGAATGCAGGAAAATGAAGTTTCCACCATGACAGCATGAATGGGAAGTGGATTAAAAACACCAACGCCGAATAAAGATATTTATTAAACATTGAGTTATATTCAAGGGAGGTTGCAAGAAGTATTACAGAAAACACTGCAGAGGATTCTTATAAACTCAAAGTGACAGTGGGCAGGCTGTTTTTCCTCTTTGTATTCTAACACAAGCATTCATAATGACCTACATAACATAGCAGGAAAATTGGGGTATTAAAACCATTTAAAGCAATTTCTAAGTGTGGTGGAAGTGTCTGATACAGTACTCGAAAATTTAAACTATAAGTTCAAATAATTAGAGCAATTTTAACAAAATAAATATTAACGAAACAATTCCAACATTAAAGGTAGTCTAAAACAGGGGCATTCTTTAAAATCTTCTTAGAGGGTGTTGAAAGCAAATACTTGGTTTGTTTACTTGAATTTTCGTTCTCGAATTGTGTTGTCAATAGGCAGCGCGTGCACGTAGGCATTTCCACACAAGCGTATAATTTCTAAAAATGCTCCTTTTGGGTTAAAGGAATCCAGTGAAATCTGGATAATGAATGTTTTTGTTGAAGTGTAATATTGCTTTACTTACTATAAGTAGAAATTAGAGAAAATAAAAAGAGAAGCTGCAGACATTTTGAAAGAGGAATCTGTAGCGGGAAAACGTTGGTCTTCTGGGTTGATGTCCTCTGCTGCAGTGTTCTGGTCCCTGGCTATCTCTGCTCAGCGACTGATGATTTCTCCATTCCTAATAAATTATCTATCTAGCTAATTTCACTGATCTCAAAGTTTTCGTAGCCGAGGCAAATTAAAATACACTGAATTTCCCTAAAAATGTGGTTTATTATCAATAAAATGCTTATTAGCGGCTAGCTTTTCCCATCTATATCAATTCCCACCATAGTAATAAATTAGTAGCCTAATCTAACTGCATGCGCTTCCCCACCCATATGCACATACACGCATCCGTCGTCCAGAGAATATAACCGAGTGTCGAAGAGATTGTGTAAGAGTGAAAATCTGGGGCCCGCTTCTCCCTTTTATACCCAAACCTAGTGACGCTCACCTTCGCGTCTTAAAATGTAACGACATTTCTAATTGGTCCTCAGACCACGTTACCTTATTATGTATGAAAATATTCTGCGCGAAAACTTTTCGCACACGCGTCCCAATGACGCGTTTGGAAGCAAACTCAATATCTCTCTCTCTCCTTTCTATATCTGTCTGTTTTTATTTGCTCATTAGCTTAGTGAAAGGTGGTGGATTGTATCTAGAATTAATTTACCTGGAATTAGTTAGCTCGCCCGTCCCTTGCTAAATATTCTAACATCTTTCTTGCCGAATTATATTATTATGTACAATTATTGTTTGATATTGATTTATACATTATATATATATATATATGAGTGTGTAGGTGGGTGCGTGTTTGTGTGGTATATCGCACTTCAAGTCTGAGACATGCTGATCCTGTTTTTGTGATTTTCGGGTTTGAGTATCGCAAACTGCTCCTGAAATTTACGTAACGTGTTTTATGGATATAATTTCCTGCATCACCTGCGAATGGGAACGCAGGTACGTAACATCACGCACGTGTCATACTCGAGAGATAACCGCACGGCCTTTGAAATATGGCTATGCAACAAGCATTGCATTCTCTATCTTGTTGCCAACTTTTGACATGTATGTATTGTATGTTTTCCTAACTAATTGCCTTGCTCGAGTTTGATATATGGGCACCGAATAAAAAACAGTTGCCGAGTGTGTCTAACAGACACTGGCTTTTGGATAATGTCACATGCCACTATGAAAATTGAATTGGACTTTACCAAAATGAAATTCATCTAAAATGTAGATTACATCCCAAGTCACATTGGAAAGCACTGGGGTTTAAGTTAATTCGTACTTTATAAATTTGAGAGCTAGTCATCATACATATAATGCAGTGTGTTTTATTAGCGTTTATAAGAGATTGAGTAGATACGTGTGAGTATGCTCTAGTGTTTGGAAACGTGCTTTTCCATCATGCATTTAAGATTCCAAATCAAGAGACTGGTCTCTTGCTTGTATTGAAAGATGAAGTGCTAGTGTGTTAATGATGACTTAGTTATTTTACGTGAAGCAATCATTTAGTAAATAATTGAAAGCGTATTTCTCTTATCTTTAAAGACAAAAGATAAGACATTATGTAACTTCTTATAAGAACAATTATTACCTTCTGTTTACTATTAGCAAACAGAGAAATTATTGCGCTCCATCCAAAAATTCGAGGCCCAAATTTAGCTGCAAATACACGTTTTGAGGTTCCTTAAATGAAAGCATTTTTAGAAAAAAGGTCCGCGAGTGTGTCCCTGTGAACAGCATAACTCAAAACCGAAAAGTTGAAGAAATACCACACGTGCTATTGAGGTTCAGCATCTTTCAAGAATCACAGAATTTCCAGACTGCAAAGTACCCTTCGTTATATTTGCTTTTATCAAAAAGGCTCTAATGTTTTTTTTAAATGCCATATATCTAGGATATATGTATGACAAATAAAATTTATATTGAATTTTCTGCCAGTGGTCTGTGAGGTTGCTCTTCATTCTGAATTATTTTTTGTATAATTGATAAACAATTTGGATCTCGTTAAAGCACAGGTTTGTCAATTTTTGTGGGCTATCCGTTTTCAACATATCCTTTCTTACTGCTTTGAATTTTCAAATGCAATGAGCATGGAATTGATATGTGATGAGCAAGACATCACATAGCTACCCGCTTTTTAAAAACCTGACTACCGCTGTATCGTACTGTATCCTTCTTATACCAACAAGAAAACGCTTAAATTTGTAATGACAGTTTTCTGGATAAAGAAGAAGTGGATAGAAGAATAAGCTTCTGTAAGAATAGTTTATGGAGAGTGAATAGGGGAAATTCATGTAAATACAACACATTATATTCTTACGAGCATTTATTAGTTGTTTAAATACGTCTTAAAGAAGGCAATGCCTTCTTTAAAGATATTTGAAATTGGGCAGATCCGTTTGAAATTTCTGTTTACTAATACAGTTTATTGTACTCTCAAAATAAATACGTCATTCAGATTAAATATCGAATGTGTGTTGAAAATACGAGTAGGCGGAAAAATCAATATCAAATTGTTGAATATAGAGCTGATTTGTATTCAGGGCCCTGTGTTTAAAAGGTTTGTAGATATATTTCTTACGCAAAAAGAAACCATCTATCCTAACTTTCTGAAATTTGGTGGAAAATAGACACATTATAGGAAAAATTATTATATCTAAAATTATATATGCTAGCTTTTATCCACGGTTTCGTCCGCGTAGATTAGTTTATATAATATTGGTACTTATGGAACTGGAAGATGAGTCACCTACTCCATTTTCTCCAGTTTCTCGTCCAAATGCTACCTTGCTTTTCCTTTAGGAGTTTTACAACAGTTTGATTACAAATAACCGCTTAAATGTACCTTGTGTAGCACTCTATAATATCAAGGTACATAGAATACCATCAATCAAGGCCATTTGCGTCGGTAGAAAAAATTGATGGCTGCATATTACGTTAATTAGCATTCTGTTCATGGTTAAAGTATCAATGCATTTTATTAACTCCATCCGCAAAGTTGTAACGTTTTGGTTTCTTTTTTTATGTTGGAGCCACTCCTTATCTATAAATTGCAGTTTTATAACAAATAAATACTTACTAAATCCAGAGAAAAAGTTGTGTAGCCTGGGATGGTAAGGAAGGAGTGATTTAGGAGGGTGAGTCAATAAATAAGTCACGTACGTCAGTTTATTGTATAACATATTTAAAATCTGCGTGTGTACTGCGTTTTTGGGGGGAGGGTTGCAAAAGAAGTGTCCACAGAAGTGCTTCGCGAAATGCGTCCCATGTATGGTAAGGACTGTTTTTCAGGAAAGCTGTGTTCAATTGGATTTAGATGTATAACACGGGAAGGCGAAGCATCAGAGATCAAATACGTCCTGGTTATCCTGCGGAGGTGATTCTTTCGCTTTAAACAACTCGTTTGTTATCTCATGTTTTTCGCACACAAGACGTTCTCAACTCACTCGTCCACAAACTATTATTACAAAAACGTATTTTTCTGCTTCTTGTTAGTACAATAAATCTCATTACATGTTTAAACATGTAGATTTAAGTAGTAATTTTAAGATTATAGTAAGCTAAAGAGATAGACAAAATCTTTTAAATTCCGGTCGCTATGTGATGGCTTTAAAATATAATTCTTTACCTGAACACAAAAGAGAGAAGAAAAAATAAATAAAAAAAAGGAAAAAAATAATAGCGTTTTCGAAAATTCAGACATAACGAAGAAATCTTGTAAATGGTTAATTCACCAAACTTTTTACATAAATAGTGTGTTTTAACGAGATATATATTGTATAGTAATATTTTGTCTTTCTCTTACACTTTACCAATTATACAAAAGTTATTCATAATGGAGAGGATTTCATAGGCCATTCACATAAAATTAAAGATACACATCTCATAAATATGGTACTTTAATAATATCATTACAGCCATTTTGGAGAAAATCAGTTTTCGAAGCTTTTCCACGCAAAAGGCATTTTGGGTTGGGGGCTCTTCTTGAAGATCTTTGTATTGGAAGGTGCTGAACTTAAATATAAAGTTTGTCCTCTGTCTTTCTCTCTCTCTCTCTCTCTCTCTCTCTCTCTCTCTCTCTCTCTCAGGACTTTTTCTAAAGATGCGTTTTTGAGTTCAGAAGCCATAAAATATATATTTCCAGTGAATATTTGAATTGAATACATTAATCCCTTTACTTACTATTAGGACATAATTGAGAAAGTAATAACGCTTTTTTGACGCAGAGGACCTCAAAACGTGCATTTCCAGTGAAATATCGGTATCGATTTTTTATAGAATGCAGTAATTTCTCTGCTTACTATATGTACAGTCATGGAAAGACTGATGAGTGCACTGTGAGAGCAGAATATTTCGAAGTCCCACTTCGTATTACAGCGCAGTTTACACAAGTTAACATTTTTCAGCATACAGCTACACTTTAACAGTCTCTGCGGCATACGTTATGTTCAACACATAAATAGGCTGTTTCTTTAATCAAGTCTCGTTTTTCATTTGTTCCTAATGAAGAAAGAGGGGCGGTGCAACAAACTAGTGCTGTACTCTCCATTCTTCGTTAGCCAATGCGTCAACAGAACGTAAAAGTATTTCTGTCCGATGCCGTGCTCATTGGTATTTATACAAGTAGGAAGAGCAACCAAACCGAAACAATCAATGACCTGAATCAAGCGTGAACACGATAAATAAATCATGTTATCATAAAGATCGTGACTGCTGTTATAGCACATAGAACGCATATATTGGATCTTGCAACAGACCTTTCGAAGCCCAAGCGTATACGGGCAGAGGCAACGCTTGCGTTTTGGGCACTGGCAAACCTAGATTCAAATCTCGGTGATGAAGTATAATTTTTGTACCCCTTTATTTTGCTTCTTCTATCTTCGATATTTATTTATTTTGTGAACATTACAGTTTTCCCCAATTACAATGTTCACTTAATTAAATACAATATTCTTACAAGTAAAAATCAACAAAAGAATCTCGTGTGTTAAACTCACATGACTTTCTCTACTCTTGTACAAACTATTTTTGCAAACGCTTATTCTCCATATACTTCATGTTAATCGAGATAAACATTTGCAGACTCTATGTTATTGCTAACTTTTTTGTAGATGTAAGGGGAATATATATTTATAAGGGCAATATAGAAATACAGTAGCCTTTAAGCATAGACATTACTCTTAACAGCTGGTAGCTAGGTGCAGCACCATTCTCTTTGCCACAGATTAATACTCTTTGCATATCCAAGACAAAAAATGAATAAAGAATTCCCATTTGGGAAAATAAGTATCGAAAAATTTAAGGAAATAAGCAATATAACGAAAAAGGTTCACTCAACAAAAAATGTATATGAGATAAACTGTATTTTAACGCGATCTACATTTTTTGTAGTAAAATTTTGTCTATCTCTTATGGTTTACCAGCTATGCAAAAGTCGTTCACAATGAAGAACACTTTTGGAGACATTCCCAGAAAATTCAAGATATACATTTTATTTGTCATGAAAATATCTTAAACATATATTTTATCAAAATCGTTAGCCATTTTTGAGAATTAAAATTTTAGAATAATTTTCTATGTAAAGGGTAATCTGGGGTGGGGGATTTTCTTGAAAACCTTCGTGTCGCATCTCTGGAAGATACTGAACCTAAATACCAAGTTTGGTGTTTATCTGACTGTTCGTTTCTGAGTTATGCTGTTCAGACACACACACACACGGACATGTTTCCAAAATGCTTTTTTTGGATTCAGAGGGTCTCAAAACATGTATTTCCGGTGAAATCTCGGTATCGAATTTTTGGGTGTAATACAATACTTCCCCCTACTTACTATACGTAGTAGAGAAACAATCGAACATGACAAAAAGTTACAAAATGAAACAAAAAAAAAAGAAAAATAACACAAAAATTAAAAAATCGATAATTTGGTACATGATAAATTAGTCAATGTATAATTTGTAGTAAATGACCACAGGATAAAACGAAATTTTTATGATTCACATTGAATATATTAATAGTTAAGTATTTCACATTCGCAGATTTACGGTACGTAAAAGAACCTCAAGCCTGATAAAAAGACGCCTGAGCAAGATTACCGGTGTTTCACACCCAATACAGAATGGGGCGCTAAGGACCACAGCAGTTAGAGTCCGTAAATAAAACTGAATTTAATTTTAATTCCTAATTTAAACTAATATATATTTTCCACAATATTTGTTATAAACTGAGCGTTAGCTATATGCATATATATCTATATCGTAACCAGCGCTTCCACGTACTGGTGAAAAGCTTAATTCTTTTATCATTATTTTGTTTCTGTTCCTTCCGTGTTGGTTTACTAGTACCCTACAACGGCGCATTCATTCATACTTTAGCAATGCAGCGGCCGTTGATAAACATGCTGCTGTTTTCAACTTGGTTTCACAGAACTATACCTCCAGCAGAGCAGGTAGCATTTGTGGTGTTTCACAGTCCACTGCGACGAGATGGGCGAAAAGGGCAGGTTGCTGCAAGGAAGAGTACAGATCGCTCACATGTATCTACAGAGAATGAAGGCAGATCTCTCTTAGCAGAGGCTGAAAAAGATCCGTTTCTAACGGCCGCTGAATACAACGCTTTTTCTGTATTCCCGGGTAGTGCACGGAAGTTTATCAACCGTTGTGAAGATGCCGGAATTCGGCGTAGAAGTGCGGCAATAAAAGAAGAGCTAACCAAGCCCATAAATTGTCAGGATGGAATTTGCTGTACAGTATGAGAGCCTTGGTTGGAGTGAAGTAATTTTCTCGGACGAAGTTACGTTCTGTACCGCAAGTGCCAATTCTACTGTGTATGTTTATAGACCCAGTGGGACTCCGTGTAACAGAGGCTATCTGGCTGCTCTGCAAGGAGTGGTTGAACGAGTGTTACTACTTGGGCGTGGATATCTCGGGAAGGGGCAGGTATGTTGGAACGTATTCATGAAAAGCTGTATCGAGAAACCTATTCTGAACTTCAAGAACATGGTCTGATCCCGTCTACCCGAGAGCGTTATCTTGATGCTGTAGATGCATTATTACATTCCAACAGGATAAACATTCGGTCCACAGGTCGACCAAGGTTCAAAAGTGGTTTTCGGAGCACACAAATGATGAGATTCTGCCAGCATTCAAGAATGGAAGGCACTAGAAGTAACCAAAAGCATCAGTACGTTCTTTTTTGCACTCGACGTACGTAGTAGAAGTAAAAATGCATTTTATTCGGGGGACTTTGAAACGTATATTTTCAGTGAATATCATTGTGGAGTTTACGATGATATGCAATAGCTTCTCTACTTACTGTAAGTGCGTAGTAGAGAAAGCAAAAATGATTTTAATTCAGGGACCTCAAAACATGTATTTTCAGTGAAATCTAGGTATGGAGTTCTTCGATGAAATGAAGTACTTTACTTACTGTAGAAGCAATAAGCAATTAAGTACGGTAATACAGCATGCATAGGTTTGAAACCTGGCATATGATATTTGTTACCCAAGTCGCAACTGTTGTATTAGCTTTATTAAAATTAAATAATAATAGTAATTTGAGCAAAAGTTTCATTATACGTGTGAGCAGCGTTTGAAATTAAGAAAAGGCGGATTGATGAAAGTCTGAACGCAGTTCTCAGAATCAAGGCACCATAAATTATCACCCAAAATATTCACGGGCTGGTGAAGGGAAAACTTGGCAACAAAAAATAAAAAGTTGCTTATAAATTATTTTTGATTAGTTATATCTTAAATGTTCGATTTTATTATCTATGTTGGATCTGAAGCATAATATTGAACCTGTTACGTTAAGAGTTGATGAGTTAAACCTGGAACTGTGTTCCTGTTTTATTTCTTCTGATTAAGCTACTATACATAAAATAATTATATGAATCAGATAACAGATAACATTTTCTACTGTGAGCGTAACGTAGAACTAGGTGGGATAAATGTTCTGACAAATTGTAGTAAACATATTGTGGCGTATTGTTAATTTTGTAATTACCATACGCACTGTTGTACTGTATTGTTGCTACCAGACGTAGCATTATTGGGTCTCCTTAGTTATATTTCGGCTCGACGATCTTTCCTTTTGGCGTGGACCATGACAAAGGGAGAGATCTGTTAGAAATTGTCTGGTATAACGTCTGCCCTGTCTGGCTTTGGCTAGACATGGTTGGTGGGAGGCATGATAGGGTGACTCGAGAGTAAGTGGTCGTTGTAATCAGTCGTGTGTGGCCGGTCTACGGTCTGTGGCAGCTCCCTCCATCTGTTTCCTTTGTTAGCTATGTAGAGAAGCCAAACGCTTTAGTGAATAAATCCCAGATATGTAATCTTTCAATATAATATACAAACCCACACCTTCCCCTTAAATTTACCTACACACCAAGGTCCCGGACTTTTTGCTGCCAGCGAGTTGCGCCCTTCCCCATGTGCGTGTTGGGGTGAGCTAAATTAATCATTTTCTGGCCTTCACCCCAACATGTAACAATGTCTGTGATTCCATGGATGTACTTCGTATTGCTATAAATGTAAAATATTGATTCACCATTATTAGATTTTCACGTTGTATAATTTTACCTTCCGTGTGTTTAGATTCCCTATTGATAAAGCACACCACTGACGCGACATAACAACCGCGTTGAGACTCTCAGTCCAGCAGCGAGCAAGAGCAGATCTCCATTGGGCAAACCCTGCCCTTCTGGCTTAAGCAACCCACTATTCAAGAAAAATTGAATTCGGAAGAGTAGTTCCCGCAATATCTTCCATTACATTTCCTCCTTAGATATTGCACAGATATATAAACGGCGATTTACGATAAATGAGAGCATGCTCAAGTTTACTGTTAGGTTAAGTTTTAAAAATGTAATGCCATTTTGTTTGGGATTGATTCGTTGAGATACTGCTGATAAAACGAATGATTTGGAAAGGTAGAATCAGACGACTGAAAAATCCAATACCATAGCCATTCAGTGCCATGGCATGCTGCCAAGGTAGCTCAGTGTTAGAGCAACCGGATGGAGACCGGGAGATCCGTGGTTCAAATCCCGGCTATGGCATGAATTTTTCAGTTGACTGATTTTACCTTTCCAATCCTGTCCAACACACGGCTTGTGTGGAAGAACAATTAATTCCAATAATTGACTTAATAGTGGGGCGGCGCCGTGGCCGAGTGGTTAGACCGCTCGCCTCTCAACGAGGCGACCCGGGTTCAATCCCAGGGACCCGCATGTGGATGTGGTCTGGGCGGGTTTACTCCGGGTTCTCCGGTTTCCCCCGCCATTCATTCCACCAACTGCTACCACCTTTCCTATCATCCATTTCGCCTTCATTTCGTTTCATCTACTTCCTTCCTCCCATACCAGGCATCGGGCTGATCACCCATCCTGGATCTTCTGTCTGCTCCATGAGTGTCTGCTCCTCGACGGGCCTCTGACTCCAGCACCAGGCAGTGAATGACTTAATAATGGTTGAAATTGTGAAACCCGGGACTTAAAAGTACTTGAAATATGTCATTTCAATACAATTTGAGATATCTTTGTAGTTTACCGGGAAAAATGATCAGTTGGGGAGATTAATGTTGCCATGCTAGCTCATTGATTAGAGTAACTGGACGGAGACCGGGAGATCCGTGGTTTAAATCCGGGCTATGACATTGAATTTTTCAGTGGTCTTGATTCTACCTTCCCAAGCCTGTCCAACACACGGCTTTGTGGAAGAACAATTAATTCCAAGGAATGATATATTTATACGCCTGAAACATTTTTTTAAAATCCCCTTGACGAATATTTTGTAACCAGAGGTGCATATTTTTAAACCTTGAGTGTTCTCTTTTTGTCCTATAACTGAAACTGGTACATAATATGCAACATTAAACATAATAGTGTCTTAATATTATTATGAAAATAAATAGTAACGATATACCCTTCATACTTGTATAATTTGTTACAAATACTATTAAAAATACACGACATGTATTTAATATACTATTAAAAATAATCGAAGCTTCAATGGGTATAGTCCACGACAAATTTGACTTTGAGGCTGGAGCAAACTAATAAGCGAAACCCTCGCAGATGGTATGATAAATTCAGTTCCTCTGGCCATAGACTGTACACGCTCGGCACGGAAGTTTTTCACCGCTTTTATGGACATGAAAGATGCATTGTACATTGCTTAGCTACATTTGGTAGTTGTTTATCAAAAAGAGCACAGTACTTCTGACGCTGCTGGACACTGTCGCTTCAGCTCAAATTACCAGAGATTCTGGCACAAAGGCCCACCTAATTATTCCTGTGCGTACTATGCAATAGTTGACAGTCGCGGGGAAGGTATAATCTGAACACAGTGGCTAATTATACTGCTGAGAAGCTGGTGGTGACCAAGTCATTAAAGGATTCAACTTTTTGCTGTCGGTCGTTATTCCGAATATGGCTGCAATATTTGTAACATCTGTCGCTTTCATCAAGGCTAGAGATATACTTTTCCTGTTGTGTATTACAACGCCAATACATTCTCTGTATTTCATTTTAGTATTTCCTTTCTCCTTTTCATTATTTGTCTCACGAAATTTATATATGGTGACTTATTTTAACTTATATTATGAAATATCCCCAAATAAAAGAAAAGGTTTTAAAGGCCGAAATGTTAAGTTGAATCTAATTTAGTGGCAACAATTTAGATTGAATACTTATTAGTGCTCCAATCTAGCTGGAATATCTGGAACACGTGCTATGATTTTACTGAAAAGGAGTGCTGCCACACAACAGCGACATCATAGACTTTGCAGAAGTTTTACTAGACTTCTTCATAAAAAGCGTTGAAGTCCTGAAGAAAGATATATAGCGCGGTTTAAATAGAAGTTCCGATATGATATTCTTATATTGACATCAACAAGCAGAAATTATAGTTGATCCAAATATTTCCAAGCACAACAATGGATGAAGAGGAAAAGGATATTTATAATTATTATAGTTCTATAAATACATTTATTCTTTCAACTGTTTAGTAATAGATTTGCTTTTCGCAGTACTTGAATCTGTGTCAAGATCTAAATTCAATTACTACTTCAAATTTTTGATACCTTCCTTTGAACTGGGAAAACAGCAGTTCAGATTCTCAAATACCCTTTACAGATTTCTCACTTTCACTGATCACTTTAAGGTACTGCTTAATATAAAAATTCAGATGTTTAAAAATAGTTTTTAATTCTTTTACGGCCAGAAGATTATTACTTTTTCAAATGCTCCTGTTAAAGACTTAGGCGTACTAAGGCACTAGTTAAGAAGATGTAAAACAGATATAAATAGCCGGTAAACTTTACGCTGACATTCGTAAGATCATAAAACGAAAGGACCAAACGAACGTTTACAGAAGATTTCAGTTAATTAGCCGGGTATTTTCTCAGCAGTTTTTAAACCAATATCTAGACTGAAAATTTTAGGAGTTTCCTAATTATTCGAGAGTGAATGGTACTCTCTAAATGCATATTGAGAAAATGAGAAAGATTTTCGCTTTTCAGATACGTTTGTAAGGCGGCAAAAGCATAGTCCGTCTACAAAATACAAGTGCCGAACTTTAAATTTTATGGTTCATTCCTTAGCTACACAATTTATAACACATTCATTTGTGCGCACACTTTCAAAGGTTTAAAAACCCTGAAAAAAATAGCGTAGCTCTAAAGGCACAATGGCATTTCAGAGAAGCTCAGCAAAGATTCCACGTGTTCCAGTGCGATCAGAAACCAGCAAGGTGTTTCGGAAAATCGACGATTCAAAGCAGGTTAATTTGAATTTTACGTATGCGTATGAAATGCAGTAAATGGTGATGTGCATTTTAAATATATTGATTGTCGTCCTAGAATCCTGTATGCTCCTTTGTCGCTACAATGTGTATACAAAATACAATACTTCAGCCGACTTTTATGACCTTTAGCAGGAAGAAGAGGGACAAAATTCAAGCTATTTGTGAATTATTTATAAAACAACTGAGAATAAAGCATAATAGCTAGAGAAAGTCGCGTGATTATATAAGATACTATCTTTTATATTTAAATGTATTTTGTTGTGGGTGCATTTACTCGGCGATTATCATTCTTCTGTCTGCATTCTTTCTCTGTATGACATGGCTCCCTATCTGTTCATGTTTCTCTACTATACAGTTCATACTAAATGTTCACAGATGGGTATAAAATGTTATTTTACTGTAAACTAGGACAGATAATAAACTGAGCCTGGTAAATCTGTACCCATGTGGTGTAATACGCAATTACCCTTCATAAGTGCAATCCAATCACCCTGAAGCTTTGGTTAATCTGTGCAGAGCGTTTGTCTAACAAAAAGAGTGATATACGAAGTGTAAATTAACAATGTTGGCGCTTCTGGGACATATCCTTTTATTTACCTTTTTTGTGGCTGGATTGACAATCACTTAACGAGCTAATCTGGCAACACGCTTAGCTGCTTTTAATAAACTGGACCATAGTGACTTAATTTTTGGGTCAGGGAAGTACAGGGTCCTCCATTCACAATATTCCCATTTGTGTTAATAGTTACCACACATTACGAACTGCGCATCCAGAAGCCTACAGTCAACATCAGCGATAATAGCTCGATGTAAACAAAACAAGAGCTCAAGTGCAGTGGTGGACAGGTAACTTAGAAGTGTGGGTTTTGAAGACACGTTAATCATTGAAGACATCACAACTACCATTCGTTTAAAACAATGCTAATTATGTTCTGTAACAAGTTTTGTAGGGCTAACTTGAGGCAGTATGTTATATCACAACACTGTAAATGCCAGAGTGATTGTAGTGTAAATTAACATTATTGTATGACAATGATTTTAGATGTTTGTTAGCCATAACCATTGTTAGGAAATAAGTTTACACGGCCTCACTGAAACTGACAATAGAAGCGGGTAACAATGAAGCGAGGGAGTGAGTTGTTTACCAATTAGAAGAGACAAACAAATGACGTCAGGGTAGCGCGCCTTTCTTTAGAAATGTAGGGAATATCTTCCCTAGAGCATATGTTTTTGTAATTTTGATTGGCTTATAAAACAGACGCTAATGTTGGCGCGATTTATTAACCAACAGCAGCTCTATTATATAATGTTTAGGCATATCGGGGTGAGTGAGTATAAATTCTTGAGCCAGAGGCAAGTATTGCGCAGTTCTACAGAATCATTCACAAAGCAAACGTCGCGCAGTTCTAAGAAATCTCTCTCGAGAGTTACACGTCAGGCATTTCAAAGGAAGCATTCACGAAGTACACATGCAATTCTACAGAATCTCTCGCGTCGTAAAGTTAGTTACAAAATGTGAAATACGCGAATTAATAGTGCGCGGGAAATAAGTGATTGTAGTTACATTCGAAAATATAACAGTTTCAGTCAGGCGTGTATCAAGATTAAATATCTGAAATTAATTGAGTGTGACGGCAATAAAAGTGTAAAAACAAATTCTTTTATCAGTGTTATCTTTTAGTAATAACTCCTTTCCGTTTACACACCCTGTTCAAGAGATATTTGCTCAACTGAGTAATAATAGCTAGCCGGAGGACAAAGAACCCAAAATTCAAAATAGTAAAACAATAACAGGCGCCATGTAAAAAAAAATAACATGAACAGGTACTGCGATAAGCTTTATGTATAAAAAACAAAATCTGATGCACTCGCATGACTTTTCTCTACTCTTGTACAAACTATTTTTACAAACGCTTATTCTCCATCTACTTCATGCTAATCGAGATAAACCTTTGCACAAAATTTTATTACTAATTTTCTTGTAGGTGCAAGGGGAATATGGTAGGCTTTAAGTAGTCAAATCTTTTAAAAGCTGGTTGCTATGTAGAGCATTCCATTATCTTTGCATCCCAGGACATTAAAAAAAAAAGAAAAGTAAAACGAATAACGAAGGACTTCCATTTGAGTAAAAGTAAAAGTATTGGAAGATTCAAACAAATAACAAGGAATATCTCTGAAATGGTTCATTCGACAAAAAATGTATACGAGATAAATTGTGTTTTAATGAGATCTAGCTTTTTGTGTAGTAAAATTTGTCTGTCGCTTACGGTTCACCAGTTATGCAAAGTCATTCAGAATGAAGAGGACTTTTGGGGAAATTCCCATAAAATTCAAGGTACACATTTCATTTGCCTGAAAATATCTTAAACACATGATACTTTAATCAAAATCGTTTTAGCCATTTTTGAAAAAATAAAAAATTTCGAAGAATGTTTCATGTAAAGAATAGTCTCAGGTGGGGGGATGTTATTGAAAATCTTGGGGTCATGTTCTTGGATGATACTAAACTCAAATACCAACTTTGGTATTTATCCGACTTTTCGTTTTTCACTTATGCTGTTCAGACTTGACAGACAGACACATGCATAGACATGTTTAAAAAAGGCTTTATTTGAATTCAGGACTCCTCAAAACATGTATTTCCGGCGAAATCTCGTAATGAATTTTTGGATGGAATGCAATACTTCCCCCTACTTACTACAGTAGGAGAGAAAGTAATAATGCATTGATTTCAACCATTAAAAGGTAAATACGTTACTACGTAACATTGCAATAAATCACTCGCAAAGCTTCACTTACTAAAATATGTGTATAGGTAACATTTACAATAATATACATTTGAGTCTTTTTGTTTTATTCACCGTGTCTTCACGGATTACAGGCGAGTGATATGTCTTTCCATCACCGACGATGCCTGAACATCCACGATTGTTTGTACTCGTATCCATCGTCGTGCTAGGTTCTAAAGAAAATAGAAATTGTGCTTGAATCTATCATTTATTTTGAAATGTTCCGTGAATTAATTACCAGCAATTATGAGTTTGATACTGGGAAACTAAGAATACTTTAAGGATACCTGGTTTCCATTGGGCACGAGTCCAACGGATGGTAGACAATGGAGCAAGTGAGATACGTCTGCTAAACAGCCTGTAGGTTTAAGCTAGTATCTGTATTTTAATGTTTAATCATCACGGCACACCTCCTTCTCACTTGTATCATGTGTTTCAAGAGTGCTGCGTATTCTTTGTTTCAGTCACAACGATCTACCATGGAATATACGAAAGTTTTTGAAGAACCAGCTAGTTAATTTTCGTTTTGCCGAGGATCTCCGCGAGATGTCACCTTGGTCTCGCAGCTCCTGGTCCCACACAGATCTGCCCAGATTACGGGAGGGTATGGTTTCTGCTCAGGTAAATTCTAACATTGCTTTCTGTCACTAGTATACGCTGAATTTATATACATGCAGCACTTATATTGGTTTATTATTTTATGAAGTATATTTAACTTTTCATGTCAGTATTTGACCAAACGTGCAGATTATTAATGGTAAGAAATAATGAGGTTTCCCACTTTCAGTAATAAAATAGCTTCTTTTTACATGCATCTTACAATGATAAGAAAATTAAACTGACAAGCAGTCCCTGACTTTACATAATTATTATTATACAAAGTTTATGTACGCAATTTAAAATCAGTCATTTAAGGTAGTCTTTGGTGTCTTGTATCTTATGTAATGATTTACATTGTAGTTTCCAAGTTGTCGTACTAATGCATTTGGACTCAACTACTGACGGTGGTAGATATTTTGTATGTGTTTCGAAATATATTTCTGCAAGTAGGGTACAGACGATTCCTCGTGGATTTGTTACAATACGGTGTACCAGTCGCCGCCGTGAATAATTTTTAAAGCCTTATTTTGTGCAACCTGTAGTGGCATAAGTGTTGAATCATCAATATATACCCATGCTGGAACCGCGTAAACCAATATTGGTCGAGATTTGAAGAGCTGTAATTTCCTTTTTACTGATATACATCCTGACTTGAGCAGTGGATAAAGATGGATTGACCTGGCTTTTTCTTTCCCTTTTGTTTTACATGTTTATGCCATAATAAACGTTGATATAATGTCACTCCACGACTTGACTGCTATAAGATAGTTCCTTATTTCTGACTTTTAGTGTACTTACTCTTTTAATCGAGCATTTTGTAAAGCAGATAGCTTATTACTTTCTCTGCTACGTATAGTAAGTAGGGGAAGTATTGCATTCCACCCAAAAATTCGATACCGAGATTTCACCGGAAATACATGTTTTGAGACCTCCTGAATCCAAAAAAAGCATTTTTGGAAACATGTCCGTGTGTGTGTCTGTGTGTGTGTGTCTGTGTGTGTGTCTGTGTGTGTGTGTCTGTGTGTGTGTCTGTGTGTGTGTCTGTGAACAGCATAACTCAAAAACGAACAGTCGGATAAGCACCAAACTTGGTATTTAGGTTCAGTATCTGCCAGAGATGCGACACGAAGGTTTTCAAGAAAATCCCCCCACCCGAGACTACCCTTTACATGGAAGATTTTTCGAAAATTTTAATTTTCTCAAAAATGGCTCTAACGATTTTGATGAAAATATCATATGTTTAAGATAATGTCATGAGAAATGAAATGTATATCTCGAATTTTCTGGGAATGTCTCCAAAAGTATTCTTCATTGTGAACGACTTTTGCATAACTGGTAAACCATAAGAGATAGACAAAATTTTACTACACAAAAAATGTAGATCGCGTTAAAATACACAACTTATGTCATATACATTTCTTTTGTTGAGTGAACCGTTTTCGAGATATTGCTTGTTATTTCCTTAAATTTTACAATACTTATACTTTTTCTCACATTCGTTATTCATTTTTTTGTCCTGGACATGCAAAGAGAATGGAATGCGCCACATAGCAACCAGCGTTAAAATATTTGACCTTCGCTTAAAAGCTACCATATTCCCCTCGCATCTACAAGAAAATTACCAATAAGATTGACATCTCGATATCTCGATTAACATGAAGCATATGGAGAATAGGCGTTTGTAAAATTAGATTGTACAAGAGTAGAGAAAGTCATGTGAGTGTAACACATCAGATTTTTTTTTTACTGTGTTTCCAATGCCTGGCCCAGTTTTCATATAAATCCACATGATTTTGTAATCTTCTAACACCTCTTGTAGAATCAATAACTGCTGAACACAAAACTGTATTCTGTGCGTATTGGGCAATGTTTGATCCAATTGTTGTTGGCCAATCCGAGGTGAAGATGTTATAGAGTACAGGTCCAATGGCGGATCCCTGAGGAATTGCGGTATTTATTGGGTATGTTGGTTAAAGCGCAGATCCTTCTCTTGCATGACAAGTTCTTCTTTCTAGGTAGCAATCTAAAAGTTTTACTAGTGCATCCGAAAGCCGTTCATGCATTAACTTATGAATTAATCTGGTATGCCATGCTGAATCGTAAGCTTTAGCCACATCCAAGAAAACTGCTGGCGTGAATCCCCAGTAATTGAATGTCTGCGTAATTGTTTCTATCAGTCGAAGTACTGCACTTAAAGTGGAGCATCCAGGACTAAAAGCCATTAGCATTTGCTAACATTCTAAGAATCACTCGTTCGAATAACTTTCCTAATAAAGGCTAATTAGTCGTCTGTTCTCTGGAAATGTTGGATTTTTATGCGCTATTAGGTATCGTTATTATAATACATGTTTCCAAAAATCAGGAAAATGGTTTACTTTTAATCCACTGTTAAAGAGCTTAGCTTATGTCATCGTGTATCACTGTTTGAAATTACTATATTGTGACATATACTCGAGCCATTCAAAAGTACTGCACAACAAATGTAGAATTAAATAATACAACAGTTGTTTGTGGAAGTAGCTCCTTTGCAACAATAGCGTAATGGTGTGAAGATCGTTAGTTTCTTTTCTTGATGAAGTAATCTTTTAAGTGGTTCCTTTTAAGACTATGAATAAACAGTTAACAGTAGTATAAAATCCATATATTTTATAATAACACGAAATAGTGTTTTATTTGTTTGATCTAGAGCCCTATTTTTTAGGTTGTATTGAAAACGTGGAAATTATATGCGTGTTAAATAATATAAACCAACATGATTACTATTTTTGAAATTATAATGTAGTAATAAATAGGATATTAATTTTTCTTTCACAAATACTGTGTGTATTTGAACCACGTATCTTTTAATTTCAGTGAAGTTGCTCCAAATACCTGAAGTACCATGGCAACTACCGGTACATGGTTTACCGGAAAGTCGGTTGAGAATTTGACGCCGTTATTGGAAATTATGAGAGACATAATTAATAAAAGTATATTGCATCAAATCGCGCACTCGCGCCGGAAGTATTCCGTATAAGACAAACAAGACTGTCGTGACGGCAATGCGCGTAGTATTTAGTAGTAAAAAGGTAAATATTTTGGCAAAATTAATTAAAATCCTTTGTGAAACAATGGATGGGCTATTGCTAGCTCGCTAAAACGTAGGTTTTCTTAACTTTGGTTTTATCGGTTTTTAACTACTAAACTCGCTCACAATTCATGCTAGCCCCGAGCTCCCGAGGTCGCGGGTTCAAATTCGGTGGAGAGCGATGTATTTTTATGGGCGTAAAAATCCATAGCATGACTTCCTTCGGAAGGGAAATAAAGCCGCTGGTCCCGTGTCGTACATTTACGGCACGTAAGATACTCAAGCCTGAAAATTTCCGATCTTTCACGCATATGTAAAACTAATTTCCTTTAACTTTTCACTCATTCACTCCTACATTCGTATATCCAGATGCTGTGGGGGCTACGGAGTGATTCTGGTTAAAGAAAATTTCCTCGCCCCAGGCGGAAGTCGAACGCCGGATCTCTGGGTTGAGAAGCCAGAACACTAAATTCTCGATCTCATAGGCATTCAATTAAAATCTTGTTCATATTTTAACAAGGACGTTCTTATTTTGAGGAAATGTCCGTCATATTCTGCGTTTTCTTTTTAGAACAGTTTTTATCATAGAGCAATAACAATTAATTGAAGCGCTTCGAGCCACGCCCCAAAGCAATAACAAGCAAAACTGCAAAATGGAATCTACTTTACGGTCCTGGAATAGCCCTGCTAGGACAGCAGTGAGAGGAATGAAATATATAAAGAAGTATTTAATTCATGGAATTTACTACCCTACTGCTTAACTAATTTTTCTGCATTCATTAATAACTAAAGTGATAGCATACATATGCCCAGAGAGAGAGAGAGAGAGAGAGAGAGAGAGAGAGAGAGAGAGGGAAGGGGATAGTATGAAATGTTGGAAAGGAATTACAGCATTTTTTTGTGAAATGGAATCTCTAAGGACGATCTCCCATGCTACCCTTATATATAGAATTCCATCCAAGTGGAGTTCGCATATAAAGATAAAACGGTGCGCGGTCTCTGTGGACTGACGAATTACTGGCACTCGTAAATCACCAGTTTCCACCCTCTTGAACTTTAAAATTAATCCAGTTTTATTCGCGTAATGAAATTGTTCCCTCCCCTCTTCGTTGGTTTTTATGTCGGTTAAATGCATCATTGAGCCGACATGGAATGGGTCGCAGGTTCATCCCAGCTCTCCACTCAAGTGACAAACGGCCTGTGTTCTGATCTGAACACGTCCTCTATTCTTTATACATGCCGTTTCCTGGAAACCTATTGTTCTTCCGCAACCTCTAGGTTTCTCTAATCCGAATTAGGAAAAATGAATAATCTAACTTCTGTATGTTGAAGGCAAACAAACATACGGTTCACTTTTATGAAAAAAATGACCACGAAATTCAATATGGAATGGCTTTGATAGACCTTTTGACTTTAGGAGCAGACATTTTATTCCGCGCTAGAGCTTAAAATAGTTTTCCTTAGGTATAAACACCGCCGTTTGTGAAAATTGCAACACTAAGAAGGAAACGCATGAATTCAATGGATTTAATACCACAGGTCAGGTACATGGCAAGTAACAAATTATAAACTTTTCAAATCTATACATCACCTTTGAGCTCTAAAATTCAGTATTTGGTGTGGCCTCCATTCGCTGCAATTAGAGCTGCTATACGCCGTGGCATTCGATAAAAAAAAAGGTTCTGAATAAGTTCCTGAGGAATTTGCTTCCACACTGTTTGTATTCGAGCACATAAATCCGTGACACTGGTTATTGGAACACCGTGACGCACCAGGTGCCGAACAACCATATTCCAGACATGTTCGATGGGTGACATGTCAGGCGAACGTGCAGGCCAGGGAAGCAATGGTACCCGTCGCTCTTCGAAGACTTCTACATTCCTCGCAATATGTGACCGGGCATTGTCCTGTTGAAATGTGGCCTGTGGAGATGCCTGAAGCAGAGGAGTACCTCAGGGTCTACAACCACTGTTAGATACCGGTTGCTGTTAAAGGTGCCCTCATATTCGTAGGAGGCGAGATTGGTTTTTGTAATCCATGGCGCCCCAAACCGGTGTTTGTCCGCTATGCCGCTGAATAATGAAGGCCTCCAGGTTGCACTCGCCACGTACCGCCGGACACGTATGCGGCCATCACTGTAGGACACATTGAAACGGGACTCGCCCGAAAAGACTACATTTTGCCACTCAGCACAGCAGTGACGGTGTTTACGTGCCAATTGCAGTCGGAGGAACTTGTAGTTTCTAAAGAATTGAAGCCGACGTAATGGCATGCATGCAACCAGTCCAACCTGAAGCAGACGGCGACAAACCGCTGATGCAGAGATGGTCACACCTGTTGCAGTGCTCCAGCGTTGAGCCAACACTATGGATCAAGCTGTACGGTCCATTATGGCCATGTGGACAAGATGACGGTCTTCCCGTGCTGTGGTCATGTTCCGTGGTCCAGTACCCGCTTTTTGCTGTGTACGACCTTCATCTGTCCACTGCTTCCACACACGCATCACTGTCGTAGCAGCATGCCCTGTACGAGCCGAAACGTCACGGTATGACACACCCGCTTCCCGGAGACCGATCATTCTACCCCGTTCGAACTGGCATGCCGATATGACTGCCTTTGCATACTGGCATTTGCTTTATTGTTTCCACCTTTTTTGACAGCTGTGCACTGAATACACTGGGCACAACACTGATCTTGTCGGACTGACACGAGAGGGCTCTGCTCGGCCTACGTGTATCCCATCTCTCTGCAAACCTAATCACTTACAATGCACGCTCTTCTGCACTTCCACCAAGTTTGGCGTTATTCGTGAAATTCTTTCTTGGTGTTCCAATTTTCACAAACGGCAGTGTATTTTCGTTATAAATACGCCAGAAATGTACCACCATACAACGCCACTTGATATTGGATATGACATACTGGGAGATACTGCGAAGATCTGCCTCCAGTGAAGTATGTGTAGTCGTCTACTCAAAGAATTATAATTTAGATAAACTATTTTCATTGAAGAAACTTTTATTTAGTTTAAAAGTTGAATATGCTGAAGTAAATTCATTAGAAAATATTCTGATCACGCAGTTCTTAGTAAACATGCAATCTGTATGTCAGTCAGATAATTAATTCTTCAGGTTAATTTTTGACTTGAAGCCAAAGAGACGGAAGTAACGATGCAATCTTACGATATTTCGTAAACCTACTGCACGATGAAGTAAGTTACATAGTATCGTTTCCTACCACAAACTAAATGAACGTTTTAACGGACAACCACTGGGCTGTGGAATTCGGCCCTTTGCTAACCAATACTCTATAGCGTGTCGTTGTGTTTGCCAAGCAAGTATGTAAAATGAAGCAGGATATCTCACTGAAAAGTTGATTCCCTGCTTTGAACACTGGCATCTTAACCCAATGTGCTCCCCAACTTTGATCCTAACACTACTACATAATACACAATTCTTTTAGTGTACGTAAACGGTGCTTTATTAGTTCCTGGTTGCATGTTTGTATGGATTTTTTGAAAACATGTCCGTGTGTGTGTCTGAACAGCGTAACTCAAAAACGAACAGTCGGATAAACACCAAACTTGGTATTTAGGTTGATGCAGTAATTTGTATCACAAATTACTTAAATGTAAATAATGATTGTAATATGAATATGCATTTTTATGTGACATTGATTTGAGATGTTTCTTGACTGTAATTATTGTTGATAAGTAAGTTTATACGACCTTACTGAAACTTTCAATAATAGCGCGCAATAATGCAGCGAGGGGGTGAGCTGTTTATCATTATTGGAAACGAGGAAGTTACGTAATGTTGGCGCGTTTTTCCGTTGAGAATCTTCTGGAATATTTCCCTAGAGCATATGTATTCATAATTTTCATTGGATATTAAAATAGACGCTAATGTTGGCGCGTTTTATTAGCCAATAGTAACCCAGTTATAATCTTTAGGCATATCGGGGAGTGGGTGTATAAAAAGCCAAGTCAGAGGTAGATCGCGGTCAGTTAATCGAAAATCTCAATACATTACACGTCGCCTTCAGTCGCTCAGTTCATCAAAAATCTGTGTACACTACACGTCGTCTTCAGTCAGTCAATTCGTCGAAAGTATTTGTACGGCAAACGTCGGGTATCGATTCACAAGTTACGCGCAGCAGAATTATGAATAATCTAAAGTGTTGTAAGGTTAATTATACAAAAGGTTGAAGTACGTGGATTAAAAGTGATCAGTAAGAAGTTATTATAACAGTTTCAGTTTGGCGAGTGTTAAGATCAATGTATAAATGTGATAGTTAACGTGTTTGACAATAAATGTGTAAAACAAATTTCTTCATCAGTGTTATATTTGGATAAAAGATTCCTTTCCGTTTACACACTCTGATCAAGAGACATGTTCGACTGAGAAATAATAGCTAGCCGGAGGACAGTAAACAAAACTTAAAATTCTTTCAAACACTAATACTACCGCAAATTGCTAACACCAGATGGAGCTACAAACCGAACAAATGAATGACGTCACAAGATGGCTTCACATGAAGTAAACACACATACATCACAAGTAATAACATATATAAAGAATCCCATCGCAAGTTGGCTACCACAACGTGGGGCTACAATACCGTTACAAGGTTCAGTATCTTCCAGAGATGCGACACAAGGTTTTCAAGAAAATCCCCCCACCACATATTAACCTTTACATGGAACATTTTTCGAAAATTTTAATTTTCTAAAAAATGGCTCTTAACGATTTTGATTAAAATATCATATATTTAAGATATTTTCATGACAAATAAAATGTATATCTTGAATTTTCTGGGAATGTCTCCAAAAGTATTCTTTATTGTGAACGACTTTTACATAACTGGTAAACCATAAGAGATAGACAAAAGTTTACTACACAAAAAATGTACGCGTTAAAATACACAATTTCTATCATATACATTTTTTTGTTGAGTGAACCATTTTCGAGATATTGCTTGGAATTTCCTTAAATTTTCCAATACTTATTTTCTCAAATGGGAATTTGTTATTCATTTTTTTGTCTTGGATATGCAAAAGAGTATTAATCTGTGGCAAAGGGAATGGTACTGCACCTAGCAACCAGCTATTCAGAGATATGTATGTACTTAAAGGCTACTGTATTTCTATATTGCCCTTGTAAATATATATTCCCCTTACATCTACAAGAAACGTAGCAATAAGATAGAGTCTGTAAATGTTTATCTCGATTAACATGAAGTAAATGGAGAATAAGCGTTTTAAAAATAGTTTGTACAAGAGTAGAGAAAGTCATGTGAGTGTAACACATCAGATTTTTTTATCATTGTATCGCTGGCTTAATTTGGAAAACATGAAGTTCAACAGTCACTTCCAAAAGGAAAAAGATATTTAGTTCTGAAAGATCTATGCTTAAAATTCATATTCACAAATTTGTGCTTGCGTTGCTATTCATACTGGCTGACAAGCAAACTAACTTTACCCACTTTGGTTCCGCTTGCCTGCCTGCCTGCCTGCCTGCCTGCCTGCCTGCCTGTTTTTCCCCTATACACGACTCTATCCGTAAATTTAAGCTACTAAGTACGTTTTCGTTTGTTGCTTAACGTTTACCAGTTATATAAGATTATAAAAAATTCCTTCCGAATGAAGAGGGTTTATATAAAATCAAGATATACACTTTGTCCTTTAAATGTCTTTCATACATGGTATTTTAATAAAAATCATTAGGGCTACTTTTTAGAAAATAAAATTTTTCGAAATATGCACCATATAAAGGGTAATTTTGGGTAAGGGGATCTTGTTGAAAATATCATGTCGCATCTTTGGAAGATATTGACCTGAATACCAAGTTTGGTATTTACTGACTTTTGGTTTTTGAGTTAATGGTGTTCACAGACACACACGGACATGTTTCCAAAAATGCTTTATTTGGATTCAGGGGGGCTCAAAGCATACATTGCGGTGAAATCTCGGTATCAAATTTTTGACTGGAATGCAATGTCGTAGGGTAACTAACAGAATGGTATGGCTCATTTGTTTCGTGTTGTACGGGGAATAAAAAGTTTTATATAATATTTACTTTCCTTAGTTAAAAATAACAAAAGATGTCGAATTATTGCTTATAGAGCTCTCCTTCAGAAAAAGTAGTTTTAATTAAAAAATAAAACATATGGTACATTTTTATAGAGCATGCACAATGGGCGTGTTTTGGACGTGACGTCACCAGTAGTGTGAGAACTTTACCATGCCAACAGTTAAGGTTTAATTAATTTTCCAAACAATCCGTTTCTATTTTCGACTAAAAAAAGTCTTTTATCCATTGTGTAAATTGTAGTCGGTAATACTGCTTCAAGTTATTTTTTTTTTAAATTTACAGCTTCCAGTTAATCATTTGCCAGGAAGTTGAATCTGATTTAGAGAATGCTGTTTCGATTACATAGTCAGGATTATAGCATTTATATGGAAGACCTACTGTCGAATAGAAATTTTAAATTTCAGGAGTCTTAAAACATTATACGGTGTGAAGGAGTACAACTTGACTGTATTAAAACCTCTACAGGAAGGTTTCGTAATGCAGCATAGAAATAATAACGGCGGCAGATTTTAAAATAATAATATGAGCACTCCATCCTCTTGTGTATACTCGTATATTTTCATCAGGCAAGATTATCCTGTCAGTATTTCACTCTACCCAGCTACATAATCAATGGTTTGTAAGTCGCGGTGCGTGGCTCTTTAAAATAAATCTTTCTTCGCAATTTAAAAAAGAGAAAAGAGGACTGACAGAAGACATTAATCTAACGTTGAAATAAGCCTTGCTGCCTCTGTCACTGGCCTTTTATCAAAATAAGAGAACACTGTTTTTATCATCAATCATTTCCTGGGCTAACGATCCAGGTGTTAAACGTCTGTATGTAATGGAAGTGATGAACTGCAGTGTAATCCAGCATATTGCGCCGCGCTGAAAAGGGAGTTTTATCATAAACTCTCTCTTTGTTGTTATTATACAGGAATATTCAACGTTGTGTTTGCGTGTGGAGTTAATAATAGGCAATGCATCAAAATGAATGTGTTGTTAACGGAATATAACTCGGGAAGAAAACAAACCTGTGGTACCTGACGTTTACATGGTATACTCTTTAGTTTTAATTGTTTGCATCAACGATTGCTATTTTATTAGCACACATTTGCCTAGAGAAACAGGTTTATATAATATTCAATAGGGAAAGGTTACAAGCCGCGTAACGTTTTCCTCTGGGATAATGACCCAACCTTTCAATGTTTATTAATAGATTACACACTACAGTTAATATTTATGAAATATCCGTTACTGTGAACTCTTCTAGAACTGCATTGTGATCAGCTGTAAGTGGTTGTATAGGATTAAGCATGTATGCCTATGTAGAAATGAAAGAGCTTTTGTCATTTTACTGAAATATGAATTCCTTTCTTCCATAGTAAGTCCAATCGATATCTTACATCAAACATACCACACTTTTAGGACGCATATGTACTTAACATTCATCTACATGTTAAAAGTAGTTTGGTCTCAAGGAATGGAAGATTGGTCTCCTTTAGAGGAAGTTATGCGAGATGATCTTTTTATTTCTTTGTACCCTTTCTCTGCCTATATCCAAAATTAATCATTAAAGGTACACATGAGTGAAATTTCTTGTAGTTTTTATTAAATGTTTCCAAAATTTTGTCACAGCTGCTCTCTCTCTCTCTCTCAATTTTAAGTTCCATGCAGATATTTTTAACAGTTGTTGAGAAAAGGAGTATTTTACTTTTATTACAGTAATTAATCATACGATGATGAAATCGTAGGTTCGTGAAAATGAAAATACGGCCTCATGATTTAAATACTAGTACACAAAGCTGGCGTACAGCATTTTTTCAATTTTTCGGTTGTTACATAGATATTTTCAAATCCTTAAATATAATTTTTGTAACAGTTTATCCCCACTATTCATATATTGAGTAATTTGAATTTATAGCAAAGACCATTTCTCAAATTTTAATGTTCATTCTCTCTTGAATTTCTACTGAAAATCTGAACCAGATGCCTAAAAAGCTCCATGAAATGGAACGTTTTAATGAGCAAAAGTTTAAGAAAAATCTAAGTGGTGTAAAAGCCGAAAGTGAATAAAGACCGTAAGGCTGTGTACTCTGGGCATTTAAATGGTGGCGTGTTGAAGCTTTAAAGAGCTTTGAGAACAAAAGCCAAAGCATAAAGCTAAAATTCAAATAACGTTTTTGATATAAAAGTTATTTCATTTGTTGGAAAATTTTGACAAAATTTAAGCTATGGGTAAGCAAGACGAATAACGTTTCTACAAGTTCTTTTGCTACTTATCTAGAAAGTTCATCGAAATTCCTTTAAATATTCCCAATTGAATAAAAACTGTTATCCCATTATCAGTTCTCTAGATACATTTTATAGCAATCAGATTATTCTTATTAAATTTTTTAGGCTTATAGTCATAGATTACAAGTACACAACATTTATTTCGAAACATAAATACTGTTATTTTGAAGGAATTTGTTGTTGTTTATTTTTCATTAATGTGTAGGCGTATATACAGGGTGTGTGGGAATGTAGTGCCGAAAACTTCGGAGGATTTTGGGACGTGTGTATTTCACTCATTATACAACTTATATCAAGTTCAATTTCTGGAACTGAACAGAACAACGTGTTTGGTTTTCCTTTACATTTCTGTGACGTGGGAAGCATTTAACAGCACAAAGCTTTTTTGCATCCCTGGTGCATGACGAATGTCTTACAAGCACAGGAAGGAACTCTTTCATATTGAGCTTGGCCGGACAAACATTACCTCGGAGTCTCTACTTTAACCCCCCCGAGTTAGCTGCCCTTAATGTAGGTGATAGTTTCACATCGACAACCACGTGTACGGTACTTTCTACAGTTGGTATTTTATGTATACGCCATTTGATCGTATGCATTGTTCTCGGCGACAAATCCAAAATGCGCGCACACGTTCAAACATGTGCGGATTGGCCCGTATGGAATTCATTGCAGCAAATATCCGTTGCCGGAGCTGGTGTACACCATACTAGTGATGTGGTCCCATAAATAAAAATCTGGGCTAAAGAAGGGTACATTGAACCTTATACTTCGCTGTGGATAATTATCGTTGGGATGGTCACGTACATGGCGACTTATGTGTAGTGAAGCACCATCATGAGGAAGGTACTTGCTCATTCTTGTTTTAGTGGTATGTTTTCTAGATATTGTCGTAGATCCTCCCGAAGGAAAATGTAGATTTCTTGTTGTTTTCGTTTAGAAAACATGCGTGGTGTACACGCAGGTGCTGTATACGCTGCACTTGACGTGGTGTGCAGACCCTCCACATGCAATATACGGTGCTCTGCCAATGAGACACACCGATATTTCGTGCAACATTGCGTGTGCTGCTCCCAGGTTGCTATTCGAAGATGTTCAGAACATGCTCTTTAGCTTGCAGTACTGGCTGAATCTTTGGTGACCAGCTAGTCACCAAATAGATAGAACTTATCTGCAAGTTCGATGAGAAGGTAAAACATTACCAGTTTCTCGTAATGCAGCTACGAACGTTCATCTTACAGAAGATCAGTCATTTTAAAATATTTCCCTATACAATCTGTGAGGTAAATAACAATCTCACAGCTCTATAGTAGGATATATTAGTGAAGGTTATTTAATCGTGTGAAGGATTAATAAACAAAGTACAATACAATTATAATTTGTGTAGCCCTGCTAAGAGATACGTGCTTTACAAATTACTACTGACGAAGCCGAGGCATACACATATACAATATTTAAATAAGCATTAAAATTCAAAATTGATTTCTAAACGTGGGGCGAAGACCACCGGAAAAGTAAACGTGGTGCGAAGGCCATCAGAAAGTTTGTACCATACGTGGGGAGAACCCTCCAACAAACATATCTCCCGCAATACGTGGTGCTGTAACTACTTCAAGTTTGGCTATCCAACAATGGGGCTACAATAATTCTATTGCATCTGATAGCAGTCTTCAAATCGCAGTGGGCTTATCCGAATGTGAAAATAATATCTGGCAATTCCTGCGTGGAAGAGCTCATTATTCGTTCTAGAACGAATAATGAGCTACCCATTAACCGGAAAAACACGAATGCTTTGACTATATCCCAGCAGTTGATACACTTATTTTCGCTGGTTCCTCCATCTTGAACCAGTGCACCGAATGCTGATGTGTTATGCTGTGTGTAGGAAAGGCAACTATGTGGTACTGCTTGAACACAGGTTGCAGGCTGATAGCTTTCCTTCACTGCAGGAATGTACTACCAAAATCAAAAATATGCGTGTTTTATAAACTGATGCCTTGATACTACAAAACTGGGACAAATGAAAACCAGTCTGCGGTTGTATAATGTAAATAGCATCCCACCACCACCACCACCACCACCACCACCACCACCACCACCACCACCACCACCACCACATAATGCTTTCGACACCATATTCCCTTACAGCCTGTAAAACATATCGTATAAGGTCGACTTCCATCGTTTGCTTTTCACATGAAAGTTAAGGTGGCATTAAGCACATAAATGACGGCTTTGACTGCACAATTCTGTCGTATTTGTTTTGAGAGATTGGGTAGGGTTTAGAAAGAGTTCAGAGAAGGAAGTGGTGAGAATGTTCCTATTGGCTGTTATCTCGTAAAATATCTGTTTTTGGAAGGAGAAGTAGGTAAATGTTAGCGCGGAAGAACGCAGCAACGAAAATTGTTGTTGAGTAATTAAAAGTGCACATATAATGATAATAGGACGGCATTATTTGTTTCACGTAAATAATCCATAAAGCTTAAATCTTATTTGTACACATGACACAAGGCCGTTCCATTATGGTTAGTGACTTGACTCGGAATACATTCCGGGTACTGGAATTGAGATTTTCCCCTGTTGGGAGGTCTAACTACAGAGCACACTTACTCCATGATGTTCCTATGGATCCATGAGGAACTACTGGAGGATCTCGCACCTAAGCATCCGGGGTGAGGGGCTAAGATGACCACATGGAAGTCACATTACCGCACTCTGCTCACCATGTCCCGTGAATGGGAGGAAGGGGATGCAGCGGTCATGCAGCCTGTCTTGAACGCCACGTAGTTGGTCTCAAAAATAAGCTATTGTGAATTGAAACAAGGAGTGGTACTTTCTCTCTCTATATGGTTCCTTCTTAATTTTATTTAACGTTAACATATTAAGATGATTACAATGTAATGTAATATAATACTATGATACAGTTGTTGACAAAGTACATAAAACAAGATGTGTAAATATAATGTTACAATAGTGTCACATTGTTTGTAAGTCTGTGTTTTTACAAGCACTTTTATCTTTAAGTGAGTGGCTTAGGTTCCCAGAAATGCATGTATTTAGCACGCGTATTACTGTGATTTTATATTTGAATTACCACCACTAAGGCAAAGAGGAGGTGAGGTTATGATATATATATATATATATATATATATATATATATATTCACAACTAATACAATTAGTATGAAAAACCAATCTAATTAAAATAACGTACCATTTTCAAATCCTTACAATGGTGCTAATTTAATCAACTCAAAAGTAATATAACAAATAGAAATGAACAAAGTAAGTTTAATCCTTACAAATACGTCCTCTAGGTAAACTATTTCTGCTACATCGCCTGATCTGCTCCATATAATCAAGCTGATAGTTTATACACCTTAATGGAGACTATAACACCAGCATGTGGGAAGCAATGCACCACAGTTTCAACTGTAGTATGACGAAACAACGTGAGATTGTGCATTCTATTTGTGGAATTGGACTTGAGCGGGATGGGTTTTAGCGTGGCATGTTCTAAATCATACGGTCACTATTAATCAGTGTTGGAATGTAGACGCCTACCTGTCTGCTGTAGTACATCTCTCGCGAGAACAACAAGACTGGGCAGTTTCAGCATATGATAATCGAGCAAGTTATGGAGTGGTTCGAGACCTCCGTCACTATTGAATATTCTAAGAAAAAATAATCCTACATCCATGACCTGTAGATACTGTAGATATTTCATAGAGCTCACAAAATGTTGCACACAAATTAAAAATACTTTATTGCCTTAAATATGACTATAGCACCATAGTTTATTGTAAAAGCTCTTGCGATTCGTACTTGAATAACTGTAATTTCTTTCCAATACACTTAGTATCAAAAGTGTCTGTAACAGAAAGATGCCCATAATAATTTTAAGGGGTTTATTTTCTGATTGATTTGGTTAGTAACACATTTATTTAACATCATAAAACGAGACATTATACCACCCATATTGTCCTTCGATATAGCGCTCTCCCGAGCAATCGTGGTTACTGGATATTAGCTACTACAGTACCTTCGTTTTATATCAAGGCCGCGGATCGCGCGAATGCGTGCTCCGCACACAGTCTATTACAATGCGGGGTTTTCCGTTCCATAACTCCCGCGTTACTTACCCATGAGTGTTAGTAATATGATGTGGCGTGTATGTGTGTGTATGGTCACGTCAGACACATTATTGCGTCGATGGCGACAGTATTGTTGGGGCAATTCTTTCGGTCGGGGTTTTGAAGTTCGTCTGGCTTGGTGAGGATAAGAGTTGGGGAAGTAAGCATGATTCCTTTGTGTGCTGCGTGTATTAGCATCACTTCTGCTCGAGTGTTGAGTCTGGAAGGATGTGTGTGAATCGTGTGAATGTAACCTCGTGTGTGTAGCATCTCCCCTCAATTTCTTCCTTTTTATCTTTTGTGTGATGTAGGGACACCATGTTTATATTCAATAAACCACAGATAATATAATTAATGTAAAATTCTGTGTATCCCACGCCTTATCTGGAACGTGTTGTTAAAGTTTCTGGTCCTCTCGCTGCCTTGCTATGCCTCCCAATGTACACTGTGATCAGAAGTATCCGGATACCTCTACAAACATACGCTTTTCATCTTGGGTACATTGTGCTGCCACCTACTGTCTGGTACTCATTATTCGTGACCTAAGTAGTCATTAGACATCGTGAAGCAGCAGAATGGGACTCTCCGTGCAACTCACGGACTTCGAACGTGGTCAGGTGATTAGGTGTCACTTGTGTCAGAAGCCTGGACGTGAGATTTCCACACTCCTAAACATCCCTAGGTCCACTGTTTCTGATGTGATAGTGAAGTGGAAACGTGAAGGGACATGTGCAGCACAAAAGCGTACAGGCCGGCCTCGTCTGTTGACTGGCAGAGACCGCCGACATTTGAAGAGGGTCGTAAAGAGTAATAGGCAGACATCTATCCAGCCAAAATGCATCAGGATCCACTCCAAGTACTATGACAGTTAGGCGTGAGGTGAGAAACCTTGGATTCCATGGTCGAGCGGCTGCTCATAAGCCACACATCACGCAGGAAAATGCCAAACGACGCCTCGCTTGTTGTAAGGAGCGTCAACATTACACGATTGAACAGTGGCAAAACGTTGCGTGGAGCGACGAATCACGGTACACAATGTGGCGATCCGATGGCAGGGTGTGGGTATGGCGAATGCCCGGTGAACGACATCTGCCAGCGTGTGTAGTGCCTAAGGTGAAATTCGGAGGGGGTGGTGTTACGGTGTGGTCGTGTTTTTCCTGGAGGGGGCTTGCACGCCTTGTTGTTTTGCGTGGCACGATCACAGCGCAGACCTACATTGATATTTTAAGCATCTTCTTGCTTCGCACTGTTAAAAGAGCAATTCAGGCATGGCGATTGTATCTTTCAACACGATGGAGCACCTGTTCATACTGCACGGGCTGTGGCGGAGTGGGTTACACGACAATAACATCCGTGTAATGGACTGGCCTGCACAGAGTCCTAACGTGAATCCCATAGAACACCTTTGGGATGTTTTGGAACGCTGAGTTCGTGCCAGGCCTCTCCTCAGTTCCGCACTCCGTGAAGAATGGGCTGCCATTCCCCAAGAAACCTTCCAGCACCTGATTGAAAGTATGACTGCGAGAGTGAACGCTGTCATCAAGGCTAAGGATGGGCCAACACCATATTAACTTCCAGCATTACCAATGGAGGGCGCCACGAACTTGTACATCATTTTCAGCCACGTGTCTGGATAATTTTGATCACGTAGTGTACATGCTGGGTATCTAAAATTTAATAACTAGCTGCAAACCTTTTGGCCTCACCCCGGTATATAACAATATGTAATAGTACTAACCTGTTAGAAGTGTTATGGAAAGTAGTGTCCATCTGCGCGAAGACGTTCTTGACATCGTCGGATGAAATTACCATTCACACGGATGAGTTCTTCTTGCGTAATTTTCATAATGTCTGCTTTTATATTGTTCTTAAGTTCGTCTAAGGTGTGGGAATTGTTCCTATAAACTTTGGTTTTTAGTGTTTAGCGAACCCTTTGTTCTAAATTTATGTAGCAAACATCTCACGATGTCTCTACCGGGCACTGTATAACCAGGTAATTGCTGCTGAAAGTGTCTACACACTTGTCTATATGATTTAGTTTTCACGCATGTATCGTACATAAAAATGCGCTGTTCAGAGGTGAATTTGTTGGTAGGCATTACCGTGGACTAATAAGAGAATAACATTCCTAAGGAAATCGCATATAACACAGGTATTGTCGAAACAATTCACAGCACGAAGACAAAGCAACGACTGAGACAACTCGAGGCTGATAAACGTAGCTTTGACACGTCCTGCGCCGTCTCTGCGCAGCGACATTATACCGAGGCCACTGCCGTCTCGGCGGATACGCATATAGGTCGGTAATGGCCTTGGCATAAAATGGACTGTATTTATAGTAGTTTCAATTATTGTATACAAATCTTTTAGAAAACAGCGTCTTCAAACTAACATTTATCTGTGAAAAATCCTCATTGATGTATAAACTGTAAACAAAATTTTCAGCCTGCGGAGAATAATATATAGTTTTCGTGGACATATTTTATTCGAGCATGAAAGTAATTGTAAAGGTAGAATGAGACTAAAAAATTCGATGTAGGTAATATCCGGAATTTGAAACTCGGACATTTGGCTTATCGTGCTACTGTAACCAATTGAGCTACCATGGCAACATGAAGGCGTGACATTAAATTCCACAACTGACTGACAATTTTTCCGGTAAACCACAAGGCTTTCTTAAATTTATTTTCAGATGGCTACCTATCTCATTGCCGGCTCACAATCTCTTAAGTGCTTTAGGTCCCTCTGTTCCCAGTTAACTACCATTAGGTCAATTTAATGTCGTGATGGTATGTTGCCACCGAGCGGGATGGCTCAGGCCGTAACGTCTGCGGCCCGTATTCGAGAGGTCCCGGGTTCAAACCCGCCGGGGCCGACCAACCTAACAAGATTTTCTCGGATTTTCTTTGGTCGCTGGGCGTTGGATAATTTGATCCGTTATCATCCCTTTCATTAATAGATTTCGTTTCCTTCTTCACGCCATATCAGGCATCGGGCTGATCACCCAACCTGGATATGCTAAGATCCAGAATTAGCTTGCTCCTCGACAGGCTACCGACCCGGGGCTTTGGCTTGTAAGTTCTTCGGCGTAGTCCTAGAAAGGGATAGGTAATTCGTTAATAAAGAAGATGATGTGTTGCCCTGGTAGCTCAGTTGATTAGCGCAGCGGCACGATATGCCGTGGTTCAAAATCCAGCTATGGCACTGAATTTTCAGTCTGATTCTACTTTTACGGCCTAGGCTACACACGAGTCTGTGCAAGAACAATTACAAATGGATTTTGATGGCTTTATTTAACTTCTAATCGTTAAGGCTTCATTTTGAAATACAGCATTTAATCTCTAGGGTAATGAATCAATCAGGGATTTGGTATAATACTGCGAGGCATTGACGTCATTCTGTGAATGCCCAGGTTCATGCTTTCTGAAGCATTCTTTTCTATTTAAAGACCTATTCAATGCCTTTTGGATCTGAGCTCAAACATTTTCTTTCGAACGTTTGTGTGTTTCATGTTTGGGGCACGTTGGTACCCGTGTGACGACGTGACATTTTCTACCGTTTTGTTGAAAAGCAGCCCGCCAACTGGAATCTGAGTTTGGTCGAATCCCATACTGTTGTAGTATGGGATAGTCACAACCCCAAACATCGCTCGTACCTCATCACATACCGGTTGTAAGAAACTTATGTAGGATGGAGGTGTAGATGCTGTGTAACCAACGTAACAGTAAAAAAGAAATATTGAACGTTTGTTTGACCGAAAATCGTGGGTCAGTTTTCGTGGCCGGCACCTGCAAATAAGGTTTTGTCTTTCATTGAATAGAGAGGAAAATGTAAACTCAAAACACAACCCTTTTGTTTGACTAGATTCATCTTCATGCTTCGTTTATGGCGGATGGGCAAAGCTCTTTAAAACGGTCTTCGGTGGCTAGCAGCTCCAAAGGTAGTCATTTGATACTGAGGCAACATACTTTTTACTTTCTCTACTACGTATAGTAAGTACGGGAAGTATTGCATTCCACCTAAAAATTCGATACCAAGGTTTCACCGTAAATACATGTTTTGAGACACCCTGAATCCCCCAAAAAATTTTTTTTGGAAACATGTGTGTGTGTGTCTGTGAACAGCATAACTCAGAAATGAACAGTCGGATAAACACCAAACATGGTATTTAGGTTCAGTAGCTTCCAGAATGCGACACGAAGGTTTTCAAGAAAATCCCCCCAACCCAGATTACCCTTTACATGGAACATTATTCGAAAATTTTAAATTTCTCAAAAATGGCTCTAACGATTTTGATTAAAATATCATATGTTTAAGATGTTTTCATGACAAATGAAATGTATATCTCGAATTTTCTGGAAATGTCTCCAAAAGTATTCTTTATTGTGAACGACTTTTGCATAACTGGTAAACCATAAGAGATAGACAAAATTTACTGCACAAAAAATGTAGATCGCGTTAAAATACACAATATATGTCATATACATTTTTGTTGTTGAGTGAACCATTTTCGAGATATTGCTTGTTATTCCCTTAAATTTTCCAATACTTCTACTTTTTCTCAAATTCGTTATTAATTTTTTTTGTCCTGGTAATGCAAAAAAAAAATGGAATACTCCACATAGCAACCAGCTCTTAAAATATTTGACTATCGCTTAAAACCTACCAATTCCCCTTGCATCTACAATAAAATTAGCAATAAGATTAACATCTTGATGTCTCGATTAACATGAAGCATATGGAGAATAAGCGTGTGTAAAGATAGTTTGTATAAGAGTAGAGAAAGTCATGTGAGTGTAACACATCAGATTTTTTCTTTTAATAAGTTTTTCGTATCATTTAAGGATTCCCAGTTACATAAGGTTCCAGGAGTTTCTGATTGGTCATGCCAGTATTTGAAATGTACGTTTTAATCAAAATCATCAATGACTAAGGGGAGCAAAATGGCGCTTTCAGATATTTGTGTACTCATATAAATTGGAATGTCATCTTTAACGTGATATGTGGGCATAATAACGGAATTTTAAACATACATCTGCCGTTTGGTAATCTGAATTTTTCAGAACTTTACAAAAGCATCATAGCTGATTGAAGTAGAGAGGTACATTTTAGCTAATATTTTAGTTAGTTTTGCTGTACAAATTGGTACCGCTTTTAAACATGATAGCTTCGGCATGTTAAAGCAATGTGGGTGTTTTTTTATAAATATATGCAAGTGTTTTTCATCAGCTTTACTTTTACTTTGAATAGTTTCTTTTTCTTATATAAATCACCCTTTTCTCAGGTACTATTTAAGATAGCTAATGTAATTTTGAGATGATAAAAACCAGTGATAGGACGATATTTCTCGATATTACCGCGATACTGATTTTCGAGCACCGATACACGATGCTTCATACTTTATAAAAATCTGTAAAAGCGATATCTTGTGCAGGAATTATGTTGTTATTAGTAGTTTTCTGTGTATAAACGCATGTAACCAGTTTTGTATTCTATGCTAATTCCAAAATTGTTCCTGTTCTCCAAATGACAGCAATTTTTTTATCTTGATATTTCTCTCATTGTTAAGCAACGTTAATGGTGATAACAACAATAATAATAATTTCTTTGCTTCCATTGTTATGTTATTATATTTTATGCTAAAAGTTTCTTTTAAAGAATTTTCTACCGATAGAAAAACAAATACTAGCAAATGCCTGCATTCTGCGTTCTTAAAAATACACATGTCACATGAAACTCAAACAGCTAAAACAATTGTGTGTTACAGCATTGTACCGCTACTTACAACTACCGCATAAGATAAGTATTTTTTCTTCGGGTAATAAGCAATTGGACATATAACACTCGGAAACATAGTGAGTTTGTGTATTAAGCTCTCTATGTCCAACTTCATACATATGCGTGTTTAATACAAACGTTTGACTTGCGTAAACACAAACTTACAGAGAGAAGGAAAGAATAAACATTTCCGAGTCTGTATTACCTCACGTCTTAGTTCTGATTTGTTTCTGCTAAATTCACAGATTTTGGTCACCGGTGTAGGTAAATGTAAATAGTGAGTCATCAAGCCAGGCTGTTGCAGAAACGTGATTTACTGGATTAGCTAAATCGGCTTCATTCGCAACTCGGTTAACGCTGTATGTTACATGAGTACCTCTACTCCTTCCCGCATATATTAATTTACACACACGAGTCTATGGAATGTTGCATTTATTCACCCACCTATAGAAAACACAGTCAGGGTTTATCAAGAACTACAGTCCAGCAACTCTTTGGGAACAAGTGCGAGGCAATAACGTGAACTCTTGATTCCTTACATTCCTAACCTAGCATAAAGTTAAACGCAACAACTTTCAATAATGTAAAACTTAAAATGTCAAAGTATCGAAGGCTTATTTCAAAGTATTAGGTATATATCGATACCACCGAGTATCAGGTATCGAGGTCCCATCCGTAATAAAAACTATATCTCAATCCTATTTTAAGTATATTTTGGTATTAATAAATTGGTTATGCTTTAAAATTAATTGTTGATAAATTTTAATAACAAATGGTATAGTTAAGAAGAAATCCTATCCTCCTTAAATTACTTCATTATATAATAGAAAATCAGCGAACTTCGAAAGCATACATCTATATTCTGTAACAATTTCAGTTTGGTATTTATTGACAAATTAAACATTAATTGATCTAATAGTGGTCGAAACTATGAAGACCGAGACTTAAAGTACTTACAACATTGTAAGTCGACATTGGGGTATGTCATCTCAGTACAATTTGAGACCTCCTTGTGGTTTACCGGGAAAAATGCGAATCACTGGAGAATTTAATGTCATACCGGCACGTTGCCATCGTAGCTCAATGGTTAGAGCAAGCGGACGGAGACCGGTAGATCCGTGGTTTAAATCCCGGCTGTGGTATTGAATTTTTCAGTCATCTGATTCTACCTTTTAAATCTTGTCCATCCTACGGCTTGTGTGGAAGAACAATTAATTCCATATAATTATTCCTCTGAAAAACAGTTTGGAAATCTTTTCGAGGCTGTTTACCCATTTGTAGCTTTCGGAAACAATGGCAGATAATGGCCCCGGTTTTAAGGTTCGTGGAGCAGCCAGTTTATACACATGGCACTGCCAGAATCCTCTGTTACAGTCACAAAGCGCACCACCCCTTCCAGCATGTGTTTGGACGACATGGGCTCCCTCTGCCCTAATTTAATCTCGTAGCAAACCCCCTCCTGACCTAACATAACCTCTACCGCATTTTCAAAGCCTTTTGAACCCTGAACTGAGGTAAAATGGTTGCTGTTGCGCTGAAATGTGAGGGTTTTTTCCACCTTCCAACCTCGGTAAGGGGTCTCCCTAGGGTTCTGACCCTTTGATTTGGTTGCGGCCTGCCGAGTTCATCAATAATGTGTGCTGATGCTGGCTTTTCACTTTAGTATGCACTGATTGGCTATTTCTCTACTGCGTTCTGTGCACACTGGGGATTTCACAAAGATGGTAGACGGCTTTGTTTTATCTGTGTCAACTATAGAAGGGTTTGTGGCACTGAAACGGTTGACGCAAGAATGTAGTAAACCATGGAGGCATTTAGAATTTCACAATTTGATTCTGTCAGTATAGTCCACGTTTTGACGCCCAAAAATGGCCCAAAATCTCAACTTGGGTACATTTACTGCATCATACTACTATGTCTGATTGCAATAAAATGTATAGGGGTTAGATTTATAGATATACGTTCACGGCGAAAGCAATTTGAGAAATAAGCACTCGATTATAAATTATTTAAAGTTATATTTTGTAAGAGAATTCATTCTTTATCTGTACTTCATATGAAGGTAATTGGTTACATTATAATCTGTTATATTCCTAATTTAAATACTTTGTATTTGAGCTTATATTATGTATTGTATATTAAATTACTATATTATAGAATATAAATTAAACACATGGGATGGTTTAAAAATTAGAAATATGGAATCGGAATGTAATTTTGTACTGTTCAAACATTGATTCTTCACCTTAGTTTCTTTGTTCTCCTCCTCCTTTAAGGAGAAGCTATGGTTTGCTTAATTCTGAATTTCTGATAAGGACTAAAGCTTGAACACTAAAAACTGCGATTATTTTTGCCTCCGTTTTCATTGCGTTATTTTTGCATTTAATTTGCGTTTCGGAACAAAAAGGTTGAAAACAAAATGAATACCCTAGGATTAAAGTAACGGAATGTTTGAAATCTTTAAAGTTCTCCCAATATTACGTTACGCATTCTAGATGACGAGAATATCTAACAGATTGTTCCGTAACACAAGAGCGTTATCCGTAACGCATTCTACAGAAACAGAATGCGTTGGACAGAAGGCAATAAATATTGTTTTTATTAGAAGCAAAATACAAATATAACATACAACTTGGACTTCTACATTTAATTGTAATTTTTTTATGGAGTACTAATGAAGCCAGCACAGCGTTTGAGAGCCTGGGATCAATGCACAAGCGAGGAAGTACAATTTTAATCTATCTTGAATTTGTTGAACAGCTCGTGATGATCATCCTGTGTTGTTTTAATATTACATTTGTGGCCATAAGTAGTAACACTTTTTTTGTAACATCTTGAGGAATGCGCCCAGAGATGCCAGGTGTGTCTGGGCATCATTTAACGCGTTTTCTCAAATTAAAACAATGTAAAAGTTGTCCCTAAAAGCAACTAAAATATTGGAATCCCCGTTGCCTCGAGTAAATAGGTATGTAAAAGTTTATTGTTGATAAGTTTAATTCCCATTGTGATAGGAATTTTTAGGATGTAAATCGTGCTTCTAGTAAATATCTAGCGTAATACAAAATATTTTCTCTCATTGTTTGGGATAATTGCATACGCTGAAGATGCACGCTCCACACTCAAATCATAAACAGGTATGTCGTCTTCCGTGGTGTAGTGGTTACCCTAGTAGCCTCTAGTTCCCGAGGTCGTGGGTTCTAACCCGGCGGAGGGCGATGGATTTTTTTCGGGCATACAAATTCTTAGCATGGCTTCCTTTGGAAGGGAAGTAAAGCCGGTGGTCCCGTGTCGTAGATTTACGGCACGTAAAACAACCTCAAGCCTGATAAAGAGGACTCTTGGCAAAATTACCGGTCTTTCACGCCCAATATAGAATGGGACTCTTAAGGACTAAAGCTAAAGAGCGTCCTTAAATAAAACTCAATTTAATTGTTAAACAGACATGTTCCATCATTTGTAGTAATCGATGCATCTGGCTTGTTTACATTAAAGAAGTGTTTTTGTGACTTATAGGGTATCCGAATGCAATTGCCAGCAATGGATTGTGAAAATTCCAAGACTGAATGCAATTTCCGGTGCATATCGTTACATGTGTCTGAAAGTAGTTTCCATATATTGTTATGCTTTGCAAAATTATAATTGTTTCTTATTCAACAAATTTATTTATTACCAAAAATATTGTAGAATTTCAGAAGTCTAAACTTTTGAACTGACTAGTTTTTGTACTTTCTGCAATGTGTAACCCAGAACACCAAACGCAGCGGCACAGTATTCTCCACCAGGAGCAACTATCAAGTTTAATTCAGCAAATTCCGTTGATCTTGATGTCGGGTTGTTTTTCGCTTAATGCAGACTTTGTGTTATAAGCGCTAAAGCAGAAATTCCATAGCTCGTAGGGCGAGGATGTTTTCAGCGTGCTCGTAAAGCAGAAAGGTTTGGATAACATTCCAGGAAGCGACGTCCCTCTGAGTACGAACATACATCCGCTTGTAGCTTTACGCTCAACGAAAAAAGAACATCCGTGAAGCCAAGAATCCCTGAGCCGCTATCTACACGAATTTGAAACTACACCCTTTTGTGAACGTATTTCGAGCTCTCTGTACCATTCTGCTTTCTACGTGGCACCTTGATATGGAATTAAACTGCGGAAGCAAGTGTAAAGCCTAATATAATAAATCTCATGCGAGTATAATTTGCTGGAGATTCAAACAAAAATGAGCTGAGCCCTGAACTTTTCTTGCGTTACTCCTTTATGACGGCCAAAGTGCTTTGTTAGCAGTTTTTGTGTAATTTTTGTTATTTTTAATGCCAAGAATGACTATTCTTTAAAATTCATTTTCCTTGAAAATTTATTTCCCAAAAACGGATGTACCTCATGTATTGGCCATGACGATGTAGTAACTCTTAATTATATATTATTTTTTCTTATGCTCAACTTTATTCTGTGTTCTGTTCCCTTATACAAAACATTTTATCCCCAAAAATAAAGAAAAAGTTATAAAATATTTCGATAATCCATTTCAAAATGTGTGTAATAAAATACATAATCATACGGAATTTTTCGGTGTTTATTCCACTCTAGATATAATATATGCCGGCTTAAAATAAAAACATAAACACGGCAATTTAACGTGGGAAATCAGTTTTCTTGAGCAAATACCTTAGTTTATTTTAATAAGAATTAAAAGATTAATTCGAAACCATATTAAAAGAACAGATAAACATTGTCTACAAAGAAGTGTATTTATATTAAATGAAACAACCACAAAGTATAACTTAGAAATATCAGAAAGCAAAACAAGTCACGCTTTCTGTGGCAAAAAACTAATTACAATTAAAATAATTATAAACGATAAAACAGTGGAGCAAGTAATGAATTTTATGGATGTATCAGTTGGCCTTAATAAAACAAAAAAATAACAAAAATGAGCTTATTTCAACAGATATGTGAGGCAATTAAAAGTTCATTAATAAGAAAGGAAGAGGAACTGTTGAAATTTTACAATGTATTAGCGATACCAATGCTGTTATATGGGTTGGAATGTTGGATAATATATGATAATATAAAGCCCTAGAAAGAAGAATAGAGGTAGCTGAATTGAGGTATTTAAAATATGCAGCAGAATGTACTTAATTGGATATAAAGGAAAATGAAGAAATTCGAAATAAAATTCAAAAGTTTATATAATGCACAGGATTGAACAATATCAAAAAAATTGGTATGAACATGTATTAAGGATGGAAATAGAACCTATACCTCTGAATATTTTAAAATATAAACCGAATGGTAAAGTAATTCATGCCTGACCTAATGAGAGATGGATCGACCAGTTATTTAATTTAAATGGAGCTAGAACAGAATAGCAGTGGTATAATTCTTGAAGAACGATGATGATCTAATGAAGAAATAAACGTTTCCATATTACTTCCGTATTTCGTATGCAAAATAAGCATCACAATGACGTGCTGCTTTTGGATTCTATATCTTTTTAATGCCCTTAAAATATTCTTGTAAAAATTATCTCTAAAAGCATCAGGGAGAGAAATAGATAGAGTATCTGAGAAAACAGATTTAACATGTTAAATCGCGGTTTCCAGTACTTGATTTTAAAATGTATGTGCTGCCCACTGTATCAAAATCATGCAACATTTTATTATAGAAATGTTTAGAAATGTCAATCAAATAACTTGAATGAATGAGTTGATTTTTATTTATGGACCCTCCTTAACCCCATTCTATATCGGGCGTGAAAGACTGGAAATTTTGATCAGAAGCCTCAGGTTTGAGGTTCTTTTGTGTGCCGTAAATCTACAATCCTGAACCACCAGCAATGTATGTGGAAAGGGATACATATTAATTTTATTCAATAAAGCCGAAATTAATTAATATCTTAGAAATGCGATTAAATATTGAAACTTTACCTCCTAACGTCTATGAAGGAACCTAAGTTTTTAATCCTTAATATATTTCACATCATTTCTCCCTCAAGATTTGTTTTATCTCTCTTTCTGTTATTAAATCAGCTTGCAGTCTTTCCGAGTTAACACATTAAACGCTCGTTAAATGTATAGAACTGAAGGGGAAAATGTCCTGAATACAGGTAATATTTTGTATTTTGGTACGTAGAGATTTTTATAAAACCGTATGTAGCTGTTAACGTTTTAGTATTCAAAATTAGTTTAAAAACTGAAGAATGTATTTTATTCACGCCTTTTTTAACTGGAAAAAATCCTGTGTTAGGCTCACCTGACTTTCTCTGTCTATTCCTAACAAAATGTTTCTATAAAAACTTGTTCCTCAATCTACATCATGCTAATTGAAATAAATATTTGCAGAAATTGTCTTATTGAAAATTTCCTTATAGGTGTGCTGGGATTAGGGGAATGCAGTAGGTTTTAAGCCATAGTCAAATCTTTTAACACCGGATCGCTATGTTATGACTTTGAAATTCCGTTCTGTTGGCACGCCAAGAGAATAAACGAATAACGATTTTCCCTTTAAGAAAAGTAAATATTTGAAAATTTAAACCAAAAACAAAGTATATATCAGAAGTAGTTAATTCCACAAAAGTTGTATTTGGCATTGATTGTGTGCTTTAATGAGATCCTCGTTTGTATGTAGTATAATGTTGTCCATCTCTTGCGGTTTACCTGTTCTGCAAAACTCATCCAAAATGAAGAGTACTTCATAGGCTATTCCCAGAAAATTCAATATACATTTCATTTGTCATGAAAATATCTTAGACATCTTACAAATGCAGTTAAATCAAAATGAAAGTTTATTCAAAAGTCATTGCTCAGTGCGGTGCAATATGCCAAATTCTTTAAGTTTTAAGATCATAACTATTAATACTCCTAATATATTTAGCATGAAAGAGCGTTTTACTTTTATCTTTAAACTTTTATTTTTTTATTTAGGATTAAGAGTTTTCTTGTAAAGGTTAAAGTAAGTAAAATGTTGGAATATCAGTCATTTTCTTCATTCAAGTCATGATTAAGTGTGGGCTGTAGGGACAAATTAGAGTCTAGCATTCCTTATATGGTTATTTCTTTAGAGAAGACAAATCCCATCGTATAAAGACCTCCATAATACAAAGTAAGCGCGTAGTGCTATTCTTGAGATAATGGGGTTAAGCCGGAGGCTCTATTAGGTGGAATAGTGGAACTCGGTAAGCAACTAGACTTGGGCGTGGCGCCATACTTCACATCTGTAGACAAAGGTAATTTCTCAACGTCATACAATCTTTCAACAATAAGTAAAATGGTTTGCTTACTATTTTCTTGTAACTTCTTACTCTTTAGTTGTATTAAATCCTCACTATTTTATAACCTCTGTGCTTTTATGAAAATTAAATTAAGTTAAATTAAATTGAGTTTTATTTGTGAACGCTCTTGAACTCCTGTAGTCCTGAGCGTCCCATTCTATATTGAGCGTGAAAGACCGGAAATTTTGCTCAGAGACCTCTTTATCAGGCTTGAGATTCTTTTACGTGCAATAAATCTACGACACGTGACTATCGGCTTTACTTCCCTTCCGAAGGAAGTCGTGCAAAGGATTTTTACGCCCGACCATCGCCCTCCGCCGGGTTTAAATCTGCGACCTCAAGAACTAGAGGTAATCATTGCACCCCAGAGGACGACAATGTGTGTGTTTTTATGGGTGTACCGTTTAAGTTGATACTGTACAATGTCTCCAAATTTTAGAAAGTAACATCTTTAATAAAGGTTTCTTGATATTATGAGGGAAGTAAATGTCATTAGTCGTGTTTTGTTTGGAGGTCGCTTTGATAGTCGTGTTAGGGTAAATTTCATTTTTTAAATAGAAACCTACGATTAGTCAAATCAAATTGACCCTAAAGTGACCATTACGACGTCCTTCAGATAAAACACGATTAATGGCATTTACTTTCCCCCTTATATCAAGCAAATTTTATTCAAGACATTTCTTTCTACAACGCTTAATTTTGATGATATTCTACAGTCTCAACTTAAATGGCCCACCTTGTGTATGTGAGTAGCCTATCATCCCTGCTACGTCCCCAAATGCAATGTCCTACTCCTACACCTAGGGAGTTACTAAATGGTGAAAGCGCATTCTTTTTGTGTTTGAGTTATGAGGTTTATAGACACGCACACGCAGACACACGGGACGTTTTCTAAAAATGCTTCTTTGGATTCAAGGGGCCTCAAAACCTGTAATTCCGGTGAAGTCTCGGCATCGAATTTTTGGGTGGAGCTTAATACTTCCTCTACTTACTGTAAGTACATAATAGAGAAGTAAAAATTGCAGTGTTATTAAGCAGTGTTGTTGCATGTAGGGGGTCCCATCAGGCAACTTACTCATGAGGAAATAAATTATCTGATAAATACAGAAATTAATAACGGGTGTTTAAGATTTCGTTTAATAAAATTCTTATAAGTACATTAAAAACAGCATATTAATTGTGACTAAAGTCATCCATGGAATGGACAGAATTTTTCAATCTATGTTACTTTAACTGTGGTCAACACATTTTCGTGTTTGGTTTTTATACTTGTTGACAATTTTTCAAACATATGCATCCAATATTATAGGATTTAGTCGGTCTAAGCTGAAGATGAGAGAAACATGTCTATCGAAAGCGCTTCTCAGTTACCATCGAGCGCTCTGGGATGTGAATTAAAATATAACAACTCAACTTCAAATATCATAAGGATTCCTATTAACTACTTTGTTCTAAAGGCTTGATATTAATGTTATGTTTAGTCCTGGTGCTACAAGCATGAGTTTCATTGAACTTTTCTAGTGAATCTGTATAAGTAAAAGTAATTGTTTTAATTGTATGCTTATTTGAACTAAATATTCGGACCACCATTTAGAATTTGAAGCAGTAACTTCATGCTAGCAATTTGTTGACGTGTAACATGCATGAATTTATTTTGTTGTTTGCACAAGCTTCATCAACTTCATCAAGAAGACTTGCATTAGTCAATGGAGACAAACATGGAAAGCCACACCTAGAAGCAAGTTACACGATGTGTACATTTCCGAGTACAAATTTCAACACTATCATTTCAACCGCAAAGACCAAGTTGTATTAACTCGACTACGTATTGGACATACTTCTATAACGCATCTCCTCAACCATAACCTTCCTCCTGTGTGAACTCTGCAGATCCAACCTCACAATTCATCATTTCGTTACGCTATGTACAGCACAGAGAAAGACCTGACATCCCCAACAGCCTAACAAACGCCCTAAATTCAGTAGAACAAAGAACTTTAAACTTTATGAAAACGACAAAATTGTGTAACAATGTATAGCGCACCTATCTAGAGAATTTAATGTTTATGTACTATTACTGTTTAAAATATTGTATTTTCTGTGTAATCATGTACTGTATTCTAAAGTAGTCGCGATGTGACTTTAAAAGTGAAGCGACAATAAAGAATATATTATTATAAGAAAAAAGAAGATATGCGCGGACTGTTTCATAACTGTTGTTAAAAATTAAGAAATGAGCGGTAAAAAGGAAACGAAGTAAAACATTTCCAGTAAAAATGGGTCCGGAGATTAATCTCTTACGAGGTAATGTCATATTGAGATGGTTTGGGGACCGCTGAATACTAAGTTAATTCTTCATTTAACATGTTCATGCATACTGTACTGTACATTGTTTATTCGCAAATGTAGTTATTGTTCTACAAAATCGTGTGTACTTCATTAATATTTCTCTGTTGCTTCAAAAATGAAATAAAAGAACCATACTCCAAAAGCTTGAATATAAAGTGGATTGCAAACTAACTCGTAGCTCGTAGAGATAATGCACATTTTCTAAGTTCAGACGTGCATGCATATCTACCTTAACGCTACCAACAAGAACAGGTGTTCAAAATACTGTCCAAGCATCATCCCAAACCTTTAGTTGAGATATCAACCAAATGAAGTGTTGGAACCCATAGGGAATACCTATCTGATAAAGAATTCATTTGCGGATCAATTTTAATTGGGGTTTGTGTGGGTGTTGCTTTTTGAATTTGAATGCTGTGATTGGCTCGTGGTTAACAAATAAATTATCACTGCTTTGTTGGAATTAGTGGACCTCAAGCAGCAAACAAATTGCTTTGTCTTCTAACCGATTAATTTCCGGACGTATGTTTATTGGAAAATTTTGCTTGTTTTCATTTTTACTCCTCACCCCAGCATTTTGAACCATCACTTTTTGGAGAGAGAGAGAGAGAGAGAGAGAGAGAGAGAAAGAGAGAGAGAGAGCAACTTACTATCCATGTAGAGCTCGGTTAAAGGACTCGATTTATGTTAAGCTATTTTTCGAGATATTGTTATTGGTTTGAATTCTCCAATACTTCATACATTTGTAAATGTTAAGTCTCGATGTTATTTCTCGTAACATTATACAAAAAGTTGAATTTCAAACCAGCATATAGAGAACCTCATTTTAAACATTTGACTATCGTTTCAGCCTTCTTATTCCCCTTATTTGTACATTAAATGTGAACTCACTTCTCTAAACTTTATTTAATTAATATGAAATAACGTGAATAATAAACTTTACTAAAAATAACTTGTGTACAAATTATTAAAATAGGTGTAACTCTTAGGGGAAGTCGTGTGAATGTAGAATATCAAGGCGGATTCAATCCCAGGGACCCTCATGTGGTATTTGTGGTGGATGAAGCGGCGTCTGGGAGGGTTTTCTCCGGGTTCCGATTTCCCCCACCGTTAATTCTACCAATTGTTCCATTGTCACTTTTCCTTTTATCCATTTCACCTTCATTTCATATCGTCTTCCCTCACTCTCATACGCGGCTATAGGCCGATCGCCCGTTCTGGGTTCTTCATTCTGTGATTCCATGTTCGTTTTCTCCTCTATAGGCCTCTGGCCCTAGGCACGGTTGTAAATTCTAGGGGTGTAAGTCCTACATACAGGAGGGTAAGCCAACTAAGTAAGTTAAAAGTAACTCGCTTAAGTTTGAGTGTATGGAAAAAAATGGAATTTACATAAATTTAGAAGTAATAGCAGTTCGTTTAGTAATTTAATTTCCCTGTCCTTCAAAACATCAAAACTTATAGTAGTAAAAATAATTAACGACAAAAAGATCACACAATAAAAAATCTATAAAATCAATGAGCTGAAGAATTTGGAACAAACTGACTAACATAAGGATAAAACTGCCATAACTGCTAAACTGTATGACACACAGACATGAAAAAATACGGAAATGATACAATTGAATATTCCAATAAGACTGCAAAATTATTATTATTTTTGGTAGTTTAAAAATAAAAGTATAATTCCTCCTTGTGCTGAAAAGAGTCCTTAAACACAACTGTACTGTAACAGGAAATTCAAATTTAAAATTTCTATCCCCTTATGAATTATCACCTTTTAATTCTTTAGCAGATATGGTGTAACCTAGAGAATTAGAAGGAAATATTCCTTGTATTTGGGGAAAGCACGTCAATATTATACAGAGAACCTCGATGGCCTCACAGGCTTGGTGATAAATTTATTGGTAAGCGGTTAGTAAACAATAATGCCAACAGAGTCAATATCTACACGGATAACTAATACCAACAAGTGATTTAGATGTAGATACTCGATTTATCGTATCAATTGCATCCCAAATGTGCCGTGTTTACTACGAAACACTGTGCGATAGTTAAATCATCTGTGTCCGACAAAATTAGGTTAATTGTTTGGACGTGCTCCGTGCGCTAACAAATGACGCACCTGAATCCCCTCCCCCTTTGTTGTTTCTCGAGTATTCCTATTCAACACGCTCTTTGTATAACAGCTCATTCACTGCATGCGGTTGTTAGCGAGATTTTTGGGTTATGTGGGTAGTGCTTGATAATAGCTCTTCTGGCATTACTACAATTTTTAACTCCCGGGAAAACGAAAAGTTCTATTTCTGTGGTGGAATGAAGCTTCAGTGTACTAATATTATTTACATACAGACTGGGTGTTGGGCTAGTTAATATTTAAAAATAATTTTGCTACGCCGAATAAAATGTAACGATAACCTTTGTATTAATTTAAATTTCTGATCCATCATAACGTCAGTTTAACAGAATCATTGAAAATAAGAGTAATGTTACTATTATTGTAAAGTATTTTTTTTAAAAAAAGTCTTGAAAGAAAAGAATTACGAAACTAAAACTCTATACAGAATTTGTACTTTAGCAAATACACTATTGTATATGTATTTAGGGAGTCAAATGATGATTTACCGTGTATACACATAACATATAGGGTGTCCCATAATGAACGCAGTTACTGTTTCAGTAATAAAATACGTGAATTGTTTGAAAATTGTTGATATTATTAAGTCAATATTGAGTTCAAACACTACTATTAAACATGAACAAAAACATCGGGAAATCGTCCTCGTGGCTTCTTTGACACATCTTCATTTACTCTGTTGGCAAAATTTTCAACAACTTCAGAGCAAAGTTTTAGCTACATTTCACCCATGGCACGTGCAACTTCTGCCTTACGTTGAGGGATGGATCGTGAATTGTCCACAAAAAAGATTTTACATATCGCATTAAAATAGGCACGTGATTCAAACCATACGATCTCAGCGACCAATTCTGATAGCGTTGCCAGAGATGGGCGGGAAATCTTTCTCTCCGTATTCTTGTGGTTTCTTTGACGGCAATGTGTCAGGTCGTCCCGTCCAGCTGGGATCACGTATCTTCCACATTCAATTCTTGCAAATGTTGCATAGAAACTGTCTTATGTCGTGTAAGCACCATTCACTGTCGCTGCTTTTCCAGTCTCGTCTTCAAAAACGTATGGCCCAACCACTCCGCTAGCTCATAAGCCCGTTCTGGACACAGCGATTTCTCATAGATATACCATGATTCCGCGACCTAAATCCGGCAACTTTGTTCGTTCACATGATCATTAATTTGAAATGTATATCACTGAAACTTATTTTCTTATGTGAATCACTATCCGATTCTTGTTTTCTTGTTTTTCCAATCGTAAATGTTCAACACCGTTAACGATGTGTTGTCTTTAGCTTTTGTCTTAAATTGGATCTTTAAGGTATGTAAATGCAGATTCTTTGTTAGAATTCCCTAAAAACTGATCTTGCAATGGTAAATTGATAATAACTGTGGCAAGTTGACTTCATCAGTCTCGTAAAATCGCTCTGTCTGGCCAAGAACATCATTCTCTACCGATCGACGAGGATGTTCAGGAGATTTCATGTTCTCTGTCCATTCCGTATATTTAAATTCCCTTATCAGTCTCTGCACTGTGGACACGTTAAGCACATTTCGTCTGCCAAAAACTACACTAGGTCTTTGAAGGTTCTCAAAACAACATTCACTTTACTTTAAATTCAATTTCAGAATTGGAACGGGCTGATCCATCATATATCACTCCATTTTAGCTGATGACAATACAAAAAAGACAGTCGCTAATCGTAATACAAACGGAAGACAATGTTAAACTTCATTGTTGTTCATTTATTTTATAATGTTAAGCATTCCGAAATGTTGCTAAATAAATAAGTAAATAAATAAACAATCTTCCTTCCTGAATGAGTACTTTACCGTTGATGCTGTCACCTTAACTTTTAAGTTGTGTTATATTTCTCTTGTGGTCTTAAATTGTTTCCTAATTATATCTGGAAGGTTATCCAATTTACCTTTCCTCAAACAAAAAATTGTGTCCCTTAGTTTTATCGCTAAATCTGTAGGTAATACTCTGTGGAAATTACAATGCCATTGTAGGTGTAGTGTTAACTCCCTCTTAAACCTAACATCTTTCGTTGTGTTTTTAGTGAGGTTTTAATGTCTAAGTTATTCATTCGAAAAGCCTATACTCCTGCTCCATATTGTGACGTATTAATAGCTATTACCATGCCAAACACATGATTGCGTCGCATTGGGGACAACATTGTTGGTGTAATTTTAGTATTTCTTTCGGCTTTGGGTTTGAAGTTCCGTTTGGCATGACAACTCACCACCTCTAGCGGGCGAGCCTAGCCAGAGGTAGAGAGAAAGAGAGAGAGAGAGAGAATAGTTTTAGCGTTACTTTTCTTTGTTTGTGCGAGTCGTCAGTCTAGTTTGTCTAGTCTGGGAGTTTGTGTAAAGGGTGTAGATGTAGAGCGTGTGTGAGGCATCTTCTTTCTTTATCTCTCTTGTGTGCGATGGAGGGAAACCATTTTTTTATTGAATAAACCACAGGTAATGTGAATAATGTGAAATTTGTGTATTTTGTTATAAAAAACCACGCCTTCATCTGAATGTGAAAACAAGGTCCTGGTCCTCTCGCTGTATCCGTAGCTACGTTTTCCCATGTGCATGTTGGGGTGATTAAAATGTAATACTTTGCTGGAAACCTTTTGGCCCTCACCATAGTATTAACATTTTATAATAATAGCTACAAATATTATGGTATGTAATAATCCTGGTGAATGATAATTTGAAATTACGCTCAATAATTCTGGCTAATTTCATCATTATAGTTTCATTTAATTTGTATTCAGGGTGTTTTTTAAAATTCAAAAATTTTTGAAGCTTTTTGAAGCTTTCTTCTGTCTTCTAATTTGTGATTATTAAATATAATAAATTGGTCGCTTATCCGTTTTCTCTTTAAGATGTAAGGTTACTTTACGGGGTTGAGGAACCAAGCTTAATGCCCCATGATAAAAACGAGTTCAATGAGTTCAGGATTTATATAGCATTTACAGAATTCGGCGACGGAAAGCGCAATTAGGAAGCGTGAGCCGTTGTAATCTTTCCCGACATACAAAGTTGTATACGAAAGGTAACTTCATTAACAATAGTCACAATGCGATACACACTTATATGGCGGGATGATAATTTGTGAATGAAATGTTCAGAGGCGCGACTCAGCGGATGGTTTTGTAATAAAATTAAAACTCCTACACAAAACGTAAGTGGAATCCACCTATCATTATAACGCATCTCTCTTTGTTGGCGCTCTAAATAGTGACGCTGAAAAGTCGTCTGCCACAAATCTCTCACTGAATTTAAATCTGGCTGGTCAGATCATGCTGATGATCTGGCAAAAGATCATGAAGATTCCATGTGTTTACCAAAAGACACTCGGGAAAAATCGGAACATTAAGTGAAAGGCAGTCTAGTTGTGAGGTTCATGTACCGCCAAGTTAAAGGAAAGCTGAAAGGGAGCTAAACGTGCGTCCCAACTACGATGATCATCCGCTTGAAAAGCAATTAAGACTTTTTAAATCGCGATTGACGCTCTCAGCAAGAGAGGGGCGCGGATAATATGGGAACATATGTACAAATTTAACACCATGCTCAAATAAAAGGGTGCGAAACAGTGTGGCCTTAAAATAAGCATTATCGGAAACGATTATCAGTGGAAATCCGAAGGATGCAGAAATTGTCGACAATACATTGATGGTAGCCTGGAAGCTCTAACCGGCGCCAACCAAATAAATTTTGTAAAGACATCTGTCAAAACACAACGATACACGTTTCCTCTTAAAGAACGCGGACATGGGCCCACAAAATCTAAACCCAAAGGCTCCATAGGATAAGTAGCCAAATGAGAGCTAAGTAATCCAGAACACGTAGCTAGAGGTGGCTTAGACAAGTCTCCGGATAAAACCTGAAATGTCTTCATACATATGTTGCCATACGAAATAATTGCGAATACGGGATTTCGTCTTAAAAACCCCTAGATGCGCGCCAAAGTGAGCAGAATGAAAACATTGACGCACAATACGTATCAAAGCGCGAGGCAAATAGATTGCGCAAGACACGAGAGTTTGGTCAAAGCGCAAGCAACATATCATTGCGTAAAACATATTCCGTAGGAACATTTCCCTAAGAGGCCGCCTGCCATATAGAACCCAAAACTGGATCACTACGTTGATGTTCTGGCAATGAGGTAAAAACCTCAGGAAAATCTCGAGAAAGTATATTGAGCAAAGCAAGTTGCGGCAATACCGATGCTGGAGATGACTCCGGTTGAAACAAACGCGAAAGGGCTGACACAATTGTTAGCTCCTCTTATGTAACGAACAGTAAATGGAAATGCACTAAGTGGCACACCCCAACGAGCTAACTTTCTTCTTTGATGGCGATGTGAGAGGATCCAGGTAATAGGCTATCACACTCCAACTCCAATGAACAGTGTTCATAAACGACTTAAACTTTTGCAAGCCACCAAAACTGTCAAAACTTCAAGTTCGTGCACTGATAATCTGCGCTCCTGTTCGGAGAAAACACGAGAAAAATATGCAATAGGTCTATGACCCTGAGGAGATTGCTCAAAAGGACCGCCGAAAGTTCAACTGAAGACGCGTCCGTTTGCAAAGTCCGGTATTGCCAACCCTGGTGGATTCGTTAAGGCAATCTTAAGATATTCAAAAGCTAGTTGCTGCGCTGAGGACCAACGTAAACGAGCTCTCTTACGACGTAAGGCATATAGAGGTTCCGCAATAATTGCTAAATTCGAAATGAATTTATCAAAAAAGGAAACAATTCCCAAAAGAAAAAACGTTCTCGCAAAGAAGTAGGCACAAGAAAATTAAATTACGCACCGCCAACGTCCGATCCGGATTAATTAAGAGAAATCAAATATCGGAAGAATGAAATTTGGCCAACCGCAAAGATTACTTTAGCCAGACATACTGTAAGCCATCCTTACGGAGACAGTAATAAAACCTGACGCAAATGTTGTAGATGCGAGTGAAAGTCTCTTGAATATGACTAGATCGTCCAAATAATTGAAAACAAATTTAAATTTAAGGTTATGCAGCATACGATCTAACAACCGAAGAGCGTCTGTACCTCTGTAGAAATCCCGAAAGGAATCCCGTGAAATTGATAGACATTCCATGGTGTCGTAAAGGTTGTAATAGGATGCGACGAATGAGCCAAAGGTATCTGATAATAAGCTTGATTTAAATCAATCGTAGTAAATATTGTTGCATCTTTGAAATAATGTGCAGCATCGTGAATTTGTGCTAACGGCATGGAATCCAAAAGAATGTTTTTATTAAGCTTACGAAAATCAACCACCAATCGTTCTTCATTTTCGGTTTCGGTACTAAGAAACATGGACTAGCATAGGAACTGTTTGAACGCTTATTAACTTTGTCGCGCAAAAAAAGATTAATTTGGGCTCGAAGTGCTTGAAGTTTAGGCGGTAGCGAACGCCACGGAGTACAATCCTGTAAATGAATACGATAATGGAAATCTTTAAAAAGACCCAATTCGTCGGTCAACAAATCGAGAAAATCATGAATAATTCCCAAAATGTAATGACGTTTTCCCAACAAATGCAATACTTTCGCATTCAAGACGTAGCAGACTGAATAATCGTACATAAGCGGGGCAAGGCTTGAGATCCCAATGAAAATTTCAAAGCGGATGAAGAATGAAATGGAAATAGATAGCGTAAAATCTGGACCACGAAATCTGAAAAATCAAGTCGCATCTAAGAAGAAAGCATAAATGGAGCTCCAAAGACAATCGAAGAGCGCAAATTTGAAACGATATAAAATTAAACTGCCCATCAAAAGCTATGAATTTTGAGATGCCACTGCATGGTCCCCAGGATTGTAACCACAGATGCAGCAATAATTGTAGCGGAAGCTTGCTGACAAGTTGGTTTAAGAATTAAATGACGAGGTAGGTTGAAAGAAAACGTTCGTTTACTAAATTTAAATTACTATCTGTATCTAAAAGGGCTAAAACATTTTCCCACAAAACACCGAAATAACTGGAGATGATACAACAGGTAAACCCTGAATATGCGGAGAATATGAATCCAATGCGCCGCCGTGGCGTAATAGCCATAAAGTATTTTGATTAGACCTGGGTGCCTGTCTCTGTCGCAAAAAACAACGATCAAAAGTATGACCTCGACGCTAGCAATATGTGCAATATAACATTGGTGCTAACGGAGTATCAGGAACACCTGATGTTTCACTATGCGGTTGCGAACCTGTTTCAGTATTTTCTGAAACCGTAATTTTGGATGGGCAATGCGACTTAATGTGGGAATTTTTCACGTGTTGTAAACACATAGTAATACTATAAAGTTCCACAAAGGTACGACGCTGTGACAGAAAGGCCGATTTAAGACGTGTATCATAATTTAAACTTATACTATAACATCAAATTTGGTTTTCAGTACCTGGCACACGAATTAGTCGAGCATATTCTCAAACACGAGACAAAAGCACTATAATCTTCATGTTCAGCTTGAGGGGCATGATAATGTTTAGCCAAATAAGTAATACGTGTTCGTAGAGGAAGGAAAAACTGTAAAACAGCTATGAAATGCGGCAAAATCCAAGAGTAAGTTGTAGCTATTTCCAACAGTGAGATTATTTTGCATCCAGTAAGAGTCAGTAAAAATTTAAATCCATCACAAGGATTAAATACTGAATCCGACAAATTATCACAAACTTTCAGGGTAAAAAACGCAAAACGTCTAAGGCCTGATGGGGTAAATCTACCACAAAATGTACACTTGCAATCAAGGCTTGCACGGAACAGTCAATATTCAAAGGTTGAATTTGAAATGGCAGGATTGGTGCATCCGAAAAAATTTTCGGCGAAATAGAAAATACAAGTTTCCTTTGTTCCCGATTCTGCCGGTAATTCAAGATTATCTTTCCCGAAGAGCCTAAAGTAGCATAATTCTGTAACAATGCAGAAAATTGGCGAGAAAGTCTAGATAAAATATCCTGTTCTGAGTTCAAAAGTGACGAATTTAGTAGAAATTGAGCATGTACTAAGTAATGGTTTACGGGTGCTTGCAATCGACGCCTAATCGCTGGTAAAAATAGGGCAGTTTGTTTCGCAAACAGATTAAGAAATTCGTATAGTTAGCATTTACGTTCTAGGATTAATGCTCACGTTTCTCCTCAGAAAAACGTGAAAAATCCACCGCTAAATGCAAACTTTCCTTCAAATACTTCACCAATTATTGTATTGTATAAGAAGTATCAATATGTAAGCCTCGCAATTTAATATAAAATAGTAATTCATCCGACGTAATAATTTGAGATTAGTTGCCACGTTAAAGAAAAAAGCTGAAAAAGCAACGAGTTGCTCGCAAAATGAGTGCAGAAAAACAAATTTAGAAAAGGAAATGTTAGCTGCAAGAATAATAGATTGTCACACCACTTTCTTGAATGCCCTCATTTAACGGATTAAAAGGTAAAGTACAAACTTCGCAATACTTTAAAGAAATATGCATAAAAGCAGTGTATAACAAACAACTATTACGGTGTAATTGACGGACAAACAATTAACCTTGGTAACCGTAATGAAAATATATTTCGAATTCCACGCTTTGCTACCAATTTGTGCATTTCGGCTATCACTAATTGTACTGATTTGGAACTGCTAACTCTTTATGTCGCGTAGGCAACGATCGGAAGGTATTTCTTCCAAAATCGAAGGTTGGATTACGCAACCAATTGAAAATATTTTAATTTCATCACGAATTCCATTTAAGTAAAATATTTAAAGTCAGAGGCCTATTTCAGTAAAGTGCAACATTCACAATTTATTGTGTGCTGAGCTTTTTATATTATTTTGATTTTTTCGTGAAAGTATATATATATTGAACTTTAATTTAAACAGTGGTTGACTCGCATATGACAAGGAAAGAATAAGGTTAAACAACATAATGAATAGTTATGTTTCTTGCAGTTATATGAATGTATTAACTTTGAAAGCACTCTTTAACTATACATTAAGTTTGCAAATATGAAACTGTTTGAAAGTCTTGACTTCTTTTTGCACATTCTAGAACGAATTTAATTAATTACATTTGAGGTTACAATTAGTTTGAATAAGCCCGCTGGGAACCTAATGATTCACTACACGCCACACGTATGATATAGAATTTTAAAAATTACTCACAAGAGTATAAAGAATTTTGATTAGGCCAAAAAACGTGTGTTCTCGTCGTTAACCCCGCCGTAGAGCTAAAGTTGCCGATGTATCCGTTGGTAAATCCTCAACTGGTGGTATCTCCTCTTCGTGCTCGTTAGCAAGGCGACCAGCGGAGAAGCGAACCGTGTGACTTGACGTCAGTTCAAACGCCACCTTGATATGAGAGACAACACCCTCTAGCGTTCTAAAAGCGAATCTTTGAACAGCCTCGACGGATCCTTTATGCTGGTTGCGTCGCGGATCTTGAAACCATTGAAGTTTTGTTGTTTTTGCTCTACATAAAGAAGAGCCAGAGCTTCCTCAGACTTTACTATGGAACCAAAGGGATGGTACAATGAAAATATCACCTACTATAATTGTCTAAATTGACTTGATAATTCGCACTATTCTTCCACCGCGAAAAGGTGTTTACAGACAATTTGGAAGATTGTTAAGGGAAGGTTAAGGAAGTCAGATGTTCCCCGTTTGTTTCACACCCTTTTGCGTGAGTATCAGGGGATATTTCATCCGTTATTATGAGTATTAGGGGTTCTACTAAATGACAATTATAAGGGGTAAAGTGGAGGATTCAACATAAAACTCCCCTAGATCGGGTATCCTCAAGTACTGAGTAGGCCGGCTGGGAACTTGCCTGCTCAGTACATAAGCGTGATGGGAGCAACTAAAAGAGGAACAACGGAGAAAATGACATTCATACCCTCTCTTGGCGCACGGCGGTTCTGTCGCGTAGTTTTCATTTACCATGGAGGACGGGACGTCAAAGTGTAGAACAAGAAGAAGATTCAGACCTGCTTGGGGGGAAACATATTTTATTACAGCACAATATAATGGTGAACGTGTCTATTTTGTAATAATGTCTTAAACCATATAAAAAGTTTAATCTACGGTACCATAATTCGTCTTGTCAGGCGACAAAGGGAAGAAAGATGAGCTTTATTGGAATAACTGAAATGTACAACGTTTGTGGATGTAGGCCCTGTACATTTTATCGTACTGTGATTTATTGCTATTGCTGAATTTGTTTGTTCGTCAGACTCACTATTTGTTTATTTTTCCGTTAAACATTCGAATTATCATGTTTGTATTGCATAATTTACTACTCTTGCTTGATAATACTTCGTATTATGCAGTGCACAAATTAATTATGTTTCGCTATGTTGAACAGTGCTAATTGTATTATTTACCACCACCATCACCACCAATAATAATAAAAATAATATAATATAAAAATAATGTATCATATGAGCTGTATAGTTTCGTGAAACAATACCATTATAGCACTTCAAATAAATTTGTATCGCAAAATTATCCAGTGTGGTAACCGAGCGGGATGGCTCAGGTGGCCCCCATTCGGGAGATCGTGGGTACGATTCCCTCGGCCGACCTTCCTGACCCATGGGTTTTTTCGGGTCATCAGGCGAATTCTGGAAAGGCTCGCATCAGTTTCTCTTCCCTCATTCCCTCTCATTTCATCTTCCAATTTCGAGTTACAGGTTGGCTCCGGGGCTGTGTCCGATGACTCCGGACAGATGACCCAGATGACGTACGTGTTGTAACTACTTCTCGGCCCCGTCAGACGGAGGCCACTCGAGTCTTCGCTGCTGGGTTGAGTTTTCCCCCGTCTCCACTGGAAGGGTGCCTGTGAGCCACCCTCCGGTAGCTTGGGAGGGCTGCCTTGAGCGCTCTCCGGCTTGTGGCTATTAGGGACCTCTGCGCGTCTCTGTCGCCTGCGGCTCCTCCATCTCATCCGTTCCTCCCGGGGGTGTATGCACAAAAGATCCCTGTGTGGGTCGAGGTGCTAGGTGTCCTCTCTCCTAATCCTACTCCAGTGCAGTTACAGGAAACGCTACTGAGTATACAAACCGGCCTGCTGCTCAGCTTTCCTTGTGGCAGACGTTAAAGGGAGCGGATCAGGTAAAGACGGCTTCCTAGAGCTACGTATTCATGTGTGCTATAGATCATTGTACAGTAATTGCATGAAGAACGGATGAGGTAGATTAAATTTATTAATTGGTCATTTGTTTAAAAGGTTAGATCAGTTAGTATGTAACGTGTGGATGTTCCCTATAGACTCCTACATCCTTGCAGAAATTTCGACCCAACTTGGCACTAACATTCTTTATGAGAAGAATAAAAACATTGTGGCGGTGGTATCACAACTAAGTTACCCTCAACGAAAGAGGGTGGAAAATGTTTGCAATAAGAGGCGATTCAGAGGATTCTCAGCAGTAATGGGCATGTTTGCTCTTTTAGTGTAGGGACGGTAATGCAAAAACAACCCTTGATGAGAAATAGGGTTGGAAATTTTTCGATGGGAGGCACTTTGGAGGCTGTTAGGTACGGACGGGAAATTTGATAATGTTATTCTTAGGACAAGATAAAAAATGCCGGGTGCTATCATTAAAAGCTACCCTAACGGAAGAGATAGCGGAAAATGTTCGGTGGGAACAGTTCTGGGATTTTTCAGTTCAAGAGAGCTTGTTTTCTCAATACCTTTGTAAAATAAAAATATAAACCTATTATCTTCAGTATTTTAGGGGCAATATAACCTAAACCACTCCCCAACGGGAGAAGGCGTGAAAAATGTTCGGCGGGTAATAACTTTGCAAATATCCGGCTCGAATGGGATGGTTTTCTTCTTCTTATTAATAATACTAGGATATGTTTCTGCCAATTCTTTTAAAGTAATGTGAAAAACGACTCCTATCGAGGAATGCGGTTGAACAATTTTGGAGGATTTTATATACGAATGGGTAAGTTGGCAAACTAAAAGCTAGCATATAGAATTAAATGAATTGAGTATTAACAATACTGTAATTGGAATTGCGTGTTCTTCCACGCAAGCCTCGTGTCGGACAACGTTGGAAAAGTAGAATCGGACGACTGTAAAATTCATGTCATAGCCGGGATTGTAGGTCGCCATTGGGGTATGTCATCTCATTACAATTTGAGATCTCCTTGTGGTTTACTGGTAAGCATGCGAATCAGTTGGGGAATTTAATGTTGTACCGGCATGTTGCCACCGTAGCTCAGTGGTTAGAGCAATCGGACGGAGACTGGTAGACCCGTGGTTCAAATCCCGACTAGGGCATTCAATTTTTCAGTCGTCTGATTCTACCTTTCCAATATTATAATGGATTTAATTCATTAAGTGTAAATCAAATATTTGTGAAATATATGTTTTACCAAAACCGTCAAAGTCCAGAGTAACACCGGGTATATTGGCTATTATGATATTTTATAAGAACTATTGGATACACGAGTATGCGCATCCATGCAGCCATAGCGGCTCAACAGTAGACCATCGGCACGAGAAGTCGACGAATTGCGGTTTGAGGCCCGGCCGTGACATTAAATTTTTACTTTCCCTAGGGCTTATCTATATCACGCCTAAGTAGAGGAACTATTGCATTGCAACCAAAATATTTCACGGAAATACACTTTTGAGGTATCCTGAACGGAAAAAGTATTTTTAGAGAAAGCTCTGTGTGTTTGTCCGTATGCAAGTCTTTGAGCAGCCTAATTCAAAAAACCAAGTTTGGGATAAATACCAATCTTGGTATTTAATTTCAGTATCTTCCAAGGATGTGACACGAAGATGTTCTATAAAGCTACCCTAGTCCTAGAAACATTGTTATTTTTGACTTTCTCAAAAGTAGCTCTAAGGATGTTTATTAAATTACAATAGGTTTAAGATATTTGCATGCCAAATAAAATGTATATCTTGAATTTTCTGAGATTAACCTGCGAGGTTCTCATTCTGAATGAATTTTGTATAATTTAGTATTACTTGTAAACCGAGAGAGAAAGAGAGAGAGAGAGAGAGAGAGAGAGAGAATCAGCTTGTTTCTAAAAAATGACGATCTCGTTGAAACTCAATTTACGTAAAATAATTCTTCTTTTATTTTTTGACCATTTTCAAGCTATTTAATGTTGTTGGTTTAAATGTTGTAAGTCCCTTCCCTCTTTCCTTTTTTTAGATCTCGTGGTTCAGCAACGAGTAGAATTTTAAAATCAGAATAGAGGATCTCGCGTTTTAAATATTTAACTATTGCTGTAGCCTGCTATTTTCCCCTTGCGCCTTCCACGAACTATGTATGAAAGGCATTTCTTGCAAACGTACTTCATTAACATACTCACTAAGAGAATATGATTTCGTATGAGAAGTTTGTAGAAGTAGTAGAGAAAGCCATTTGAAATAGCACAACAGTTGTTTTACATCTAATTCATTTATCCAAATTTAAACCTACGCACGACCAACGTGAAACATAAATTATTATCAAAGCAGTAAATTTATTGCACTTTTCCCTATTAATGTAGGGTGATTTCTCAAAACGCCTTGCCTATTTCCAGCGCTTTATTGAAGGATGAATCAACTTAATGAATGAAAATAACACAACACTCTATAGTTAAGAATATATATCTATGGTAAAAGCTGTGATGGCATTGTACTGTCATCACTGTGACAGTTTTGAAAAAAACGGATCAAATTAAATATCGATTCTTATCACAGGCTATGCTGCTCTCTGCAATACGGTGCATCTTAAAACGGACAGATATTAAAGTCCCACCTGTCAAAGCAAGTGGACAGCAGCTTTGGACAATCCTATGTGAGAAGCGACCACTTGAAAGAAGATCTTTATAAATATTTCAACTGTCGATTTGCTGTCTGATGGCGGCAACTGACGTCACTGCTTCTGCTCCATACATTTTTTAAGAAAATCAGCGTTTAGTGCCGGATGGGAAGTGCGATTTAAATTGCAGTGGGATGATGTCCTATGTTTGGATTTAAAGCACCTAACTTCCAAATATATAATCCTTTTTTTCTAAACTGATTTACCATCCTTCTGAAAACTATTATAGTGGATATGGAGCAAAAAAGGTGTTGTGTAATAATAACGCGGCAGTCTCTTTCAGTATTTTTCATAACAGTTTGTACAAAGGTGGTGTATCCATTTTGTACATACTATGACAAATCTGTGCATAGTCTTACCTAACACGTAACAGTTAATGTGCGTTTCGTAATGCACAGGCAATTGCTAAACTATTAATTAAAGAAGTTCTTATATGCAAGCTAAGCTTTATAAATAGTCAATTGATGCTTAATGCTTCAAAAACTTAATTCTGAAAAGTTTAAACACACAATTTCAGAAACGGCAAAACCGAGAATTAGACTATTTAATTCATAGATTCACCTCAGGAGTTTATCGTCCTCCGTGGACTAGTGGTACCGAGGTCGCTGGTTCAAACCCTTGGTTCATTCGGAAGGGAAGTAAAGCCGGTGGTCCCGTATCGTAGATTTACGGCACGTAAAGGAACCTCAGGCCTGATAAAAAGGCCTCTGAGCAAAATTACCGGTCTTTCACTGCCAATATAGAGTGGGGCGCTAAGGACCATAGTAGTTAAAGAGCGTCCATAAATAAAACTCAATTTAATTTACTTTTAACCCCAGGATTTTTTAAATGCTGGGTGAGACATTGTGATAAACTGTTTTATGTATACTTATAAACTATTTGAGTAATTACTTCTTGCACACTTCATCGATTTTTATTTAGAAACTTCAGTGTAATGTTGTAAAAGGCCTTGGCTATATTTCGGCCTACCAGTATTAAGCTCTTTAAACAGTTGTGACAAAGTTGTTTTTCTAGATGTTAGGAATTACCTTAATCGTGCGGAAACACTCAGAAAATGAAGTTTCAGCAAGATGTCCGAATTCCCATTCTTCACTATAAGATTAGCAGTACGTATAAAATAGCTGCTTCATCTATCTATATGCTTTGCTGATAGTCGATATTTGGACCGTCGGTGCCACAAGACTACGTCAACGGCTATTATCTAATTAGTAAATTTGAGAGAGGCGTGTTCGGATATAACACATTTGAAAAGAAATATTTGACCTGCTATTCTGTAATTGTATATATACTTGATGATATTTTATTTTTATTTATAATTATAATTCTTTTAGCCAGGAAAAGCTGCAAAGTCTACGTCACGTTTTCAAACCTTTCTTGCAAAGGTAAAGACAATAAAGTAATCGAGCAACCATACTCTTTAATTTTTTAAGCTTAACACCCTTCCGTCCCCCTCCGTTTACATTGCTGAACAAAACGTTGGTCCCGCTGGAATTATATTAAATTATATTCTAAATTTTATTTGAAAACAAACCAAAATTTAAATCCGTAGCTATTTACAACCATTTTATTTAATTGTAATTAACCAGGCATTTTGTCCTCAGTGAGGTTGGAGAACGAGATGGCTCGAAGTAAATGCCTGCATCAAGAAATAATTCATTGGTCACAAGGGGAAAGCGAGAACATGTACGAAACGTACACATCTCTCTACATTTTGGGAGGGCAGTGAATAGTAAAATGGGTAATGGGCTAGAGAGAGAGACAGGTGTACTACCGCCCTAATGTTGCCCTACACGGTTCATTTGTTCGTCACTTCTTTCAATGGATGGCCATTCACACATAGCAGTAACGATCAGGTGCAGGCATGTTCCAGAAGTAGTCGCCTTCGCACAGGATGAATCAAACATAGTTACTACGCCTAGGAGAGGGAATAAAGTTATAGTGTACATTTTCACTAACGAACTTGTCACTTTGACAGTAGCGTGGCTCCACTACTTCCATAAATAAATACAGGACTATTATTGCCGTATATAAATTGAGTTTTGTTTATGGTCGCTCTTTAACTACTGTGATCCTTAGCGTCCCATTCTATATTGAGCGTGAAAGACAGGAAGTTTTGAGGCTATTTTTATGAGGCTTGAGGTTCTTTCGCGTGCCGTAAATCTACGACAGAGGACCACTGGCTTTACTTCCCTTCCGAAGGAAGCCATGCTAAGGATTTTTACGCCCGAAAAATCCATTGCCCTCAGCGGGTTTGAACCCCAGTCCTCCGGAATTAAAGGCTAGCATGGTAATCCTAGCCACGGAAGACGACATTATTTGCATATGGAACATAGGTGTATAAAACAGATATAATTTAAATAGAAATTAAATTGCTGAGCTTAGGTGGTTAAAAGTGAAATATTAAGCTGATAACGGTTGAATTTGGGGAATCTGTGAAATAAACAATGCTTCTCTTAGGAATTCTTCTGGTGTTAATGGAATAGGCAGAATGCCTTTGATGGCTTCTAATGTCCTTCCATTTTTTGCCTTGTGCATCACAGATATCTTCTTCTTTTAAGTACAGTGGATACTATTTCAAACTTACCGGCGTTCTAACGGGCCGTACGGCACTCGTTTGCTGGTGAGAAGCGACCGCTTCCTCACGGGAAGAGAATCAATCACCACGAATGTCTACCGACCGACGCCTCAGTGTCATTCTAACGTCTTGTTGAAAACAAGACGATCCTTGTTTACAATAGTGCAGTATAGCATCGAGGAACGCATAATGTGATTTTTATCTGTGGGGCGGGGAGAATTAAGGCAAAGTTTAGAAGGTTTAGGGGTATGATTGAGCAGACTTCAACGAAAAGCTGAAACATAAGTTCCTGTACCATTTTCCTTTATAGTGCTGGTTGCATAAGTAAAACATACAATTTTCAAATGTTTGATTGCATAATACATCATACACCATACCCCTCTCACTCCTTTATCGTTTACTTCTGCAATTAGAATTGCGTTATTCGTGTTTTTACCATTTGTTGCTAAAATGAGTGTTTAGCCAAAATATTATATTAAAGAATGAGATTCTAGCGTGTCTATTAGCATAAATTCGTGGGTATACGCTTGGCAACTGCCAGGATTGTTGACAGTAAAACTACCCGCCTCGACACCTTGCACAACAGCTGGGTCTGCCAGTGCTTCAGATGCGTTAAATGCATCCAGAACTATGGCAGTCTTTAAAAATAATGTGTAACTAGATATGCTTCTTGCTTATGACAAAGCCGAATGCAACACACGTGAAGCGCAACGCTTGTATAGGGATAAGTTTACCAATAGGAGAATTCTATACCCAAGGTCATTTGCTGCAGTAGCTCAGCGAGTATGAGAATCGGGAAGTGTGATTACCCAACTTGAAACCCGAAGATCACAGCGCTCGAATGTGTTACTGCAGTCAGAGGAAGCAATTTTGCAGCTGGCGGAAGAGCATCCAGGTGCAAGTACACGAGATACGACACGTACTATTGCTATATCAAATTGTACAGTTCATAGAACATTAAAAGAACATTTACTTCGCCCATACCATATTCAAAGAGTGCAGCACCTCGAAGTAAATGATTACCCGCCTAGAGTAGCATTTTGTCAATGGCTAAAGGAACAGTGCGTGCGCAATCCTAATTTTTCGTCACAGGTGCTGGTGACTGATTAAGCATCTTTCACGCGTATTGGTGTGTTGAGTTTTCATAATCATCATACGTGGATCTTTGAAAATCCTCACACAGGGCGACAGGCTCAATTCCAGCACCAGTTTTCACTGAGCATCTGCGCTGGAATAATTGGAGATAAGTTGATAGGCCCTTTTGTATTATCCACAAGATTGACTGGAACAAACTATCAGCAATTTCTTAAAAACAATTGACGTCTATTTTCGAGGATGTTTGCCTTCCACAAGGCAAAGCATGTGGTTCATGCATGATTGAGAGCCCCCTCACATCAGTACAATTGTTCGACGAAATTTAAATCGCACATTTCTTGATCGGTGGATGAGCCAATTGGACCAGTAACTTGGCCTGCAAGATTACCAGGTCTCAATCCCTTTCATTCCTATTTCTGGGGACATTAAGAGAGTAAGGTGTGACATGTCGAGGTTGCCACCATCTTCGCACAGGTGTGTTTGAAGGAGCCCTAGAGATTCAGCAGAAGGCAGAAGCTCTAAAGAGGGTAGGGAAAAATTGGTTAAGAAGACGCGATGCTGCATAGATGCTAACGGAGCACATTTTCAGCATATACTGTAAATGAACATATCATATTATTAATGTTTCAGTTGTTGATCAATAAAAGATTTCCTGTTTAGTAAAGATGTGGCTTTGATTTAATTATCCACGATACACCTGTATGAGGTATTTCCATAACTAACATTTCATTTTGCTTTATCTTTGATCATCAGACTAACTCTTATGCATAGCCTCTTACGCAGCTTTTAGTTCAGGTCTCGTGAATACGATCGGATAGCTTTCTAGAAAACATCCCCACTGCTCGTTACTGGCAGTAGCTGACAATAAACACACAAACATAGCGAACCGGATTTCAAGCGCTGGCCTAGTTTAGACTTTCACTCATTGCATGTGTGAACGCATGCCTGGTCGCAAAATAAAACCTTTGGCTCTTAGGACCTACTCTGTTGCCAGACTGTGCAGACAATGTATTCAATAATATTCGATTACCTCCTTTACCTTTCAATATGAAGTTGTTAATTTGCGCCATTCATCGCACATGAGATTTCGTATCGTGAGGGACCGGCGCTCATCTCCCTAGTAAACCCACACTGTGTGGCCCACTAGAACGCTGGCAGGTTTGAAATGGTTCGCGCTATACGTTACTACCTTTTTGGAGGATTCCATTGTACACCATTCTTTCAATATGTTCTTTGCGTTTCGTTCTTTCGTTTAATGCGTAAAATTTTGGCTCTTCTAGATTTCGAATCTCATTTAGCCTCGTCTTTTGCTCCTCTTAACCTCATTTTACCGCTTATATTTTACTTATTTGTATAATGCCATTAAGAGGGAGAATAAACATCCCTAATACTGGGTAATGAAATAAGAACCAACTAGAGATGTTCTGTAGCTGATTCTGTTACATGTTTTTTGTCTTCTTGTTTTTTTGGAGAAAGAAGGTCAAGCTTAATTCTCGCCATCATAGTGATGGAGTTCAGCATTATACCATAAATGTTGCCCTTTGTTCCGTATTGAAACGCGAAGTTAATTTTGGCTGCATATTTTTTGCTACAATGCTTATTATAATTCATAATAAGTGCGCTACCTTATGAACACCAAAAATGATTACCCCATATTTAATATTTTTCTCCAAAGAGGCTGGATCCATCTAAGCCGTTACATTCTTACAAAAATTGCTATAATTGGAATACTGACAACCTTAATATCATTCAGGAAGCTCATTTCTAGGCGACACAGTTGGTGCATGAAGCAAAGAAAGAATTATGGGGCTTTTCTTTGAGACTACATTTGATTATCTGGCCAACATAAATTCAATTTGGATCCCTTTTGGAGAATTAACCGATAGAGTACTTCCTTTCACTTTACTCAAAAAGGCACTACCACAGCTCGCACATATAATATTGCGAAGGGAGAAACACAGAGTGTTTTGTAATCTTCTCGTCCCCAACCTAACTCTTATGACTTTTATTTCTATGGGAAGTTTTAAAAAGCCGAATAAATACAAAACCGCATACCCTGAAAAACTTGACACAAATATGCACCAGGAAACTTCAACATCGAAAGCAGGTGCTAAGAATCCATGGACGAGATCGGCAGTTTTTGTGAAGGAAGCGTCCGACCGATGCAGCGAAATTACTCGGGAGAGGAGAGGGTTTGTGTTGTGGCACACGAACTCGGTGCGTTGGTAAGGCTTAGGCCAATTCACAGTGAAGGGGTAACGTTAACATAACGCAGCATAAGGGCAGGCGATAGTAAGTCCAATCACAATGTAGCCGTAGGAGTAACTTAAGAATTTGACACGAGTTCCTACCTCCATAAATTGCAAGCCGAAATCTTCGAGTATACCTTAATTTTCTAACTGAATAATGATACCGAATAAGTAAGTTCAACTGCCTTAATATATAAATAGGGCATAAACGATTGTTGAACCAAGCTAATTGGAGAGTAGCGTCTAGCGTCAGGGTTTAAAACGTCGTGGCACCGCCAAGTGTAAGAGGACATGATTGTACAGTAGATGGTGTAAAATCTCGCATTGCGATCGTGTGCTGATCCATGCATGAAGAAGGAAGTGTAAAATATTCTCCGTCTATCCACGCAACGCATGGATGAAGTTAAATTATGTATTGCGCAAGGTGGCTATAACATATTTTGTTATTATGACAAGTACATCGTTCAGAGTTAATGTTTTGCAGATATCAGTGAACAGAATGAAAATTTATCCAGAACATAACATAGAGGTTGGCCTATATGGCTCCTCGAACTAAGAAATAAGTGAACAATGTAGTAAAGAAAAGATACAGAAAATAATATAAGACAACAAATAGCGCTCAGTATAAAGCAAAATAGTCAGCGAACTCAAATGAGTGTCTGAGGCAGAACTGGGATCAGTGAGAAGCAGAACTGTGTCAGTCTGCGCTTCAAGCGAGTTGGCCCACAATTTCTTGATCCGAGGCTTATTTTACTGCTCCCTGGACTTTCTTAATATTTGTGAAATTTTTTTTTGGAGATGTTGCAGATGTACTGGTGTATAGCGAAAAGTCCTAGCTCATGGTGAAGCTGTCGGTTCAACATGAAGCATGGGGCTTTGGTGGTAATGCGAATGGCTCTATTTTGTATGATCTGAAGGCGATGCATGTGTTTTGCTGGTGGCACCCCAAATAGAAGCTCCATAGGTGATCAGGGGTCCCAGAAGAGATGTATATAACAACAAAGAACTTCAAGAGCCAAAGTTGACCGCCGATGAAAAACTGAATAAGGTTGTGAGAATCTGGCTGAAGCTAAGGTGGCCGTGTACTGTACATGAAATTTCCACATAAGCCCGGTGTCAAGCAGTACACCAAGATGATTTATCGATGTTTATAGTGGTAACCAGTAGATGTGAATAAGGTTGTGAGAATCTGGCTGAAGCTAAGGTGGCCGTGTACTGTACATGAAATTTCCACATAAGCCCGGTGTCAAGCAGTACACCAAGATGATTTATCGATGTTTATAGTGGTAACCAGTAGATGTTGGTTCAGCAAAAGCAGACGTAAGGCATTCCTGTAAGGATGGAGGGAGACGATTTTTGTCTGTTTTGTAGGCATTCAGTGAGATACGCCAAATGTCAAGCCAAGGAATAAGTACATTAATGGGATACTATAGAGTCGTGATTGCTGTGCGAAAATCGGAATGAGAGTAAACAGTACGGTATCGTCAGCACACATGGCTGCACAAGCGGGTAATAAATTGGGAAAGTCAGACATGTACCCTTAAAAAGGAGAGGTACTAGGATGGATCCCTGGGGAACACCTGCCTTAATGGGCAGCTGGAATGACCGAATTCCAGCAATGCGAACAACAAAGCACCTGTCGTTTAGGAAGCTGGAAAGGATTGGATTAAGTAATGAGGAAGGCCGAAGCGCAACAGTTTAAGGGGTAAACCAGCATGCCAGAGCTTACCGAACACTTGGACGATGTCCAAAAATACTGTGCGATTTCTGATGACGTTCAAATCCCTGAAGAGTAGATTGTGTAAACAGCAACAAGCGATGGGCCGTGGAATGCTTGGGCCGAAACCCAAACTGTTATGGAGGTAGGAGAATATCCTGATATACGTATGTTGGAAATCGTCGATGAGTAACTTTCTCCAAAAGCTTAGACAGAATAGGTAGTAAACTTAATGGGTAAGGTAGCTTGAAATGAGCTTATTAGGCTGTGAGGTTTATGGAACACAAAATTTTCAGCCAGCTTACATTTCTGAGGAGAATAACCAAGACGAAGAGCAGCATTAAATGTGGAAAATAAATAAGCTAAAGCTGTTTTATTCAGCTGTTTGAGAGCATAATTGGGTATGAGATAATGGAGATTTCTTAATGGCGAGTCCTGTTTCGAATCGAAGCAAATCGGGTTTCCCAAGCTGTTCCACGTGGCTATATGTGTGTGAATACTTCTAATAAGGGGACTGGATACTGATTCTTATATATGATTTCAGTATTTCAACACATCACCTTAGTTGAACATTTCTAGACTTCTACCGCTCAGATTAAACCGCAATTTGGCATTAATGTTCTGTGTTTCATTGTAGTTCCAATGATATAAATAATTATAGAATTATTTAAAATGGCCACAAAATGGCCATAACTAATAACACGTTTATGAAAAATAATAATATGAATAGCACTTGCAACACAATTTACTTCAACAATATTCAAACATATTGCTTGAACATTTTTGGGTACTATGCAGTGTCCATTCTTAATTAGTAACCTAAATTTGATTAAAATACGTTAGTAGTTTTGAAGTAAAGTGCACCTAAACATGAAAAAGTTAGTTACGGACAACTGCATTTAAAGGAAGAGATGTCATTCTGAAGCTATCTTTACCTTTAGAACATCCCTTCTGCATAATACTGCTAAGTTACCTCCTCTTTCTCTTAAGCATTCTATTTCTCACCCTGGCTTCTTTTCCATTTGTTCTGCCCTTTTATTGGCTTCTAAGAGTCGACGGTTGTCGATAGGCATTAACGCGTTACTCATTTTCACTTAGTCAAGTCCTTATTTTTTCAAGTGCCTTAATTCTACTATATACACAATCATCAAAACAAATTACAGCATCTAATGGACCTACATTTAGTATCTATATTGAAAAAATGAAGTTTTGTGCTTTCATTGTCCAATTACATTAATAAAACAACTGTTATTAGGAACTCTGTTTTGCCATTTACTCAACAGGTCATCTTTGGTTAGATCGCTAAAAATAGGTTTAATTGCCAATAGCACTGCCTCTGGTAATGAATGTTTGTGCTCATATCTTTCACCTTTAATCTGGAATCTACGATATGCACACCATGAATCTTCACCCGGAGGACAAAGTGTATGACATCAACCATAGTGCAAGTATCATGTTGGTTCCACCAGCTAAGTGGACCATTTAAAGTCTTAAATGTGCAGATACCCTTACAATTGGATACCCTATTAAATGTCTTCAGGCTAATCGGGTTTAAATCGCCGTTAAACTTCCAGGATACATTTCTTTCCAACTTATATGTTTTAAACGCTAATTTTGCTGTTAGGGTTAGGTTCCCAAAATGTGTGATATATTTTATAATACAAACAGACGATGGCAACGGATGTAGCTTACTTTAAGGAGAGTTAATTCAACAGCAATTATAAAATAGATGTAACGCATATACATTGAAGGAGGGTGGCCCATAGCTATCTTTTTTAGGTTTCTTACTCGTTTAGGCGTTTGTGAGCAACTAAATTGTAAATGTACGCTTTTGCAGACAATTTTTGACTCTCATTTCTTAACCTAATTTACCCGGAAATTCGCCTGATAGTACACATTATGGGACGGAAGCCTTATTTTTGTCTCTGCCCTGCACACTACGTGGACAGGGTTTAGAACACAGTAACTAAATACCTTCGGAATTCACATTTAAAAAACTTTGGAATGGACTTTTGGTTTTAAATATGAGGAGTATTCATATTACCATACATTAGAAGATTTTTTTGACCTTCTACTAGTAAAGTAGATACTTCTGATTCTACAGAAGTTACTTATTTGATAAAAAGTTTTACGTCATTTTTAAAGTCCGGAATTCACAATATGCTTTTTTATTGTCCTGTTCAACAGGACGCCCAAGGATGAGATCCTTGTAATAGTCTAAACTTTGACAGTCACAATTTTTATACTTACTTTTTATAACATAAAAGAGAAAGAACGAGAAAAGGTCTGGTTTCTCCAGTAAACAAAGAAAATTCATAGACAATAGAGAAGAATGCTCTATCCTCTATTATTCTCTTTCTCCAATGGCTCGCTCTCTTCAGCAGCATAACAAAAGTAAGGGAAAGATAGACGAGGAAGGAAAAGAGAAGGGTGAGAGACAAAATTCAATAAACCACCAGCATCACCAGCTGCGACTTTCTAAGCTAAAGACCTCATTTCATCTTTTCTTCGAGCCAATTAAAACAGTTTCACATGAAGTTAGGAAATGTCCTGGTATGACTTTTCACTCCATCTTGAGCTGTTTTCCTTGAAGCTGAAGAAAGCTGCTTCACCCTTTTCATTCATATTCTGCGCACCATAGGATGTTCGCGCGAAATAATCTTCTAGAGGCAGCCTCCTTGTGTTTGTTCAGTGTTGCCACATTATGTATGCGCCCCGTTATTGCCTCGTAAACTATTGAACTGGATCTACCCCTTGGGTTTCACTATGTCTTTAAAATCGTAATCTGCTGCAGACTGGCTGCGCGGAAGGTTCGCGATTATATTCCTGCTGTATACACCTTCGTCATCAGTTGTTTTAGCTTACCTGCAGATCCCTTAACAGCGACATTGGACAACCACATTAAAACTCTTAGCAATATTGTAAGTATTTATATAGCGTTACATTTCAGATGATTTGCATCATTTTGACTTGTATTCTGGTAGTTATTGTACATTTTAGAACAAAAAATCTGATGTGTTGCATGCACATCTCTTTCTCTACTCATTCCTCTACAAACTGTTTATTTAAAACCTGTGTTTCTATCTGTTTATTGTATAGTTACATTTTCATTACGTATTTGTGGTATAAGAAGAATACAGTAGGCTAAAGAGTTTTAAAAAGCGGATCGCTTTGTGATGACTTTAAACTCCATGCAGCTAAGCATTTGAAACTATTTGCAAATTCAAACCAATAACAAGGAATATCTAGGAAATGCTTAACGCTACAACATTTTTTTGGGACATAAACTATGTGCTTTAGCGACATCTATATTATCTTTTGTAGTGAGAGTTTTTGTACCTCTTATTGTTTAACATTACACAAAAGTCATTCTCCTTTGATAGGACTTCATAGGCTCTTCCCAGAAAATTGAAACTAAACATTTTGTGTGTCATGTAAACCGCTTAATACATAGCATTTTAATTGAAATCAGTTTTGTGTTAATAAAAATAAATAACGAAAAAATTTCCAAGTAGTCTAGGGGGGATTTTCTTGAAATTCTTTGAGTCGCATCTATGGAAGAGGTTGAACGTAAAATACCAAGTTTGGTATTTAACCGCTTTTTCATTTTTAATTCCTCTATAATATAAAAAGTAGAGAAAGTATTGTATTTCACCCAAACATTCGATACAAGGTTTCGCAAATGCATATTTTGAGGTAAAAAAAATATAATAAAAGTGTGAGCAGTAACACTAACATTATAAATTTGATCATCTCCAAAAATTTTCAAAAAATAAAAATTAATAAAAAACTAAGTAAAATTTTCCAAAATAAGGCATTTTTGGAAACATGTCTGTGAACAACATAACTCAAAAACGAAAAGTTTGATAAATACTAAACTTGGTATTTGAGATTAGCATCTCCCAAGGATGCGACATCTGCCACAGACTACCCTTTACATGGAACGTTTTTAAAAATTTTGATTTGCTCACAAATGGCTCTAACGATTTTCATTAAAATATATATTTAAGATATTTTCATGGCAAATGAAATGTATATCTTGAATTTTCTGAGAATGTCCCCAAAAGTCTTCATTCTGAATGACTTTCGCATAACTGGTAAAGGGATAAACGTTTACTACTCACAACATGTAGATCTCGTTTAAAACACGCAACTTATGTCATATACGCTCTTTTTGTGTGTGGATGAACCATTTCCGAGGTATTCCTTGTTATTTCTTTGAAGTTTCCAATACTTATGCTTTTTCTCAAGTGGGAATTCGTTATTCGTTTTTTCATATTGAAACGGCAACTCTAGGCCGGGCCCGAAAACAGTAATTCTAGACAATTTATTAATTAACTTTTATTGATGTTAAATCGTACTATGTAAATATCTTTTTCTCAATACTGCTTGTATATTTTAAGAAGGGTGATTTAACATTATGTATCTATCTAGGTTACTAATATTAGTAGAGTTATAAATGGTTTAATGTAAATAATTTAAGCGCTATGTTAAAATACTGTCCACGATGGAATGTTTTAGCTACAGGAAGAGTGCTTTCGAAGGCAGAAAACCTAGTTTTATTACCTCTCTCCGGTCGCAGTGCTATTATTCCTACAGCGAGGGTGTAGAGCCTTTGTCCCATTATTTGATAATTCGCCGTGACCAAGTGAGTGAGAAGGACAATCTAACGGTACATGTAGGAAAAGCCGCGATTTATATTAAAATTGGACCAATGAGATCCCTGAAAGTTTATTCGAAATAGTTAGACGCGTCGAGTCGCGCTAAAAATGGACCAATAGGAAAGGAAGCAGCCTCAGAAGCCTGAGACTATAAATGGATCTGTTTGGGGAAAATTCGGGACAGTTTATGTCATGTGTGGTCAGGGAGAGATGCTGCAGGATGTGTGAGATATCGCGCCAAAAAGGGAATCAAGTCAAGTTTGTCATGTCAGCTTAGTATTGCATTTTATTCGAGAGTTTTCATAATGTGTGGTCAGGGAGAGATGCTGCAGAATGTGTGAGATATCGCGCCAAAACAGGGAATCAAAATAGTTTTAGCAACACACCTAAGATCCGCTACTCTGAAAGCGACAATAAGAATAGTTATATTTCGTGCCATATCCACGCCATAGTTTAACAGCAGTGGACAGTATTTTACAGCGGCAATACCAGTTTTGTATGCTACGAGTGTTAATTAAATAAAATGAAACGGCAGTGTCATCTTTTCATAAACAAAGCAAGTCTATGTCTTCCTATATCACCACCCGAGATCTACGTTTTCCTTTACCGAGGATAAGTCCATGCTCCCATATAATTTAAGGAAAATTACTGTAGCTAGCCGAGGATAAATTGAAGAACCAACACGCTGAGAACTTCTGGAAGCAACGGGAGAAGCATCAAGGTAAGCTACAGCAACGGATGAGGAGGTGATCGCCGCAATATCCTGGACATGCAAAGAAGACGGAATGCTGCACATAGCAACCAACTCTTAAAAGATTTGACTATCACTTAAAGCCTACCATATTCCCCTTGTACGCATAAGAAAATTAGCAATAAGATTTTCTGCAAATGTTTATCTCGATTAACATGAAGTAGATGTAAAACAAGCGTTTGTTAAAAAGTAGAGAAAGCCATATGAGTACAACAAATCAGATTTTTTAGTTATTGTTCATGCACACTTACATACGAGCACATACAAGAACCTTTTTCTAAAAGTGATTTTTTTAGATGAAGGAGAGACTAAACGTATATTTCCGATGAAATCTCGGAACCGAATTTTTGGGTGGAATGCAATACCTTCTCTGCTTACTATAACTGTAGACAAAGTAGAAAACAGTACATTTTTAGGAGCTTCCTAATATAAGCTACTTTTAAATTTGAAAAAAAAGTACAGGAACACTGGCTTAGTGTTTAACGTAGTTGTTTTTAGCACATTCACAACCAACCGATTTAATGTAGTTTTATTGCATACATTGGTTAATTCTGCAACCAACCTAAATGTATTGGATTTATCTTCACTTGTGTGATAGGATGTTTTATAAATCTGTGGAGAAGACATCCGAAGGGTGCCCAACCTGGTATTTCCGAGTGCATGCTAATAAATCTGAAATAGTTTTAAATAAGTCTTCATCTATATACATAAGTTGAATATAAAAAGCGTAACTATTTCCTTTAACCAAGTTGCAGACAACTAAAATTCCTTTTAATACATTACATTTTAATAAGGTACAATAAAAATACTTAAACCCCAGGGAACAATCGGTGAATAATTCAGTAAATTTAGATTTTTCGAGTTGTATGTGCATACGCAAACCACAAGGGTGCTATTTAAAAGTAAATGTTATAACCCTGTTTCAGCTACTGCACTGGATTGCGTCATGATTTATATTGTGCTTATAATCATAATAACAAAAAGGGTACATGTATTTGTTTCCACAAGTTTCATTGAATTACGTATATTACAGTTATTCATTTATTTAGCTAAGCTAACCTGTGGACTTGGCACAGAAGAGTTGGGCTATGTAATCGGTAAATTATGATAAGGTTTTTGTGAGCTATTTATTTAAAGCACTTATATTTTTTTACCGATTTCAACCAATTTGAAATGCTTAAAAAAGTTTTGTTCATAATTAAACATTGTTTTACCTTTTATGCTAGAATAAACATGCTTAATTTCGTTGTATTTGTCAGATTGCAAGGACGATTGATAAAAACATTCTTGCTATATTCTTAGTTCTTTGTCTTGTTGAATTCTTCACTGTTCACTTTTCGCACTATTTGTTAACAAGACGAATTTGAAATCACGTGATTGAATTAAAAGAATTAAAGTGACGAAATGAAACGTAAGGCTATTTCACCAAAATTATCAAATTGTCACAACTACGAACTCCATTTATCCAAAAATTCCCTCTCTCGCTCTCGCTCCTGCTCTCTCTCTCTCGCTCTCTCTCTCTCTTTTTCTTTCTCCCCCTCCCCCGCTCTCTCTGTAAATGGTAAAGTTGTATGTGTTATTTTCCTTCTTGATGTGGTTCTTGGAACAATCATGTTGCATTCGGTTCAACCGATTTGCATATCTCTAGTGTCTCATTGGAAAGCTTCTCTAAGCTTCTCGCCCAATCCATGAAGGGAAAAATATAAAATTTTGGATACAGGAAATGAAATACTAAGCGGGAGATACTTTCTCGACAACATAACTGTAATATGTGGAGAAAGTTCTGTGTTCTAGAAAAAATTGGTATGGAGATTTCACCTAAAAGACATATTTTAAAGTTCCCTGCGCTAAAAAAAAAAGCGTTTTTAAAGAAAATCTGAGTGATGCGTGCTCAAAGCAGAAAACTCGTATGAGAACCCAAACTTGGTATTTAAATTCATCTTCTAAGGGTGCGACACGAGGACTTCAAAGGAAGTTTCCCATTCCAAACTGTCCTCCGCGTGCAGAATTTTTCTCAAAACTGGCTCTAACGATTGTGATTAAAATATCTTCTGTTTGATATACTGACATGGGAATAAAACGTTTATCTTGAATTTTCTGTAAATAGTCGTTCATTGTGGTTATGTTCTGGCAAATATGCAGAGAAGTATACGTGGAAAAAATATGGAGCTGCTTGTAATATAAATTTCTGTTATACACAAGTATAATGCAGACTCAAGTGGCATGTACTGTGTAATATCGTGTTTACAACCATAAAAATGCACCTCCAACTCAAAGTTCGTGTATTAAAATACTAATATGGATATTCCCTACCACTACACGAAAAATCTGTATTCATTTTTGGACATTTGTATAAGGAGATTGTTTTTAAACATTTGAATGCCTTGTTGGCTACCTGTGTGCTTATACTTAGCTGCAACAATATATGTATTCAAACCATTTCTGAAAACACCATGAATAAGGAGTATTTTTATAAAATGGAATATTTTCCTACAAATGATTTATAACAAAGATACGAAAGTAAATTATAATGGATAGAGAATGTCGTGTGATATAGCACACATTTTTTTAACTACTTAATTCTTTTCAAGCATTATGGAATATTTATTGCTGTTTCTCCAGTGTGATTTAAAGCTTGTACCTCTAAGGATTTGGGAGATACGCCGTTTTAATAATTATTTTAATTATTTTATTCGCTTACCTTTAAATGTCTCATTTATTTAGCTTTAAAATGCATTCAAAACGCTTACTACGTATTATGTAGATTATTACTAAAGATTGATAGCATTATGCTTTTTTAAAATATTTGAAAAATAATAACAACAAAATGGAATTTTTGAGCAGATCATTGCTTCCAATTTCATATCTTTAAAGCTACGTTTCAAATTAAAATAGGTTGAATTTTAGTACAAAAAGCTAACGCAATTGTGATTCCCTAATATTTATTGAAGCTGAAACTTCTACTGTAATGTAAAAGAAAAAAAAACTATAAAAATAGCCCTAAGTAGGAGCTAAGCTATCAAAATACTAATAAGCTGCGTTAAAATATGACTTCTTATTAGTTGAAGTGACAAAACAGTCAAATCTTTCATACACACAAGTAAACTGTATAGAGGACTCGGTGTGTCTTCAGAAATTAAGCAAATTAATTTTAAAATTCCGAACGGTATTTGTTTACTTTTATTAAATTCTTTATAGTCTTTAAACGCGAAAGTTAGTGAACGGGATGGATGTAAGTATATTCGTGATAAGGGACCATACAAATATTAATTAAAAACGAATGAACTTGGTGAAATAGATTTTTCACTTTCTTTGCTTACAAAGAGAGAAATCATTCGTCGGATTTGTTTTAGTAGCCTTTCATTTCCTGCTGTGGTTTTTATTTCTGTAGAGGGTTACAGGAAAACAAATGCCCAGCTTTTCGAACAATTTTTTAGAACATTTACTTTGCTCTCAGGCGTTTCCTTCCATCCGGTGCTAATGGAAAGTGTTATCTGTAAAATCTCTCCATTAGATCTGGAAGTGTTGACAAATTCCAGCTGCCTCAACAAACGCACGCAATGGCGTTTTAAAGAGCTCTGAACCTTAGAAGCCAGTTAGCAGTATTTAAATGCTTCAGAAGGTACTTAACAAGGAGTAACCGTGGAGTTACAGCTTGCCATTTGGAGTGTTGTAAATCAGGCTGATAGGTTTATAATCTCTACTAATTTCATAAAGAGAATATTTGTAGACATTTAAATCCAAGCAATTTAAATAAACGATTACCATTTGTTTGTTTGTTTATAGGTATGTATGCATTTATGTATTTATTTGTCTACTTCCATAATACTACACAAAAATCTTAAAATTTTTAATACATTACTTTGAGTTACTATTTATTCTTTAGTCCATCATACATTTTAACACCATGGTTATTTATGCATGGTGGGTCATAAAAAATTCATATTGCTTTATTTTTCTAAACCATTTTTGCTCTTACCCTCCACATATATTCTTCTATTTTTTATATCCCCCTCCTTTTGTATTTTCATTATCTCAACTTTTAATACTTCCTTGCTAACATTCTCCCATTCTTTAGGTAAGAACTGATCTCTGAACAACTTAAGTTTCTTCACATTCAATTATATAATGCAAATAATTATCTGCCTCTCCACAAAGAGGACATCTTATAAAATGATTATATGATATATAACACTTTTTTAGACCTCCTATTGAAATAGAACTTACAGAAGTAGCATGGTATGTATGCAATAGTTATACCAAGAAGTATAACCCACATATAATAAAGATTTGTTGTATTTCCTTTGTATCTTACAGTTCTTTAACACTGCATACTAAATAAGTATTATAAAAATAGTAAATAGTATACGCATAATACGAAAAAATCCGATGTGTTACATTCACATAATTTTCTCTACCCTCTATCGCTTTTTGGTGCGTATACAAATTATTCTTACGAAAATGTATTTTCGTATATACTTAATTTTAATCAAGATAAATCTTTGCAGAAGTAGCTGCAATGCATACTTCCTTATAGATACAAAGGGAATAAAGATAGTCAACTTTTTTAGAACTGGACGCTATATACTGGCCTTGGAAGTTCCGTACTCCTTCTACGACATCGTGAGAAACGGCTGAAAATTGACACGGGACAGAATGACCAAGTATTGAACAATTCGAATTATTAATAACGGATATCTCGGAAATGGCTGATGCTACAAAAGTTATTTGATATTAATTATGTATTCTAAAGAGATCTATATTTTTTGTGCCTTACGTTTTCGTCTATCGCTTAGCGCTTAATTCCTTCCGAATGTAGTGTACTTCACAGGATATTCCCAGAAATTCAAGATAAACATTTTATTTGGCATATAAATATTTTTAAATTATGATACTTTAATGAAAATCGTTAGCCATTTTTAGAAAAAAACTTTCAAAAAATCTTCCAGTTAAGGGATATTTTGAGGTGTGGAAATTTTTATGTCGCATTTTTAGAGGATACTGAACTTAAATGCAAAGATTGGTATTTCTCCGAACTTTCGTTTTAGAGTTATGCTGTTTAAACATACGCGGACCTTTTTCTAAAAGTGCTTTTTGGGGGTTAAGAAGACCTCAAAACATAACTTTCAGTGAAATATCTATATTTAATTTTTGAGAGGAATACAATACTTTCCCTACTTACTATAAGTAGTAGAGAAAGTAAAGGTTGCTCAAGCAATATTTATGATCAACAACCAAGAATATTATTTTTCTCGATGATTACAGACTACGCGGAATTTATATAATGTTTAACTTGGTGGCTTAGGAGCGGGCAATTCCCATATTTATCATTTTCGCCTCTATGTAATTGTAAATTGAAGTCGGGATTTTTGTTTTATGTTAAAACTATGTAGCCTTGTATGCTATAAAATAACTACGGGAGCAAAGACAAGGTATAAAGGGTAAACGTTTGAACTACAGTAATAATCTAAAATTTACTCGACCATCAGATACACTTTTATCCGCTGTAGGATACTTAAAGAGTTCAATAAGTTGGAAGAATGTCCGAGGGAGTTTAAGGACATTGGAAATTAATCTTCAAATATTTAATATCTATTTGTGGGGATTTCTCCCTGCTGATTGTGTATATCGCAGGGCTTCACGAAATTTTGAAGGGGCTGTTTCACCATAATATCTATAGTTTATTATGTAACTATATCGTAAAAATACCGAGAAGGTAAATTAAATTAATTAAATCGTTATCAAGATTAAAAAGCCACCCGTGCAATCACGTAAGCCAACCTGTATTTTATATCTTCTAATGTAGATATGTATTTTATGTATCTCAATTTTTTGCACCACGGGTATTGATTTGTTTTATTAATATATAATTATTACACACACGTAGGCTGTCAAAAGTGAAAAATAACATTTAAATAAAGTTATAGTGCAAATCAGAATTGAAAGTCAGTAAGAAGAAAAATAGAACAAAGTCTGATGTGTAACACGCGACTTTAGTAGCCATTTTGTACTACGCACGTATCCCTTACTTCTTGAACTATTCATTTACAAAATGATTCATCATACACATTTTATGATATTGCGAAAAATGCTTGCTTAGAAGTGCTATATGGATTTGATCTGTGCACGATGCGGAAACAAAGCATAACTGTCAGTATGACATGACAGTATTTATTACTGATCAGTTCATATATAAAGGAGAAAAAAACGCATTCTCCAAAGTGTTACATAGGGTGGTATAAACTACTTGCATAAATTGTAGCTCAAGAAATAAACCTCTCGGGTGCAGTTAAAATTATGAAAAATGTAATTTGACAGTGTTATAGATTTGAATGAGCCCTATGTTTTTTGGTGTATGGTTTTGTAGGTTTTCTGTTTCCCTATTACATAATAGTCTAAGAACAGGAACTTCAAAACAGACATTTTTGATTTTCTATCCAAATGGTAATTAGGGGTCTAGATTTTCCTTAAAACCCACGCCATATAAAATCTCTCTCTCATACACATACACAGACACTCACACTCACTTTTTCATTCGATTTAGGAGACTCCTTAAAATGTGTGTTTCCGCTGAAATAGCCCCATATCGAATTTTTAGATAACTTACAGAATGTTCTACCTTACAGAAAGTTAAACGATCATCACAAGTAAACAAATTCAGTTACAGTTTTCTATCCAAGGGTGGATACTTCTGCAAACATAAGCTCTTCCATTCTTCCATCTGCAAGTCTTTGTGTCTTTCACCACGTGCGAGCTATTATTTATCTTAATGTTAGCTATACAATGAAATCTTTTTCCTATCTACCATTCCTTCCATTGCATCTCCAAAAATACCTCTTCTCATCCAATGTCCCAAACCGTTTATCTTTATAATCACGTTCAGGAATGATTTTCCTACGTTTATATTCTTTTTAAAACACGTTTATTGGTATTTGAATGCAAAATTCGCCTTTTAAGGAACGCGACTATTAATGTTGGTAATAAGTATAGCTGCTCGTTCTTCAAGCAATCCCCCTCCTACTTCACTCATATAATTCTAGGACTTGATTGACAAGTTATTTACTTCATCCCAAATGAGCGGTGGGTTATACTGTCTTTTATGTTCTTGCCAGATGAGTACTGTCAATGTTATCATGATGGCGTTGCATCAAGCTGGCGTAACTGTCCATTTATATAACTACGCTTTGTAACTACCATTCACGTCAGTGTCGTTATTAAGCAATGGTAAAAATAAATTACGTAATTATTTTGCTTGTTTCTGAAAGATTAATTATGGATTAAATAATTTATTAAAATTGACCAATATATCCAAATAATACCCTGTTTCTAGATAATTTCTCCACCAATGGAGAAATGTTCAGCAGCGAGTTATTAAGAGAGTTCCTATTTCTGTTGGCTGAAATTTTAGATTTCACTCCATGTCTAATTCAAAAGAAACTTTCGACGTAAATATTGTGGCTAATACAGGTGACTCGTTTCTCAACCCACCCCTACCTCTACGACAGAGGTTGTTCTAGCCTACCTCTCACTTTTAATGTCAATCCCAGCAGAAAGAATCCTTAAGAGACTTTACATCTGACAGCAGTATTCAGTCTTTCACCACATATAATGTGCGTTTCTTAGCATTTGTTTCAATCCAATTAGAGGGAGAAGTGAGGACTGAGTGGAATCAGTTTGTTCAATAAATGTAGAACCCTTACGATCCAGGGGAGTGTTCACACAAGTGTACAATCAATCCTTTTTTTTTCCTTATCCATATTTAAAGTGTTTTAATAGCTTTTCCCCACTTTGTCACAGCGTCCCGGTTTGCAAACTATAGAATGCCAAACTTCACACAAAGCACTTTACCAATTACTTACATTGACTACCACCAGAATGGTACTCAAAGCATTTAAAGCTAGAGATATAAACGAAACAAGATATTTTAACAAATGAGATCACCAGTTACTGCGAATCACACTTTAATTATTATTTAGGCACTCACCAAGGCACCAATGTTACTCTAGAGTCACTTTCGACACTCTCTCGATACAAACAGAACTGATTCGCAGAATCACAACTCACACTGAAATGAACTGAACTGCACTGGCACTGTCCATTGTCCACAATGTTCTAGAAAGGAAGGTTACTAGGACATAGCGATTCCCGGTTGGGAGAGAGAGTTTTTCTTTAACTAAAATCACTCTCTATCCTCCTCACAGTCTGGAGTAAGAGCGAATCTGAGTGTGTCATGGTAAAAAGGAATGAATTTAACATTAAAACGTACAGCTCAACGAGTAATAAAACCCAGTTTTCTTAAACCCGTCGATAGGAGCATAGCGGTTGTATACAGCTAAACAAATGAAACGAATAAAAACAACTGATCTGTTACATTCCATAACATGCTCTTACTTCTGTCATTTATTACTTTCTCTACTAGGGGAAGTATTGTATTCACCCAAAAATTCGATACCGGGATTTCACCGGAAATATATGTTTTGAGGTCCCCTGAATAAAAAAAAAGCATTTTTTGAAACATGTCCGTGTGTGTGTGTGTCTGTGTGTCTGTGAACAGCATAACTCAGAAACGAACAGTCGGATAAACACCAAACTTGGTATTTAGGTTCAGTATCTTTCAGAGATGCGACACGAAGGTTTTCAAGAAAATCCCCCCACCCCAGATTACCCTTTACATGGAACATTTTTCGAAAATTTTAATTTTCTCAAAAATGGCTATCGATTTTGATTCAAATAGCATATGTTTAAGATATTTTCATGACAAATGAAATGTATATCTCGAATTTTCTGGGAATGTCTCCAAAAGTGTTCTTCATTGTGAACGACTTCTGCATAACTGGTAAACCATAAGAGATAGACAAACTTTTACTGCACAAAAAATGTAGATCGCACTAAAATACACAATTTACGTCGTATACATTTTTTGTAGAGTGAAGCATTTTCGAGATATTGCTTGTTATTCCCTTAAATTTTCCAATACTTAATACTTTTTCTCAAATTCGTTATTCCTTTTTTTATGTCCTGGACATGCAAAGAGAATGGAATGCGCCACATAGCAACCAACGCTTAAAATATTTGACTATCGCTTATAACCTACCATATTCCCCTTGCATCTACAAGAAAATTAGCAATAGGATTGACATCTCGATATCTCAATTAACATGAAGCATATGGAAAATAAACGTTTGTAAAAATAGTTTCTACAAGAGTGGAGAAGTCATGTGAGTGTAACATATCAGATTTTTTATCTTGGATATGCAAAGAGTATTAATCTGTGGCAAAGGGAATGGTGCTGCACCTAGCAACCAGCTATTAAGATATATGTCGATGCTTAAAGGCTACTGTATTTCTGTATTGCCCTTGCAAATACAAAACAAGGAGAACTTAGTAGGCCTTAAGTCATAGTCAAATATTCTTAGAACTATTCACCATGTTTAAAATGTAATTTTCTTTACATGTCAAAAGATCGTTTCTGCAAATATTTATCTCGATTAATATGAAATAGATGGAGAATAAGAGTTTGTAAAAATAGTTTGTACAAGAGTAGAGAAAGTCATGTGAGTGTAACACATCAGATTTTTTTATAATATTACAATCTATTCTTACGAAAGTTTTTCTATTTACTTCATATTCTTTAGATATACCTTTGCAGAAAGAGTCATTATATTGCATTGTAGGCACAAGCGTGATTGAGAATACCTAATCGATAGTCAAATGTTTAAAGCGGGCCCCTATATGCTGGCCTTGAAATTTCATACACTTTCCTGAAATTGCAAGAAACAAATGAATAGCGACAGAACATAAAAGAATGACAGAGTTGAAGTAATCAAACAAAAAAATAACGGATACTTACAAAACATTCGATTCCAAAACAAAGTGATAGTCAATGAACTGTGCGTGTTAAAAGAGAACTTCATGTTTTGTGTAGCAAGATTTTGTTTATCTCTCATGGTTTATCAGTTATAAAAAGTACATAAATTGCCATTTGAATGAACAGGAATGGGAATAACCTGTTAAGTCCCATTTCATTTGTCATGAAAATATCTTAAACAAATGGAATTTTAATTAACATCGTTAGACTTTTGAATAAATAAAGCTTTGGTGATTTGGGGCAGTGGGATTTTCAGGAAAATATATGTTATGTATCCTTGAAGGTGCTAAACTTAGGTATTTATCCAACTTTTTTAATTTTAAGCTTTGCTGTTCACGAGCACACTCACTCCAACAGGAATGTGTTTTTTATTCAGGGAGTTCCATAACTGTATTTCCGATGAGATCTCGCTGTCGAATTTTTTTTGTGGAATACAATATTTCCTTTACTTGCTATAGGTAAGTGGTAGAGAAAGCAATAACTGCTTTCTGGAAGATATGGTAGAACGAAATGTACCTATTACGATGCAGAGAAGACTACAAGCGATATAGGCAGTCATAAGCCCGAAGAATCGTACAGAATAATCGTACAGCCGTGAAAATGAATGTTTTTTACACTGCGGGGCGGATGTGTTTGATGACATGTGCTCAGCGGTACTAGTTCATCTCACGCAACACCGTACAGAGAATGTACAAGGCAATTCCCTTATCAATACCTCGGCACCATCAGTCACAAGTGTCTCATCATAACTTGTGCTGCCGTAGCGATATGTACATCAATCTTCCCCCTGCTTTTCCAATACCCATGGGCTTCTGTCCCTGTCGAGACACAAGACGACGGTATTGGATATGTTATTGCATTGAGGTCATAGGGCAGCCTGACATATTTTAAGGCGAAGGAATAGAGAAAAGAAAATGCAAGAATCTAATGGTCGCAACCAAACGACTAGTCATTTTACAAGTTGTTAATACAGAAGTTGGTGTTTCTGTCCGTTTCCTGTTAACCATAATGAATATTTAGAGATGTACGTTTCTTCTTCTTCTTTTGTTCCAAGCACTTAGGAGCATAAAAAGCCTGAGCCAAGTCTGATGAGTAGTGCATGCCTTGATATTACATACTCTTTAGGAAACAAAAGAACGTCAACTTAGCATTTTAAGCATAACGTACGAAACAAATCTAAGGTTACATTCACATGGCTTTATTCATCCATTCTTAAACTATTACTAAAAAAGCTTAATCGAGATAAGAATTTGCATATTTCCTTGTAAGTGCAAGGTAATTAGATGAATAGAATAGGTTTAAGTGATAGATAAATATTTTAAGAGCGGGTCGCTATATAATTGCATTGAAATTCTGTTCTCTGCATGACCACGAGGGAAAAAAGAAAGAAAAAGAAATGCGAGTTTTCTCTTGAGAAAAGTATAAGTAATAAAAAATTCAAACTAATTACAATTATCTTGAAAATGGTTAACACTGAAAAAAATGATTTGACACAAATTGAGTGCTTTAATAAGATATAAAATTTTTATGGTGTCAGATTTAGTCTATCTCTTACGGTTTACTAGCTATACAAAACTCATTCAGGCTCTTCCTAGAAAATTCAAGATATACGTTATATTTTTCATGAAGATATCTGAAAGGTATGGTATTTTAACCCAAATCGCCATATTGTGAGAAAGTAAAAAGAGAATGAAACATTTTTTATGTGAAGTGAGTTGTATCCATGGAGGTTTAAATTGTTTAAATACCCAAGTTTGACATTTAACTGACTTTTCGCTTTTGAGCTATGATTTTTACATCGCGCATAAACATCTTTTCCTAATTTATATTTATGGAATCTGTAACGATATAAATGACAATATTAAATATGTTGGGGTCGTTATGTGTGACGTACCTGGCGACTTGTGCGGGTGTCTTGTAGATTCGTGAGGTTGTTATGCATTGGCTTGGATAGTTCAGCGGTATGAGCAGTCCTTGACTCCTGTAAAAATATACTTATTTCTACGTATGTAGTCTCGGAAGAGAATAAAAATATTTTGGTTCCAGAACAGATTTCACATTCCTTTTCATTTCACACAAAATAAATAGCAACTTTCACAAACTAAATATACTTTTCACTACTTTTATATAGTATATAAATGCAGTTACTAAACACATATAAGATGTTTAAACTAGTATCTGCGTAACGATATTTCGCACGCTAGCAAACGTAACTTTGCCTTGTGGAGACAAGCAAATGAGTGTGTTTCTAGCTTGACTTCACCTTAAGACATTTACGTAACATATTACTAGACAATTTAGTTTTCTGCAACCCTATTGGTAGATGGCTGTTGCTATGCTAGCTCCATTTGGGTTATATGTAGATCTAACAATTTGCTTGCCATTATTTAACATTACTAAAGTCCGAATCACCTTAATTTAACTTTGATTGCTATGAATCGTTGATATAATTTGAATTTTATTGTACCAACTCTATTTCTGACTTCCTTCTTGCTCATAATTTTCTCGAAAGCTTTCATTAATTCTTATTTAATGGCATGTAACTTATGTGGCCACACGTATCAAAATATTGTTTCAAATCTGAAAATCTGCATTTCCGGTAAAACATCGATAGGTATCGAATTTTTCCTCTATGCATTTAAGTATTAGAGAAAGTAAAAGTGAATATCTAGAACATTATGGAATTATATACTACCCACTGTGAGACAAATTACCTAAGCCTTCCTCAGAGTAGAGTGGGCATAGAGACGGCCTTGCTGCGCAATTTGAAGCTGCGATCTCTACATGTGTGCGTTGCTTTAGACTCACTATCCTAGTTCTCGTTGACAGTTCCGGAACCTGATTAACTTGTTATGATAGGCTCTAGTTCGAGTAAAAGCTCAAAATATTTGAAACAGCGGAATCAGCATTTATAGTACGGGAATTATGAACCAAAACTGTACACTGGTAATTATTCATGCATATTTTAGGTTATGGTCGTTCCAAACCAATGACAAACCGAAATAACATTTCTATCCGGAATACATTCTTGTGCAGCCCATAAATTTATATGTATTTAAAACCTCCTCTCAGCTGAGTTATCACATTCGGTAACAAAGAGGCCATATTCAAGTTAAAATGTTTCCGATCCGCCCTCTAAATCACCAACGTTGCAAGAGTGTCAAAACTCTGCGTTGATATAGCATCGAATATCACCAGTCATCGCAGCAGGGGATGTTATCCGGTTGTTAAATTAAACAGACGGTAGCGTCGTGCGCGGGAACGCAACCCAAGTGGCCCAGTTTGGATAAAAAACATTGTTTGTATGAACGCCATGTTCGAGTTGTGCCACTAAATTGTTACCGAGGGTGAAAATTAATCAGAAGCTACACGTCAGGTTTCGTTACAGACTGGGCATAAGAGAAAACGAGTCCAATACAATTCGTCATGGTACATTTAGCAAACATGCTCAAACTGGCCTTCTGGTTAAAATGTGCTATTTATGTCGAATACGATTTTATAACAAAACATATAATAAAATAAAATCTGAATATTCAACCCGGCATCTAGGTTACTATACCGGGGTATATATCCAAATTTTCTATTTATTGAATCAAATATTTCAATTCTTATATACATTCATTTTACAGATTAAGTCTATAACTACTACCTAACTACAAACAAAGAAAATAACATTAAGTATTTTTGAAATGCTCCTGTTACTTTTATTTTTTCTTCTGCCTACACACACACACATATATATATAGTAGGCATAGGATGGATTACGTGCCACCCAAAACTCGATTTACAGATTTCATTGGAAATATATATGTTGAAGTGCACGAATAAAACCACATTTTTACATGAATACCCCTGTGTCTGTAAACAGTAAAACTAAAATATAAAAAGTTGGATAGGTAACGAACTTCGTAAACCTGTTCAATATCCTCGGAAAACACTACGCAAAGGTTTTTAGCAAGGTTGACCCATCCCAAAACTACCCTTTGCATTGAAAATGTTTCGTTATTTTCGATTATCTCCAAAATGACTACAATCAATTTGATTAAAACAACATGAATTTAAAATACCTGCACGTGTATTCTGAATTTTCTGCGAATAACCTGCTAAGTTTTCTTCAATCTGAATGATTTTTGTATAGCAGATAAATCGTAAGAGATACCTACCGGATGTTACTCCATGAAAAATGTACATGTTAAAGCACATAATTTGTCCAATTATTTTTGGCATTAACCATTTCCGAGACTATCTTTGTTAGTGATTTGAATTTTTAAATACTTATACTTTTCGCAAGTGGTAAGTCGCTATTTTTCTCGTCGTCATACACTACGAGCTCTGAATTAGTTTGCATGGGGATCACAAGTGTCATTTACTGCGTTCTATGGCTTTATTGCTTTCAGATGCTAAGACTTTTTCCACATACTCTTTTCTTAAGATATGAAACCTACCCATGCATACACATGTAGCTGAACCTCGCACCAGGTTCGCATACTAGGGACAATGGAGGTACTCGGAGGATGGATGTAAACAAAATCTGATGAGTTACATTCAAATAACTTTGTCTACACCCTATCGTTTATTAATGGGTATACCAATTGTTCTTACGAAGGCTAAGGGGTGCTTAACTGTAATAGTTATCGCTTTTCCGTTTTACGGGGAGAAATCCTTTACAAAGCGAAGCAACCATACTATTGCCGGACACTAGCCGCATCACGGAACCCGAAGACACTTCCTGAAAGATGAAAGGAAAAGAGATGAAGTGAGGGAAAGGAGAAATCGTGACACCACCAGACCAGAGGAAAACCATGAAAAACCCCATGGTCAGAGTGGACCACCACCTGAAATCGAACCCACGACCTCCCAAATGCGGGTTACAGCATTTTCCGCCTGAGCCACCTCCCTCGGTAAAACAGCTCCTACTGAAACTGAAAACGTTACTTTTGTTCCCTTAAGCATTTTACGTTTGCATTTCTTTAGCAAAAACGTTGAAAAATGTCTCTCACAAAAGGGATCTCTGTGACGGGAGCGGTTGTGATATCGTAATGACAACAATCAATATCTGTCAAGTCGGGTTATCGCTGTCCAAGTCATCCCAGCTGACGCATTGCCCCTTATTTAGAAGTGTCATTTAGCGGCCTGAACCACCAAGGGGTTGCAAATTGTTTAAAGAGATGGTCGGAAATAGAGCAGATAATGCTGGAGTTAGCCTGCTAAAGATATGAGAAAATGCAGCCTAGAAATGCTATTTTTCCACAAGCTGCTATGTCATGTTTCCTTCTCCTTTATTTGATTTCCTTTATTTCGTACTGTGTCGAACTGCGTATGTTTACTTTCCTTAAGGTAAGCGTTAAATGGAAGTTTGTATTTGCCTACGTCACTTAACCTCCAACATTACAAAAACATAACAGCACAAAAATGTCCATTGCATGTAAACATTTACTTAATTATGTTCATTTGGAAACCAAAATGATGTTCCATTCCCTTTTATTACAATAATATTTCTTTCGTTTGGTTTCCATTTATACAACCTAACTAGATTCTACCCAGTCCTTATTATGTCTCTCTATAACGTGCTTTAAACAAATCCTAAGAAACAAACATGAACCAATGAGCGATGTTATACTTGGTGTGAAACTAAGTATAAATAGCTTCTCCAATGTAAATCACATTTTAGAAGGAAGGGCGGGTGCGAAATGAGTTACTACCAGCGCTGAAATGCACAACAGCTGTTATATAAAACTTCTTCTGAAATAGGCATGGAAACGAAGTGCTAAATTGTTGTTGTCATCATTATTGGCTCACCGAATAATTTTTTGGTCCATAAGCATTTAGATAGAATAAAAATAAAATAATATGATTATAAGTACGTTATGCTTATTAGGTTGTAAATTATCATGTCATTATTTGTTGTTACATAATGACACTGGTTCTGCCCAACTACTCAAAGTATTCGTTAAATAGTATTTATTTAATGCAGAGATATTTGACATATTATGTTATTAACCTACAATGATCAAGTGTCATTAAATAAATGAACTATTGTTGTCAGTCTTATTAATATTATGATTGCTTTTACCCTAACGATAGGTAGCAATAACATAGACAGCTCACTGATTGTTACTCTCCTCCTATCCTTTGGGATTACGTAAGCAACTAGTCAAATTATTAAAGAGAGAGGTAGAATGTGACGCTTCAAGAGGGCGGAGCTAAACATTACTTAAATTCCCTTGTTCCTTTATGGACTACTTTTTCTGCTCCCAAGAGTACCAGATGGATGCAATATGCCTTATGAACGAGTCGCAGTATTTTTTTGTTGTGTCGAGGGGTATCCTATTGATCTGAGGGCCCAAAGTTTAAAAGGTTTACCGAATCAAAAATACATTCTTCAACTTTTTACGTTGGTCATAATTTTCCAGCAAGAAAAGTAGATAGTAGCTCAATCCCTATTCTCTACGGATGGGTTGCATCCTTCAATTTATCTAAAATGGTTTTTGGAACCTCATTTTTTACATAATCTCCTTTTTGAAATAATCCCATCCACAGCTGATTGTTGAATAGATCGATTCTCTCGAACCAATTGTGCACCTAGAACTGAGCACTATACATCTGAATATTTTGAAATAAAATTAAGGAAAAAATGATAATTTGAAATAATATATAGCATTTTACAACGGTGAAAGTGCTTCGTTTCGGACATCTCGTCTCGTGCATGGTGTTAATCATTTTGATTTTGGTTTTCTCGACGAAACGTACGTCTCTGAGATGGCTGTAATAGATTAGAAATTAAGATTTTTGAATAATGGGAAAATTACTCTTTAAGCATAACTTTTACATTCATCTATAAAAATATATATACATATACAACAAGGAGAGTACCATAATGGTTATTTACATGTTGCCAGAATGGAACGACTCTAAAGTTACATTCCTAATCAATAATGCATCAATGTTCCTTCCGCTTTATATAATTTTTCTCTCCACTTACTTTACTCAGTACAATCCGTGTTAACATGAACATTGTATACGTCTTGGAGTACCATAAATTATATATTTTATGTTGGTGAACTTTATTTTACGTTGGTTAGCTTGTGCAAGCATTTCTTAATATGTTTCATATTCTTGAAACAGCTCCTATTATATTAAGCTTAAATTTATAATTAAATTTTATATCACTAGTATCGGAAGCTATATTTTATTGGAATTAGGTGCTAATTTTGAGTATGACCTGAAGGAGTTTATTGATTTATTCTATTTAATTTGCATAACGAACTTTATCAGTAGGCTTTTAAGATTTGGCTTTATTTTTTTATTCCAACAGCTGATAAATCGTAAGTATTTACAAATTCAGACGGAACGCTGTTTCAACAAATGATTATATAGGTAGCACCACGCGTTTCCGACATTTGGAAGCAATCCACCTTCATAAAATTCGGAACCCAATCCGATATTCCTCTCCTGGCTTTGTTTTGCATTGCCATCGCTGTTAAACCTACTAGAGGATCGCTGATAGAGGATTTTCTATTTGCACACGCATTCATTCGTTCTTAGAATTAATCTTTAATCACGCGTATTGGAATAATTCGATAACTCAAATGGCATCCTGCCATGTTATATAATTCAGGTGGTCTCCGCAAAAAGGATCCAGCAGCAATCGTTCTGTAAAAGAAGTAGGAAAAAATTAAGCAACTGCTATCTTAGAACTGTTCCGGTTACACAGTTCCAAATTTGCACTAACTCCAGCTTTGCACTAACGTCGTATTATATTATCGGCTCATGTAGTGCATTAAAGTACTTTATAAGTTATACACAGAGACAAGAAGTATATCTTGGTGTTTTAGTTCCAAACACATTCTCCCTTATCATTGCATTCTTGAAAATCCCAAAAGCTAAGGTAGTAAAAACCACAGAGAAACATTCCGGAACCATAATATCCTCTCGAGAGGTAGAGGAAAATAGTGAAACCAATATTTTTGAACGGTTTCGAGAATGTAACTGTTCCAAAAATAATCACAGAATTTCAAAATAAGTGCTCCAACTTTGACCCGATTGTCCGATATTTTTGTAACCTGTTCCAAAAATAATGCTTTATCCTAGACTGAACTACGTTGAGTTATAGTAGAAAAGTTACAAGTATGTACAGCCTAAGACAAAATAAATGAGCAACAGCCACAGAGGGATCTCGATTCGGAAAACATGGAAAGCTTCACTAAAGCTGCGTTCACAATAGAGGACTTAATACTACCCTGCGTTCATTTCAAAGTTATGCTTTTAAGTAGGAAGATGTCTTTCATCTGGATAATATTCATGGTAGCCGAACGGTGAAATTCATGTATCTCGTAATTCGAGCAACCTGAATTTGAATCCTTGGTATGTTTCTTTATTATTTAAATTTTAATTTGTTAAACACATGACAATGCCGTATGCTTTCCATACGTAGGGTATCGTTAATTTTAAGACATTCATGCATAAAACACAAATTATTGTTTTCTTTTTCAAAGTAAGTGACATGTTAGTAAGAATTTTAAAGTGAAAAACCAAACCAAATATTTAATTTACTTAATATTGGATGTGCAAACTCTGTCTCATTCTTCAGCTAGGAATGGCGCTGACATGATCATGCGCGTGCACCCATTGCCTTGGAGTTCTGCATGATATGTTGTCAGTCATACTGAGTTTTGCTGTGACTGAGCGCACACATAAAGACGAAGCTACAAGGAAATTTCTCCTTACGTTAGTGAACGTTGCTGGATACTCTGTCTTAGGCTGCAAGAGCACTTGAAGTCCCAATATCTATGGCTACGAGGTGGGTACGGTTATCCAGGGAAGGGACTGTTCGTCGTCGACCTGGTTCGGGTCAAAAACGTTTGTCCATTCCTCCTTAGGACACTGCACTTCTAAAAGAGGTAGACAGCAATCCCTTCCAGCATGTGTCTACAATTAGAAGTATTTCCCCGTGTCGAAACGCACAGCCTTGCTTCGTTTGACTATAGCAGGGCTCTTTGCCTGATCGACAGCTGTTCTGGTAAAGTGAGGTGGTTCTTTTCAGGTGGTGACACCCTTGAAAGTCTTAATACTGCTGCCGGCTAAACTAAACTATGCTTTATTTCAATAGATTTCTTTTTGGTCGACCCACCACCTTCATTTATCAAAGCCATTTTCATTTATTGTAAGGTTTGCGAAGTCGAGGCTTGTTTCTTCGAAAGTTTCTCTTGGTAATTTTCCATTGAGTTGCTTATGTTACGACACTTTACGTCAGACTTAAAAATATCTCTTGTTAATTTTCCGTGAGTCCTTTACCGACTGCTTTTCTTACGAAATATCCCATACAAGTTTCACCGACCGTCACTCTTGCTAGTTTTAAAAGAGTGTGTACCTATGTTTCGACACTTTCCACCATTACTAAAATCTCTCTCACTTTTTTGTATATGTTGCGCCTCTTGCGTTCAAGATGCATCGCTTGACATGTACAAGGTCTTTCTTTTGCTATCATTTTATTTCATAATTTTTCTTATTGGTAATCCCCACTTCTGCAAGTCTAATGCTTAACTCTGATAACTGATTTTAAGTCAAAAATCTTTCCATGAGCCTTCTTAAATCGAAGATTGAACACGTTCTCTTTCTGACCGTTCCATTTTGTACCTGTCATGTGAGAGTCCTCTAGACTTCACGGCACCATATGTGACCATAGCTATTCCCCACGAAACAGGTAAGTGTACACCTGCCTTTCGCTTGAGAACAAATTTTGTTTTCTTCCCTTTTCGGCGAATTTATTGCTGGTAAGAATTTTCGCAGCGGCAAATTCAATTCCTATTTCACTTGATTTACTTTATGCACATCTTATGACTCTTTTAACTAATTACTCTTTATAGTGAATCCCGCCTAAACAAGTTTATCTCAGTTTGTGAATTATTTGTCATTATGTTTTATTATATATTTTATTGTTATTATTATTTTCTCTATTAATACTTACATGTAATGATTATATTGTCGCACCTCAGTTAATCATAATACTCAGATGGTACAGCTAAAGGGAACCGGGATCTTTACACTCTAAACTTTACATGAGGTCGACGGGGGCGAGCCTAAATATTCATTAAAGCAAATTTCATAACACTTGGATTGCATAGGATTATAAAAGCTAAGGTCACTATTCAATTAATCGACCCATTTTAATTTGGATGGTCACTATATTGAGTAGAAATAAACAGATTGAAGTTACCTATTTGTTTTAACACGGGACGTAATGCCAACCACGTCTTACCTCTTCGAGCCAGTTGCATAAAAAGGAAGACACCTATTTGTCTCCACACGATTATAGAGTTAGCCCCTCCCTCTAACACACATCCTGTCCGTGTTACCAACCTAATATCCCATGCTGCCAACACTAGAATACCCAGTGTTACCAACAGTCACAATATTGTATTATATTATTGTATATTTCTCGCCTCGGTCTCAATAATCGGCTTCGATCGCCAAGGTCGCGTATCCTTGTCGTGCTGATTGTCACGAAATGGTCTAGGTGTCTTGTGGCAACTTGATGTCACATTAAATTCCTGTAAGGTCTATATATTACTGATTTAATGATTGAATTATAGCAGGGTAATCAGTCTGTCCACACAAGTCCGCAAGTTTAAAACTGGTTCTCGCAAAGGTAAGATATCGCGGTAATTGATTGGTCCCCTTGCTCATCAGAGTTGAGTCGTATTAGAAATGTGTGGACAGAGATGATGAAAGTATGAGTTAAATTGATCTGTAAAACGAAAGAAGTTTTATGGGAACAAATACAGAATGCTAGCAGAAAGAATGCTCTCGTGAAATGTTTTACCAGTCATTTTATATCATCCATGCCCCTTAGAATGAAGGTAGTAATAGAAGCAGAGGGTTTATACACCCTATGTTATGTTAATTTCTATTTTTATTTGCTTTTCATTTCGGAATATAATACTTATTTCACATTTAGATTTAATACGCAAAGGAGAGTGTTTCAGTTTCTAAGTGTGAGCATAAATTCCTTGAAGTCAAAGGCTAAGCAATTGGAAATTATATTATGTATGCATAATAAGCATTGCGTTTCACAAAAACTAATAAAATATGTTCGGGATACGAACCTCGGTAGGTACATACCTGCTTATAACCGCTCGGGTCAACATATACTCAGCAGCTGGGACTCAATATGAAAGGTGATAACAGAAGGAAAGTAAAGGTACGCGTCCCGGTACACCATTGTGAACCAACCGCGCAAACGATTTGGACTTGGACAAATATATGCTTCGAGTGCCTGCTCTTGTTTTTTATTGTCTTAGTCTGTACATGATGTGAGGCCTTGCAACCTTCCCCGTTTCCAAGAGGGCACTTGATCCAATAGCAGTTTTGTTGCCATTCATATTTAAGGGAAAACTTAAAGCCCTATCTTACCACTATTAAACCTTCTAAATTCATTACCAATTGTTTCAAAAACTAGTAAGATATCAGACTGAAATTTTTACGGAGTGTAGATGTATGCCTTCTAGTTAACTGATGTCCTTTTATACAATACAGGGTGTCCAAAATTCTCAATACATTTTCATGTTCCTGGCCTGCTACAACGCATTACATTAGAGTAGGACTTTATAAAGCCTCTTGAAATTATTAAACATGTACACCTCCATTATCAACAAAATAATCAGTAAAATCTACCTGGACATGCTGCAGTTGTTCCTGGAGTTACAGTTACGGCAGAATCGTATCCTTACCTCTATTAGTTATCAACAAGATGGGGCACCACCCCACTTTGCAAACACTGTGTGGGATTGTCTGAATGAGACCTTTCCTAACTGGTGGATCGGAAGAGCGGCGGATTGCATGTGGGCACCCCGTTCCGACGAACCTCACTTCCCTTTGACTTCTTTGCATAGGGTTCATCAAGAGTCGAGTTTGCGCTGCTAGAGTGCTAATGTGCATGAGCTGAAACAACGAATAAGAGCGACGAACTTGTTAATATCCCCTCGAATCTTAGACGAGTGTGCCGTACAACCACAAGACGATGGGGAAAGTGTGTTGATAATGAAGGTGGGCATATTGAACTGCATTAGGCTCTATAAGGTCCTATTCTATCCTACAATAACAATCATTGTGTTATAGCAGATCAGAAACATGAAATTGTATTGGGACTTTTTGGGCATTCTGTAGTTTTATTTATTAAGGAACAATGTTGGCTTTACTCCTTGCTTGACCACGAGAAATAAAGAATGACGAGTTTAGCACTTCAAAAAGGTATTTGAAAATTCAAACTTTAAGGAACATCTCAGGAATTTTTAATGCTACAAAAATGCCCATTTGAATAAATTGTATATTTTAATAAAAATTACATTTTTTGCATAGCAAGCTTTTCTATCCCTTAAAAGTATGAAAAACAGAATAAATAGGCCTTCACAGGCTATTAGCATAAATTTCAAGATACATCCGGACACCTGGCTGAAAATGACGTAAAAGTTCGTGGCGCCCTCCATCGGTAATGCTGGAAGTCAATATGGTGTTGGCTCACCCTTAGCCTTGATAACAGCGGTCACTCTCGCAGGTATACTTTCAATCAGGAGTTGGAAGGTTTCTTGGGAAATGTCAGCCCATTCTTCACGGGGTGCGGAACTGAGGAGAGGTATCGATGTAGGTCGGTGAGGCCTGGCACGAAGTTGGCGTTTCAAAACATCCTAAAGGTGTTCTATAAGATTCAAGTCAGGACTCTGTGCAGGCGAGTCCATTACAGGGATGTTATTGTCATGTAACCACTCCGCCACAGCCCGTGCAGTATGAACAGGTGCTCGATCGTGTTGAAAGATGCAATCGCCATCCCCGAATTGCTCTTTAACAGTGGGAAGCAAGAAAGTGCTTAAAATATCAATGTGGGTCTGCGCTGTGATCGTGCCACGCAAAACAACAAGGGGTGCAAGCCCCCTCCAGGAAAAACGCGACCACACCATAACACCACCACCTCCGAATTTCACTGTTGGCACCACACACGCTGGCGGATAACGTTCACTAGGCATTCGCTATACCTACACCCTGCTAACAGATCGCCACATTGTGTACCGTGATTCGTTACTCCACACAACGTTTTGCCACTGTTCAATCGTGTAATGCTGACGCTCTTACACCAAGCAAGGCGTCGTTTGGCATTTTACTGCGTGATGTATGGCTTATGAGCAGCCGCTCGACCATGGAATCCAAGATTTCTCACCTTACAACTGTTATAATACTTGGAGTGGATCCTGACGCAGTTTGGAATTCCTGTGTGATGGTCTGGATAGATGTCTGCCTATTACTCATTACGACCCTCTTCAAATGTCGGTGGTCTGTCAGTCAACAGACGAGGTCGGCCTGTACGCTTTTGTGCTGTACATGTCCTTTCACGTTTCCATTTCACTATCACATCAGAAAGAGTGAACCTAGGGATGTTAGGAGTTAGAAAATCTCGCGGGCAGACTTCTGACACAAGTTGTGTTGATATGGTGGATGTATTAGTGTTATTATTATTGTTGTGATATACATACAGCCAGTCACTTGTGTAGACTTCTTTGTTTGTCTCCGTGCTTAGTTAACTTTTTGTTGTCCCCCTTTTTTCCCTCTATGTATTGAGGGCGTGGTCGGCGCTTGGCCTTATGCACGGTGGTGGAAGGGGATATTTACCACATTACAGATACGGTGGGCTGACCGGTGAGTTTGTCCGAGAGTGGAAGCATTTTTAGTGATTTCGGTATTCGCCAGTTTTGCTAATATTTAGCAGTTTCGATTTGTTTTATCGACTGGAGTTTATTAATTAAAAGGAGAGTACCTTTTTCAAATTTTTCTGACGGCGTCAGTATTAAAAGAACATCGTTTGAATACGCCTGGAATTTCTTCATAAGTGAAGGTAGGCTTTGTCCTCAGTATTTTTGTATTTTGGTTTGGGTGAGTGGAGTTTAGGGCACAAACCGAAATATACGTTTTACCGGTATCACAAGTGACTAGCTCTCATTATCCATAATTTTAAGTGGTGCTTGTCAAAATTTTTTTGATTAAATTTTATACATGGTAGTTGGCACAGAATCTTCGCGATAAATGTATGTGAGGTTGTGTGAATGTGTGTGGCAAGTATGAGGTGGCATGTGCACGCTTGTATGTATGAACTCTGTGTATGAATGAATGAGTGCAATTATTTGCATGGCTTTAGACATGCGTGCAAATGAAATATGTAACATAGAAGCATGAATAGGACCATTCATGCATACAAATTGTCATGTGTAAATTGCAAAAGAAATCAAATATCGAACAGTATCTTTAAGGTTGTTGATTTTGTCTGCAGGTTCTATTCATGTAAGAACGTTTTATGGAAAGTAAATTTTTCTCAGTGTGTTTGATAGATGCGTATATTTTTAAATGTAAAAGAACCAAAGCTAACCCGACAAAAAATACGTCATTAATAAATACTAGGTTGTGATACTATCTAGAATTATGTTCACGGTGTGGTACCAGTAGCATTTATTTGCCTTTAATTTTGTTTAAATGGACTGCTTATCTTGGAAACAACCAGGCGGTAGAAATTTAATTTTTTGTATCTTGGATTTTCTAATATGTGTAAGCTTTGCTAATGTGAATTGATTGATATGTTAGATACCAAGATATGTCTACACGACCATAGGTTGCAAATCCAGTGATAGTATTATGCATCACTTGAAGTTGCCATCGTTACTAGGCAATTTATATTCATATCAATGAAGATGAAACAAAACCAAGGCAGTACTAAGCTCTACTAAATGTTTTATACAGAAAGTCCACATTATTAAAAAAACAACTACGTATTAGCTTAATTTAAAGCATTCAGAGAGAAATTAATATAGAACACATTTAAAACAAAGTTTAAGAACTCCTTAAGAGAGATTGTTAAACAAGCCATCTTTGTTTTCGAGTTTTTAATATTAGTCTATCTTTTCGTTTTGATCACTTAAAATTTGTTTTACTGTGATCTTTTAAAGTTTTTGAGTTTTTCTGTTAATAGTACATTTATGAGGATTTCGGTTCAGTATTTATGATTTGAATTGATATTTGAGTAATTTTTCCTTTTTCATTTTGAGACTTTTCCAGGGATTCTGTGTTATTAGTTGATAAGAATTGTGCAATAAAATATACTTCAGTGTTTGTTTTTTATGTTCTTTATTTGGTGAAAAGTGATGGTTTATAGTAAGAGATTTCATGGAATAAAGCCACTGATAGTTATCGTTTGAATTATATGACTGTTTATATTGGGGCATATTTCCTGGGCCGTTCTATTTCTATCTTAGTTTGCGAGTTTTGGTTAGAATCTTTAGCTTTCCTGTCCCCTTCGGCATTCGTAAGGGCTTCCCTTTTCGTCTGGCCGGGGTTCCCGCTGCAGACAAGTCTGTCGTAAACAGCTGCTTGGCTTCGGTGGTCTCCTTACTCTTGTTCGTTTTTGGCGAGGCCAGCGAGCCATTGCAAAGTGACACCCAATCACCTGACCACGTTCGAAGTCCGCGAGTTCCACGGAGCGTCCATTCTGCTGTTTCACGATGTCTAATGACTATTGAGGTCGCGAATAATGAGTACTAGGCAGTAGGTGGCAGCAGAATGCACGTAAGATGAAAAACGTGTGTTTGTGGGGTGTAGTTGTAGATTTGATTTATCATACAAATTATCTTAAATCTATAGTATTTTAATCAAAATTGTTAATCTGTTTTTTAAAAAAAAGTCAATAATAATGCAACTTTCTGTACGTAAAGTGTAGTTTGGGCTGGGAGAACTTTCTATAAACTCTTCATATTGTATCTTTGGTAGAAGCTGAACTTAATCATCGAGTTTGATATTTAGGTGACTTTTATATCTTTAGTTATCCTCCTCTCTCCCTCCCCCCTCTCTCTCCCTCCCCCCTCTCTCTCTCTCCCTCTCTCTCTATCTCACACACGGATCTGCTTCAAAAAATCTTGTTTTCCTCAGGAGGTCTCAAAGCGTTTTTTTCCGGGGAAATCTGGATATTTAATTCTAGGGTGAAACGGAATGCCTCCTCTACCTATCTAGGTACTAGAGAAAGTAATATCAATTCTCTCACCCCTAAACCTCTGCATACTTATTCAATTATATGTTAATACTGTTCACTGTAGAACAGTGTAAATTGATCTATAATTCAATTATTCTTGATTAAAGTTTGTTTCTCATCCATTTAAATTATTATTATTATTAATAGTATTATTATTTGGACATTAAAACGAAGGCTTTGAAGAACTGCAAAAATTCATATCGTGGAAGTATCTGTATTTTTGTTTGAGTGCTTAGGGAAAATTGCTGTCCTATGCCTGCAGTAACTTTTCCTTGTTTTAATTATTGTAAATATTCCTAACGTCATTTAAAGTGTTCATAACGTGACGGCTATTTTATTGGTTTTAATACAAGTGAAAGGCAGCCCTTCACCCATTTTATTTTATATATATGGTGGACCATTTATGTTGAGACTGTACAATATCTCCAAAACTAAGCGTTGTAGAAAGAAATGTGTTGAATAAAAGTTGCTTGATATTATGGGGGAAAGTAAATGCTATTACTCGTGTTTTGTTAGGAGAAAGCTATGATTGTCATCTTAGGGTCAGTTAGGCATACCATATAATAAGAATTCATGTTTAAACATGCTATTATAGGCAGATGATGTTGCAATACTACAGAGTAGCGAATTAAATTGAGTTTTATTTATGGACGCTCTTTAACTACTATGGTTCTTAGCGTCCCATTCTATATTGGGCGGGAAACACCGGTAATTTTGCTCAAAGGCCTCTTTATCAGGCTTGAGTTTCTTTTACGTGCCGTAAATCTAGGACACGGGACCACCGGCTTTACTTCCCTTCCGAAGGAAGCCATACTAAGGATTTTTACGCCCGAAAAAATCCATCACCCTCCCGAGTTTGAACCCGCGACCTTGGGAACTAGAGGTTAGCACGGTACCACAAGTCCTACAGCACTCTGTTTAAACATTTTACCAACTAGGCAATAAATATAAGTGAAATATTTCCATAAAAGACAAAACTAATGGTACGCAAAATAAAATATCCATTGAGAACAGAAACATGTATTGGAAATAATGTCCTGGAACAAGTCATACATTTTAATTACTTGGGTTGTGACTTAAGTATGGATGTCGATAGAGACAAGAGAAAGTAAGATAAATGAGTGTCAACAAATGTGTGGACACCGAGCGGGATGGCTCAGGCGTTAAAATCTGTGGACTGCATTCGGAAGGTCCCGGGTTCAAATCCAGTGGGCCGCCTAATCTGTCTGAGGTTTTTTCAGTGGTTTTCCTCAGTCCCCAAGGTAAATACCGGATTGGATATTTAATACCACGACCCAACGTTCCGTCTTAAGTCTAGAACCATAGTAGAATGAAAAATAAGTGGTAATGGCGAATACTATGCCATCTATCCACAGACAATGTAAGCAGTTAGACTGGACGGCACCCTAATGGCGTCTGCACGGCATGAAGCTAGGGTTACAGGGATGAGACCTTGAAGGCTAACTGTACGCCTTTCTGTTTGAGGGCGGCGGTTAGACTGGACGCCACCCTAATGACATCTGCACAGCATGAAGCTGGGGTTACAGGGGTGAGACCTAGAAGGCTAACTGTCCGCCACATATCGTTCTAAGAGATATGACGTCGCGAGTTAAATCGACGGAAGATATAATAGAATAATAAAAAAAAATGAGTGAAGCTATTTTCTACAAAATAAGACAATGAAAGAAACAAAACTTAGGTTCCATGGGCGGTCCCTGTGCCCATGTATGGCAGCAAATCGTGGATAATAAAATGAGAAAAGTAAAACTTGGACAGCAGCAATGAGATTTTTACGTAGAACGAAAGGATGTAGTAGACTAATAAGAGGCGAATATTTATAAATTATATATAAAATTTAAGAAAATAAACATAATTGGGAAGACCACATGTGCGACACGAGTGAAGCAAGAATACCACTTTTAATTAATAAATGTAAACCCTTAGAAACAATAGACTCATCAGAAGAACATGGGAGTAAAGTGAAGAATGCGAAGACTGAACAAGTGGAATTGCTAATCCTTGAAGTGAACAAGAATAAAAGTGACTCGTTTCTGTGAGAAAAATGGTCCTAGGGGCTAGTCACCTTTCTGTACCATCTATTTTGTTTGTTTTACCTTCTGCGCTGCTATGTATTTTGGTAGTGAAACAAACTGGTATTTGGCAGCGAGTGATAAAAATCAGGAAAAGACCATATCGGGATTGATCTGTATTGGATCCTGGGACCTCCTAAATGCGAGAAGCTTCCGCTGGATCATCTCACTCGATTCTTTCGGATTAGAATTTCTAAAGTTTGGCTCCATTTTCTCAAAAAAATCATCTACAATAATACTGCTGCTTATAAAGTTCTGACTTGAAGCTTTGAAGTAAGAGCTTCAGAAATCGTCAAATGGTACTTTCCACAATAGCACATTTGAATTTTCGCGAAAACTTACTTTAGGGGACAATCTGGTATAAAACGGGCTTTCTTCCCCCCCAAAAAAAAAGAAAAAAAAGAATGAAAGTTTTAGGTTAAACTGCATTTGCTATGATATATTGTGGTATAGGTTTAATTGTTATAGAATGATTAGTTTTGTAATAAAAATTACTTCTTATGTTTCCTTTTAAATAATTGGAAAGTAATAAAAGGTACACTTTTTGCAATTCGGGATTAAAATAGAGGCTGAAATTTGGTATAATAGTTATTCTATTCCTATGCAATAAAACTGTGTGCTTGTTTTCCAAAGTATTGACATTTACTGGAAATATGATTTTTTTGTATTTAGAAAATAAAACAAAAGACAATACTGAGCAGTTCAAAGAAAGAAAGAAAGAAAGAAAGAAAAAAACGTATACTTGTATACGTATGAGGGTAATCAACAAATAAATGCAACATTTTTAAACAAGTTTACTAGCCCTGAAAATTTAAGCCTGTTTCGTTAATATTTACTGCAAAAAATCTACCTCAAATAACAAAAATTGCTATATGGAGAAAAAGCTACGAGAAAAATAACATTTTTTGCCACTTTGGTACCAGAATGTCCCTTTAAAAAAGAATAATGCTTACTATTGTATCCGTGTTTCATCTCGATTTTTTTGTTTTATGCAGCCTTAATCAATTTAAGTGAATTAATTGTTAGCGAAGGAAGAGCAATGAAAGCCAGTTAGGGCACTAAATAAATTAGGAGCAAGTGTAGTGCTGACGGAGAAGTGCATGAGGAACACCTTGGCTTTACCTGAAGCATTCTGAGCAAGGCTCTTGAAGCTGAGCACCAATCAACTGTAACCTAATTAGCCTAATACAATTTAACTACATGTATTTGCATACGGGCTATTAGATACAACTGCAAGCTTGAGTAATTAGCGCGTTCTGATTCATGAACTTAAAGCTCCTGACGCAACCTGTAATGAATTCCCTCTCAGGAATGAGCACCTACAAGGTAATACTTGCAAACAAACATTAGGAAAAAAACAGTCTTAGCTAAATGCCTAATATAACAAACAAAGCAATTAATTAACAGAGCAAAAAGTAGGAGTTTCGTTTAAATTCTACTCATTAATGTATTTGTAAAAGTTTGCTAAAAACAAAAAAATCCTGTTTCTCTTAAAACACATAGCACCTAGGTGTAAAGTACACGAACTCACTGTACTTTTTACTTTCTCTACTACATATAGTAAGTAGGGGAAGTATTACACTCCATCCAAAATTTCGATATCGAAATTTCGTCATGTTTTGAGTCCCGTGAATCCAAAAAAAGTCATTTTTAGAAAACGTCCTTTTGTGTGTGTGTAACAACATAACCCCAAAATGAAAATATAAAACTTGGTAAGGATGCAACACGAAGATTTTCACGAAAATCCCCCACCCCAGACTATCCTTTATACGGACAATTTTCAAAATTTTTTATTTTCTCAAAAATGACTAACTATTCGGATTAAAATATCATGGGTTTAAGATATTTTCATAAAAAATTAAATGTATATCTTGAATTCTCTGGGAAGTCCCCAAAAACTTCATTCTAAATGGCTTTTGCTTAATTGGTAAATCGTAAGAGATAGACAAAAGTTTACTACAGAAAAATTTACAACTTGTTAAAACACACAATTTATTATACATATTTTTTGTCGAGTGAACCATTTCCGAGATATTACTTGTTATTTGTTTGAATGTTCCATTACTTTTTCTAAAATGCGTGTTCGTTTATTCGTTTCTTTTAATGTTCTGGACATGCAAAGAAAATGTAATGCTCCAAATGGCAAGCAAGTCTTAAAAAATTTGACTATCGCTTAAAGCCTGTCATATCCCCCTTGCCTCTACAAGAAAATTAGCAATAAGATGGCTTCAGCAAATGTTTATCTCGATTAACACGAAGTAGATGGAGAATAAGCGTTTGTAAAAATAGTTTGCACAAGAGCAGAGAAATCCATGCAAGTGCAACACAGTAGATTTTTATAGTCTGTTATGATAACTTTGGAAATATACATCAACATATGTTTTCTTAATTAATAGGAGATGCCATAACTTTTGACAAAGGTGAAAACCTCAATCCTGCGTGTGAAAGGTTTGCTTTCTATATCGCTTGTGTAAGAAATATAGGAGTATTACATTTTATTAAAAAATATGTCATCAAAGTTCACCTGAAATTACGAAATTTGAAGTTCACTGAATTCATAAAGAACCTTTCAGAAACATGTGTATGCGTGTGAATTGGGCACATCATTATCTGAGTTTGCTTATCTCTTATTGACTATTCGGCACAGTAATACTTACTGCTATATGAGGTCCATATACGCTTAAAGAATCTAAAATGAATATGGTTATGTCGTTCAAAACAATCAGCTAATATATTTGTTAATGTCATGATCAATCTGTAACTTACAAGACATGTGTGTAACAAGGGGAGGTTTATCTCTCATATTTAAACTTCAGTCAAAGCAAGATCACCTGCTTTCATTTATCGCTGGACCACAGGAGTTCATTTATTGGCGAGAACTCAGTTTGTCAACCAGACTAGTATTCATAGAATATACGAAGTATATAAACCACAGCAGAGTAACCGTGTTCGGAGAAACCGGAAGGGAGAAATTTTTAATAATGGCACATAACAGAATCAAATGTCCAATAAAAATGAATGTTCGCTATTAATACTGTGACATATTGGTTAAGGTCCAAGGTTATCTGGAGATCGGCGCCGAGCGGTCAAAGTAAACAAGACAACTGCCGCTTTCCAGCGCGACACCGGGTGCGCTATTCTGATAACTTTCAGGAAGCTTTGTCTCCCCCTCCTCAGAAAATGTCTAAATAGTTCTAGAACGTTAGAACGTTCGAAATATTCTGTGAAAGATTCCACTGTTTGTACAAGCGAGCGTTCTCGCTCAGTCCAGTTCAGCTACGGATTAGTGCGTGTAGTTGCAATTCGTGTGCGACAGAGTGAATTTGAGTCAGTCAGTGTGCAAGCGAGTTAGCGACTGTGTTTCTGGTGTGACATCGAGCGATACTGAACGACCCGGTTACAGCTTCTGTAACGTAAGCGAGTGCTACGGCGGAGCGACGGTTGTGAAGGTCTTTTGTTCGAATCCTGAGTGAGGGAACCGTCCGGCGTGAGAAAGCTATGTCGCGAAGGGAGTGAAGTGGCAGGATTGAATTTGTTCACCACAGTGAAGTGCTAGTGACCTTAGCGAAATAGACTCCCAGTGAAGGTGAACCACATAAAAACGAAAGGGTGACAGTGAGAACGAGTGACATTTGAAGAACTTGACAAAGGCACAATATTATGTAATTTTTGTTTCCTTCACACTCTTCATCTGCTAATTTCTCATGGCGGTTTGAAAGTATAGCCTTGCTCTAGGAGCTATGCATGACACACGTTATGGTGAGAAGAGCTTAGTCAATCGGAAGAGGATAACACGGAAAAACAAGGCTTAATTAAAATATGAGTAATGCACTTATTGGTATTGTGAAAACAATATTTTTGCTTCTCCTTATATAGGGAACACATTGAGTAATTAATTATACTTGCAAAAAAGACATAATAAAGTTGGTTTCATGACAAAAATAAAACTCAAAATTATGATGAATATGGGCGGGTGCTTTAATTTAAATAAACATGAGGCTAGATATACCCATTGCAGGTGGGCTGTAGAATGAAAACATGTTTCAAAACCATACACTCTTTGTTCCATTTTACAGTTGTCTTTTCTTTCACATATATATAAACGCACGACTTATTTCTACTCTTTTCCATGAATTATCTCAAGACAGTTCACAATTAAAAGTTTCTCTTTTCGTCGTCGTACAGGATTTCCTCAGACTACAGAAACTTAATTCTTTGTAATAAACTTGCGACGAAGTTTGCTTGTACTGCTACTGTCTGGAGATTCTCCAAGAGCATCATTAAAAATTAAATGATGTACTTTATCTCATTTACTACCTTCAAGCACATAGACGACCTAGAAGAATAGGTTTAATATTCATCTAGGGCGTAAGCTTGCTTTATCTGAAAAGTGATATTGGGCTTTTGTGCAGGAATATGACAAATAGCGATCCCTAACCCTGCTATTACTCAAAGGTAATGAAACCAAGCACAATACTGCAAAAGCTCATCAAGATACATGTGAGGCCTTATCCGTTTCGGAGTCCAGACCACTAACTGCGGTCTAATCTACAAGTAAGAACTTTAAGGAAAGTTGGTTTGAAGCAGATCGAATACCAGAAGATGTGGGGGAGGGAAGTGAGCTGCATGGTGAACTTAGTGGATTCAACACTTGTACAAGCAGCGTGTGAACAAACAACACCAAGTTATTTCCAGTGTATACAGAGTGAAACAGACCTCCCGTAATAACAATAACTTATTTCATAAAATCGTCACTAAAATGTTCGAGACAAATATACTTACAACTAAAGCACATGTTAACTTTTATTTGAATATTATTTCATTAAAGCGGAAGTGGAGCGAGTGGCGTATCGCTTTAAAACTCCAAGTGGGAGTAGAGGTCTAATAGGGTGTCATTAGATAGAGCTCTCCAAAACAAAATTCCGTTTTATTAATTCCTGCTGTTTCAAAAGGAAGAGCATGTTAGGCTTCAGATGTCCAGTTGCTTTTACGCAAGCAGCAAGACGCCTAACCAGCAGCAAGTAGACTAACGAGCACGTTGGGATTATCTCTCGGAGTGCATACTCTCACCAACCCGAAAATTTATATGGCATTCACCCAATGCAATCCACATATCAAAACCATCACTATTATTTGTAGTACAAGTAATCACTATTAACACTTACACGTAGTTCAGTAGTCACAAAAATAAATGAACGAAAACATTCGAGTGTCTCAGTATTGTGCAAGTCCATCTCAGCTTCCTTTGAAAATATTAATGTTAATTTTATTTCTGTAACATTTGTCAATATAAATGGCATTGCTGTTTGCATATCTGGTATTCTGGTGTGCGGTATCTTCATATGCTTTGAAAAAGTATGAATTAATAAAACTGGTTCCTACGAAAGTCATTTGTTACCCTGTTTGACCTCACTCCCATTAGAAATTTTAAAGTGATACGCCTCTGATCTCGCTTCAGGTTGTAGCTGATTGATGAAATCAAGTATCTGTTACGAGTTACTGGTTCACTCGGTATAAAAGAGCACTGCTGTCCATTCACCCGTGTTTTAGCCAAGGTGCATGACCCTGGAATTGTACCGTGCTATCCTGGAGTAAAAAACTGGTTCCAGCACTTGCTGCTGTGCCACTTAGGCTTTGGTTCGGCAGATTACTCCCCCCTCCTGCTGTAAAACAATAAATGAGCGCACATTACATCCAGTTTTTATTTTGTGTTCACTTTCTTTTCCAGTTGCATATAATAGACCATTTCATATTGTGGTGTATATGTGTGTGTGTGTTATCACGCCAGACACATTATTGCGTCGTTAGCGACAGTACTGTTGGGGTAATTCTTTTGGCTTGGGTTTTGAAGTTCGTTTGGCGTCACGAGGGTTAGAGTGGGGGAAGTAAGCGTTACTTTTTGTGTGTTGAGCCTAGAAGGATGTGTGTGAATCATGTGAATGTAACCTCGTGTGTGTAGCATCAATTTCTTCCTTTTTATATTTTGTGTGTGATGTAGGGGCACCGTGTTATACTGAATAAACCAAATTTAATGTGATTGATGTGAAATACGTGTATTTTGTAATAACTATCCCAAGCTTGCTCTGTAATATGTTGTTAAAAGTTTCTGGTCCTCTCGCTATCTCTGATGCTATGTCTCCCAATATTTATGCTGGGGTATTCAAAATTTAATATCTAGCTGCAAACCCTTTGGTCTCACCCCGGTGTATAAAATATTTCATAAAAATACACTATTGAAACATTTTTAGAAAGAGGTTGTATATGGAGCGGGGATAATTCAAAAACAAAAATTTTGATAGATGCCAAACCTGTATTTAACATCGGTCTTCCAAGAATGCAACACAAGTTAAGAAAATTGCCTCATTTCAAACAGCCCTTTACGTGGAAAATGTTTTAAAATGTCTTATAAATTTTTATTAAAATATCATATGATGAATATATTTGCATGTCTCATAAAATAATGTTTTGAACTTTTTGTTAATAACGGTGAAAGCTAACCATAATGACTGAGTTTTGTGTAAGTTTATACGTCTGAAAATCATCACAGATATGTGTAAATGTGCTATAGAAAAAAATTATTGATCAATAAAATACACCTTTGTGTCTAATAAGTGATTTTCATAGTGTTATCCGTTTTTAAGTATTGCATATTGTTCGCCTAGAACTTCCACGTCATCTATGGACATTCGTAAGTTTGCGATTCTTCTATCTCCTTTACATCACAAGAGCTTGTCCCATATTTTAAAGCTAACGTTTGAAATCTCTTTTCCTATGAATTAATTAAACAAGCACATTCTTTTTATTTGAAATTATTCCTAAGTAAAAATGTGTATATAACATAACATGAATAGGAGAATCACATTTTATATGCATATTAAACTGGGTGTTTATTTCAAAGTGGGCCATGATATGTTGATGACGTCACTTATCTACCCGCTGAGCCAAGAACTCAATCCACCTAGTGCTTCTGCAGAGGCGTATGACTCGTATTGGGGAAGTTGCCTAGGAAGCAAGGCATTCATTTTGAACATGTGAACCGTCCACGTCGTAACAACAGACGGCGGTGTGTGCGACATGTTTCCTAGAATTGTCCCTGGTGTAAAGACGGAAAAACTTGATTTAATAATTAACGCATTGTATCAATACAGAACAGCTGAGGAAAAATTATCTGCCAGATTGAGTTGTTAACTTAGACAGCGTTACAAGCTAGTTGAGCCTAGCTGTTTCGATATGGGGAAGCAATTGGTCATTCTTACAAAAGGTGATGCAGCTCAGATCGGCGAGTAAGGAAGAAGTGAGGAGGAGGGTTAGTGCTGTAGTGCTTAATGGAGTTTGATTCATAAACATTAGTGTGTGCATGTGCACAAGTTTCTTTTTCTTTCTTTCTTTCTTTCTTTCTTTCTTCTTCTGTTTTGTTAGTGTGCTTTTCTTGGGTATCTCTGGTTTTTCCGTCAAATTTTTAGCAAATATTCTTAACTTTAAAGTTCAATATGACAAATATAGACTGAAACATGCGGACTAAAGTGTATAATATAAACACGTAGGTCTACCTAACCCATACTATTATGAGTCACAATATTTAAAATGTATAACATCAATAAACGCACTATTCTATTCCACTCTACCAAAACCTCTTTCGCACTATGTTTTGTTTGGTTGATATAGAAGGTCCTTGAACGCTGCAAGCAGGGTAGTTATCATCGATAGCGCAAGACAACATGAATGTTTAAATATTATGTGTTGCTTCTATGAATATAAATAAAAGTATTATCTGTTGGATATGAATGGAAATCTGCAAGAACAATGAAATGGTTGTGCAGAAAATGTTAAAATGTTTGACTGCTATTTTATTTTGCGCTGTTGCCTTTATACTGCGAGACACGTTATTTGGTCTATGTTGAACGCCGTGCTGGTTAGGCAACTTCTCTGCCACACGTGTGCTGCGTTACGTCGTTCCCCTAGAGCTCACATTCCCTTAAAAAAAATTGCCTGAAAACAATGACGTCATGACAAACTTTGAAATGAACACGTTCGTATTATAGTATATTACGAATATATTATCCACATACAGCTCCTCCAATACGAATGGAGAACTGCACTTACGTTTGCTCAGATGAGTCACTTAGATCAGTCCGAGAGGGATAATGAACAAGTATCTGCCCTTTGCCAATTATGAGACGCTAGAGGATCGTAAATGGTATTTCCTCCGTTTTAATGGAAGTTATCCGCTGTGACTAGCTCCCCAGAGGCAAATTGTGTTATATTAGCGTGCGCCACGTGCAGGACGAGTCGAGATTTAGACGGGATAGGCTCTTTGGTGGCGCATTTCTGTCGCTTACACTCTATGATGTGAAAATAAAAGCATCCTGCATTGATCTCTCACAAATATCTTCAATCAGAATTAATTTGTATATTAACGATGCCATATATAACTGGCAGATAATTTTAGATTCACATTTTAAAATTGGAAATAATGTTAAATTGGCTGAGAAATAAAATGTATATCCTGAATTTACTGAGAACTTCCTTTGTTTGATTGAGCTTTTTCATAATTTTGTTTAACAACGAAATACTAACATATAGACCAAAAAATTAGAGGTTATTAAAGTAAACAATTTGTCTCAAATAATTATTTTTCTAGCATTAGCAGTCTTCGAAATATTCCATGTAGCAAGTGTAGATGTTTGTTAAACATCATCTAACGGACATTCTTGATGGTTTGCTATTCTTTCTCTTTTCCTCCTTTATTTTCTTTCCATTTCACTTCGTTGTCGTGATAAACATTTAAATGCCTCTTCTCAAAGTTAAAATCTCCTTGTTTAATTATAAAAACTCAGTTTAGATAAATTAGCATTGTGAGTTATGTTGAGAGATGAAAGAATCACTTTGTACTTGTGTGTATAGTAAAACATAAATATATGTGGATTTGTCGTTGGCAGAGAAAGTTGTGTGAATGCATCACATCAGAACTTACTTTATTGTAATGAACGTGTAATAATTTATAAAAATTGAAGGTAACAGTTTATAATGTCACGTAATAGTGAGCTTCAATATAACTGCAATTTACAAATTTAAATGCATTAATTCACTCGCTCCGTTTAAACCTATTTATTTATACATATGCAACAATTTTAGGAATATGTTTTGAAAAGCTAGTAATACGAGGAGTACCAAGGAGTTCATAAAGTGAGATTGTAGAAAAACACAGAAGACTAACAGAATTGGCTATTTACTTATCCTAAAATATTTCTGCACTCTACTCGTTTTGAAGCATTTTCAGGAATAACTTGTTACGTATTGTACTTCTAGGTGCTTCTATTTAAGTACTTCTATTTGTATAATTCTATTAAATACTATTTAGTGAATGCATAACAATTAATGAAAAACGTTTTCACCTTTCCTTGTTTAATTATCATCCACTTCTTATCTTTGAAGTTAATTTATCTTTATTAAAATAAATTTTAAGACGTTTGTGACATCGGCTTAAATAAACACATTTATTTTTTGTTATCTTTGTGGTTACTTTCTGTACCAAAGCCTAACATAGTTGCAGAAAGTATTTGTTTAAGAATAAAAATTCAATATAGGTATTTCCTCCAAAAATACATGATATGAGTTCCTCTGTACCACAAAAAAAGAAAGAAAGAACGATGTCAGTATATCTACCCTTCTGTCTGTATGTCTCTCCGCCGTCTTTCTTTCTTTCTCCCCCTCCCCCTCTCCCTCCCTCCCTCCCTCCCTCCCTCCCTTCCTCTCTCTGTGTGTGTTTGCAAGTTCAAATCTTCCTCAAATGTGAACAAAATATTTTCAATATAGTGCCTCCCGAAACCAAAGTATCCTTTCCAGGGAAAAATTTATTTTTTATTTATACAAGAATGGCCTTAATGTTATCTTAAAAAAGTGCTTTAAGATATTTTCATTACTGATGTAACGTATATCTCAAATATTGTGAGAATAACTCGTGAAGTCCACTTCATTCTGAATGAAACTGTAATAAACTATATCCTAGCATACCAGAAACATATATATCTGGATACAATACTCAACCTAGGTCATTTTTGTAGTATTAACCATTTCCGAGATATCCGTCGCCCTTAATTCGGATTTTCCGGTGCTTTACAGTTTTTAAAGTGCTTGTTCGTATTCTTTCGTTTCTCGTGGTATCAATCAAATACTACCATTTGAAATCCGACATATAGCAAAACGCTTTTCAAAGTTTGGAATATCACTTCAGCCGCCGGTATCCCTTTTGTGCTTATAACGAAATATGTAACAAACGAAACGTTTATCTCGATTAACATGACATGGATAGAAAACAAACTTTTGTATGAATAGTTTGTAAAAGAGAGATAAAAGTAAAATATACTTCAACGTATCACTCGGATATTCTTTGCATTGTTACTGCATACGTTAAAAGTATGCTGTGTATTAACATGTGGTTTACAGATCGAATGCTAAAAATATTTTTAATTGCTTACTTCATTGGAATGCACATTCATAACATGGCTGCTAATTTTAGATTTGCGTAGTAGTGTTGTTACTGTCATTCGTTAATAATGATTCACATTAATATTGCAAATGCAATTTCCGTTTGCGATAGGCCTTGTAAATATATGTAAATAATTGATGATTCTATCTGAAACAACGTCGTTGAATTAAATTAATGAATCATTGAAATGACCTCGAAGCGAGATTAATACCTAAAGTTAATGGATTCAGCAAAGTTTTAAAGAGCAACTTCAGAATGCCTGTATACTCATAGATATGTACTACACAGGAACCTGGCACTTCCCTGTGAAATAAAAATTCTGATGTGTTGCATGCTTTTCTACTCGTTCTTCTACAAACTATTATTGCAAAGGCTTGTAAATTACCCATTTCTTGTTAATCCAAATACTCTTTCAGTTCACATTTACACATTTTGGTGTACGTTACCCTAGACTATTCAGCGATAGTCAGATTTTTAAAGAGCGTGCAGCTATGCGAGGGCTTTGAAATTGCATCCTCTTTGCATAACTATGATTAAAACATCTGATGTGATACATCCACATGACTTTCTCTGCCCTGCATTGCTTATTAATGGGTACACAAACTACTCTTAGTAAACCTTATTTTTCTATCTACTTCATTTTAATCCAAATAAATCTCTCCGGAAATAGCTATATTACACATTTCGTAATAGATACTAAGGAAATGGATAGTCAAATGTTTTAAAACTGCACATTGTACGCTGGCTTTAAAATTACGTGCTCTCTACATGCAATCGCGAGAAACAACTGAAAACCGACAGCATTTCATAAGAATAGCTATATATTGATCAAGCCGAATCATTAATAACCAGTATATCTGAAATATGTGATGCCTTAAGAAAACTTATTTGAAATAATTTATGCGTTTTTGTATAGTACGTTTACGTTTATCGTTTAATGTTTATCAGTTATACAAGATTATATAAAATTCCTCTCGAATGAAGAGGACCTCACAGGCCTTTCCCAGAAAATTCAAGATATGCATTTCATTTGTCATATACATATATTAATACATGACATTTTAAACAAAATCGTTAGACATTTTCAGAAAATAAAATATTTCCAAAAGATTTCTATGCAAAAGGTAGTTTGGAGTGGGGGATTTTCTTGAAAACATTCGTGACACATTTTTAAAAGGTACTGAACCTTTATTAAAGTTTGGTATTTATCTGACTTTTCGTTTTATGTTGTTCACAAACACACACATGGATTTTTTTCTAAAAATACATGTTTTTAGATACAAAAAGTCTCAAAACACGAACTTTTTGTGAAATATCTGTATCGAGTTTTTGGATGGAATGTAATACCTTCTCTGCCTACTAAACAAGTGGCAGAGAAAGTAGAAAATACTGACTTCCCATTATTTTGAAATTTAGACGAATAACAAGGAATGTCTTTGAAATGGTTAACTTAACAAACCTTTCACATAAATTATGTGTTTTAACCATATCTGCATTTTTTGTGTAGTAGATGTCTGTTTCTTACGGTTTACCATTTATATAATTCATCCCGAATAAAGCGGACTTCAGAGGCTATTCTCAGAAGATTCAAGATGTACATTTAATTTGTCATGCAAATGTCTTAAGTATATGTTATTTACATAAAAATCATTCCAGCCATTTTTGAGAAGAGAATTTTCGAAAATTTTAAGTTTAGGTTAGTTTAGGGTGGTGGATTTTATTGGAATGTTCATGTCGCAACCTTAAAAGATCATGAACTTAAATACGAAGTTTGATATAGCCGACTTATATTGTTTAATTATGCTGTTCGCGCGCACATTTTTTGTAAGAACGCTTTCCTTGCTTTAAGATAGTCTCAAAACGTGTGTTGCTAGTGAAATTTTGGTATCGAAATTTTGGGTGAAACGCAATATTTTCTCTTAGTGAATTATGTAACAGACAAAGTAAAAATATAACGAATATAATGATCGGTCTAATTCATGATAATAGGACATTTTAAAATTAAATAATCATGTTAACTACATTGCCTATGGTACGGTAAATACAGTATTCTCCCAAAAAATTCGATATCAAGATTTTACCTAAAACAGTTTTGATGGCACTGAACCATAAAATAAATTTTAGAAACAAGCACATGAATGTGCGTGACTGAGCAGCCTTAAAGAAGTTGGATGAATACCAAATGTCATACTTCAGTCAGACGGACAGGCAAAGTATTAAAGAAAAATCCCCTACTGCAAACTCCCTTTTGATTATTTGCTTTTTCAAAACGTTTCTCACGCTTTTAATTACCATAGCTCTGTGGATTTGACAGAACAACAACATGAATGTATATCCTGAATTTTTCTGTAAATGGTCTGTAAAGACCTCAGGATTCTGACTGAATTTTGTACTATTTTGTTTAACTGCTAGAGCATAAGCGAAAGAAAGAAAATTGTTGCAGAAGAAAATTCAGTCCTCGTTAAAACAAACTATTTATATCAAATAACGTTTCCTTTTGCGTCAACTGTGTGCAAAATATTGGCATTCACATGTTTTTAGGCTTTCCCAAGTTGAATACTGCTGCGGCATTCACGAAGCAACAGGGAATTATTCTTTTTCCTACAATGGTTCTTTAGTAGCAAACATGTATTAGTGATAAAGAACAATTGTATGTTGTTACGTGTAAGTTGTACAATTTGAAATGCTTCTTTGATGCTGTAAATAAGCTGATAATTCTAGAAATAACATTTAACAGAACAGTACTGTACAAGAAAAGTCTTCGTGTTAAAAACTGAAATATCTGAAAAGATACAATCAGAATGAAAAAAAATGCTACAGCCGGGATATGAACCACAAATCTTCCAGTTTACGTCCGGTTGCTCTAAACAGCTGAGCTACCGTGGTAACATGCCAGTACGACATTAAATTTCCCAACTGTCTTGAATGTTTTACCCGGTAAACCACAAGAAAATCTCAAATTAATTTTGATAGGACATCTCAAAGATCTTTATAGAAACGGTTGCCACGAAAGGACTTCAAGTGGAGAAACAGGTGATAACTACTGGATACCAAATCAACACTATGGTTGTTTATTTCTTATTTGGTTGGGAGTAAACAAACATCTCCTATATAGTCCTGACTTAGCACATGATTTTGATTCTTTGGCTGATGAAGTTTGTTATGACAAGCATTTTGATGAAGACCTGCTAGTTCTATTCATTATACAAAAATGTATGTTCCAATATAGAAATTGACTCAGTAAAGTATGAGAAATAATTTAATCAAAATCTAATTAAAATATTTTGTAAAAAAGATGCAAAGCTTTCCTCTTTCATCCCGTAGACGTAGTGAATTATCTATAAATTCTTCAAACAATCCTAAAGCTCTAATAAACAGTTTTACCTTCAGCTATTTTCAAAACATAATTTTCGAAATTTTATTGAATAATGTGTAATTTTGTATAACTGAAAGTGGTTTACTACAGAAAACAATGTGGAATTCTTTAATATCCGCTGTTTACGAGACATTTTCCAATATTCTGAGCAATGAAATTCTGAAACGACGTCCGCTCCGTTTGCTTCTCATTAATGTAAACACCAGCATATAGTAAATATCTTTAAGCATTTGACTGCAGAGCCTCAGCATAATGGGTATTGAAAGTATTTCGCCAAACACTTATCACGTTAACTATAAAGTAGAATGCACTTTTATGCTCACTAGTGGAATAAGTAAATGATTACAAAAATAAGAAAAATGTACAATAGGTACAGACAGTGCTGCGATTGTAACATCAGATTTTATGCTTAGCCTCAACTCTTAGTAATTCTAGAACTCTGAAACGGTGAATAAAATGCTAATATTGAACGTCAAACGATCTCTGGGTTCATTGAGCTGACAGCAATCCACGTTTGTCTTGTAAGGATTAGGAATAACTCCGGAAAAGTAAACCTTACACAGGCAACTTGCCCCAGTTTAATTCTAACTCAGGTCTTCCATGTTGGAAGGTAAAGGAGCTGCCTTATAACTTGCAAGGTGGGCCTGTAACAATTTAATGGTCTTTATATAAATACTTAAATAATTCTCTTTACAAAACTGTAACAAATTATTAAGAAACTGGTATGTCCTGTGTGTTGCAGTTTTGGTCTGCCTATGTACCCTGCTCAACACAGCACCTCGACGCCGTGCAACTGACGCTTGAACAGATAGATGTGATAAGACGCCTCGTTGCAAAATATCCCAATTATATGACGTTGGTTACCTCTACTGAAGGTAAGTGCTGTGGTTTTGAGGATATCTTTCTCCATATTAAAGAATAACAGGGGTACTTAAGGGGAAAAACTGTGGTGGTGGTTAAATTAAATTGAGTTTTATTTGTAGACGCTCTTTAACTGCTGTGGTCTTTAGCGTCCCATTCTATATTGGGCGTGAAATACAGCTAATTTTGCTCAGAGGTCTATATCAGGCTTGAGGTTCTTTTGCTGCAGTAAATCTACGACACGGGACCACCAGCTTTACTTCCCTTCCGAAGGAAGCCATGCTAAGTATTTTTACGCCCGAAAAAATCCATCGCCCTCCGCCGGGTTTGAACCCGCGACCTCCGGAACTAGAGGCTAGCATGGTAACCACTAACCCACGGAGAACGACGTGGTGGTGGTTTTGGCTTACCATTCTGTCAATCTGCATCGTGGATTCCTCGTTCGTTCTCATCTGCTGCGGTTAGTTAAGATTTTTAATTAGCTTAAAATTTGAAGGAAGGTTGTTAGAGTTTTTGTGATAGGATAGCGATGGACTTTGGATTCCTTGCTAAAAGATTTTCCGTAGATCTTAGGCTGTATTAGAAATCGAGAGGTGATGCACATTAACTCTGAATTTACGTTTATTGAATTTAAATGATTATTGTAATGAATGTCGAACTCGCAGCTGTGGTAGTTTTATGAACTATCGAAAATTGCTAACTCTCACGTTCTCTTCAACTTTATAGTGTTTCTTGACGACACATTTTGCAACTCTCATGCACACCTTTTTACGCACCAAAATGGGCATTTATTTACTCATCACAGACTTCATTGAATAATGCTATGTTTTAAATCGACTATTCCAACACATCACTATGTATTTTCTATAGGGAATCCGCACATGTCCATATGGCGAAAGAAAAAAGAATGACCAAAACCCTTACTTTACGTTTACTATTTATGCTATTTCTCCCAATGTTCTTTATATATTTTCATTGGAGACTTCACGGCTATGAACGCGTTCCTATTTTGCGTCATTTCGTATAATATTTTGATTGAATAAACTGTTTCGTCGCATGATACTGTTTCAATACGGCGATGGGAGTTGCCCAAATGATTCGTTCATGCAAGGCTTCCCCCGATCTCTTCCCGGTTCTTTTTTTTATTCTATTTTATTTTACGTCGCTTTAACTCCTTGGTATATCGCGGCGGATCTGTTGATGGATAACTCTTAGAACGATATATGATGGACAGCTAGCCTTCTAGGTCTCATCCCTGTAACCACTCGCTCCGTCACATGTCACAGTGACCCTAGTGCATAGCTACCAAATCTTCTGCTTACGTGCCGTGCAGACGGCATTAGGGTGCCGTCCAATCCAACCAACCTTCGCCCTCACACAGAAAGGTGGACCGTTAGCATTCTAGGTCTCATCCCTGTAACCACCTGCTTCATGCCGTGCAGATGGCATTAGGGTGCGGTCCAGGCTAACCGCCGCCCTCACACAGAAAGGTGGCTAGCCTTCTAGATCTCATCCCTGGAAATGCCATCTTGCTTTGTCATGTGCCCACAGACAGCTTCGTGCCGTGCAGATGACGTTAGGGTGCCATTCAGTCTAACTGCTTACATTGTTTATAGATAGCATTCGCTATTAACACCTTTTTCATTTTACTATTGTTTTAGACTTAAGATGGAACTTTGGGTCGTGGTATTAAATATCCAATCCGGTATTTACCTTGACGACTGAGGAACACCACGAAAAAATCTCAGACAGATTGGTGGGCCCACGGGATTTGAACCTGGGACCTCCCGAATGCGGGCCACAGTTTATCGGATAACATAACAGAGAAATTTTCCAAATTTATAGCTATAATTACTATAAAGCCAATTTATATAAACCAAACTAATAAAATTAAAGGCAAATTGCGACCAAAAAGCATTTTAAATTTGGTGAGCTGAAAACATAGAGTTAACAAAAATAATTGGAAGACAGATCCTTATTTATGTATTATTGTTTGCATGTGATGTTAAACTGAAAGACAGCTACGACATTTACATATATGAGAGTTTTATCAGCGACATGGAGATGAGGGTTAAAGTTGATGCCGATACTAAACAGCGATAAAAAAAGGTAATGTAGCATGAAAATATAAGGTTTATGTTGTAATGTTACCCTCTGAAAGTTCGGTCATAATTTTGGGGAGGTAAAGTACTGAGTCGATCCAGTGGCTAGAATTATGCTGTTCACGCTGGTAGGGGGTGGGACTAGATTTTGTTAATACCAACATAAACAGCACCGTTCCATTATGGGCCACATTTTATACACTCCAGTATATCCCCGATGAAGTACGATGCAGGAACAGCAGAGAAAGTAAAAACAAAAAAAAAAGCAAAAACAAAGAAAGCTATCGAAATAGGGTAGAACTTGGAACAGTTCACAAATTAACATGCATCGTACGAACGTGCTCACTATATTAACTTAGTGTTGATTTTCACAAGGAAAAGCAAGCCAAACATTCTCTCAGTTTCTCGTGGGTAAGATGAGGCATGTGTGCAACGAGGTAAGTAAGTAAGTTTGTGCAAAAGAAGCAGTAGGGACGCCTGCTTACAGAGCAACTATTGTTTTATTGCTGGAGGTAAACGGGTGGAGTAATAACGCAAACAAAGATGCACGGTTTCGAGCTGGTAGGGAAACAATAACATGCAATCTACGTCACCTACCTTATCAACCGACGGCTTTCGATGTAATTACGTCAAGTAGAGCAAATGTTTTTAGCTTCACAAACCATCATAAGTGCCAAACACATTAACTTACAACAATATGCAACTATGTTTACACTATGCTCGGCGAGTACGCTATAGAATCATTTGGTTATGTTTGTTTAATCTTCCTGTTCCACACAGCATCCGACATTTAATCATTGCAACTGGCACCCGCATTTAGAAACAATATCACATAAATGTTTAGCACTGCCTGTTCATGTATAAGAGATGAAGCAGGCGCCCGAAGGTTTTCATATTTATGCAACCTCAGATTATAGTGTTATGTGAAAACATTTGCTGTTTCGCCAAATAAGCTACTAGTGTGCTTATACGTTTCTGTGTCTATCAGCGTTACTTACTGAGTTACACTAATAGTGATGGTGCATACTGGGACAGAGAATTATTTCGCCACTGAATAAATAAATAAATAAATTGAATTTTATTTATGAATGCTCTTTAACTGCCGTGATCCTTGGCCTCCCGTTCTATATTGGGCGTGAAAGAGGGGAAATTTTGTTTAGAGGCCTCTTTTATCAGGCTTGACGTTCCTTTACGTGTCGTAAATCTACTACACGGGACCACCGGCGTTACTTTCCTTCCGTAGGAAGCTTTCCTAAGGATTTTTACTTCCGAAAAAATTAATTCGGGAACTAGGGGGTAGCATAGTACCCCTAGAACACGGAGGACGACTTTCACGACTGAGGCCATTAGTTAGGTGGAAATGAAATCGAGTTTTATTTATGGACTCTTTTTAACTGCTGTGGTCCATAGCGTTCCATTCTATATTGGGCGTGAAAGACCTGTAATTTTGCTCAGAGGTCTCCTTCTCAGGCTTGAGATTCTTTTACGTGTCGAAAATCTACGATACGAGTAGTTAGGTGGTTGCGCCTATGTTACCTCCGGGAATAAGAAACAGACCAGATGTATTGGCAAGCACAATGCAGGTGGGATCCCTAACATTTACAGAATGTTGACGGCTGCAAAATTCGTTCAGCATTTTTCTAGCATCTTGATTTTTCGTCGACCACACCGAGCTTTGATCTCTTTGAAAAGCATTTATTTCAAGTAATTTATTGTGGCATCACCATTTCCGAGATACCGATTTATATTTGTTGATTTTTTTAAAAATTTCTAATTATTTTAATGTGCTGTCGCTAGTCACTTGTTTGTCGTAAGTCATAGGAGGAGTATCAGGTTTAAAGACTAGCATATAGCGAGCCGATTTTAAACACCTGACTATCGATTCTGCTTTGTCTCTTCCCGTTTATGTACAACGAAATGTTCAATGAAATTATTTGAGCAAAATATATTTGTGGATGAAACTATTTGTGAAACTATTTGTGAATAGAAAAAGTCATTTGAATGTAACACATCAGATTTATTTGTGTAATCTCCGATTTGAAACCTTGGATGCACTTACCTAATTAACTATTAAGCTTTAGAATTAGAATTGTTGTGTACAAATATATAACTGTGACATTAATTTAGGGGTTTTATTCAGAATGAATTAGCTTCGTTTCAATAAATTAGAATTACATGGAGTTTAATGTACGTTTTCATTTGCCATTTTGAAAGCCATAAAAACTTATTTAATACAAGGAAAGAAAAAAGTAATGCGTTTCGTTTTGACACATATTGCCCTTTTAGAACATTTTGAAAACAATTGAGAACCTGGAGGCAATATAATGGCGGAAAAACGTGTAAGGGAAACTTTTTATCTACGTTTTTTTTCCTTAACATTACATGCCTGGAGTTGTTGAAATAAATTTAATTTTGTTCCATTAAAGGCAAATTAAAGTAATCCATTGATGGCACAGGAAGTTTCGTGAATTTCCAAACAAGAAAGGTGGTAAAATGTCATACTTGGGAGCTTTTTTTCACTGAAATTTGGGAACTTCTTACATTCCATTTTTTTATAACACACAAAATTTTTATACTTATTTTCCCAAAATGTTAACTAGAAGTCTAAGTAATATTTGTTGGAGATAAGTTCAATTTGTCAGTTTTTTGTACCAAACTGAAGCACACAAAATAAGATGTTACAGATTTACTTATTCCCATAAATCTCAGTACTTTAAACTTGGCTATTAAAATCAATGTGTTATTCACTATTTAAAGTTTAGTTATACAAAGGTTACGTTTGGAGTTAAACCTTTTGAAGCACACGTGTGCATGCTTCCTAACAGAAAACAAAAATGACTCCTTAAGCTCGTCATTAAAGAACACTCAGGGTTTTTTAGTTTGAAAACATAAATAGTGATTGATTTTCAGTCTTATCTTTACAAATTTGTAGACAAGTGTAACAAATGATGTATTTTTGATGAAACAGGTATCGAGCGAGCCCACGAGTCAGGTTTATTGGCAAGCCTGATAGGTGTGGAAGGTGGTCACGCGATAGGCACAAGTCTGGGTGTATTGAGGATGCTGTACCAGCTCGGAGCACGCTACCTCACTCTCACACACACCTGCAACACTCCTTGGTGAGTATATGGCTCACATTGATATGCTATGGTTTATTCTACATTAGTCAGTGTATACAAAATATATGTATTTCCTCCGAGGATCTAATTTATCTGAAATGAAAATGTTTATCGGAATAGAATGGATAATGTAAATATAACTCTACAACCGTAGTCCTGTTAAATATTTAATTAAAATGTATTTCGTATGTTGTTTTATTTTAATATCTACGTTTTTACTTAACCACCATTTGGACTTCAGTTTCGAAACCACTGCACTAGCTTAAGACGCAACATCCCATATTGGTTTTATGTTAATTGTGCATTTGAATATTATATGCAGTAGAATTAAATGTTCTTCCACACAAGCCGTGTGTTTGAGAAGGTTAGAAAGGTAGAATCAGATGGCTGGAAAATTCAATGCCATAGCCGGGATTTGAACCACGGATCCCACGGTCTCCGTCCGGTTGCTCTAACCACTGAGCTACCGTGGTAACATGCCGGAACGATATTAAATTCTCCAACTTATTAACTGATCTCCATATGTATGGGGTTTGTTGCACACACTTTAGTTTTCAAGTGATCATTACATATCGGCAATCTTCTGTAATTGCGTTTTGCTAAATTTTGCAGTAATTGAAGCATTTATTTATTACAGCATGTACAATTACATTTTGGTAATACTGCATGCTAGGGTTAGTTTCTTTACACGAGTATTTTACAAACAATAATACACTTCTAATGTTACTAAAATACCTACAATATAGTTTTCCATAGTTTTTAAATTTCAAGGTTAATTTTGTTAACAAATGTATTTTAGGTATTTGGATTAAAGCTTTTAATTGAGGTGGCAACATTCCATCTACTTTAGTTACCTTTCTCTTTAAATATAGTAATTGAAGCATGGCTATGTTTCGTCGCAAAATAACAGATATTGGAGTACAGAGAAACCCGATTTTACACACGAGATTCCCTAGCATGACACGAAAAATTAGTGTTCAGTAAATGCATACAGAATAATAGGATCTATAATTTTTTAACAAACAATACATTTAGAATGGTGCAGAAATGCCTTGCACCACTTTTTGAGTTGCTGATCGACATTGAATGTCAGTCCGAATTTTTCCAACACGACTTTGATACCGCGCGTACAGCTGATGTATCATTAAATTTAATTCAGGAAGATTGTGAAGATAGGTAAAGAATTATGGCCCTCATGATTTCTGATTTAACTGCATGAGGTTATTATCTATGAGGGAACTTGAAAAACGAGATGTGTGCAAAACAAACCATAGATTTTAACAACGAAAGGAAAACACGGCAATAAATTCACTCCTTTCGATATTGAACTCTCGAGTGTGAATGAAAATTTCAGGAGAAAATGCCAGAAATATCTGGATAGAGAAGGACAACCTTTCTAACGTCTCTAATGATAAATTATGTGCTTATTGTCATTGTAATTGTAACTATAAATATGAGAACGTGAGACAGTTGCGGGAATATTATAACTGTTTCGGTGGGAGTGTGAGTTGCGGCGGCCGGCGCGCGAGCCACCGTGTGCTGGACACAGTGTTAAGGAAGAGCACCTAGAATTGAAATTTAAGAGGAATATTATCACTGTCCTAGTTTGAAATGCAAAAATACTAACTCTATAAATGTGGGTAGTTAACCGAAGTAGTGTAGACATTAGACATCTTACCTTTAGGAAGTCTCATAACTGCAGGTGCTGGTTTATTGTAATAGTGGGTTAGGCGGCAGCTCGACGGCCTCACTAGCGAGTGTGAGTCTAGTCAAGTGTCAGAACCAGAGAAAAGAACGAGTTATATAAGCTACAGTTAATATAGTCTCGTAGTTGCCTACGGAAGCTCGTGACGTGACACGACACAGTTTCTACCAAATGGTAAACCAACATCCGGTTTAAAGTATATCGATGCTACTTGACGGTGTCAAGTTCATCATGATTCTGTTTGTTACAACTGGAAAATGATGTCAATGTATAATCCCTTAAGCCACTATCGGAAGAAGTAGACCACAAGTTTCTGTTTAAAATGTCAAGGCTGTTATAGCTTAAGAAAATTAAGTGACACTGTAAAATATCAAACCCAAAAGAATTTCGACTCTTAATAAATTCAAATATATATTAAAGTTTGACATAAATTCATACATCTCTGAATAGAGAGAATGTGAGAATATAAAATTCCACAAACATGTTGTATAACTAAGAGGTTCCAGGCATAGAACTTTTAAGAGAGTTGAGCATCACAAATTAATAAAACACATACAACATTGCAGTTAACATGAAATAAAATGCTAGTGGTTTCGGCATAAAAAGTTAATAAATTGTGAAAATGTTGATATCTGTTTTGAAATAGAAGTTTGCAAGAGTTATATGCAGAATATTACAGTACAAAATACTTTTAAGAGAATCTGGGACTGAATTTACCAGTTTCGGTAATTTTAAAATTGTCTAGTTTAATATTTGTAAATATGATTATTGTAGTAAACACGATTAATATCCAAAATTTCAATTTTAAGTGGCAGTTACTTTCCAACATATTAAATATATTACAATAATTAAATACAAACTATTCGTAGAACTTGGAAGACTTGCAACTTGAAATACAAAGCAGAGTAATAAATAGTATTTCTTGCTTCTTAAGCTTAAACGTTATTCTGTTTATTGGTTTTTAAGTCATAAATTTAGTTATTTAGGCGTTTACTATCCGTTTTCACATTTTTTGCAGTAAAAATTTCTAAATTGTTTGGACACAAACCAGTAGTATTACAGAAAATAAGACATTCTGTGAGCCTTTAAATGACTGCTTACCGATCATTTCACAGTAGTTAATGCATCCTAAAAATAGGATGGTGCAAAAAAGCTATAATGCGACCTAATCTGGATTGATCTTGGAATATCTAGAAATCAAAATGCTGCCATTTTACTAAAAACTCAGCCCTGCTGCTCCCTTAAGCAGTTCGTTTTAGCATATTGTGACGTAAGGGTCACTTAGCCGAAATCAGCAGCACTACCAGAGGTGACGGGAACGTAGCACAGGGTTATAGGTTGCGGTAGCTGGAAGGATGGCGAATTGGTGACACTATTATTAGGCGTGTAATTCTGCATCCAAGAGAGACTTGAATCTTTGTAATAACTAATATAAACTGAATTGCACTAGGGAGGGAGAGACAGAGAGAGAATTTGACAGATTGAGGTTTTACCTGAGTGACGGAAGAAGTTCGGCATTCGTCGTGCCTAGGAAACACTACGTTTAAGGAGCTGAACGGCACAGTCCTGCTAGGCAAGTGATCGACCGAGCTCGAGCTGTCAAAAAGCTCTTTAGGTTTAAATACGCGAGGAGAATGCTGGCTAGCCCTTATGCGTGCACGTGTCAGCATGAATTGCATAATCTACCCACATGTCAACATAGGTGATCCTTCCCCTAAAAATTATATCACTAAACCGCTGCTTACATAAGCAGCCTTGAAATGACTCACAGAAATTCTGAAGACAATTTCAAGGATTTACTTAAATTTTGTCCTGAATATCTCTAGATTTATAGAATCATATTATCACATTCTTTTAAAATAAAATGATAACCGTCACAACCTCCTCCGCGCCAGGAAGCACAGCTGTGATAAAACGTAAGAATAAATAAGATACATAAGTAAGAGTGCCTTCACTGGGAGAGGCAGAAACCACAACACAATTCATTTGATGGGCTGGGCAGAACATAAAGCTGAGAAGCGGACAAGAACGGAATCGCGAGAGGGGGATGAAAATTGCTGCAAGCAGGGGGGGGGGAGAAAGGGCGGAAAAAAGTGAACACAGTAGTACTTGCTTTGACATACAATGAGAAGAACAGTCTAGTCGCCGTTACAGAAGTGCATGAAAGTCCTGAGGAGCACACTTAAGCACACTGGCAACATTGTATAACCAAGGATGAGACAGAGTTTATTTCTTCTGCTGCAGTCACGTCCATTGATGGCTTTCTCACAAAAGCATTAACATACATTCATAGTTGAGACACTGTTACAGTATATAATAAACCTTGAAGTAAACTTTCTGAGGTACTCTTCACACTTGTCAGGTCCTGTTATTTTCGGTCAATCATAGATACACTTTTGTTTACCACACCAAGTACACCATACACCTTCTGCCCTTTAGTGCCCCCGGTGGTATTGTGGAATACAGGCTTATTGCTTGAAACACTGTCGGAATTGCAATTCATCATAGAAGAGGGTATGTTCCAAAGTTTAATACTAAGAAAAATAATGCTTCTTGTTCACGTTTTCATATATAATCATAGTGTAACACATTCTTTGTGAGTTCAGGGCTACCTAGGTAAATTTTTAAGCCGAACGTATTGAAATTTAGGTGTAAGTTTTCATTTCTCTGCAAGACAGACGTGTAAGCAAGATGATTTTGAAAAGCTTTCTTCAATGGTGCGGCAATTATTTTTAAAATTGTTTTGTAGGCATTTAATTGCATAAATTGTACTAAACCTCAGGGTTTTTAAAACGTTTTCACTACTTAATATATGTCGCACGTCTATCATTAAATTTATTTATTCTTTTATTAATTTACTAAAAAATCTCCAAATAATAATTTGTAGTTTTCATTTATTTTAAAGCTTGAGTATAGCGGATTAATTATTCGGATAATTTGACAAAATATTAATTAAAATATGTAGTGGTATTGTTCTTTTGGTGGTTTTAGAGTCTTATTTAAAAATAATTCCATAATGAGTCTGAAAAAAGTCTTGAGCCTTAAGGGATATCTCAAAATTTACATGAATCGTAACCCATAAAAAATAAATTTTTAACATTTCGGATAGTAATGGTTCAGTTTTGAATGAAATGTGTTTGATTGTTAATTAGAAATGTAGTGTTCAAAACTTGAAAGCTGTAGCTCAAAAATTGTGAAAAACTCTCCAAGCGCCTTAGCTGTCCTTAATAGGTTTTCTGCTGATGGGCACAGCTTTTTGAAGTCGGAATGGTAAAAGAGACATAGTTAAGCTGAGCCTTACCAAAAGAATAAGAAGAGAGTTTTAACTTTTCAGTAAATCGATTATTGTTAACCACTTCATTCGTCTGTTGGATACAGTTATCTGCAGGTATCGGCTACTTATAGTTCACCTTTATGCCGTTGAATGTCGCTGTGGTAGAGAAGTTGTGAATTAGGCAGTGTGGACAATTCCGCCATATTTTAACCAATGCCGCTCTCCTGATGTAAATATGTACATTCTTCACAACCTTGGATCTCTAGTCAGTTCTGTTCGTGTACAATAGAGTGCAAGTATTCTGGTTACTTTTTACATTCTTATTTGTTTGTTGTATAATTTGGCTTCATGGGGTACTTACAGGTCATTAGAACGCAATATAGGTGCGTTGTAATCTGTTTCTGTTATTTTATATAGAAATATCATATACCTTCCAAACGTTTTGTTGCTTGCTGTACCAGTAGTATATTTGTACATAATACACAAATGAAACATATGGAATATGTTCTTATTATTGTTACTGTTATTATTATTGTTGTTGTTACAATGTTGAAATATTTCCTATATAACATTCTGATACTGCTGCTGCTGCTTCTTCTTCTTCCTTTGGCCTCAACCTCTGCCTCGATTCTTCTCTATCTTATGCTCTTCTTCTCCAAATTTGGATTTCCAGTATCTGTAAGGCGTCTCTTCTTATTGCAACTTCTTATAAGCTTTTTAACCTGCCTTTAATTCTTGTTTTGTAACATTTTCCACTTAAAGTTTCCTTTGGGATCCGTTTACACGCCATTCCTTGAATGTGTCCTGTCCATCTTAATTTTCTAATCTTAATTTCTTGTACTGTGTTGATATCTTTATACTGGTTGGACCATTTAAGTTGAGCCAGTATAATCTCTCAAAAACTAAGCGTTGTAGAAAGAAATGTCTTGAATAAAGCTTTCTTGATATTATTGGGGAAAGTAAATGCCATTCGTCGTGTTTTGTTTGGAGGACGTTGTGATGCCCATTTTAGGATCAATTTAGTTTTTTTTAAATAGGAATCTACATTTTGTATGTTGTTTCCTCATTAGAAAATTGTGTATTAAAAAGATTTTTACCTTATTATGAGGAATAAGGAAGCAAAAAATGTTGGTTCCCAATTACGAAACGTAACTTGACCCTCAAATGACCATCCATGGATGGTCCAACCATTGATTGCGCTCTTTGTACAGAGCCATTTAGAATTTTCGTTATTATTTACGTTGGTGTAAGAACAATTGCAAACTGCTCTATACAAATGTTGTTTAGTTTTTTATGAGAGACTGTAACAGGGATGGGAGGGGTGGTTTGTTTTACCTCTGCCTAAATTTCAGTAGCAGTTTTATTTCCTTCCGTTCTGGCTTAAATGCTTAGAAGTGCCTATGCCTGGTTATGGCAGTAACGTTTTATGAAGGGGTAGAATAAACACTTTCGATACATTTTTACAGTTTCAAAACGATTTCTGCATGAAATTCTGTCTACTGAAAAACAGCGGTTGCCTTCCTCTAAGTAAAATGCCACTCATGGTTCAAATACAGGAACATTTGGGATACCAGCCTGTGTTGCCTGCTTTAATGCCAATTCATTTGTTGAACGCCAGTCATCTGCTGGGGCATTTATTAGTTGAATTGTATAGACGTATATATGTTATTTACGATGACAAACAGGGCAAGTATATACGATGAGAAGTATTCCAGAAAAAAAGCCTGCTTTCGTAAGCTTCTGTAGAGGCAAAACATAAAATGAAGAATTCAATTCTTCGGAATAACAGAAAACATGTTTCTACTACGCAGTGTGCAGGAAAACAGCGTATAGAAAATCGCTGAGTATAAAGGCAGCACCAAAATACGCATTTTGAGTAATAGGAATAAGGGGTTGCAGTATAATAACAGGAGCACTGCATATCGTAATATAAAAATCTGATGTGTTACACTCACATGATTTTCTCTACTCATGTACAAACTATTTTTACAAACTCTTATTCTCCAACTATTTCATATTAATCGAAATGAACATTTGCAGAAACGATCTTTTGACATGCAAAGAGAATTAAATGTTACACATAGTGACCAGTTCTAAAAATATTTGACTATGCCTTAAGGCCTACTAAGTTCTCCTTGTTTTGTATTTGCAAGGGCAATATATCAATACAGTAGCATTTAAGCTTCTTAATAGCTGGTTGCTAGGTGCAGCACCATTCTCTTTGCTACAGATTAATACTCTTTGCATATCCAAGACAAAAAAATGAATAACGAATTCCCATTTGAGAAAATAAGTATTGAAAAAGTTAAGGGAATAACAAGCAATATCTCGAAAATGGTTCACTCAATAAAAAAATGTATATGACATAAATTGTGTATTTTAACGCGATCTACATTTTTGTGTAGTAAAATTTTGTCTATCTCTTATGATTAACCAGTTATGCAAAAGTCGTTCACAATGAAAATACTTTTGGAGACATACATTTTATTTGTCATAAAAATATCTTAAAAATATAATATTTTAATCAAAATCGTTAGAGCCATTTTTGGGAAAATTACATTTTTTAAAAAATCTTTCATGTGAAGGGTAATCTGGGTTGGGGGATTTTCTTGAAAACCTTCGTGTCGCATCTCTGGAAAATACTGAACCTAAATACCAAGTTTGGTGTTTATCCGACTGTTCGTTTCTGAGTTATGCTGTTCATAGACAGACACACAGACACACACACGGACATGTTTCGAAAAATGCTTTTTTTTTGGATTCAGGGGGTCTCAAAACATGTATTTCCGGTGAACTATCGGTATCGAATTTTTGGGTGGAATACAATACTTTCCCTACTTACTATACGTAGTAGAGAAAGTAAAAATCACTTTGTGTAACATTTTCATTTCTCTGTCAAAATGAAATGTAGCTCACGCGACAAGAGTGTACGTGTCAAATAAGGACCACTGGTCTTGGAAAACACAATAAGGCTACACTTGGGTGGGTGCCTGGACATAAAGAAATTTTAGTCAATGAAAAAGCAGATACACTAGCAAGGAAAGGGTCAGCTCAAACTTTTACTGGTTCTTTTAAATTGTTTTCGATGAACCATTGCTGAGTGGTAAAATTATCACTACCAATTGCGATGGTTAAAATAAAGATATGTAAGAACAGTAAGCAAATTATGAGTAAAATCTCCTCTTCATTCAGTGAAGATGTACTTAATCTCAGTAGTTCTAAATAAGCCTGATAACTTGACAGGACATTGCAAGTTACGAAAACTCCTACCTACAAAGAATGGGAATCTTCAAAGAAGAACCAATATGTGGATTATGTACTGAATAGGACAAAGCTACCTATCATATAATCTTCAAATATGAAGCGTTTTTAGTAAAAGGTATGAACTACTGGTGTTAAAAAACCCAGGTGATCGTCTTCCTAAGAAAAATTTACTTAATATCCTGATAAAGGGACAGGGTAATTAGATAAAACAATAGAGATAGAAGATAATACGATAAACTTTATTGGTTTCAGTGTTAAGGACAATCGTAACCCGACTTCATTTTTACATAAGTCAAGTCGATGACTACTAGCATACAATGAGAAGCTAACCATTGCATGCGAGTGCTCTATTGACGAGCGTTCGGTTTTATCGTACCATTCAATAGGCTAGTGGCACTGATTATTACTGTACAAGAGTGCGTTTTGCTTTCATCTGGCACTCCAAAAACATGCTTTACAATCGGGACACTAACATGACTGATTTGATGTTGACACGTGTAACGCAGTAAAAAAACCTTCTGCAACTCCTTGTCGCTATCCTCAAAATGCTTATTTTGGTTCTGCCTATAGTTTGCTGTACTTCTTCTGCACACAGTATAATGCAAAATATAATAATTTTGTATTCTGCATCTTATAGGGTTTAGCGTAAAGGACAAATTTTGCTTTACAAATGCGCAAAATAAATAACACTTTAGAACATTGATAGGCGTTTTCCAGAAACCGTCATCTGATCTAAAATTTGGGGATAACACGGCTGATAGACTGTACTTATCCGCACTCGACCTTGTCACTGAAGAAGTGGAGAACTCGAGATTTGACATCAACGTCATAAGATACATCTCACGACTATGCTTATAAGGGAAGTTTGGAGACTGAAAACTCGAAATATAATTTTTGTTTATTTTTAAAAAGAAAATTGTACAACTCTTGCTGAACAGAATGATTTTGGCTTTACATGATTGCGATGTTTTTTATGCCCTTGAATCGTTATTTAATAGGGTAGTGCGCCCTTTAAATGGCTTCCGCGCCTCCACTTTAAATTGATTTTTCTCAAAAGTACATTTTCTTTCCTTTATGTGTCAGTTTTGTCTTAAAGTAGTGAGTCAATCGTAGTGGGACTTTGCAGGAACCTGCAAGAGTAAGGCCTGCTTATTTTTAACTACAATCATTTGTGTATATTGAATAATATGAACATTAGTGATTAAAAATAACTGTTTTTATTCGAGCCTATTCTATATCATGAATTATAAGTTTCTCTGAGAGCTGTAATTAAGCTATTGGACTCATTATAATTCAAATTATAGAAAATATTGCTGATAGTCTCTGTACTAAATTTCAAAGTTTTAGCATTAATAGTTTCTGCAAAAAAGCAACAAAGTTCTGTTAATGTATTATATATATATATATATATATATATAGAAGCCATACCCTTTCCTCCAATATCTGCTGTGGATTCTGCTGCCGGCTGCTACAGTGGTTTAGCTATGATATCTTTCTCTCAGTGTATGCGCGGGCGTATTTTGAAAGAACATCACCCGTTTAAATTGATTGAGAAATTTAATGTAATCTAATACGTGAGAAATTGAAGCGAGTTGCAGATCACTTGGAACATAAAGAATGAAACTCATTATGAATCGTAGCACTCTAAACTGTAACAATCGAATTATTATACCTGCTAACTTCTGCAATATCAATTTTGCGGTTTGAAGTAGCGATTTCTGCAAATAAAGAAACTATAAGAAACTTGCCGTGAGTCGCTAAAATGCTTACCTGCAAAACTCCTCACGGCTACCGCTAAGTAATTGATAATTCAGCGCGATCTTAGGCGCTGCGAACTGCCGATCGCCGTAAAAGACCGTAAACCCCTAAGGCTGTACATGAAGAAAAGAAGGGTAAGATGCTAATTTTAGCAATGCGCTCTTTCATTATTTAAGCTCCGTCTGCTCCAGAGCTACCCGAACAAGTCTCCCCCTTACCCGGGTCAAAATTACAATTCTTGCGTGTGCGTCTGTTACTTTTTTGCAATGGGGTCCCTGATTCTGAGATGTTATTTTCATTAATCTAAGAATTTCTTAATATACAGAATTGGCCTACGCGAAACTGTGCAAATGCACTCAACTTACAATCTAACTTCATTCCAGAAATCTTAATGCCTAACGCATTCGCTCCTTGTCAATTACTAATGACTTTGCTTGCTAATTACCTTTTTTCTCCGGCAAATTTTTTCAACTCAATCTGATTATATTATACATTGATTTAATATGCAGAAATTATTTTTTGAAATTCTTTCTTTCTCTTACTGTGATTTCTTTATTTAATTATTTATACCTTCCTGACAATAGTTACGGTATCACTATATAACCTCAGTATAAAAATAGATGTTTCATGAGATGCTTAACAAATATACACACAATTTATACTGTGCATGTAGCAGACATTAGTATAAATTATATGAATTTTGGTGAGCTTATCTGCAATATTTTGAGATTGGTATTTTACTAAAGCGATACACTTTTGTTTACTTCAGTCAGCTTAACTATTAGACTTGAGGGCCTGTGTTTCCATTGCACGCTACACTGTAGTAGTATACGCTCCAAGAGCGCTTAACATCAGGAGAACGGGAGTCCCAGGTTTATTGATGAGCGTTCCCGTTTGTAAACCACCATGCTAATAAATTGTACAATCGTATACTAATAAAAATAAACCAATGTGAGCTCGGAAATAAAACAGTAAAATAAATAGTTTAATTCTGTATAAAATGGTGCTTGAAATACAACCATTGTGGAATAGTTTTTTAGTATATTCAGTGATGGTATCAGCTTAATTGTATAAAGATATGAAATAGCATTTGGTATCTACGCCTACACAGCCAGAATATTTTTTATTGGACTCTGAGCTGCAATATCATATTTTAGGTTCATAAGGACATACAACACAATTTAATTACCATGGTTACATGGATGCTGATTGTTGCTCTCTGTTAGGGCAGACTGCTCCATAGCGGATGAGCCTGGTCGTCTGCCCCACATCGGCGGTCTCTCGCATTTCGGAACGGTGAGTACAAACATTCTCCTCTGTTAGTCTTACTTAGTCATTTAAAGTGTGTGCAGAATGTTGACTTGCTCTACCGCTTACCTGTGAAGGGTAGAGGCTGGGTTATGTTCTAGTCAAAAGTGAATATAGATTTTTCACAGGAAATATGTCTCCCTTGAGCCTAAAAAAGAGTATTTATGGGGAAGCGCTCTCAAGTGCACAGGTGTCTACTATCTGTTTGTGTGACTCTGAACGACAAAAAGTGGTATAACCACCAAATTTCACTCTTTAGTCAAACAGCTGGCAGATGTGCAAGGATGAAATATTTAGGAAATTCTCTTGTTCCAAATAATCCTTTATTTGGAAAAGAAATTCTTTATTTTTCATTCTTCAAAAAGTCTTTAACGAAATAGGCTATGGCAAATGAAATGTCTACTCTTTTATTCTCTGCGATTAGCCTGTGAAGATTAATGAAATTTTGTATTACTGAAAACCCCTAAGAGGTAAACAAGCTTTTATTTGAGGAAAAGTTTTAACCTGTTGGAAGTCCATAATATACGTAAAATAACTTTATTTCTGAAATAGTCCTTACTGTATAGTGCTTTTCCTTCACGCTGGGGCCACCACACAGCTGTTGTGCGCTGGCCGCGGCAGCTCAGACTCCCGCCGAAACACTGATAATATGCTCGCATCCGCTTCACGTTTCATAGTTGCAATTAGAATGACAATAAGCATACACCTTGTTATAAAATATGTTAGCAATGCTGTCCTCCATCCACACGTTGCTGGCATCTTCTCAGGAAATTTTCATTCACACTTGAGAGTTCAATGGAGTAAACTTCTCTCCTGATGTTTTCTTTCAGTTCTTCCAATATGTGCGATTTGTTGTATTTACTTTTATTTTTCAGCGATCATCGGAGGCGGGTAAATTTTTGTAAACTGCATTTTGCGAAATGTCAATGGTAGAATAATTGGCGCAGGCCTAACATTCTTCTCTGAGGAAGCATGATTCCATTTGTATGGCCAATGTTTCGTTGTGTAGTGGGGTTTCGGAATGGAAAAGGTTGTAATCGTGCTGTTCTTGGTGGTTGGGTTGCTAATTCGAGAGGATCCTTGTTGCTGCCGGCTACTCAAGTAGAGGAATTTGGGTACAGAAATTTCTTACCTTAGGGAGTGTGGATGGGAGATAAATGAAGTTCTCTTTCTCCTCTCGGATGGCCCGTTTATTGATGATCCACACTGAAGTTGAAGTCCTCGTACGAATTTCCTTTCCACACAAGACGCGATTTTTCCTGTCACCCCTGCTACTGTTTCCATGCTCTTACCCTTTCTTAACTACTTTGCGAAGTTGAAGTATGTTACAATATTACGCTAATGACTTTTCCTTTTGTCATTCTCTATCTACCCTGTTACTCACGTTTGCCTTAAACTAGTTTTCAATACTTAAATAGCTACTCGAAGACCGCTGCACTGTTTCCCTCTTTACTATAAATATTTTGAATTTCTGGATCTATCTTACTTTCCCTCACGTCTCCTACACAAATCTATTTCTTTCCCTATAACTCATCTTCTCTCCCCCACGTTTCTACACAGAGATTTCTTCTCTTCCCGACGTTTCGACGCAAAGTGAAGTATCTTACGCACGTTTGAATGTCGCTCTCCTCATAGATAGCCTTCTATTTCACGTCTACTTTTCTAGTTTCTCTCTCACTTTTTCTATTCACGTGACTTTTATTTATTCTGATTGGTTACCTCTCTGAATTTTTTCTTCATCTACCATTGACTCTCAATTTCATTGCCTGAGCCTCGCTCGCGTCTAACATTAACAAATTATGTTCGCTTTACTGAATTTTCTGTGCGCTTGACTAACTTCGTTTTCCTGCCCGTTGTCTTGACATCCTGTGTGCACAACTCGATTCCTACTGTCACTAAAGCGATTCCTAATGTTCTTTTTCCTGTCCTTGACTACGTCTGCTATTTTTATGTGATTTTCGCCAAGTTTGTTCGTTCTCGACTACACGTTTTCTACCTTTTATTTCATGTTCTTATTATTAATTAACATCTACTCTCTCGTTTTTTTCTCTTCATGATTTTATTCCCCCCTTTCTATAATTCTTAATGTTCTCTTTTATTCTTCCCTCATACTGGCATTCCTTCTTATTATTTTGATTACATGCTTATTAATTATTCTTATTCGTTATTATTTATTATTCGTGCGGATCTTATCACTTCAGTTGTAAAGTAACGGTATTGGAGCACAGAGAAACCCGATTTTACTCATGGGAGTCATTTCATGACGTGAAAATTGGTGTGCAGTGAATACACAGGGTGGACTATTTAGGTTGAGACTGTACAATATCTCCAAAACTAAGCGTTGTAGAAAGAAATGTCTTACACAAAAGTTGCTGGATATTATGGGGGTAAAGTAAATGCAATTAGTTGTGTCTTGTTTGGAGGATCTTGTAATGGTTATTTTAGGGTCAATTTAATTTATTTTAAATGGGAACCTATCTTTTTATGTTATTTCCTCACTCCTCATAAAAAGCTAAGTAACATTTGTATAAAGCATTTTTTTTATTGGTTTTACACCAACGTAAATAACAATGAAAATTCTGAATGACTGTGTACGAAGAGCGCAATGAAAGGTTGGACCATTCATGGATGGTCATTTTAGGGTCAAGTTATGTTTCATAATTGGGAACCAACATTTTTTATTTTGTTTCCTTAATGTCATTTATCTTCACCCATAATATCAAGCAACTTTTATCCAAAATATTTCTATCTATTGAGGCAGTATTATTAACACTTAAATGATTTCAGTCAAATAATATAATATGTAAATTCAATAACAGCCCACCTTGAAGCAATATGTGTATATAATAATTTGTAAAATGTATTTAACAGTCATTGCATATGCTTATAGTATTGTAAACATGTTCAATAATGTTATGTGAATGCATTACGTACTTTAATAATGTAGGAGATGTGAGAATAATAAGTTGCTAACAATGAGGTAACAATGAGGTAACCCTGAGTCACTAATGAGTAAGAAAGTTTAACAGTACTAATTGTGATTCTTGGAGCAACAATAATGTAATTTTAGTGACAGTTTAAAAATAGCTAATCAAAAACCAGAAAAAGCTCTAGTTAAATGCAGGTATTCTATTGGAGTAGGAATAGCCAATCAGAAACTTGAAATACAGAAATTTACAAGTTTAGACGGTTGAAATCAATTCAATTGCCTCCAAACAGTGCTGATAACCAGACGTGTTGCTTCTAGGCAGTGATCATAACCAGATGCGTGATGCGTCTTCGAGAAATATAATACGTATTCGTGTGAGACGAAAAATAAATTTACGTGTTAAAAAGTGTAATTAGTTAATAAAAAGAATCTCACAGCTCTCTATATCAGTGAAGTGTTATTTAAATCGTGTCAAGCATTAATAAAAGGAGTGAAGTAAAATTATAGTCTGTGTAAGCTTACATTCTTGTCGCACCATAACCCTACAAAGAGAAACATGTCTCTAACAATAATACTGACGCAACCGAGGCAAACATAAATATTTAAAGAAACAGTCAAATTGCAAAGTTAATGTTTTTTAAACTTGGGACGAAGGCTACCGGATACCGGGAACCATGCGTGCGGTTGCAAACAAACTACAATTTGGGCTCCCGAACAGTTGAAATATAATACAACTCCTTCTAAAATACTTCTTCACTATAGCGCTTAGTTTTGGGGATATTGTACAGCCTCAACTTGAATGGTCTACTCTTTATAATGAATAATAGAACCTGTATTTTTTGAACAAACAAATGCAGAGAAATACGGGAATATCATCTGCACCCTATTTTTGAACATCTGACCGACATTCGGTGTCAGTTTGAATTATTTCAGTAGACACTCTACCACACATACCGCTGATGTGTCAAATTTAATTCTGCAAAATTTTTGAAGATATTGTAATTGCAAAGAATTGTAGCCAATGCGATCCGCTGATTTACTGTGTGTGTTGCTTATCTATGCGGAACTTGAAACATAAAATGTATTCAACAAACCCCCATACATTGGAAGAACTAAAAGAAAGCATTAGGTAAAAAGTTCTCTCAATTTCGGAAATTTTACTCTCGAGTACGAATGTAAATCTCCTGAGAAGATGGCAGCAATGTGTGGATAGAGGAGGGAACATATCCAAGTAGGCTATGATACGCTATCTGCCTATTATTATTATTATTATTATTATTATTATTATTATTATTATTATTATTATTATTATTATTGTAACTATAACCATGGGATGGTGAAGCGTTTACAAAGATATCAGACCCTCTTCGGCGGTAGATCAAGCAGAGCTGGCCGGCGCGTGAGCCGCCGAGTGGTGGCCGCAACGTGGGGGAAGAAGGGAAAAGCACTGTATTTTACCACTTTACTGAGCGCTTCAGGTATCATCTGTGAAAATAATATGAAAATGAGTGATTCTCCTGTCTCTCTTTTTTATACTCCGTTTTTTTAGCGTTTTCTTCCGCATACTCTTCTTCAATCAAGCATTAGGCTATTCCATTGTTTGTTTAGGTATCCTTTCAGGTATCATTGTTTCCAAATGTCGAAGGCAGTTTTCTCTGTGTCTCACTAGTTTTCCTGTAATGGATAAAATGTTTAATTCTTTTCTAATGTCTTGTCTCTAAATTGGTTTTCTGTTGTAAAAACTTTAACAGATCTTAGGAAACACATTGTAAATTACTGAGGTATTTATTTCTTCGAGTACAAGCATCACTACTATAAGACAGGAAACACCATGACGGAATAAAAAGTTAATTCCGTATCTGTTTTCCCCTTCAATTCTCATTTAATTGTGCCACATAGTGCTTCAAATTTAGTTATTTTATGATTTATATCTTGATCTATTTCGTAACAAATCACATCGAAGATATTTAAAATGCGACACCTCTTCAGTGATATTATTTTCAATTAAGCTTTTTGTTCTTGCTGGAATTTGCGTTGGAATGCCATTACCTTAAACTACTTGGTTTGCAATTTTCATATAGTAAAATTTACTAATATTATTTCTTACATTCCATTTTGCAGTCTGTTAAACTGTCAAAAATTTAAACCACATTATAATAAACATTAATATATTTAATATGCTTTGTCTTATGTTAATTCCACTGTACTTTAATCTTTCCATTCTTGAAGAGTGTTGTCTAGATATATCCTAAATAAAATAGACTTCAAACCTATTCCTTCTTAACTCCCTGATTTATTTTAATCTCATCCATTAACTTCGGATTTATTTCAATAACAATTTTATTTTCTACCTACAAATTTGTTATCTTTAACTAAATACGCTAGGCATCCTTTTTATTTCAGTGTATACCATAATTTAATTTGGTGTACTAGTTCAAAGACCTTCAAAATACACAAAGGCAAGACGGGTCTCCAAGTTAAACTCTTATTCTTTTTTCTATTATTTTCTTCAGGATGACGAGGTTATCCTTACACGACCTTCCTTTTCTAAATCCATTTTGCTCTTTCATTATTTTTGTTTCTGATATTATTTTTAATTTGTTGTATATTATTCGCGCATGTGCTTTGTAAATTGTATTTAAAGGGCTTACACCTGATAGTTGTCACATTTACTTTATATCCTTTTTTTAAAACCTGAGACTGCTTTGGCAATATCCACTCCTTTGAGATTTATTTGGTTTTCCAAAACAGTTTAATAAATGTAAAGGTCTTAATTTGAAGTAGATATTTGTCTTTACGTTGTTCGCTGCTACTTAGTTGTATCGTATTTCAACTGTTGGGGAGCCGAACACTTGAAGTAGTTGCAATCTCACGTATGTTAAACAGTTTTCGGTAGCCTTCGCCCCAAATGTACTTTCAGGTGGCCATTGCCCCAAGTTTAAAAAAAATATTAACTTTGTTATTAAACTGCTTTTTTAAATATTATATTTATGTTTGCCTCGGCTGCGTCAGTATTATTTTAGAGACACGTTTCTCTTAGGCAGGGCGTGGTCCGACAAGAATGTAGGCTTACACAGATTTTTAAGTTTTAATTCCCTCCTTTTTATTAATCCTTGACCCAAATTAAATAGCACTTCACTGATATAGAGAGCTGTGAGATTCTTTTATTCAATACTTGTACTTTTTTTTAACGCGTATACTTATTTTTCGTCTCACACGAATACGTATTATATTTCTCTAGAGGACGCATCTTGCATCCGGTTACTATCACGGTCTGCAGGCAACTGAATAGATTTCAACCGTCTAAACTTACAGTCTCTGTATTTCAAGTCTCTATTGGCTAATCCTATTCCAATAGGATACCTGCATTTAACTAAACCTTTTTTTTTGGCTGTTGATTTGCTATTTTTAAACTGTCTCAAAATTTGCATTATTGCTGCTCTAATAATGACTAGTAGTATTTAAACTTCCTTACTCATTATTGCCTCAAGTTTACCTCATTGTTACCTCATTGTTAGCAACTTTTAACTTATTATTCTCACATCTATTATAAATTACGTAATGCATTCACATAACATTATTACACATGGATACAATAATATAAACTTTTGCAATGACTGTTCCATACATTTTACAAATTATTACATACACATTGCTTCAAGGTGGGCTGTTATTGAATTTACATATTATATAATTTGACTGAAACTATTCAAGTGTTAAAAATACTGCCTCAAATTTAAGTAGTATCCCTCCATACATTAATAATTCCATTGGTAGATTATCCGTTCGTGCAAACGGCTTTAATATTTTTAGTTGGAATAATGCGTGATTTAATTCAAGAATGATAAGATCTACTGATTCCTCGGTTTCTTCATTTTTAAATATATATTTTCAGTATTTCTGTTGCAATATTTTGAAAGCGGTTTATGCAATGTTCTGTAGTAATAAAAGATAGTGTAGCTAAATCTTTTCAGTTGAATTCAAACTTCTCAGTTTTCCAAGCAATTAATTGTTTTCCAAGGATATACAGTTCAGTGTTTGTTAATGTTTGTCACAGGATTCTGTATGTGTTTTGCTTATTATATACGTATTTTACAATGCTTCTTTTTTCAATACATTGTACACCTGACTGTTCACTGTGATTTTTGAAGAAAGGTTTCATATGCTTCTCCTTTAGCCTTTTCTGCTTCTTCAATAACTTCCTTCCAAAATCTTCGTCCTCTCTTTCTTCTTTTATTCCTAATCCCTAACTTCATTTGCAGCATTAGAGATAGTCTACTTTAAATGTATTCACTCATCATCGACACTTTCAGCTGTAATCATCTCGCTTAAGTATTACGATTTTCTTCTTTGGTATAAGTTTCTTATATTATCTTCTTGGAGAAGATAGGTTTCAAACATACTTTCTGTTGGTTATTTATTAACTCATGCCATTTTATCTTCCTCCATCTATGCCATATATAAACTTTAGAAATTACCTAGAAGTCATTTGTAAAGAGCTCAGTGATTTATGCGCCATGGTGGCCTTCACTGGAGATTTTATTATTTTTTAATTTTTTAAACCATACTGTAGTTTTCCTACAACCCATTCATAATTTTACTTCTTTATAAATCCCTATCCGGGGCATTTTCGTCTGTTAGTCATCTAGCCGTCATGCTTTTTCGGACCCCATCCATCCATTGTTCTCTTGGTTTTCCCGTCCTCTTGTTTCCTTCAGCTTCCCATTCTAACACCACTCTTACTATTGCGCTTCCATTGTTTTCACATGCCGAATCGTTTTAATCTTCTCTCTTCTATTATTTCAAATACTTTTTTTCCACCCATTATTCCCCGAAGTTTTAGGTTTCTAGTTTTATCCCTTCATGATATTCGAGAAGCCCTCCGCCAAAAATCAACCTTTGTTGTTAATAATATTATTTCTTGTTTTCTATTCATTGTCAAGTTTCTGTTCCGTAAAGTAATATACCTTGTAATATCCAAATATAAATGAGCTTTCTAGTTTTATTCAAAGTGATTTTGCTCCTAATATTGAGTTAACATTCCGATTGCTGCTCTTTCTTCAGTTATTCTTTTTTCTATTTCTAATCTACTAGTTCCATCGTCTTCTATGATTGATCCCAAATACTTAAATTGGTTGAACATTAAAATTTCCTCATCAGTAACCTCTAATTATTTATTCGCGTTCACTGTTAATGATAATAAATATTCTGGTTTATTAAACTTAACATTAAGCGCCAACATTTTATATTCTCCAATTAATTTTCCCATCAAGTGTCCTGAATATCTTGTGTTGCTATTAGTGGTCGTCTGCATTAAGTAATTTATGTATGGTGTAATTTTGATTCACTGGAATTCCCATCGTATTGCATTCTTTGGCCAATGGTAAAAAAACATCTATGTATGTTCTAAAGAGGCTGGTTATAGATAACATCTTTGCAATAATCCGTTAGTGGTACAAAATTCCGTGGATATAAAATTTCTCCATTTTACTTTGAGCTAGTGTTTTTATATTTTAGTTTTTCATTTACAGTTATATAATCTTTAACAGATGTCAGTCCTTCAGTAGCCAAAGCATATTTATGGATATTGGCTCATCCATAAGGAAATATTGCATTCTAACCAAGAATTCAGTTACCCCTCCCCCAAAAAAACACACACGTTTTGACATCGCATGATTAGCATCCTCCAAGGATGCATAACGATAAAGGAACATTTACCTACCCCATCCCCTACTCCTTACATTGAAATATTTCGTTATGTTTTATTTTCTCAAAAACGCTTCGGGCGACTTTGATTATATACTATAGTGGACATGTTTACATAAGAAATAAAATGTATCTCTCTAGTAAATATTTTGTCGTGATTAATGTCAAGTTGTCAGACGAATTTTAAGAAAAGGGCACCACAAACAGCCTTTGCATGAAAAAATGTTGACGTCTAGCCGAAGTAAGCGGATAGTTCTCTTTCTTCTGGATTTTCGAATATTGCATTAAATATACACGGATATTTAATGTTGTAACTAACGTTTTAAGTCGTCCTTGTCTCGTTTAATTTCATGAAATATTACAGACATAGACTTATTAAAACATCAGATTTTGTTCAGATACAGTAGTGTAAGATACTTTGTGACGTAAATTATTTCGGAAATGTTTTATTTTGCTCTTTAAAATTCTTTAAAGGTTTATGCATTATGCAGTATCAAATGAATGTTATTTTATTTCTCATTAGCTTATAAAATATTAGATATCATTGCTAGCATATAATTGCCGTTAGCTTGTCATTAGTGTAATACATTCGCAATATCTAATTAGAAAAATCCATTTCTAGGAAACATGAATAGATAATTACTGCATATTCATTAGGTAGATGGAAAATAAGCTTTTTGTTCGTTATAAATTATTGAGTAAATATTAAAGTAAACGATAAGAGCATGTCGGGTTATTGTTAATTGCCAAGCTTGCTTTTGTTTGTTTATAGTAGGTGCTTCTAGAACTGTGTTTCCCGCACCTTTTGGGCCATTAAATACTTTTTGTTTAAGGTTTCACATATGAAATACTCATACCAAAGCGAAAAGTCATGACTTTCTTTATGATAGCTTAAAATAAATGTTAGAATTTTAAAAATAAGCCCAAGCTGCTTGAAAATAGTTTACCATGGCCACCTATAGTTATGGTTTAGTTTAGTAACTAGAAGATACTAAACCTAGCGGAACCTGCATTGTAATCCCAGTAAGACCACAGAGACCAACGCAAAACATTTTAACACGCCTCATGGAACATTGGTGTTCCGCGGAACACAGTTTGTGATACACTGTTCTGTATAATGAATATATTTAAAATCTCTTATTTTACTGGTTGGTATTAAACTTTTCTAAAGTTTGTGGACACTTAGGTCTTAAACTGTAACACTTTATGAAATTAATTCTAATATTTGTACCACTGTATTTATTAACAATCTGCGATCCTTCGAACCTTCACAGGAATGAGCTTTCATATTTTATCTCTGCATCTCGCTGTTTCGAAACGAAGTCAGATCTCTCTAGGATGGGACATTAAAGATCTTATCTCTTTTCCAGAATCTGAAGAGCCCTCTATGAAAAATTTGTGCGGCAGTATGTGTTTTCATACAAGCTCAGAAGCTCATAACCATTTTTCTCATTCTTTCCCAGGAGGTAGGGCAGGGTACGTACCTACTTAAATTATAGGAGATGGCACTGGCGGCCATTCTTTCTAATAACTAACGTACACAAACGCATGCGCAGTAGGCCTTTATCTGGACGCACCAGGGCCTGGAGCGTCGACTGGCAATTTCTCTGCTCTCCAATCTGGGCAGCAAGGAAAATAGCCACTGGGAAGTAACAAATGAGAGCTCAACATTCACATGTTTTCTCGCATATTTAAAAACCCGGCGGCATAATGTAATAGCGAAGTAGAAAGCATGTGCATTATGCATGCTACAGAAAATATGGCGTTTAAATTTCCATTCCCTCAAATGACGTACGAGTGCTAAACGTTTGTAATCGCTGCTAACCACAGATACTTTTAAGCATTAATACCCTTTGCATTGTGTGCACATTAAACTACAACACTTTCTGTAATCGTGGGCATTCTGTTCAAACCCTTTTTTCTTTTACTGTGAGCTTTCCCAACATGAAGGCAGTGAAATACGAAAAAAAAAAATTGTAAATTATTATGACTTTCATATTCAGTAGCTTTTGCTTTCTCTACCACGTACCTAGAAGATAGAAAAGTTGTATTGTATTACATAAACAATTTGGACACAAATATTTTACTGGAAATACATGCTTCAGGACTCCTAAAAGAAACGAGTGTGCGTGTCTGTGGGCAGCACAACTGAAGAACTAAATGTCGGATAAATTACAAACTTGGTATTTAAGTTCAGTATCTTTGAAAAATGCGACACGAGGACTTGCAAGCAAATTTTTTTCAGCCCAAATTATCCTTTACATGGCCCAGTTTTGGACATTTTTGATTTTCCCAAAAATGGTTATAACGATTTTGACTTTTATTAAATTCCCATATATTTAAGCTATGTATTTGAAATTAAATTTATTTATTTAATTTTCTGGGGATAACCTGGGAAGTCCTCTTCATTTGGAAGGAATTTTGTTTAATTTTGTATAACTAGTACACCCTAAGAGATAGACAAAAACTGGGCCTGCACATAGCGGCCCGTTTTTAAACATCTGGCTGGTTTCCTCTAAATCCCCTCTACTTGCAACGAAATGTGTAATGTAACTATTTCTGCAAAGGTTTTTGCTAGCAAGAACTAGAGTCAAAATATACGGTAGCCGAGGTTATTAAGGCACGGACTTGTGATCGGAGATGTGCGATTCAAATTCCCGAGGACCATCCTCGACTTAGGTTTTTTCCCTAAATGCCGGGGAGGTACCATAAAATTAGACCTGAACGTTCCCACACACACACACACACACACACACACACACACACACAGACACAAAGCAGGAATCATCGTATCAGTTCGCACAATGGTCATGACAATGGCAACGTTTCACATTATTTAAACGAACTCTGAATGAAAATGCTCACAAGGGTAAAAAGTTTTTGATCGATCCGCTAGAGTGTTTGCAACCCCTTAGTTTGTTTTATGCTAGCCAATCACCTCCCATCACTTTTTCCTCTTGGCAGCAATTAGCTTGCTGCTTCTCGCTTCCCTTCTTCCTCTTCCTTATATCGATTGGTGTTGTATCATCTCTTTCTTTTATATGTTTTTCGGCACATTTCTTTTGAATGTGACATTGCATCCATGGTTAAAACCCAGTATACAATACAATATTATCTCCCAGTGATTTGCTTCCATTTCTCGTTTATTCTTCGTTCTCTGTGGTGTAGTGCTAGCCTCTAGTTCACGGGTTCAAAACCGGCGGAGGGCGATGGATTTTTTTCGGGCGTAAAATTCCTAGCATGGCTTCATTCGGAAGGGAAGTAAATTCGGTGATCCCGTGTCATAGGTTTGTGGCACGTAAAAGAACCTCAAGCCTGATATAGAGGCCTCTGAGCAAAATTACCGATCTTTCACGCCCAATATAGAAAGGGACGCAAAGGACCACAGCAGTTAAGGGCGTCCATAAATAAAACTTATTTATGTTTATCTGTTTACCCTCCCCTTTGTTAGGGCTTACACCCCCCCAGAACTTACAAACGGGTGCCTGGAATCAGACGCCTGTAGGAGAGCGCACACTATGTGTCAGAGAGAACAGCTAGGATGGCTGATCAGCCCGAAGTCTGGTATGAAAGCGAGGAAGAGGATGATAGGAAATGACGGCGAGATGAATGAAAGGAAAAGTGATGATGGAGCAATTGCTGGAATGAATGGCGGGGAAAACCGCCCAGACGCCGCCTTGTTCACCAAAAATATTCCACATGCGGTTCCCTGGGATTGAACCTGGGTCACCTTGGAGAGAGGTGAGGGTCTAACCACTCACCTTGGTGAGAGGTGAGGTTCTAACCACTCGGCCACGGGGTCGCCATTTTTCATTTATTTTGAGTTATAAATACTAATTCTCTTTCATTTGTTATTAAAGTTTCTTTTGATTCCCTATACATAACCTTGTGGTTTGTTCTGCATTTTATGTGGAGAACTCTCTAGATTTATTTACTCTTATAATTTTGATACATATATTGGTTCCGTGAACATGTGCTCTATTGCAAATCACATTCCAACTGCGACCACTACTTCATATTACTTTTCCACGTTTATCTGTTACATGCTGAACTACCTGCATTAGGACATCAGTAGCGCAGTAGCTTACCTTCAAAGAAGAATGTTCATATTAAACCACTAGATATCAGTCCATAACATGCTTAACATCCGGCAGAAAATAATGTCTACTGAATTTTCTAGTCCCCATTAAACACAATCATTACGTTTCAGTGTTCCACAAAGTTTGAATTGTGCCTCGTCATACCACACGATCTTCATCATAAATCATCCTCATTTACCATGTGCTGAATACATTCAAAATACTTAATTGTGCCGCATTTAATGCTTGAAATAATCTTGGTATATTTACTTTTCAATTAGCGGCTTTCAGAATACGTCGCACACTCGCACTGCAATTGATTATTAGGTTGGTTAAACTTAGCAATTGAATAGGAATTGCTTGTGCGCCTTTATATTTACTGATTCCTTAATTTTTTAAGGTCTTTCTTGACTGTTATTAATAAACACGTCACAATTATCAAATAAAGTATTACAATTTTACTTTTTGAGTTTTCATGGAATCTATTGTAAAACAATATTCAGTTTTATTGCCTTCTCCAGAAATACTTGTTTTGAGGCCTCCTAAATCCAAAAAAATCTGTTTTAGGAAAAGGTCCTTGTGTGTGTCTGTGAATAGCATAACTTAAAAACGAAAAGTCGGATAAATACCAAACTTGGTATTTTCGTACAATATATTTCAAAAATGCGACTCGAAGATCCCACTCCAGACTACCCTTTACATGAAAAGTTTTCGAAAATTCTGATTTTCTCAAAAATGGCTCTATCGATTTTGATTAACATATCATATGTTTAAGATACTTTTATGGCAAATGAAATATATGTATATATATATATATATATATCTTGAATTTTCTGGAAATGTCCCCAAAAGTCTTTTTCATCCTGAATGAATTTCGCATAACTGATAAACCGTAAGAGATAGACAAAATGTTATACACAAAAATGTAGATTTCGTTAAAACACAAAATTTATGTCATATACATTTTTTTTCGAGTGAACCATTTCCTAAATATTCCTTGTTATTTGTTTGAATTTTTCAATACTTATACTTTTTCTTAAATGGGAATTCATTATTCGTTTTTTATGTCCTTGATATGCAAAGAGAATGAAATGCGCCACATAGCAACCAGCTCTTAAAATATTTGATTATCGGTTAAAGCCTATCATATTCCCCATGCACCTACAAGAAAATTAGCAATACGATAGTTTCTGTGTCTCATGAGCACTTTGTGTAATACACTTCCGAGGCGAAGTTGCAAACCCTTTTTATACCCTTGCCGTAGAAATATAGCTGTACGAGATCTTCGGATTTTCCCTTGTGGGAATGTTACCATGCGCCATCACAAAGCCTGTTATATTGTCAAGTGTTTTAGAGTTCGTGTTGCAATCTCACGCCTCCATGTACGTTGAACTTTGAAGCAGTATGTTTTGAGTAGTAAAATAAAATTATAATCATAGGGAAAATAAATATCAATAACACTAGGAATAGTATTGCAAAAGACTGGGAAGCAAATGTTACTAAATGAGCAGGTTTAGACAGCGCCATCAGCGGCCGGAAACGGGTGGTTTTTCCCTCTATTGTTAAATGTCCCGTTAGGTTGCTGGAACGCAGTGGTGTAAAAAAGGATCAGTGTTCGCCAAAAGACAGATAGCCTTAGGCCTCCAATGAAAGAAGCTAGAAATCAGGCGATAGTGGAACGGGGATATATAGAACGTTTTAAATAGAGAAACAGGAGATTTTAGAATACACACTTGGTAGTGGTACTTCCTTAGAGATGGTTTGCAGAAATGTTTAAAAGACAACGGATAGGCGAAATGATATGAAGTGTAACAAATAAGAAAGCGCGCGCATGTGTGTGGAATAAATAGCAGGATTCAAATGTTAAAACGGTGACGGTAAATAAACGAGTAGGAAAACAAACAGTCCTATTCACCACTAGCACGAGATCCAAGATCCATGCAAAGAACCCTGAGCTAGTACCGAACCCAACAATTCCTACTAATCCTGTGCCGTAAAATAGCGAAATACCACCGCAACTTGTGACATTTTCAAACTTGGACCGTTACTCAAATGTTAAGCGTGCCCCAGCCGCTTTAATTCATGTCTTATCCACATGTTAGTCATAAGAGCTCTGCAGGTATCGACATCTGTTGAGAAAACACTATGACATATGTACGTTCCACGGATAAGTCAATCCAACTCTGAAAACAATACGCAAACACCACCGTTAAATTATTTGTATTGTGCGGAGAAAAATATGTTCAATTGTAAAACACTGTCATCAATAATAAATGGAATCTAAGATAATCATAAATAGGTTGCAGCCATATGACGATAATATTAAAATCACTAAATTTGAACGATTTCGATAAATATAGATACCTTAAAAGAAAGAGAGAAAGAAAAGATATTTGATTCAGAAGACACGTACTCGTACATCTCGTTAAAATATGCATTGTGTTCTGGGTTTTTGTGCCACTGACATTTAGCAATATCTGGTTTTCCAAAGCTAGGTAGTACAGTTTAAAATGTTGAATGCCCATCCTTTAATATCCCTCGTGTAACATATCTGTAGCGCCGAGAGATGCTACCCATGGTGTCGACCTATCCTTGAGCTTGAACTACCAAGGAACAATTATCCACATGATAGATTAAGAAGTTTAAATAAAGGGGCAAGTTCAGCTATTAACAAGTCTAATGAACATAATTGTGCAATTACCTCATGCGTCTGGTACGAGGCCTCTGACGCAAGCACGCAAACCAATAATTAACGAACGTTATCGCCCTAGCCGCGCCATGTAATAGGTCATTGTGAAATATTGCTCCAGGTCATTCTTCAAGACTTCACTGCACCAGGTACCTGCAACGTGCACCGACCTTCTGTCGAATCTGGAATTCCCTTGCTTATCGACTTTATTCATATAATTGGCAGTCTTAACTGTTACGATAACGCGTATTTATATACAGGGTGTGCACAAAATGAGTGATACAATAAACCTCGGTACGGATATGTATTTTTATGCGTGTAAACAGTGAAGTGCATCGCAAACTGTTGAACATAAACCGTTTTTACTTTCTATACTACTTATAGTAAGTAGGGGAAGTATTGTATTCCACCCAAAAATTCGATACATAGATTTCACCGGAAATACATGTTTTGGGACCTCCTGAATCCAAAAAAGGTATTTTTGGAAACATGTCCGTGTGTGTGTGTCTGTGTCTGTGTCTGTGAACAGCATAACTCAGAAACGAACATTCGGATAAACACCAAACTTGATATTTAGGTTCAGTATCTTCCAGAGATGCGGTACAAAGGTTTTCAAGAAAGTCCCCCCACCCCAGATTACCCTTTACACGCAACATTTTTCGAAAATTTGCATTTTCTCAAAAATGGCTCTAACAATTTTGATTAAAATGTCATATGTTTAAGATATTTTCATGACAAATCATATCTTCTGGTAATGTCTCCAAAAGTATTCTTCATTGTGAACGATTTTTGCATAACTGGTAAACCATAAGAGATAGGCAAAATGTTACTACACAAAAAATGTAGATCGCGTTAAAATACACAATTTATGTCATATACTTTTTTGTTGAGTGAATCATTTTCGAGATATTGCTTGTTATTCCCTTAAATTTTCCAATTCTTTTTCTTAAATGGGAATTCGTTATTCATTTTTTTATGTCCAGGACATACAAAGAGAATGGAATGCGCCAAATAGCAACCAGCTCTTAAAAGATTTGACTATCGCTTAAATACTACCACATTCCCCTTGCACTTACAAGAAAATTAGCAATAAGATTAACATCTCGATTAACATGAAACATATGGAGAATAAGCGTTTGTAAAAATAGTTTGCACAAGAGTAGGGAAAGTCATGTGAGTGTATCACATCAGATTTTTTCTATGTTAATTCTATGCTATTGCAACAATTGCTCTTGGCGTTATTGGTGTTGAAAATATCGGCCTTTGATCTGATTTCACAGCTTCGCAGTTCTCAAAACTCCTTTGAGCTCTAACCATCGTGACAGCTACATGAGTAGACTTGTGTTATCGTTTAAAATGGGCTGTATTTCTTGTGTAATTCTAAATTGAGCTATTGTACAGTGTAATACGTGGTAGCATTGGTAAAATTAGTTTTAATGGTGACATAACTGTTTGTAAAGGGTATGAATACCTTTAATTTTGTCATGTTTTATAGTTTTGTTATATATTTACTCCAAGGAAACACAAATAATTATTTTTAGTATATTAAGTATAGAAGATCAGTACTTATGAATAGAAAAAGACATATAAATAATTACTACAATATTTCAATGTCTTGCATGACATTGACATGACCTATCCTTTAATGATAAATAATTACGATCATTCTTACAAAGGAAAGCAAAACTAACATTAAATGCTCTTTCACAATAGATTTCACTAAAGCACAGAAAGAAAAATGTATCTTAGAATTGTTACTTTTTATTAAGAGTTGCTACAATTCCCAAGAATAACCGCCTTCTTCACAGACATTTAGGTTGTTGATTCTCAACTGGTTTTGGTGAATCTTCATGGTCATCCTTGTATTGGCGATTCCACTGTACCGAAACCAGCTTGCTGCAGAGAATCTCTTCCTGGTTTTTATGTGAATTCGCCCATGGGTACATCAGTTGTGCTCACTTGTGACTAATGATTCAGAAGGTTAAGATACCAGAGAACTTATTGCTGTTTGCCACACAATCTTCCCCACCAGGTAAAAGGTGAGACATGTCTAGCAGCATCCCACAAAGTGTCTCGAGAAAATTACCATCACTAGCTTTAAATTCACCACGATTTTACCAATGTCATGCCCTGGTACGCTGCATATACATAAAGACAAAGAAAATTCCCCTGGGGGTGATGCACAACGGCGATAAGTTGCTGTAGTAAGGTTGCGTGTGTTAACCTACGATTAATGCAGTATTATACGTTGCGTCTTGGTATTATACGGTCTTTTTACAATTCTATGCAAACTCAAGATGCATGTCACAGAGCTCTGGCCGCGTAACACAACCCATGTTTTAGAATGACAGCAAATATCTCGTTCTATTCTAGTCTGTTGAGAATGAACTAACTGAAGAGGCTATTAACACAAAAGTGGGAGGGGTTACCCCTCCCGCTTCAACTGTTTACTATGAGTCGCGTTAACGTAAAGAGGTTGAGAGATACTAATCGGCCACAATATGAGTGCGCTCGGAGGAGACGTCACTATTTTTGTTGACAATGTCTAACGTCTCAAAGCTTGGGATCGAGGAGTCAGGGGCAGGGCGATAGTGAAATGTACAGTTTCACAATGAACATAGTACTAAATTTGCAGGCCTCAGACGCGCTAGTAAATGCAACTCGGAGCTGCGGATGTTTTTTTTTATCTGACTGACTGCCCTTCCGATGCCCTGCCCACTTGTTCCATAATTGTTTAGTTCCTCTTCCTACTGAGCGCACTCATATCGTGGCCGACCGATAGGTATGAATTTAAAAAAAAGTAACCAAAGTAAAACAGCTTGACATGCAAACAAGTGCAATGCTAGCTTAAGTGGCCTGTACTGTGTAACACAATTCGTTTTAATTGTGATATGGAATTAAGCTTTGCAATTTGTTTCATGTTCTTCTTTGCGTGTGTGTGTGAAGGCATATAAGCGCATTCTATATGTATATGTATATATACATATATATTTGTTTCATACTTTGAGCATACAATGCAATTATTTTAAGGCTTTTAATTTTAAAATTAGTATTTAAACACTTTAGTTACAAAATAATTAAGTCCTTACTATGGGGACTGTATTTGCAAAGTGACTTGGCTGTAACAGAGCATATTTATAAGTTTCAGCTGAAGCCACAAAAAGGCTCGAGGAATGTGATACTGTTTATATTAATCTTTTATCAATTCTTAATGAGGTTCAGAGTAAACTTGAACATGCTGCTTTAAAGTATGCTGGAAAATTAAGAGGTAATTTGTGCAGTATTTTAGAGAGAAATCCAGACATTAAAGTTTTGTGTTCTGTGGCTAAATACCTATCTTTAAGACGAAAACATAGAGCCTGAAGAAATTTCCAAAGAGATAATACTTTCAATATTGCCAAATAGCATCTGCAGACATATAAAGATCCTTCTGAACACACGGTATAGTGCTAATCAATAACTTACACCTGTGACTTGGAAAATTATCATTGTATACTGCCAATCATATTACTACCACCGAAATGATGTCTAAGGAAGAATGTATATTGTAAGCACCAAAAGTATAAGCTTAGTGTGAACAATTTAAGTGCATGTTTAATGTATATTTTCGAAATTATAGAGCATATTTCAAAGACTTTTACACTATAATTTCAGGTATACTTTAGATATTCTTAGTGCATACAAATCCGATGTCTATTTATGACAATATATTTATGATCCAAGGTTCTTTGAAATAAAGTACTCGTATGAATGTTGCTTACCACCACACGAAAAATGTGCACTCATTTTGTGGACACCGTCTATATTAAATAAATTCAAGAATTATAATTCATGTATTAGAACAGTAACTAATGTATTCCGGTTCCAATTTATTTCTGTTTTATCAGTCCTTTAGCAGGTCTTTCCCACTCTATCATTCTGTAGGTTCATAATCCAACACTGTGAGCTATTTTCATTATTCATTCTGCAATTGGTCCAGGCAATTTCTTCATATTACGAAATGTCTTAGATCTCTTCGTATTTATTTATTTCTGTTTTTTCTTGTCAGAAATCTCAACAATATCATCTCTGATTCCTCTAGTCTCCTTAATGATTCCCTATTTAAAGTCCAAAATTCACATGCTTATAACAATAAGGATACTGCTAGAACCCTACAGTTTATTGACGCTTCCCTCTTGATTTTCCGTGCTAGATTGCTTCTAATTGTGCCACAGTGTAAATTATTTTAAGCATAAAAGAAAAGAGATGTAATGAAAGGTAAGTTAAAGGTTTACATTTACCTTCTAATATTTTTATTGCCTTTAATATACTCCTTGTGATAGAGGAATATTTTCATTCAGATCATTAAATGGGTTTTTATCTGAATGTAAACACTATAAGCTTGTATAATCGGTTTTGAAAACAGTAACATTTCCCTCAGGTATTTAGTGCAGCGCAAGTTAAAAACTTTAAAAGTGGAAAACTGTTATTTTCTTCTGATAACCTGTTTTTCCTGAGGTATGGTCGATATTCTCGGATTCTATAGACATCAAACTTGCAATAGGCTTGCGATAAAACAAATATGTGTTGCAAGAAACTTTGAATTTGAAAATTCCCTACTTTATTCGTTTCGATTATTAACTTGAATGTTGATACAGCAAAAATCCTGTGTAACAATGTATTCCAACACAGTGCTATCAAAGTCATGTCAACATACATGCACGCCAATCACCGTTTGTTTTACGTTAGCCTGTCCATCACACCGAGAATACTATAGAGCAGGCGAGCCCAACCGTAACCCGCAAGTGTTAGTAACCTTTAAACTCTGACTTCTACCTTCTTAATGCAAGAGGAAAGAACGTACTAGCTTGATAGTTGTCAGTCTTATGCTATATACTCACAATAGTTCATTCGAAGTGGTGGTAGTATTGTGAGTTAACCATTTATATTGGCATATTGAAACCTGTCCGGATATTTAAAAAATCATGAGAATTACAATGTTTTTGTGTCCAAGAGGACGACCAAGAAACTCTGCAAACATAGCCTACCTTTGTCAACGTATAGGCCTACATGATCACAACAAACCGTCGGAGTGGGTGGAAAGTGCTTCACATACCCTCCCCTCTTCCAACTGCAGTTGGGCATTCCCGCTAGAGATTAATTGCAAAATTGCTCATCTTTCAAAAGGATTTTAGGTATACGCTTTCGTATTAGAAAAGAAACGTGAAGTTGAAGTAAATGGTTTGTTAGCCCCACGTTTGGGTGCCAATTTGAAGTGGATTATATTTTTAGGTAGTTGGAAGATGCTTCATGTTTATATACACCACGTATGGAAGCCAATTTGTTGCGGCCACTTCGTGTTATCTTTTGCTGGGCGCCTGTTATTGTATTACTACTTTGAATGTTGGGTTAATTGTCCTCCGGCTAGCTATTGTTTCTCGGTCAAGCACATCTCTTGAACAGGGTGTGTAAACGGAAAGGATTTGTTACTCAAAGATAACACTGATAAAGGAATTTGTTTTTACACTTTTATTACCGTCACAATTAATTAAATTCAGATATTGACTCTTGATACACGCCAGACTGAAACTGTTATATTTTCTAATATCACTATAATCACTTATTTACTGCACATTATTAATTCGCGTCTTTCACATTTATAACAAACTTTAAGACGCGAGAGATTCTGTAGAATTGCTTAACGTGTACTTTATGTATGCTTCCGTTGAACTACGCGACGTATAACTCACAAATACTTATGTTGAACTGATCGACGTATTACACGCGAATGCTTATGTTGGACTGATTGACGTGTAATGCACAAATGTTTTTGTTGGACTCAGCGACGTGTAATGCGTGGATGATTCTGTTGGACTGACGAAATCTGCCTCTGACTTTAGCTTTTTATACTCCCACACCCCGATATGCCTAAAGATTATAACCGAGCTGCTATTGGTTAATAAAACGCACTAACATTAGCGTCTATTTTTATATCCAATCAAAATTACGAACACAAATGCTCTAGGGAAAATATTCCCGCTATTTCTACGAAAAGCGCGCCAATCTGACGTCATTTGTTTGTCTCTTCTAATTAATATTCAACTCACCCCCTCGCTCATTGTTATCCGCTCTTATTGTCAGTTTCAGTGAGGTCGTGTAAACTTATTTCCTAACAATGCATATAATTAACAAACATCTCAAATCAATGTCATACAATAATGCTTATTTACACTACAATCACTCTGGCATTTACATTATTGTGATACAAATTACTGCCACAAAGTATGAGCTTAGGAAAAGTACAACCAGAATAGTTCTATCAAAATTCATTTATACTTAACTTGACCTTCGTAGCATCGCAGCTGGGAATAGAACCTGAAATCCTCGCCAATGATTGCCAGTACTTTAGCCAACTGCACTACGAACCCGAACGAGATCAGCTAACAATAGCTTTAAATGGCGTGAATATTGACGATTAAAAAAACTCCTTTGATGGAAAATGAATAGGGTCTGAAAGAGCTAAACATTTTATCGCACCCGGCGACAGATGTTGGAAAGCAATACAATCCATTCCCTCGATACATTTCACATACATGATGTACTAGCAAACTGGTGGCGTATTTGCAAAACTCCCGCACTATGAACCGTGTTGCCCTGCCCATCAGGGATCACTAGTTGTCATAATTGTAATGTAAATAACTTCAGCAGAATATGAAATCTGAATGTATTGAAATGACCAAGATTATATAATGATAATGCACAGGATAAGGTACAGAATTTCAATAAATAAATCTGAATTGGATTATGATAAATACTTCATACTAATATATAAAAAGTTCTTCTATTCTATAAAGGGCAGTTAGCAACAGTAACTCAGTGGAATACTTTAAACAGAGATTAAGAATTTCAAAACGCATATAAAGAAATAACAAAATTATGTTAAATATAGAAAAGTATCATACTTAAACATACAAACCTTTGTCCATAACGATACTTTAAAGAGAAAAACACTAGTAAATTATTTTCAGGCAACTAAAATCTATGGGAAACTCGTAGAAATAGACATCAAACGCTTAATAATTATGAAGTTAGATAGTTGGTCAATATAAATAATGTATCATGTAGTATTAAACAGGAAGGAATAAAAATGTGATCCAGATTTCAAGCTAAGCACTTAAATGTGTGTAAATATTTAGGTATAAAGAGGGAAAATTTGTGTTTATGCATGAATGCATGCATGTATATGGGGTAATCTGAAGAAAAACAATAAACTAATTTTAATATTTTTTCGCCCTGTCCTTTCTTACGGACGAGGTCTATAAAACATTTAAATTCATAGATTACGAGGGTGAATCAACAAATAGGTCGCAAATGTTAGTTCACCGTATAACATATTTAAATTCCGCGTGTGTACTTTGCCAGCAGATGGCAGCATGAGTATACTTGTCGAGGCGGATGCACGATATCACGTAGGCACCTCCTTAGTTAGTGATAACCAGAGGAAAATGGCTGGTGTGTTGCAGGAGTGTATACGAGAAGAAGTGTGCGTTTTGTGGGGAAAAAGGACTGTCCATAAAAATAGTGCTTCGCGAAATGCGTCCCGTGTATGGTGAGAACTGTTTACCACGGAATACCGTATTCACTTGGATTCAGAAGCTTATACGGGAAGACGATGTATCAAGATCAGAAGCGTCCTAGCTGTGCTGCGGAGGTGTCAACAGTATGACGCCTCGCGTGTTCCAAAACACTGTGAGCAAAAACCTTGCTGGCTGATGGGGTCGTCTTGAACTTTGCTTTTGTAGAGAATGTGGCGTATTTCCATTCCATGGAGGATCGTTTGGATTCCGGTTGAAAGTGGTGAAGCCAAGATTCGTCTCCTATAAAAACTGTGACGTCCGCTCCTTCTTGACTGTAACGAATCAGATGCTGCAAGGACAGACCCATGCTGTTCATTTTGTGTTCCTCAGACAACTGGGGGGCATCCATCTTGCACAAACTTTGTGAAATGTCAGCTGTGCTTATGGATGAACATGTTCAGTGTTTTCACATCTATTTCATTGAATATGTTGAGGGTATATGTACTATGTGAAACTATGTACATTTTGTTATAACAATAGGATCACAGAGAAGGTACAAAGGTTTAAGGTTTTATCTATTGCTATTATCTATAAAAACTACTCGACCATTCCGATCGATGATGTTCCACACTAAAGGGTACGCATAAGCTATGCAGCATTTTCTTAACCTGGAAGATTGTCGCAGGGAGGTAAAGATTTCACATCCTTTTGTGTGAATGTCAGGAATTCTTACTCCGTTATTAGGAATAGCCGGAACTGTACGGAATTAGAATGATATGGGGTAAAGGTTGGATACACCTTAAAAACCTTAGAAATAAATGCAAAATAAGAACGGGGAAGGTACATGAAATTAATTAAACCCTCATTCCAGTTTAAAAGCTACCGGTGCAGCGTCGGACGGCCAGCTAGGAATGTATAAGTAAGGTATGCAATGGAAAGTGTAATCCTGCAGTGGGTAAATGTACACTTGCAGAAAGGCAGTCCTCCATAGATACTTTAGTTTAATAGCTCTTACTCCATACAGTACCTCATGTGGTGGACACTGATGATACATGAAATGATAATTGCGAAAGGAAATGCGGGAAGTAAACGTTCCAGGCTTGAATTTCGTTTACTTCCCCCGGTACTTGTCATTTGTGAGGAGGAAAATGTGGAGAAAACCTCAGTGAGGGAGGCTGGTCCTGGCGGAATTTGAACTGAAGACCAGCCGTTCACGAGTCCGTGCCTCGGTTATACGTGTTCGTGCCCTGGGAGTTTAAAGTTGTTGATAAAATTTATAGCTCAGCACTCCCCAGTCATCCCCTTCTCTTTCTCTTGAACACTTATAGCCACGATAAATTAAAATTACTTCCTCGTCCCAAAAGATAGGCAAAGGTTAAAGCTATCATTGAGTTGTCTATTGACATGCTAATTACATACTGCTAAGTGAATAGTGTGATAATGGTATAAGAGGAACACAATAGTCTTAACGATGGTTACCTGGAGCATATTACTGACGTATTGCAGCGATAAAAACAACATGATTTATATACAGTAAATAACGTACAATAATACTGCGACGGATATAGTTTTATTTTACAAGAATGAGATAAATATAGTCTTAAAATGTTCGAGACATTCAGGACAAAATTTGTTCAAGTAAATTCATGAAATTGTCTTTGTACTTCTTGCGAGTCATTTCCCGGGTGCTTGTATAAGCAAGGGTTTGGTAGCATGATTTTTAGGGGAATGATCACCTCATGTTTCAGCACGTGGGTGGATTAGGAAATCATTCTGGTACCCGTTTGCGTCACTGTTGGCTGAAGTACTAGTCAGCATACTCCTGGGATATGTAAACTGCGACTGTTTTAACGGCTCTTCAAATTTATTTTGTGCTAGTCCACAATTTCGACACAGGCCCTAAGCATGACGAAAATGGAGCACCGGACGTCTTCCGTCAACCAGGCAAACCTACAAGCTGCCTTTCTCCCGCTTGCAATGTAGATTAGATTAATTATTAGAAAGATTGAAGTCTCTCTTGGAATCAGAATTACACATCTAATAGTGCTATTCTTTCACTACCGCTCTAGCTACCCGCACCCTTTAAACTCCTCGATGACATCTCTAAGCTACGTCCCCGTTCTCGTTCCATTTTGTATAGGCGTTGGTTTGGGCAAAGTGACCTTACGTCACAATATGCAGTACTTCTTAATAGATGCATTATTACTTTGTTTATTCTTTTTTGCATTCTAATACTTTTGTATCCAATTTGTTTATTGGATTTTATAATAGACCTTTCTAGCAATTTGGGGTCTTTTCTTTCCTCTCCGATGGTGGCAATAATTTTAGCGTTCGTTTCCATACGTTTTCAAAAGAAACGTTTGACATAAATAACATATCTTGCTACCCCTTTCTCCATTACGTCATTAATCATAGGAAGTTGAGCTAGCTTATTTCTTTAAGGTAATTATAGGAGAGTCCATTCATATTCCTGCTTGGTTTTAGACCAAATATAGCCTCGCCCATTCATTCAGAATTATTTCTAAGGTGCGGGCCAATTTTTCTGCTTCAATATCCACACCCTATACGACGCAGACTTACCACATATAGGCAAATTAAGTGTGTACCTGCAGAAAGATTAATTTCAGTTTGAAATTCCAGCACAGGAATATGCAAGATACCTTATGCTAATGTCGAATCCCGCTAGCATTGAAGGGAAAAACTAAGAGTATGGGATACACAACGGAGGAGGATACCTCATTCAGATTTTTGTGGCTACCACTCTCCAGGATGAAAGGATCAAGCGAAAGAACGTCAGAAGGCTACAGCCAGCAGGCAGATAAGCCAACGCGTAGAGGCCTCTACTATTTCCTGGCTCGAAGACCCAATCTACAGCTGGAGATGCTCAGTGAACGATGAATGGCCACACAACCAGACTGCCCTCTGGTGTCCATGGGGTCTCGTATTTGGAACTAGCAACTACTCATCTGTCTGTCACTGCCTCAAACTCTGAAATCTGAAAGCACACCTGAAACACGAGAAGAAAACGGAATGAAAGGGAAATAAGAGAAATTAAATGGTGTTAGAAAACACCCCAGCATTTTCCTACTGACCAGAAAAAAACCCCAAGGTTATAGTGGATGGTCGACGGGAATTAAACCCAGGACTTCTCGAATAAGACTCTCACACTTGAACGGAGTCAACTCGCTTCGTATAATGTAGTGGTGTGATTTTCAAACTGTAGATAATTGGAAAATGCTAGTTTCAAATCTGCCAAGGGCGTAATTCAGTGATTTGATTTCATCCTTTCTTATTTTCAATATTATTTACAATAAGATGTTTAGTTTTACAAATTGTTTTCCTAATTAAAATAGCTTATATTTTCGTATTGTTCACGCTCATTAGCGACGTAAAATGAAACATGAACTACTTTTCTTCAAGTAAAAAGCTCTATTATGATAAATATCCAACCCTATAGCAGATATACACACTACTATAGCCATTGAGCTAATTTTCCCAGCTGTTAAAGTAGCTATAAACTAGAAGTTTAATGAAAGTATATAGCATTATTGGCCACTTTGGCATATGGCAGGAGTGGTATGGCCAGACTATATACGAAATAATTCCGATATCGCAGTCCAGTTTTAAGCTCCAAAAGCTAATGGGTTACCAAGTGTCGTGACGACTTGGGAGCAATTGTATTAAAATGCATGTCTTAATTAACTCCGCTGAGTCCATTAATATGCCACGTTCATTTCACGATCAATTTGATGCATTACGATAGAATGTTCATTCCAAATCGTCAGCTCATATTTGCATATAAATGTGTGTATAAACTTTCCATTTACACGCTTTATTTGTTTGTTTGTTTGTTTTTGGTATGAGGGCGGCAGATGGAATTAAAAGCTATCCATTGTTAAGTAACGAACATGTAAATTTGTTGCATTTTGTACCTTTACTATTTGAGTTTTATGAAAATAATTTGGTAATACTGGTACTAAAGAATAACAAAAATGAACCTCGGTTTATACAACTGAGGGAGTATGCATACTGCAGGTTAAAACACATACTGTAAGCTAGAAGTGGAGCATTTTTGTTACTGAAAAGCGCAAGAGCGAAGTTAAAGGGAGCGATGAAGTCCAACGTACCAGCTTTTGCATAGAATATGAACATTTCAACCTAATCTTACGCTTCGCGGGATTTTGTCCTAATCACATATCTATTTCTTTCACATCATTTTATCTCTCATATCTCTCTTCTCTCATTGTGTTTTATTCTTTTAAGTAGTGTTTAATGTCCATTCTTACAGTATATGAAACAACAGATTTTGGAATGGTACATATGATACTTAGGAAGGAAACGGCTTTCATCCAGGCTTTCCTCAGTCCTCATAACTGACAAATGCGGGGTAATACCCTAAACTTAGCACAGAAAGCTTTCCTTCCCACTTTTTCTTTCCCTATTATCGTTTCATTTCAGTGTCTGCAGTGTCGTATGTAATAAAAGCGGGCCTTGAACACTACGTTAATAAAATAAAGTTTGAATACCTCATTTACTTTGAGGTTCTTTTTTTTAAAAAAAAATTAAACAAATGTTTATCAAGTTCAGTTCTACAAAATGTTTGTTACTTAAAAAATTTCTGTATGGTGTATAAAGTGTTGTGTAGATTTCCTTAGAAATGATAGATAATAAAACAGGTAATTATAAGAAAGCTTATAATTATAACTATAGGAAATAACATATGTCTGAACGCAGGATATACTATATAAAATTGATGTTCTGGTGTTTTTCGCTTGTTGTTGAATTAAGTTATCTTTGTATAAAATTAGGATTTTCATATTTTATTAGAATTTAAAATAAAATTAATCATTAATTACAGCTATTGGCACTGTTCGGTTTTCATGTTTCCAGTTTTACGCATCAAGGTTTTTATGAATTTCCATCAAATCGAATCCAGTTTCCAAAATACAGTTCATGTTATATTAAAAGTAGAACCATCAGAATTAAGATTGATTTAAGGTAACTGTATGCAAAATATATAAACTAGAAATTGAATTGTCAGGCAGAAGTATATAAAAACGAAAGGCAAGCTTTAATATTCCCAGAATAGTCAATATAAAAAGGGAAATAACGTAGATAATTACTGCACATACAAGAGAAGAAACGCTTCTTGAAATATTTGGAAAGAATAGTGCTGGTTCCCCAAGCAATGATAAATTTTAACATAAAATTACTGATTTAACATAGAAATTAACGTAAATTCTGTTTCATTGAACAATGTGTCTTCGAGACGTGCTAGCAACCGGACCTCAGCAATGGGGAAGAAGACTGGAAGAGCCCAGCCTAGAACCCCGCAGTCGCATCCCCTTGCCGGAAAACGGTCAAGGAGCCGCAACAACAAAAGTGTGAAGGTGACCCCGCCTCTCTGCCGGAAGATGGCCAGCCAACCCTGGCCGCTGCCACGTCATTCTAGTCGCCACAGTGTGGTTATTTGCGGCGTACCCCGGGACGTATCGGTACACTTTTTTGCTAGCAACTGCGCAGCTACAAACCGTATCACTTCTCCACACCACTAGCGCAGCACCTTAGCTTCGATCCGGATCTTACTTTGACGGAGACTTCGCGTTGAGGCAGGCCATCAAGATCGGCTAACCCCCTGCCGTCGTTGCTGCTTCTCGCCGCTGAGGTGCTAATACTGTGGCACCAACGCATACATCGTCCAGTGCCGTCGACGGCACTACTGTGCCACTTGCTGTGGCATACGCATTTTATCGTACAGGCCTGGTGTCCACTTCATCCGAGGAGCAGGCAACCACCACCGCAGCTGACGCAGACGACACAGCAGATTCACCTATCATTGTACCTCACTATCAACAACTCAACACGCGGACAAAATTGAGTTTTATTTGTGGACGCGCTTTAACCACTATGGTTCCTAGAGTCCCGTCCATATTGAGGCAGTATTTTTAACACAAATAATATCAGTCTAATTATATAATATAAAATATAATAACAGCCCGCCTTAAAGCAATATGCGTATGTAATAATGTATAAGGTGTATGTAACAGTCATTCTGTTATGTTTATATTATTATATACATGTATAATAAAGTTATGTGAATGTATTACGTAATTTAACAATGTAGGAGCAGTGAGAATAAAAGTAAGCTGCCTTCCGTAGCAAAGAGAATTATAAAGTAGAAGCCGAAAGTTGCTAACAATGAGGTAAGCTTGAGGCAATAATGAATTGGAAAGTTTAGTAAAGGCTACTAATAATTCTTGGAACAATAATGTAATATATAAAACAGTTAATAAATAGCCAATTAACAACTAGAAAGGCTAAAAGTTAAATAAAAGTATTCTATTGGAGTAGGAGTAGGCAATCAGAAATTGAAATAGTGGAAATATACGAATTTAGGAGGAAGATGCCAGACGCTATAGGCAGTGTTCCCGAGCAGTTCGAATTTATACGTATTCAGTGTGAGACACACGAGTTCATTACGGCGAGAATAATATAAAGTATACGTGTTAAAAAGTGCAAATAACAATCTCAGAGCTCTATAGTATGATATATCAGTGAAGTTTATTTAATCGTGTGAAGGATTAATAAAAGGAGTAAAGTAAAAAATTATAATTTGTGTAAGCCTTAATTCTTTAGCCGTACTACCCCTGCTAAGAGATACGTGTTTCTGCAAATTATCACTGACGCAGCCGAGGCAAACATATATGTAATATTTAAATAAACATGAATATACAGTTGATTTTTAAACTGGGGCCGAAGACCACCGGAAACTTAGTGCCGTACGTGAGGCGAACGCTCCAAGAAACATATCTCCCGCAATACTTGGTGCAACCACAACAACAACTCAACAACTTCAAGATTGGCGCCTAAAGCGTGGTGTAAATAACGTAAAGATAATCTACTTCAATATTGGGCGTGAAAGACCGGTAATTTTGCTCAGAGGCCTCTTTATTAGGCTTGAGGTTCTTATATGTGCCGCAAAGTTACGACACGAGACCACCGGCTTTACTTCCCTTCCGAAGGAACCATGATAAGGATTTTTACGCCCGAAAAAATCCATCGCCTTCCGCCGGGTTTGAATCCGCGACCTCGGGAACTAGAGGCTAGTATGATAATCACTACACCACGGAGGATGACTTGACATAGGGAGCTTCAACCAGCGCTATTGTTTGTTGGATGATTCCCAAGTAATTGTCGATATTTTTGGTTTGATGCTCAGTCAGTGAAAGACTTTCGTCCAGTTTAATTTCAATGTAGTGTGAACCACCAGGTTTAAACGCTTAGAACGCTTCGTGGCACCTTTGGTTCCGCGTTTTATGCTGGCATAGTGTTATCAAAATGCATGGACTATTAGTAACATTTTGTAATTATTCACACAAATTATAAAATTTAACATTATAGAAGTAAAAGCAGAGAGAGAGAGAGAGAGAGAGAGAGAGGGGGGGAGAGAGAGAGAGAGTGACGCAGAGAGTTTAAAAAGCTGACGTAATCAGGAATCATTCATCTATCAGAGCAATGTACGGCTTTTGCTGAATAGCCAGAGGTCATTTGCTCGATCAGGTAACATTCTGCTTAGTTTGGCTAGAGTGAGACTTTAAAACTCCAGGTTTTAGATCTCGTGGTCGATTGCTGGGGGATTGCTGCGGGACGCTTTGTCGGACATCCTCTTAAAAATTCTACATAACATAAAGTATTATTTCAATACACCCACACCATGCATCGGACAGCATCTACTGTGCTTCAGGTAAACATGTTAACCATTTAAGCATTTATAACCCTAGCCGACCATGAGCCGTTCTAATGTTTTATTAAACCTTTTTGTTAACACGTCTTTAGATTCTCCCTGGTCATATTCGCACCTTTCTCTAGAAGCAGTGACTAGAATTCCCCAGAACCTACTCCCAACAATATTGCCGCAGTTTCTTACTGGACCTAGAAGAAATGCGTGCGTTACAATGAAGTCCTTCACGGTTTTTTTCCCAGGTGCAACCTAATGTAATTTAAGTCAGTCGGCTTTTTGCTAGTGACTAGTCTTATAATGAATTGTTTTTGTAACGTAAAACACTAGCTTCTCTGCACCTAGATTTTTCAGTTGACATCGGGATTCAATCCTCAGTCAGGAAAAATCACTTGCCAATAATTGTCAATGAACGTCATTGGTTTTATTTTCTACTGGAACAGAGGGTGTTGCAATGCATAGGAGCGCGTGCGGAAGCCTGTAGTTCAGTCACCACATTATAGAATTATTTTTACATATTAATTGTCTTTGATCTTAACAGAATGTCAGCTGATAATCCACTGTAAGTGTTTATGGGGAGCAAAAGTTGTAACACAATGCTACCAAATAATATATTATGTATTTAACATCGTTTAGTCGGACTGTTTCAACAGTTACATATGTACCCCTACCTAGATATTAAGGAAGGTGTACCAGAAAGGACCTTGGCACTGTCACAGGGAACATAATGAAGAGAAAAATGGCCAGAAAAGCATTGAAATAAGGAAATGAATACTTGATAGCCTTACTCTTTTATTTATTTACTTTAAGTTGGTTGAACTCGCTGGTCATATCGCGACTCCATAAGGACACAAACCACCATATAATAAATTACGTTGTAAATTTATATTAGTCATACAATATTATAATTTGGCGTATATCTTCATTTACTTATTATTCTTAAGCATCATGTCTTTAAACACATGTGGTCCAGAGCTTCACAATCTCGTCTTGCACCGTATAGTGATGACAATCTAGAATTATATGAGGTACAGTAAGTGGACGATTACGGAGTTACAAAGTGGAAGAGGATCATGAGATATAAGGTAGGAGTCTGGATGGCTGTGTGTCCTTTGTGTAATCGTGAGAGAGTAATTTGGTCTTTGCGAGGAAGGGAAATCACTGGGTATTTAGAAGAGCGAGGAGAGTAGATGTCGTGTAGTTTACTTATAGATAATAAGTAGCAGATTTATATACCTGTCCATGATTTATGTTCAGATTTATTTGTTGAACTGGTTTTAAATACAACCCCATGGGAAAGTTTCAGCGTCTCCTTCAGTGTAGCCTGAGCGATGTTACCTGCTTGACAGCTTTCCCACTACTATTCGCGAAACCTATGCCCAACCCGTTTTCTTACCTGTACATCAGACCACCACTAGCTAATCGCAGAGGGAATGGAGTCATGAGTCAATCCTAAAACCAGCTATCCGAACGTTCTGCAAGTTTACTTACCAACGGTCCTAGCTGAGTCAAAATCTTCATTATGCCCCTCCAATAATAACAGATATAGTCAGTATTAAACACAAATAAATAATCCAATTACACCCTTAAACACCAGAAAACTTTAAGTACCATGAAATTGTATTAGAAGGAAATTTGTGTTTCTCAAGGCAACGTTTTTGCAGCATCACGTGTCTCCAAGATATCCGTTATTATTCGTTTGAATACTTGAGTATTTTGTGATTTATGAATTACTGTTGCTGTTCAGTTGTTTCTCGCGTAATAGTGGATTTCAAGGCCCAGCATATAGCAACCTTTTTACAACATTTATCTGTCACTTGTATTCTCTTTGTGCCTACAACGGAATGTATAATGACAGTAATTCTGCGAATATTTTACTCGAGTAACCTAGCAGCATATAAAGAAATAACACTTTTGTAACAACTGATCACACAAAATATATAAAAATACACAATGGTGGGCAGAGAAGGTCATGTGAATGTAATACATACTATTTTTACATACTGTACTATCTTGAAAGGAAGGTAAAGAGGGAAGCAGAAAGCAAATAACTAATCCCGAAGTACGACTAATTAGGTTGGGTTTGCTGGGCCATATAGTTAAGCTGTTATAGCAGAACGTGTAAGGGGGAAACATTTTAAAGGGGGATTAGCTAAGATTGCGGCCAAGAAGCAAGGGATTCCCGAGAAGGCCATCTTTATCTATATCACTTCTTCATGAGGGGCGGACTTACACCGATATCCCTTTCCATTTCTCTCAATTAAATTCTACTTTAGAACTTTATCTTCTTCTGGTCCATTTCTTCACCTCCAAAGGGACTGCAGCTTTCTGCTTTCCTCATCGTCTTTATAGACAATTATCTTTTCCTTCTCCTTAACAAATATACGTGTTAAGTAATTTACATTACTCAAATTTATCAGAAAAATAGTAGGAGTGTTTAAACGACATAGGATAATTATAAAAATCATCAAAGGAAGGAAAATGAAAAAAAATTCATTTTTGAGGAAATTAATACTAAAGTGATACTGAAACCTATGGTGTGAGATAATCACATAAGTTCCTGTCTTTTCTTCTTGTTTTCATAGCTCTTTCACAAATCATTTATACAAAAGTTAGTTTTTGTTCTGTTTTCCCCAGCATATACCCATTAATTATATTCATAGAATGTAAGCTACATGCAGTTTCGTGTTTATCCTGAGAAGTAATTATAATGCTCTATAAAATATAAACACTATAAACGCATACTTTCAAACATTGTGCACCATGTTTGGATCGGTTTACCGTTCTGTTGTTCTTAACGGACTGAGCTAGTATTTATTTCTGTTCAGCTGCTCTTATCCAATCCTCTCCTTCTTATTTAACTGTATCTCTACATTTTCCTTCTCCCAATTTTAATTGAAATATAGAATATCAATGAATCCTTTTCCCCTTAGATAATTCACCAACTTATGGATTCTAGTATCTTCAAAACGCCTTCTGAGCTCTTTTCAAAAAATACTTGACATTAACCATCCTAATATTTGTATGTCTTCTAAACAGTTGTTAATATCAGTTTATATTTTAAGTACTGGAAAGAGCTAGTGCTCCTTTAATAACACTGTGTCGCTGAGTATATTCTCGTGCAGCATTGCGATCGATGTACAGGCTATATCCGTAAACTAAACAATCGCTTGCCTCAAGGACCCTTTACGCATCGGATCCCATTGCATAAAATAAATGAACAAATCACAGAATTATGTACTGAGAATGGTGGTTTTACGCTCTTGTGGGTCATGATTAGTATTCTATCTTTGTTTAAATTAACATTGATTTTTGTTATTCTTGTATACTTAAGGAAGGCCAAACAATCGCCCTAGCAAGCCTTTTGGAGACAGCCAGACTGCAAAGGGCATTGGCCCACGGTCCAGTAAATCCCGTAGGAATAATATCCAAGTCTACATGCTCGGCTGTAGGAACCCTCAAAGTTTACTCTGATGTTCACTTCCCCGGATACGACGACGAGTCTGCGAGTTCAGAGGCCACTGCAAAAACTCTAGGTCAAGAGCTTCGCAGAAGGATGGGAACTTGCACGCCAAGCAATCGCAATTCATAGTGTTAAATGGCAATTGATAAATTTAACCCATTTAAATCATCAGGTGGAGATGGTATCTTCCTTGCATTGCTGCAGAAGTGCTTTATATACTCGCTTTATATCCCCTCTATAAGTTCTTCCTTGCCAGTATAACTATTGGCTATATTCTTCTGGTCTGGGGATTACCAGAGTAATGTTTATTCCTAAGTGCGGGCGTAACAGTTGTACTGAAGCCTGCCCGATCAATCGTGCATCGTTCCTTTTAAAGGCCTTGGAAAGACTGGTCGAGAGATATATTCGAAAGAGGGTACTGTTAGGCACTCCCCTCCGTTGAAATCAACAGGCCTACCAGCCATCATTCATGTGTAACAGCGCTGCACAGTCTTATTAGTAGACTAGAGTGACTTGGAAAGAAATAGCCCTAGGAGCTTTTTTTGGACATAAAGGGTGTTTTAGTAACACATCTATGAATATATTTTTGGCTCCATAGAAGTATGCAGTCAATGACACACTGTAGTTGGATAAACTTCATGCTCGGAAGCAGCAAAATTACAGCTAGCCTCCTTGGGGAAACGACGGGGATCAGCAGGGGGTGAATTCTCTCACCCCTACTTTGGAATCTCGTAGTGGACAGTCTACTCAAAGGTATGACTCAGGAGGAATACTATATACGAGTCTACCATATGATACAGAATTGGTTACTTTTGGGACATTTCGCAATACAATCTGACATGACGAATCATGAACTGAGAAAAATTCACGTTTGGTCCATGCAGAAGGGCTTGTCTATCAATTCTAGCAAAACAGTTGTTACTTTTACCAACAGGAGAAATTTAAAAAGCCTAGGAAATCTTAAACTAGGCAATGTATTCTGGAATATTCCGAGTCAGTAAAAATCTAGATACTGGATAAGAAACTCAACTGGAACGAACACATTGATACCATTCTCCGTAGAATTAGGCGGTCGTTTGTAACCACCAAATGTACTATTGGAACAAACTGGGACACGAACCACAGTTAGCCATTGGCTATATGTTGCAATAGTTAAGCCCCAGGAATCTTATGGCCCCATTGTTTGTGGCCAAAACATACAAACTACTTTAGTAGGTAAATTTAGCAAGCTATAGAGACTTTGTATTATAGTGCCTTTCAAAAGCACTCTAACCATCACACTGGAGACTCTTCTGTGACTCCCTCCCATGGACATATTTTATTTATAAGCGGTGTCTAGAGTTACCGCTTATCGCTTAGTGCAAACAGGGAATGGAGAGATAGCTGTTGAAAAACTAGACACACCTCTATCCTACATTTTCTGGATATCCCAGTATTGATTATGTGGCCTGACTTAATGAAATCTGAATATTATTCTTTACCTCCATTTAAGGCGACTATTGGGTCTCGAGAAGACTTCATGGAAAGAATTACGCATTATAATGGGTATGACCAACTTCTTTGGTTCACAGATGGATCCCGTACAGGTATATCATCGGGCGCAAGTATACAGGATGTTTAAAAAATAGTGGGCATAATTTCAGGTATGCACTCCCCATGCGTAGACAATAAAAAGTCGATTAAAACATGTGTCCGGATATTCTTGTTTCTGAGTTGTTTCTGACTTTCTGGAATCTTGTTTCTTCTTTCTGAGTTATGGCTTTCAAAACAGTGATATTCACCGGAATGTATTTCTTACTGAGATAGTTTTCTTTATAGAAGATGTCCAACGTGTCCTCCATCTGCTTGAATACAGGTCTCATATCGACGTCTCATGACCGTGCGAACACGATCTCAAATTCCAGGATTATTGCGTATTTCCTCACAACCTGCCACAATTCGATACTGAAGGGACTCCATGTCAGGCACCGGAGACGAATGCACCAACTCTTTTAAATGGCCCCACAAGTAGAAATCGACGGGGTTAAAGCAGGTGGGCGTGGTGGGCAAGCAATTGTGCCACCTCTAACTTCCATCGATCAGGTAACCGACCCAAGTACCGAAAAGCGGTATGACTGAACTGTGCAGGAGCACCATCATGCAAGAAGTGAGCTTGTTGACAAATGTTCAGTGGAGTGTCTTCATACACATGAGATATGCTGTTTTCAGGGAGTTTATGCACGCCTGCCTCGTAAATCTGTTTGCAAGTACATGGGGTCCAACTAACTGATCACCAATGATACCGGCCCACATGTTGAGAGTGAACCGCAGTTGGTGATGAAATGGAACCATGCCCAGTATGTACGCCCATACATACTGATTGTGGAAATCTGTAATACCATCTCATGTGAAATGTGCTTTATCTTTAAATAATACTAAAGCAGGAAAGTTTGGATTTGCAGAACATTGCTGCACGACCCACTGGCAGAACATCAATTGAGCAGGCTAATCTGCTGGTGCCAGGGCTTGTACACGTTGCAAATGATAAGAATATATCTGTTGCTCATGCAATAGTCTCCACACCGTCGTATGAGGAACATTCACTTTCAACGCCAACGGTCGTGTGCTGATAGGTTGGTGTGCGCAGAATCCAGAATCTTCTCCTCTACATCGAAGTTGTAGATCTCGATCGTCCCCTCACTAAACCAGGAGATGTAAACTTCCTATGAGCGCACGCACGGCGTTGTAGATGTTCAAATGTTTTCGGTTCTGTCTCTCCTCTTGGTAAAACGACGAGCCAGCGCAGCATTGCCGTCTGCCTTACCGTACATGAAGTGGATTTCTGCCAGCTCCTGATTTGAGTACCTATATGTCGCTCAGTCGAAGGCCAAAATAACACTCAATGTGCTCTTTGCCTCGGAATGACCTGTCAGAGTGCCCTGCTAATAATTTCTTTCACGGCTGGAAGAAACATATTCCGGTGAATAACATATTTTAAAGGCCACAACTTAGAAACCAATCATTTCCGGACACATGTTGTAATTTACTTTTTTTATTCTATAATATGGGAAATGCATACCTGTATCTATGCTCTCCATTGTTTAAATATTTTGTGTATGGCTATCTACAAGAACAAACATATTAGTGTAAACCTTGAGAAATATTGTGCAGTCTTTTAGGCAGACGTATTTACTATCCTGAGCTCTGCTCCATGAGGTCTTGAAAAAGGTTACATTGCTAGACGAATTCTCATCCTCGTAGACAATAAAAGTACTTTAAAGGCACTCTCCTTAGGTAAAATCAAATTTAGTATGGGAATGCCTAAACTCCCTAATTGCCTTATCTCGCCGCAGCAGGCTCGAAATGCGGTGGGTGCTGGGGCATCGGGACATCACTGGAAGTGAAAAAGCTGATCAGCTAGCTAAAAGAGGTACTGAGACACCTAGGCTGGCCCTGAAACCGCGACTCGAATCAGTACACATACTGCCAAAACGTTGGTAAAAGCATGGATTAGGGAAGCACACCAACTCGGTGGCAACTTATCCTGGACAAAGACAAACCACACAATTGATCTTAAGTCATGCAGCACTCCTTCCTTATCTCTCCTCAGATTGAATAGAACAGGGATAAGGAAAGTAATTGCATTGATTTCTGAACATGGCCACTTCAGAAAACATCTCCGCAAAGTACGCCTCTACAAGGATGAATCCATTTGTAGAATGTGCAAAGAGGATAAGGAAACTACCTCACATATCCCTTTTTACTGTGCATTTCTGTTAAGAAAGAGAATCTTTCTATAACCAGGGAGAGATCTAGGAAAGGATTGTGATATTGGAACCAGGACACTACAACGTTTAAAGGAAACAGGTTTTGGGAAACAATGAATTCATCCTTTCCATTTAGGTTGCACAATAAGCCTCCACCAACGACGCCCCGTTTCTAAACTTATTTTCATTCTTCCAAAGCACTCCACTCACTTCTGCAATTATCATAAGATTATAGTAGTAGAATATAATTTTAATGCACAATAAAACATAAGATAAACTAAAAGACATATCCCACCCCTTTGGATTGATGGTATGCAATGTTTCTGAACTATACTTGTTGAAGGGTATAGATGTAATGTTATAAACCAGAGATAGATCGCGATGGGCAGAATAACAAAAGGTAATACTAGGGTCTTCTACCGTTTATAACATTGTAGAAAAGCTATTAAATGCATAGAAATTTGCGATTTTATTTGCAGGTGGGCGAGAAAGCAACTCTTGACGGTAAGGTCAGTCGCGCGCGGAGCAAAATGCACGTTCTCTTTCCAATGGGACCGCGAATATTTTTCTCCATTATGGAAACGAAGATAACTTTGCTTTCGGTAGTTAATTCCGAAAACAGTTTTTTCATGTGCTTTAAACGAAAAGTTTACTGCTAACAAAAACAGCTAAAACCGAAACAATAATGTTTATGGAATTAATTGTTCTTTCACACAAGCCGTGTGTTGGACAGGGTTGGAAAGGTAGAATCAGATGACTGAAAAATTCAATGCCGTGGTTCAAATCCCGGCTATGGCATTGAATTTTTCAGTCATCTGATTCTACCTTTCCAATAATGTTTATGTTTGAATGAAACAATTAAAGATTGCTTATTATATTTTTAATATAAGAATCTTCTGGTATTTCATAAAACTCAAATGTAAAAAGAAATGCTCACATGGTTTTCGAAGCTTTCGGCCGAAACAATAGATAGATGGTACATTTAACCACTAAAGACAATCCAATAAAACAAAATAAATAAATTTTGTTAACATTTATTAAGACAGACTAACAGCTAAAGTATTCTATTTAGGCATTCCATAAAAGGAAATAAAAACGGCGTACGATTTCCATACCGAGAATGCGAACTCCTGATACCAAGCCAAAGAGGACACCTCGGCAGTCTGAGGAGTGTATGTGCACATTATTCAGGTCGCTGTTCGTACGTGTAACTTCAGCATAAATTACGATTTGTACAAAACAAATATGCTTTGTGTGGAAAAGAGCCACTCAAGAAAAGGTTAAGCTTGAAAACATATGCATTAGTTACTGCTCCAAACATACTTCTGTAACACTTGCCTTAATCATTTCATATCAGAATTACGATGAAAACAAGCGCGGAAAAACGTTTTCTCTGAAATAAAGTTGTAAAATGCTATCAAAATATGTAATTTGTCTCTAAATACACAGTCGCATACTAAGAGGATGTCCCCTTCCATTCGGTATAAATTGCTTGTGTTTGGAAGACAAGAATTTGATTACTCGAAATCAAACTTCATTCTATCAGCCTGTTCGTGAGCTTATAATGTCAATGGTTTATTTAGTTCTTGTTTGTGATAAGTAAGAACGCCTTGTTTAAAACAAGAGATTCTGGAGTAATGAGGGAAAGGTAAAATTTTGAATGAAAATAAATCGTCAGAGGGAGCTATGACAAAATACCAGCCATATTTCTGAAAATATGCCTGGCCCAGTGACTCTGGAACATATATTGGAAAACCTTACTCGACGAAGTTGTGCAATTGCATTTTATTGGAAAATAGGTTTTTGACAGCAACTGTTTCACTCTTCTCCCCTGAAAGTATGTGTTATTTACTGAATTAATATTCTGGTGTATTTAATTATAGGAAAGAATAATCACATGGCAGATACTCACAATGGTACCATTTTGAATCTACATTAATTCAAACGCTTTACAAGAAATTTTGAAATTCAGTCTTTTTCATTGAACTGTGGGTATTTAGGGCACTTGGTAGGTCACCGAAGCCAGCCTGAAGTTTCCAACTGGCGTCTTTTGGACATTGTAGTGGGCGTTATGTTGCAGGTCTTCGTTTTGGTTATTAAGTACGAATGAGTGATCAGTTTGTAGTAACCAATTCTGAGGCAATTGATCACTTGTTATAGACGTTCAATTGTTCGTAGAGATTAAAATAAATTGGTACATACACCGCGGGTGTCCTGCTTTTTGCTTTGATATATTTACCAAATCTTCCATGTTTACTTTTTCCGCCTCGTACCTAGAAAATAAAGTATAGCATTCGATTAAAAAATTCGATGCTGAGTTTTCATGGATGTACGTGTTTTGAGACACCCTAAATTAAAGCTGCATTTTAAGAAAAAGGGTATTGTGTGTGTACTTAACTGGAAAACGAAATATCGGATAAATACTAAACTTGATATTCAAGTTCAGTATCTTCCAAAGATGCGACACAAAGATTTTGGAGAAAATCTCCCGATCCGAAACTACCCTTTACGTGTAAATTTTTCAAACTATTATCGTTTCAAATACAGCTCTAATGATTCGGTTTAAAGTATCATAATATATTTAAGATATTTATGTGACAAGTGAAGTAGGTTATGTTAGGAGGTGTTGTATTGTATTTCGACTGTTGGGGGGGGCCTAACTTGAAGTATTGCAACCGCACGTATGGTAAAAAGTTTCCGGTAGCCTTCGCCCCAATGTACTTTCCGTTGGCCTTTGCCTCAAGTTTAAAAATATTAACTTTGTAATTTGACTGTTTCTTTAAATATTGTATTTATGTTTGCCTCGGCTGCGTCAGTATTTATATTTTTTTAGAGGCATGAATGTCTTAGCAGGGAGTGGTGCGACTGAAGAATATAGGCTTATACAGATTATAATTTTACTTCACTCCTTTTATTAATGCTTGACATGATTTAAGTAACACTTCATTGATATATATATATATAGAGAGAGAGCTATGAGATTTTTTTATTAATCACTTGTACTTTTTAACACGTAAACTATTTTTTGTCTCGCACAAAATACGTATTAGATTTCTCGAGGACGCATCTAGCGTCCAGTTAGAAACGTTGTCTACAACCAACTGACTTCTCAATTTGTAAATTTTGCTATATTTCAGTTAGTGATTGGTTAATCCTAGTCCAATAGAATACCTTCATTTAACTAAAGCTTTTTCTGGTTGTTGATTGGCTATTTTATAAACTGTCACAAAAATTACATTATTGCTTCCAAGAATCACAAGTAGCATTATTAAACTTTAAGATTCATTATTGCCTCAAGGTTACCTCATTGTTAGCAACTTTTAACCTATTATTCTCACGGCTCCTACATTACTAAATTGCGTAATATATTCACATAACATTATTACACATGTATACAACAATATAAACATATACAATGGCTGTAATATACACTTTTTATATCTTGTTACATACACATTGCTTTAAGGCGGGCTGTTATTGAATTTATATATTATACAATTCGACTGAAATCATTTAAGTGTTAAAAATACTGCCTCACAAGTAAAATGTATCTATATCTCGAGGTTTCTGGGAATAACGTATTAAGTCAACTTCATTCCGAAGGAACTTTGTATAATTTTGTCTAAATGATTAACCTTAAGACAGAAACAAAAACGTAATGCGCAAAATGTAGAACTCCTTAAAATACAATTTATTTAAAATGAATTTTTATGACAGTAGACATTTCCGACATATGCATCATTATATGTTTTATTCAAATTTTAAAATTCAGTCGCTATTTAGTTGTTTCTCCCGATGTCGTGGAAAGAGTATTGGATTTCAAGGCAGCGCATATGTATAGGCCCGCTTTTAAACATTTGACTATGAAATAAGCTTCCTCTATTCCACTTGTGCGTACACCGAAATATATAACGTAGCCGTTTCTGCAAAGTTTATCTCGATTAACATGAAATGGATTGACAAATAAGCTCTCGGCAAAATAATGTGTAGAAGTTATATAAAAATAAACGATAGTGGATAGTGAAAGTCATGAAACACAATACGTTTTTGATAAATTGACGCTTGAGTTAGATGATGTCATGGTGTGTTGAAAGTATTTTACGGTTATTGAAAGGGTGTCCGGAGGCTTCTTTATCAGCTCAATTTTTCGTTCTAACAATACGTGCGTGTGAAGTGACCCAAGTGATAGTTATTTGTTTCGCCGAGCGCTGAATGACAGTATGACAAATGATTTGTTTTTAAGAACACGCAGTACTTGAAATGCGACACCAGCTTATGCTTATCCCATGTTATAGTTGTAACCGTTTTAATTGTAAATAAAAGTTACCAATCTCCAAATGATGAGATTTAAGTATTGGAATGTACATCAAAGCTCTTAAACATTAAAATGTGAAGCAAAATTTGATTGGTTAGTATAAAAAGCATCCTTAAATTCATATCATAGATATCTTTAAGTTGTCATGAAGCTATCAAAGTTATAAAATGCAACCTCAGGAGCCTATAAAAGGAGTTTCAGGAAGAGGAAGGTTGGAGCATGGAGTGCTAAGGATTCATAGCTCCATTTCCGGCGCTAACCTCCTTCAGCAGGCGTTGCATATTGATTTTGAATTTCTGAAGTAGGGATACTCGCTGGCCAAAAGAGATTTCGAAACGTGTACTTATTTAACTTAAACTATATTATAATTTAATCGTATGTTTAAAGTATTTTATCTATTAATTATGTCGCCCCGAACTATTTTCGGATGAAACTGGTTTTCAAAACGGAAGGCATAAGTTCGTGCCCTTGGAAGCTCACGTATCTTTGTTCGATTCGTAGCTCACTTGATTAAAATACTAAACATTGGCCAGGATTTGCATATTAGAGATCAACTAGGTTCAACTCCTCGCTATGGTAAAGAATGGGGTGGGTCCACGTAAAATAAACAGTGATTTGCATCGTTGATGTTTACTAGATTTCGGTAGTACTGTAGAGAAATACATGCTCTGCATTTGTATTAACAGTATCAACAGAACTGTTTATTTTCGTTCATTTATTTTAACCTATGCCATCACCAATTAGTTTGAATGAAAAATTGAAATATGTACTAATAAAGAGAGGGAATTATCGAAACTTAAACCTTACAAATTCAAATACTTTACCTTACTTCCAACAACAAATATACATAATGTATCCAAATAGTCCTATTAACCTGGAAAGGGCTAGTTCAAATGATATTTTTCTGGTCATCGTAAACACCGACTTGTTTTACCTTAGGAGCAATTTGTCATCAGCACTTGGGGTTTGTACATAGTCTTTTTGCGAGTTAATACTTATTAACGTTTTCTTCTAGAATTTGAAAAACGTGGTGCATATACTTCTGTTCATTCGGTTTTTTTGTAATTGTTTGTGCTAAAATATTGTGTTTCCCTTACAGCTTCATTCCTAGTGTAATCCCGGAGTTATCGGTTATCCTAAGAGTAACATTTCACCAATTTCTATTATTTTGTCGCTTCTATTTATGGTCTAAATTTTCAGGTGCTCAAAGCCAGCATCGTTAATCTACACAAACAGTGAAACTGTACCTAATATTTTGTGGTGATACTCTATTGTGGATGAGTAAATAATACTAAAGAATATACTTAATTTCTAAACTGAAGCCAAAAGCAGTTTATTTTTAAATTTGCGCGCTTTTACGCGAATAGCTAAACCCACTGCTCTCGCAAGCTTGGCAGTTAAAATATCTCGAGTCCAAAATAGACAAATTTAAGTTTAATTACTTCGAAATATTTCGTTTATTATTAAGGTTATTTGCACATGACAGGAGGATAGGATAAGAAACAGAGGGGGACTTAGCATCTCACCAAAAGCAGATCTTTTGTGCCTAGGCTCCTGACGGGACGCCCCCGGAAGGAAGGGATAAATGAGAGGAGCCAGAAGGCGGCCGGACCGGACCAGGAGGCACGACAGGTAGAGGGCAGGGCCCCTACAGCGTACAAATTATACTCCCTGGATGGTGGTTGATGCAGCCGGCTCCCCTTCCCCTGTGGGTTTACACATCCCCTGGGGGCCCGGGAGTCGGAGACTGCTGGCAGTCTGGGGGACGAAGGTATACTCGGAGCATCCTTTTTCCCTGCTATGCACACGCCGAGACCTCCAGGCGACACTTGCAACCCTAAAAGTGACCAAGCAGGTGAAAGGTGAAGTGAGCATGAAGATGAAATAAAGAGACAGGAAATTCGGTGGATTTAGTGATCCTTCCCAGCATTCGCCTAGCGACCCATAGAAACCCCAGAGAAAACCTATGGGTCAGGAAAATCGGCCACGGGAAGCGAACCCACGACCTCGCGAATGTGGACCGCAGGCGTTACCGTGGAGGCATCCCGCTAAGGTTATTTAACAATTCTAGTTAAAAATTTATAACACAATTCTTCCTAGTTTTATTTAAAAATTTCGATAGGATGAATATTTTAGGAATTATTTGTTACCATTGCTCATATACGTGAATCTACTAAGAGAAACAGTAAATGAAGCATAATGATGGAGCGGTTGCTTTTGCATTGTTTAACCTTTTACTTGCTTTTCTAGAAAGTTAATAAAAAATTAAAACTTAAATATTACTATTAGTTTACAAAACATGACGTATAAGTTGCATTTCAAGAACAGGGGATGGGGGAGATAAAAAGTAGCAGAGAATGAATAGCGAGAGAAAGGGAAAGAGGAAGTGTTATTGAGGAAAAAGAGGTGACGGAGACCCGAGGAGAATAATAGACAGGGAATGAGGGATAAAAATAAAATGAAGAATCTGTATTTAATTAAATAACGGCGCGGGTTCTGCTAGTGTTGTTATAAAGTAGTTCAATTGTTTGTATTGAAATACACTTTTTGTTTGCTAGTTTAAAATTATGAAATCGGTGAATGAACGCATCAACAATTGAACGGAATCTTCCTTAGAGCTTGCAGTTACCAATATTAGTTTTAATAATAAACGAAAATCCCAAGTAAACCTGAGATAACAAGATTTGAACTCGCGACTTTTTAATCTGCGATAGGCACGCTACAACGGTGGTGGATACAATATTTGTTATATAGGATATACGAGTATGTCATACATATTAATATTTCACATCGGATTGCTCCACTATTTTTTGCTAATTACGGTTTTGGATTTCTCTTAAAGGTTTCCAGTTGAGGCTATGATTTCAATATTTTTCCTGTTCATGCATCTTTACTCTTCTCTACGCATATGTGGTAGGTTGATGAAGTATTGCATTCACCCAAAAATTTAATACCGAGATTTAACCAGAAATGCATGTTACTTTTCTACTGTCGCGTATAACAGCTGACCCATTCCTCTAGATCGCCATAGTGTTATTCTCCACGTAAGGTTTCCACCTTCAGGTAAGCAGCTTTTGACTCTATCCAACCGGTATCAGTTCAGGAACATACAAACCAACCAATGAACAATGTTCATAAAATACAAAGGGTGATCAGAAACTAAGGTTATAATGCCGATATTCCTGGAGTTTCGTCCGTTATAGAGAAATTAGTAGTGTGTGGTAATTCTAATACATGCGGTTAGCAACTGTGCAGAGTTTCAACCATCCGCCACCTACAGCGCTAGTTGTAGGTAAACACAAATGGCAACTAGTCTCGCGTAGAAATCCGCTCCGTTATTCGATTTCTGCGGGCAAAAATGAAACCGCAGCTGAAATTCACCGGCAGCTGGTAGAGGTTTACAGAGACACTGTAATGGCTCGTCAGCATGTCACAGAAGTTTGCGGCCGGTAGAGAAAACGCCACTGACGAGGATAGCAGTGACCGACCCAGTAGGGCATCAACAGATGTGGAGAAGCTGTGTGGAGGAGCTGATTCAGCACAACGGGAGGATCACGTTACGCCATATGATGATAGAATTGGTAATGTCGTTCGGAAGCGTTCGTCGCATTGAGCACGCAAGGAGAGTTTTTACCAGGAGCGAATACAAATTCATCCTATGAAGCGACAAATGCTTAAACCGGTACGGAGACTATGTCGAAAAATAACCTAATGTATGCACTCTCAGTTAGCTGTATTGGTTTTATGAAATATAAGATAGACGTTTCTCTGCAGGCTTTGTAACCTTAGTTTCTGATCACCCCCCGTATGCGGAATGAAGGGGTTGTTTGGATGCTACCTCCAAGAAAGCTTATTAGTACTGGTACCCAAGCAAAGCCTAAAACAAACAGATATAATTCGGCCTTATAGGGAAAGGGGTGAAGAATTATTTACATATGTTGGTTAAACTGAACGACAGCTATGACATTTACATATATGAGGACTTTCATGAACGACATGGAGGCGAAGGTTAAAGTTGTTACCATTACCAAACGGCAATAAGAAAACATGGGGTTTAAGTTGTAACGTTATCCTTCAGCACTTCGGTCATACTTCAGGGGAGGTTAAGTACCATACCAACGCAGTGTCTAGGATTATGCTCGAAAAGCAGAAACAGTCACCCTGGCAGGGGATGCGGCTAGATTTTGCCAGTACCCCCATAAAACGCCCGTTTCATTCTGGGCAATATTTTGTGTTCCCCAATTTAATTATATTATAGTACGTAGAGAAGGTACATGCAAGTCAAAAATTCGATACCGATATTTCACCGGAAACACATGTTTTGAGACTATTTTAATCAAAAATGCATTTTTACTTTCTCTACCACGTACACAGCAGGTAATATGTAATAATAAGTAATATGCGGTTGTTGCATTCCACCCAAAAGTTCGATACCGAGGTTTCACCGGAAATACTTGTTTTGTGATCTCCCGAATCAAAAATAAAGCATTTTTTTAGAAAAAAGTGCTCTGTGTGTGTGCGTGTGCGTGTGCGTGTGTGTGTGTAGCATAACTCAACAACGAAAATTTGGATAAACTCCAATCTTATATTCAAGTTCAGTACCTTCCAAATATGCGATATGAAGGTTTTCGAGAAAACCCCCGTACCATTTTCAATTTTTTTGATTTTCTGAAAAAAATGGCTCTTAACGATTTTGATTAAAATACCGTATATTAAAGATATTTACATGACAAATAAAATGTAGGTATATCTTGAATTTTCTGGTAATAACTATTAAAGTCTTTTTCATTTGGAAGCAAATTTATATAATTTTGTGTAATTGTAAACGTTAATCAAAGGACGGAAACGTACTAAAAGAAATGCAGATCTCTTTAAAACACACATTTTATTCCAATTAACTTATTGTGCCATCAGCCGTTTCTGAGATATCCGTTATTAATGGTTCGAATTCTTCAATACTTGGTCATTACGAGTATTTCAGGGTCCTGTCGATTTTCAGCTGTTGCTCGCTCGTGAAAATAGTATGAAATTTTAAGGCCAGAGGGTAGCCGGAAAGGTTGTTATCTCGATTAAAATTAAATAGATAAGAAAATAAACTTTCGTAGGAAATTTTTATACCTACTAATAAGCGATAGAGGGTAGATAAGGTCATGTGAACATGCTACATCGGAGTTTTAGTAAAAAGGTCCGTTATGTGCCCGTGAACAGCATAATTAAAAAACTAAAAGTCGGATAAATACCAATCTTAGCATTTAGTAGGATGCAACATTAAGGTTTTCAAGAAAGACCCCACTCACACACTACGCTTTGCATGGAACGTTTTTCGAGTTTTTTATTTCCTAAAATGACTTAACTTTTTTATTAAAATACATTATAATAAATGTATTTACATGACAAAGCGTGTCTTGAATTTTCTGGGAATAGCCTGCAAAACCTACTTCATTCGGAAACAATTCTTTATAATATTGTATAACTGATAGACTAAAGCGTACCTACTAAAAATGCATCTCTTTTAAAACACATAATTTATTTCAAGTAACTTTTTCCTGAAACCAGCCATTTCCGGCATACCGTTATTAATGGTTTGAATTTTTCAATGTTTGATCATATTTTTCAAGTTCTGTCGATTTTCAGTTGATTCTCGAGATGTCGTAAAAAGATATGGAATTTAAGCTCAGCTTATAGCGTCCAGGTTTTAACATTTGTCAATCCTATTCTCTTTTGATCTATAACGAAATATGTAATGCAGCAGTTCCTGGAAAGTATACCTCGATTAAAACGAAGTAGAAGGAAAATAAAAGCTCATAATTATTTTGTATGGCCACTAATAAGCGATAGCAGTAGGAGTTGTAAATGTAACAACAGATTTTTTTAATTTGCATAATTTGATTATTCTGGAATGTTTCACATTAAAGGCGACATGTAGTTCTGAGGTAGCTTTTTATTTCCAGGCTTGTGCTTGACGACAATATTAGAATTAATTTATATAGGATAATTGCTCTTTATCAGTACGCATGTGCAGGTTAAGGCTGGAAATAATAATAGAATTTGAAGTATTCGATAACAGCTATCTTCGGTTTCGGAATAATATTGCAGTCGGTTGTTTCTTTGTGCCCTAAAGTATGGAGTAAATTGTTTTTAAAATACCAGCCGTTTCGCTGATTACAGAGACACTTCGTTCTGTCGCTGTTTTCATATTCCAGGTGACATCATCAATTTTATTCTAACGAGCAATAGGAAAGATACGGCTGTTACAACACTCTGAAGTATCCGATATTCGACGATACACAAGCATCATATTTGAAATGAATGTGTGATATATCGATTAAATCAGTTGAAATATTTATCCTCCAAATTCATTTCCTTTTCCTCGATGGTGCGGAATGCCTAGTTGACCCAATAATGCAAAATTGTACTCTAATGAATAAAGTGATACCTACAGTTAAGAAATATTTGATAGAAGTAAACAAATGTGAAATGGGAGAAAAGTTAAAAGGGTTTGTTTCCTACGGTTTTGTGGCTTTCATACATTAAATATGAAGATGGTTGTGTAAATAGCATGTCGTTTGGGAAGGGAGACAGTTTTTAAATTTACAATTCAGAGTTTGTTAGTTACAAACGCTATAGGAATCCGATTTCATTTTAGGCTTACCGTGTATAATAATACATTCGCTAAACATGTATTTAAATATAGGTGGTTTAATATAGATACAGCATTTTGCAGTACAAGAAAGCCTAAGTATTTGCTCTAAAAATGATTAATGCTTATCGCCTGTAGTAATATTATAAAGAGTTGGGAAAATACACTTCAGTGCGTCGTGTTTGTGCTTGTCTGTGTGTTTAAGAGACAGGAAGGGAGACTGACACACATATTTCATAATTCTTTACAACTGAAAAGTCCTGTTCTTTCCGATGAACATAGGCTACAAATTATTTAAGAAACAAATTCGTAGTTGAGAGGTTTTCATATTCATGTGACCCAATTTCATCCTAGTTTCTTACTCGACCAATATTTTGCATGGCTAAGAGCATAATTACTTTCCATCGATGGTTCAAACACCGTATTTTTATTAAACTACTAAATGTTTAAGGGGTTTTTATGACAAATTACATTCAAGGCAAAATGTTCGAGAATCTGAAGTCCTCTTTATTCTGAATGACTTTTGGTTAATGAGTAAACCGTAAGATATACGAGGAAAGTCCTACTGCACAGAAATGTAGATCTCGCTAAAGCACACAATTTATATCAAAAACCTTTTTTTAGGCATAACTATTTCCGAGATATTCCTTGTTATTGATTTAAATGCCCAAATACTTATGCTTCTGTCAGATGTAAAGCCTTCATTCGTTGTTCTTTCTCGTGCTCACACAAAGAGCATGGAACTTTTTAAAGAGAATGGAGCTCTTTAAAAAACTGATTATCGCTTTACCTACTGCATCCTTACATAAAATTCGTAAATGTCTAATGAAGGTTTATCTATTAACAAGAAGCGGCTAGAATAATAAGATTTTGTAAGAACAGTTTGTACAAGTGTGAGTAGAGAAAGTCATGTGAATGCAACAGCAGGTTTCTTCTAAGTACTGTGGAATATTAAGTGTCTAGTACTCTTGTCTACTCGTAGAAGCTGATGGAATACTCTAGAAGTTTGTAGAGATGACATAGTCCGTGGTACCATTTTCCATCATTTCAAACCAGGATTAGCGAAAATACTCTCTCCGCAAGTCGCTAAATTGGCAATACGCGTTACACCATCCAGAAACACTGAAAAACAAATCGATCATCAGCCAGAGAGTGGCCAAATGACTCGAAAGTACCATCTACGCCACTTATAGAATAAATCTTTTTAAGGTCAATTCGCTAAAGAATGCTGTCGCCTCTCGAAGACCGAGATCATCCATGAAATCATTACTTAGTACTTCCAAATCACTTGATCATTGTTTTGGAAGTAGGCGTATGAGGTGATTTTTACTTTCTCTACTACGTATAATAAGTAGGGGAAGTATTGTATTCCACCCAAAAATTCAATACCGAATTTCACCGGAAATATATGTTTTGAGACCCCCTTTCCAAGCATTTTTGGAAACATGTCCGTGTGTGTGTCTGTGTGTGAACAGTATAACTCAGAAACGAACAGTCGGATAAACACCAAACTTGGTATTCAGGTTCAGTATCTTCCAGAGATGCGACATGGAGGTTTTCAAGACAATCCCCCCACCTCAGATTACCCTTGGCATGGAACATTTTTCGAACATTTTAATTTTCTCAAAAATGGCTCTAACGATTTTGATTAAAATATATGTTTAAGATATTTTCATGACAAATGAAATGCATATCTCGAATTTTCTTGGAATGTTCCCAAAAGTATTCTTCATTGTGAATGACTTTTGCATTACTGGTAAACCATAAGAGATAAACAAAATTTTGCTTCACAAAAAATGCAGATCGCGTTAAAATACACAATTTATGTCATATACATTTGTTATTGAGTGAACCATTTTCGAGTTATTGCTTGTTATTCCCTTAAATTTTCCAATACTTATACATTTTCTCAAATGGAAATTTGTTATTCATTTTTTTGGCCCTGGTAATGCAAAGACAATGGAATACTCTACATAGCAACCAGATCTTAAAGTATTTTACTATCACTTAAAGCCTAGCAATTCCCCTTGCATCTACAAGAAAATATGCAGCAAGATTAACATCTTAATATCTCGATTAACATGAAGCACATGGAAAATAAGCGTTTGTAAAAATAGTTCATACAAGAGTAGAGAAAGTCATGTGATTGTAACCCATCAGATTTTTTAAGAATGTTACAACCAGGTTATCGTTTAATTGTATTTTGACAAAGCATTTGGAAAATAAAAGTCACTGGTCTTCTTCGATAATACAAGACTATTAAGACAGTGAGCTAGAGGGTATGAGTTGACCGATGACAACTAACAAGCAATATCTCGCCAAGCATACAATTCCTAGTCCGTCTGATCATTACCTCTTCCCCAAACCGAAAAAATGCATGTTGTGTTCAGCTGTATACAGCTGAGATATGACGCATTCAAGAGTTACATTTCAGAGAAGGATTGAAGGTCGTCAATCACTCTGTTGAGTAAAAATAACTAAAGTGTTAAACAGTGTTTGTTAGAAATCCAAGGAACAAATTTGCCCCTCTTTTGGGTTCCGTATTTTAAAATGTATTATGTGGTTGCACATAGATATACCATATTTTTAATTATAGGCTAGAAGTAACCATTAAGACTTGGTATGTTGGAATATTCAATTCTGTTGTTTCGTGCATTTGTACATCTATGTATGTCTCTTACAGTTTGATATATATCCTTTTTACTGTCATTTTAATCACTTTTAAATGTTGCAACCCCTTTAAATTAAACTTGTTGATTACATTTTTGGTCAAAATTCTTTATATCCATATTAAATACATACTATTGTAAATTTCGAAATAATGTAGAATGTAGAAAAATTAAATAGTTGAATAAATTATTGCCATTTTAATTTTAGGTAAATGCATTTTTTCAACTACTTTACCGACTAAGGGGAACAGGCTGTGAAATTAGGAAATTCTGAAATTTCTAAGCAAATAATTTTAATTGTTTGAAAATATTTTTTAGTGTTCTATATCAAACTTGACTTTTTTTAAAATCAAATCCTTGAGTACTGTCTCAGAAAAAAAGTATTTTCTGTTTTTTTAAATAATTATAGAAAAATCTTCTTGCGGTGCAGTTTTCAAACTTTTGGAACCAAACTATGATTCTGAGTTTAAACATATTTGTTCTTACAGACGTATTGTATGGTTTGTAAATATAATATTCAAAGTATATACGTTTTCTTTTTACGCTTTCTAATTAAGAAAATTGGCTTCTAATGATTGGACGTCGGATTTGTATGTACATAAAATATTTAAAATTTGGATGGATTTATGCTTTCAAAGTCTTATGCTCTATATTCACTAATCACGAACTAACATTGTTAACTTTAAGCCTATATTTTCAGTTTCTCTACTACGTTTAGTACACAGGAGAAGTATTGCATTCCACCCAAACTTTCGATACCAATACATTTTTGGAAACATGTTCGTGTGTGTGTCTGTGAACAGCATAACTCAGAAACGAACAGTCGGATAAACACCAAACTTGGTATTTAGGTTCGGTATCTTCCAGAGATGCGACACGAAGGTTTTCAAGAGAATTCCCCCCACCCCAGTTTACCCTTTACATGGAACATTTTTCGAACATTTTTATTTTGTCAAAAATGTCTCTATCGATTTTGAATAAAATAGCATAAGTTTAAGACATTTTTATGGTAAATGAATTGTATATCTCGAATTTTCTGGGAATGTCTCCAAAAGTATTCTTCATTGTGAACGACTTTTGCATAACTGGTAAACCATAAGAGATCGACAGAGTTTTACTACACAAAAATGCCGATCGCGTTAAATTACACAATTTGTCATATACGTTTTTTTGTTGAGTGAACCATTTTCGAGATATTGCTTGTTATTCCCTTAAATTTTCAATACTTAAACTTTTTCTCAAATGGAAATTCGTTATTCTTTTTTTTTTTTTTTTGTCTTGGTAATGCAAAGAGAATGGAATACTCCACATAGCAACCATCTCTTGTAATATTTGCCTATCACTTAAAGCCTACCAACTCCCCTTGCATCTACAAGAAAATTAGGAATAAGGTTATCTCGATATCTCGATTAACATGAAGAATATAGAGAATAAGCGTTTGTAAAAATAGTTTGTACAAGAGTAGAGAAAGTCATGTGAGTGTAACTACATTGTACACTCCTCTTAGTCAGCATTCCTGTAGTCATTTGATTTGCAGTACACAACAATCGTTTTCTCCAAATGCTCAGGTATACTTTTTAACATTTATCGATTAAGACAAGTTTGTATATTGAGAAGAATCTTTCCGCATCTACAGATGTTATTGGGCAAAATTTGGAAGCTGACGCTGTTTCCTGCCACGCGATAGTTGCCAAGTTCAGAAGCCGGCGGATAGTGGTCATTTTTTGAAGTCGTAGCGTTTGCTTCAATATCTGTTATTGAATCTGCTGCCGGCTGCTAGAGTGGTAAAGCTACGAAATCTTTCTCTCAGGGTATGCGTGAGCGTAGTTTAGAGGATAACATCAGTTTAAATGGACTGGGAAATTTAATGTGATCTAATACTTGAGCTATTGAAGCCAGTTCCCGACCCTTAAAGATAAGTAATGAAACTAATTCTGAATCGTAGCACTCAAAAAATATAAAAACTGAGTTATTATACCTTCTAACTTCTTCAGTATCAATTTTAGGTTTGAAATAACTATTTCCGCAATAATTGGAAGCTATAACCGTAAATTGCCAGGAGTCGCTAAAATACCGGCAAGATCCCTCGCAATAGCCGCTAAATCTTACTAACACAAGTACGTCACTGGTCGCTTAAAATTACCACGAGCAAGTCGCATAATTAACTGAATAAGTCTCAAAAGAGGTGTAATGGATGTGTGTACGAAGGTATGCACGAACGAATCTGTGCAGGTATGTGTTAGATTAGAATGCACGCCCTCATATTATTTAACCTCCGCCTACTTATTACTCCCCCTACCAACCATACTTCATATACGGTAAAATCTAAAAAATCCTATTTATGAACCTCTGAACTGTTGCTAGGTCGTACCTCTCGGACTCGGACGAATTCCATTGCCTTTCTCTTTCACAGAATTTGTGGCTACGTGACTCTGCAAACGTAGTGAACTTATAACCTAACTCCATTCCAGGAAGCATTATATTCGCACATCACTCCTTTGGCTATTACTAATGACTTTGCTCGCTAATTACCTTCTTCTTTTCGGACAGATATTTCAACTCCAGCTTATTACATTATACATTGATTTAATATGCAGAAATTATTTATTTCAATTATTTGTTTGTCTTACTATCATTTCTTTATTTAATTGCTTATAGCTACTGTCAGCAATCACGATATCAAAGCAAACATATTTACCCACAGAACACAAACTTTGATGTTGTGTTTTCTCTCTAAAACACTACATAATTTACCACTTAATTTTCCTGCATACTTTAAAGAAGTACTTTCAAGTTTACTCTGAACCTCATTGGGAATTGATAAAGACTCGTGTAAATACAAACCAGATTTTTCGACTTTCTTATTTGTGGCTTCAGCTATAAATTGGAAACGTACTTTGATTACAGTCAAAGTCCTTTTCAAATATTCTCTCTATAGTAAGAAACATTATTTTGTCACTAAAATATTTAAATATTAATTTTAAAATTAAAAGTTAAAAGATACGGGTATTACATGCCTGTTAAATGGAAAAAAGGACTAACTATGCAGCAACATCGGACATACGAAATTATATGCACTATAAAACTTCACATACAAGCACAGAAGAACATTAAACATATTGCAAGTAAAAACAAACTAAATATGCATTTGCATAATATATATCCGATGTCTACTGATAATATGTACTTCAGATTTTTACTTTTCTGAAACTTTCCAGCAACAATTTTTACTTACTATCATGTGAATACTCCTTGATGAGATTTTCAAAGTAATTGGCAAAAGTTTACACCCCAAAGAGCAATTTGAATGATACCGCTCCCTGAAGAGCACAATAAAGGAAATAAATTATTAAGACTAGAGATATGAATACAGACAGAAAAACTACATCGCTGTGTTGGCTGACACTTCAGTAATTTTAGTGACTGCATCATTATATTACCATCGCTCTTTAAACCATTAAGCTTTCTTACTGCACAGAATTTGTGTTGCAGAATGTTCAAAACTGCTCACAGGTTTCCTTAAGCGAGTTATTTTTGGTAGAATATAGTCCTTATGGTTTTAAGAATTTGCAGCAAAAAAAACCTTGATTGTTACCTAATATTATTCAATTTGATGCAAAGTGTAATAGAATTATGAGACAATGAGTTCTGAAGTTGGAAATAGTTTGTTTAGAAACAATAAACTGGTTTAAAATATTTATATGATAAGCTGTAGAATGCTAGAAGAGCTTTATATTGATACCGTAATTATGGGCGGAAAAATTTAAATAATTAAATAAAGAAATAATAGTAAGATCATTTTCCTATATTAAATCAATGTATAATGTCTCAAGCTTGGGTTGAAAAATTTTGCCCGGAAAGACGAAGGTAATTAGACAGTCAGGTTAGTCAAAGTCATTAGCGACAACCAATGCAGCCAGAACATTAGCTTAAAGGATTTCTGGAACACATTTAGGTTAGAAGTTCAGTACGCTTATACAGAGGCACGTAGGTCATTTCCGAAAAAGAGAAAGGTACATTTTGTGAGAAGTTTAACTAAGCCCCTAGTAACAATGTCACATTCGGATACTTAAGAGTTTTGAGATTTGGCAAGGTATAAAGTATAAAGTTAGTGAGGGAAATAATAATAATAATTAATAAATATGTGTACATTTAAATCGGACTCTCTCTGGTACCGCCAGCGGTACTAGCTCATGTGATATTTTAGGCGCCCAGTGATGTGCTTGTGCGAGTAGCGGCTAGTGTGAGGGATGTTGGCGGTAAATATTTTAGCGACACATGGCGGGCTACGCTTCTAGTTTCTTTCATTGCGGAAACAGTTATTTCCAAACGTAACTTTGACACTGCAGAAATTAGCAGGTCCATTAATTCACTTGTTTAAATTTCAAGTGCTACGATACACATCTGTCTATCTCTGCATCTCAAACGGTCGGTATGACTCAAATGTTAGTTCACAATAAAATTTTCAGTCAATTTAAACTGGTATTGCCCTTCACAATACATCAACACATACCCTGAGGAAAAAAAATTCCGAGCTTTACCACTGGAACAGCCGGCAGCAGAATTAGCAGCAGATATTGGAGACAATGAGAAAACTAGCAACTCCATTTCTGTACCAAATTGTCGCACCATCTTCGCGGCAAAGTTGCAGCTTCAATATGAGTTTTTCATATTTCCATTACATTAAAGAACAATTCAAAGCCACGAAACAACAAATGTACTTTTGTCATTTTTGGAGTAATATCGATTAACCTCGATATTATAACCTTGCCTTCGAAAACAGATATTGAATTTTACATCATATGCATTCATACAGTACTGAAATGTATGCTTCGTTACGGATTGAACAAGCTTGCAATGGAAACCGTACGTAATACAGCTTGTTTATTGCTGAAAGCTGCATACAAGAAAACGGTTTATTATGCCGCACGTGTTTCTCCTTCTTGCCCTTCTCCATTCCTTCTAATTCCACTCTCCTTTGCATCTCTGTATGTGCAAAGCGAATACCACACAAAGCAGCCACGACATTCTTACAGCTTGCTAATGGTCAGTATGCTGGCGTCTTCTTTTCTTAATGCTGCCGCCTCGCATCCTTTCTCTGCTCCCCGACCTTATTTACGTAAGTGTGTGTGTGTATGCAGAGCATTAAATCGTTGCCGCGAAGAGGTTTCCCCTCGGTCTCGCAGCGGTCACTTTACGATGTTGCGGACATGTTAACTTTTAAGTCCTTTCACGCTCTTCACCGAATTTCAGGCTTCACATTTAATACTGTTGTTATGTAGGTTGTTGGGTACATTGCGTGAAAGTATTTTACTGTTTTACTGCTTACTTGTAGCAAGTAGAGGATGCCTTGCATTCCATCCAAAGATTCTATACCGAGATTTCACCAGAAATATACACTTTGAAACGCCCTGAGTAAATAAAGGTTTTGTGTGTATCTGTGATCAGCGTAACTCGAAAACGAAAATTCGATTAAACACAAAACTTCGCATATAGGTGCAGCGTCTTCCAATATATGCGACGCGAAAATTTTGAAGAGAATTACCTTACCATAAACTAACTTTACAAGGAATAATTTTCGCCATTTTTTATTTTATCAACAATACTTCTAGCGATTTTGATTAAAATATCATACATTTAACATATATGTGTGATAAATAAAATGTATACCTTGAGATTTCTGGGAATAGCCTGTAAAGTCCTCTTCATTTTGAATGATTTTTTTTGTAACTAGCAAATCTCAAGAAAATGATAAAATATTACTGCATAGATCTCGTTAAAGACATAATTTATGTTAAGAACAACTTTTATAGCGTGAAGAAGGTGGTTTGTTAACGTTATTTGCACCACACTTTGGGCGTCAATTTAAAGTAGTTTGTATTGAAGGATTTGTATTATATTTCAACTGTTGGGGAGCCGAACTTGTAGTATTTGCAACCGCAGGTATGGTAAACAGTTTCCGGTAGCCTTCGCCCCAAATGTACTTTCAGGTTGCCTTTGCCACAAGTTTTAAAAAATATTAACTTTGTAATTTGACTGTATCTTTAGATATTAAATATTTATGTTTGCCTCGGCTGCGTCAGTATTATTGTTAGAGACACGTATCTCTTGGTAGGGTTTTGGTACGACTAAGAATGTAGGCTTACACAGATTATAATTTTTACTTCACTCCGTTTTATTAATACTTCATACGATTTAAATGACACTTCACTGATATAGAGAGCTGTGCGATTATTTTTATTAAGTAATTACACTTTTTAACACTTAAACTTATTTTTCTTCACACACGAATACGTATTTAATTTCTCGAAGATGCACAAGCAACGCATCCAGTTATGAGCACTGTCTGAGGCTACTGAATTGATTTCAACCGTCTAAACTTGTAAATTTCTGTATTTCAAGTTTCTGATTGGCTAATCCTACTCCAATAGAATACCTTTATTTAACTAAATCTTTTTCTGGTTGCTGATTAGCTATTTTATAAACTGTCTCAAAATTTACATTATTGCTGCTCTAATAATGACTAGTAGCATTTAAACTTCCTTACTCATTATTGTCTCAAGGTTACCTCATTGTTAGCAACGTTTAACTTATTATTCTCACAGCTCCTACATTATTAAATTACGTAATACATTCACATAACATTATTACACATGGATACAACAATATAAACATATACAATGACTGTAATATACGCTTTATAGATATTGTTACATACACATTGTTTTAAGGCGGGCTGTTATTCAAATTTATATTTGTAATTTGATTAAAATCTTTAAGTGTTAAAAAATACTGCCTCAAGCGTTAACCATTTCCGAGATATTCTTCGTCACGCTTTGAATTTTCAAATAGTAATAGTTTTCAAGCGGAAGACTCTATTCGTTTTTGTCATGGCCATACGAAGAGCATGGCATTTCAATACTTCCCATAGCGACCCGCTTTTAAAAGCCCCTTGACTGTAACTCCGGTCTAGTGTATCATTTATACCGACAACGAAACGTGTAAATGTAAAATGAAAGTTTATCTTGATTAACAAGAATTGGAGTAGAGCAAAAATAGAGAAGAAGGCTGAATAGAGACACATATCACTGGTTTCTCAAAAGGAAAGCTCTAATAAAATCCTTGTGATACATTAAACTTCTGCTTTTCGTAAATACAAAATAACCTTTACAAAAATAAAACAGCATAAAAACTGCGACCTATAACAGAAAATCGACTTTATCCATTACCAGTCTATAGGTTCCTTATAGAAATACATCGCTTACATTAAAACCTCTTGGAATAAATATCTGCAAAGGTTCTTAAATTATTAGGAGTCCCTCCAATTCCTCTCGCGTTGTTGCGCTTCCTTTCTCTCCTCTCGCCCTCTCGATGCAACATAGACATCATGTGATGTTTTGAAAGCCAGTAACAAAACCGGTTTTCTGGGGGGAGTTAATAAAAATTAAAATGGAAGTGAAACCTTTAAAGTGCACAAACGTGTTTGTTATTGAATGGAAACCGCCGTTGTTTTGTGCGGGAACTGTTGCGCACACGAATGATCGAAAGAAAAAATACGTGAGTTTTGAAAATATCTTATGGAAACTGAGTTAATATAAAATGTTATGAGAAAACATTATGGTAATAAATTCAATAGGCAACACATTTATATGCATATTAATTACACAAAGATTGTGGTCTGTTATGTTCTTCTGCAACATAATAAATTACTCCACCGACATTTGTAATTAACAACCGAGAAGATCATTTTCTCGGTTGTTGGGATTGTGTACCATGTCCGAAACATTTATATTGCTGATCTGATAGGTAATTTTCGTATTCACCACCTTCGCCCCTATTTCGTTACATATTAGTAAAAGAGAATTCTCTCCTTTGTTCAAACTGCGTTATTAAATGCTAACGAAACTAAAGTAAAGGTACAAGGTTCCTGAACTTATGGTAATGCATCTGAGAAATTTGACAAAAATTGTGAGTAGTTAGAACTTTTAAAATAATTTAATTCTGAGCTTTAAAAAAACATATCGCTTTTTCCACCTGAAACATTAAAACTATCTATCAAATTGCGATACAAATGTACAGACACATGCTTATTAAAAGACACGCTCATTTATAAACCTAGTTTTCTCACAAACATTTTAAAGCATTTTTCATACTCAAAATGCTCCGTACAATGATTTTTAATAATTTTTAAAACTGTTTTTACTGCCTCTCGAAAATATAAGAAAATGACCATATGCTTTTTAAAATAATGCTCCAATTTTTAGAATTAAATTATTAAGTTGTGAGAAAACAAAAAATGTTGTAGAGTACAAAAATAAATCATTTTTCTACAACAATTAGTGGTTTTTAATATAAAATAGTATGATAGTCATTGTTGTAAACTCATTTACTCTAAAACCTGAATATTTTATGTCAATGTTTTGCCTCGTGTGCAGTGTTTTCATTAGAATAATGGAATGACACTGTGAAAAATTAATATTCTAATAAACTTGCAAGCTAGAATTTTGAAACATGGAAAAAGCATTAGTGTTATTGTGTGTAATAATTAGCATAAATTTCAACAAGATATTTTTAATACTGTGGATTTTCCAAATTTTACAGATGCATTCCCTTAAGTACCAAGTTTCGTATTTAATGGACTTTTCGTTTTTGAGTTAAGCTGTTCCAAGAAATACACACACACACACACAAATAAGATTTTGTAAAAATGATTGTTTGGTTTAGGAGACCTCAAAACAGACATATCCAGTGAGTTGAGAAAGTAAAAAGAATTAGCCCTAATTGAAGGCAAAAAACACTTAAAGTTTAAATATTCAGAGACAATCTGATTCATTTTAATTCGTCATAAATAACATCACTCACAAATAAGTATATTTCGTATTTGCACCTAGTGGGAACAGCAGTTACGTATTGTAGCTAAATTCAAGAGCTGACTTCTCTAAACGCATGCGCTAGTGGCAACCCGAGAGCAGATCGGTAATTACCAGATTATCTCGTTAACTAGCAGCCAATCAGGTTGTAATTGCCCGATGATATTGGCACTCTCCAGCCGATATATCAACTGATAATGGCCATGTTAAATATTTGTGCAAGAGAGCTAAAGCTTAAGCACCTATAAAAATTCATTTTCAGTGATAACTCTTCCATTTTAATCCTTTAATGAATTACACGGTAATTAAAGAAATTTAAGAGTCCATTTGAGCTCAAAATTACTGGTGAATTTTCTGCTGGTTTACTTCCCTTACTATGAAGGTAGAGAAAAGGTTGCATTGTACTAAAACGTTTGATATTTATGTTTTACAAAAATAACTTTTTTTAATTCCCTTGAGCCTAAAAAGGTGTATTTAGGAAAATGCGTGCGTGTGAACAGCATAACACAAAATAGATGTCGGATATATTTCTAAACTTGGTATCTAAACCCAGCATCTTTAAAGCATGTGTCAAAAAGATTTTCAGGAAAATTTCGCTACCACCAAATTTTACTTTACGTAAAGTTTTTATTTTATATTTTATCAAAAATATCCATTTTGATAAAAACACCATGCTTAGAATCTATTTTTATGACTAATAAAATATATACCTATCTTGAATACTCATTTTGTAGCTATGAAGTCCTCAATATTCTGAAATTAGCGTGCTTAATTAACAAAGCATATACAATTTGTCCAAGTAAACTGTCATGTGGCATTCATAAAACACCTTACGCGATTCTTTATTTTTCACGCATGGGTTCCTAACAAAAACTAACTTAGGATATAAGAACAACCCTGTTTTTGTTTTTCATATTGTACATATAACAAAGTCCAAATTGCTTATTAGGAGATCATGCCTAATCAGAAATCTATGTTCAGTAATAATGTAAACAGAAGAATCGCGTTTTGTAGGAGTAAGGCATATAAGGGATTGTGTGAAGTTTAGATGGGTGGAGAAAATCATGTGTATGACATATCAGATATTTTTAAATATATTGAAATTTCTGGTATAATTTAGTCTTTATGAGAGATAACCCTATATTATACCTTAAGAGTTTGCCTACTCTTTTGTTACTGTTCCTTGTGATACTATACAATCATAAGGCGAAACACAACTCAGAATCAGTAAAAACTGCAAATGCTCCGGAATCACACCCTCTTATGTCGAAGAACAATTTAAAATGAACATTTTTAAGGCTTTGTGAAATAACAAAACAACTTGACGTTTGAAAGAAAAGGGTTTTGATGATTTAAAGACATGGGTGACGAGGTCATTCAGGTGCAGACTCATGGTAGGGATATCCGCGATTTGAATCCGCCAGAATCATCCTCCTGGTATGGAGTTTTTTCCAAGATTTCCTCAGTTTTCAGAAACTCCTAATGCCAGGAAGGCATGCTAATTTGGTCTTGGAAATTTTGCCTTCCAAATTCGGTTTTTCAGTCTTTCACTTCACTTCTTTTCATAAAACATCAGTGTCCGCCACCCTAACGTGTGTAGAAAAGAAGCAGCCTTTTATCATTTAGGCAAAAATTATAATTGGGGTTATTTTGGAATACGTGTCTAATTTTAATTATCTGGGATACTAGATTGCGCAGGTTAAATATAAACAACTAAGTGAATCATTGTTTGTTATATTTAACTTGCACAATAGTAAAAGTAGGCAGCTTGGAGGTAATAAAAACTAGACTGTTGGAGCAAGACGATGGTCCGCACTTTCGAAGCCGTATTCTTTACATGCTTCTCATGTTCTTGCCGTTATCTGTAGTTCGTTCTGTTGTCTTGTGTGCCAGCTGCTTCAGTGGTAGAGCTATGATTACTTTCTCAGAGTATGCGTTTATATTTAATGAGAATTTAATGTAATTTAATACTAGAGCTATTCAAGCGAGTTGCCGACTTTTGAAGACAAAGAATGAAACTGATTATAAATCGTAGTCCTCAAAAATATATAAACTGACTCATTATACCTGCTTACTTCTGTAGTATAACGTTTACGGTTTGAAATAACTGTTTCCGCTAAATCTTACTCGCATAAGCGCGTTACTGAGCACTTAATTAACACACGAGCAATCACATCATTAACTGAATATATCTCAAGAGAGAGTGTGCCCAACTGCGAGTGTGGATCAGCACCAATGCTGGAACCAGAGTAACTCTTTTATTTAAATTGCACCGCCTTTATTACTTAAGCTCCGCCTTAATTAGAACTACTACCACCAGCATTATTTAATGCCTAGACCAATCTTAAAAATCCTGCATGTGCCTGCATTACATTGTTGCTAGGGTTCCTCCCCTAATTCTTAGAATTTCATCAATCGTTCTCTTTTGCAAAATTTCATATGTGACTGTTCAACGTACTGAAGATATAACCTAACTGCGTTCCAGGAACCTTTAAAACAAATGTATTCTATACTCGGCTGATAATAATGACTTTTGTTAACCTGACTTCCTAATTACCTTCTTTCCGAACAAATCCTTTAAGTCAAACTTAATGTATTACACCTTGATTTAATATAAGGAAATTATTTATTGCAAATATTCCTGTCTTACATTTATTTAATTAACTATACATTCCCGTCGCTTATTAGGTATAATTGTCAACTTGCGGCAGGATATGTGTTTAGGAGCATAAACAAAACGAGGATAAGCCATTAGAATTAAACATGCAAACTGTATTAGAATATTAAGTGTAAAAAAAAACACTATAGACAAACATTTTCAAGAATGGACACTGGCTGAATATCCCCAATTGGCTAGAAAAACGATAAACATACGATGCTTCTGAAGAATAAATACTGCATAAATAAATGGACAACATTAAGGTCCATCAAAGAGGTAATATACCATTCATTGATGATATTAAATTCTTCACAACTATTACGCTAATTGTTGTAACCCAATATTGTATATTACTTTCGCTTGGACGATTCTTACTACTAAAAATCTGTTTACCTTCACACGGCTTTCTATTTCCTCTATCGCATATTAGTTGCTATACAAACTATTCTACTAAAGCTTATTTTTCTATCTACTTCATTTTAATCCAAACAAAACTTTCCATAAATAGCTATATTACAAATTTCATTATAGATACAAAGGGAACAGCGACAGTCAAATGTTTAAGAACTGGACGCTATATGCTGGCCTTAAAATTCCACACTGTTTCCATGCAATCGCGAGTAACAACTAAATGTTGAAAGGATCTTAAAGAATGACCAAGTAATGAACAATTCAAACTATTAATAATTGATATATCTGAAATGACACAGAAAAATGATGCCACAAAGAAGTTATTTGAAACAAACTGCATGTTTTAAACAGATATACTTTCTTGTGTAGTGAATTTTCTTCTATTGCTTAACGTTTACCAGTTATACAAGATTATACAAAATACCTTCTGAACAAAGACAACTTCACAGACTATTTCCAGAAAATTCAATATATACATTTTATTAGTCGTGTAAATATATTTAACATATAGGATTTTAATCAAAACGGTTACAGCCCTTTTTTTAGAAAATAAAAAAATTTCGACTAATGTTCCATGTAAAGGATAGTACGGGTTGGGGGATTATCTTTAAAACGTTCGTGTCGCATCTTCAGAAGGTACTGAACCTGAATACCAAGTTTGGTGTTTATCCGCCTTTTCGTTTCTGGGTTATGCTGTTCACAGATCTAAAAAGATTTTTTTTTCGGATTCGTGGGGCCTCAAACATGTATTTCCAGTAAAATTCCGAAATACCTTCTCTACCGATTATCTACGTGTAAAGAAACTAAAAATGAGTCCTAAACAATCCAAAATTAAATAGGACTGCAAAATACTATAGATACATTAGAGCCATGATATAACTATGTTAGTATGAGATAAAGTTAATTGCACAAATAATTTTGTGCAGATTCACATTCATAGTCTACTGCACTGTTTATTCAAATGGTTTTTAAAATTTCGTCACATATTGCTCTGTCTCAATTATAACTGCATTTTAAATTTTTTGCCTATATATTTTATATTTTTAAGAAAAATATTATTTTACTGTAATTATGCTAATTATTTTATAGTTTGGTCCACCTGATGCAGAAATCAACATTTTTAAAAATAAAAATATTACTATTTATTTATACATTTATGTTTAAGACTAGCATATAGAATTTTATTAACTATTCTGGTTATCTCCGAAATAAAGTTTAAATGCAAAATATAATTTTTGTAACGATTTATTATCAGGGGTAGAATTAATTGTCATATCTTGAGCATTTAAAAGCGTAGCAAAAATGGTATGTGAGCTTTTACTTTCTCTACTACGTATAGTAAGCAGAGTAGAGTGGTGTATTTATTGGTCTTAGACATGTTGAAATCCATACTTCGCATGGGTTAGATATGACGTACGTGATTATACTAGGTGGACCATTTAAGTTAAGATTGTACGATACCTCCAAAATTAAGCGTTGTAGAAAGTTGCTCAGTATTATGGGGGAAAGTGAATGCCATTAGTCGTGTTTTGTTTGGAGGACGTTGTGATGTTCATACTAGGATCAATTTAATTGTTTAAATGGGAGCCTAGCTTTTTTATTTGTTTTCTCACTCCTCATGAAAACAGAAACAATATTTGTATTAAACACTTTGCAATCGTTCTTACAACAGCGTAAATAACAACGAAAATTCTGAGTGGCTGTGTACGATGCGCACAATGAATGGTCGGACTATTGTCGTTTGAGGGTCAAGTTACGTTCTGTAATTGGGAACCAATATTTTTTATTTTGTTTCCTTCTTCCTCATCAGAAAATAAACAGGTTTTATAAACCATTTTCTAATGAGAAAACAACATACAAAATTTAGGTTTCCATTTAAAACAATTAATCAACCCTAAACTGATCATAACGTCCTCCAAACAAAACAGGACTAATGGCATTTACTTTCCCCCATAACATCAAGCAACTTTTATAAAAGACATTTCTTTCTACAACACTCAGTTTTGGAGGTACTGTACAGCCTCAACTTAAATGCTCCACCCTGTATAATACTCCGTGGTTAATATTTTTCAGACTATATCATCAAACTGAACTTTAAACTTAATGGCATTTACAAGAAATGAAAAGAAAAGACAGATAAACTAACATAACATCACACAAACAAAACAGAAGAAGAAGAAGAAGAAGGGTAAAAATTGTTCACAGGCACACGCTATTGTTTAAAAACCAACACATACCCAACCCTAGGCTACAAACCCTCCCCCTCCAACTCTTGAGCCTCTTCCTCACACTCTAATGCATAACGTTTTGCAAAACCTTTTTGCATAACCCTATCCTTGAGTTAGCAAAGGAACTGGCAGATAGTTCCTCTTTAACTGTTCTGTCTTAGTACAATTCGCCAGAATATGAATCCAATTTTCTTCCTCTCTACACAAAGGACAGATTCTTATGCCTTTCTTCATTAATGAATTTGAACGCTCGCCATGATACCAGTCTGAGCTTGCTGGCTCTATTTCTGGACAAAATAAATTGTTCTATACCACATTCTGTTTTTAGGTTCGACTGTAAGCTTAATGATAATTTCTAGTTACATTGTGAGAGCGTCTGCTGTCTTTCAGTCCCTTCTATACTTTTCTTCACACATTCCTTTCCAGGTCCTTCAGAACAAATATTATCCATTCTTATTCCCTCATACCTCTCTTGATTTTCACTGCCCACGTTTTGTCCCTAAACTGTTCCTTGTGGGATACTGTTCTCATAAGTGATTGATCCCCTCTCATAATTCAATACAATATTTGTTCGCCCATACCTTACATTCAATTGTTTCGCTGTATGCACTATATTCTCTAAAAATGCCGCAGTTTGCCGTATCTCTTCCCACACCCAAAATGCCTTTTAGAAAACCTGTTCTTACTTGGCCTAGCCTTTCCGTGCGTTTCCACCCCCAGATCTCCGCCCCCATTCGTCGTTTTGGATTTAACAATTGCCCAATATGTTTTCTCTAACAATTTTACCAGTATATCTGGGATTCTCCTTCGCAGCTCTCATTCTTGTCTTGAGTTTGGTAACCTCAATGTGTTTAGTCCATCTTCCGTTCATAGTAACAGTCACACCTAAGTCCAGTTTCTCCCCTACGTAAGTCCAGATCTCTGTTCGGCTGTATACGAAGCTGTATTTAAACGTAATTGTTTTCGTTGTAGTTACATTAAAAGGTCAAGAGCCATTCGTCCCAATCAGTCTGAAGTTTGTCTAGTCCCTTTTGCAACCCTTCCAGAGTAGTAAGCGGAAGGATTGCATTCCAACAAAAAATTCGATATCGATATTTCACCTTAATAATTTTTTTGGGGCGCCCTGAATACAAATACGGCATTTTTGGAAACATGTCCTGTGTCTGTAAACAACATAACTCAAAAATGAAAAGTCGGATAAACACCAAACTTGGTATTTAAGTTAACTATCTACCAAGGATGCGACACAAATACTTTCAAGGATATCCCCTGCCCCAGCTGCCCTTTACATGGAACTTTTTTCAAAATTTTTATTTTATAAAAAATGGCTTAAGATTTTTATTAAAGTGCTATGTATGAAAAAGAAGTAGAATGTGTAGTAAAATCACAAGTAAAATATATATCCTGAATTTTCTAGGAATATCCTTGAAAGTCCTCTTCATTCGAAAGAAACCTTGTTAACTTGTAAACGTTAAGCGATAGACGAAAACGTACTACACAAAAAATTAGATCTCTTTAACATACACAATTTACTTGAATTAAGTTTTTTGTGTGACTTAAGCCGTTTCTGAGATACCGTTATTAAAGGTTTGAATTGTTTGGTACCTGTCATTCTTGTTAAGTCTCATCGATTTTAAGATAGTTCTTGCAATTGCATGGAAACAGTATGGAATTTTGTAACAGCGTATAACCTCCGTTTCTTAAACATTGACTAACGCTGTTCTCTGTATCTACAACGAAATGTGTTATGTAGCTATTTCTGTAAAGGTTTATTTGGATTAAATGTAGTAGATAGAAAATAAGCTTTAGTAAGAATAGTTCGTATACCACTAATAAAGATAAAGATCAGAAATTCATGTGAATGTATCACATCAGATTTTTTAAGCTAATTAGTTTCTACTGAAAATATGAAAATACTGGTTACAAACTATATTATGTGAAGCATTTTTAATCAGTAAAAGTTGTGACGGTGTTCTTTGTTAAGTTTGAAAGCTCCACGTTGTGGTAGCCAATTTGTGGCGGTATTAGTGTTTGTTTAAAGAATGCTACTGTTTATTTGCCGCACGTATAAAAGACAATTTGTCGCGGTCACTTCGTGTTATCTTTTACTGAGCGCCTATTATTGTATTTAATTTTGGGTTCACTGTCCTCCGGCTAGCTATGATCTTTTTTTGGTCGAGCACTTATCTTATACAGGTGTGTAAACGGAAAGGAGTTTTTATCCAAAGATAACACTGATGAAAGGATTTGATTTACACTTTTTATTTACTTAACACATTATTCACTTTCACCTATTAATCGTGACACTCGCCAAACTGAAACTGTTATAATAACTTATTTACTGCACATTATTAATTCGCGAACTTCAACTTTTTTGTGTAATTAACTTTACGACACTTGAGATTTTTCAGAACTTTACTACGCGTAATCTGCGAATCGATAAACTATGCTCTGTATTCACCATGACTGCTTTCGTTGAATTCAGCGACGTGTAATGCGCAAATGTTTCCGATGAACTGGAGACGAAGTGTAATGTACAAATGTTTCCGATGGACTGGAGCCGACGTGTAATGTACAACTGTTTCCGATGGACTGGACGAATTTGATTCTGACTTAGCTCTTTTTATACTCCTACACCCCAATATGCCTAAAGATTATAACCGAGCTGCTATTGGTTAATAAAACGCGCCAACATTAGCGTATATTTTTATATCCAATGAAAACTACGAAAACATATGCTCTAGGAGAAATGTTCCAGCAAATTCTAAGAAAAACGCGCCAATATTACGTCATTTGTTCGTCTCTAATAATGATAAACAGCTCACCCCCTCGCTACATTATTGCACGCTATTACTGTCAGTTTCAGTAAGGCCGTATAAACTTAATTCTTGACAATAATTACAATCAACAAACATCTCAAATCAATGTCACACAATAATGCATATTCACACTATAATCACTCTTTACATTTACATAATTTGTGATACAAATTACTGCGTCAAAGTGTAAGAAAAATCGAAGTCGAGCAAAAGACATTGGAAGGAAATGCAGGTCATTAGTTCATGTGCTTTTGGCATTTAAGTGATCACATGTTGAAGCTTTAAAAGGCTCTGAGAGCAAACGCCAAGGTATGTAATTAAAGCTAAAGTTTCAGACTATTTTTGGACATAAACTGATTTTTTATTTCTGAAAATTTTTATCTTATTTCAGTTATCCTTAAGGTAGCGACAACTCACTGGCTTGGTATATCAAGCTGCTGCTCTAGCTTGAGGGATGACGCCAGGATTCTGTGCTTTGAGAAAAGTGTGTAGATTACTCTGCGGACCTGCAAAACAGTGGCTACTTCGTATATCGCTTCTTTTCGAGCGATGGAATCTAGGGCATACCAACCTGAAACTGTTCATTAGAATGTTATGTTCTTAGAATGTTCATTACAGTATTGTAAAGATAATGTTATTTATTTGTATTACAACCTTATATTCTGCAGTTATCTAGAACTGTAATTAGTAACCTAAATAAAAAGTAAACTAGCAGCTGACTTGTAGTATCGATTCCAGACATTTTAGTTCATCGGAATCTCGATCATTCGCCACGCATTAACTCTAATTAATGAAGGCAGTTGGCACATTGATTGAATTTAAAGGCAATTTATAGTTCAATAACTTGGGACCTCTAAATGTTTAACGAAATCTTGAGAAGTGAAATTTATCAGTGCTTATTGCACTACCTATATAGATTATTGTTGTTAATAAATACCACACGAAATTAGCTTTAAAGCCTGTTGTTTCCTCGGAGAGGGCACTAGAAATTCATGGCTCATTTTCATTCCGCTTACGGCTCTGTCGAGAATTAACCTTGGAAGGTATATACGTAAAGTATGGCCTCAATGCGTTAGCAAATAACCGGAACAGCGCCTGATTAGCTAGATCGCTTCTTTTGCAAATGGCGGAGAAGACAATGTCGTCGCCGCAGCGCCCCGTCATTTGTTTTCTTGTAGTGTGCTACCGCTAACGGCTTGGGGTGCACCGATTTAGCGCATGCGCGTTAATCAGCCTAGAACAAATAATCCAGCTATAAGTTTCACCCAGCTCACGTAAGCACGCGCTGACTCGGAAGTAACCGCATTACTCGGATTCCCTAACGATGGCTAACGAGGCATGCAGTTATCCTATATGGGAAATCCGAGTGCCTACCGAGTCAGCTTCAAATATGCCATCAGCATATCTCTAGGCCTAGGCTAATGAGAATCAATCATAGCAGTTTTACAAGTTGTCTAAGGGGTTAAATTTAAACGCATTATTCAACTTCACATTTTTGACGAAATCAGATGTTTTGATGCAGGCTAGCAGGTAATGTTACTCTTGTGTAACTTGTCTGTAAAGAAAATGTATTAATATACTAGCAGAACCAGCAACTGCACCTATGTTAATGGTAAAAGCTGTGATTCTCTACCCCCTCCCCGCGAGATGACTCCAAGTAACGTGTGAGGCTTATGTTTGGGAGGTACCGGGTTTGATTCTCGTTGGACCGGCCACTATGACCATGGGATTCCTTCGTAGTTTCCCTAAATCGGTTAGTGAATGCTGTTCAGGGTTGTAGGAACAGGCGACGGCGGTTGGAGTGTTACCGCAGGACGGTGGAATTTGCGCTCTGGAGAGATTTCTTCCTGGCATTTGGTGAGACTGCTGGGACCCATTCGTGGGAGCTGACTCTTCTACCACAGGACCCTCGCTAAGCTAAAGCTAGCCGGCGTCAGGATTGATGGCATTTTGCACATAAACCTCTAGTTCTGATCAGTCTCGGGTCTCTTCTTCATCTCTTCCTCACAGGGGTCACGTTGGAAGCAAAAAGGATCCACTATGGTCTGTTTACTGTGGTGTGCTCAAGTTCCTGGAGGCCCCTCTCTCTGCCTACACCTAATTCCCCGTGCTTCTATTCCACTTGTACTATCTCACCTTCTCTCTCACTTTCTCCTTCAGTGCTACTGCGTAGTATAAATTCTAAAATTAAGTGAATCCTCAATTGGAAATGGTAGAATCAAATTGAAAAATTCGGTGCCGTAGCCGGGTATGAACACATAGCTTCGGCTTACAGTCCACTACTCTAACCAACTGAGCTACCATGGTAATGTACTATATAACTAGCCATGCATTGCTCATTTTGAAGTAATCTTGACGCAAAAATATATCGTGTAATGAAGATTTGCTTTTAATGAACACTAAAATGCATAACCGTATGAACGTTTATCATGGCTAGAGAAGATTTTGCGAGTATAACATATCAGAATTTTATAATTTTGTAACAAGGCCGTTGAAATAATTATTGCGATACAATTGCGGTAAGTACACCATTGAACAACATGTAAGAATTTGAAAATACGGGACGAAGTGGAGTATTATCTACTTCCGAATTTCTCCAATGCACGTGTGTTGCATACTATGTTTTCTACGTTAGGGAAACTATATACGTTGGTTCCGGTAGTAAGGTCGCCAACATTACGCGGCGTATTTTTAAAGTAAGTACCGTTTTAATATTTTGCCGCTGCAGCGCTGCAGTCGCGATTTTGAGCATGCGTGATCACTTCCTCCATTCGTTAGGAAGCCAGACGCAGCTGCGAGCGATTGCCACTTTGTAGTTCACATTATTAGAGCGTTTCGAAACGTTCAAAATAATCGAGGGACCCGCCGGCTGTGAAGTCACATCAGTGAATTCGTTGTTTGAATGCGTGAAGCCTTACGCCAGCATACGTTCATCGCCCAATCGTGTGAGTTTTATGGGGAAACAATGAGTAAAAATGCCCGGCCGCACACAGCCAAACAGATCTGATCGATCATTTGGTTGGGAGCAATTCGGCCTCCATACAGTCCGGATTTGGCAACAAGCTAGTTTTATGTTTCCTCATCTGAAGAAACTCCTTGGTGGAGAACATTTCAACGGCGATGTTGTGAAACAAGTAATGAGAACTTGGCTTTCATCACAGCTGCATCGTTCTTTGACGAACGCATACAAAAACTGGTTTCCCGCTACGACAAGTGCTTGAATAACGGCGGTACTATTCGGAGAAGTAGTGTAAGATGTAAAATAACGAATGACGGTAAAGTATTTTGAAAATAGTGTTCTTTTATTTTTTAAAAAATTACCGGTACTTACTTTAAAAATCCTCGTAATTATTAATTATTAAAATGGTAAAATTCAACTTCAACTTCAAATATGTCTTCAATAACAAATATGTAAAAAATTAGAGGATTTAATATATTTCGTACACACACGTACAGTAAAATAGGAAAAGCACGCCGGTAGGTAAGTTACTACACTGAATGCAGGAAATTCACCTTGGCTGCATGAACGGGAACTGGATTAAAAACATTACAGTGGAAAAAATAACAATAGCCTTGAAGTACACTTTACATTTGATGAAATGCGAAATGCGGGTAACTCGGCTCAGAATATCACTTGCAAAAACGCGGAATACACTTTCTTTGAAATAACGAATTTGTATCAAAGGTCTTCAGAAAGAAATAATACAGTGGTACTAATAGGAAGTTATTATAAAAGAGAACTTGCAGTTTGATGGTAGGTGAGAGAAAAGGTAAGGTTTTAATCATAATTTGCATAACTTATTTGGACCTTTTCTCCGGAACAATCTAATCTCAAGCTCACATCTATAAAATAAGAGAAGAATGTGAAACTACTCTATAGGATTTGAACCAAGCTGTCACTTCTTACGAATAGCTATGTTACCATACGGCTTCTTTGAACCTGGTCATTGTGCTTTAGAATATTCTGATTTAGCATTTTACTTGATGAACCTTGCGATCAACTGGAGACTGTGTGCATATTAGTTGATTAATTGTGGTCATTATGCAGCACTGACTCTAGAGTTATTTCAGTTCTCTGTACAGCAGATCTACTCAAAGATACAAACGTTTATTTAGAATATAAATATGAATGATAAAGGCGCATGCACTTGAGTACCAAAAACTGACTGATTCAGTAGTGCGTTTTCTTCCGTTCTTATTAGCCCCCGCTCTATGTTTGTGTATAAGCAACAAATCTCACTAAGCAGGATTTCTTTTCGGTACGAAGTGAAGGATGGGGAGGGGAGTCGGAACTATCTATTTGGTTTGGTGCAAATAACTGGAGATGGGCTAGCCCATAGTAATATAATCAAAAGGCTCGAACTTGTAATGTAAAAGTAGTGGAAACGAGTTAACTGTGGCGTAAAATTCATAACAAACACAATGATTAGTCAAATGTTTCCTCCGAGGTAAACGTGGAAATAAAGTCCAAAATTACTGCCCTCATCGATTTGGTGGTGCAAGTGCTGGTGAAGTGGTGACATAATTCGAGGAACAGAATCTCGATATGGGAAAATTATTTAAAATGAAGATTATATGTATTAGGATATAATATGCTATGTACAATTTGGTGTATTATAAACAGTATGTCAGTTTATAATAGTTATAACTTATCATTGTTGTTGCAAAACAACAGTCACAGTCACCCTGGATGTCAAATAGCCACATTAAATGGAATATTATTGTTATTACTATTATCATTTTATTATTAACTCCACGGTACTCTTCCACCATGAACATAACTAACTCATATTTTAAATTCTACCCTCTTCCACTGTTTATGACGACGTAAGCCACTTATCAATCAAATTGTAGAAGATGGGAAGCTGAGCGGAGTTGACAAATTTCATTACCAATGTGAACCGCCCCACATGTTTCTAAATGGGCCAACTTTCTGCACCCGAAGTGTACATAAAACAAGACGCTCTATCCTAGGGACGCCAATATTCGAACCTCGTTGCCTTCGCTCAGAAGGGCCAGTGGAGTTATGGGAAACCTGTAGCTGGATAACGAAAAAAGTCCTTTTTATGAGGCAGTAGTAAGAGGGGTAATCAAGTTGAGGAGACATTTCTTCTGGTCGTAATGATCGATGATGGGCATCACTTAATCTCTTTGCTCTTAAGTTTTGTGCTTGTCCCTCACTTTTAACGACATTTTTTCTCCTTTTTTTGAGCTACATCTTCGGAAACTTTTACCCTCTTCCAACGTCCTCTCTTTTTGTACAGCGTATCGTTGATTAAGTAAGATAAGAAAGAAAGGAGGAAGAGAAGAGGAAGACAGACAGGGCAATTTGGGGACGGAACAAAGAGCAAGAAACTGTCCCAGGGTGATATTTATAGCCAGGAAAGAAGGAAAAACAAGCACCTGTAACTGATATGCCAAGAGGAAACGAGATTTTAAAGCAATGACAAAGGAACAAGGGGAAGAATCAAGGCTGACGTTATCTGCTAAAAGACCCAGCATCTTACATCAGTTGAGAAACAATAGCGTGACGGAAGAAACGCTCTTTTTGGAATTTAAAATGTGTTGTGCATCTGTGCTTATCGATGTAGGAAAGAAAGATGTCAAGATCGGACGTGTCGATTTTCCTCTGTCGCTTATTTAAATTTCTCAGCAATCTAAAACTTTTTATTTACGATCAAATGAAAATTTTTGTTTTTTACTGTTGTGCTGGAACGTGATCCTTTAATAGTGTAGTTTGTGCAGAAATGTTGCCCATTCCTGCTGAAATCTTCATTCAGAAAGGGATTAATTTAACGAACAATCGTAGCCACTTATGTTTGAGAAGAGTTAGAGCAAAGCTGAACATTCAAGATCGCAACTGCGTGAAATAAAAGAAAAACAAACATCATGTAATAAGAAAAATAAAAGAATTTGATGCGTTACGTTCACATGACATTCTATACCATATGTTACTTATTACTGGGTATAGAAATTATTCTTACAAAAGCTTATTTATCTATCTGTTTCATTTTAATCGAGATAAACCTTTGCAGCTTTGCAGAAATACCTACATTGCACATTACGTTATACAGGGTGGACCATTTAAGTTGAGACTGTACCATATCTCCAAAACTAAGCGTTGTAGAAAGCAATGTCTGTGACAAAAAAACTTGCTTGATGTTATGGGGGGAAAGTAAATGCCATTAATCTTGTTTTGTTTGGAGGACGTTCTAGTCATTTTAGGATCAAGTTAATTTTTTTAAATGGGAACTTAAAATTAGGGTCAAATTAAATTGACCATAAAATGACCATCGCAACGTCCTCCAAATAAAACACGATTAATGACACTTTCCCCTATAGTATCAAGCAACTTTTATTCAAGACCTTTCGTTCTACAGCGCTTAGTTTTGGAGATATTGCACAGTTTCAACTTGAATGGTCCAATCTGTAGATACAAGATAGTCAAATGTTTAAGAACAAGACTCTATATGATGGCCTTAAAATTTATTGCTCTTTCCATGTAATTGCAAAAAACAACTGAAAGTTAATAGGACTTAAATATAATGACAAAGTATTGAACATTACAAACATTAATAACTGATATTTCGGAAATGACTTGTGCCACAAAATATTTGTTTTGTTTTTAAGAGATCTACGTTTTTGTGTAGTACTTTTGCATCTATCTCTCAACGTTTACCACTTATACAAGATTATATAAAATTCCTTCTGAATGAAGAGGACTTTACAGGCTATTACCACAAAATTGAAGATATAATTTTGTCTTGTAAATGTGGTATTTTAACCAAAACAATTAGAGCCATTTTTCAGAGAATAAAGATTTCAAAAAATCTTCTATGTTAAAGGTATTTGAAAATCTTCATGTCGCATCTTTAGAAGATACTGAACTTAAATGCCAAGTTTATTATTTATCCAAGTTTTCGTTTTTGTTCAGACACACAAACATGAAGCTTTTTCTAAAAATGCTTATTTTGGATTCAAGGGACCTGAAAATATGCATTTCCGATCAAATATCTATCTATGTTTGAATGAAATGCAACCCTCTACCTAGTATGTGTAGCTACATGTAGAGAAGATAAAACTAGAACCTGGTAATGGAGAACTGCTGTATGTTTTAAAGTAATAATAAAGTGATGAGGAATGCTGTTTCCTATAATAAGACTGACATTGATAACTGTAAAATAGTTAGTATGAGTTTTTGAAATAATTATTATCAGTGTTTTAAAATGGTAATCTAACAAGACCAGAAACGAATAAAAGTATCTCCTCAGTCTGGGTACCCTGGAAAATGAATGCAAATTAATTAAATAAGCAAAAGCATTATAAACTATTTCTGGGGTAAATCGCTAATTAACTAATAGCGGTGTTATTCATATACTTTTTATGTCTTTAAACATAGAACATTGTTACTCCAAACTGATGGTAGCTACACTTGGGAGTATAAAGGTTCTCAAAAAAAAGGGACGTTGTTTGATTAGCTTTGATTACCTGGGTAAGGACGGGAGCAACAAAGTTCAAATCGATGTTTGCAGTTACATTTCACTGGAGATGAAGCCTTAACTTTCAACTGTAAATTTATTCTGCAAGCAAAGAGAACTTGAGGTTATCTTTATTAGCTAATGCTTTGTGAATAGCTTTAATGAAAATGTCATTAAAAAATGGCTCTAAGATGAGTAAAGTGCAGTAACTTCTGTTTTATATCACACAATTAAGCTAGTAGTTGGTGCATTTTCATATATTACATGAAAATAATCTTTCTGATCCCCCGAAGTCACAAAATGGAGTTTTCTTCCAAAGGGAATAACTTATTAATATTTTAACCTTATAGTTCTCATATTTCAATGAATGACCGAAGCTAAATCTCGGGAAATTAAACTGTCTGTTGAATAAACGTCAAAGTGAGATAAAACATGCTATACATCCTGCGATAGATGTAAACAACGTGGATATATAGTTAAATCACTTTGATGGACTGTGACTTTAATTAAGGGACGAAACTAAAATACCTTGAAGCAACATACAGTACTAGCCACGAACAGACTAACACGATAACTCATTAATGTAATAATATATCTAATTCACAGCTTCTCAGCATCAACACATTAACAATTTCTTACTTTAATATGTTTTGTTCTATGTTTTACGTGTTAGGTATTTTCTTTGCTAATATTGTATTATAATTAAAATGATGTACACGTGGTAGAGAATAGGTATATAAAGTTATAACATATAGAATATAATATGAGAGGGAAAGGCCATTGTTAGCTATATAACCAATACTAATTACGAGAAATGCAGTAGCATCTAAGTAAGCATGCGACTCTTGGATTCATTAATTAAGACAATGAAAGTCTGTAAACACACACACACACACAGAGTTTATATTACACACATATATGTGTGTGTGTAACATAAACTGTTATTGGATAGTAACACCAATCAGATACATCGATACATGCTTATAATTCAAATACGTACGTTAAGAAAACGGTTGAAGGGAACGCTAACAGAAGCTTGTCAGTGTTCGAGCAGGAAGGTAGTGTATAAGCTCGTCTCTAAATAGACGCTAAAACTACGAATTTGAAGTCTACCAGTTATACATATTTTAACATGACAAAGGTGGTAGTGATTTGTGAATATCTATATGTGGTTTATCTAAAATACAAGTGAAATAGTTAACAGAATGCTTGTGTGCAGAATATTTTAACATTCTCCATACCCAACCCTGACAAGATACAATTGCTCTCTGATACAAATATAGCAGCCGTGACACAATTATAAAATAATAATTACAACAAACCAACACACACACAAGAATACAGATATGCGATCATCAGATTTCAGTCTACGAGAACCACAAGATACGTCACAATAGTACGGGCATCAAGACAACCTACAGGTACGTAACACAAATACATCACCATCAACGCAGTGGGGGCCTACCTAGGAGGAACCGCTACAACATTGTCTCTCCAGGACACTTCGCTCTTATTTCAGTGGTTACTAAGCAATTTTTGGAGATGTTAGTAATGTATTTCAAAAATGAAGCTGTCCCCATCGACAGTATCTTTTGCTAGAACCTATACATCTCCGATATGAAATCTCGTTTTCAAAATACTGGTTCTACATTACAAGATCTCAAAATTCTGTTTACAGACTGTGAAATATAGCAAAAGATATGCCCCATTCTCTGTGGTCTATAAGTGTGTTAAAGGGTTATCAAACCATGATTAAGTCTCGATATATATCTAAGTTCAAAATCCTATGTGTTACATTCGCATGACTTTCTCTACCCCTTATTGCTTATTAGTGGGTATACAAACTATTCTTACTACAGCTTAGTTTTCTACCTCATTTTAATTCAAATACATCTTTGCTGAAATAGCCACATTACACATAACGTTATAGATACAAAGAGAACAGCGGTAGTCAAATGTTTAAGAACTGAATGCTATACGCTGACCTTAAAATTCCATACTGTTTCCAGCAATCGCGAGAAACAGCTGAATGTTGAAAGGAGTTTAAAGAACCACCAAGTAATTAACAATTCGAACCATTAATAACGAATATCTCGGAAATGGTTATACCACAAAATAAGTTATTTAAAGCAAATTATGTGTTTCAAAGAGATGTAAATTGTTGTGTTGTATTTTTTTTTGTATATCGCTTAACGTTTACTGATTTACAGATTATACAAAATCTGAGGACTTTAATTCCTGAAAAGTCCAGATGCTTTCATGTAAATATCATTATTATATGGACACACAGGAATTCTTTTCTAAAAATAACTGTTGATTCAAGGAGCCTTAAATCATATAAAATCTCGGTATCGGACTTTTGGGTGCAATGCAATACCTTCTCTACCTGCTATGTATGTATCAAAGAAAGTAAAATAGTATTGGGGACATAGGATCTTTTTAGTAGTGTTTAACCTCATAATTACTTCAAATGGTACCATAGGTGGTGGATACTGATGATACGCTAAAAGAAAACAATAATTGGAAAAGATAATTTGTGAAAGAAAGTTTCCAGGCCAAATTTAGGGGACCTCCCCGGCATTTGCCAGTTATGAGGACTGAGAAACACTTGGAAAAAATAATTACCGGAGAGGATGGCCCTAGCGATATTTGAACAGCAGACCTCCCGTTTACGAATTCGTGCCTTAATGACTTAAGCTACTCGTTTCGATGGACATATGAGCAAGTAAAATAGTAACTCTCTTAGGAAAAACAAACGGTACATGTAGAGATTTACTTTTGGTAGAACTCGCTTATTGAGTGTGCTAGGTGGTTCACTGATGCCGGACGGAAAGAAAATATAGACAAGCATTCAATTAGGGGAGGTTTCAAAGAGTTTTCTATACTCAATGGGCAATATCAATTAGAGTGCCGCTAACTCAGATAAAATAAATCAAGGACACTCATTATGTCTTTAAATACGGCAACTGTTCAGTATGGTCTGCACGGCGAAAGTCTAAATCAAGAGCTGCCGTGCAGATGGGCAACCTGGCATGTAGAATATAACGCAGTCGAAGATTTATCATAAACGCACTTTCTTTTTTTAGCTGGTTTCACTGCCAAGACCTCCAAAGTTTATATTCCGTTTCATATTGTGGCGTATGAGTGTGTATTGTCATACCAGACATAATGTAGCGTCACATTGCCGACGGTATTATTGGGGTGATTTGTTATTTCTTTCGACTTGTTGGGAGATCCGTCTGGTATGTCACTCACCAGCTATGACTAGCATGCCTAGCCAGGGTTGGAGAGGGGGGATATATGTTAGCGTTACTTCTTTGTGTGTTTGAGCATCACTTGTTAGGCAAGTGTGTAGATAGATAGATAGATAAGGTATCTTTATTGGTTTCAAATTATTGGAGTTATTACACAAGTATTTAGTGCATGGGTCATTGACCGTACATGCATATTTAAGATACAATAGGGTGACAAAATAAACAACAGATAAAGAAAACACAACAAAAGGAACAAGAAAAAGGGAAATAGAAATAAATTACCTTTGTCTAACTGAACAAATTTGACCTAGCTTCGCGCACTTTAGCCAGAAAATTGCCCATGTTTTGCCAGTTCCTCTGGTCAACCAGTAGATCCCAACATGCCAATCTCTTTCTTAAGGGACTTAAGAATTTTTCTTTGAGTTTAATCGTTCGCTGGTTCTCCCACTGTGCACATTCCGCCAAAATATGTACCCAGTCCTCATCCAATTCACAGAATGGGCAGATTCTCCTGCCAGAATCGTCGGTCATTTTCTGTGCTCTCCAGCCCCCCAAGAAGCAGGTCGCGTGTGTGAGGCATCTCCCGTCAATCCTTTATTTCCTGTGTGTAATGTAGGGCCACTAATTGTTTTATTAATAAATCACAAGTAATGTGAATGCTGTGAAATTTGTGTATCATTTGTTAAAAACCCCACAACTTCATTGGAATGTAGTCACCAAGGTCCTGGTTCTCTCGCGTTTCCTGTGCTACGTTTCCCGCTGTGTGTGTTGGGGTGATTAAAATGTAATTATTCGCTGGGAACCTTTTGGCCTTCACCCCAGCATGTAAAAATATGCAAGGTACATAAAGAAGAATGGTGCTATATTTTCACTCGTGAGAGAGATTAGCTTGACTCAGTGCTGACAGTTGTAGTGCTTATAATCCTCAAATGTACAGCAGTTGCAAGCTTGCTGCATTACTTCACCACAACTTGCGAAACGTGAAGCTCCACCCTCTGGGATTTTCATTAACTTCCACTGTAACTGTACACTGGTATTCAATATATGGAGTAATTCAAATGTCAAGTCTGTTTTAAACCTCCACAACTCTGCAATGAAAAGGAATAGAAAACATCTTGTTCTCTTGGCACTCAACTATATTGGTGTACTTGTTTCGAAACGCTACCACTACATCCTGTTCATCCTTATTGGTTTATTTTACAAGTTCATTAATTAAATTGGATCTTTTTGTAGTACAGACGGCTCGCAGATTCTTGATGGCTCTCTAGAAACGTTTTGAAATACACCATTTGTGTAACATTTGATCTTTACCTATTTATGCTTATTTTAGGAATTTGCAAGAATCAGCAATACACTATATTATATCACACGTAGTGAAAATATACTTTTATTATAATGTTTGCTTAAGCTTGCAGAAATCAATGTTTTCTTTGCGATCAAAATATTACCGCAATAAAATATATTAGACCTGGCCTTTACAACCCGCGGCCCGCAGCCCATAGCCCATAGTTTTGCAGCCCATGGATACTTCTAATACAGCAACCGATTCCTGTTTGAAATTTCGCGTGATAATAGCGACGCTGGTAGAAGCCTTGTTCAAGGTTATGATCACCAGTAATGCATTTATTTGGGAGATATTTTTATATTTGCTGTTTACCAGCCTTTTGTCTCATTTGTTTGCATGCGCGAGGTTATATACTCATTTTTATCTATTCGTACTTAATGTTAGACAGTGTTAGATAGACAGAGCAAACATTAGCAAAAAGAAGAAACTACAAGATGAAAACAGAAGTAAAGATACGTGGGACTTGAAATACTTCGTTGCAACCAACAATGGCAAGTTGCAATGCGTTGTTTCCATGCAAATCATATCTGCTTGTAGAGACTACAATGTTAAGAGACATAATATTTTACATGAAAAATAATTGAATTATGAGGAAGCTTCAAGAGCTGCAATTTTAAAAGATTACAAGAAAAACTTGAAACCTCAAGACAAGGATGTTTAAAAAAATGTCACCTACGCAGACCGCTGAATTAACTGCTTCTTACAGTGTATCATTGGAACTTCTAAAAGAGAAGAAAGCATATAATGACGGAGAAATAGTTAAAAGCTGCGCAACTGCTACGGCAAATGTATTTGGTGAAAACGATTTATCTAAAAAAGTTTGCAACTGTTCACCTCTCTCATCAAACAATCTCGAGACGAGTACAGAGTATGGGAGGACAAATAATGCAGAAATTGAAAGAGAAGTTTGGAAGATGCAGTTATTTTCATTAAGCTTGAACGACAGTGTCGACCAGACTGACACCAGTCAACTTTTGATTTTCATATGTATGATTTTCAGTGATTATTCAACACAAGAGCAACTTCTTGATGTGCGTTTAAGTGGAAAAAGGAAGGGTAAAAACATATTTAAACCAGAAAATGAAGCAGTGAATGTAGCGGTTTTGAAAAGTGCGCTTGTATTGGACTTATGGTGTATAAGAGAAGGAGATGAAGGACTGGTAGAGCTAATTAGGAAAGCTGGGATAAGTTGCTCAATGTTCCATTGCAATAATTAACCAAGAGGCACTATGTGGGGAAATCAGTAAAACAAAGTGACGCAATGAATATCGTGGTGACAGTTTCCAACGAGACACGTGGTGGCAATAAGGCACAATTGCACTGCAGATTTCGAGAATCTTTAGACGAGGTGGAAACCCAATATAGAGACATGTCACTCCATGTAAATGCACGCTGGCTAAGTACAGGTGAATGTCTTCAGAAATTCTTTGCACTCAGATATGATATTCTGGCATTTATAAAATAGTGAGAATCTTGTTCGACAGGTTGAAGATCCAGATCTTCTAAGGCAGCTTTCTTTCGTGATTGACCTGACAAAGAACTTGAATGACTTGAACCAGAGACTTCAGGGCAAAGATAAAAGAGTAACAAGAGTTATTTGAAGCATGTTAATGGTTTCAAATAAGTTGAAACTTTTAAGTCAACATTATTAAGAAATGATTTGACAGATTTTCCATATTTTCAAGAGCTTTCAGGAGAAATTTAACATGGGATATTTTTTGAATTTTGCGAAAATATTGAAGCTGTTATTCCATTAAGATTTTCTGACTTTGAAAATATTAAGGGTAAACTGTTCCTTTTCAATGACCCTTTGAATGTGGATATTGTTAATAATCAGCCATCAAAGTATCAACTGGAAAACTACGATCTTCATGTCGATCCTTTTCTTCAAACCAGGACTGAGAGAGGGCTCAACATTTTTAAACTACTTAAAGAGGGCAGATTTCCACAACTTAGATATTTTGGTTTGCAGTTTACCTCGATGTTTGGAAGCACTTATCTATGTGTAAGTGCTTTCTCTAACATTAAATTTATAAAAAAATAGGTACCAAAGCTGTCTCAATAACGATCCTTTGTTACACCTACCAAGACTAGCAGTTACTAATACAGAAGTGGACACCCCTGCTTTGGTGAAGGAGTCTGACAATCTTCAGTGCTGACATTGATTTCTGCATTTCGGACTTTGGTAATGTATCCTATTTCATCAATTTGGTTTGCTGTATTTTACTGTTAAATATATCCGAGTAGAACGTTTTGGTGTGTAGCCCTCAGCGTGATATTTGTCAAGTATTTTGGCCCCCAATACCTCTGAAGTTGGACAGGCCTGCATTAGACATATAAATCAATAATAGATCAACAAAGCAATTGCTAGAACATACATAGAGTATAACATAGGTAATTAACAGCAGCATGAAAATCATTAAGGAATGCAAAGTAAAGTGTTACAACTTAAATTGATTTATACACAAGTATATCTTTAAAATAACATAGTATTATAAAAGCATTGGATTTATCACAGCTACAGTAATTTGATATTTTGTGTTTCTTCTTAGAAGTACAGTATGTGGTGCATTATGTAAGGATGTTATTTACTGTCAGAAGTATTTTATAGGCGCTGCCTACTGGTTCTGAATAGGCGTGAGTTAGTTTGAGTGTCCAATTCTTAATCGTGTGAACAAAACTTGATCTCTTCTTTGTAACTTATACAGGGTGGGCCATTTAAGTTGAGACTGTGCAATATCTCAAAAACTAAGCGTTGTAGAAAGAAAAATGTCTTGAATAAAAATTGCTTGATATTATGGCGGAAAGTAAATGCCATTGGTCGTGTTTTATTTGGAGGACATGATGGTCATTTTTTTTAAAATGGGAACCTACCTTTTGTTTTCTTACTCATCATAAAAAACTAAACAACATTTGTATAAAACATTTTGCAATTGTTCTTACACCAACGTAAATAACAACGAAAAATTCTAAATGGCTGGGTACCAAGAGGACAATGAATGGTTGGACCATTCGTGGATGGTCGTTTGAGGATCAAGTTACCTTTCATAATTGGGAACCATTTTTTTATTTTGTTTCCTTATTCCTCATCACAAAATAAACAACTTTTTATAACCCATTTTCTAATGAGGAAGCAACATACAAAATGTAGGTTCCCATTTAAAGAAAATTAAATGGATCCTAAAATGATCATCATAAGGTCCTCCAAACAAAACTGACTAATGGCATTTGCTTTTCCCCATAATATCAAGCAACTTTTACGAAAGAAATTTCTTTCTACAACGCTTAGCTTTGGAGATATTGTACAACCTCAACTTAAATGGCCCACCTGTATATAGATGGCATGTATTCATATAAAATTCCATTGTAGTATGTCGTCCAAAGCTTCCTAATCTTCTTATTTGTGAGTGGCAGTAAATCTCTGTGAGGAATATGGTTACTTTTATTTTAGATTGAGGTTTCTTTGCTGCAAGTCTGTCAGTTCATTACCAGTTATGTCACAATGTGAAGATATCCATGAAATGATCATTTGTTTTCCCTTTATTTTCAATAAATGGATCAGGATCTGAATGTTCTCTATTAGTACACCTGTTGTCCATGGGTCACTAATTGCTTGTATGGAACTGAGGGAGTCAGAAAAAATAATGAACTGTTTCCACATTTCAACGTTCAGCACTGTCTGTTTCCATACAGTTCGCAGGTAAAAATTGAAAATAAATTAGGTAGTTTAAATGACAGAACTCTGAACATGCTGCATATTCGCTCCCTTCACTAGTTTTGGATCCATCTGTGTATATTGGTACGTAATTGGTGAATTTACTTTCAATTTTATTGTACGTGCATTTAACTACCACTGGATGAATTTATCCTTTGGTGTGATGCAGTATATCTAATTTTGTTATAGGTTTTAATAGTGACCAAGGTGGTAATCTATTAATATCCCCAGTTTTCTCTGATGGGATTGTAAAGTTAAGCTCTGTACAGTATTTGCTTACTCTTAAGTGTGGTGGGATCTGGTTGGCTCTGCTTTCAGGATATTTATCATAATATCTGCTGCAAAATAGGCAAGTAAATTAAGGTGAGCTTCTGTTTGCTGTTACTTTAAGTGCATAACGTAGGGTTAATTCACCTGTTTCTAACTGCAGTTTCTTAATCGGACTAGTATGGAATGCTCCAGGTGCTATTCTTAATGCAGAACTGTAGTTAGATTCTACTTTAAGGGGAGATTGAAAGCCGTAGCCAATGTTCAATTTGCTAACTTCTTGACCCACTATTTGAAAGTATTTAACATATAGGATTGACATTTTTGCAGATTGTGGAAGTATTCGTTCTTAGTTCACTGATCACTTAAACAAAAAATGTGATTTAATAAGAAAGGCCTGATATAGGGTGTTATTCCGATGAATAACACCCTATATCAGAGACTAAAATGTCTGTTTTAGCAACCTTCGTATTTTAGTCTCCCCTTATATTCTTTCAAATCTCCCAGTGTGTAGTAGGTGTATTGTAGTTCCACTGTTGGGGAGCCAAAACTTGAAGTAGTGGCAACCCCAGGTACGATACAAAGTTTCCATTGGCCTTCGCCTCAAATTCAATTTCCGGTGGCCTTCGCCCCCACGTTTAAAAATACAATTGTATTTTAATGTTTATTTAAATATAATATATATGTATGTTTGCCTCGGCTGCGTCAGTAGTAATTTGCAGAAACACGCATCTCTTAGCAGATGTAGTATGGCTAAAGAATGAAGGCTTGCACAAATTATTTTTACTTCACTCCTTTTATTAATCCTTCACACGATTAAATAACACTTCACAGGCATATTCTAATGTAGAGCTGTGAGATGATTGTTTAGTTGCACTTTTTAACACGTAAAAGTTATATTATTCACGCCGTAATGAATTTTTTTACGTCTCACAGTGAATACGTATCGAGCGAACAGCTCTGGAACGTTGCTTTCTAGCGTCTGCCGCTTGAATTTGCACATTTTACACTATGTCAACTTCTGATTGGCTAATCCTACTTCAATAGAACACTTTTATTTAACTTAAAGCTTTTCTAGTTTTTGATTGGCCATTTATAAACTGTTTTAAATATTACACTATTATTCCAAAAATTATTAGTAACATTATTAAACGTTCTAATTTATTGTTGTCTCAAGGTTACCTCATTATTACCTCATTGTTAGCAACTTTCGGCTTCTATTCTCACAGCTCCTACATTGTTAATTTACTTAATTCATTCACATAACATTATTATACATGTACATAATAATATAAACATAATGCAATGGCTGTTACATACATTTTATATGTTATATTATACACATATTGCTTTAAGGCAGGCTGTTATTATATTTTATATTATAGAATTAGACTGATATCATTTAAGTGTTAAAAATACTGCCTCAAGTGGCAATATATATCAATATATATCACTACCTGGTAGTGATGACAAAAGTGGCTCAATCACCTTTTCTTATTTTCCTTAATGTTTTGCAAAGATTGATTTTTAAGTCAAATTAGAAATCGGCTAGTAAGTTATATAAGCTGTTATAGAATTAGTAGCTATATTTCCTCACTCATATTTTAATAGTTAAATTATAGACGTCATATTTAATTATTACCTACAAGCATCAGCACCTCTTTCTATTGTTTACCTTGAGTTGATTTAATGCCTTTGATTTTCAGTGAATTTCATTGGAATTTATAGGATTACTTCATTTTATGTACTAAGAGGGTAATCCAAGAACTAAAGAGCGTTTGGGTTAAATGAATTAAAATATGTTTTAATTAAAACAAAACTGTCACTTAAAATTGAAGCGTACTTTATTTCTCCACGTAATGACCTCTGTTACTTAAGCAATTGTCATGTCTGTCCAGAACTCAAAATCCCCGTGTTGTAATCCCTGTCACCAGTGCATTAAGCAAAGATATTCGGATACAGTTTCACTAAGCAAAGAACTAGAAATGTTTGGGAAAGAAACCTGTATATGTATATAATTAAAATAGCATTAAGTGTAAAAAATATTAGTATTGATAGATTTTTCAGGTGGAGACAACATTGTATGCCATAAAATACTTTACATTATCACTTTTCTATATGAAAATGTAATCTTTCGTGCTTTCACAGAAGAATAGCTTTATTCATGATTCATATTTGAATACTGAAGGGTAATATGGCAGATTTTAGCAGAATTTCAAGGCACGCCTATTTCATACAAAGTAAAATGCATAAATTGTTAATAAATTTGAAGCTAGAGAACCTCTTCTCGATATAAGGCGAAGGGTGCTAAAATGTGTGCTTACCAAGGAGAAGAGGAACTAAGTATACAAATGAACAAATTCCTACATGTAGAAGAACTAGTGATAAATCGACTGTTGGGAGGATGAACCGATGTATGTGAAGGGCAACTTACTCAGAAAATGTGGATGTTTCCCACATATGTTGTCATATAACTGGTTTCCTTTTATTGTAATTGAATTTGGGAATATTTGAATCAATTGCGCGGTTATTACATCTGAACCATCAGAAATTACGTTCTGACTGCCGATCCTACACCGGCTGTCATGAGACGGACAGCATCAAGAAAGAAACACTGGTGTATTACTTTCAACATAATGAAAGCAAATCTAGAATTAACTTCAGTATCCTCCATGTAAAAATCAGTCCACAATGCTGTCTGTATTAATATATGTGCGTCAACATCTTGAGCGAAATAAATAAATAATTCTATTCATAACATTGATTAATGTGCTAGTCAGCCACGTTATGAATACGTTTGGAGGAGGGCTCAGTGTCCTTGACAACTGCCTAACGTCATCAAGGCTCGGGATCAGAGGGGAGTGAGGAGGGCTATAGGGAATTGTACAGTTGCACAAATAAAACAGTACTACATTTTGCACCTCAGCCTTGCTAGTAAACACAACTCAGAACTGCGGATGTTTTCTATACTGTCCTCCCGGTGTCCTGTCCAATTGTTCCGTAACCGATTATTTCCTCTTCCCACCATTCATATCCTGGCCCCTACATGAGCTCAAAAGTGTGGCTTTATTTGCACCTTTGGCTTCAAAGAAGCCTGAGATTTTCCTTTAACGCATAAACCACGACTAAATAATGTACGCTTATTTCGTTTTCACGTGGTAAATGCATTTGAAATCAAACATTATAATTTTACGGGCAAAACATTAATCTGAACTTCCGGTTTCTTGTAAGGTATTTCTGGTCACCCAGTTGGCCCAGATAGTGGTGCAATGTTCATGCTAATATGAATGTGGCGGAATTATTGAACATGGATACAACCATAGTTGCTGATTGGGCAGCAGTCAGCAGACAAATCTGTCATCGCGTACTCGGTTCAATTACCTTGTTAGCTATCGATAAACAACAGAACACCGGTTTGTGGCCATGGTGATAGACACGCCATTTACCGATAAACAGCATATCAGTTTGTCAACCCAGTTCACTCGACCTCTCCTGTTCCAGGATACATGCCTCAATCAAAAATCTGATGTATATGATTTGTGTGACTTACTCTCTGACCATTACTGTTTCATCGGGATGTTTAAGAGCGTGTTTTTCTATCTTCTTCATGCTAATCAGGATAAATAAGTGTAGAGACACTGTTTCATTTGCGTAGGCGTATCTGGTGGTACACAGGAAAATGACATAGCAGAAGACTCTTCATAAAAGAAGCTGAAATGAAGTACTAACTATGCGTTCAAGAGAGAAAAGGAGCACCAATACACACTTCAGTCATTTTCAATCTGTAAATATATATTTGGTTGCAGAAGGTTTTCCGTTCTCCTGGCTCGCAATAGTGTTTTTTTCTCTTTCATTATCTTCAAAGTCTCTCTAATCGTCCATAGATTCCCTCCGGTTCTTAACGCTTCTCTTTGTGACTGGCTTAAAATAAATCCCAAATAAAATTATCCTGAGCCAGTGGTCGAAGATATATTCGATTTGGAAATTAAGGAGGAATTGGCAATAGTTTCACTTAATGTCTATCTAGTATGAGTCATTTCATGTCAAGTCGCACGATCTTTAACAGAAATAGACCGTCATGCGTTTGATTCTTTCTTAAAGTTCTCTATTCGCTTTTTTATGACAAAAATTTATGTGATTTAAAATAATATTTAACAGTAGTATTAAGCTTGTTAGTAAGTAACAAATTTTCAAGATAGCACAATCTTCATGTTTAAACACTGATAATATGGTTCTTTTTATGTTAGAGACTTTGTAAATACATCACTAATGGCACTAACTCCAAAATATTCCTCATGAAAATACGTATTTACAGATCTTTCTACTGTTCTTGTACTGAATGCTAGCGCCATTGGAAAAGTAAATTACTTTTCCAGATGTTTTATTTCCTTCTTTTGGATGTTTGTTAACTCCTGGTGAAAGATACAACAACATTTGTATAATGTTCTAAGTTTTATGATGAGGCATTATATTTTTTATATTTTGAGCCATAGTTTTCTTCAAGTAAATTATATATGGTTAGATTATTGCCTGGGTATTATTCCAGTGTAATCCCTGAACGAAATCCTATATGACAAAGTATAGTTATCCGAAAAATCACAAATTACAAAACATTCTTTAGGTTTCAAGTTTTCCTTTCATTCAGACAAAAAGGCAGATATTTGTTGATCTATAGCCGTACGAGTTAAACATCTGATAATTTTACTGACAGTTTTTCCAGAAGGTCTTCAACAGGTAATTATGTCTAAATTTGTGGACCTACGGCTACTCACTGTTTACAATAACCTCCTCTATACATTCTTCTTCTAAAATGTCCCGAATATTATTTTTTTTACTAAGTTTTCAGTCCTTGGGTAGTTTACACACTTCCTAAATAGTAGTCTGGTGGTGGGGGTTAGAAATTATTTGAGAGAGCTGCCCTCATAATTACAGAGAACAATGCCTGAATTTGCAATAAGATGGAAAATGTTAGTTCCATCGAGTTTCATGATGAGCGCAAACACAAGCAGAATGCGCACCTTGGGTGCCTAGAGGAATATCAGATCTTAGTGGAGCAAATTTTGAGAAGCCTATTTTGACATCAGGATATTTATCATCAAAACTAGGGAAGGTTTGTTTTAGATTGCACAGAACCAATCTCCCCCAGGTGCTTATATCTATAAGTACGGGATTTGTGTTCCCGAGGTTTCGAGCCATCAGTCCACTAGGTTCCGGGAGTTGGGTTAGGGTCAGCAACCCTGGCAGTAAAACTGCAACGCTCTGCAGCCAATGTGTGTGAGCAGACGTTTTCAGAAAAGTTTGACAGTCGCTGATTAGAAGGTTAAATTAAAACTTCTGAATACAGATACTCCGGCAGCAATGAAACTAGATGTGTACAAAAAGAGAATAACCTTGGTGTTAAGCTGGATGATAATACTCTGCTTGGATACCATTCGGCGGAGGACGATGCCCAACTGCTTGCAAGTTTGTTTTACGTAATGACATGGAAGAGTTTTCGAAAGTAGAGAAGTTTGAATTGTCATTGGAAGAATATGCAAACACGCTTAGAGCATATCTTGCTCGTGATCACCTGGGAAGATACAATGTAGACGAAATGCAAAAAAGAAAGAGAAAAACAGATGGAGGCTGCAGCTGAGGCAGAAAAAATTGGAGATTATTTGTAGTGAGGGTATCAGGCCATTCAATAGTAGCGCTACATTAAAGTACATAGATTGTATAGAATTCAATCTTAGGCTATTGGACTGGTGTCAATTGTGGCGAGTCTGGGGAAGAGACTGATGAGAGTGTTATGGCAACTTATCCTTGGACTGCCTGCCGAAGTATGGTGGACCTGTCAGGCCCGTGCAAGCAGAAATTGGAAATTTTCCTGAAGAACGTCTGAGATGAACGGAATTTAAAAATCAGTTTTCACTATTATTGACTAATTTTTGTGGATTTTCTCATATAATTTGCTACAGTTTAGTACTGAATTTAAATGCATAATTTTATGTTTTATGTTTGTTCCTTTCCTGAATATTATGGTGCTCAAAGATTGTGATGCCTTTGTACCAGGATGTAAATAAATATTTAACCAGAGTGTGGCGCTAATGACCCCATAAGTTTTGTACCATCTAAAAGCTACTTCTATAACAAAATTATTTTTAAATTTTCTGACCTAGTTTAATAGAAACATAATTCTTTTTTCCTACCATAACGCTGAAATGTAAAACTAACACCTTTTCCCACGGAATATTCTAACGATTTACCGGCTTAGGTTTCAAAAGTCGACATAATGACTTTCTCTTAAAATAGCTTTATCGTGTAGTTCGAACCATTATTGCCAAAACGTTCCTTAACTGTAAGACCAGCTTTTGAAAAGAGTCAGAATATGAATTTTTAAGCTCCATCATTTGTGCTTAGAAATCCTTCAGCTTCTGTGTTATTTCTGAATCCTGTTTTTCTTCTGGTGCCGATCCAGCTTCAACAAGAAATAGCCTCCCAAGTTGTTCTGTTATTTTTATGTAATTTATGGGATGGATATTCTTTTAGACAGTTTTTATATCTTTATGGGTGATTTGCCTAAGACTGATACGAAAATATATCAAGAAATTGTAACATCTGCTTTCCTTGATCTCATTTGCAACACTACTCTGATGTGAACTGACATTTACGTGACCTACCCGGACATCATGAGTACAGTGTCCAGCAACATAGATTCACAAATATCACCCTCATTTTAACTCGTATCTGGAGTTTGAAACACTCCTATGCGACATGAGGCGCAGACTCTTAGTTACTGGGATGATCCACACCCTCCATTTTCAGTTTTGAAAGCATTATACGATGCACTGTCGCAAATTTTTTTATCTTTCGAACGTGTTTGCTAATTTTGAAGCGGTTAAAGCAACAATCATATTGTTTTTAGCGGTACCACTCCTACTCATATTAAATATTTAAGAATATACTCAACTAAATTTAACAAACGACACAGACTGTAGTCTCCCTCCACAAAGTAAATACTCTGTACTGGTCCTCTGTGCAAAGAAATACCTAATTGATTTGCCCTGATAGAGGTTTATTTTTATTTTCAATACGAAAATGATTCAGAAGAATAACCTTGGGTATCTCATAACAGCTGCGAGTCGCCGCACCATCTCCTTTGCTGTCACACTCCAGGCGGAAGCCACTGCATTATTACGATAAGAGTTCCGTCTGAGAAAATATTTTCTTATAAATATATTTGAATGAACACCCTCCTGAAGTTTTTCGCATGTATACACTACTAAACGAAAAATACGTGTATATTTACATTTTTTAGGTTGTAGGTTTATAAGACAAAATTTAATTTTTAAAATTCAAATTTCTGCGATAAATAACTAATCTGTTAAATCAGATTCATTCAAATACATGTTTAAAGCAGACTCCACAAGCTTTAAAATGAGTTCAATATGGAGTTATACGTAAATTTGAACCGGAGATAAAAGCGATTATGTATGGAAGCGCACTCACTTTTAAAAAAATGTTGACTTTGGCTGCTATTAAAACATTGAAGTTAGGGACCAAACGAAAAATACATGTCTTCTATTTCAAAGCATCAAATGCATACAAACAAATTTCGAAGATATTTGATGACTTGGTCTTTCATGGGTGTTCAACTTGACATGGAATGACTCGTGAACAACTAGAGACTAGACCTTGTAGAGAAAGTGGCGGATGGTAAATGAGTTACCAGCAACATTAACGCGTACAACTCCACAATATTTATAAGAGTTTGCTCTAAAGCATACGTTATGACAAATGTAAAATTACTGCTGCAATTGGATTAAATAACGCAGGGGTTGTTGATCTGTGAGGCAAAGCTCGAAGTTCTAACTGTGAAGGATGTAAAAACCCACGAAAGGGGATTTTATTTGGTTACATGTATCAATTTTAATAACTACCTGTGTTCAAAAAAACAATAATAAAAATATGGGGACACAATCAATAATAATAATAATAATAATAATAATACACCATCTTAGTAGCCAAAAAACGTATTTAGAATATTGTTGTCAGTATTATTAATACTACCATGATAGTAATTTAATAGTACTCAACTAGTAAGAACATAATCTTTCTTGGCAGTATTATCATCCAGCCACTCATATAGGCAGCTTGTTAATCATTTTGCTAAAATTATGCAACAGGGGCGATAGAACAGGGGAGATTTTTGCATCGGAAATCAATAATGCAAGTTGACATCAGTTATATACTTTATGCAGATATATATTTTATTATAATTTTCTACAAACAAGTACCATTCCTTAGGTGTTTAATTAGTATGGAAAGACTCTACAGCTATTTTAACATTCAGATACACTTGCAGATCTTACCTAGAACTTTCCCATTTTAGCACCAGAAGTATTGCTATAGTTTCCAAAACGTAAGCTGTCGCCCACTCAGTTCAGAAAAAGAAAACTAGAAAAATAAATGCTGCTACATGATCAACTTGAGGTTAAATGCTTATAAGTGTCTCCACACGTTAGGAAAAGTACTCCTGGACAACCGTACCCGAGGAGAGGAAAGGGAACTCGTCTCCAACAAATGGTAGATCCGAGAAGATAATGAACTCCGCATATCTAAAGCCACGAGCCTAGCCCGAAGTAAGAAAGCCTGCCAACCCTACAACCAGGAAATATCATAACTCCATGCACTTTGCCCTGGCACAGTTCTGTGGTCGAATATGTTTGAAATTCGAAAGACCAACTTACATTCCGCTTTCAATTATATTTTGAAAGCAAGCGAAGGACGTCACCTTTAGAAGCCGCATCCTTTGCGATAATGTCTGCTGCCGGCTGCTACAGTGATTGGCTATGAGGTGTTTCTCTCAGGGTATGCATGGGCGTATTTTGAAAGATAACACCAATTTAAATTGAATGTTAAATTTAATGATCTAACACTTGAGCTATTGCTCACCGTTTGAAGATAAAGAATGAAACTAATTATGAATCGCATCACTCGAAGCTATAACAATTGAAATATTTTCCTGCTAACTTCCCAGTATCAATTTTATGGTTTGAAATATCTGTTTCCGCAATATAGAAATTAGAAGTTTAATTGCCGTGAGTCGCTAAAATGCCCCTCGCGGTTACCGTTAAGTAACTCATGATTCAGCACAGTCTTAGACGCTACGAACTGGCGATCAACATGAAAGACTATAAGGCCCTCAGGCTGTACACGAAAGAAAAGAAAGACAAGACAGGAGGCTAATTTTAGCAATACACGCTCTTTTATTACTTAAGCTGCGCCTACCTACCGCTACCTCCACCAAAGTTGCTTCATGCGCACTCCAATATCAAAACTATTTAAGCATGCGTGTGTCACTTTTATTAGGCAGTTCCTCCCCGAATCTCAGAATTTCATTCCCTTTATCTTTTACAGAATTTGTATGCGACTCTGCCAACGCAGTGAATCTGCATTCCAGGAATCTTTATACTAACGCGTTCGATCCTCAGCTATTACTAATGACTTTGCTCGTTAATTACTTTTTTTCTCTGGACAAATCTTTTCAACTAAAATTATTACATCAAACATTGATTTAATACACAGAAATTATTCATTGCGATTATTTCTCTATCTTACTATTATTTTTTTATTTAATTATGTTTATCTTCCTGTCAATAATTACGGTATCAGTTTGCATTAGAAATAACTTTTGTGTTCTAACCGTATCGTACGGTACTTTATAAGATATAGTTATTAATTATATAGTATTTGAATATTTGGCCAGATATTTGATCCATTCTGTTGTCTCTGATTCATAAAATATTATATGATTATGTTATAATCTGGTTGCGTATAATTTTCTGCTTCTCTACAGTTTACATTCAACTTGCTCCAAATAAGAGACCTACCGAAATTGTGACACCCAATCCACTCGAGTTTCAATGAAATCCCTGTGGCTTTATGTAATTCAATAATTAAAATACTTTAATAATCCTGATTAATTCCAGATTATAGCATATTCACAAAATTCATTATTTAAATGTAAGCAATATTACAATAGATTCCCCATAAGAATAAAACAGAAGTATTATTCGAATAGAATAGTTTTATTCCATTATATACATTTATATATCCATCACCAGCAAAGTGATTTGATCGTGCATAACACTAGCCTCAGCAGTTATACAGTGGAGTGAAAGTATATCATTCTAGTTGCTTATTGTTCTCAGCTGATGAACTTAACTCTCTTTACTTCTAGCTTAGTATACCCTCGTAAACGTTCGCCAGCTCTTGCATATACCAATATATACCGTAATATAAGTTAACAAATGCATTGGGTATTATTTTATGATCTATATCAATGCTTTTATGTGAGGAAATTTGTTTTGACTAAGTGTATTTTAAAATAGTGGAAAGTAAAGCAAAGGATTTGGAGTAATGAGGCTCGTTAAATAAATATATACGTGATAGTCTCCGGCTTTCTAATATAGTGAAACTAGTTATTAAAACTTCTTTCCACCTATTTTTTTCATTTTCTAATTAATTAAGTTTGGTAGCTTATAATATACACCGCCTGTTTTATAATGAACGTAATTAAACTCCAGATTGTTTTCAATGTATTTCATGCTTATGTTTCACCCAAAAGTTGTCATAAAATGTATTTAATCCCTTAACTCTTAAATAATTCCCTAAGACACAATATTAGTAGTATAGTGTTTTCAGGGTAAAAGTTATGTTACACAGATAATTTGGATAAATGTAACTGAGTGGAGATGCTTTATTTGTTTTGCAGTTGGTAGTGCGAGAGATGAATAGGTTGGGAATGATGGTGGACCTTTCCCACGTTTCTGTGCCCACAATGTTGGATGCCCTGCGTGTGAGCAGAGCTCCAGTCATCTTCTCTCACTCATCTGCGCATGCGCTGTGCAACAGTTCCCGTAATGTGCCTGACCACGTTCTCAAACTTTTGGTAAGTATTTGCACACAGTAGCTTACTCTATTTTTCTATATGCATGTATAGCTTTTTTATAAAATCTTGTTTACTTTGCGGTTCCTGTTGTCTGATTGTATATTTTAATTGTCACATGAAAATATGACTTGGCATGTCTGCCCAGGTTTTGCCCAGCAGAAATTCTAAAACCTTGTTAATACGCAAATGTTTTATTAAATAACTGATAACTCATATAAAACACACTCACGCTAAACTCTGGATATACCGGGAAACCTTTGTGTGCATACCTGAACGAAATACCAAGATTTAACATAATTTAATGAATTTCAGTTTAGTGAAATAAGGTTTCCCCGAAGGTCGCACACTGTTGTAGGGATCCATATTCATTGATACGTTCCCGTACATTGGAAAGTACACATTTCTGAATTATACTCTCCATTCTCTCCATCGAATGAGCAATCAAGCATACTAAGTTGTTTTCTGTTAGGATATGATGTTAGGCTCCGAATTAAAGCCCTAGATAAAATTTTTAATGAGCATCTTCCAGTTCTTTTAAGATGTTCATAACTCAATGGAATATACGTGGCATTTGAGCACATAGGGTAAAACTGCAGTTAATTATTATACCGCAGTCTCTTTACGCAATTTGCTTACAGCAGACCAAACTTTGGCAGCAGGATACTTTCGCATTTTCTGGTTTCATTCCTGTGTGTTTTGACCTCCCATGGAGCCAGGTACTCTTTTACATTTAAGTCTCATGCTCCTGATTAGCGACAACGTTTATTACCCGCCTTTCTCACTTACAACTAATATACAAGCTGTCGCTGTTACACAGAAATCACCTGGTTCCTTTACTCATTGTATCGTGTACTACATCTTTGTTTTGCTTTAGAGAGGCTAAATTCCTACTACCCTTTTTGGGGTTCGTCTATGACATCCGCACATGTTGCCGATTTTTTGAAACAGAACTTTAGTGTTTAAATCACAGCTGAACACACTTTGGTTTTCGATTCTTCTGGTATTATCTGACAATTAGATTTACCCGTTTTCTCTGCAGGTACCATTGGATCTCTGTATACCTACTCCTATGATGATTACCTTGCATTATCAGCTTCCTTTCAATTCAGGTTTGCCATCACATGTACCTGCCTGACAAATAAATAGAGCCAACTGAAGTCTTTATTCCAGCATAGCTGTTTCCAAAGACGGCCTTTTCGAAGAAATTGATTAGATGGTGAACTACCTTACTTCCACCATGCTCTCTTAAGCCGGTTATCTTCCCACCCAAGATGTTTACCGATTTCTTGGTGGAACAACAAATGCTGATTGGCTATTCTTGCGTACACAGCTACATTTTAAAGTCGGGTCTTTTATAAACAACTGTGCATAATTCAAACCAATAAGAGGGTACTTAGAACCTAATTTGTAATGTCCCTTTATCGATTCAGAGCTTCGTCTGTGGATGACAAGGTACCACAATCTACTGTAACAGACCTTAAAATAAATAATGACACCATTGTGGATTATATTGATGTTGCTGATGCACCAGATAATAATATCGGACTTTTCGCTCTCTGAAACCGGAGTAAATAGCATGAACTCACTTTTAAATATTTTAATCCTGAATGTTACAATGCGTTTTTCAGCATACAGGAACTGGAGCAGGCTGTTTTCCCCTCTAGGCTCTCAGCTCCTGCGGCTCCCTTCCGGCGAAAAACACTTTCTCTTCAGGTGCATAATTGTATTTGGCGAAGCACTAAGTTTTCATTAGTTAGGAGCGAGGCCTCCGTTGTACCAATATTAAAACCTGGGTAGCATCGCTAACTACCTTTCAGTTACAAGCTGTTCGCTCACCAGTTGTATCTGCAAGTGACCGCATCAACGGGCGGTCGACATGATGGCTTAGTTTCAGAAACACCTGTCGAATGTCCATTACTACCGTTCCACGTCGACTGCTTAGTTTAATTGTCAAGGGCATCATGGACGAATTTCTGAGGGAAACGTGGGGAGTTAGACTTTTTCACCTCGAGAAAGCCTATAATACTTGATGAAGGAGGTGTAACCCTCCATAATGAGAGAGCCACTTTCTCCTGTTTATTCGGGATTTCTTTTGACATAGGGTATTTCGGGTATGAGCAGGCGCAGTTTTATCCCATGTTTTACTTAGGGGAACGGAGTATCACAGACTCGGTACACACGTCACACCTTTCGCTGTTTCGAATTGTGCAGTGCTTTCTACCGGGCTTTTCGTCTTCGTTTGTGGATGATTTCACCATTCATTGCTGTTCCCGGAGGACATATGTCTTACAGAGCTGACTGCAATGGTATCTTGATTTGGAGCATGGAAAATATCCTTAAATTCTCCGTTGAGAAAACCACGTGTGCTATATTCTGGTACCGGAAGCGATTTCCTTACGTCTTGGGCCAGATTTTGTTTCTTTCGCAGAGGGGATAAAATCTTTAAGATTGATTTTTTTACAGAAAACATAGCTGAACTTCTCATAATTCTATTTAAAAGCGAAGAGTAAACAATCTCTTACTCATTTACGAGTTTTAACTCACACATCCTAGGGACCGATTGGACAGTTCATTTAAGATTGTGTCACTCACAAACATAGGATTGAATATTAGCTACAGCAGATTCCAAAATTAAAAGTAAGATTTGTGTTAGAATTTAAGTCCGATGGAAATTAGAATATGGATTTACTGTGTATTCTTCGGAGCGACCTTCCGTTTAAATTGCCTATAGCCTGGTGGATATCGTAGTTATCGTGGCTTCAGATTGAGTGTAGGTGCCTTTCCCTCCCCAATTATCAGCCTGAGTGGAGAAGCTGTTGAACTTCAACTACCTTATCGACACATTGTTCTTCATAACTAAGGACACATACTCTGTAGCCCGTTCAACCTGCTCTCCTAAGAGCTAAGGTTCAAAGTCCATAGTTCACCCCGCCTATTATATTTGATGAGATTCAGGTTAGACCAATCAAGTTTCAGCATGAGTGAAAATGATTGGGAAGGGAAACTCCTTCATCCCCTCTTTCTGTAAGTTTGGGCATCCCTGCTATAGCCTGCCTGAACAGAGTATTTTAATGAACGATTTATCGGATCAGTATGCAACGAGCTTCCTGGCTTTACTACCCCAAGGTGTTTTCTTCGTTTGCTCCTTCGGTTGTTGCACATCACTTCAACGGCAACATTTGTCACAAGCAAAACTCGGTTTCCTCCGTTGCTAAGCGGCGATAACCACTTCGATCAAAGTTGACATTAATGCCTACGTCTACATTCTCATTTTGATCATTCGTTGAGCATTTTTCAAAATTTAAAGTTCACTTTGATAACTGCCAACTTGTTTACACTGATGGTTAAATAAACAACTGGAGAAGTAGGCTGTGCTTTTACTCATGACAGACGGAGTTTAGATTTCGATTTTTTACCGACATCACCAAACTCTTTTATTATATTCTGCGGCAAGACCTGCAGCAGGGTGTTATTTTCACCAAATTCTTAAGTTTACCACACAGTCTTTGGTAGCTGTACAGTTACCATCCTCTTGTAGCGTATGCAGGTTTGACTTCACTCACTCACTCGCTGGTGCTAGCAACAGGTTTCTTTCGAGTGAGATTCTAGAGACATAGGTCTGAAATTTTATCTTCTAGCTGTTTTAACTCTTGTATTCCTTCTGGTGATTTTAGCGCTGTTCTATGCTGTTTTATCGTTTTTTTCGAGTGGAGGGGAAAATGATTTAATCACTATCCCCATCCCCGATGGGAGTCGGGACTGGGAGTGTGGGACTCGCCAATTAATTGACATACCCACTAAAAACTCCTCCACCGGATTGAAAGCAGAAGATTTGCTGCGGTACCGCCTAAAGCACGCGCACATTCCAAGGTGATGGTTGAAACTGGGCCGCAGTGCGGTCGCCAGAGGAGTAAGGATTGTGTGCTGAGAGACATGCTTGACCAAGGCCCAGCCTGCCACCTTCAGGCAGTTAAGGCGAGGGTAAGAAAGGATTCCTGGTGTTAGTGGAAAGGCTAGTGACGGTGATGTCTTCTGTTCGGCGGCGTGTTGAAGTTCGCTGCCAAGCTCTCCACGGCGTAGAGGCGGTCGTAGACTTTCTCTAGTCGGGCTGGAGGTTCGGTGGCGACGGCCTGATGTTTGATTTCCACGAGAGTTTCTAGACATTAAAGTTCTTGGAGTTTCTTAGTGATGTCCGCTATGGACTCTTCCAGAGCAGCTAAGCGGGCACCAAAGTTCAGGAACTTCTGAATGACTTCCCGCGTCGCCGCTCCGGTTGAATGTTCTGGTGACGATACCAAGGTGACTGTTGTAGGCTGTAGTGGTGGTGATGGTGTCAGCTGCGGTGGCGTGGAAGGAGTAGGCGGTTTCGGCGATGCATTCCTGCGAGGATGCAGGGGGCAGTGCGCTTGGACGGTGAAGCGAGTTGTCCCTCCACAAGTTGTACAATAACGGCGGCGATGGCGCAGATCGTACTGCTTGCATGAAGCAGTGGTCCTGCAGGCGCCACTAGAGTGGCACCTTGGTTCCGCTGTACAGGATGTCTCATTGTGCCCGTAGGCACAGCAGCGTCTGCAGGGAGCCTGGCGTTCCACTCGGCTGGCCTCGATGCGTAAGCACCGCCCTAAGAAGGGCAGGCCCGCCTTCAAGGCAGCTTCGTAGTCGTCAGGATCTTCAAACTTCATCCTGACGAGTGAGGTACGTCCCAGGGCCTTAAAAGGTTGAAGGCCACTGCTGTTGAGCTGCCGGGGTGAGTAACCTGGCTGGCAGGTCCCTCGGAACCCCTCTAATGACAGCACTGTACCTCCCTTGACGCACAAGCTGGCTCTGCGGTGGCTGGGAAACTCCCAGATTCGGCAGTGTGGATGCCGGTGAGTGTGGCGGCGATTGCTAGTGCGGTCGCGGCGAAGCTGCACTGGCGGGCGGCGAAGCGGCGGCTGAGGCGTAGCTTGGCCCGGGCTGCGGCGGCTGTGGCGAATTACCCTCGGCAGATGCCGGGGCAGAAGAGGAGGTTCCTGCCTTAGCAGGTTCGGTGGCTCTGCGTTGCTTCCTCTTCGCCATCTCGAAGCTGAGTCCCTAACTCTCGAAGAATCTCTTTTATCGCGCTGAATGGGCTGGTTTTTGTGCGGACAAACTTTGGGAGGTAAAGCCTCTCTCTGTCACGTGGAGTTCTTCGCACGCCTCCCTTCGCAAAGAGGTTATTTTTAGCTAGATCGCGCCCTGGACACTTAAGTTTTCACGATGTTTATTGAACCTGCATCGCTTTGCCTTCATAGTAATGGACCATTGACGGAGGAACTTATTTTAATCCAGTGTCAGTTTTAAGCTCAGCTATGTCTGCCTTTCTTTGCCAGCAACCATGTTTCAGTTGCTGGCTGGTCTTTGTACTGTATAGTGTGTGTGTGTGTGTGTGTTATTTTATTCATCGTAGAGATATGAGCCACCGTGTATGACCTGTGTCGTTTTACTTTTCTAAGCTTTATTATCTTGACGTCTGTCTTTACTGAAGTTTCTGTGTTCCTGGTGTTTTCCGGTCTTTTAACTATAAGTTCTGACGATGCTGACACTGCTTTTAGCAGACTTTTATATGGTTTTTGTTTTGGAACATAGAGCTATAACTTAAGTTTTATAGTTTGATAAGGACCTCAGCAGTTGTGCACCCTAAAGCCTTACGCTATATATTTTTCTGAAAAGTGTGTTATTCAGGCCTAACAAATTTCTTTGAGAAAGGCTTGGATTTCCCTGAGATGGCCTTCAGGACTCTCACTTGGGTTTAAATCACTAAAATTTTCTTCTTCAAATATAAAATATGTTCCCAATTGCTTTATTCCTATATCAGGTATAATTAGATTCTCAAGGAGAGAGAGAGAGAGAGAACAAAAATGAAGGTATTATTTAACTATGTCTCTGCTACTACTTATTCAATGTTAAAACCATAAACACTATAAAGAATAAAGGCTGGAGTTATTTGTGTTATGCCTGCAATGTTTAAGGTTTATAATAAAATTCATAATCCTAAATGTGATGCATCTCCTGCCTCAAACTCTGCAACGAATTGCCATTGCCTATCGTACGTACGTGATCTGAAGAGTCAGCAGTTGCAGGCATACAAATGACAAGCTCTCCGTGAATAATAACGCATTGCGTGTTGTTATAGCTTAAACACTGCACTCTGACATCGCGGGGAGTTAACTGAATGTAAACATTGATGGTTTGGAAGCATGAGGGTATTAAGTAACATTAAAACTCTTTAAATCTATTCGTCAAAGCTTTCGGGTTTTGTCATTCAGGAATTATCCTTCCGAACTACGGTCAACTAAACAGATTGAATTTAATGTATATGTACTTTCCATGGGCAGAGTATGTGGACACTATGATAATATTCTACAATATTTTATAACATTCCTAAAGGTTCTAACAGGTTAAATCAAGATACAAAAATCCAGTAACCTAGGAGTTCCCAAAATATTCAGAAAATTCGGAAATTTTGAACATTCTCCAAGTATCCTAAAATACAGAAGAAATTGTAAAATTCATTTGAAAGGATGTTTGCTTGACGGTTAATTTTGGGTTTGCCTATTAGAACGTTTTTTTTAATTCCGTCTCAGATCCGTCTCTGGAGTTGATTTTTCAATAAAGAAAGACATCACCACACCAATATTTTCGTTTGGAAAATGAATATATGCGTCAATTTTGAACCATGTATGCACACATTGCCATATTTAAGAACTTTTTACAAGCTACAATAGCATTATAATGATCTAGTATGGTATTTTCGCTATGTTAATTGTATCAATTGGTTTCTTTAAAATGCATGGAATAAAAATTAAAAACTAAAAGAAGGGTTTCAGTTGCAATGCAAGTATCTTCTGCATTCAAAGTTAATTGTGGACAGAGGGCAGTCAGTATTGGAAGATGTGACCAGCGTGCCAAGAATTCCCGTCGGTTAAAGCTTGATGTCTTGACTAGAAACCGTTATTTTTCAATCAGATAGCATATTTTGTAACTCAGAAATTGACGAGTTAGAGTGAACGGCGTACTAGATGTCTCAGTGTGAGAGAACTTGCAGTGCAGTATACAGGAAACCGAACTAGTGTCTCGTATCTTCAAATAGCAATACGATGAACATACTACAGTGGTGGAATAAGTGAGATATGGGAATGCAGTGCTATCTCTGAGTCCATGCACTTGTGATGATGCAGTAGTGAACTGGTTGGAGAAAGGGGTAAAAAGAGTAAACAAATAAATAAAAATCATAATTGACTTGCCCATTCACAGAATATTTGCAAATGTCCCATCCTTTTGAATGCACATACTCACACTTGCAGTTTCATTGCACTTGAATTAAATTTTGTTTTGTCACTGGATTAGTGAAATTTATTACGGTCAATTTCAGTTCATCTATTGTTTACGGATTACATGAAAGCTTTTGACTTTTCATCAGTGTCATGTACAGAACCAGTCCAGCATGATTTATTTTTTAAATCCTAAGCATTGTCTCAAACGGTAATCTGGAATTTAGAAACTTCTGTGTAAGTTTTGTTTTAATGTTTTGCGTACATTTATCAGCTTCTCCCAAAAATTTTTCCCTTGAAAACATACGCTGCTCAGTCGAACACATTTACACTTAACTTAAAACAAAACACACTTGCATGCGGCCAGATGCTTGTTACAGTATGGATGGTGCTTTGGACATGCGTGCGACGGTGAAATGTATGCGACGGACATTAAAGAATAGCTTACTATCAGCAGTTTTGGGAGCATATTGAAGGCTACTGACCTGCTGTACTGTGAAGGGAATAAAATCACATTGTAGCCTTTAACATTAGTACTAAGTTGTATATGATTACAATATCATTACAAACGGTTGATTACAATATGATTACAAGTGCAGTGGTTGACTTAGATCAAGGCGACCTGGATTCTGACCCAGAGGCTGCAGATGTGAGTTTTGGCTGACAAAGGAACGCTTGGGCAGGTTTCTTCCAGGTACTCCGGGTTCTCCCCCCGATCATTTCGCCAATTACTGCACTCAGTCTCACTTTCGTCCACAGGTTTACCCTGTTATTCCCTGCGCCAAATTCCGGGTGTTGCTGCTCTCTGCCTCCTACAAGGGAACCGCAATGACTGACCGTCGAGTGAGTCGGCGTTTGACATGTTCACGATTTCAAATATTAAGCTTCTTTTAAGAATACTATTTTTTTCTCCAAAAAAGCGTGGAATCTTAAGATTTTCTAACATAAATTCATACACTTTGCATTGTGTAAATCAAGAATGAAAAGAGTGATTTTTTATCATATTGGTTTCATCTTCTATTCAGTGTAAATAATTTAATTTAGAAGCACAGCAATCAATGAGCAATACCAAACACCACCTTTATGAAAATGATTACGAAGTGACGTTGTTGCCCTATGGAAAGTCAGCAGGCACTCCAACACATCCACTTCCGGTAGAGTAATCATGCTTGGTGGAGCAGGAAATGGACAGCTCCGGTTCACATTTCCGATATTCGTTTCCCGGTCACAATAAACAACTGTCAGCAGTCTTGACATATCTGCTACGTTCGCATGTTGGGACAAATCAGTTTGGAAACAAAATCTCTAATGTTCTAACGGCTGACGCAAACTAACTTTTCCTACTGTCACTACCTCGGACTGTCACCCCCTGTAAACTGTTTACTAGGTAGGAAATTCGCTTTCACGATTGTCAAAGAACGTAAGTGGGCGAGACATGTTTCCTCGACAAATTCGAGCATTTGCTTTTGAGTTGCATTAAATTGGCGATTGCTTTCATACACATAAATGAACAGTTTTAATAACTTCATGAAGCATTAGATTTTTTTTTCTAAATTGAAATATCACTACATCTAGAACCTTCCTCTCCAATGTTATGTCAATGAAGATATAGAGACATCCTCTCACACGATCATAATCATAATTAACGAAACGATACAAACTGTTTCTCTCTACAATTATCTATTTTGCTGTTCATAACACTTAAAAGTCTTTGTCATACAGCGAATGACCCGTACGAGGTCCTTTGATACACGTCATTCAGTGTATGGTGCACAGGTGACCTTATTTACTTTGTCGCCATACGTATCATTTCTAGAATAATTTGCTGCTAAATGACCTTAGTTGCACAGTCGCCTTCTTGCGGATTTAATCGGAAGGATATGGTGCAATTGGTGTTTTTTATTACGTAGTTAATGTCACGGCGTGTACACGGTATTTGTGTGATCGCCTTCCTGTAGCATCTGGTTTGTTAACTTACTGGTGTCTTTAATTACGTAGTCGCCTTTCATACATTATTTTTTCTATGGCTAGAACTTCGAGTCGTGGCAGTGAATATGAAATCGGACATTGAAGGGGGTGTATTGTAGTTCCACTGTTGGGGAGCCAAAACTTGAAGTTGTTAAGACCACGCACGTTACAAACTTTCCGGTGGCCTTCGCCCCCACGTTTAAAAATCAACTTTGTATTTTTAGAGTTTATATATATTGTCGTGACCTCTAAACACACTAGCTCAATGGGGGGGTAGAGCAACTCGCAGCTCGGGTAAGGAAGAATCTGAAAGTTAATAATTTACATAATGCGAGGTCACGACGAGGGACGCAGCTAAGAGAAATGTGAATAATATTAGGAAATACCTAGTAAAAGGATTACTACATGGTGCAGATGAGAGAAGGGATCTATCTACTATGATAAATTAAACAGAATAGAAGTGGATGGCAAGGGGGTTTATTAATAAAAGGGGATACAGTACCTCCTTGTTTCCATGTCTGCCGGTGAAGGACGCCATGCGTGAACGCATGGGTAGCGCGTACACACACAACCTGCCTCTTCCAGTAACTAGCCACAACTCTGTTTGCTGACTGACTCAACCCACGCTAACTCGGCGTGGGACGCTATCTAAAACTCGTTTATCCCCACCACTCTCTTACGCAATACCCTATCCGGGCAGCCAGGTCACATACGTAACAATGCTTACATACGTCACAATATATATGTATGTTTGCCTCGGCTGCGTCAGTAGTAATTTGTAGAAACATGTATCTCTTGGCAAGGGCGGTGTGGCTAAAGAATGAAGGCTTAACAATTTTTTTTCTTCACTCCTTTTTATTAATCTTTCACACGATTAAATAATACTTCACTGATATATCATACTGTAGAGCTGTGAGATTATTTATTAATTGCGCTTTTTAACACGTAAACTTTATTTTATTGTCACCGTAATGAAGTCTCGCACTTAACCTGTACCATATCGAAGTGCTCAGGAACGCTGCCTAGTAGTGTCTGGCTTCTACCTCTTAAATTCGTAAATTTACTATTTTCAAGTCTCTGATTGCCTAATTTTACTTCAATAGAATGCTTTTATTTACCTTAAGTTTTTTCTGGTTTTTGATAGGCTATTTATTAACTGTTTTAAATATTACATTATTGTTCCAAGAATTACTAGTAGCATTATTAAACTTTCCAATTCATTATTGCCTCAAGGTTACCTCATTGTTAGCAACTTTCGACTTCTATTCTCACAGCTTCTACATTGTTAAGTTACGTAATACATTCACATAACATTATTATACACGTGCATAATAATATAAACATTAATACAATGACGTTACATACATTTTACATATTATTACATACACACATTGCTTTAAAGGCGGGCTGTTATTATATTTTATATTATACAATTAGACTGATACCATTTAAGTGATAAAAATACTGCCTCAACATTTACCTGCGACTGAAGAGCAAAACGCAAAGGCTCCTTCAGATTGACCGGTATGCGAGTTTTGAAGCGTTTACTTCTTATGTTTTCTTATAACTTTTTTAAGTTCCCTTGTTTTACCCAGTTTATGAGCTGTGTTTTTCATTGATTTAATTACCGCTTATCACCTTAATTACACAACACACATACACAAACACCCATGATCAGGGCGGGACTCGAACCCGTGATCCTAAGCTTGGCGGAGCGCCGGAGCTATACACTCCAGCAACCGCGGCTACGAGGGCCGGCTAATTATAAGTTGTAATATCCCAATTTAGTGTTTATTGTATAAGCATACATTGTTTTAATACTTTATCTGTCACTTTAGGTAGAGAGTCATTCCATCCAGAATCGTTCAACATTCTTCCAAAATGAAACTAATAACTGTATTTAACTAATGAAATAGGTAGCACATATTATAAACGTCGATTTTGTGGAAGCAGAAAAAGTGACTCATTCTCCTAGATCACAATAGTGTTTTTTTGTTAAAAGTTTCCACATTTATCTAACCAGCCCTTATCACGGATCTGTATGACTTGTTTTGAAACAAATTCCAAGAAACAAACGTAAACCAATGAGTGATGTTATACTCGACCTAAAACGAAGGAGCTGTGAGTAAAAGCATCTCTTAGGGATTTTAGTTTGATTCGTGTAAAGAAGTAAAATGCCGTAGTCCAGGTAACACGAAGAGCAACTGAGAGGGATAGCTTAGCGGTTTTGCGTCTGTGGTCTGCATTCGGCAGATCGAGCGTTCGATTCCCACGGCCGACCTTCCTTGGTTTTTTCGGGGTTTCTCGGGTCGCTAGGCAAATACTGGGAAGGATCATTGTCTGTCCTGAATTTCTCTCTCCCTCATTCCCTCTCATTTTATCTTCCTCTTTCACTTATAGGGGGTGTGTGTACGGGGCAGTGTGTCGGAGGACTGCGGACGATGGCGCAGATGCCTTGCGTGTTGGAACGTCTTCTCGGCCCCGTCAGATAGAGGCCGCTCGAGTTTTCCCGGTCTCCGCTGGAGGGAAGCCTATGAGCCATCCTCTAGTGGCTTGAGAGGGCTGACTTGAGCGCTCTCCGGCTGGATGGTCAAGTCATTAACTCTTAGGCAACTGTGTGTATCTCTGTTGCCTGCGTCGGGCGGTCCTGCAGTCCATACGTCGCCTACAGCTCCTTCATCTCATCCGTTCCTCTCGGGTATATACACAAGAGATCCCTGTGTGGGTCGAGGTGCTAAGTGTCGCTTTCGTAGCGTAATAGTAATTCTAACGTATTCAGTACCTTGTGGAGGGAGGGGTAGGTGAGAAATGAGTTATTTGTCCTGCTAAAACGTACAACAGCCATTATATTTATGCCAGACGTTTCTTCTGAAGTAGTAAGTGAAACGGTTTAAAATCATTGCTGTCATCGAATTACTACCTTCCAAGAGGATATTATTTCGACGTTTGTATCAATTTTGGTATTTACTCTGGTGCGTAAACCTTTATATACTAATATAATATAATAATTGGTTTGGTTTTTGTTATTTGTTATTGCATACGTATAGTGATTTGGTGCTAATACTAAAAAAATCGTATTTTTGTAGGTCTTATTAATGTTGTCATGATGACTATTAACTTAATGGTATTCAACTAGCAAGGTCTTAGCATACTGGAGGTGTTACATTCGCCCATGTTTTGGGACGACGTAATTAACTTTTTCATCATGTGGATAGAATTATGAGGGCAGGTGGTTAAGACTTTGTAGAGGGCGAGCTATCTTTCAACTTTAATCCCCTGGTACCTACTGAACCACTTTTACTACTCCAAAGTGTCCACATAGAAAACACAGAGAAATAAACAAAGAATGAAAGGTCTGAAATATTTGAACGACTAGAGGTTCACTGAAAGAAAAAGTACAAACTATGAAAAACGTCTATCCAAACGTACTAGAGGTGGTGAATCATGGACTGTTTAAAAGATGTGAATAGAAAGAAAAGCTTAATGTCTGTCTTAGGGCAATAACGGGGCTTCAAAAACCTCCCAATACAAAATAAGTATCTAAAAATCTGACTATCTCCATATAACTATCTCTCTACACATTATCGCTTATTTTTAACTATTCTTATCCAAGCTTATTTTTCTGTGTGCTTCATTTTGATCGGGATAAACATTTACAGATATAGTTTCTTTATACATTTCATTGTAGATACAAGGGGTAAAGGAAACATATCGATGGTCAGGAGTTTTAAAGCTGGCTCCCTATGACTGTAAAACTCCATACTATTTACATTAAGAAACAAGTGAATAGCTACAGGACTTTAAAAATTGCGAAGTGTTGAAGAATTGAAAACGGTATTAACAAATATCCCGGAAATGGTTGACATTACAATAGGCTTATTCAAAATAAATTGCGTATTTTAAATAGATCTATATATTTGTGTTAAATGTTTTCCTCTTTTAACGTGCAGCAGTTATACAAAATTCCCTCCGAATTAGGCCTAGTCCCAGAAAATTCAACAAACAAGCACATTTTATTTATTATGTAAATACCTTAATTATATGGTATTCTAATGAAAATAGTTACAGCCATTTTTGACAAAATAACAAATTTCGAAAAAGTTATCATTGTAAAGGGTAGTTTAGTGTGACTGGATTTTATTAAAAACCTTAGTGGCTCATCTTTGGAGGATACTGAACTTAAAACACTAGATTTGGTATCTATCTGACTTTTCTTATTTGATTTATGTTTTCAGACACGCACGCACGCACGCACACACACACACACACACACACACAAACACAAACACAGACGTGCGCTCGGAATATTTTCTAAAAACTGTTTTCTGGATTCGGGGAGCCTCAAAACTTTATTTCCGGTGAAATGTTGACGTCAAATTTTTGAGAGGAATAAGTAATACTTTCTCTTCGTACTATAAGCGGGAAGTAGAGAAAGTAAAAATGATTCGAAATGAAACCAAAAGAAAACAAGCTATCTCTAAAGTATCTTTGGTAATACTTTTAACATGATTTTCTCTACCCTCTATCTTGGGTATACATACTAGTATTTCTAAAGCATATTTTTATATCTACTTGATTTTAATCCAGAAATATCTACATTATGATTTCGTTATAGATACTAAGGGAACAGCGATAGGCAAATGTTTAAGAACTGGTCGCTATATGCTAGCCTTAAAATTCCACTCTATTTCAATGGAAACGCGAGAAATGTTGACAGGACTTTTGAGAGAATGGGTAAGTGTGGAACAATTATAACCTTAAAAACGGATGTCGATGAAACTGCTAATACCACAGAAAAGTTATTTGAAGTAAGTTGCGTGTTTTAAAGAGTTCTACATTTCTTGTGTGTACGTTTTCGTCTACCGCTTAACGTTTACCAGCTATATAAGATTATACAAAATTCCTTCCGAATGAAGAGGACCTTACAGGCTATTACCAGAAAAATCAGGATATACATTTTATTTGTCATGTAAATATCTTCAACATATGGTACTTTAATCAAAGTTGTTAGAGCCATTGTTTGAAAAATAAAATTTTTCAAAAAATGTTTCATGTAAAGGATGGTTTAAGACAGCGTGATTTTTTTGACAATCTTCGTGTCACATTCTTAGAAGGTACTGAACTTAAATACCAAGTTTGATGTTGATCCAACTCTTCGTTTTGGAGTTACGAAGCTTTTTCTAAACATGCTTTTTTTGAATTCAGGTGTCTCAAGACATGTATTTCCGGTAAAATCTCGATATCGAATTTTTGTTGTAATACAATACCTCTATTTACTAAGTACGTGGTACAGAAAGTAAAAATATCCAATAATAGAGATGATTATAATGACGAAATACAATATTATATCCATTTTAACTCGACACACATTTATGTTTTACACGTCTTTCATGTCTTCCAGGGTTACTGAGTGGGTAAGAAATAACAAATAGGGACGGTATATTAGCATTGCAGGAATACCTTACCTTTTCTAGGACCGCACTTACATTTCAGCTTTCATTCTTCCAATAAAACTTGGTAACTATATACTTAAAAGTGTTTACAGTTTGGTTGTTGGTTAAATTAGAATCTTAAGGACGGGGCATAGTCTCTTCTTTACAAACACAGGTCCCTCTAGTTGTGCTTATTAAAGGCTATTCAACTACTGTGAGCAGAAATAATGGCATGTGCATGACCCTCTATGTAGGGAACCACTTAAGTTGCCTTTGAGTCGAACACAAAGTGAATGCACAAGTGAGGAACTCATTTTATGCTCAGAAAGAGGCTGAGTGGAACCGGCAGCTTCCTAGCATGCGATTTCACTCTGTAGCTACATTCAGATTTCTGATCTCTTTGGAAGCCATTGCCTTGTTGCCATTTTCAAGTTAGTAGTAATTTAAGTTAAGAACGTTGTGGTGGTTGTTGCTGCTTTTGTTTACAAATTTACTTGAGAGAGGCAGAGAGAGAGAGGGGGGAGAGAGAAAGAGAAAGGAGAAACGAATCTAAGATATGCTTTTCATCAAAACCATTTAATTTACTGGCATAAATATGCGAAAATATGTGGAAGTAATCAAATGATTCAGATAAAAAGTTGGTGCTGTTAGTGGAAAGGAGATAACCATTGTAGAAGGTGTTTTGTGAAATACAGTTTCTGTATTAAGTAAATTTACATATATTTTCTATATGTCCTTCTCCCTTTCCTGAATTTGGTTACCTTGATTTTTATTTTTGAAACATCTTGGATTAACTAGACATGGATTGTAATTGTTACATACGAATTGACTTTTACAGCATTTAATTGTATTAATAAGTTAAAAGTTTACAACATATAACAATATACAGGGCATTTAAAATAGGTATATGTGTAACAATAATGAACTGTAAATAAATAAAAACTTAACAATATCTTGCATTCTAATCAATTTTGTGTTTAAAAAAATCAAGAACGTTATGAAATTAAGTGAATTCACATTAAAGCTTCCCTCCAAAATATTGCCAGCCAGAAAAAAATTCTTTGATTATGTTGTACCCTAAAATATTCTCTCCCTTGAACCCTGTGCACTTCTATTAAAATAAGATATAGCGTTTTAAAATTAACACTTCCTGTGTCAAGAAAACTGTTTTGAAAAACTTGAATGTTCCATAATCCTATTATTTTTTGACGCAGTATTTTATATCACAACACTGCAAATGCCAGAGTGATTGTGGTGTAAATTAGCATTATTGTATGGCAATGATTTGGAATGTTTGTTAATTATAAGCATTGTTAAGAAATAAGTTTACACGGCCTCACTGAAACTGACAATAAGAGCGGGCAACAATGAGCGAGGGGGGTGAGTTGATTATTAATTAGAAGAGACAAACAAATGACGTCAGAGTAGCGTGCCTTTCTTAAAAATGGAGGGAATATTTTCCCTAGAGCATATGAGTTCGTAATTTTGATTGGATATAAATATAGACGCTAATGTTGGCGCGTTTTACTAACCAATAGCAGCTCGTTATGTTTAGGTATATTGGGGTGAGGGAGTATAAATTCCGTGCCAGAGATGGGTAATGCACAGTTTGACAGAATAATTCACAAGGCAAACGTCGTTCAGTTCAACAGAATCATACAAAGGTTATACGTCGCACAGTTTAAGAGAATCGTTCACGCATTATACGTCGCGCAATTCTACAGAATCTCTCGCGTTGTAAAGTTAGTTATAAATGTGAAATACGCGAATTAATAATGTGCAGCAAATAAGTGATTATAGTGATATTAGAAATTATAACAGTTTCAGTCTGGCGTGTATCAAGAGTCAATATGTGAAATTAATTAATTGTGACGGTAATAAAAGTGTAAAAACAAATTCTTTTATAAGTGTTATCTTTCAGTAACAAATCCCTTCCGTTTACACACCCTGTTCAAGAGATATGTTCGACTGAGTAGTAATAATAGCTAGCCGGAGGACAAAGAACCCAACATTCAAAGTAGTAAAACAATAACAGGCGCTCAGCAATAAGATAACACGAAGTTACTGCGACAAATTGGCTCCCATACGTGGGGCAGATAAACATGAAGCATTTTCCAACTACCAACAAATATAATCTACTTCATTTTAAAGCTTTACGCACCTACACAATATCCATAGGAGAGTCAGAGATTTCTTGTCCACGAACGATAATTCAGAATTTAGAAGGATACTTTGTATACTAAAACCCTAGTCAAAACCGGCGAGCTGTGAATAATAAATTGAGCTGCTCTTACCATGACAATGAGCTAGAGACCACTTCCAGGTGGTTTCCCAGGAGGCAACCTCTTTCTTTAAAACCGTAACGTGGGTACCTGCTATGTAACGCCCAGGGAGAGATACGCTGTCATTAAATGATGAACCGCAGCCAAACGCATATGAGACCTTCCTTTTTACCGTATCTACTACTTACCTATTGTAAGTGGAAGTAATGTTGCACTCCACTCACATATTCGATACCGAGATTTTACCAGAAATACACGCCTTGAGACTCCTTGAATCCAAGAAAAGCATTTTTAGATAACAAAGTCTGTGTCTGAATAGCATAAATAAAATACGATAACTTAGTATTTAAGTTCAATGACTTCCAAAGATGGGACACGAAATTTTGAAGAAATAACCTCAACCCCAAACTACCCTTTATGTGGAATATTTTTCGAAAAGTTTTATTTTTTTAAAAAAAATGACGTTAATGATTTTGATTAAAATACTACACTGTGAAACAGCGGCTATTGCTCAAGGTTATCAGTAGGTCGGCGCCTAGCGGTCGGTGTAAACACGATAACGGCCGCTCGCCAGGGTAAACATTGGGAGTTCAATTGGGAGATACCTAGAACTTTCCAGAAGCGTCTTCTCCCCCCTTCTACAGTAAGTGTGTCGAAATAGTTCTAGAAAGTTCGAGAACCTTGTGGAAATATTCCACTGACTATATAAGCGAGCGTTCTCGCACAGTCCAGTTAGTGCGAAGTGAGGAGTGGGGACAGGAGTGCGAGAGTTGTTGAGTCAGTCAGTGATGCGAGTTAGCGAATACACAGTGTCTGTATTTACAAGATCTTCGAGAGCATCCACAAGGTCCAGTGGTGACACCTACTCCGCAATATCCCATATCTTTATACCACTTCAACTTGCCACTACAACCCATATTAATTCCACTTCAACTTAATACGACTTAAAGGGAGTATCTCCAGTCTTAAAGTAATGGGTAATTTTAAAATTATTAAATAATTATTTAATATTATTTAATATTAATTATATTTTAAATTATTATATATTAGTTTTTAAAATCATTATAAAAATAATAAACCGTGTTATGGTTACAAAATAATGCAACTTCACAGTAATTTTCCTCTAGATTCAACTCTTAAAATGGGGCGGGCTGTAATTTCGTATTTAAAGTACAATAATAATTTTAGTAAACAATGAATTGTTTTGCAGTACTTCTATTCATAAAATACTTTTTGTTTTCGTTTCATTCTTCAGTTTCCGACTAGCCACCAAAGTTTGTAGGTATATAGTTTGTCGTTAAACATTTATATTCCCTTTAGCTTCGTTTACATTCACTGCAGTATTGAAACGACGAGATCGCTGGAATGTTAGCAGCAAAAGGGATTTGGTTCGACATTCTCTTTGAAATTTAAACGTATAGGGGAGTTATAATTCTCTAAGCTGAATGAGCGTTTAGGTACTTGTGTTCAACCTGTACTCGAATAACATTCACAGTGGAACGATGTGTATTTTGTTTCAGGCTGAGAACGGCGGTCTCATGATGGTGGCCTTTTACCCTCATTTCATTAGCTGCAGTGAATCTGCGACACTGCATGACGTCATAGGTAAGCTGCCCATTTTCATTAACTTCCTGTAGTGCATGTTCCTGAGCTGTAAAAACGTGAAATAAATCTAGGATTCAGTGTGTTATACTGCATTCAGTGTTAATGCCTTAAAATGCATAAATTAACCTGCTCCATAAAGTATACAACCACTGTTATTTCAGGAAGCAGCTACAAATGTGGTGTTACTGTCGCGTAAAGAGAGCAGTAGTTCATCCTCAAGTTAGCGTCTACTTGTTGGTATTGTAGCACATGGAAACCAGTAATAATTATCATAATTTATTCATATCATGATGTTCCAAATGGGAAACAATATTCGAAAGAATGAACTTGACGAAATTACAGTATTTACCGGTGTTTAAGACGCACCTTTTTTCCAAAACGGTATGTCTTGTACGCCGATAGCAAGTTATTTATTAGCACCATTTCTTCTAAATTTCCGTGTTCCTACTGGAGCAATTTATTGTTAGCTTCCTTGCGAATGTTTGAACATTCCCGTTGTATAGAATTCAATGAATGCAGACGCGCTATCATTAACCATTTTCAAAATGTTCATTGAAACATCAGTCTTGTAATTAGTGCGAAATTCCGCTTGTGTCTTTAATTAAGGTAATTTGCAAACTATGGCTGGAAAACGACATTGCTATGCAATTGCATTTAAGCTACAAGTGATTGTCTATGCTCAAAACACGGATATAGGGCCACATCCAACTGAGCAAATGGTAAGAACTTAATGGTATCAAGAAGAGGGCTTAAAGAAAGCAACTGGCAGTAAACATAATCTCGAAAGTGTAACTGCTAAATGGCCAGAACTTGAAGCAGAACTTGGGTTTTAGGCAACAGACAACCGGGAATTTCAGTTTCTACGAAGACGAAGATTTATCAAGCGAAAGCAATATCCACTAACAAACCTGCCGACTTTACTGGATCAACACTGTTGTGTTAAAAGATTTATAAAGAAGCATCGGCTTTGAATACGGACTAAACTAAATTGCATTAGATTCATTAAGTGAGAAATCTTATTCCTAAAAATCTGATGTGTTACACTCACATGACTTCCTCTACTCTTGTACAGACTACCTTTACTAACGCATATTCTCCATCTACTTCATATTAATCGAGATAAACCTTTGGAGAAACTTATTGCTAATTTTCTTGTAGGTGCAAGGGAAATATGGTAGGATTTAAGCGATAGTCAAATATTTTAAGAGCTCATTGCTATGTGAGGCATTCTATTGTCTTTGCATGTCCAGGACATAAAAAAATAATTCGTATTTGAAAAAATGTATAATTATTTCAAAATTCAGACAAATAATGAGGAATATCTCGAAAATGGTTCACTGGACAAAAAAAATTTATATATGTATATAAAATGTGTGTTTTAACGAGATCTACATTTTTTGTGTAGTAACATCTTGTCTTTCTCTTACTGTTCACCAGTTAATGTGAAAGTCATTCAGAATGAAGAGGACTTTTGGGAGAAATTGCCAGAAAATTCAAATACACATTTCATTTGACATGAACATATCCTAAAACTTCTGATATTTTAATCAAAATCGTTGTCCATTTTTGAGAAAATCAAAATTTTTGAAAAGTGTTCTATTTAAAGGGTAGTCTGGGGTGAGCAGTTTTATTGAAAATCTTCGTGTCGCATCCTTGGAAGATACTAAACTAAAATGTCAAGTCTGGTATTTATCCGACTTTTCGTTTTCGAGTTATGCTGTTCACTGGCTGACAGACAGACACACACATGGACACGTTTCCAAAAAGGCTTTATTTGGATTCAGGGCACTTAAAAACATGTATTTCTGGTGAAATATCGGTATCGAGTTTTTGGGTGGAATGCAATACTTCCCCTACTTACTCTATGTAGTAGAGAAAGTAAAAACGGCTTAAAATGGGGTGCATCTTATATGCCGGCAAATACAGTATATCTGCAATATTGCCTAAGCAGAGTTCTTTGTTTCATGGTATTAAGGTAATGATTGTTGATCAATGTTTGCTTGAAGGCAGTATAAACCTGTGAAATAGTCGAAGAGACTTCTTGTGTTGCACTGATTAATTCAATTTGGGAATTATTCGTAAAGTTTTGCTAATCCTTAATTTCTTGTATGACTTTAATAAAACGTATTTGCAACACCGTGTTTGGCACCAGTTTTGCCCTAGTTTGCCTCGATTGACTCTTAGTTTGCCCGATATGCATAGTTATGCCGTTACTACTTTCTCTACCAGGTACAAAGAGCGCCAAAGAAAATCTCACTGCACCTCACGTCTACGTCACATTGTTTCTCGTTGTACGTGGCCTTGCGAAGCCATAGCCATTTCATTGGTTGCTTTTGGCCAGTGAAAGCATGCGCCAGTCCTTTTGCTAAATAGTTTTACCAATAACCACAACAAAGGTTACAAAATGGCGTAGAAACGAAATATAAGTTTACTCTCTTGATCGTACAGGCTAAAAGAGAAAGAGGTAGATTGAGTGCATTCAGTTTGTCATACAGACATGTTATCATGATAGGTAGCCCATACCTTATCGGCTAGTGAGGATACGTCATTGAAAGAGTTAAAAGCTAAGGGGAAAACTTGATGAGCACCCAGGTTAGCGAAATGTAGAATGTGTAGTGTGAGAAGATTTTCAAAATAAAGCTTGAATGGTATTTATTAAATACGTAGCAATACTTTATAACAAAAAATAAACAGAACTGTATTCTCACAGTGGTACCAATGCTTGTTGCTGCATGGAAGCAGACATAACTAAATAATAAATAAATAAAGTTTTCCCTCTAATTCAAACTACAATTGGTTAATGTACCTTTATTAACATATTGCAGATCATAGGAATACAACAGGATTATAGACAAAAATATAACACAATTTTATTGCTATAATATGTAAGTCATATTTGGTAAACCATATACATATACATATTTATCTCCAGTTTACAAACATGATCAGTCAATTATAACAAAACAGTAATTTACATTTAGTAAACGAATATCATCATCTATGGATGTTTTATGGGGAGTGCCCACTTCTGACGAGTATGTAGACCGTCTTCCCCACTATCCAATAATTACTATAAAAACACTTTTATGCACTGCCGTTGCAATTGCTGTAACAGTGCGACCAGCCTCCCACTTACCCATGATACGTCCACGAGTAATTGCGCTAGTATACGGCATGAGTGGTTCTGAGACAATAAACATGTTTTGGTTTCAGTAAGACCAGAAAAAGCAACGGCATCAACCTCCCCTTTTATCCCCCTATTGCTGTGTTATCAAGCCACGCTCTGCGATAGGTAAGCTGAAGGACACGCCTCAAAGGACGCCATAAAACGATACAAAACCCGCCGAAGATTTTCTTTGGTGCTGTTCGTACCTACTAGTTAAGAAGGTATGCTCCACCCAAAAATTCTATATTAACTTTTGATTACAAATACGCATTTCGAGGCACTCCCGAGTCCAAAATAATAATTGTTTTAGAAACGAGACCGTGTGGTGCGTGTGTGTAAATAGCACAACTCAAAAACGAAAAGTCGGTTAAAACTAAACTGTATATTTAAGTTTAGCATCTTACAAAGATGCGACACGAAGACTTTCAATAAAATCCTCCCTACCCTTTACATGGAAAACGTTTCATTATTTTGGATTTTCTCACAAATGTGTATGTTGAATTTTCTGAGGTTGGTTTCTGAAGTCCTCTTCATTCTGAGTGGCGTTTGTGTAATTGGTAAACCATAAGCTATAGAAAAATCTTACTCCACTCGAAATGTAGGTCTCGTAAAAGCACACATTTTATTTCAAATAATTTCTTGTGCCATCAGCCATTGACGAGATAACCCTTATTTTTGGTTAAATATTTCAACACAGTTTTTTAAAGAGCTGCCTCTATTCACTTGTTTCTTGCGATACATGCAAAGACTACGGCATTTTAAGGCCAGCTTATAGCAGTCCGTTTTCTCTATCCCTAAACAAGGAATATGTAATCAAGCTATTCCTGTAAAAGTTTGTCTAAATCAACATGGAATATATAGAAAATTAAGCTTTTGTAAGAATAGTTTGTGGAAGTCATGTGAATGTTAAATATCGGATTATTATTTTTAAGAACTAAGGAAACTTGTGGGTAATACACGTATCGTTATGTTTCGGTCTCGGATGTAGAAATTGTTGTCAAACCTGGCTTCCAATGTACATCAGCAAAACATTAGGTAAATCCTTCACAATGTAAGACCGAAATCTTGTGGGTTTCTTTAAAATAAGTTTAATATCATTTTGGTTTGTGCCGTAGCCAAATGGTTAGACCACTCACCTTCTACCAAGGCGTCCCTGGCTCGATCCCAGAAGCCCACAAGTAGGATTTGTGGTGGACGAAGCGGGGCCTGGGAGGGTTTTCTCCGGTTTCTCCCACCATTCATTCTACCAATTGCTGTATCATTATCTTTCCTTTCATCCATTTCACCTTCACTTAATATCACCTTCCTCACCCTCAAATCTGGCTACGGGCCGATCCCCCGTTCCAATTATTCATTCTCTAATTCAATGTTGGCCTACTCCTAAACAGGATAAGCTGACTAAGTAAGTAGTATCCTTTTGAGCTATACCCCTGATAACGTTTAAAGGGTGCGAGTATATGGGCCAGGCCAACCATATTTAAGGCCATTTCGTGTCTCTTTCTAAACGTTACATGTAATAATGCAGAAAGTAGAAATATACTTATATCGACTACCTACTTTAAATTTAAGTATGTTCTCAGTTTTCATTATCTCTATACAAGAAGGACAATAAACAAGAAGTAGCAGGGTACGTAGGGAAATACCAGGTACATTAGTATAGACCTGTGAAAGAATTTATCCCAAGGGACCTTCTCCAAGCATGCTGAGGTGGCTTTGGTGTTGGAAACTACGTCCTGACTTTAGCTGGCTTGAATGGTAAGAAGCACACAGCTTTAATCCTTTTGTTTTCCCTTGTTTTGCATTCTGCTGTTAAAACAGAGCTTCAAAAAAGAATATCTATTATCTAGTTGACATAAAATTAAAATATCTTAATTGACGGTTATATTTTAAAGCTTGGTAATGGTAAAGGGAAACAAAGGAAATAGTAACTACAGAGAATGGTTTGACATTTAGTTTACAAGAGATATGTAAATTTTGTTTAGCTTTCAAAACTTTGACTCTTTCATTTTATATTTTGTTATACGCATATTTATAGGGTTAACGATATTTAACCATATGTTAACGGAGAATATGGTATTAGGGTGAGAATTTACCACAAAATCTGGAAGATGCAAATTATTGTGTGCAACATAGCGGAATTGCTGGAGGAGGTGGCTGTGACGCGTATGCGTGAAACAGAAACAGTGACGTGACACTTGACCCAGAACCCCACATCCTTATAAAGATAACAAAGGTACCGGGTTCATAAAGAAGAACTAGAGGCTGTAAGCGTAAAAGTCGAAAAGTTGAGTTTTCATTCGGTTTACGAATACAAACCTCACTTCAAATATAACCTATACAAACAAAATGCACTTATTAATACTTTATGGGTTTCTTTAAACTGTTTCAACATATATAATCAAACTGTTTCTTATGGTTTGAAGGATTTTTATCTTAATATGAACACCCATTTCTCAAAGGAAAAAAGCCGTACTTACGTATTCATCTCTGCATTACTCCGTTCTTCCTATACAACTAAATATGTAATGTATGGATCGCGCTTTTATCCTGTGTGTATGACATTGTGAATCTGAAGAAACTATCACTAAGAATACTGCATTTCAAATATGTCCTTGTTCGCGTCACGTAACTATTTTCTCGTTTGATGACAATTTGCTTAAAACAAAATGTCTGTAATAGAACAAAGGAAGTTTAGCTCCTGCATATCAAGCTAAAAACTTGTAGGCAATCCAATTATGTATAGTACTAGAGTACCCCTAAAGAAGACAACATTAAATGGTAGATTTAAGGTTCAGAAACAGATCAACCGCTAAGATATCAATGTAATGCATAATTGTGTATCTTAGTTTAAGGAATAATTTAAATAAGAATATTGATGACAAAATTCTTCTATTTTTACATTGTCAATAAACCTAAAATATTAATTGATTTAGGATCTAATGTACGCTTTTCAATAAATTGTAAAGGAGCTCTTCCCCATTCATGGCTTCACCTCCCCTTACTTAGTTCTAGCAAACCAAGTGATTGGAGGCTTTTGCAAAGTTTTTTTTTCGCGATGGCGGATGTGCACCAGAGGCTAGGATCCAAGACAGTTTTAGATTTGATGGAAAAACATAATCAATTAATTGTTCTTCTGTAGGCTGGAAAGGTAAAAGCAGGATGAAAAAGTATGCAAGTCGACATATGGGTAAGATATCTCGAGACGTTGAGGATGCCTTGTGTTTTGTCGGGAAAATTGGAGTCGCGTGGAGAATTTCATGAGGTATTGTCATATCGACAACGTAGCTCAGCGGTTTCGGTTGGTGGTTTGAACCCCCCTCCCCCCATGACACAGTATTTTATATTCCGATTCTACCTTTCCATAGAATTATTTTATATTCCGATTCGGGGTTAGCATTATCTTAAATAAATTTTATTTTTAGAGTTATCTAAGAAAATTAACATAATAAAGTTGCCAAACCTTTCGAGTAATGCGAAAATGCTATATTCTGCGACATTTTTGTAATGCTTTTTTGTTTTTTGTTTTGTTTTACATGATTCATTTCGTATATATTAGTTTCTTATCACTTATTTGTGATATATTATAATTACTTTTGCTGCTTTGCAAAAATCTATCAAAATGGAATAATAATAATATTATTAATAATAATTAACTAACCATAATACTCCAATCTTTTGAATGAGTGATTCAAAGTAAAATACTTTTTTTTTGCTCCTGAAAACCTTATTTATTTCTTCACATGCTCTTTAATTTTGCTTTATGTCCCGCTGTGGTATGTTTTTGATGTTTTTTGTACAATGCATTGTGCATTTATAATTAAATCGGCTACCTGGCTTGCGTGTCCAGTAAACCCGTTCGTGGTATCTTTTCTACCAGTTTGACGCTGGTCTTGGAGATACTCTACCATGCTAATCTCTAGTTCCCGAAGTCGCGGGTTCAAACCCGGCGATAAGCGACAGATATTTCGGTCGTAAAATCCTTAGCGTGGTTTCCTTCGGAAGCGAAGTAAAGCCGGTGGGCTCACGTCGTAAATTTACGGCGGTCTCATGTCGTAAATTTACGGCACGCAAAAGAACCTCAAGCATGATAGAGGCCTCTGAGCAAAATTACCCGACTTTCACGCCCAATATAGAATGGGACGCTAAGTACCATAATAGGTAAAGAGCGTCCATAAATAAAATTCAGTTTAATTTTTTTAGATACCCCATAGCTCCGCAGTCTTCGCCACGCTAAAACCTTGCTCATTAAGGGCAATAATTTTTGGTTAGTTGCTCATATCCTTTTTTGCCCTTCAAATGACATAAATATTAAAGAGGATATTGCTTACAAGGCAATTTCATCCAACCACTGCACATAATGTTTGAATTACTTTCTCCTACCGGCTTCCTTCGCTCCTGAGCCGGAAGTCAACCTCTGTTTATTAATTACAGTTTGGGTGCCAGATTTTTTACATCAAGCCAATAAGACACGGACAGATCTGGCGAGTGTCTGGTGAATACCTTCTAGTCACTCAGGTAAGATGTTTCCCTCCCAACTCTTTCACCCCTCATCTTCTTCAAACCAATAAGAGATTAGCAAAATCGTGTAGATGTGGAACACCACTGATAAGGGGGCTATGCCAATATTAAATAAAGAAAAGCCCTATAGAAAACCAAAAGCATCGGCACGCTTTTTGCACCTGAGTACCTAGTAGGTATAGAAAATATTGCATTCCACCCAAAAATTAAAAACCGAGCTTTCACCGAAAATGCAAGTTTTTGAGGCCCACTGAATGAGGAAGTTTAGGAAAAGGTCCGCGTGTGTTATGAGCAACATAAGTTATGAACAACATAACTTAAAAAAAACTGGATGCGTACAAAGTTAAAACGTCTCTAAACGATTTTGATTAGGTAATATATTAGGGTGTTTACATGATAAATAAAATACGTATCTTCAGTTTTTGGGAGAATCAATTTTGTGTAATTGTGTATAACTGAAAAATCTTAAGAGATAGACAAAAACGTACTAAAAAGAATGTAGATCTCTTTACAACACACAATTTATTTCAAATAATTTTTTTGTGACAACATCCCTTTTCGGGATATGCGTTGTTGTTTCGGTTATGGGAGGCGGCACATAATGATTTCGTTGCGCGGTTATTGTTCTGTAGGCCGGCCGATGGACACGCCCCGGTGCAGAGCCAGGATGCGCTTACCTGTGACATGCAGATGGCTTTGCGAGCATGGTCATATTATTATTATAATTATTATTATTATTATTATTATTATTATTATTATTATTATTATTATTATTATTATCTCATGCTTTACCGTGTACACTACAATTTATTATTAATTTTCATTAACACTCGTACTTCAAATGGAGCCCCAACCTGTGGGACTTCACGTTCAATTATAACATAAGTTGTTACGCTTCATATACATAATTTCAATTAAAGGTTGTAGAATTCTAGTGTTAAGTAGCGAGTATTCAACGACATTACAAAGTTTGAAGCTTGTAAACTCTTTGGAACAGCTATAATGACAGAATAACACACATTGGGCTACCATAGCTCAATGGTGGTATGTGGAAGATAACACTGAAGATTTTTAACAGCAATATTTGCATCAAATCAAGCGTCAATTTCCTTTCCATATAAATCGTAATAAATATGTACGGTACCTTGGAGTAAATTTTGCCAATATGTGCCTGTTTAATTCACAGATATGCTAAGTAGTGCAAACGTTCTTGATTTCATTCGTTAAAGTACATTGATAAAAAGCTGTGATTTGCATTGCAGATTTATGAACACTGCCCATAAAATACTCCTGGATTTCCTATTTTGAATAACTGAGTTTTGTTTATGGACGCTATTTCACTACTGTGGTCCTTAGCGTCCCATTCTATATTCGGCGTGAAAGACCGGTAATTTTTCTCAGAGGCCTGTTTATTAGACTTGATGTTCTTTTACGTGCCGTAAATTTACGACATGGGAACACCGACTTTACTTCTCTTCCTAAGGAAGCCATGCTAAGGATTTTTACACCGGAAAAAAATCCATCGCCCTCCGGCGGGATTGAACCCGCGACTTCGGGAACTAAAGGCTAACATGGTAACCACTACACCACGGAGGACTACTCCTTATTTTGATTTCGTGAAATTGTACATCTTCAATATTTGCCTTTTAGATAAAATTTCGCCAAAAGAAACTATAACCAAAAACAGATTAAGAGAAATGCTATAGCTTTAAAATGAAATACCTGAAAATAAAGGGAATCGTCTCTTCAGACTAAAATTGGAGGCTATTTAATAAGACGCTTAAGGATCACATTAACCATACATGGTTAAATATACGATGATGCTCACAGTTGCTACACAAAGTTGGTTCAAGAAAGCAATATTTACTTTAAGTTTACATAATGCAATCTAGCGATACAAAAAGCGCAGGAAGAACTACAGAAATCAAATCATGCAGAAGTTTTAAATGTATTCTTGCTAAGATGCATCTATTAGAGGCATTGGCTATCATTATAATATTATTTATTAATCATCTTAATTCTTGGACACTGTCCAAATGGGCACTACGTGGCAAATATTTTCATGTAAGAAACGGTAAATATAGATATAACACCGCCATGGTGATAGTGATAATTATTTTTTGGGTTCTTCCATACCCGTTAAATTTAAACATTTTCAGGCTCTATATTGGTGCCTAAATGTTCTATTCATCCTTATTGAATAAGCTCGCATGATACCAAATCTTTTCAGTCTGATAATAGCTCACAAGGCTATGCCCTGCCACAAATGATAGCATCTTAACAGAGAACTGTTAATTTGTTTCGTAACAATTACATCCAAACTTTCAATTACGCTATCGAGTTCTGACTTTGAAGTGCTCGTGCATTTCATATGCTACTTTCTCTACTGCATACCATCCTAGGTAGAGGAAATACCGCATCCTATAAAAAAATTCGTATGGAGATTTAATCGAAAATGCGGGTTGGGTTTTGAGATCCTCTAAATAAATAACTTCAGAAATACGTCTGTTTGCACGTGCCTCTGTGAATACTATTATTCAAAAACGAAAAAATCAGATAAATGACAAACGTTATACCTAAATCAAACGCTATTTAAGGACAATAGGTGAAACTTTTCAAGAAAATCCATCGCCGAAACTATCCGTTTCTTGCAGAAATTTTAGTTACTTTTTATTTTCTTAAAAAAGATTAATACATAGAATGTTGCACCTTTTAACAAAAAAACTATGAATACTCTGTACGGTTTCAGATGCATTTTATAAAGTTTTGTATAGGTAAGAAGAGTTAGGTAGAAGCTTACTTCAGAAAAAATGCAGAGCTTATTAAATTGCACAATCTCTGACATACACATAATATTTCATAACATTATCATTTCCGAGACATTCACTATGTTTTATTTGAACTTTCCAGTACTTTAAGCAGTACATACTTCCTGTATGCCCTTGTGTACCCGCTACAAAATGTGTGTTGAGATCACTATTGCCAACATTCATCATGATTATTAGAAATTAGAAGCTTTCGCTTGAATACTTTGGAAAATAGATATGAAAATAAGTGATAGCGGGTAAAAATGTTGTGTTATTGTAACATATGAATTTTCTTTTTCGCTACAGCCCACATCAACCATATCCGAGACGTGGCCGGGGTGGACCACGTCGGCATCGGTGCAGGCTATGACGGCATCAACATGTAAGTGCAATGTTATATTCAATAAAACAAATTTTCTATTTTAAACTGTGTAATGAAGGCAGTTGAGAGGTTTTTACAACGCGAAAAGCTTGTTTCAGTATTGCTGCACTCAAAACACTCTGTATGAAGCAACTTCTACAAATGTACTAGTTGTTTAATTAATGTTCTACGATAAAAGCGCAGAAACATACATACATTGACTCCACAAACCATTCGTGTTCAATTTGAAATCGCAGAATTAAGTTAGCGTAGAGAAAATTATACATTTTAAAATGCAAACAGAACAAATTACCTATATTATAATCCGTATAAAACGAAAAGGAATCTGAGGTGGAGCTTGTTAACGCTGGTTAAAGTCGCCCAGCGAATAGCGCTAGAACGAAGTTGCCTAGTTCAAGTGCCGTGCGGTCTCGCTGTAGACGGTTCCTATTTTTCAATTGTGCTCTTAAATTTGTTAAGCACTGATCATTTATAGTATTATAGCTGATCAAGGCTAAACATTTTGAATCAGACTGTCCAAAAACCGTGTTTGGTTCTTTAGTTATGTGTCCAAGCAGATATTCATGAGAGTTGCTGAAATACCTTGACCACCACCATCAATGTTGTGTTTACGTTCGGTCTTACCGTCTTTATCACAAGGTAAACTTTCTACACACAGACATTTTTAATTTACTTCACTATATGTTATGCGCCTAAACTGAAATTATACGGGATGCATTCACTGCCTTGTTTACATAACTATTGTTATTGGTATTATCGTCTTAGTTTGAAAGGTAGCGTGATGAAAGCATGCCCACTGGACACGCTGTGTATCTCGTCTCTGTCACACTCAAAAACCATCTGCCAACGCAGCGCTCCTGCTGGCGCTCCATTTGCTTGCTTCAGTAGGCTTCTTATTTCCTCGGATTATAGTTTAGAAGTTTTGGTATTTTTTATTTGTTATTTTGTAACTTTTTGAAACTGCATCATTATTTAAAAAATGTTTAGTATGGTGTTACAAAGCATCGATTGGAGCAATTTTTGGCATTGAGCCTGAAATTGTGGTGGAAATGGAGTTTGGTCTAACGGAAGAGAAAAATGTCGAAAGTCGGAATTATCAAAGTTTCTATTGAACTTCCTCATTTACATCCAAAATGTATTTCTCCGTTAGTTTAAATTCTATGACGATCACATTTTCATCTACTAAATGAGTAAAAAATAAGTTTGTACACACCAGAAAAGAAAAATGGTGGAAATTTTAAAAGTTATGAAACCAATAAAATGAAAAAGCTCTATAAATGACAAGAGAGCATAAACATATATTTTGCTTCTTCTGCGTGTTTAAGTACAATTTTCATTTCGAATTTAGCTGTTAGAATTTTTAATTTCTCTATTATGTACCCATAGTAAATAGAAGTATTGCATTCCACCGAAAATTTTCATATCGAGATTCCACCCCGTAATAAAAGTTTTGAGATACCCTAAATAAAAAAAAAGAAACGTGTGCGTATGTGTATATTTTGTGTGTCCAAGTATATGTGAACAGAATAACTGGAAAACGAAATGTAGATTAAATACCAAATTCAAAATTTTAGTTCGGTGTTTTCAAAGAATGCGACACAAAGATTTTCAGTAAAATCCGCTTCGGAAATTATCCTTCACACCGAATAATTCAGTTATTTTTATTTTCTCAAAAATGCCACTAACGACTTGGATTAAAATATCATACATTTAAGATCCTTTATTCCAAATGAAATGTATATCTTGAACTTTTGGGAACATCCGCTGAAAACTTTTTTATTCTGAATGGTATTTGTATAATTTGTAAACCGTAAGAGAGAGACAAAATATTACTATACAGACTTTCCATCTAGTTAAAGCAAACAATTTATGTAAAATTATTATTATTATTATTATTATTAATAATAATTTATGGAATTGACCATTTATGAGATATTCCTGGTTATTTAAATACATATGCTTAACTCAAAAGTGAAGTCGTCTTTTTTTGTGGTCATGCACAGAGCATGAAATTTCTAACCATCAGATAGTGATATGACATTCAAAGATTTAACTACATTTTTACTTTCTGTATCCTACAATGAAATGTGTATATGCGAACTGAAATTTCATCTGGATAAACAGGAATAATAGCTTCTGTAAGAACAGTTTGCAGAAGAACCAGTAAAGAAGTCTATATGTGAATTCAACACATCAGAATTTTTTTAAAATTAGAGACGAATACCATATGCACACACGCACATTGCGGGCGTTTTAAGGCGAGGCCACAGACTGGCTATATGCGTAGCACGCTGTACTGCTGTGACCTGGGTATTTTTCCAATGAGCAACTGGCGGCGTATGACGCGTTCTAGTTTATGTTTATCGACTGTTTTTCGGTCGCTGGTTTGTGTTCGGGCTGTAAAGAGAGTTGATATTGTGCATCTCAAAGGTGAAAGTTTATTCAATACATCCGTGTTATGTGTGATTTAATTAACAATGTTAACGTGTTATTAGTCCACTGCAATGCCTGCTGACGAATTCACGCTTGAAAAACGAATGTTTATATACGATGCATACGTAAAAATCGAATCGTGTAGACAGATGTGTAGACAAATCAGGAGAAATTTTCAGTTCTAGTTCCAAGTAGGGAAACTGTTAGATGTCTGGTTAATACGTTTAGAACAACGTGATTGCTAAACGCAAACTTCAGAAGCGAAAAAGAAATCTTCTAGCGGAGGAAAACATTGGGGAAACCGTAGCATCTATTTATGGCGAACGCTAAAAAAAGCTTTTGGGAACAGTCGTCACACCACAGACAAAAATAAGGGCAATCTAAAAACAGAAATTATGAAAATTACTTAAGAACTTATGTGTGTGATTGAAAATTTCATTCGAAAATGCCAGGAATGTCTTCACGCATATGGACACCACTTTCATCACCACCTACAATAAGGTTAGTACTCATTATAGTGCATGTTATCATTCATGAATAAGCAACGTAGGAGTTACGGAACGAAAACCTCTCAGTGTAATAGGCAGAGTGCGGAGCACGCATACTCGCGACCCGTGTCCTCGCCATAAAACGATCGCACTGTACCTACTATCGCCCGCGCACTCATTTTCTATTCATGCGATGTTGGCATTTGTAGCGAAAATTAAAATGTATTGAACTGTATATCTGTTGTGATATATAATTATAAAATTAACAATTTTCAATTAGCTAAATTAATTAATCAAAGGGTTATTTTCTGTTAGAATCAAGTTATCGGCATAATGAGTGGCTAAATTGAATGCACATGAACACGTCAACTACAACAACACGACCCACAATGGTATTCTGAAGTTAATAATAACTTAAAAAAATCCTGATGTGTGGCATTAACATGACTTCTCTCACAATGTGTCGTGGTTACCATGCTAGCCTCTAGTTTCCGAAGTCGCGGGTTCAAACCCGGCGGAGCGCGATGGACGTAAAAATCCTTAGCATGGCTTCCTTCGGAAGGTAAGTGAAGTCGGTGGTCCCGTGTCGTAGATTTACGGCACGTAAACGAACCTCAACCCTGATAAAGTGGCCTCTGAGCAAAATTACCGGTCTTTCACGCCCAACATAGAATGGGACGCTAAGGACCATAGTAGTTAAAGAGCGTCCATAAATAAAACTCAGTTTAATTTAATTTCTCACAATGTACTCTTACAAAAGCTTATTCAACTATCTACTTCCTGATAATTGAGATAAACTTTAATTAGGTACACGTTTTGTGTTAGGTATAAAGGAATACAGTAGGTTGAACCAATACCAGCACTTTTAAAACGCAGAATGCTATGTGGTGGCTTTAAAATTGCATGCCTTTGCATGACTACGAGAGGAAAGTATTTGAAAATTTGAACCAATAACAAAGAATATTTCGAAAATTTTTAACGCTACAAGAAATCGTATTTTACCTAAATTTGTGAGAGATCTACATTTTTTGTCAATTATGATATTGTTTATATCTATAATGAAAAGCATTTAGAATGAAGAGCACTTCACAAACTTTTCGAAGACAATTCTTGACATATGTCTTGTTTGTCATGAAATATCCTAAATATATTATATTTTAATCAAAGCGTTAGTAATTTTTGCAAGAATCAAAAACAAAGAAATCTCTTCCATGTAAAGGGTAGTTTGGGTGAGAGGATTTTCTTAAAAATCTTCTTGTCACATCCTTAGGAGACAATGAACCTAAATATCACGTTTGGTATTTAAATGAAATCGTTTTTTGAATTCTGCTGTTCGTGGACATACACGCGGGCGCGGCATTTTTCTAAAAATTCCTTTTCTTATTCAGGGAGCCTCAAAACGTACATTTTCATTGAAATATCATTATTGAATTTTTGGCTGAAATGCAACACTTCGTATACTTACTATAGGTAAGCAGTAGAAAAAGTAAAATCTGACGTAAAGTTAAGACATGCAATATTAGGAAATGACTAGGGAACGGAGGGGACATCTCGGACCTTAACCCAACGCGGATCCTTTGTGTTTATTACCACCAAGAGGAACGGATGAGGTGTAGGAAACACAGGAGGCTATAAGCCATAGGCTAGTCGGTTGACAGAGACGCGCAGAGGTGCCTAACGGCTCCAAGCTTGATGGCCTGATCACACCGGCGGGTTGCTCAGAGAAGGCTTCCCTTCGGCGGAACCGAGAGAACTCGAACCCTCTTGAGGCGGCTTAGAGAAGGCTGCCATTTGGCAGGGCAGACAACTTTCCAAGCCAGCATATGCGTCATCTGTCCTACACCGATCGACACTGCACAGCTCCTAAGCCCACTTGAAACATAAAAGGGGAAAAGGGAAATGAGGGAAAGGAAATTCGTGATAGAAACCACACCAGAATTGTCCTTGCCAATCAGGAAAACCCACGAAAAACCTGTAGTGCCCGGTCCTAGGAATCGAAACCAGGACCTCCTGGATGCGAGCCGCACACATTACCGAGCGGCCATTTCGCTTGGAAGACAGTAAGCCCCAGAGGGGAGAGACAGGAAGAAGAAACTAAATAAATCACAAGTGATGACCACGATGGATATGTCCATTGTCAGCAGTGAAGGCGTTCACGTGGTAACTATATTTGGATCCATAGCCAAAGAAATATTTAGAATAATATACGCCTAACCTGCTCCTGATACAACGACAGGTAAATTCAAAAGGAGGAGGTGTTTTGGAGTTGTGATGAATGTCGTTGCGGAGGAAGTCAATTTATAGGCTGCAGTGTTTGTACAGGGACCATATGTGTCCTCCACAAATCCACAGCAGGGCTGCGGTTAGCTCGGAAAAGGATTGGAGCCATTTTAATTAAATTACCTAGCCTGTTAGCGAGCTACACTAACGTCCACATTAACGTCCATCTCAATCCCTATCTCGGTGCTGCTATCTGTACACGGAAAAACCTACACTACTATAGGCCATTTGGTGCATCCAAGGCATGTTGCAATTACCCTGAGTTACAACGTTTGGTGCCTATAGGCCAGAAATGTCAGCACGCTTTGACCTTAAAGTTAATGCCGGCTATCAATGTTAGAATGGAAAATATATACTCAGCTCAAGCATACCTGAAGTGCCTATAAAGGGAACATTAGAGTACATACTCCATACGGCATAACATTTTATTAGTTAGTCAACCATTACCAGCCCACTGGCGTATTTTTGGCATTGTTATGTATATTTCGGTGGTAGTAGGATTCAGGTAGTAGGTTACGTTTCGATAATTCTCTACTTTAGTATCACACATTTTGTTTTCTCCTTAAAAAATATTGGTAACATAGGTTAAAATAAATAAAAAACAAAATTAATTCGCTTGATACATATTTTGCTATAATGCTATCGAAGTCTGGTTAACAACCACGAATGTCACTCACTGTTTTTTAACGTGGTCCCAACCCATCCTTTCCAATAAATTCTTAATACCGCAGCGAGAAGTTGAAGCTACTTCCGCTCCAGTATTGAAATCCTGGCCAGTGATGTGCAGTATTTTAGCCAGATGACCTATGCATCCGAGTTCAGATAGGACGAGTTTTCAAAAGCACAACAAATTGAGTTTTATTTATGGACGCTCTTTAACCGCTGTGGTCCTTAGCGTCCCATTCTATATTGGGCGCAAAAGACAGGTAATTTAGCTCAGAGAGCTCTTTATCAGGCATGAGATTCTTTTACGTGCCGTAAATCTACGACACGGTGCCACCGGGTTTACTTCACTTCCAAAGGAAGCCATGCTAAGGATTTTTATGCCCGAAAAAATCCATCGCCCTCCGCCGGATTTGAACCCGCGACCTGGGGAACTAGAGGCTAACATGGTAACCACTACACCACGGAGGACGACGAATTCAAGGGCAGGAGTGTCTATCCTGTGCTACCCAGTTTTAAATTCGGTTTAAGTAGAAAATAGGCGGCGCCGTGGCCGAGTGGTTAGACCGCTCGCCTCCCACCGAGGCGGCCCGGGTTCAATCCCAGGGACCTGCATGTGGGATTTGTGGTGGACGAAGCGGCGTCTGGGCGGGTTTTCTCCGGGTACTCCGGTTTCCCCCGCCATTCATTCCACCAATTGCTCCATCATCACCTTTCCTTTCATCCATTTCACCAACATTTCGTTTCATCTACTTCCTTCATCCCATACCAGGCATCGGGCTGATCACCCATCCTGGATGCTCTGTCTGATCCATGAGTGTCTGCTCCTCGACGGGCCTCTGACCCCAGGCACCCGCCTGTAAGTCCTGGGGGGTGTAAGTCCTACATAAGAGGAGGCTAAACAGATAATGAATGAATGAATGAATTAAGTAGAAAATAAATCGGAATAGAAAGAGCTTGTGCTTGAACATAACTCATATGCAGGGTAATGTCCTAAAAAGCTGTGTTTGAAACTTTTAAAAATGAATGTTAGAGATGCATGATGCGCTTTGGAGTACATATTACCGGGGGTTGCGTGGTTGGCTTTCGATGTTTTAATTTCGTTTATCCACACCCGTAGGTATTCTTAAGAATGTTATTAATGCTATTTCTAGAGTGATTTGGAAATTTCTAACGGTAATTATCCCCCTTTATCCCCTATGATATTCGTATTGACGGAGAAAATCTTCTGATGTATGAAAAAAGTAATGTTGATTTCTGATTTCCTTAACTTCCTACCGAGTCTTCCAAATTCTGGAAATGCTACATAGGTTTAAATATACATATTTTAGAGTTGAGAGAATGATTTCATGTTATTGAAAACTACAGTGCCAAAGGGACTACATAAATGTTGAAAACTTCATTTATTATGATTGTTAAAATTTCACTTGACCATTTCAGGCTCCGCCGTTTTCGTTTAACACCGAAACTCTAGAAATGGTATTCAAAGAACTAGGTGCTTAACTGGTGAACATGAGGATTCCTCACTCGCAGATTATCAGTTTAAACGTTTAGGAAATGACACTATGGTATAATTTTGTTAATTAGAAATAACGGTTAAGCGTTTTATCTTATTGTGATCTGGTTTTCTCTCTGTGTGCAATTATTTGGCATACGATATCAGTGAAGTCGGTTATAATACAATAAAGCTTTTTACGTAAGTAATATACACGTTTTTACATAAGTATTGCATACGTGTCGTTCAGTTATAAGCAGATTCAGTTTTCTTTTGTTTTACATCTTCTGTTTTCTCAATTTTATTTTTAAATAGTGATCATATATGCATATTGCTTGGAATGAAATATCTGTGGTTTTCTCTTATTACACGCATTTTCTGTGGAGTATCAGCAACTATTTTATATCCATGACATCCACAACGAAGAATGTTCTTTGCAACTCTAATGTATGTGTGTTCTAAGATCAGACTTTGCCATCGGAAATAACATTGTTTTTCAATGGTGAAAGAATTAACAAAATCCTTTAGTTTTTTTCGAGATTAACAACTTTCCCATAGCGCGCGCACGGGAACTCTCGTGTGTACGTCGATCTCGGTGCCCAGGGGGAGATGTGGCGTATGCCTAAGATGATAGAATACACAACTCTCTGGGCACTGAGATCCGTGTCAGCAGTCTGCCTGGGAGTAGGGGAACTAGGTGTTAGGGGAACTAAGTATTAGGGAGGGGATAGCGTCAGTGACGCCTGAGTTTAGCGTTGTTTTTAACAGTCAGTAAGTAAGATCCGTGCAGGGAAGAAGTGCGACTGCTAAAGCACGATGTCCTCGTCGGTAGACAATGGGAAAAGAATGTAAGTAATGTAACCAGTTTCTATCTCAGTAAATCCTTAGCAATCCACTCTTCTGGAGTCTTAATTATGGTAGTGTAGTGTCCTTCCCTTCCCTTAAAGCCAGGTATTATCCTGATTAGTAATGTTTTCTGTACTTTAAATTAGCTGCGTCCCTCGTCGTAGCCTCGTATGTGAAGTTCTTGTTTGATTTGCCCGTACCTCTTGCAAGTGAGTAGCTCCCATCTGTTCTTGTAAAGTAATTTAAAGAGAGGCATACGACAGTATTACTATAAACAAAACAAGTATTGCTTTAAATAAAAATCTGATGCATTACACATAAGAGGTTTTCTGTTCTATGTTCTACAAGCCATTCTTACAAAAGCTTATAATTTTATCACCTCCATGTTGATCGACATCAAAGTTTGCAGAAGTGGCTTTATTAACACTTCGTTGTAGTTACCAAGCGAATACAGGAGGTTGAAATTTTCAAAAAGTCGATTGAAATATACTGACTCTGAAATTTCACTCTTGCATAACCACAAGAATGATGAATTTTGCACTTAAAATGTGTAAAGTATTTTTTAAACAATAAGAACGAACATCTGGGAATTGTCTGATGCCACAAAAGATGCAGTAGGCCTAAATTCTTTGCTTTAACCAGATCTATATGTTATGAAGTAAGTTTTTATTTATCATTTATGGTATACTAACTATATAAAAACAAAATTCGTAAAAAGGATTTAATAGACTATTTAGAAAAAAACTAAAGATATACCTTTTATTTTTCATAGAAAATTCTTAAACATATGGTATTTTAATATAGATCGTTAGTCATTTTGGAGGAGAATAAAATGATAACGAAACCTTTGCATATAAAATGTAGTTTAAGGTTGAGGGATTTTCTTTAAAATCTCGTGTCACATCCTTGGAAGATGCTGAACATAAAGTTATCAGATTTTTCGGATAGATACATTTTATGCAGTAAACGATCTACAACATTTTTCAGCACCTCTGCGACAAACTCATGGAACGATATTTTTTGTCTACCACCATCCTCCGTCGCATTGTTACGGAGTTATTCACCCCTTTTTGAAGAGTATCCGTTAGGATAGGTTTGAAAGGCGTAGCCAGTACACTTTGACTCTGCGCTGAATTAAGTGCCATAGCACTTTTGTCCCTGAGGTCCTGAAACAGCTTGTATATTTATTATATTGCTTTGAATACATACAATTAATTTCATACTTGTTAAATCTAAATTGTGCTTTTTGCTGTAAATTATCTACATCTGTGGAAATAAGAATGGCAATTCTTAACACTTATAAGGTAGTCGCTATTCTTTTATTGCTTTCTGACTTACTTAAATACAGACAGTTAATTACAATCTAGACAGATGCATTTTTTCGTCCAATTCAATATTTATGAGCAGAAGGTAGTCTTAATGTTTCTGATGTTAGGTAATCGTTATTCTCTTCATGCTGATGTGAGGTAATTATTTATGTAGTTTCTGAAAGATGTGACAATGGCGATCATTTAAACAGAATAATCGACGGTGCTTTAAATTTAGGTAAAACAATTTCCAACGAAGAGAGATGCTATTCAGCAGTAAATTGTAAAACAAATAGTTTTAGCAGGGACGTGGAAGATCTGAAGTTTTGCCATCAAATAATTGCCGCCCCGTAGATGACATTTCGGTGCATTTATGAATTTCGTAATTACTTTGGCTCATAAGCAATTAAACACAATTATATTATTATTATTATTATTATTATTATTATTATTATTGGTGGTGGTGGCGGTGTACGATAAGGCTGCCTTCCAAATTCTAGATGTCAAAACCATTTCTGCAAATTGGATAAGGGTCTTCCTGGCACCCTACCCTGTTGGCTAAAATGAAAGAATATTCTTTGGTAACCCGGTGTTTATTATTATTATTATTATTATTATTATTATTATTTATTATTATTATTTATTGTTACTGCATAATAAGATTGATTTAGACCTGATAGTTCAAATCGTTAGTAAATAAATGGTTCATTAACATCAGCCTTATTAATATTTTCGGCTAGGTATAAACTTTGCGTTCAGTAACTTAGAACTCGGTAAGAACATAAACACCTCAATAGCAATATTAGATCCCACTTATCTTTTGAGAAGACATAATAAACTTGGCAATCAACAGTCTGGAAGCGTGAAAGACGGGAAATAGAAAGGTGAGGCTTGGAGGGGAGGAGCTACATATATCGGTATCAACTAGATTCTCTGCGTTCCTATATGTCCGCTTTGTTCTGTGCTCATGTAGGTGACTTAACGGTTTATCCAGGAGTGTAGTACTTCTACGAAAACCTTTCCCTGTAGTTATATTATTGCATCAACATATCTAAAATAATGAGTTGTGTAGGTGGTTAGAAATTGTTTGAAAATGTTCTCTTAACATACTTCATTTCAAAGTGTGTCACGACGTCATTGTTTTGAGTAATTTTGAAGCAAATGTCACCTCGCAGGAGGACGTAACGTACTACACGTGTGGTGAGCGGATAAGTTGACTAGTAAGTACGGTTTCCAGTGCGAAGAGTACTGACACGGTAACGACCGCTGATATGGCTTTGAAACACTCATTCGAGTGTCTGTCTTACTGTCGAGGTAATGGGGAGAGGGTTAAAACCAGGGATTCCCAACCGCAATCGGAAGAGGGAAGGTAGGGTAAACTTCTTTCCACCTACTCCGTCGCTTTGTTGTATTCATATAGGCCTATTGTGCTTTGATAAAAATGGGTAACCTTAGCAGAGTTTCTTGCCGTTCTCTTGGACATAAAAGTATTCTGCTTCTCATGGTTTGTGAAATAAATATCTGAACATCTTTTACGATGCCAATGAAAATCGTTAGCTCACAAGTCCACAGTCACTGCGAACGAACTGTTGTGAATGGTATAGTGCGAGACTGGCAGCTATCGAGATAGTATGTTCTCTCCCCTAACGTCAAGGAGGTGGAGGAATTCAGATTTCAAAGATTACTAACACTTATGTGTTACGATAGGGCCTGCCTGGTTAAGCCGATTAGTTGTTTACATCTCTAACGGACAACATGAATATCGAGCACGTGACTTTTATTTTGAAATGGGATAATGGCTATATCAGTAAAAGGGCGGAGCCTATGTGATTAATTTTCTTACGAAGTATCCAGAATTCCAGGAAATTCATATTGAACGCCGTGCTTGCTAGGCAGTCTCTCCTACACATGAGACATAAGTTCTGCGGAAGTACTAGGTGGATTAAATTCCAGGCTCAGCGGCTAGAGAAGTGATATCATATAGGATTTACGGCACACTTTGAAATGAACACACAGTATAGGACTGAATCGACGTACCTGATGTAATGGGTTTTTGCGTCATTAGGAATTCAATTATAATCTTCGCCGGTGGTATGATCATGTCGACGTAGCTGATGTAATGATGTTTCTGAAATGAGAGGAATTCCATGCTTGTATTTGGTGTTTACCAACATTTTCTGTTTTTAATTATGCAGATTCGAAAACGAATAACCCTTTTTTTGTCAGTGTAGGAATCTCAATCGTGAATTTCCAGTAAATACCAATACTTGCTTCGAATGCAACACATTCTCTACCGTTACACATAGAACTGAATCAACTCATACCAGCCATATACCGTATGTTGCTATTGTTGAACTCGCTGACCATGACGCAGCGCATGGAAACATTAACTGGACATGTAATGAAAAGAGCGGAATTCTGCAACGCACCTGCCGAAAGTAATAATCTTTTATTTGCCTTGTGCAGTTGTTACCGATTAAGTGGAAGGGATTTGCTGTATCGATACCTTTGTCTGCTCTTGACGTTCCCAGAGCTTAGCCCCGTGCACCTAAAACAGGAAAAGGCTTACCGTGGCGTTTGTATTTTGCATACCGCAGGCTACGCATTCGTTGAAGGTAATCAGGCACATCTGTGCGCTATATAAACCGTAGTGTAGCTAAGAGCCAGCAATACAGAGCAGATTTAACCCCCTTCCATTAGCCAAAGAATAAATGCGAATTTTAGACCAGCTCCCACCCTTAGCTGGAAAACGAAAATGTAAAAGCTTTGGAAATTGATCGCAATTCTATTACCAAAATGGAACCAATGGTTAAAGTTGAGAGATTCTTTACATGTTAAATCGCGAATCAGTGAGGTAGAAACGAAAATCTGAACGGCTTATAATAATGCAATGTATTGAGCTACATTTTGCTTTCAACGTACAAGCGATTTGGGCTAGCATTAGTGCACAATTTGAGGGCAAATTGTACGTCAACTCGTACAAACTGAAGCACCACATAAATTAATACCAAATTATTAGTTTTGAAAGTTCAGAGAATTTTTATGGGAGACAGCTTTCTACTACTGGTTTCCTGTCGGTTTTCATACACAAAGCATGTTCATTTTGAAATAATCAAAATACATTATTTTGTGTATTATTTATTTCGTTAAGCAATTTAAAATAAACCGAATACTGAGGACTGTTTTTAAGCATTTTTCGAATATGTGTTATCAGCATTTAATATATAACATGGTGTGGTAGGCATATTTATGAGTGTTTTTTTTATCCATGCTATTATAGCGTTTCGATTATCCGGCCTTGCTGCACAAATGGTGTTACATTACTATCACTACCACCATCATGATTGTGCAGGAGTAGCAGGGAAAAATTATAACAAATGCACAAGGTAAAGTTTGCTTCAGTGGTGGTGACGGCGGCCCCGACTTATTATTTTTCGGGTTAGTGAAGAACCTTGTAGGGTCAGTTTGGTACATACGTTAACGAGAAACATGCTTTAAGAACTGGTGACAGGCTCTGATTGCTGCTTTATTTAGTGTATTTAATGTTTTAATAGCTTTACTAATAGAAATAGTGAAGATATCGTTTTATTTACATTTGTTACTACATCCGCGTATTAATAAATAAATTCAGCTCTTATTTTATTTCTAACCCATAAAAGCCCATACCTTTTAATTTGACTTCCTTTTAGGTGCGTTCGTTGCTGTGGTTTACTTATATATTGACCTTTTTTACATTTGCGTTTACATATAAGTGCCTTTTAAGCTGATGAAATGATGACTGGTGAATTACATACAAACAATACGTACATTTGTCAATAAGCCAATATCCCTTTACTAATGTTTAGTGTAAAAATAACACATCCTCCAAATACAGATTATTCAAAAAGAAGGAACAGATTATAAATATTTATTTCTAATGAACGACAATAGATAGCGACATACACAACACATCATTGATCAGAGGGCTGTGTTTGTTTATGGGAAAATGGCGACGCCACAGGAAAAGTTGTTTTGTGTGCTGCATTATGCAAAGAGTGAATCCATTGTTTCATTGCAGCCTGCATTTCTTTGTAACTTCAACAATAGATTCGTAGAAGATGGTTGCGTACGAAAAGCACGGGTCATCCTCGCATAACTAATGGTGCTGATTTTGAACACACACAATAAAATTTTGAGCTTTTCTCTATTCAGTGATGTATGGCATGTGTCGCCATCTACTGTCGTTCATTCAAAATAAACATGTAAAGTATGTTCCTTCTTTTTGAATAACCCTGTATTTCTTAATACTATAGTAACTGTTTTACTTTGATTTATACTTAGTTTATTAGCATGACATTATTTTTGTCATTTTCAAACAGACGCCTTCAACTTTATCAAATTAATTGTTTTATAGCAAATAATACGGGCTAACTCATTTATCTCGTATGTAATTGGGGAGATTATAGATAACGGGTATTCAGATTCATTCGGTCTTTACCGCCAGTCTGTTTAAATGAATTACATGACTATTAGTTCAGCAAGTTCCTTGTCTCAAAGGGGAGGACTGCATGCGTTTCAGACTTTGTAAACAGGTCGATGTACTGTGGCGTTGCAGAACTGATTTTTACTAGGACATTTTGTGCGTTCCTTGCACGCGAGATAGAAGTGAATTTGTACGGTTGAGTGTTGCCGAACTCGAAGGACGAGGGGAAGTCTATCGTTACGATATTGGCACTGTGTAATGATTTTCTTCGTTCCTTGCTGAACTTCATTAATTTCACGAAACATGATAAAAAAAAGCAAAGTTGTTGTTTATTAAAAACATTCTGATGTGTTACACTCACATGACTTTCTCTACTCTTGCACAAACTATTTCTACAAACGCTTATTCTCCACATGCTTCATGTTAATCGATATGTTAATCTTACTGCTAATTTTCTTGTAGATGCAAGAAGAATATGGTAGTATTTAAGTGATAGTCAAATCTTTTAAGAGCTGGTTGCTATGTGGCGCATTCCATTCTCTTAGCATGTCCAGGACATACAAAAAATGAATAACGAATTCCCATTTGAGAAAAATTATAAGTATTGGAAAATTTAAGGAAATAACAAGCAATATCTCGGAAATGGTTCATTAAAAAAAATGTATATGACATAAATTGTGTATTTTAACGCGATCTACATTTTTGTGCAGTAAAATTTTGTCTATCTCTTATGGTTTACCAGTTATGCAAAAGTCGTTCACAATGAAGAATACTTTTGGAGACATTCCCAGAAAATTCGAGATATACATTTCATTTGTCATGAAAATATATTAAACATATGATATTTTAATCAAAATCGATAGAACCATTTTTGAGAAAATTAAAATTTTCGAAAAATGTTCCATGTAAAGGGTAATCTGGGGTGAGGGGATTTTCTTGAAATCCTTCGTGTCGCATCTCTGGAAGATATCAACCTAAATACCAAGTTTGTTATTTATCCGACTGTTCGTTTCTGAGTTATGCTGTTCACAGACAGACACACACACAGACACACACACGGACATGTTTCCAAACATGCTTTTTTTGGATTCAGGGGGTCTCAAAACATATATTTCCAGTGAAATCTCGGTATCCATTTTTTGGGTGGAATACAATACCTCCCCTACTTACTATATGTAGTAGAGAAAGTAAAAAACTACAGTTGTCTTCAAAAGCATTCAAGCATCATTCGTACTATCGTATGACCCATACTAAGGTCATTCTTCAAAATATTTAATTATTTGCTTATTTAATAGTAAATCTAAAAACTTTGGATACTATGGGCATTATGGTCAAAATCTGATTTCCTGTCCCATCATTAGTGTGGCTTTGTCTGTATGCTCGTATCTAAGCATGAAAGCACTAAGAGTTAAATCTAAGAATATAATATGTCCACTAATTTAAAATTGTGTTAAAGCTGGTACAAAATTAAGGACAGTTTAGATATTGTTTTCTATAAATCGTAAATTTTTGGCCAACCATGACACTTATTGTTTTGAAAATTTAAATACAAGAATAGGGACAACATTTATCCACACTTTCCAAATTTTTTTTAAATCGGTTAAAAATTAAGATAAACGTCCATCTACTCCAAGTTGCAGCTAAATATTTCCAAAATAAGACTAAATACAGTGTGGACCAATTCAAACCTATAGGCGTTGAGGCAGTATTTTTAATACTTGAATAATCTCAATTAAATTATGTAATATGTAAATTCAATAACATCCCGCCTTGAAGCAATATGTATGTAATAATGTTTTAAAAATGTATGTAACAGTCATTGCAAATGCTTATATTATTGTAAACATGTTTAATAATGTTATGTGAATGCATTACGTAATTTAATAATGTAAGAGCTGTGAGAATAATAAGTTTAAAGTTGATAACAATGAGGTAACCTTGAGGGAATAATTAGTTTGAATCTTCAAGTCATGATTAGGGCAGCAATAATGTAAATTTTGTGACAGTTTAAAATTAGCCAATCAACAGCTAGAAAAACTTTAGTAAAATGCAGGTAGTTTATTGGACTAGGATTAGGCAATCGGATACTTGAAAAACAGAAGTTTTCGGGTTTGGACGGTTGAAATATGTTCAGTTGCCTGCAGACCTTGGTAGTGACCGGATGGAAGATGTGTTCTCTAGAAAAATATTACGTATTCGTGTGAAACGAAAATTAAGTATACGCGTTAACAAAGTGCAGGTGTTAAATAAAACAATCTCACAGCTCTTGATATTAGTGTAGTGCTATTTAATTTGTGTCAAGGATTAATAAAAAGAAGTGTATTAAAACTTAAAATCTGTGTAAGCCTACATTCTTGTCGCACCACCTGTTTAAGAGAAACGTGTCTCTAAAGCAATACTGACGCAGCCGAGGCAAACATAAACATAAATAATATCTATAGAAGCAGTTTAATAACAAAGTTAATATTTTTTTAAAACTTGGAGCATAACAACAAAAATACATCTTAAAAATCGGCTTTACATACGTAGCAGCATATTACGTAAACATAAACTTCAAATTGACGTCTATACGTGGAGCTAAATTACATAAACAATGTAAAGAACAATTCTACTTCAAATTGGCACCCATACACGGGACAGTTAAACTAAAACATCTACTACTTCAGCGTTCTAGTGGGCCGCACGCCACATATTTATTGGGGAGAATCTACCACTCCCTCACTGGAAGAAAATCAGTCGCCACATATGCGTAATGACCGGCCACCACTCGCTGTCATTCTAACGTCTTATTGAAAACACGCGAGTTATAGTAAATTCCTCGTTTGCAATGGTACGTGCGCTGTCTAACAACGATTATATGATTTTTTAACTATGGGGGATTTAAAAAATATGTATGTAAAGAATACACACACTTTTCAAGAACTTAAGAATGAAGCAAAGCGAGTACTCATTTAAATTACAGACAGAGAATTGCAGAAGGTGTTTCAGAAATTTTATAGGCATTATGCTCTTTGCACACAGAAGGATGGGCACTATTTTCAACATATGCTTAGACAAATGTAATATTTACGTTAAGTTTTCTTATACCTCCCACTGTGCATTATTAAGTATATGGAACGGTAGGTCTAATCTCCGCCATTCATCGCACATCATGCGTGAGCGCGCTCGCATCTGTCCAGTAAACGGCGCCATACGGCCCGCCAGAACGCCAGCAGTTTTGAAATGGTCCGCACTGTATGTACATAACAATAGCCGAAAAGCTTTAACGCTTTTGTGGTTTCCCATTCTATACAGGTATGATTGTATAATAGTTCATGCTCAATCTTGTCACTGGGGAGAACGGAGTTGGATTTTACGCCGGAATTTACATTTGTAATCGCCTTATTAATAAATAGGTTGGGTATTTTTAATTATACGCAACTTCGCTGACCGAAGTAACTGCATTTTAAAATTTAAATATCTTATAAATTTACTATGCCACTTCTTAAGACACATTCAAAATTAAAACAATGTGAAAATTACCATTAATGGCAAATACACCCTAATCACACAATGTAACGGTAAAACCCCACTCATTAGGTTAGTTTGGAAAACGCAAATTGTACAATGATATAATTAAAGGATATAGATTTTGTTGGCATTATTTAAAAGAGGAGGAAAAACAATGAAAGAAGATGTTGAATAACTAATAGTAACAAAGCTTAAACGAATATCTCTAAATGCAGTTGGTTTCAAATCTAAAGAAATTTAAGAACAGTTTATCTGGGGAGACTACTGAAAATGTAGGATTTTTTTAATTGTTTTTTTAAATGTCTTCTAAATACCAGAACGGAAGAAAAAACATGTTCCAAACGTACCGTGAAATGTAAAGCATTGTGTACATTTATGCTCTTGCTTCTGTAAGTAATTTTAATACACTAAACGTAGGAATTGTTAAGCATTGAAGTACACTCCCAGTGTGTGAAATAGTAATAAATGCAAAAGTGATTCTAAGATGTAAGCAAACATTAATCTCTGTTTCATCTAATCAATAGCTAATTGTGTATATATGATCTTATGCTATTTACTTGTCACTTGATAATAATTGTATCAAGTATAAAAATCTGATGTTTTGCATTCAGATGAATTTTTCTACTCGTTGTTCTACAAACTAGTTTTTTACAAAAGTTTGCCCTTCGCCAACTTATTGTTATTAGAGATAAACTTTCTTAAACACTTAGACACGTCGTATTAGGTATACGGATATACTGGTAAAGCAAGACAGATTTTTTAAAAGCGCTTCTCTATATGATGCCTTTGAAATTCCGTCCTCTTTGTATGACCACGAGAAAAACAAATAGGTATTTGACATACAAAAAAGTACAAGGATCCGAAAATTCAAACTAATAACAAAGAATACATCGGAAATGTTTAACGCCACAAAAATTATTTAACACACATTTTTTGTTTGTTTTGTTTTTTTTGTAGTAAGATTTTGTCTACCTCTTATGGTTTACCAGTTATAAAAAAGACATCTAGAATAAAGAGGACTTTATAGGCTGTTACCAGAAAATTCAAGATATACGTTTTATTTCTTATGCAAATATCTTAAACATAAATAACTTTCTCCATGTAAAGGGTATTGTGGGGTATTTGTTTTTAAAAATCTTCCCATCGCATCTTTGGAAGACGTTAAACTTAAACATACCAAGTTTGGTAATCAACCGACATTACGTTTTTGAGTTATGCTGTGGACACACAAACATGTGCGCGGACCATTTTCTAAAAGTGCTTTGTTGGAATCAGGGAGCATCAAAGTGTGTATTTTCAGTAAAATATTGTATCGTATCTCTACTTATTATAGGTTATCAGAAGAGACTGTAAAAACATAACGCGCCTATGCCCTTTCTGTATAAATAACACGCGCTATTAAAAATACACTACAGCGTTCACAGCTGATATACGTGTTTTACTGCTGGCTTGACATGTTACTAGCCAAGCGTCACGACTTCATGTATTACACTATGGTATTTACAATCTCATTTGTTAATCAAGAGCGCATGGCGTGCAAGGGAATTTCTTGCATGCGCAGACCAAGACACCTTTCAAAAGATAAACGCAATTTTTATTACTGCTGAAAATAGTCGTCTTAACTTGAAACTATTTTAGCAGCCGAACTAACGGAAATAAACTTATCGCTTTTATTTTGCATAAATAACAAAAAAAATCTGATTTGCTACTCACATGACTTTCTTTACTCTTGTACAAAATAGTTTTATAAACGCTTTTTCTCCATATGCTTCATGTTAACCGAGTTATCGAGATGTTAAACTTATTGCTAATTTTCTTGTAGAATGCAGGGGGAATTGGTAGGCTTTAAGCTATATTCAAATATTTTAAGAGCTGGTTGCTATGTGGAGTATTCCATTCTCTTTGCATTACCAGGGCAAAAAATCTGATGCGTTACACTTACATGACTTTCTCTACTCTTGTACAAACTATTTTTACAAACGCTTATTCTCCATCTACTACATGTTAATCGAGATAAACATTTGCAGACTATATCTTATTGCTAAGTTTCTTGTAGATGTAAGAGGAATATATATTTACAAGAGCAATATAGAAATACAGTAGCCTTTAAGCACAGACATTACTCTTAATAGCTGGTTGCTATGTGCAGCAGCATTCTCTTTGCCACAGATTACTACTCTTTGTATATCTATCGTTCACAATGAAGAATACTTTTGGACACATTCCCATAAAATTCAAGATATACATTTTAATTGTCATAAAAATATCATAAACATATGACATTTTAATCAAAATCGTTAGAGCCATTTTTGAGAAAATTAAAATTTTCGAAAAATGTTCCATGTAAAGGGTAATCTGGGGTGAGGGGATTTTCTTGAAAACCTTCGTGTCGCATCTCTGGAAGATACTGTACCAAGTTTGGTGCTTATCCGACTGTTCGTTTCTGAGTTATGCTGTTCACAGACACACACACACACATACACACAGACAGACAGACACGCACAGACAGACAGACACACTCACGGACATGTTTCCAAAATCAAAACATATATTTCCGGCGAAATCTCGGTATCAAATTTTTGGGTGGAGAATTAATATGTAGTAGAGAAAGTAAAAAAATCTGATGTGTTACACTCACATGACTTTCTCTACTCTTGTACAACTATTTTTACAAACGCTTATTCTCCATATGCTTCATGTTAATCGAGATATCCGTCAATCTTATTGGTAATTTTCTTCTAGATGCAAGGGGAATATGGTAGATTTTAAGCGATAGTCAAATATTTTAAGCGCTGGTTGCTATGTGGCGCATTTGATTGTCTTTGCATGTCCAGGACCTAAAAAAAATGAATAACGAATTTGAGAAAAAGTATAAGTATTGGAAAATTTAAGGGAATAACAAGCAATATCTCGAAAACGGTTCACTCATCAAAAGAAATGTATATGACATAAATTGTGTATTTTAACGCGATCTACAGTTTTCGTGTAGTAAAATTTTGTCTATCTCTTATGGTTTACCAGTTATGCAAAAGTGTTCACAATGAAGAATACTTTTGGAGACATTCCCAGAAAATTAGAGATATAAATTTCATTTGTCATGACAATATCTTAAACATATGATATTTTAATCAAAATCGTTAGCTATTTTTGAGAAAATTAAAATTTTCGAAAAATGTTCCATCTAAAGGGTAGTCTGGGGTGGGGGATTTTCTTGAAAACCTTCGTGTCGCATTTCTGGAAGATACTGAACCTAAATACCAAGTTTGGTGTTTATCCGACCGTTCGTTTCTGAGTTATGCTGTTCGCAGACACACACACACACACACACACACACACACACACACAGACACACATACGGACATGTTTCCAAATATGCTTTTTTTGGATTCAGGGGGTCTCAAAACATGCTTTTCTGGTGAAATCTCGGTATCGAATTTTTGGGTGGAATACAATACTTCTACTTACTATACGTAGTAGAGCAAGTAAAAATGAATAACGAATTTGAGAAAAAGTATAAGTATTGGAAAAGGGAATAACATGCAATATCTCGAAAATGGTTCACTCAACAAAAAAAGTATGACATAAATTGTGTATTTTAACGCGATTTCCATTTTTTGTGGAGTAAAATTTGGTGTATCTCTTATGGTTTACCAGTTATGCAAAAGTCGTTCAGAATGAAGAATACTTTTGGAGACATTCCCAGAAAATTCAAGATATACATTTCATTTGTCATGAAAACATCTCAAACATATAATATTTTAATCAATATCGTTAGAGCCATTTTTGAGAAAATTAAAATTTTCGAAAAATGTTCCATGTAAAGGGTAATCTGGGGTAGGGGGAGTTTCTTGAAAACCTTCGTGTCGCAGCTCTGGAAGATACTGAACCCAAATATCAAGTTTGGTGTTTATCCGACTGTTCGTTTCTGAGTTATCAGGCGCACACACACGGACGTGTTTCCAAAATTTTTTTTTTGGGGGGGGGGATTCAAGGGTCTCAAAACATCTCGCATTTCCGGTGAAATCTCGGTATCGAATTTTTGGGTGGAATGCAATACTTCCGTACTTACTATACGTAGTAGAGAAAATAATATTACAGTTGACACGTTATGTTTTCCCAGGTTTTTTATTTTATTAGTTTCATAATATTTGAAAATTGCACAGATTTTTCAACTCTTTCATGTAAAGTGCTTACAAAAATAGTTTATATGCATTTAGTAGAGCAATTTGTTAGATATACCTAAAAATGTTCCAAAATATGATATCAAAAGATGGAGAAAGACATTTGTGAGATAACAGAAACTGAGATGTAAGTGAGGAATTTCAGTAAAAATAAATAAATCCTGTGCCGCTTCAGCGCATAAAGGGCCTGGGGCTGCCGGCCTCACGCCCACTTATGCACGGCAGAGCTGTACGATCATTCAACCGATAGGGGAGGAGAGTGGTCAGCATTGCTGCATCCACCATCTGCAAAGTTGGCTCAGAGACCAGGATCGCTGCCTATCGCAACTCCTCTCTTTTCTTATGATGCCGAGTGGGCACCAATCATAAATCCGGAAGGAATTTCAGTAAAGACCTTGATATTTCCCGACTTCGAAACTATTTTTCCTCCTTCAAATCAAAACCCATTTTCACCGTAGTTTTAAAGGGAAAAAAAACCTAAAATGTAATAACATGAAGTCTCTTGAAGACGCTAGATCACTAAATTGTGGCGTAATTTTTCTTCCTGTGTATTAAAACTTCCTAAAGCCACTGTTTATGCACCCCGATATACCCTGATAACAAACTTTAGCTGAAATCATTGCTTTGTGGTGGGTTTAGTTATTTTCCCTCATTACGTAAAGGAATATTACAAATAGACAAGCCTCGGAAACAAATGCAATCCTTGCTCTTTCAAGGCTCTTTCAATAAGTATCAGTAATTTAGTATTATTGCACAGTATTATTAAATTATTAAATTTACATGTGTTTTGAAAAAAAGGCAGTCCATGTTGAAGTAACTTACCTACAACATTAAAACAATTACTTTTAATGTTGAAAAATTTAAGAAATAAAAAGAAGTTATCATTTAAGTGGAGATTAAAGCTAATTGATTGTTTAGGGTATCAGTTATCCCTAATACAACTATTTAAATTAAAAAATATGAGAGTTTAGTTCAACAGATACATAGGTAATTAAATATGTTATTCATTAATAAGTGTAAGAAAAAAACGTGTTTAAATTGTACAAGTATTAGTGATAAAAATGCTGTTTTATACATGTAGGTCGGAATGCTGGATAATAAAAAAAGCTCTCGGATAAGAAATCGATTGCTGAAATGAGATTATAAAACATATTTAAGACACCTAGCAGGGTATACTTTATTGGATAAAAAGAAAAATAAAGAAATTGGAAATGAATTAAAAACATTTATTTTGGAGAATATCGAACAAATTAGTATTAACATGTATCAGCGTGGGAAAAAAGTACAAAATAACACATGCGGTGCCATTTTTAAAAATGAATTTAAAATATACATATTGCGCATACAGTGACAATACTATCAAATTAAAGAGGAAATTACAATTAATAACACCGTACAAAAAAAGCTAAAAGTGTAATTTTGTGACAATTTTTGCCATTTGTTCTTCCCTTTATTAAATTTTCATAAGGTTATGCATGATCTTGGTCTCGGTATTTTAGCATTCATTTTTCTCAATGTTGATAACACAGAGTAAAAGTTTATTAGCTGTTGAGGGTTCAAGTTTGTCTTGGTGAAACATTAAATTAAAAGTAATGGTCCATACGAATACCCCTGCTTGTTACATCGTGACAGAACCACCTGATACTGAAATTCCTGCTAGGTTCTCAGCTTAGACACGGTTATTGAGCTAGTAGTTCTCAAGTGCTCAGCTTCGAGCGGCTCCTTCCTGAGGAAGCGGGTGAAGAGAAGCCGCGGGAGAGCTAGGGCACCTACAAGACAAACTAGTTAATACCATGCCGAAATTTGCGCCAAGTCCTGTCGCGACTGGCGAAGTATCAAGGTAAACGCGAATATACGTACGATGCGACTCGGGTTGAATTTTGTCCAATTAGATTCTGGTATGTTTAAGCTACAAATACATATGACTGAAGCCAAGCATATTATATTATGAAACTGGACTACTGGTTATATATCTCATAATGCCAGGAAGTAATAGTCTACAGAAGATAGACAAAGAGAAGGTTACTAAATGAGTTTGCTTCATTGTAAATTAGTATACACTTTGTGGTGTAAAATTTTACCTTGATACCGCCTACCCACTTCTAACTATATATCTGGGGAATTTGTTGAGTACCCCTTTAGTACCGTAGAAGTAAACTCATATTAACAAGATGCTCACTGGATTATGAAGAAGGTATTTTATTTAGCTCCACGTATGGACGCCAATTTGAAGAAGTATTGTTGTTATTACGCTATTTGCACCACGCTTTGGGCGTAAATTTGAAGTAGTTTCTATTGAAGAAGTTGTATTATATTTCAACTGTTGGGGAGCGAACTTGAAGTAGTTGCAACCGAACGTATGGTAAACAGTTTCCGGTAGCCTTCGCCCCAAGTTTAAAATTATTGACTATGTAATTTTGACTGTTTCTTTAAGTATTAAATATTTATGTTTGCCTCGGCTGCGTCAGTATTATTGTTAGACACACGTTTCTCTTAGCAGAGTTGTGATGCGACAAGAATGTAGGCTTACACAGATTATAATTTTACTTCGTTCCTTTTATTAATGCTTGATATGATTTAAATAACACTTCACTGATATATAGAGAGAGCTGTGAGATGTTTTTATTAAATGCTTGCACTTTTTAACACGTAAACTATTTTTCCTCTCACACGAATACGTATTATACTTCTTTCGAGGACACTTTTTGCGTCTGGTTAGTAATTCTGTCTGCAGGCTGACTTCCAAATTTGTAAATGTTTCTCCTTTTCAATTTCTGATTGGCTAATCCTATTCCAATAGAATACCTTCATTTAACTAAAGATTTTTCTGGTTGTTGATTGGCTATTTTATGAAGTGTCACAAAAATTACATTATTGTTGCTCCAAGAATGACTAGTAGCATTATTACACTTTCTTACTCATTATTGCCTCAAGGTTACCGGATTGTTACCTCATTGTTAGCAACTTTTAACTTATTATTCTCACAGCTCCTACATTATTAAATTACGTAATATTCACATAACATTATTAAACATGAATACAATAATATAAACATTTACAATGACTGTAATATACACTTTCATATATTGTTACATACACATTTTGCTCTAAGGCGGGCTGTTATTTAATTTATATTTATATAACTAGACTGAAATAATTTGTGTTAAAAATACTACCTCAAGTATGTGGGGCTTAATCCAATTCAGAAATTAAAATCCGAGTTTGTTATACACAACATCTGCATAATGTTTCCTGAAGTTTTAAACGTTATGGTTCTCTCTATTCAGTTATACCACACAGACAAAAGCGGATTAATTTATTTATGTCGTACAAAGATGATTGTGTGTCAGGATCTTTAACCAAAAGCTACTATCGCCAGAAAATGACAGTATTTGTGTGCACGCCTTATCCGAGCTGAAAGGAACTGCTCTCTGAAGCGTTTTCAGAGCTATTCAGAGCACCCACAACACTCGATTAATCTCGAGCTTCACCACACAAAGGCCAGCGGTTTTACAGTCGAACGCTTCAGTCCGATTCCTGAGAGACTGTGAGGTGGCAAGTAGTTGAAAGCGTCACCTACCTTTAACCTGCCACCTGTATCAACATCACTGGACCGTAGCTTCCTCTCTCCACTGACAGATATCTTCACTTCACACAAACTGTGTGTGTTGATAGATACTGAGAGCAGAATTCGAGTCGAGCATTCTGACAAAAGCGGACACTGAAAGGGAATATTTGATGTATTAGCACAAATACGTTCAAAATGGTAATGTTCACCCTGGATTACTTTTCTCATCGTCTTAAAGCTTAAGAAGAACGTACTTTTCCAGAATGAGCCAAGGATACGTGTGAGGCTCGCATTCGTGAGGTTCTGGGTTCAATTCCTTAAACCGGACACACTCATCGTGGTAATGTCCATCCAGGATTATTTTCCTCTTCGTCTTAAAGCTTAAGAAGAACATGATTTTCCAGAATGAGCCGAGGATACTGCGCGAGAAAGGAGGAAGTTCATATGTGGGTGTTAATTCGAACCCTGCAATGAAACAACGTCTTAATATAATCGGTTACATAGCCGAGCGAGATGGCTCCGCGGTAATGTGTGAGGATTGCATTTGGGAGGTTCTGCGTTCAATTCTTGAAACCGCCACTCTCACAATGGGTTTTTCGTGGTTAGCCCCGGTTGTCAAGGCGAATGCCAGCATGGCTTCTCTTCTACCAACATTCCCTCATTTCCTATCAATACGCTTCTCCTTTCAGGTAGACTGTACAGTTCGGTCGGTGTCGGACAGATGGCGTAGATGCTTGCTTGTTGGAAAGTTCTTCTGGCCCTGCCAGTTAGCAGCGCCTCTCTGTCGGCCGGCGTTTCTGCGGTTCCTTAACCTCGCCCGTTTCTCCTGGGGATGGTAAACACAAAAGGCCCGCGTTGAGTTGAGCGAGGTGTGCTCGCCTTTCGCAGGTCATAGGTCATCGGTTACATGTAGCCCATTGTAATCCCATGTACTTTATAATTGCAAAATGCTATCAGTTTAATGATTTTATATCATTTTTGCGAGTGATACATCCCAACATAGTGGAATATCTGCATCAATAAGATTGTAACATATAGAGAGCCTGTGTGCGTTTAAAGTTTTCCTCTTTGTATTTATGTTTATGTATAGAAATAAATACCAGCAACCAATTACTGTACAACCCGAGTTTGAACAGGTCATAGCCAGCTAGCTGTAAAGTGGGGTTTAATTAAAATCAATATGGCAGGATATTGGCTTTGGCTAAGATAAAAATATGGGTTTGCTAACATAAGTTTGTAAAGTTTATCTTTCACATTTTAATTCAGAGAAACACTTTACAAGCCTTAATAACGCAAAACTGAGTATAACTGACCGCATCTTTTTTCTACGACGGCTCTTGCTGATACGTCGCTCCGCAATGGCGAGTCTCGCAAACGTCATTGGCCTCAGCCAATCAGGCGCAGAGTGGTTCCCAACCTTTCATAGATTTATTCCATTATATAGTTTGATACTAAGGACCTTCGTGCTCAGAGAATCCTTAAAAATTACTAAATTTGTATTAATAACTACTCAGCCTTCATATGTTATATAAATCTATAACAACTGTAATAAAGTGTTGATATACACTGGGGTGAGGCCAAAAGGTTTGCAGCTAGGTATTAAATTTTAGTTATCCCAGCATATACATTGGGAGGCATAGCATCAGTGGTAGCGAGAGGACCAGAAACTTTAACAACACATTCCAGAGCAAGCGTGGGATAGTTATCACAAATTTCACATGTATCACATTACCTGTGGTTTATAGAATATAAACACGGTGCCCCTACATCCCACACAAAAGATAAATAGGAAGAAATTGAAGGTAGATGCCACACACGAGGTTACATTAACACAATGCATGTAGACCTTCCACACCAGACACTTCATCAGAGGTGATGCTAACACACAACACACAATGAAGTAACGCTCACTTCCCCCCTCTCCACCTCTGGCTAAGAGGAGGCGAGTCGCCACGCCAGACGAAACTTCAAAACCCCAGCTGAAAGTATTACCCCAACAATACTGTCGCCAACGACGCAATAATGTGTCTGGCGTGACAATACACACATATACACGTCGCAATAGTTGGTATCAGTTTGGTTCCTAGTTTCCTTATGCTCCATTTGCTTGAAAAATAATTAATTATTGCTTCCTAATTCAGCAATATTACTCTTCTTTCTAATTTATCCCTCTACTTTAAAAAAATAATGTAAAATCCTAAACAACAAGTAAGAGAAGAAGGGCATATAAACTTATATTCAGATATAGGAATTCTTAAGCATTAAAGCCAGGACAGAAGGAAATATAGTTGAAAATTACTGGACTTAGCCAGGGACGTACCATGCAACAAAGCATCCTTTTTCCTCGTACAGTCTGTAGGCGTTTGCAGACACCACTCACCAGACCGTGTTTACCTGCCAGTGAGTGACATTTGGCTGCCGTTGTTTACATTATTTGTACTGACACATTATTTTAGCATAGATAACTTGGAAATCAATTGGCTAGGAATTCCCTTGCCTATCTACTATGCCAGTAACGTTTATTTCATTCCGGCTGTCTCAATCAACTTAGTGCGTCATAACTGAATAGAGTTGAAAATTGAGTTTTATTTATGGACGCTCTTTAACTACTATGGTTCTTAGTGTCCCATGTTGGGCGTGAACGATCGGTAATTTTGCTCAGAGGTCTCTTTAGAAGGCTTGAGGTTCTTTTACGTGCCGTAAATCTACAATACGGGACCACCGGCTTCGCTTCCCTTCCGAAGGAAGCCATTCTAAGGATTTTTACGCCCGAAAAAGTCCATCGCCCTCCGGCGAGTAGTCGCATGGACGTAACATGATAACTCTTTTAATTCTTTCTTCTAAGATACACAGAACCAGTTTATTTTTGGAGTAGAAGTTTCATTTAACATTACTTTTCGCTGTCTGACTTCCTGAAAATAGCACATTTTCATAGATATATGACAATGCTCCACAGACATAATGCAATGACCGTAGACGTATATTTCTATGCTATCTTACAATACCTCATCTCGAATTTGGAAGTGCAGCTTTGGCTTGTATTCCAGTAACAGTATTCTTTGTATAGTTTTCATTTATCTTATTCAAACACTCCTCATCGTCATTTTACCTACCCTATCTTGCGTTTGTTGCAATATATTTTAATATAGCTATTAAAGCAATGTATATTTCAAACAGACTAACAAACACCAGCATTGGTGGATTCATAGTCGCCTATATGACCGCTGTGGTGAAGCCCACTATTTAAATGAAACAACAAAAAACTGGGAAAAGAAATTATGAATGCAAGAGTGAATGTGTGTTGAAAGTAATAAAACCAGTGTCTGTTTAATGCGAAACAAACGCATTACGAATATCAACAATATATTCATTGTTATTGCCGCAATTGTTAGAGGCGGCTACAGGGTAAGCCAAAAATGAGGACTAAGGCTTAGAACTTTACTGATTGAATGTTTCTTAAAACACGAAGTCCTGTAAGCGCAAGTCCTGTGCAATTCCATAATTAATATTTTCTGTGTAGTTTGAAACATTGTATCCTCGGAGATACAGTGCGTATCTCCTTTTTTTGAAGGCCAGCCCATGACTATTTTTCTGCCACCTTCCTATAGAACAAGTGTAGTATTCTTCCATCCATTACTTTCTCTAGAGGTAGGTGACAGCTTAGTGAGTAGGAGAGAGAGGGGGAGAGATAATAGAATGACTCAAAAACGAATTTCGGAAATGCAAGAAACGTGGTATATTTAAATACAGCGTCTTCCTTGACTGCAACATTAGGAACAAGGAACGGGTTTGCTGATTAATGCTGCGAGGGCAATTGCAGTTGTAACGCTAAAGCCTGAATGCTGTATTAATCTAATTTTTAATACAAAATAACAAATGGAAGCAGCAAGAAGCATAGATAATAATGTTTAGTTTATGAGTACAAAGAAATCACAAACGTTGTATGTAAACTGAAGCAGAATTACTATATTACTGTAAGACGCTTGTATATATGTATTCATACAAAACAACATTAGAGACAAGAGCTATATAATTGTAATATAAAAATATTTATGAATTAAAATAACCTACAAATCACCTGATTAGACTGCAATTAACTGCATTTTGGTTACAATAATATTTTCATATTTACAACACAGGATAAATAGTAACGTTTCATATGAAGTAACTACCACGTTTACCATGAGCTTCTTCCTTTCAAACTTACATACTACAACATAACGTTTACTTTAGTTCCCTGCAGTTTTTGCAACCATATGGTCGTTTAAACCATGGGAGATATATACTTGCCAGGTCCCGTGAACAATATTTAGCGGATGGTAGACCTGAATGACGTTTCATGCCTGCAGCACTGTCTACCGACTCCTGAGGAACCTACCGCAGTATTGGTGTGACGCAGTAGGCGTTTGCCAGTCGGTGAGAGCAGATCGCAATGGTCGCAACAATCGTAGATCCCGCCAGTTGTGAAGTGCACGATGTGATTAGATTTTGCTGGCAAAAAGATCGTCAGCTGCGGACATACATCATGAGTTATGCCACGTGAATGGACCGGACATAATGAGAGATAAACAGGTTCGACACTGTTGTCGAGAACTTCGAAATAGCCACACAAATGTGGATGATGAACAGCGGAGTGGTAGGCCCAGTATTCGTACCGACGACATCGTTGAGAAAGTGAACCAAAAACTTCGAAGTGATCGGCGTTTGACGATTTGTGGTCTGGCTGATGAATTCCCAAATGTTGCTCGAACCTCACTTCACAAGAATTGTCACTGAACTACTTGGATATCGGAAACTTTGTGCGAGGTGGGTGCCAAAACTGCTCACCGGTCAGCACAAAGAGCAACGAATGCGTAGTGCAGGATAGTTTTTGGAGCGCTATAGACAAGATGGAGATGGTTTGTTTTCCACATTGTTACCAGCGACGAGACATGGATAGCGTACATCAAGCAGAATAAAAAAAAAAGCAATGCAATGGTTTGTTCCGGTTCATCCAAACGAAAAAAGTGTAAACAATCGTAATACATGAATCGCAAAATGATGGCCACTGTAATTTGGGACGAAAAGGACGTCCTTTTGATTGATTTCATGGACAGTGGGTCAACAACTACAGTTGACGTGTGTGCAACACTTACCAAACTGAGACGTACGATCCAAAATCGACGCCGCGGGTAACCGTCGTCTTCGCATCATCCTCTGCACGACAACGCACGCTCGCACACCGCTGCCAAAACCAAAGAGAACATTCAAGAGTTTCGTTGGGAACTCTTTGACCACCCTACGTACAGTCTCGACCTGCCACCAAGCGACTATTTCCTCTTCTTGCATTTGAAATGGTAGCTGGGTGGACAACGATTTCAAACAGACGAAGAACTCGAGACGAGCGTTACCAACCGGTTCAAGTCCCAGGTGGCAGACTTTTACGCTGAGGGGTTAAAGAAGCTGGTGCAGCGTTACAGCAAGTGTATAGATGAGAACGACCTTTATGTGGAAAAGTACACTATACCTGTAGGCGCATATTACTGTCAATAAGAACCTTGTCTCTTGAGCGATGTTGTTATTATGACCAAACGGACCTTAGTTTTGGAATACGTCTCGTAAATGTCTGTAAACACGGGTTCCTATAAATAATGGTCAAAAAGGATAAGTTTTTGTGAACATTAAAGTGAACAAACCTTCAAAGAAGCCGCAAGAGTTTTTATGACTAACTTAGGTGCCGACGACGAAGGATGGGAAGGAAACATTATTTTTTTAATCAGCTTAAGGCCAGGAACAACAATATTTAGTGTAATTTTAAACTCGTGTTGTTTGGGGTTTTCATAGTCGGATATTTTTAAATTATTCCACGTAATGCAGTTTTCGGTATACATGTGTGAAATTTTCTACAATTCCTTATAAATGAATAAGACTTTTTTTTGTTTGCATGCTTAGTTGTGGAGTAATTAAGCAATAACATCAATGTTTGTAAATGTTTAAGCTAAAGTTGAAGACTATATTGAACACTTTCTCCCAGAATAGTAGGTTAATTAAACATTCATCTTTATAGTTTATTTATACACTATTAAAGAGTAAAATTATAAAGCATTATTTAAAAAATGAATTGCAAGCTACGTAATTTAGGAAGGGGTCCTATTCTCTATCAACATCTATTTTGGCTTTTTGGGCATCTCAAAGTGTACATTTTAATTTTACCGGGGTTTGGTATAATTTCTCATGTCATTTAGGCGACAATGTTCCATTTCTCAAGAATGTGTTTCGGAAATGACAAGTATAGTATGTCATTTTTGTGTTGTTTTCCCATAGTAAATTATCGCATCCATACAGTGCACAGTGATTCATTATAAGGTTGGAGCTCAAGCACAGCGAAAGAAAACCTATCAGTCAGTTTCAGTGACATTATAAACGTCGCATTAACACGCATAAAAAACATGAATTGTCACCAAGATTGTTTACAAGGAAGGTGACGTCATCATCTTCGCCCTACATGTGCAGTCCCACACTTATACTATGACTACACCATATATCTAACCAACACCAGGTTCCACCCAAGCCATTATCAGTCTGACCGGTTTTAAACAAACAGGAACCACTGAGCGAATTTGCACTCTTAGTGAAACGTAGGAATAACCTCTCTACATTAATTCAATTGTGATTGGTATAAACAAATCAGCATGCCAACCTTGTAACCTGCAATACTGAAATGCACAAAGGCCATAATATTTACGTCGAACGTTTCTTCTTCATATTATTATTATTTCTTCAAGGATTAAGTGATATTACTATACGGCCTCTTATCATCAAACCACCTCCAAACTTCTTTTCCCTGTTGGTTGGTAATAATAACAATAATAATATATTATTAATATTATTTTTTGCATACTGACACCGATGTTACCAAGTAGTGAAAAGTCCTTTAAACAAATGAAATTATTCGTCAGTCCTATTAATATCATGATTATTTCACTTGTATGGTTAATCAACTAGTAAGAACATTGCAGCTCATTGTCACATTTTAGGAAGACATAACCAGCTTGCTAATCAACTGCCTGAAACTATGCAAGAGGGAAGGAGAAGGACGCTTGGAGAGGGAGGGGCTACTCATATCATTACCAACGTAAATCCCTAGGTCCTACATGGGCTGTTTTATCTGCTTAGTATTTAACTTAGACAGCACGTATCTATGAATTATATCGTATCCATATCGTTTTTCCCATTAACATTCCAGAATGGCATTCTAGTTATAACGAGAAATAAAATATTAAATGTTAGAGTTTGCATGTTATAGCCGTAAAATTATCCATTCAAATGACCTGATATAGTCACAGTATAGCATTGGCCACAACACCCTTGTGGACCCGGTTAACCGGCTACAATTGAATTTGCTGCTGTTGACCTACCTTGAAGTTTCGCATTTTCCAGTTAAATATACCTGCTCTGCACCAAATATGGACATGTTGACACTCTAATCCAAGAATTTTCTTATAACGTGTCTTACGATGTTTTAATATTTTTAACTCTTTTTCTTTTAAGGCACCTGGTGACTGATGTTTTTAATAGAAATATAGACTCGCATATTTTTACACATTATGCATTTTTACACATGTGATATAGTTTGACATTCTGTCATTTGTAAAAGTGTAATAAGATTGTCAGAACGGTCAGTGAGTAGGGTTTTAAAGGCATACACTATGTTCTTTTTTTCGGCACTCTTCTGTATATAAATTGTTCCTTTCCAGCAATTGTGACACAATTTTAATGAAAAAAAAAATATTAATTGCTCTCCATAAGCGTGTTCAAAATACGACATGTTATCGAATAAAATCTGAAAATAAAGAAAACTTAATATTTTATTAAGCTAATTCATGCCTTAAAAAGTGATAACTCGGCTATTAGTTGATGCTTAAAATAAAAATTATTAATTATTAGTCTATTTCAACGTCTATATAGCAAGTAGTCTTCAAACGTTTCATCAAAGCTTTGTGTAATTTCTTTACAAATCATTTTGTATGATAGGAAGTGATTATTGTATGAAATTGAACACAACATGCCTAAGATTTTAAACTAATGGCATCAAAATAAAGGAAATTGGAACTTCAGTCCTAGGATCCATTAAGAAAAATTCAAATTATTACGCTAAAAGGAATATTATAAGCTTTTTATTTACCGTGTACAGTGGACAATTGAAAATGTAATTTTATTTTGGATACTACAATAAATATGCAGGATTTGTATGTATTATACACACACACTCACTCTCACTCTCACTCTCACTCTCACTCTCACTCTTTCTCTCTCTCTCTCTCTCTGTTTAGAATCACCACTTATCACGATATTAAAGCTTTTTAACCTGCAGTATACTTATTTTTCTTTAGTATGCAATACGTTATTATATACCTTGCACACTCGTGAACCTGGAGTGTGAACGTATAAAGCTTATTTAAAATTAATTGTAATACATAGTATAGCAGTTTCATTGGCTTGGTTTTATTGGAGTATTTGTTTTCCAGAACACCTCTGGGGTTGGAGGACGTGTCCAGGTACCCTTATCTCCTAGCAGAACTGCTACGCTCTGGACGGTGGTCTGAGAGAGATCTGCAAAAGCTGGCAGGTCGAAATCTCATACGGGTCTTCAGAAAAGTCGAGGAGGCAAGTATCTGCTAAGCTCTTTCAATAGAATGGCTGTGTGTGTTAAACATACCTGCATTTACTCGAGCAGAATACAGATCTTTCTTGTTTAGCCTACTTGGTGTCTATTTTAGGCAAGATCTCCAAAAAGTATTCTTCAGTATGTTTCTGGCCTCTTGTGTTGGGAAAGCCTGGTGTTTATTCTTTATTGTGTGTTATAGTTTGAAATAAAAGTAAAATACTACATTTTGTATCGTTTTTCCCTAAAATTTCTATGAGAAAATATTCTAATTTTTCTACCACAAAAGATGTACTAAAAATTTGCAATATATACCTTTTGATTCCCGAAGCGGAGATAGGGCATATAATGGTTTTGTCGAGTAATCAAAAAGTAAATAAAAATCTGATGTGTTGCACTCGCATGACTTTCCCTACTTTTGTACAAACTATTTTCACAAACGCTTATTCACCTTTACTTCGTGTTAATAGAGATAAACGTTTGCAGAAACTATCTTACTGCTAATTTTCTTGTAGGCGCAAAGGATGTGGTAGGCTTTAAGCGATAGTCAATCTTTTAAGAGCTGGTTGCTATGTGGAGTATTCCAGTCTCTTTGCATGTCCAAGACAGAAAATTCAAGCAAATAACAAGGGATATCTCGGAAATTTATACGACATAAATTGTGAGTTTTAATGAGATCTATATTGAAGTATTTATTTTGTCTCTCTCTTACGATTTACCAGTTATGCAAAGGTCATTCAGAATGAAGAGAACTTTCGTGGACATTCCCAGAAGATTCATGATATAAATTTCATTTTCAATGAAAATTTCTTAACTGTATGATATTTTTAATAACATTTGTTAGTCATTTTTGAGAAAATCAACATTTTCGAAAACTGTTCAATGTAAACTTGTAAAGGGTAGTCTGCAGTGGGGGGATTTTCTTGAAAATCTTCACTTTGCATCTTTGAAAGATACTGAACGTACACACCAAGTTTGGTAATCCGACTTTTCTTTTTGGTTTATGCTATTCACAGACACACATACATAGACCTTTTTCTAAAAATTATCTTTTTTATTTAAGGGATATCAAAATATGTATTTTGAGTGAAATCCTGGTATTGAATTTTTGGGTGGAATGCTAAACTTCCCCCTACTTACTATACGGAGTAGAGAAAGTAATACTGTGTGAAATACCAATGAACATCACCTGAAATTATCGGCTACATCAGAATGCTATACCCGTGCTATTTTAAAACATTTCTATTCTCTTTGTCCTCAAATCTAAATAAATCATTATCAGTTTAAGTTGGCATAGAACTTCCAAACTAAGTATTAGTTTGCAATTACGTGTATTGTCACTCCTGTTTCTCATCCTGCAGGTTTCCCATGGGATACTGTGTTAAAGCATATAGGACAAACAGGTTGCGTTTCTTACGAAAACTCGCATACAACAAACTCAGGAATTTAGCTTTATGATGTTTGTCTATATATGTCACTAAATTCTATCGAAGGAACTACAATATTTTCTTTTTCATTTTTTTTCAAAAATCTTTATTTAGGGTCATTTTAACCTTCCTAGGTTTTATCACGACCTTTCATGTACAGTTGCTTACATTATTGGATTACAGTATAATACTTACACATTATGTATACATACAGGTTACAATTTGGTTAAATGTATTGACATATATTAATTAATTTAAGAAAAGTAATTACTTTCTGATGAAAGTTGCATCATTGAGTATTGCAGAAATATTTCTGGGCATACCAACCTGATTACGTTGATTTTCAAATTTTGGACATGTTAGTATAATATGTACTACTGTTAATGCTGTTTTACATGTTTCACAAATTGGTGGAGAGCTTCTATTTAACAAATAAGAGTGTGTCAGTTTGGTATGCCCAATTCGTAGTCGTGATATTACAATTTGGTTTCACCGCTGTAGCTGTCTTATCAGATACTCTTGAGTTGAAGTTCCACGTACATCATGAAGGTTGCTTTTGGAGTTGTTCATCCAGCTGGTCAGCCATTCTTTGTGTATTTTCTTCTTGAAATGTGTGACTGGATCTTGGAGAGGTATTTTGATATCAGTATCTTGTGTTGATAGTTCTGTAGCTTGTTTCGCTGCAGTATCAGCTCTTTCATTACCGGGTATCTTTTTATGAGATGATATCCACATGAAATTGAGTGACTTTTCTAAGTTATAAAGGATGGTAACAAGATTATGTATTTCGTTTACCATACTATTGGTAGAGAGCGTGTCTTTAAGACTGATAGAGTGTCCCTGATGATTATGTAAGGGTCACTATGTGCAGTTTCCAGAGCGTATTCTATTGCCTTTTTAATAGCATATAATTCACAGCTATATATAGAGAACAAGGACGGTAACTTGTATTGGATGACGATATCTCCACATATCACAGCACATCCATTGCCTTTTTCAGTTTTTGAACCATCCGTATAGATGTAGAGCTTGGATGTGTATTTTTCTAGCTTTTCTTTAAATAACTGCTGGTAGACTAGTTGGTTGGTATTTATCCGATTATGCTTGCTTAATTCTATATCAGTGGGTGGTATTTTCTTCTTCCAGGGTGGATGATCCGACTCTAGTTGCCTTGAGGAGATACTAGGAATTGTGGTGTTCATTTCTTTGAAAATATTTTCTTGTACAAACGCTTCTTCAGGAAAACTCAACACGTTTTCGTCATAGTCCCATAGGAAAACCAATTGTGCGGTATAAAATGCTTCATCAAAGAGGCATTATTGGCGTTTAGATTGTGAAATATCTTCGCTTAATGCATTTTCAGCTGTTTAAGTGTAACATTAATCATGAGCGGATGCCTTACTCCCAAACCACTATATGTTCGATTACACGATATAAATACGTTGTTTTATTTCATTCTCAGGTTCGAGATCGTCTAGTAGGTGAGGAACCCATCGACGACCGTATTCCAGTGGAGGATGTGCTTGGAAGAACGTACTGCAGATATCCTGAAACGTGACGCTAGGCGGTTACTGCAAGAAGTTGCATTGGAAGGCGGCCATCTGCTCGTGAGTTATTGGCTCATTCCAGTAGTGGTGGTGGTGCTGTGGCTACAGATAAACATTTTTATGCACTTACTAACAACGGTTGTGTGCGTGTTAAAAGTGAAACAAAACTCCTAAGATGCGTGTGACATTGAATATTGTTTTTAGTGTGAAATTTATATAGGACTTTGTTAGCACCCTATTGTAGAAGGCAACGGAGAATTGGAACAAAAGTTTACTTTCTATAATATTTTTTGAAATGCGAACACAAGTTGACTTTTGAAGAGCGATTTAAAGTAGAAAAATACCGAATAAAATGTTGGTTGGAGATTTATGTAACACTGTTGTTTAATAAAATGAAACGTTCTATTTGTATATCTGTGGAAATGCTAATTATATCATCATATACCCGTGAAATACTCAGATATTATATCGTAAGCAAGGGACGCTCATCCCTTTTAGCTTCGAAATCAAATTTCGGGGGCTAGCCATAACTAATAATTACAAACGTAATCTGGCCAGTAAAGTTATAAGCAACAATAACGTATTAACATAAAAGTAATGTAAATTGCAAACCTTAAAACACACAATATTTCGTACAGTTCATATATGACACGTTACTCAGTTACACGATAATAAAACAGATTTATGAACTTGTAAAGTCCAACTCTTTTCTTCTGTGTCACTATTAACTTTCTAACAGTTGTAATTTTCATCCTAAGGCCACAATGTGTACTGTAGAAGCAACAAACGCCTCCTAGACAGAAAATCTATAGTAAAACATGCGAGTTGAAATGTTAACTATATTACCTTTGTTAACATGATTTTACAAAATGTTTTCGATGCCTGCAACAGCGACAACAAGTTGCAACCATAAAAGGGCGTGATCAACAGTTTCTCTTGGGAAGCCTGGTGGAATCTCTGCAACATATCCCTTCATGGCAGCGACAAGGCATGACCCTGATGGACGCGTTCAGACATCTTCGCAGTCAGAAGTCAGGTGATCTTGCAGGCCAAGGATTTGGAAAGCTCCTGGTATAATGCCTTCATTAGGAAATGTTGTCGCAATCGGATACCAATATGCGGTGTCTGTCTTAAAAACAGTGGTATCAACACAGTTAAGGATTCGCATACTGAACATTACGTGCCACAGTTTGTCCTGGTGACAAATATTACAACAATGTTTTTCCCTAGGTAAATCGCTTCCACATCTCCTAATTAGCATATCACCCAAAGATAATTGCCATAAATTCAATACATTCCAATTTTGGGCTACTGTGAGATGCGTCAGTGAAATCATAGCCACCTGGTTTTTCAAGTTGGAGAGATTATAAGATGATTTCAATGCCGTAGAAACCATGCATAGAATTGCGATTACTTTACGTCCACTTGCTTACCTCGCGCACTAGCATTAAAAATTGTCACTTATTGCAATACTAAGGGTGTAGGAAATATCACTTCATGTATATTTCCATTCATTAAAAACATTCCACTCTGATCACATAAACCCAGCGACCATTAAATATAAATAGCATCTATGTTTTTGAAAATGAATCGAATTTTCGGTTACATGTTCAGTTTAAATTAACCAACTTTGCATAGAATTAAGCATGTTCATTAACTTCTGGTGAATCCTACAACTGTACAATTGTATGCAAGAGCCAACTTCAAATTAAAACATCAATTAGTTACTTTTGTTTGTTTCTACGCAGAAGTTCCTCAACGTTTACTACAGAAACATGGATTAGCACAGATAAGTAGGCAAAAAATGATAGCACATACGATGTCAGTTCCGCTGTTTTATGGTGCTCTGTTGCACTCGCTGTATTCCAAAAGATATTTGTGATATATTTCGAGTGCATATAAATTAATTTTTAGCTCAATTATTTAGTTTTTAAGTTCTGATTTATTGGTGGAAAATTGAGTGCTACGTTATTTTTCTGAAACATCTTCCACATAATAGGAAATGGGAGCTATTAAATGCATTGGTTGTGTAGAGAGATCCTTTAAGGCCAGGTCAGCTCAATACTCCTTTACCATTTCGAAATCCAAAAGCTGTTGACTGCCGTGACAACTAATTGTATTTTGAGGGATATATTTTACGTTATATTTCTGAAAGTTTCCTTTTCAAATGTGTGCTTATTTCACGAAACTATAGTTTTTTGTTCAAGTATTTCAGTTTACTTGCCACAGGAAATGGAAATGTGATACTCATAGTCAGATCGTGTCAGTTAAAGTAATTTAAACTGCTATAAAACCTAAGAGGTCAACTTGAGGATTGTGAGATCGACACAGTCCTGTCGTAACGTTTACAACTACAGCTTGGATATTCTGTTCCTTATTGTTCATGCATGGACCGCCTCATATTGCACAATAAGGAAACCAAAATAATTACAGCATAAATAAATAAGTCCATTTGTTTAAAATTCTTTCACCTAAGTATGACAGGAAGCGTACAGAAAAAAAAATAACTGAAAAAATTAATATATGCAGCTATAATTTCTATATCTTAAAAGACTTGCCTTATTCCCATAAACCTTGAGATCGTCCTTATGCTGTGCATTAAAACCAGTTTATAAGTGATGTCTTCTTTGCAAAGCCTCTTGAAGCTATATGAGCCTTAAAAGCTAAAGCAAGCATTTGCAATCTCTGAGTAGTTCTTGCCGCTGTGAAAGAGTAAAAAAACAGATTCAATTATAAGGAGTTCTGGCAGATGAAATTGATTTACCTGCAGCAACAGGTTGTTGGTAAACAGTGCCTGGTGGTACATAATCAATGCCAGTCGTTTCGAGGCAATTCGTCACGTCTCACCGACAGTAGCATGTGCCATGCCAGTCTTCTCCTCAAAATGTTGTTCATTTCTGCAGACCAATCAGGAGACGAAGATCAGGACATTCAAATTGATTACTATTTGTAAGAGTGTGAGAGTATTGTACTCAAGTTGGTCTCTCGTTTGAGATTACTTGGCCCGCTCTTAAGTGGCCTATGACCCGGTATCATGCACATAAGTACACTATCAGTATCACCTACAAAAGTAGGCATCTACTTTAAAGAGCTGCAATGTGGGAAAAACTATTTTTTGATAGAATTCATTTCGCTGATTTGCTACTCATTCGTTGCATAATTTTTTTCTTTGGAAATTTGCCTGTGGAAAATAACATGCTTTCCAGAACTTCGAAGATAACCTTCAACGCCGAAATTAATTTTTGTAACCGACATTATGGGTTCTAGAATTGTAAGGCCATACTTCTCACTATACTTAAAGTAAATATAGAAACCTTGTGCTACTTACCTTCAATAAGAGATTATGCAGATTTCGACGAGGCTTCCCAACATCGACTGTCTAAAACCAAGACAAAAATATAGAAACTTTGAAATTGAGATTTGGTAATCATAAATGTATTAAGTGTATTGTAATTTAAAACACGTTAAAATTATTCCAAGGTTGAAGATTTACTTCCATTGCTTTATACCGGGAAACGGATCCGTCTAACTTTACTAATTAAGCAGTATTCAATACACCTTCACATTAATATGGCACTGTCTGTAGGGTTAAAGAAAAATTATCTTATTATCGACGCATGTAGGTTATGCGATAACGCAGCGATTTATGTGCATGTTTATGCTCATGTAACATAAACAGGAAATTAACATTCTGTTGAAATTTCAGATTCTAACTTTTACTGATAATTCCAAAAATCGAGCCTCATAGACTTTTAGATAGTTTATACCGGTACGTCAAAGCATAGTTATACAAAACTGAATTAAAACCAAGTGCATCTCATTAGCTGTTCAATACACACTGGGACCAAGGAAATATTAATTTTGCTCCCGAGTAGTGTTGTACGTAGCAGCAAAAAACGCGGTTGAATGCTCAACGCGCTGACCTCATTCCTTGAAAAATGTATCCCCCCGTGGAGACTGAAAGTGTAAATTTTATAAACGAATAGAGCGACTTTTAAATGGAAATAACGCAGACCAAAGGGTTGTTTTTGCTGTTAAAATTAGTTTCACAAACTATGTGTTTGTGTCAATGCAATAAAATGAAAACTTGTAAATGTAACCAATGTGTATAGTCGAGCTCAAGGAAATACGACAATGCTTTTGACCTCCTATAGCGTATTGCTTTGTTTAATTTTGGCAGAAACTTCCTATCAGCCATGCTCCATATAGCCGTGAGTGAGTCAATCCCTTGTTGGTTTGAATTCAAGTCCGACACATATATTAACCTATGAAAGAAGGTTAGGCCTAGGCGAGTGGCTAAAGGGGAGGAGTATGGAAAGGTTCTACCTGAGTGGCTGGAAGACATTTTTTGCAATGGCGGTCTGCACCAGTCCCTGGTCGAGTTCGTCTCATATTGGTTTGATGCTCAGGGCGAAAGAAAAACAAACATTAAATGGAGTGCTAGAACCAGGTGAGCAGCAGGGGATTGGCATTGGCAGAGGCAGTTTAGTATTTCCTTACCAACATAAGCCACTGCGCACTATATCGGCACGATTCCATGCACTCGAGTGTACATACTGGGTGCAGAAAAACAAAGTGCGTACAACTATACTGCTAGGAAGGCAGTACCGGAAAAAGCACTTTGAGGAGAGGAAGAAGGAATCGCAGAAACTTTTTTACTGTACTACATGCGTCAACAAATCCGTTATGTTATAGTCTCCAATTTCTGAAACCTGTTTTTATCAGAAGTAAATAAAATGCACTCTTATACAATTTAGCTATTGTCAGTACGGTACGGTAACATCGAACACTCGTTTTGTTCAGGGCAAAAGTACAGTACAGTACGCGCAGATAACGCCTATTGTGTGCAGTACTCATTAGTTGAGACAATACATACTCACTTGTCTGTGAGTTAGATTTCATTTTAACTGATAAACTAAGATATTTTATAAAGTTATATTTCATTTATGTTGATGCAGTGCACCTGTGCAACTACATGCTCCTAACCTCAAAATAACTTAGTACTGTCTTTCTGCTCTACAATTTTCTACACATTATTTCTCCGCACGCTGTACCTATACTATTGTCAGAAAGAACGATTGTTATGAGGGCATATTAGGGTAACATGGTCTGTGATTTCAAGTTACCGATGCAGAGAATATAATGTCTTGGCACGTATCACCTGGGTAACATAGACATGATGTTCCGCTTCGCAAACAGAGTAAGAAATATATCAGACAGTGATATAAATGTATTATTCGTATGCACCTATTACCGCTTGCGATATCAAAAGGGGTTTCTTGCGTTTTAGCTTTTGTTTAATGTGAGAGACGGAGAACGCTCTTTTTCGAAAATCTCCGCATGTACATTAATGTCCACTGCAATGTACAGGCTATGTGGTATTCACTTTAAATAAATGTAAAACTTAGTGTTCTATTACTGAATAAAAACATTAACGGTTGTCATGTACAGTATATATAGTTATTACAGTATATTCGTTTTATACAACCTGAACAAGCACTACAGCCATGCGCTCGTTGTTTACATCTGGACTCACCCTCTCTCCTTCAACATAAACAGCCTTTTGGGAAGATGCTGCATTTGCTAAACTATATGTAGTTAGGTACTGGCTGCGAATAATTAGAGGTGATCAAACAACTCTGAGAGCAATATGTTATCGTCATCGAATGAACAACTTAGAGCATCCAAAATGGTGGGCGGCGGGGTTGCAACGGGAATTATAGGCTTAAATGATATCTGGCAAAGGGGTAATGAAAATACACACAGTGCCGCGAAAAAAGTCAAAAGACGATTATGTGATATAAACAGACAGAAAATAGAGTCTGAATGTAGACAAAGATCAACATTGGAGCTACAAAATGAAATAAAAACTAGATGGTGTAAGGAAACATATATTTTGGAATTAGGTATAAAACAGAGGACTGGAATAGCATGGCTTAGGTTGGGAGGGTGGAAAGCTCGCAAGATTGTTGATGATGACGGCAGGAGGATTTGCCCATTATGCGGGGAACAAGAAGACTGGACGCATATTTTGGCAGCATGCGTGGAGACGGAGAGTATTAGGAAAAGTTATTACCGGAAGTATTTTTTGCTTCCAACAGACGGAGGGCAGCATGCGGGAACTTGATTATGAACGGTCAAAACTGGCCAAGCTTGGGCACATACTTAATGGAAGTACTTGTACTAAGAGATAAGGTGTTTATGTAAATTTTCTTTAAATATATGTGGTGCTTAAGCACTTGTGTGTGTGTTTGCGTCTGTGATTCAGAGTGTTTTTCAATTTTATATGTATGTATATAGTGTGGTGATTATAAACATAGTTGTTTTTGGTCGATTCTGTAAGTCACGTATACAAACCAGGTATTTTTCTAGAGAGCATGTACGGTCTTATGATCCATGCGACTGTGTTATGAAATTAATGTAATACTAAGTACTTACTAAATACTACTACTACTACTACTACTACTACTACTACTACTACTACTACTACTACTACTACTAACAAGGTAAATTTATCTCATAAAAACGGTCACTCTGATCCCCCCCTTAGTTATGACAGATATGGTAGCATTGGACTAAACTTTTTCAGACTACTACAGTTGTACTTGCAAAAAGAAAATCTATTACGTCAACTTTTATTGCACATAAAGATAAGAGGTGGGCATAAGGAATTCTCGAATTTACTCCCTCACCCATCGGTTTCTTCCTAACCCATCCCATATTACATTGGCTGGCAAACATACAACTAGTATGCAGCGGCAGTTGAAAACAGTACCGATACTGAAAACGTAACTGTCAAAATTCTGTACAAATTCGCTATTACTTGAGCTGCAATGACTACTACTACATCCTCTCACCTTGTATCTTCAAAATACTGCCACTTTCTGACGACAAATGTTCCGTTCCTTCGCTTTTAAATGTCTTGCGCGTTGCACCTAAGTATGATGCAAGGTGTTACACAATTGTTGCGTCATCTATATAGATACAGAGGTGAATTTGGACATGCGTTAAAGAAATGAACAGTAATAAAAAAGAACATAGCTTACCTGCTAGCTAATCAGAGTAAATAATGAAGGCAAGGATAGCGAACTATTTTCATCTCCGGCGAGTCTAAAGCTTACAGTTCTTATGAGGTGAAAAAGCAAAGTTAATTCGAGCCATAGGTTAAGAGACTTTAAAATAAAACATTTGGTTCCTATGAACAGGAATAGGTAGTACTAAAGCTCTCTATCAATCTGACGTATGATATTTAACCTAAACGTCCAGAAGAGATATGTCGCAACGATATATCGAGGTGTGCGGCGACCAAATCATGAAACGGGTAACAATGATATTAATAATCAGCGATCTGTTTCCTAGAAATGATATTTCATGGCATTCCAGCTCTAAGTGACTCAATTACTTTCCATTTAAAACATGAACATAAGTAGTGCATAACTCGGAAATCATTTAACATATTAACGTATGTGTTGTCACGTGGTGGATTTTCGAAAGAGCAAAATGTGTCATTGCTTGATAATACTACTTTATTTATGTCTTTGGTTTTCAAGTGTGCCCTAAGGTTTAGCAAATCCATCGTTCTCAGTAGTAGCACTTAATTGAATCGAGTGGTTGTGTTAAAATGAAACCTGAGAATACAGTTCCTAATTGGTAACGACTTGGATGACGAAGTTTAATATAGCCCTACATTAAAGGCTTTGTTTGACCTTAACCACATTTCAGCAGAAATTTTTAGGTAGAGATTAAAGAAACATTCAAAATATGACAACTCTCATGCAAATCACTAAATCTCCAAAAATGTTGAACCGAGACATGAAACCTGTAACAAACAATATATCCATAAATCACCTACATTTCTAATACGAGTATCGTTCTGATTGGTTGTAGTGGTGGACTGTTATATTGCTTTTTGTTTTTCAGAATCATAAATAATATTTTATGTACATTTTCTTATAAATTGGCATAATCAGTAGCGTGAAAATTTCCCCTATATATTAGAACACTTATATCTTAATTTACTAAGCAGATTAAAAACCTTTAAAATTTGTGACATAAATGAAAAGACATAAATAAATACATATTTAAACATTTATTAACACAAATAAAGCAAAATTGTGCAAAAAAAGAAGTTTGTAATCACACTGTTTTAGCAAGAGAACCTGGAAAGTGTGCTGCAAACCAGATTTAATTTGTCCAACAGGCTATATTCTATTTCGAATAAACGAAAAAATCAGTATAATATATTCCAATACTATTATAAAACTATGCAATAATTCTTAGTTATTGGTGAACAAAGTGCAAAACACCTCCAAGCTTACGAAGTTTCATTACTAAGGCTCCAAATTTGGGACCTTGTGTGCCTAATCGATTGGTATTCAATGCCAACAAATATCTCCTACAACACAGAGGTAATGTCACTGAACAATATCGCAGAACTACAGGTTCCGAGCCTTATTCATAACTTGGTCGTTTGTTTCTGAGATATAGTGATTGTATATGTCACATTTCGGCCATACCAGAATTTAACTTCACTTGAAATGTTCAACTTTAACTAACATTTTGAAAGCCAGTATGTTGGGAAGTTCGACCAATCGAAGACTGGCTGGAGTACTTTTCCTGATGGTAAACTGTATTCATACATTTTTTTTTAGAATTATATCTAACAAAGCCAGAGGAGAAATAAACCAGAGGGTTTATGAGCAGAGGGTTAGTGTGGAATAAGCTTCTGATTCCGAGCTGTAATCTTCAAATCTTCATTCTGATGTCTTCCCTAGTGTTGTCGAAAGCTTTTCCAAAAATCAATTTTCCTAAACAGCGCCTCACCTAAGATACATTTTTGTAAAATTTTTCTCGACGTCCTTTTTATTTAACATTTTTCCAAATATTTCCGAAACACAAATTCCTAAAATTGCATTGTTTCTCTGAAGCTATTAGTTCCTAATTATGTAGAGGATTTTACGTTGTAGACAGTGTGTACATTATTGCATTTAAAATATTTCACGCAACGTTTTTGAAAGCAAGACGTTTATATATTTGAGATGAATGAGACTAATGTTTACTCCTCAGCGCATCCAGAATTATGTTGATTCAGAGCCCACATCTGCAGCACGTTTGACGTTCTCGTGCACCACTACATGCCCAGGATTATATAGAAGCTGAGGATCAAGTGACATTAATTAACTTCAACCTCCTTTAGCACAGACGGTCACTAAACACACACGTTCTGTTTTATTTGCTGAACACGCTATCAGTTTATAATTTGAAATGTTGATGCTTCACGAGTCTCATATACTAGCTCTACTTTTGTTGACTGGGCTTCGTTAGCTCTGAGGCTATCGATTTACCAATCTAATGTTTGTCCTTTGTTGGAAGTCTGGGAACGATGGCGTAAGGAGTATTTCCATGGCGATTCATTTCTTCTTACAGTCTTCCTTACATCTCAAAGTATTATCCAGACGCATAAGCCTAAGAAAGAATTCTATGTGGTTCAGTTCTTCGCTCTTCAGCTAATGCATTGATTTTCGTGTCTTTATTTAATGATTTTACCCCTAGGATTCACTCAATATTAAAATAACCATAACTTATTTCCTAATTATGGTATTTTTAAGTCTTGACATAAAAATCATCATTCCTCTCTGCTCTCCCTGAAGGTTTGTGTCTTGCGGGTGGCTGAAATTTACGGCGAGGTAGTATTGACAGAACTCCTTGCACAATAGGCAACCAAAAAGCCAAAACAAGGTGTTGTTTCCGCTCTAGTGACATCTCTGGTCTAGAATTCTTTGAGAGATGAACGATCATTTGAATGTTTCACAGGTTTAAAATTAGAAAATTATAAATGTTTATCATGTTATTCTGTTGAAAGTGATATACAAAGTTTCGACCACGTTTACCCACATTATAAGTAAATAGCACATTTCTGTAAATTCTTTGGATTGTATTAATTTACTTGATCGACCTTTCTTAGTTCTCGCCACTCGGTTCTAGATGTCATTGGCCTCAGCTCTACATCAGAATCAAGTGAAGAGAACTAAGAAAGGTCGACTAAGTAAATTACTACAATGAACGGGTTATGACCATTAAGGCTGCTTGTTATAATCATTAAAAACCCTTTGGAATTATACGAGGTGATTTATGAAGAATTGAAACGTTTTATTATTTCAAAACGAGTTATGCTAGCGACAACTTATTATACCTGAAATGCAGAAGAACTTTGGGAGATTATTTATCTCTATAGCAAATGTTGAAGATGTCCTTCATCCTGCATAAGGCACAACTCAACACTTCGTTCCATGTACTGGCCACTTTTTGAATTTCGTGTGTAATGTTGTGCTTCAGATCGTTCAATGTCTGGGGACGTGTGTCATAAACCCTGTCTTTTAAGTAACCCCATAGAAAGAAGTCCGGCGATGTCAAATTCGGAGATCTCGGTGGCCACAGGTACTTGGAAATTATCCGGTCGTCAAACTTGCAATTAGTGCCATGGATTCATTTGATGTACGGCATGTAGCACCGTCCTACTGAAAATATCCTTGCCTCATCTCTACATCGTCTAGTTGCTCAGCAAACTCTGCAACGTTCGCTTTGTTTTAAAAAAAAATGTTCCCACTATTCTCTGTGCGGATATGGCGCACCAAACTCTGATTTTAACAGGTGCATAGGTGCTTCATGAATAAAATGTGGGTTTTCGTTGGCTCAACAGCGTGAGTTATTTGAGTTCACATAGCCGGATAAATGAAACCATGCCTTATCTGTGAACCATATGATGGACAATATGGCAGGATTTTGTACAATGAACCGATGAAACTAATGACAATAATTCAGTCGTCTATACTTATCTGGTTCCTGTAACTGATGGACAACCGTAATCCTATACGGCTTTATGCCTGCACTTTTCACAGCTCTCTGACACATTCAGTAGCTGTGCTCTGTCTCCTGCGACAAGCGTCTTAATGATATTTTAGGCGACTGATCCAGTCGTGCTCTTACGTCAACAACTGTGGGGAGCCTAGATGAACGAGTTTTGCCTTTTTCACTCACCAGAGATCCAGTTGTTTCCAATTTGTTTACCAATCCCAGTATTGTGTTTCTTTGGGGAAGATTACGAACATAAAATTCTCTCTGCTATCCCTTTGAGTAGCTGTAATTCAATTCGTAATCCAGAATTGCTTTACAATGAAGTGTCGTTCATTTAATGTGTACTCCATTTTCACGTTGACTAGAACAAAATCTCAGAAACAGTTGCCGACAATAAAACTAAAAATTAAGAATAAAACGTAAACATCTGCGCATTTAGTGACAGACAATCGAAACTCCAGAATATTTTGCTTAATTTGGTACTAAAAGTGGAACATGGAGTGAAATTCGAACAGAATAATTAAAGAAAGAAATGTCAGTTCTTCATAAATAATTCTAAATATAGGAATTTTAAAATGGTTTAAAGTGCTTTTTATTGGTAATAAAATTGACGTCACTACAATCTGATATCTTACTTTCTCTGTCACATACAGAGTGTTTCAGAATTCGACCCATTGACTTTAAGAGATTATAGAGGGGTGTTGGGGAAACAATTGGAGATAAGTGATTATTATGGTCCCAGGGTGCATAATTTTGTACAATAAGCCAACATAAATTTGAGCCAGTACACCACTGATATCATCTCATTGGTATATACAAGCATTTGCTGCAATACCAAGAAGTGTACATGCAATGGTGAATTAGGGGTTCTTAAGACAGCGACACAAGGTTCCAAATTCAAGCCTGCCAATGTTTCTCTCTTCTCTCTCTCATATTTTCCTTTCTTGATTGTGAAGGATATGGAATGGTGCTCTGCTCCATATGTTATTACCGTGCTGTTAACTGTAATCAAGCAAATAAAATGAATGAGTTTTGAACAGGAATGTCCAACTAAGATGCTATAGAGTTCTAAACTTACACATATGTACTAGAATTTTTAATGGAGGTAGGTGACTTTAAAAATAATATTGCAATGACCTGAGACTAATACACTATTGTGCTTACAAATTGAAAGAATGTGCTGTTAGCTCTGGAAAAGAATTAACTAGTACCTATAGAAGGTAAATCACAGCCACATTCCTGCTTAAACTTTATTTACTCATTTCCAGGAACCGTAGAAAAGCGTATTCCTTCTTCAGATACACGGAAACGGTGAAGCTTCCCATTTGTGAGCTCTAATTTTCTGAAATACATACATATTTTCCTTTTGGGAAGCGCTAGTGAATCACGAGTATGTATTCGATTGAAAGCGGCTGTTGCCACTCGTACGGATAGCTTACTCGACAACATCGTTGACAATAGTGAAATAGTTCTGCGTTCCATTCTCTCTGTAGAATAACTTAAGATGAGCTGTGGATGCAATCGCGAATAGAAGTAGTGATTTTAATTTCGTAGTAATGCAGAGGAAGAAAACGTTTAGCTTTAGTATAATAAAGTCCTCTCTACACATGGTTTTGTGATGCACTGTTTAATCTTATTGCTCAACAGTACGTCCATTATACCTGTTCGTACATTGTCGTTGCAATGCTGAGACGCCTGATTCTTTCTGAAGGTCACTATGGTGATATTCAGTGCTATTTAGTTAAATATGGAAATGAATTAATGAGGAAAACGTTGTACAAAAAAGTGGCAATAAATACTTTCTTACATGGATATAAAAATAATCAGGGAATGATATAACGCATGCGTTTTAAACAATACAACGGCAATAGCTTGACGGTGGTCTAAAACAGGTGTGGTGCAAATTTACGAAAACGAAGTCGAAATGTTAGAGATAATGAACGATGAATGAAATGTAGCTTTTAATTTCGGTAGTCATTCCTCACATGTAAATATATGCCATTAATCATCAAAAGAATAGGTGTAAAATACATTGGCTACTTGTTATGTAGTCTTGTATACGCCATGAATACACGGAACACATTACGTAAATAGTGTTATATACTGGGGTGAGGATTCAGCGGCAACAAGAGGACCAGGGACTTAATATTACATTTCAAAATAGGCGTGGGATAATTTATAACAAAATACACATAATTTCAGATTAACTGTGGTTTATTATATATTTACCTTGATGCCTCTACATCATACACAAAAGATTACAGGACAAACATTGGAGAGAGATGTTCCACACACACACACACACACACACACACACACACACACACACGATCCACGCACTCTTACATACCACTCACCCTAAAGAAGTAAACACGACTGACCCACACTACTAGACTGACGCCACTAGACAAAGAAACTAGTTGCAGCTTCCCCCCACCCCGTCTTTCCTCTCTACAGCTTTGGCCAGGAGGTGAGGAGAGAGATGCCGCGTCAGACGAAATTCAAACCGCAAATGTCATTGTTACAAAGCAATAATGTGTCCGACGCGACAATGCACACATATACGCTACAACACTAAGGGGAAAATACCCAAATATTGATTCCTCTTATCATTCCCCCTTAGGGATGGAGAAGTGTAGCTGTAAAAGATGAACAACAGTAGATACCATATATGCTTATATTTCGTAGAGAAGGATCTTTGTGAACAATAAGTAAGAGTAATAAATATTAAAATAGTTATCAATACCTCGTAGTGGGGCAAATTAGAAAATAAGAACAGGGAATTAGGAAAACAAACTTTTCGTTCATACTTCAGGTTGGAGTAAATTAGGTGTATACAATAACGAGGAACCAGGAGAATAAATTGTTAATTCACGGAGTGGAAGAAGCTTGAAAGAAATAACAAGGAAATGGGGGAAGGGTGTGTTGAAATCTCGGACTGGAGGAAACGGAAGCACATTACAAATCCAGCAAGATCATGGAAAACTGACGTTTTTATTTATCCTTAGAGTGGAAGGAACTGGAAAACGACGAGGAAACATTAGGGAGAAAGACTGTTCATTCACAGCTCGTAGTGGAAAAGCATCGTAGAAACCGCGGAAGAGTGAGTGGGTTACCAAGTGAGCTATCCATGCGAGTGGCAACAGGCACTTTCATAGGGAAAGGGGATATACCACACACATATATACATAGACATGTAAATAAATATTAAACAAGAATTGTACATTATTATTATTTTTATTATTATTATTATTATTATTATTATTATTATTATATAATTTACCAAGAAATAGGTTAGAATATTTAACACCCAAGAATTGTACAAAAGCAGAGTGTAACTTACATAAGTAAGAGACGGGCGAGCTAGCTAATTCCAGGTAAAATATAATTCTAGGTAGAGCCCACCTTTCAGGAAAGTAATGGGCAGGGAACTGTTAGTAGTAAGGAGAAATAGAAAGAGACAGAGAAAGGAAAGAGACAGAGATATTGAATCTGGTTCCTGACGCGTCACTGGGCGCGTATGCGAGATCTTTTGGAGCAGAATATTCTCATACATAATAAGGTAACGCGGTTTCAGGACCAATTAGGAACGACGTTACATTTTGAGGCGCGGAGGTAAGCGTCATTAGATAGGTATAAAAAGGGGAAGAAAGCCCCAGATTTTCACTCTTTTAGAATCTCATGGAAACAAAGTGCTACTCTCTGGACGACGGATACACGTGTGTGCTTATGGGTGGGAAGACGCGTGCAGTTAGATTAGGCTCCTAATTTATTATAATGGTGGGAATTTTTATAACGGGAAAAGCTAGCCGCCCGTAAATATTTATTGGATAATAAACCACATTTTTAACGGCAATGCAGTGTATTTTAATTTACCTCGCCTACGAAAATCCTGGGACCCGTGAAATTAGCTAGATAGGTAATGATTAAGAATGGAGAATACAGCAGCCCACGAGCAGCAATAGCCGAGGACAAGAACACTGCAGCAGAGGACATCAACCAGAGGAACAACGTTTTCCAGCTACAAATCATTCACAACGATTTCCCGCTACAATAGGAATATTAATTGCGTCTCCAAATGTATAGGGGTGCTACCTAGTGATTCACTGGCGCTTGCCAAAAGGAAAATTTGTCAGAAAATCATAGTTAACAAATGCGAATGCTTACTGTTAGCTGTTTCCATATATCTTAAGAAGAATTGCGCTTTTCTGCAGTTTCTGGAAGTGAATAAATAAAGCTTAGGCAGGAAGTTATTGTGGTTTGTCGTGCACACTGGTTATTTATTTTCCACATCCAACAGCGATTCTTTCAATTCATAAGCACAATAGTGTATTAGTCCCAGATCATGATAATGTCATTTTTAAAGTCGCTTCCATAAAGAATTCTACACATCATGTGTATGTTTAGTGCAATACAGTATCTTGTGTTGTACATTCCTGTTTTACGTTCATTCGTTTTATTTGATTGATTACATTTAACAGCAGCAGTAATAACAAATGCAGAAGTGCAGTACTCCACATTCTTCACAGTCAAAAATTTGAAGAAATAAAATTAAAAGAAGAAGAAGAGAGAGAAACATTCGGCGAGCCTTTGAGACCATATTTTTCCACCATAAATAGTATTAAGTTTCCACAATGTATTTTATTATAAGGATAATTGATATATACATCTAATATGTTATGTTTAAAGGAACAGCAACGCTTGTTAATTTTTCTCATTGTAAATATCGACCATGTTAAAATGTGTGTGGATTTTCAAGTTAGGATGTCTTAAAAACGTGGCTTGTGTCGCAGTTCTCATGGCTCGTGTTATCTTATTTACTGGGCGCCTCTTGTTTCATTATTTTAAATTTGGGTTATTGGTCTTCCGGCTAGCTATTATAACTCAGTCGAGCAATTATCTCTAAGCAGAGCGTGTAAACGGAAAGGAGTTATTGCTAAAAGATAACACTGATAAAAAATTTGTTTCTACACTTTTATTGCCGTCACAGTTAATAATTCACATATTTAATCTTTACACACGCCTGACTTAAACTATGATATTTCTGAATGTAACTACAGTCGTTAAGTTGCCGCGCACCAATTACTTCGCGTAATGTTCATTTTTGTAACTAACTGCGACGTGTACCTCGTGAAAGATTCTTCAAAGCTGCGCGATACTTGCTTATGGCTCGAGAATATATACTCCTTCACCTCGAATTGCCTAAACATTATAATAGAGCTGCTATTGGTTACCAAATCGCGCCCACTTTAGCGTCTGTTTTGGTCAGCCAATCACTACTACTAACATATATACTCTAGGGAAGATATTCCCTCCATTTCTAAAATAAACACGCTACCCTGACGTTATTTGTCTCTTCTTAGTGATAAACAACTCACCCCCTCGGTTTATTGTTACCCACTTCTATTGTCAGTTTCAGTGAGGCCATGTAAACTTATTTCCTAACAATGCTTATGGCTAAGAAACATCTAAAATCCTGTACATACAATGATATTAATTTACACTACAATCACTTTGGCATTCACAGCATGTTATGATTTAAAATACTGCCTCACTTGTGAACGTAGAAGTGCAACTTTTTAGTGTAGCTAGTTTCCAGGTCTTTCGTATTTATGGGAAGGGGAAAAGTCTATTCTTCTATAGTTAACATCGGAGAAGGTAGAGTAGACGAGGTAGAAGCGAAATTTTGAATGAAGAAGGGAAAGTTACGTGATATAAATAGTCACGTGATTGAGCACTTAAGCCAATAGGAAGAGTAAAATTTCGTCATTGAAGACTGAAGCTACCAACTGCGCAAAATTAGGACCAATAAGAAATTAATTTATTTGTGCTACAAGTGTGGGGTAGTTTAGTTATGCAACACCCTACTACGTCATGAAGATTCGCGCGCAACTATTCTGCGGACAATGCAAGTGCCAATACTTATAATCCAGCGAGATTAGTGTTAATATCCGAAGGTTTTTATACTGATCACACGTTGTATTTAAATATTTATTGCTGCGTAAATCGCAAGTTACGCAGGAATTAAGTATAGCGAGAGTTCGTTGCGCCAAATAAAAGACGAAGTTCACAGCACAGGAGTATTCTTAGTAGTGACACGTGTTCTGTGGAAGTGGCAAAAATAAATAAATAAATAAATAAATATATATATATACACACGCACACATATGGGTGAGTCTTCTCAGCTTGCGGATTGAGAAGCTATGCAATCACAGCGTTGTACGGGCTATGCCATAAACATTGTCCACTGCATCGCGTAGTATCAATTTCGGCCGAAATTACTTTTTTCACCGCTGTGTGCGCAGTGACTTGCACTCGTAGCGCAACAGTGTGTACGTCGGCCTTCAGTGGTGAAGGTCAAATACTGCCACATGAAGGTACTTTTTATGTTTGGTAAATTTATCGAGAACTGATAGTTTAACATGGAAGTGTCGTTTCACTTAATGAGTTTAATTACGTGATTTCATTAAAAACAAATTGCAACTAGTTACTAGAATATGCTTTAATGTACATTATAAATAAATGCAAAAATGAATAAAAAACTAATTTATTCGCAGGCGCGATTTGAACTTCCGACCTTCACCATGACATTCCAGCATGTTAACCGTTGCACTACTAGCACGTTGTCAACCTGAACCACGGTAGCCCTAATCAGCGAGCTGGTGAATACGGTGGCAGCACCTGCGTTTCGCATCGTCTTAAATGTAGGAGTGCCTAATTACCAATCCGCAGGATGAGAAGACTCGCGCGTAATATGTTACATGGATTTGTACAGTGTGTAGCAAAAGTTCAATTACAGTTTAAAATTCAAATTAAAAGCGTGTTTGTGACATCGCCTTATCCAGTTACCTGTCCACAATTCTAGATCTTCGTTACCGCTAGCAAACGTTGAAGAAGATTGTTTCTGCCCCACGCATGGAAAGCCGATTTTAAGAAACTATATATCTTTACGTTATTTGCACCGCGCTTTGGGCGTCAATTTGAAGAAGATATTTTGTTGTAGGAGTGGTATTATATTTCGACAGTTGGGGAGCCGAACTTGAAGTAGTTGTTGCAACCGCAGTATGGTAAAACGTTTCCGGTAGCCTTCCCCCCAAATGTACTTTCCGGTGGCCTTTGCCCCAAATGTACTTTCAGGTAGTCTTTGCCCCAAATGTTTAAAAACACTAACTTTGTAATTTTTATTGTTTCTTTAAATATTATACATTTATGTTTGCCTCGGCTGCATCAGTATTATTGTTAGAGACATGGATGTCTTGGCAGGGTTGTGGTGCACAAGAATGTAGGCTTACAAAGATTATAATTTTACTTCAATCTTTTTATTACTGCTTGACACGATTTAAATAACACTTCACTGATATAGAGAGCTGTGAGATTCTTTTTATTAATTAATTACACTTTTTAACACGTAAACTTATTTTTCGTCTCACACGAAAACGTATTAAATCTCTGGAGGACGCATCTCGCATCCGGTTACAAACACTGCCTGCAGGCAACTGAACTGATTTCAACCGCCTAAACTTGTAAATTTCTGTATTTCAAGTCTCTGATCGGCTATTCCTGATCCAATAGAATACCTTCATTTAACTAAAGCTTTTTCTAGTTGTTGATTGGCTATTTTTATAAACTGTCACTAAAATTACATCATTGCTTCCAAGAATCACAAGTAACATTTAAACTTTCTAATTCATATTGCCTCAAGGTTACCTCATTATTACCTCATTGTTAGCAACTTTTGATTTATTTCTCACAGTCCTACATTATTAAATCACGTAATACATCCACATAGCATTATTGAACATGTATACAATAATATAAGCATATGCAATGACTGTTACATACATTTTACAAATTATTACATACACATATTGCTTCAAGGGATTGTTGAATTTACATATTATATAATTAGACTGAAATTATTGAAGTATTAAAAATACTGCCTCACCGTTAGCAAAGATCCACCGCACTACTGAGAGAAACCTAGCCCAGGCAAACTTTTATTTCATGGTAATACAATAATAGAAGAGGATTGGCTGCAGAAGCGGAAGCCACTTCCTAACAGAGGGAACTTGGAGACCAGCGGGCAGCGAACCAGAGACTCCGACGTTCCGAGCCAGCCCATTCCTTCGGCGTAGCCTACTCCAAAGGTAATAATAGGGTTCCTGTCTCAGCCTGAACTTGGAATCTGGCGTCGCGGTCTTGAGAACTCCCTGCTTTACCACTGAGCCATACATGTACACTTCTTGGCATCGCAGTAAATGCTTGCATATATCATTGAGATGGTATCAGCGGCGTACTGGCTCAGATTTACTTTGCCTTATTGCACAAAATCACGAGGTCTGGGACTATGTGTCCTCTGCATTGTTCCTCCATCACTACTCTATAATCCCTTAAAGTTAATCCGTCGAATTCTGCAACCCGCTATATATTCAGTAAGAAAGTATTATGTTGTATCACTATAGATAGCTTTCGGGTTCTTCGGACCAGAAAGGAAAAATACAGAAAAAACTAAAGAGAAATAAAAAAAGAAAAAGCAGTACCGGAAACTGCTCCGTGCACGCGCATTCTCGCTTGCATAGTCGCGCACTTTTTAAATGCCCGGGCGAAAATTTCCAAGAAAGTTCTCCACTGCAAATTCCCTTTACGTGACAAATATTTCATTATTTTCCATTTTATCAAACGTTATAACAATGTTTATTAAAAGATCACTTGTTTGAGATGTTTGCATGGACAATAATATCCGCAGTTTGAATTCGTAATGTGTAGTCATCTTCATTATGATATTTTTATAATATTGCATAACTGGTAGAACATAAGAGATAAACAAAATCTTTCTGCACAAAGTATGTAGAGGTTTTTAAAACTCACAACTTACGAGAGGAAACCTTTTTGTACTATTATCCGTCTTCGAAATATTCTTTGTTAAATCTTTAATTTTCTCCTAGTTAAACTGACTTTCGGCATCTATAAAGCATCTTATGCGATTCCTATTTTTCCCTCATTGGTTTATTGCTAACAAAAACTGACCCACGAAATGAAAACAGTTGTTTTGTTTTCTGAATCATGCATACAATCCAATCCATATTCCTTATTTAAGGTTATTTCAAGTCAAAAACATATCGAGAGTTGTGTTTGGTGAATAAAATAATCACGTTTTATACGAACACTGTAATATATAAGGGATTATGTGAATTTTTAATTTCTAGAGAAGGTAGGATAGGTGTGATATATTTTATAAGTGAATTTAGCCTCAATGACCATAACGCGTGAAATTTAAAAAAATGACCATCTTCGTACATGTACTGTTTCATCTAAAAGCGTACGTTTCTTAATATTTTCTCTATATAAATTACGCTTTAAGTTTAACTGGTGCGTTCGATTTGTCCAACCATAAATCCGAACACATGGAAATTACAAAACACGTTGCACGTATGGAGTTAAAATTTATAAAAATCTTCTCAACAAGAATCAATTAATGGTAATTTATACGGAGAAAAATTAAAAAACATACGCTTTTTAGTCAGGTTTCAAATACGGATGAAATCCATACAAAAATAATAATAGTCTCAATGCACAGCCAATTGAAAATTTCCGTAATAAATTTGCTTAACATTCTCGGATAATTATCGCCACTACGAATGCAACAGCAATTTAACGCCGCGCACATTTACCACCTTGGTTTTACAATTTTCCCGTTTAAAATTACTATAGAGGATAAAGAAGTTTGGAAACACTACTTTGCAGTTCGAGGTTATGTTCGTCAAAAAAGAAAAGTGTTATGTAATTTTCAAAATAAGTTGTTATATTCGTGTTTATAACAACATTGGAATAGTGACTAAGAATGGCCCACAATTACATATTCTTTGCCCATCCAATATCCTTTAACTTGTAAACATTTGTATATATTTTTATTACGCTCTTTTGGTTAAACGTTATATACAATGGTTTATGTTGTTAAGGATTTATTAAACTGTCACTGCCACGCCCAGTCCCGTCCCCATATCTTACCTGGTTCTAGCACTTTGCTTTATATTTGCATTACGTACCCCTTTCCTTCGCCCCTGAGCTTGGAATTAACCTGTGTTCATAGGTTAATGGTTGAATGCAGGACTTTTGACATCAAACCAACAGCTGTAGTGGGCCATTGTTGCGAAACATGCCTTCTAGCCGCCTAAGTGAAATGCTTCCGTACTCCTTCCCTTTCGCTGCTCACCTAGGCTTGACCTATGATCATAAGCTAATACGTGTTTGTCAGATTTGAAATCAAACCAATAAGAGATGGCTTACCCAAGGCCGTGATGTTAAGGAACTTTTGCCATCATTAAATAAAGAAAACTCTATATGAAACCAGAAGCATCGTCACGTTTATAATATGCATTAGACTGTAGCTACCGAATTTAGGAGTGATGTGAACATTCATACGATTTTCTCTATTCATGAGACATTCACATGTATCCACTATGCATTATAGGATTCATAAAAAAGCTATTCCTTCATCCACGTAACCTTAGCCATGATATGGCTTACCTAGGAAGGATATCAAATTAAACAACATTAAAAAATGATCATTAATCAAACGTTTAGCTGTGGAATCTTTTATGCTTGGGAAAGTATAAACATGTAAGGTAGAATATTATGAAAATAATTCACACAAATTGTGTTTTAATGAGCTCTACAGGTTTAGTTAGTTTTTGTCTACTCCGTATGATTTTCCAGTAAAACCAAATTAAACAAAATTCGGTCAATGGGAGGAGGATTTCTCAAGCTATTCGCAGAGTACTTATAATCAGAATAGTTAGGGCTATTTTAAGAAAATAATAAAACAATATTTCTACGTAAAGGGTAGTTTGAGAAGAAGTGTTCTTGAAAGACTTCACCTGGTGTGCTTAACCAATTGTTAACTTAAATATAAAATTTGGTGTACATTCAAATTTTCGTCTTTCCTTTCTCTACAGCGTATCTATAAATATTAGAGGAAGTATTGAATTCCACCCAAATACCGAGATTTCACGGAAATACAGGTTCTGAGACTCCTTGAATCGAAAAGAAAAGTACTTTTTATAAAAAGGTCTGTGTGTAGGTATGTGCGTTTTGTGTCTGAACAGCACAACTCAAAACCGAAGTCACTTAAATATCAAATTTGATTTTTAAGTTCTGCATCTGCAGGTAGATTTTAAAAAATTCTTCACTAAAAACCACCCGTTACATCGAAAAACGTTAGAAATATTTTATTTTTTTCAAAATTGGCTACAACGATTTTGGTTAACCTCTAAGATATACGCGTGACAAATAAGATGAGAAGTCCGCTTTATTCTGAGTGATATTTATAACTTGTAAATCGTACGAGAGAGACTGAAATTTCTTACACAAAAAATATAGTTCTTATTAAATCACACAGTTTGTGTCAAACATTTCTGTGGCCTTAACTATCGTTTAAGGACACTTAGTGGAGATTTGGGTTCAAGAATTTGATTTTCTGTTTTTGCTGTAATGGATTATGAATGACATAAGGAACATACCTATGTAATCTGTTTTGTTATTTGGACCTTTAAAGGGCTCTTATGGTTCAGAGATGGTATAGTATATTGTTATGTAACAATTTGCTCACCTTGTTGTTTCAGGTACACTTTTCTCAAAACATAAAAGTTTGAATTTTTTGTTGTGCAGAATGTTTAGCTGCATTTAATAGGTTAAAGATTTTCATCCTATGTTGTATGGTTTCCACGAAAAAAATTATAAACATAAAATAAATCACACCAAAAATTATTTTCTTGTGACAGTTTTTTTAAAATTAAATTAGTCCCCCTAATGGACAAATGTTAACCGACTATCTTAAGATGCGTATAAGAACTTATAATAAAAATTTGGCGGAGTTCTTATCTTTATTTTCAGGGAAAAGTGTAACCTATAAATGAAAATAAAACATTTCTTAAAAGTTACCTTACGACATCTAAATATTTTTATAATTCAAAGATTCAAAGCTAGCTAAAATCTCTTGATACCAGTACACTCGAAAACCCTCCTTTAATAAGCATAAAAAGTTCATTCTCATAGATACTGTAATTCTAGAGAAAACTGGCTTTCTTTCAATTGCGGAAAAGCGTAAAAATACCCTTGCGATCTCTACCAAGTGTACTTAACCCTATGATATTCTTTTATTTCCCTTATATGTACAAGGTAATAGGTAATTAAGCTACTTCCGCAAATGGTGATCTCGATTAACATGGATTAGATAGCATAAAAAGCTTTTGTAATAATAGTTTGTTGAAGAATAGGTAGATAGTAATATAAGTGAAAACATACTAATTTAGTTATGCAATACACAGACGCGCGCCCGCGTTGTTTGTAAAAATGCAGGTGAAATCTCGATAAACAGATTTCGTTGCAATAATACGACATGTGTTCCGAAAGTTAAAGAGTTTTAAATCTCAGAGTTATCTATTTGGTAACTTGTTTTATTTGCTTAACAAAATATTCACCGAAATGTTGGTATTGCTTCTTCAAAACCTAGAGATATCAAATAAGGGGCAAGTTAATGTAACGCTATTTTTAGAGTTAACCTCTCTGTTTGTGCTGTCATCGTTACGCTGTTCAATTCTATTTGCGTTAATGAAATAACATTTGTGACGCAGTATTAGAACTGCTGAAAGCAACGATAATTAATACTAAAAACCCAATTACTCTTTTTTCCAGAGTAAAACTCGTCACCGTCAATACACATCTGTACTCTGTGTAATCCCCTATCCATTAGCATCCAAACTGGAGCATGAAAACGGTGTGTAAACCTAGCGCTTTATTGATTGTAGTTTTTACCTACTCGTGTATGTGCGATAATGTCCTTCCGACACTTCGAGCATGAACCAGGAGAATCAGTTTTTCAGTTTATGCAAACTGTTATGTGTGCGTCTTCATCCCCGCTTTATAGTTTCAGTATTTAGATAGATGAATATTCTATACTCACGGAAAAAGAGTTTAAGCACTTTCAAACAGTACCCTTCTAATGAGAACCACACCAATACAATAACGCCCCCTATATTATAGCGTATTAATGATTTTGGGGTTACATTGTCATTGCCAGACATATTATTACTCTTCTACATTATCATTACCAGACACATTGTTGTTTACGTCACTCCTGTCTGGTAGCTTTGATAGCCACGAGTGGTGTAGGATATAGCGTCTGTCTAGGATTTAGTGATAAGCGGATCGCGTGTGCAAGCCGGCTTTTGGATCGGTGGACATCTCTCACCTTTGTAGCAACCGCAAACGGTTGGGAAATAAATCTAGTAATATGTAAGTAGATTTTTTTATGGATTTTGTACAGTGAAAAACCCACGCCTTCCTCTTAACCTCCACATCACGTTTCGGTCCTCCGCAGCTAAGTCAGTATACGTCCTGAGTACTAGAAATTAGTTTAATTTTCATGTGAACTTTTAGGCCTCTGCCCAGCATGTAACAGTATTTTCCGAAACATTTCAATGAACGAAACTATCTATCACATGGATTCTGAGTTAAAACGAGTCAAAAAGAAAATGACGGATTTATGGAATTAGAATGGCAATCGATAAGTACATGGAATACCCAAATTGTATGTCACCTCAGATCAAATACAAAACAGAAAATTCATATTGTAATTCTGAAATGAATTAGGCTCGTGCATTTGATACAACGATTCAAGGAAAGACACAAGGAGGTTTCCTACAGAAAATATTAAGATTAAAACAAGACACTCACTCACAGCCTGAACAGCTTCCACCCCCTATTAATCTGTTATAAATTACGTAAGTTGAATGTGTATTACACTTTGCAGGAAGCTGTAAGAAGCTGAAATGTCGCCAACTATATTCAGAAACTGAATGATTCAAAGTATTTGCAGACGCATCCCGATTTACATCTGATGTTTATACATCGGGAGCGGGAGCATTCTGCAAATTATTCCAGTCACACACATCAGGCATGGTCAGAATGTCTTTTGAAGATAAGAAACTGGGATTTTCAATGTGATAGACCAATTGCTATAAAGGGCATCATCTTACTCTTCTGCTGCCATCCTTTTTAACTATTGAAGTCTGCAAGATTTCTAGGAAAGCTGCAGTATCTTTCCAACAGATCAGTATAGAAGATTGCTAAAATACCTTCAGCATCTACACCAGAGAATCTCTGCACAGTGGATCCCTTCTCAAAGGGAAATGAGAAGACAGATAATACAATTTTGCCATAAAAGGCAAAAGTATAGCCCAAAGAGCAATAAGTGAAACCGATGCCACAGTGCAAAGAACACCATACTGCAAAGGCTCATTAAGGATTGTAATCACAGCATTCAAGACAGTACATATATTGGAAATTCAGGATTTAAATCTTATTAAATTACATAAAACTTATTTACTCAAAAACTTATTAAATTACATATTTTTATGACGAATTCTATGTAAATCAGTATGAATTTATCCTAAAACTAATTCTGCCAACATTACAAATGATGGCACAAGTAGCCTCAATGGGATACGTCACGAGCTCCGTATGTTCCATCATGGATTTCCTCACTCCTGACATGTTATAGTTCGAATGGCGTTACAATATGTTCAGGTGCCTGCACATGGGGAAGTGACCCCATACACACAGCGTTTTTCAGGTGCCCCCCCCCAGTAAGTCCAAAGATCGAGCTGGCTATGCAACAGAATCTCCACGCCCTCAAAAGCATCTTCTCCGAAAGACGTTATTGAGTTATCGGAGAACAGTATCGCTGAAGTGGGCTGGAGCTCCAATACCACATGACCTCTTGTAGTCCCAATGGCACGTCGTCAAGCAACATAAGGGCGTATTATGCAAATATTTCAGTTACTAGTCGGCGACGATATGAATGCACTTGAGAGAGGGCGCCACTGTGTTTTGTTGACAATCAAGGCTCGGGATCAGAGGGGAGTAAGGGGCAAGGCGATGGGGAAACTTACAGCCGCACAAGAAAACACCACTGCGGGTGTTTTCTTTACCTGACTGCGCGTCCGCCCATCCACTTGTTACGTAACAATTTAGTTCCTCTTCCCATCACATGCATTCATATCGTGTACTACCATTACATCTCTCCGTTAAGATGTGCCGAAAGATCAAATTATGCTAAAAGTTGGTCGCCAGTCTCTGCCCAAACATTGATGTTAAACCGTTGCTAATGTGTCTACTCAACCATTCCATTAAAATTTGCTGCAGCCCAAAAATGATTATATGGTCTCTGCCAATGTCCGTGAAGAGGACTGACGACATAAATTGCACAATGGAGAGTGCCCGTTGCAAAAAGAGAGACAAAGTATTTTCTTTGGAGCAAATTTGTTAACAATAATCCGTGCACATGTTGGAGATGATTGCAATAGTAGCAGTTTTTTTTAGGATACTCAACACAATAGTTTGGGTTACACCATGCTGTTGGATCACTTGACTGAAACTTGCGCTCAGTATCTTTAGGTTTGGTATATCCGCGTCCGTCCTCCGGGTTCGCCGCCTCCACCGAAGCACCCATTTTTACTTAAACGCCCCCCCCCATGGTTGTAAACATTTTGTCATTCGGTATTGCTGTCTGTGAGGGTACTATTCTCAGTAAATCCTTAACTATTCCCAGGGGCTCCTCCGTATTTAAGTACAACCTGGACTTGTTCGCGATAACACCAGACCGTTGTTCCTTTTTATTATGATCACTCAAAAGTCAAGTTGCAACACGAAAAAAGGAATGCCAGTATAATTATGGGAGAATGATGTGCAGAACAGTATCCTCCATCTGTTATTTCAGTACATATATTGGTATGGGCTTCGCTGTCCCTTTTTTCTGTCAGAAATCGCATCAATAGTTTGTTCTTATAGTTTATACACTCGTTATACAATTTGTTCAACTACCTTTTTCGTAGAATAAGCAGTTTTTTTAATCATTCGGTGTCTGATTTAACCTTTCTTAAGTGGCTTATTTTGATGTCCTAGGGTAGCACACTTCAAAATATCGCGTTTTTTATTTTGCACTTCAATTTTACAAATCTATTCGTGATGTCATTTTACAAATAACGAAGTCTTTACACCTTAATTTCAAGGAACTGCTAGGCGAAAGCTTATAACTGACGTAAATTGCGTACTTTAATATACGGTATAACTGCTCAGGAGTACTTTGAGGTACTGAATGTGCAAGTATAGTACAAAATGTTAAGAAGGATATTTGTAAATCATAAAACATATTTAATTTTCAATCAAAAGGTCAAATAATCAATTTTATATTAATAGTACCATACATAAGGAAAATGTGTAGAGAGCGGAATTACTTGTATTCAAAAATATTCTATCAATTAAAAAGAACTAGAATACTCTTTTACGATGATTTTCCAAAGAATTAGTTATATTGGGACAGGAGAATGATAAATTGATTACACAAAGAAAACAACACCACCAGAATTTGGTAGAATTTACTGTGAAATATGGTAGTAGAACTTGGTAACTTTGGCCTCAAGTTTTGTAAACTTCCGGAGTATTTTCTAACTCCCGGAACACCCCTATGCCGGCTATAAATAAATACCTGGCGTAGTAAATCTCCGATAATAATCAGTTGCAAATTTATGCCATGAGTAATTTCAGCTATAATTTTCCCTGCTCAGCAGGATTGTTGCCTCTATACGTATTGTGGTTATCGGCACATTCGAAATTGGCTACTGTTTCTCAGCAGAACGTCGTAGCACCGACCTGAATCTTTAATGCGTAGGCTCCAAAGTAGCATATCCACGCTTCACGCTCGAAGAGCGAGTAATAGGCGAAGTTAAATTACACACAGACGCCAAGAACACTAATGTAGAGCAATTTAACTTCTGTAGCACCGCTAAGTAGCTAGACATCTCTCGTGCCTTCCTTCTTGACTAGTTTGATCTTGTTACCTATCGGAGTTTGAAGCGAGAAATGTCCACACAGAACATCAAAACTGCGTATTATGTTAGATGCAATGTAAACTATATACCGTACGACAATATTCCTATTCGTTATTTTCTTCAGCGACACGTTGAGGCACGTACTCGTGAACGGGAGGACTGAGCTTCAAATCCCGCCAGGAACGTCCTCCCTGTCTGAGGTTTATCCATGTTTTCCTTAGTCCTTATAATTGACAAATGCCGGGGAGATATGCTAAACATAGACCTTCCCAAATGTTCTTTCCCAACTATTATCAATTTGGGGGTGTGAAGTAAGAACGTCCGTTGAGGAGAAATAATATATCTATCCCATGTTAAATCTACTAAATTCATCACCCATTATCTCAGAAATATTTTAGGATATTAGACTTAAAGTTTTACAAAATATACACAAGTAGCTTCAAAATTTACTGATCTGCTTTTATCTGATAAGATGGCTTCTTAATTATACCATCTTTTGATTAAAATTTCTAACCAATTATTTTTTAGAAATTAACAAACAATTTTAGTAAAATCAAAGTAGTTCTTACAATAGCACTTAAAAGTTCCTTTTATCATTCTATAACTTGATTAGCTATCTTAAATAATTTCTGAGAAAACGGCTCATGTATATCAGAAAAGATCACTCACAGAAAAACCTTTCAAAGCAAAAAATGAAAAAAAAAAACTCGTGCATATTTCAAAAGAAAGAAACCATACTACTTGAGCACAGATAATGTCATATTTAACAGTAGTACGAACTTGTAGAGAAAAACGTTCCCTAAAATGTGTGTTAAACTTTACCCTCTACTTTCAAGTATGTAGGAGTGATGATTTTTTTCTGTAAGGTGGTGCAGAATTCAGAGCATAAAATAGGACAGTGACCCGCTTGTTAAATATTTGACCCGCAGTAAACTGTGTAATAAACGATTTCTTTGATCTTTATCTGGATTAAAACCAAGTGAATATAAAATTAAGCTTGTATAAGAATAAGTTGTACAGGAATGAGGCAGAGACATTTATTGGAATGTAATATATCAGATTTTTTTTGTTACCTATGCATTACTTTGTGTCAAAAATCTGTTGTGAAAATTCACATGACTTTCTCCAGCTCTATTGATTACACGGTAGGCAATGGTAAAGTTTAATAACAGAGGCAAAAGTTTTATTACTGAATTTTGCAGATTATCAAACTGTAATACGATATGAGGACAAATTACACTTAAGTGTTTATAAAGTTGGAGAGATAAGTAAAGAATACCATTTGAAAATATAGGCAATATTGCTTTTGGGGGCAACTACGTGATTTGATATAAAATGCCAATACTTAATCAAATACATTTTATATAAGCACTTGTAATATAATATATAAACATATGCAGGTTATTGCAGAAAAATTGCGAAGTTTTAGATACGAACAACAACGCAGAGGAAGTTTTAAAAAAAAGAATCTGATCTGTTGCACTCACATGACTCGTTCTACTCTTGTAACACTATTTTCACTAACGGTTATTCTCCATCTACTTGATGTTAATCGAGATAAACATTTTCAGAAGTTGTCTTAATGCTAATTTTCTTGTAGATGCAAGGGGAATATGGTAGGCTTTAACCGATAGTCAAATCTTTTAAGAGCTGGTTGCTATGTGGAGTATTCCATTCTTTATGTACGTCCAGGGCATAAAAAAGCGAATAACAAATTCCACTCGAGAAAAAGTATAAGTATTGGAAAATTCAAACAAATAAAAAGGAATATCTCGAATATGGTTCACTTGACAAAAAAAAGTATAGGTCATAAATTGTGTGTGTTAACGAGATCTACATTTTTGTGTAGTAACATTTTGTCTGTCTCTTACGGTTTATCAGTTATACAAAAGTCATTCGGCCTTTTGGGGACATTTTCCCAGAGAATTCAAGATACACATTTCATTTGCCATGTAAATAACTTAAACATATGATATTTTAAGCAAAATCGTTATAGGCATTTTTGCGAAAATTAAAAGTTTCGAATGTTCTATGTAAGGGGTAGTCTGGGGTGGAGGGATTTCTTGAAAATATTCGTGTCGCATCTTTGGAAGGTGTTGAACTTGAATACTAAGTTTCGTGTTGATCAGAAGTTTCGTTTTTGATTTATGCTGTTCACAGGCACACATATAGATAGATGCATACACGACCTTTTTCTAAAAGTGTTTTTCTTTTTAATTTAGGGGGCATCTAAACATATATTTTCTATGAAATCTCGGTATCGAATTTTTGATGGAATGAAATACTTCCCTTACTTACTGTATGTAATAGAGAAAGTAATAAAGAAACAAGAATTAGATACTTGAAGGATTATTAAATGATGAATATTCTCCTTTTAACATGTAGAAGAGAAACCTAGATCATAAAAAAACAAATAAAATCCAAACTACAAGCAGCGGAAATGTGATTCTCAGAGACAATGCACTAAATAGAATGAAATTAAGAGTTAAGAAATAATAAAAGAGCTCAGAATTAGCTACGCAGATGGAGAACTTAACTGAAAACATGGGCAGGAAAACGAATCCAGAATCGCTCAACCCAACAAGCGTAGAGACAGGCGCGACATGGGAGGAAAAAGAATGATCTGTGACGACCAACATGTCGAAACTGCCTAATCCATGAAGTGAGAACGACCAAACGAAACTCTTCCTTAATATGGAAATAAGAGCTACAGGCCCTCAATCTGTGACATTAAAGTAAAATCCCCCCCCCATCAAACAAAAAGTTCACGATTTAAGTTGTTTGTCAGACATGACGAAAGCATTTGGATTCTCCAGTTATTTTTTATTCAGCGTTTTAATACACGTGTATTCACATTGTGAATTTCTGAAACGAATTCGACGTTTTTTATGCCTTAAAATATTTTGCTTAAAACATTTTACTGTCGAGGAAAGAAATACCAGCATAAATACAATTTTTTGGTCTAATAGTAACAAATTGTGCTCCAAATTCTGAAGGATAGTCCTTATTCCCCTAAAAAAAAGCTGGATTTTATTTTAACACTAAATTACGCAACATGTGCTTAAAAATTATTTCATTCTCCAGTGTTCACCCTAAATATTTCCCTTCTAAATATTACATATGTTATAATCATAATTTCCTTTTTGAGTTATGATGTTAACATACGGGCACACAGAAACATAGATCTGTTACTAAATAGTTAAATTTAGCGAAATGTGCTCAAGGGTACAAGTATGCTGCAATAAGGTCATGTCAAGGTCATGTGACAGTTGCATGACACACGTGTCACCTGAATCGCACCAAATGACATGGACGTGAGAACGTTAAAAAGGGAATTTGCAAGGCGATGTGTGGCCAGGAACTCCTGTCACGCTCAGCAATTGACGTGATATCATGTATATACGAGTATAATTTTCTGCTGAAGTGCATTCTGTAGCTTCGAAAATGCTGATTTGTAGACGAGCTTCTGCTGAGACGTTTTAGTTTGTATGATATTTTGTGGAGATCTAATATATGCCAGGAGAAAAACCTGATACGATACGCAACTTTCACCACCCATTACTGTTTACTATTCTAAAATGATTCATACAAAAGCGTATTTTTCTACTAATTATTTAATGTTAAATCCAGACAAATATTCGCCAGAAGTTCTTTCAATTAGGTAATATAAATGTAAACTTGAAAACTGTTAATTTGTGCTCATATTAAATTAACGTTAAACTCATGACGTTACCAAGGAAAATCTTGAACGGTTTAGCGTATGAAATATGAATTGTTTAGGGCAACTATTAACTTAGGGATGTTAGCAACACTTTCATTGTGTACTCTTAGAATGCGGAAAAATTTAAACCTACAGCAGCAAATATTTTTGACATAAACTGTCCGGCATCCTGAACATACAATTTCAAACAGTCTTCCGAATTACCTCTCTATATTCTCTTGTGAACTTTTTGCCATAATGAATACATAATGAATACACCGTTGTTATCTAATCTTCACTGACTTCATGAGCGCAATTCAAGCTCTTCAACAGAAGTCACCCAGAAATTCTTCAGTGCAGAACATTTTACAGCTGTATAATGAGATAAAAGCCTGGAATAAACGTGTGACGCTGGCATGGATACCATCTCACATGGGCATATCTGGAAATGAAAAAGCTGGTGAAGCAGCTAAAAAACCAACATGCCACACTCCAAACCTGGCCGACCTCAAGGTTCCGCATCCCGACTTCCAAAATTTCCTATACTATGAAATATGTAAGAAATGGGAGCTACACTGGAGTTCCACATTCAATAGCAAACTAATCGCCTTAAGCTCCAATCCTAGTTTCAGTTACCCAATAAAACATCTAATTCGTCGTGACCAGGTACTTCTCGCCAGGCTACTTATCGGACATACTGCAATTACCCATTCATATCTCCTTGGAAAAGATTATCAGCCTACATACAAGCACTGTCACTCCATTCTCACATTTCAGCATATAGTTGCAGAGTGTTCTATCTACGATGTTAATCGGCTTCAGTGTGGTATTCCAGCTAACCCCTGGGTGGCCTTGAGTGATCCAAACATCTGTCATAACATAGTACATTTTTTAAAAGAAATAAAATTGTATAATGTTAAATAATTGTAATTTGTTTCAAAATATTGTAATTATTGAAATTTATTGTAGTCGGGTTATGACTTCAATGTTAAAGCGACAATAATAAATTAATAAGTATCCCAAACATATGCTGTTTTAATAATAATTATTAGGATGTATTATTATTAAAATGAAAAATGATAATTTCTCTCATTGGGCCTGCATCATTAGAAGATGCCTGAATTAAGTATGCCATTGATTGCTAATCGGATTGTTATCCGTTCACATCGGGGTCTTAGACTTGAAAGCAACTGATAGTGTTGTAACTCGTTGACTGTAGACATTTTTTAAATGTTGGTTTTATTAACTGCATCCCGTGCCTTACTCAATGATTTAATCTAGAGGAGAGTGTAAGAGCTACAAATGAATTTTCGGACCTAGAATAAGGGGTAACAATCAGACCAAAAGTAAATACTAGGAATGAGTCCAAAGCATTTGTTGAAAATGTCTTGTCTTGTATTCTATGTTTATTTGACAAAGCCCTTCACAAAATAACAGATGTCGTTGGATACAGCCTGAGTTACGAAACTATGAGTTCTTATGCAGTTGAAAGTCGTAGCACAATATTACGTAAGAGTAATACACAGAAAGGCAGAATAACGCCACATAAACCTTTACAGACCTTTAAATGAATATTCACAATTGTTCACCTCGCGCTAGCACACAATCAATGAAACCGACTTCCCGGGCAAGTCTGGAATAAAATTTACAGATATAAACAATTTACTTTTGAAGCTAAAGTTAACAAGCTAATAAACTTATCAGTAGTTGGATGATTAATTACACTTTATTAATCTCTGCGTTAAGAATGTAAAATGCACAGAATAAAGTAATTACAGTTCCCACGAAAGATAGCATGAGCAAGAAGTGGTTAAAAAAACACTATCATCAAAGAAGTATTTTAATCGATTGCAATAAGCATATTAAGTTGGCCGCTCTTAAACATAAGAGGCTGGAATCGGCAACATTATTGTGGTGCCTTTGGATGTTTCTTGCTTTAAAAAGCTTGTCATAATTAAGATATTGCCACTGTAATAATAAAATTATATCTTTTCTTATACCAGTACCAATAAATATAACGGTGATTTTGAAAACTTCTATATGAAGCTCCTCGTTAGTGTCGTCATTTTATTTTGTCGTCCTTCGTGATGTAGTGATTACTATGCTAGCTTCTAATTACCGAGGTCGCGGGTTCAAATCCGGCGAAGGGCAATGATTTTTTCGGGCGTAACAATCTTTAGCATGGCTTCCTTCGGAAGGGGAGTAAAGCCGGTGGTCCCGTGTCGTAGATTTACGGCACGTAAAAGAACCTAAAACCTGATAAAGAGGCCTCTGAGCAAAATTACTGTCTTTCACGCCCAATATAGAATGAAACGCTAAAAACCTTAGCAGTTAAAGAGTGACCATAAATAAAACTGAATTTTTTATCATTTCATTTTTTGCTAATCAGAATCACTCTTAATTTAGGATATCCCTACATTGAGTTTTACAAATGGCAAACTGCAAATATTTTATAGGATTTGTGTAATCATGTTAAAACGCAGTCATTGGATTTTAAATCAGACTTAAAATTCATTTGCACAATGCAAGTTGCTCTTTACACGTTTATTTGCGCATTACTCCGTACGCATAATGACGTACTGTTTACAAGCAGCTGAGTATAATATAACGCTGTTGATGTGATATTTGAAGAATTGTGTTAATGCTGCAAGAATTTTGAAGTTATAAGTATATAAATAATTTCACTTCCTTCTTAACACGGCTCCAGCAGATTATCATTACGGACCGATCCTATAGATTATTAGACTATATGATTCCGTGTGTGACGAACAGATGGCTTGAGTTATGTAGTCACCCTCTTGTTTCATTAACGCGCAAACGTAGCGAGACATGACTTTAGTTGGTAATTTCTGTAGTAGTCGTCTGAGTAACTTATTTATACAAGATGCGTAGTCGTCTTGTGGCATTAATATTGTAATTTTATTTTATGTGTTACTGTCTTTTAAATATTTAATCCTATGTTAAAAAGAAAGGGTGAAATTGACTGTTAATTGAGACTTAAACCCGCAGCCTTCCGAATGTAAAACACAGGCGCTTGTTAAAAAAATGCTTTTTTCTACATCTTATATAATAATTTATAATACACTAAGAGGAATAGTTTTAAAACACTGAGAATATTAACACACTTTCGTTCTTATAAAAGCGTAAACATTTTTGTACCATACGTAGGTAAGTTCAAAAGACACATAACGTAGTAAAATAACCTATAGCAGTGTTAAATATAGAATATAAATTATGTTAACGTGACCTATACATGTAGTAGAAGACCAAAGTCAAAGCTGTGTAGCAAGAAATTATCTTACTGTCATTATTTGAGACTTATTAAAATAGCAAAATTTCTAGCTCTTACCAAGCAAGAAAAACATTATAATCTAATTACTTTTTATTTTTACACTCCATAATTGTAAAACATTATTGATAATCAATAAGTTAACTCTGAAATCCATTTGATAGAATAAGAATATGATCATAGCAGAAAATTAAAACTTTCTTCTGCCTACAGTGACTTTGTAAATGGAGACGGATTTATTTAGTTTTTTTTACACCTACAAGAAAGTTCCTGCTCACCATTAAGAAAGACAAATTCCCTCTTTAATTCCCTCCCCCAAATATGTCATGAATTGTGTCATCATATTTCTGAAAGGAATGGGGATTAAAAATATACATTAACGTTATTTTTATAGAGTGGTGCGAGTATCACTTAATTTAAATTATTAATGTTCCAACTACGTACAAAACTGTGGCTCAGCCTTAATGTTAGTTACTCAACCAAGGCATAACTCAAAATAAAATAGATATAATCATTACAAACATAAAAGTACATCATCTAATGCTTTTAAAATATATTTAAATTTAGTTTATTACTCATAACCCTGGTCATTTCACTTTATCATCACCAGCCATGAAAATCTTTCTAATTTACATACTTGTAAATATATTTCTTAAAAAAAATCCCTTATTTCTCAATAACGTTTTCTTGATCATCAAACTTTCCCTTAATTACTCGTTTTCCTTGGCACTGAAACAAACACGTACTTCATCTTCCTTTTCCCCAGGAATACGACACATGAATGGGATAACTTCACAATCTATGGGATAAGTAGTTAATCACATTTTCAAAATACCGATACAGAGATACGTTCAGATAATTCCTATTGACACAAATCAAGGTTTAGACAGGTATGTCACATGTCGTCCGCAATTGCTAACATTTATGTCGACGTCTGTCATATAAAAATTGAAAGCTCACAATCACCGGATTGTTTTTATTACAACTGGCGGTTAAGCTGTTAGGAAAGTTATTATATGAAAATATCAATGTGATGGCGTTATGTAAACATTTCCCAAGAGATCAAAAGTTATAATAAATGGGAACTTAATGAAGGAGATCAGTTAGAAAATAAATCGTATACATATTTATATAGGATAGAGAATATTAAGCAAAGCGCTCAACGCGGCTTTGAAAAGAAGGACCGAAGCGTTGAGAAAAAGTTATTTAGATACATAGATAACCTAGAAGAGATGAAGTAAATAACCTCAAAATCCGAAACGAATCAAATGCATTTGTTTTCAGAGATTTATTGCATCAAAACAAAAATGGTAGGAAGTAACTTTCAGAAGAATGGAGAGCACAACTAGTACAAAAGAAGCACCTACTGTACAAGCGCATTGGTAAAAGAAATGTGGAGAAGAAGATGAGGGGCAACCTAGGTTCCTGAAAGTCTGAGAATTCAATTCATGATGATGATACCGCTTGATTTCAAAACATTTAATGGAAAGCAGTTTGTCCCTTCCCTGTCATGTCTAATATAAACTTAACCACCTTTCGTTGTCAATGGACTTTTCTTCGTGTATAGCCTACATTTTATTCCAGATTTCTCTCAAGGCTGCACAATCACAACTCGGGCTTTTATAAACCTCCACTAATTAGCAGTATACCAACCATACACAGTAGGGAGAAAGTATTGAACATTCTCCATTCTGAACTTTCTTTGGGCATATTCCATTTCAGGTTTTTAACAAGTCAAGTCTTGGAAAGGTAGAATCAGATTGAAAAAAAATTTACCAAAAATTAGATCCATTCACATCACTTTCTCTATCCTCTATCATTTATTAGTGGGTATACAAACTATTCTCACTGAAGCTTATTTTGCTGTCTACATTTTAATCCAAACAAAGCTTTACAGAAATACCTAAATTACACATTTCGTTATAGGTACAAGGAGAACAGCGATAGTCAAATGTTTAAGAATTTGACACTGTATGCTGGCCTTAAAATTTCATGTAATCGCGAGAAGCACGTGAAAGTGTACAGGGCTTTACGAGAATGAACAAAGAAATGAAGAATGTGAACCTTTAATAACGGATATCTGAGAAATTTCTTATGTCACAATAAGAGTGTTTGGGGATGTTTTGCTGCAATAAACCCGAGATTTTGTGTGGATTCATAGCCATGGATGAAACATGGTCCATCACTTCACACCTGAGACGAAGGAACAATCAAAACAGTGGATTGAAAAGGGAGAATCGGCTCCAAAGTAGGTGGGACAGTTCCATTTGCAGGCAAGGTAATGGCGTCCGTTTTTTAGAGTGTGTGTGGAGTAATTTTCATTGTTATTTTCAAAATGGAAAAGAAATCAATGTTGAGTATTATGCAAACTTGTTGCAGCATTCGAATGATGAAGTCGAGCAAAAACAGTCACATTTAGTGGAAAAGAAACCTTTGTTTCATCAAGACAATGCACCAGTTCACACATCCGTTATGGCCATGGCCAAAATCAATGCGTTAATGTTCGAATTGCCTCGCCAGATTTAGCCCACTATGATTATTTTCTATTTCTAAAGTTGAAGAAATAGCTTGGTGCTAAAAGATTTGTCAAGAGTGAAGATCTGGAGTCTGCAGTTCATGGTTATTTTGCAGAACTCGATGGTTCTTAGTACAAACAGTATATGGAAGCTAATGAACACCGCTGGGAAGTGCATCGAGCTGAAGGGAGACTATATAAAGAAATAAATACGTTTTTTTCTTTTCCCAAAATGTTGGTGTTTTCTTTGTTAGGTTGGGTACTTCTGGGACAGCCCTCTTAACATTAATAACATTTTGTTTTCTGAATTCTTACTCTCACTTATGTTGAGTTATGTCGTCTGACGGAACATGTTGAAGACTTGTATTTTGCTTTTTACATCAGTGGCAACAATATATGCGTATGTATGTGTTTGAAATAGTCAGCAGTAAGACTAAATGACCAATTCCAGAAGTGCATTGTACACATTTTTCTTAAATTAGTAATTATTCAGCTAAGACTTACCTCGGACATTCATTAGCAAAGTAAGTCCTTTATGGGACTACAGAAATGCAGGGTGGCATACTAATGGTCGCATATCCCACAAAGAAAGAGCACGGAGTTTGGCACGTTTAAAGTGTTCTCAAAGCAACAGTGGGAGAGCATTAACTTGTGATATATGGGCACTAGAGAAGCAGTTATTCAAATCCCAGTCGTTATTTTGTCTCTTTACGTCCTTGATATCGATAATGTTTGTGTGGAAAGGTAGTGATTGTATTTATGTCATTGTTGTCGTTGAAACCATGATATTCCTGTAGTTGCAGGTAACAAGGACATTATTTGGTGCCGTAAAAATTGTAGCACTCCATTTGGATCACCACAACACGAGTGACCACAAGCGCATTGTAATACATTCTGAACTGACACGTCATTATCGCCTAAGTGAACCGGTACGTACAGGTGCAAATGATAATCTCGCCTCCACTTTCACACATTTTTCAAAGCAACATCTCTTTAATTTGAAATATGGAAACGAAGTTAAACCAAAAAGGAATCATTCCTCTGTGTGCCACTAATGATTTTTTCTTCTTCACATTTGTTTCAACATTTATTTAACACTACATTCCAGACGAGCACATCACTTCTATGGCTTACTCCAAACAAGTATTTACGATGTTATTTTTGGCTTGAAAAGGAGGAGGGGTTAAGAAATATTTTGTTTTTAGTTTCTTTACTCAGTGCATTTACTTAGTGAGGCTTGATGCGTTCAAGCTTAACTTTATTAGCTTGCTTCAGTCGCTGCTTTGTGTTCATGCTAAGAGTTGTGCTTGTGCATCTCAAAGGTGAAAGTGTATTCATACGTCTCCGTTATGTGTGATTTGATTAAGAGTGCTAATGTCTTATTATTAGTCCACTGCAAGGGATGCCTAAAAATTCACGCTTGAACCATGAGTTTTTATAGACGGTACATGCATAAAAACCGACTCGTGTAGACAAATTTCACGAGGGATTTCCTGTTACACCATTTCCAGGTAGACAAACTGTTAATAATCTGGTTAATAAGTTTAAGAACCGAGCAGAATGGCTCAGGCGGGAACTTTGTGGCCCTCATTCGGGAGGTCGTGGGTTCGATTTCCGTGGCCGATTTTTCCTACCCTTGGGTTTTTTCGGGGATTTCCCCATGTTTCTGGGCGAATGCTGGGAGGGATCATTAAGCCTCCCGAATTTCTTCTCCCTCTATCTCGCCTCCATTCTCATTTCACTTTACCTTGCATCCCTTTTGTACGTGTAGGTGGGAGGTCTCGGCGTCTGCATGGCAGGGGAAAATGATTCTCTGTGGAAACCTTCGTCCCCTGAAATAGGGTGATCTTCGGGTTCTGGGCCCCCCGGGGGATGTGTAAATCTACATGGAGGGGAGGAGAGCGGGCTAAACCAGCGCCCAGCAGGGGAGTTTCAATCTGTAAATAGAAGGGACCCTGAGCTCTGTCTGTCGTGCCTCCTGGTCCGGCCTCCCTTTGTCTCCTCTTACCTCATCCCTCCCTCCCGGGGGCGTAGATACAAAAGTTCTATGTACGTCAACGTGAAGTCCCACTCCACGCTGAATCCTAATCCAAATAAGTTTAGGACAACAGGATCGTTAAACGCTAAACCTAAGAAGCGAAAATAAAATGTTCTAACAAAGGAAAATATTGACGAAATTAGTGCATATATTTGAGGGTGACCCTAAAGAAAGTTTGTAGCTATAATCCTCACATTATATAGAGTTTAAAGATAACATAAAAACAAATTATGAACTTTATGCAAGAAGAAATTATGTGTGCGAATGGACATTTCATTCGAAGATGCCAGAAATTTCTACACGCAGACAGACACCACTTCCAACACTATCTTATAACAAGGTTAGTACTCATAGTACATGCTACTGTCACTCGTAAGTAACACGAGAGTTACGAAAGCAAAGGACCCCCAGTATAATGGACAGTGTACGGAGCACGCGTAGGTGCGATCCGTGGCCTCACCATAAAACGATCGCACTGTACTTATCTATGTTAAGGAGTGGTAATATTGCACTCCACGCAAGAATTTGGTGTCGAGGTTTTACTGGAAATACACGCTTTTAGATCTCCTGAATAATAATAATAATAATAATAATAATAATAATAATAATAATAATCATCATCATAAAATAGGAAAATGCCCGCGTGTGTGTGCGTGTGTGTCCGTCATAACAAGGCAGAGGGTTTTACTAAGTATATAATGAAATTGGGAACGCACGAGGAATAGTGGAAGCACTTGTGGCGTTGCAATGCTCTCTGTAAACAAATACAGTTGAAGTTTGAGTTTGAGTTTTTTATTTATGGACGCTGTTTAACTGCTATGGTTCTTAGCGTTCCATTCTATGTTGGCCGTGAAAGATCGGTAATTTTGCTCAGAGGTCGCTTTATCTGGCTTGAGGTTCTTTAACGTGCTATAAATCTACGACACGGGACCACCGGCTTTAAATGTCATTGAAGGCCGGACACCCTTCTTCGAAGGTATTAGTCGCCAGGATGTTATTGCACCTGACTTTGCGGAAACCTGCATTTGAATACACGGGGAAGTCAATCCAGTGAAGTGCAATACTATTGTGGTCGAGTTAAGATAATAGATTAATGAGTAATAGAAGCAAAAAATCTGATGTGTTACATTCCCATGACTTTCTCTATTCTTGTACAAACTATTTTTACACACGCTTATTCTCCGTCTAGTTCATCTTAATCGAGATAAATGTTTGCAAACACTATATTATTGCTAATTTTGTTGTATGTGCAAGGGGAATATGGTAGGCTTTAAGCGATAGTCAAATCTTTTAAGAGCTGGTTGCTATGTGGCGCATTCCATTCTCTTTGCATGTGCAGGACATTAAAAAACGAATAATGAATTCCCATTTGAGAAAAATCATAAGTATTGGAAAATCCAATCAGATAACAACGAATATATGGAAATGGTTCACTCCACAAAAAAGTGTATATGACATAAGTTGTGTGATCTAACAAGCTATATATTCTTTGTATAGAAACATTTTGTCTATCTCTTACAGTTTACCAGTTATACAAAAGCCATTCAGAATGAAGAGCGCTTTTGTGGTACATGTCCAGAAAATTCAAGATATACATTTCATTTCTAATGAAAATATCTTACGTATATGATATTTTAATCAAAATCGTTAGACATTTTTTGGAAAATCAAAATTTTCGGAAAATGTTCCTTGTAAAAGGTAGTTGGGGTGAGAGAATGTTCTTTAAAATCTTTGGGTCGCATCTTTGAAAGATGCTGAACCTAAATACCAAGTTTATACGACTTTTCGTTTTTGAATTATGCTGTTCACAGATACACACCTTTATTAAAAATGCCCCAAAGCTTTTATTTGCGGTGAAATCTCGGTATCGAATTCTTGGGTGAAATTCAACACTTCCCCTACTTACTATACCTAGTAGAGAAACTAGAAAGAAAAGTAAACATGTTTATACTCAAAGAAATGTTTCTTTATCTATTGGTAGTGGGAAATTATCTATGAAGCTTTTCGAAAGTTTTAGATTTTATAAAGCAGTCTCCGTAATTTTGATTTGTAGTTTGCGGCTGAGGAGGCTGAAGATCCACTATGTGGTTTCTTTCTAATAATATCACGCGTTCCTTGTGTTTCACTGATTTACATTGTTGTTTAACATATTTTAAACGTTTTTTGAGCTCTATGTTATATTTGATGATTTCGCCGTTTGTGCTGAAGTTTTCACTGTCACATTCCGTCACAAATGATGTTTATTCTGACGTATAAACTCTTCCTTGCTTTAGGCATATTGCCACAGTTCTCCACTGGTGCAGCGAAAAAGTGGAACACTCGCAACGAAACCGTTGTTGAGGCGGGGAAGAGTGTGTCCGTCGCAGTACCTGACGTCACCTATAGTTCGTGCGGCAACAGGATTGCTCTGTTTACTTACTAAGACTCCTCTGCCTGATCATAACTTAAGAACGAAAATCGACACGAAGGTTTAAAAAAAGAAACCGTCACCCCATAATACCTTTTACATGGAAAACCTTTTGGTTTTTTTATATTTTTTATTTTTTGAAAAATTTCTTTACCGATTTTAAATAAAACTGCTCTGTTTGCTTAGCAAATGACCATGGAGTTTCAAAGCCATCACATAGGATTTTAAAAATCGCTTTACCTACCCTTCCTTGTACCTTCAAGTCGTCCTCCGTAGACTATTGGTACCATGTTAGCCTCTAGTTTCCGAGGTCGTGTTTTTTTTTTTTTTTTTTAAAGTTCCCTTGTTGTACCCAGTTTATGCTACTGTGTTTTACTGTTTTCATACCGCTTATTTCCGCAACACACATACACACAAACACCCATGCCCGTGGCGGGACTCGAACCCGCGACCCTCAGCTTGGCGGAGCGCCGGAGCGACCACTCCAGCGACCACGGCTACGAGGGCCGGCAAGGGTTCAAACCCGACGGAGGACGATGGCTTTTTTGGGGGCGTAAAAATCCTTAGCATGGCTTTCTTCGGAAGGGAAGATTTACGGCACGTAAAAGGACCCCAAGCCTGATAGAGAGACCTCTGAGCAAAATTTCCGGTCTTTCACGGCCAGTATAGAATGGGTCGCTAAGGACCACAGAGTTGAAGAGCGTCCATAAATAAAACTCGATTTAATTTTCTTATACCTTCAACGAAATGAAGGTTCACCTCGATTAACAAGAAGTGAGTATAAAAATAAGCTTGCTTCTGCATGAGTAGATGGTGAAAGACTGAGTAAAGAAAGTCATGTAAATGTGAGGCCGCAACTTTACCTCATTGAAATCTACGCCGAGAGAAAAGATTGCTGCCTCAGTGTGCGGGGGTCGTATGTTTGAAGCCCGCGCGTACACAGTTAATCCAATCGATGACAGATACGTGACGGGAAGGTGATGGATGAAATAATTTTCTGCGGTATCTTTTCGTTGATCCCTCCGTTTGGACATGGCTTCTTCTCCATTTCCCCGCCTTCTTTGTAATTAGAACTTTAAAAAATGTTTACCCTGGCTGCAAAGGTCTCAGTGGAGAAAGCAGGATCTTTGCTTACAGGATGGGTAAGCAGTAGCGGATATCTCGGCGTGTGTAGGAAACTTGGTAAAGTGATAATGCACAAATAATTAATGGAGCTAAAATGTATTTCACACAATTCATAGGCGCCACAGTTAAAGATATTGCTGATTGCGTTGAGCGAATATAGCTCACCGAATTTCTGTGTTGCGTGGTACACGTAAGTCACAACCATAAATTACGCGTGCTACTTTTATTACGTGATACTTCTGATTTATGTACAGAAATGTGTCTCGGCACCTTCGCGGGTTATAATAAATTAAGCTTGAATACACTTCGGCACTTCTCTTAACATTTTCTGTGAAATATTCCTTTGTGACCTATACGTTTTGCGCGTGAACTTTATATCTCAGAGTGACGTGGTCCATGCGCGATCTACATTGTAAGTGTGTTTCTAACAAGGAGCTACTCCGTCTATATACACAAAAATACCCCACGTAATGTTACCCAACTCATCCCTTATTGACTAAACTTTCACGCCGTTGCTTACGTGGGCTTATAATGCTGTCATTTTACTTAATCCTCTTTGGTTTATTTACAAAGTTACGTGGTATTTTGCTCTATGTCATATGGTGGTCTTTCTCTCAAAATGTCATCACCTATACGTTTTGGGCTCGCACAAAGGAACAATAGAGATTTCCCTCTCGCCAAAATAATACGAGTTACGGGTTCTTGCTGTTCTAAACTAGCATCTATAAGACTAAATGACACTTTTTAAGGCTTTCTAACACTACGAAACCCGGAACATTTTAACACAGACGAATGTTATGCATATAAATAATGCAATTGTGGCTGTTCCTGAAAATTTAAATAGCACACATATCCAGCGTGCACCATTTAAGTTCAGACTGTACAAAATCTCCAAAACTAAGCGTTGTAGAAACAAATGTTTTGAATAAAAGTTGTTTGGTATTACGGGGGAAAATAACTGCCATTAGTCGTGTTTTATTTGGAGGACGTTATGATGATAATTTTACCGTCAATTTGATTTTTTTAAATGGGAAGCTACATTTTGTATGTTGTTTTCTCATTAGAAAATAGTTTATAAAAAGCTGTTTATTTTTTAATAGGAATAAGGAAACAAAAAATGTTAGTTCCAAATTACGAGACGTAACTTGACCCTCAAATGATTATCCATGGATGGTCCAACCATTCATTGCGCTCTTCATACACAGCCATTCAGAGTTTTCATTGTTATTTACATTGGTTTAAGAACAATTTCACAGTCTTCTACACAAATGTTGCTTAACTTTTATGAGGAGTGAGAAAACAAAATAAAAAAGTTGGGTTCCCATTTAAGAATATTAAATATACATATTAAATTTACCCTGAAATTACCATCACAACGTCCTCCAAGTAAAACACGACTAATGGCATTTACTTCCCCCCATAAATTCAAGCAACTTCTATTGAAGACATTTCTTTCTACAAGCATTCTTTCTATTAAATCTACTCTCTTTACCTGGTACTGGACACTATCTGGATATGTTGTATGGAAACGAATAAGGCGTCGTTCATGTTGCCGCTCTTAGATTTGCTTTGCGAAATTAGCATTGCTGTAGGCTTCTACAAACGGTTAGGCATATTTGTAAATTCAATATTCGTATGTCTTCTTTTTGGCCGTCCTGGATTTCTCTTCCCTTCAGGGGTGTTGTCCCTTACTATTCCTGCAGTTCTTTCCTCCCGACATTCTCCATTCATTCCATTTTATTCCTGCTTGCAACCGTTAACTAACTTCAATTGTTTATTATTTCCATGGTAGAAACATAGCTGAAACATAAATGCCCCCATAATGTGAGTGATAAGCTGTCTTTTATACTGAAAACAAAACATTTTCGGACAGTATTTTCACGTCCTTTATCTCATCATAAAATTGGGAATAGTTACTATGATATACTTTGTGCAATACGATAGTACATGCGTTCTGAGCTGCAAATGTATGAATTAGTAGAACTAATACAACGCATTAAATATTATCAATAATAATGTATTTTCTTATCTAAATAGATTGATTAATTAAAGAGGCAGATAGCGTCGAGGGTAGGTTCTGAAGACTGCTGTTAGCACCTTATGCACCTGACTGTGCCAAACGTTTTAGGTAATGGGTGGAGAAGGTAATACGAGCACGGGCCAAAAGTTCATTACAAAAACATATGTATTTTATGCTGATAAACTCTTTTGTGGTGTGAGGTTAAAACACAACATTTATTTTCCCTTTATATGAGAGTGTTGAAGCATATTTATGTGTTCAAAACATGGAGCGGTGCTATGATAAATTGAGTCCGCTCAGTTGTATAAATGCGAAAGCAGAAATATGCAAAAGCACCGACGTACTTACGAGCGATTACTTCCGACAATTTGTAAAACGCGTGCAGAATCACTCATGTTGAACAAGAGAGAAAACGTGGCTCAGCTGTCTTCACCCCCCTTTCCCCACAATTAATCAGTTGTCACCGTTTCGCGTTCCTATGCAAAAAAGGAAAGGCGGAGTTTCCTGAAAGTGAATTAACTGCGGCCTCTACAATTTGCTGTATACCGCCAAAGTGGTTGTAATATCCGTAGAGTGGTTGACGGAGCATGAAGAAGAGCTGCCTATGTCCAACATGGTCATATTGACCTCTGTGCACAGTTACTTGTAGAATCTTCAATCTTATCTGAAACAAGCAGTCCCTTTACTAAACAGTCTTATTATTATACAGGATGGAATGGTATAGGCCAAACAACAGAGGGGGACAACTCGCGCACCGCAACCTACACGAGATGTATTCAGATACCATTACCCACGAGGAAGGGATGAAATGAAGGAACCACAGGAGGGTACAGACCGCAGGCAGACAGGCCACAGAGACGCATGGAAGTCGCTAACAGTAACAAGCTTGAGGATCTGTCCCCCAATACTGGGCTGCGCAGAGGACGATAAACGACCCGTTCAATCAAGAAGCTCTCTAGTGTCCACCAGGAATACTCTTTCCTCTGAGCAAGCATCGGCATCATTTGTTCTGCGTTGCCCTGCGCCACCAAACCTAAAGGCACAAAATAAAAATAAAATGAAATAAAATGTGCAATACGACGTCCTGTCATCTAGTTCTCTATACCAGGAAGTATATTGCAAGCTTTGTAATTTATTTACCATATTAAATTTTTATCATACATGATTATTTTATAGATATAACTTGTATACATTCATTCACTGTTTATCCTCATCTTATGTAGGGCTTACATCCCCCAGGACTTACAGGCGGGTGCCTGGGGTCAGAGGCCCTTCGAGGAGCAGACACTCTTATGGAGCAGACAGAATGTCCAGGATGGGTGATCAGCCCGATGCCCGGTATGGGATGAAGGAAGTAGATGAAACGAAATGAAAGGTGATAATGGAATGAATGGCGGGGGAAACCGGAGAACCCGGAGCAAACCCGCCCAGACGCCGTTTTGTCCACCACAAATCCCACATGCGGGTCCCTGGGATTGAACCCGGGCCGCCTCTGTGAGAGGCGAGCGGTATAATCACTTGGCCACGGCGCCGCCTAATACTAATAACTAAGATAAGTGAAAAAAGATTTAGAAAAATAAAATAAATAGAATAACGTAAAATAAAAAACTACAATAAAAAAATATATATAACCGTAAAATAATAATTCCCACTTGCACTTAGTTACTATTAGTTACTGAAACCGAGTAACATAAATAACTGATAGCCATTTTTAACCCAAGTGACTATTTTCAAAATCAACAAAAACTAACAACCTACACTACTGGTATCCAGCAGAATCTGCACTTGCAGCCAGCACAGTTAGTTTGTGTGTGTTTTCTGTATTCATTATAATAACTTATAATTAAAATCAATAATCATAGCCCCAATTATTTACTCCAATATCCTTTGACCCTTATCTCAAATATATAGTTCAGAAAATCCATTATATAAATTCAATCCTTTAATTACTTAACAATATATTCGCTATATTAATTACAATTATATATGCACAGTAGTACTTCAATCTCTTATTTAAAGCTGTAAATACAAATTTTAATTCTTCTTCCCATTCTTAACTCCTTCTGTTTTATTCCATAACAATCATTTTCTTAATTCTATATTTATACATTAAATATGCCTTTCATTACATAATTCATATCACCCTTTTCTCTTTTTAATCACTTCACTTAATCGCCTATTTATTTATTTAACTAACACACGTGATTTTTGTTTAATTAATACACCTTCACTTTCCACTTATTACCATTAATTCCTCATTCACTTTCTCCAACAACACATGTTTTAATAATTATAGCACTTTTACATCCTTATTGTGCTATATACGCCAATCACAGTTCCGTTTTCTTTTTAACGCTATCCAACACTTCACTAACACTTCCTCGTCAATCCCCTCCCCACCGGCGGATGCTATTCTACCTCCAAATGCCCAAAATCCTCCATTTCTTGCATTTTACTCCTCTTTTGCTTCCCTCTTCTACACTACTCTACACCGGTACCTTTTTCTGCACCTCCCTCTGCCCCGCACCATCTTCCGTCATTCTCTAATCTCCGATTATGTTCAACATAAATTTCTTATTCCCTATTCTCATTCCATTTATTATCTTTCTAATAAAATATAGTAATATCTCCGTATGTTTCAGTAGTTTTAATTTTCAATCTCTCCTTCCTCTTCATCTGGTATTATTTGTCGTGTATTATAGTTATCCATCGGTGTATCAGTTATTAGATTTAAGGATAAATAGTTTGAATTCTTTCGGATAATCTTAATTCTTGGTTACCTTCCTGTGCAAGAGTTATTATTCCCACTTGTTAAATTCTCTCTTCCCAGGCAAGGAAGCCTGGTGAAGTCTACCTAGAAGTACATCTGAAATATGAGAATTAAACAGAATGAAAACGAAATGATGGAAAGGAAATCGTATTAGATGAGTAATCACACCAGCAATCGCTTTCCGACCAGGGTAAACGACGAAAAACCAAGTTCAGAGTGGGCAGTCGACGGAAATCGAACCCGAGACCATCGGAATGCAAGCCTCACAGTTACCGCGGAGCCAGCTCGCTCTGTGTATGGAATAGTATTTGTGTATTTGAAGTCCAGCTCAGACAAGGATAGTAAATCTGAGTTTGCCTTTCCCTCAAAAAAGAAATCTGCTAATGCAGTATCCGGCAAAAACAAAAGATAATGAAGTTTTAGTTAATGACGTTCAAAATGTATGCCATCACGGGTTACACATTATTCATAAGCTTTGTGAAGATAACTGAACGTCTTAATGAGAAGGCTACTGTAAAATAAAAAAATAAAAATCGTTTCATGTAGTTGGGGAGTATCTGTAAAAAACAAGTTGCCATCAAGGTGTTATGGTATTCGTTCTGAAAACCATATTATGTTGCAAAAGAAATCTGGATCTTCATACGTCATAGAAAACATTTGGTTACAACCTGCAATTGGGCTGGCTCTTCTTGGTAGACGCTAAGGACTCGAATCCAGGATGCAAACCTTTCCAGATCTTTAAACATTTGCAGAACAGACCTATCGTTGAAAGCAAGTTCCAGTTACGTTCGTCCTAGACTACCCCTTGGGTCCTCTTTTTAACACCTGTTGGAGAAGTAGTTCCTGATTCTCGTTTGTACTGACAGTTCTTGGGGACCTGCTGTTCGCTTTTGTTGACATAGGGCTGATCCTGTATTATGGAACTTGCCAACGACGGCTAACATTATTTAATTATTTTGATGCTTCCTTATTAAATTTTTCCTCGTACTGTTGTTTAAAGTGAAAGAAGCTCGGTCCAATCTGACCTACTCCATGTGACAAGAAACAATGTTGTACAATAAATGCCTCTTCTGTTGTGAGAACATAAAACTGAATTGACAACCTGTCAAACGAATGCTTTGTATAACCTTGTACAACTGGTAAATGTTAAACGATAGACGAAAGCGTACTAGACATAAATTATAGATCTCTTTAAAGTACATAATGTATTTCAAATAACTTTTTTGTGACATCGGCCATTTCTGAGATATCCGATATTCATGGTACAAATTGTTCAATACTTAGCCATTCTTTTCAATTCCTGTCGATTTTCAGTTCTTTCTCTCGATGTCATTGAAAGAGTATGGAATTTTAAGGCCAGCTTATAGCGTCCAGTTCCAAAACGTTGATTATTGCTATTCTCTTTCTGTTTATAACGAAATGTGTAATGCAGATATTTCCGGGAAGGTTTATCTGGATTAAAATGAACTAATTAGGAAAATAAGCTTTCATAAGATTATTTTGTATAATCGCCAATAGGATGGGACATACCACTGTTTCTCCGTACTTGATACCGATACTGATTTTTGAGCCCTTATACTCGATACTCACTTTATAAAAACTAAAGGCAACAGCTTGTTCTCTGAATCATGTTATTATCACTAGTTTTCTGTGTATAAACGCATGTAACCAATTTTGTATGCTAATTCCGAAATTGTTCCTGTTCGACCTTCTCCAATTGGCAGCAATTATTTTATATTGATAATTCCACAGGTTATTTATCTCCTATTGATAGTCAAGGCTAATAATAATAATAATAATAATAATAATAATAATAATAATAATAATAATAATAATAATAATAATAATAATAATAATAATAATAATGTCTTTGCTTCCCTTTTTATGTAACTATATTTTGTGCTGTAAACGTTCCTTTAAAGTATTTTCTACCCATAGAAAAACAAATACTGGCAACTCTTTATTCTGCAATCTTAAAAATATAAACTAATATATATTTTTCATGAAATAGAAAAAAACTAAAGGTTGTAAATATTTCCATGCGTTGTATTCTCTTACATATTTACTTCTGATTTGTTTCTGCTGGTTTCACAGTTTCACGAGTATCTCTGCTCCTTCCATTGCTTTACATGCTTTCATTTAGACACAAGGGTCTATGTAATGTTGCATTGATTTACTCACAGGTAATGCAATCAAGGTCCATCAAGAACTATAGCCCGTTGGGACACGTACGAGGCAATAACGCGAAGTCTCGACTCCTTCCATTCCTTATCTTGCATAAACTTAAAACGTAACGTCTTCAGTAATGCAAAACTTAAACATTTGAAAGTATCGAGTGCTATTCTCAAACTATTAGCTGTGCTTCGATACCACGGAGTATCGAGGTATCGAGATTCCATTTCTACTCATTAATGAAGCGACAGAAGGTAGAGAAAGTAATGTGAATGTAACACATTAGATTTTTTTCCAAACAACACTCTTCGTTTTTTAATTCAGGGAAATTCAAAGTATGTATTTCTGGTAAAATCTGTATCTTTTTATTGAATGGCTTACATTCTTCATCTTAACTAATCGGTAGAGTAAGCAAACTGCTTCAGGTCGCTTTTCTGACGTCTTGAACTATAATAGCTAAGATTGGCTTAAATGATGTCTCATCGGTAAGATGAAGAGACTTCTCTGGCAATACCAGTCCAAAACTATCTTACGAATCTAGATCAGGATGAAAAACAACCTTTAGTGATGTGTTCTCTGCTATGGTGTAAGTACAGCAAGTAAAAGGAAGAACTGCCTTACCGAGTCCAACACAAGCCAAGATATCTTAACACTGCTCTATCCGCTACGATGTACTTGTAGAATCCTGCCATTGCTTTTTGATAGCAGTATGCTTTACGAAGTGAAATACTGCTCGGATTATTTTATTCTGATGATGCAAATCACGCTAAGAAAACCTGGAACAGAATATGCATTAGCAAGTAATACCTGAAAAGCAACTAAATTCTATGTAGCATCCTTAGCAGTGCTGCTTTTTTCTATATTATCCAGTTGCTTAAATAGTAAGCATTTTGAGCCCCTCATTTACATGACATCAATGGAACAGTTTCTCAGTTTTCAGGTTATGATTACATACACTTGTGAATAATAATTTCTTTTGTTATTGCATTATTGCGTAATAACATTTCCAATTCAGTGCATATAGGTATATCCACGTTGTGTTTTGAATAGAACAATTTAATTAAGCTTAATGTTTCATATTTCCCAAACGAATATCATGTGTTGTTAACGATATTTGTCAGTCGTTACAGTCGTTTGTTATGGAAACACTTGTTAAAAAAGTTGCAAACTATGACAGCCAGTGATTGTGTCATTGTATGTTACGATTTGTACCTCATCGCATGAAATTATTAGTGTGCATCGTTATTATATTATATAAATGTCATATACTATCTGGAAACGGGAGGCATATTTGAATTTTCAATTATTTTGCGCATTACGTACTCCCTATAACAAACCCACGTGTTTGCTGACGCCATACGTGTAGAAATTTTACATCCTGGCCTGTGTATTCGATGCTAAAGCAGCACATTTATATAAGGTAATGGATGGCATATCAGCATAGTATCCAGAGGTGCCGAGTTCCAAACTCCTCTGCGGTGAATTGACTGGTAGATTTTCTTTGGAAATTTTGTTCCCTAAAAAACAATATCGAGTAACACTTAGCACTGTGGACTCCGGACTCACTTTGAAAACTCGTTAATCTTCATCATATCATTTTGTCTTAAGTGTAAAGGAACAATAAGCTTCCGAAATAAGAAGTCGCATAAAGCGAAGCTCCAAAATACAGCATCTTTCAAATATCACTTAAAACTTACAGCGTAATAGGTACATCCCGTAACATTCATGTTAGAAAACAATACACCGTCCTATTGAGAAGTTAATGCCTTCCTTTTTAGTTTTCTAATTTTGTTTTCGTGTACTTGTATACCAATTTAATTATAACATAGGGTATAAGGTACACAAGGAGCGGGACACCTCGCGCACTAAAGTCTACGTGAGACCTATTGTAGCTACCACCCCTTAGGAGGAAGGGAGGAAGTGAAGGAACCACAGAAGGTTACAGGTCACAAATTAGCGAGGAAGTTCCTAACAGTTCCCGGCTGGAAGGCCAGTGCCATTACAGTTGCTATCCAGAGAGGGCTTGAATGACGCGTCCAACCAGGCATTCTTAGATTTCACAGAAAATCTTTTCTTTGGAGCATGCTTTCCGCAATCTGTCCGACACCGCTATATACAACGAAAGCTAAAAGCACACCTGAAACACTAGAAAGAAACGAAAGGAAAATAATATCGTAATAGATGAGAAACCAAATCCGCTTTCGCCTACCGACCAGCGAAAACCATAAAAAAAACCAAGATTAGTGTAGGCATCAATAGAAACTGAACCTGACAACTGCCGAATGCAAGCCTTACACGTTACCGCGCCGCCAACTCGCTTGGTGTAATTATAACGTAACTTAGAATTAAAACAGATATTTAGAACAGGTTCTCAAAAATAGCTTAATTGTAACACGACTTTAAGGTGATTTCATAAAGTATTTGTCCCCATCTAGCAGCAAAATTGACGGAGATAAAATTATAAGTTTATATATACAGCGAATAACATTACCCTTTACAGATTTTCAATTTATCAGTTACTACTACTCTGAACATTTGACCGATTTTTAAAGCTTTTCGTGTCTGGCTTATACAAATTTATCTTACAATCGTTAAGCAGGCAGTACTTCATAATGACGCTGATATATTATTTAAACTGGTGGAGAAATAAATATGTGAAGTAGTCAAACTGAGGGAGTAATAAGTAAAGATGTTGAGAATTTCTGACTTTACATTGTTTCCCTTCACCGCAATTTGCTCTACTCAGTGCATGTGAAGTAATTAAGAAAAAGCGCACAATAAAGTTGAATAATCGGTGCAATTTTTAAAAATAATAAAGCTAATTCAATGAAAATTCTTGAAAAACGCTAAAAGATAATCTGTAATGTCGATTGTTCTTTCTGGATATTAGAAATGAGAATTTCCTCTCTGTTAATTTAGCTGCTGCGGAGTTTTCGAAATCTTAAAACCGGTAAAAGACTAAACAGCGGAAGCTTCACCAGTGCTGATTGTTGATAATCGTTTCATGAGTGATTGATAAACCGGTTGAAGACCACCAAGCTTTCAGCCATAATGAATCGGACCTTCTTCAGGGCCTAATTGTCAAAGATGCTACTCAGCCAATCCCCAATGAAACGATTATAAAAGTAAAAAGTTGTGCGAAACTATAGTGTTTCCTGTGTAGGTGGCTTGAGTGCATAAATATGAGACAAAACCTCTTTATAATTTTGGGTTCGATAACAATAGCCAGAAAAGCCCTGATCAGCCTTATCAATATTGCAGTAAATCACAAATATTTTTAAATACATTCTATATTTAAAATTGGCCCAAAATACGCATTGAATTGTTCACATGCATTACATTCATTTTGTGGAGACTTCTTGCTGAATTACTCAATGAATAATATCCAGTCATTCGTTCAGCTGAATTAATATTATACTAAGAGTTTTAAACAACACAATTTATATATAAGTTATGACTAATTTGAGTTCTTTGTTTTTGAAACACTTTGCATTTAGTTTCACGTGCTTTATTGGAATATAACATATTTTCACTTGCAATTCACACTTCAATCATTTAAATTCACATTCATTTGTAGCACACATGCTAAGAACAATAAAATAGCATTCCCAAACTACAATGACCATTCATCCACAGAAGTTGTAATTTGTTGCTTGAAATTCCGTTTTACATTCTGCCCCGGAATTTTAACCCTTCCTGAATTTCTAGTTATTTAGCCAAAATGCATTCAAATAGTATACCTAGGACAGATCTCACCGGATTATCATTGTAAATCAATTGTCCACTTGAAATTCCCAGCACCTTGTTCCGTTTTACTGCTGCTCTGAACGCTGCATTTGCCCTTGAAGAAAGCAAGTTGACTTTGTGCACTCGACGACCATCACGTGCTACGGCGAGTCACTTCATAATAATGGTTATAACTTGAGGACCAAGTTTGCCGCTACTAGTTTGTTAGTTTAGTTGTTCAACAATAACTCGGCTGCACCGTACCTTGATGTTACTTGTCTGAGGTTGGATCTGCATGCTACGGCATACGTTTCATGTTTCATCCATGGTTATGAATCGACGCAAAAACTCGGCTTTATTGCAGCGAAACATCGCCAAACACTCGACTGAAACATCCTCATGACGCTGTTTTTGTTCCATTGCGAGTAAACGCGGCACCCATCTTGAGCACAGCTATCTATGTCTACATTTTCAGTTACTAAACGATGCATATTACTTTTTGAAATGCCTACGATGTCTGCTACCTCGCTCACTTTCAGTTGATGGTCATCCAGTACCATTTTGTTGATTTTCTTCACAATTTCTGGCGTGGTCACCTCATTTGTTCGACCACTGCGATGTTCGTCTTGGCAGCTCGTACGGCCTTGCTTAAACTCTGCCACCCATTGTTTTACTGTTGTAAACGAAGGTGCAGACTCCCCCAGAGTATAATCTAGCCCAGTTTTAATATTAGTAGGACTAAGAGTTTTCAAATGAAAGTATTGTATTACATAACGATGACCAGTTTTATCCACATTTACAAATTTACTGATAGCGTTCACTATTGATGTCTGCCAAACAATTACTAAACAACGTAACATCGTTAAACTTCAAACTTAAGCTTTATAAGGGGGGTACTTTCTACCATAGTCATTTGTTTGAAACAAAACCACTATATATACGTCAGGTCGGGTACTTCGGGGACTGCTCCCGTACATTCTCAATGCAGACTACATGGGCAAGTGGTTTATTAATGAAAATATTACGGCTGTCTTCGTTTTAAATCAGACTTATTGGCCTAATATTGCGGTATAGGAAGCGGGTTACCCGGCACGTCTCCTTCAGGAATCCTGCGTCCTTGGGTACTTCTAGCAAATATTGCTTAATATTTAACGCAAGGTTTTTGCGGAGATTCACGCTGTTTTTACATCCTTGTGCCGAGAATGCATTAATAAAGCGTTTAAAGAGGAGACTAAAAACTGATTACATTTAGAAGGGGTAAGCCGATTTAAAAAAACATGTGTTACATTCACACGGCTGTCCCTATTCAGTACGATTCACAACTATCCTTTGTACTGGGAGAGTCACCGAAAACTTGTATTGTAAATACATCAAACAAAAATAGATATTGAAGAACGAATTGAATGCATTTGCCACGAAGGATAGGAGGGGTTAATTTAAGTAGATTATATAGGCCATTAAAAAGCATAAAGTATGATTTTCAGCATAAGCTTATAATTTTTAAACGTAAACTTCGTATAATTTTTAACCACTGAGCATGGAAAATAACATTAAAAATGGCGTATTGTTGCAATGCAACCGAGTCTATATCCTTGAGCCCCTACTTCTTAGTTAATTAGCTTCCTAATTTTATTGATCCATTACAAACTTTGTGATGGGGAGGCTGAGGGTACCCTTACTAGACTTCGTAGTAGGAGAAAAATCCCATACCAGTGACACATACATCGCAGTCGATGGTTGTCTCTCCATGTTTTCTGAACGTTAAATACTACGTATGTTGCTAACTCAGTGCCTCACATGGCTATCTCTACTCACTACTATTATTTTTATCTCTCTTCTGCGTTTACTTTATGCTAATTGAGATACCTTTTGGAGAAATGTTACAAGGGGATACAGGAGACTGAAGGGATAGTGAAAAAGGATTTTGAATGTCGTAAGGAGAAACAAATGAATGGTGACTTACCATATAAAAATATTAGAGAATTTAAACAAAAAAATAAGGAGTATCTTAGAAGTGGCCAATGCTACGAAAAAACGACGTTTTTGTACTTTGTTGAGCGCTGAATTTGTGTATGGTAAGCTTGTATTTCTCAACATAAACGGTCCAATCTGTATGTTTTGAAACCCCTTGAAATCAAAAGTGGAAGCGCTTTCAGAAATACGTCCATGTATGTGTTTGTGTGTGAGCGCGCGCGCGTGAACAGTGTTGCACGGAAAGTTTCTCGTCATGTTTTTATCCAAACAAAAATGACTAACGATTTTGATTAAAACACCATATGTTTAAGATGTATGCATGAGGAATAAATGAATAATTGATATCTGAATATTCTCTGAATAGCTTATGAAGTCCTCTTGATCCCGAATGAAGTTTATATACTTTTGTGTTACTGATAAACCAAAAGAGAGAGACAATTGTGTTAATAATTTTTATGTTTTTTTTCTCACTCCTCATAAAAAAGTAAAATTTGTATGAAGCAGTTTGCAATTGTTCTTACACCAACGTAAATAACAACGAAAACTCTGAATGGCTGTGTACGAAGAGCGCAATGAATGGTTGGACCATCCATTGGTGGTCATATGAGGGTCCAATTGCGTTTCGTAATTGGGAACCAACATTTTTTATTTCCTTATTCCTCATCACAAAATAAATAGCTTCTTATAAACCATTTTGTAATGAGAAAACAACATACAAAATGTAAGTTCCCATTTTGAAAAATTAAGTTGACCCTAAAACCACCACCATAATGTCCTCCAAACAAAACATGACTATTGGCATTTACTTTCCCCCCATAATATCAAGCAATCTTTATTCAAGACATTTCTTTCTACAACGCTTAATTTTGGAGAAATGGAGATGAGATTTCCATATCAACTATTTTGGGTGGAATTCAGTTCTTTTTCTACTTACTATAGATAGGTGATTGAAAAACTAAAATGTCTTTAGGTTTTTGAAACATATCTTAAAGAGCATACGAGAGAGGTATAAGTGGGCAGAGCCACGGGTTCTGCTATTTCCAAATAAATTGCCTGGCACAGATAACATTTATTTCAAATACAGTAAACAGTGTTTTAAATAATGTACCGTGACACAGTTTATGCAGTGACAAGTATCTTGAACCCCGTAGTGAGTCCTGCAGCACACAATCTGCTGTAACCCACCCACCTTACAGCCCGCACTTGGTCGCGGTCCAAAATCTAGCACGGCCACCAGGTCCTGCCGCTGATAGTGGGTTGCCAGACTTGCGGAACAGTAATAAATCTCCAACCCAGCTGTCAGCAGCTAGCTTCGATTTTCACAAACACTGCGCCCGCTATGTAAACTCTCCTACTGCGATAGATACAACCTCTGTAATTTGTGCTTACCTTCTTTACACCATATGCCCCACAAATAGAACACAGGGGGTGTTCCAGGCGATCGAACTAGGATCTATTAGCCTCTCTGTGGTATACCTTCCATGAAGGTACGAAGAGAGAGATTTATTTATGTTTATTAATTCTCAGTATGCATTAAATACGCTAAGAGGAGAGGGAATCTGACCTGGAATAGATTTATTTCTGACTCTACAACTCACGTATAGAAAATAGAGAAAGCACTGTAGTACACTAAAATTTTGGCATTCAGATCTGAAATTATTTTGAGATACACGGAACAACCAAAAATAAACATTTTTACTTTCTTTACGGTACATACTAGGTAGAGAAGATATTACCCAAGGTTCCAATAGTGACATTTCAACATAATATATGCATTGAAGCGCACTGAATAAAAAAATAGAAAAAGATCCGTGTGTGTGTGTGTGTGTGTCTGTAAACAGAATAACTCAAAAACGAAAAGTCAGATAAATGCCAAACATGGTATTTACGTTCAGTACCTTCCAAAGATGCAACACAAAGATTTTTAAGAAAATCTTCCACCCCAAAATACACTTTAGATGGATGATTTTTCGAGATTTTTTATTTTCTAAAAAATGGCCATAATGACTTTGATTAAAATGCTATATGTTAAAGATATCTGAGCGACCAACAAAATGTATGTCTTGAATTTTCTGGGAATAGCCTGTAAAGTCTCTTCATTGGGAAGGGATTTTGTATTACGTTGTATAGCTGGTAAACTTTAAACGTTACAGGAAAACGCACCTCACAAAAAATACACAATTTATTACCAATACCCGTTTCTGTGGTATCAAAAATTTCCGAGATATCTGTGATTAATGGTTAGAATTGTTCAATACTTAGCCATTCTTTCAAAATCCTGTCAATTTTCAGCTGTTCCTCGCAATGTCATGGAGAGAGTTTGGAGTTTTAAAGCCAGTGCATATCTCCAGTTTTAAAACATTTGACTATCGTTGTTCCGTTTGTATCTGTAACAAAACGTGTAATGCAGCTGTTTCCGGAAAGGTTTATCTCAATTAAAAAGAAATAGGAAAATAAACTTTAGTATGAATAATTCGTATGTCCACTAAAAAGCCCAAAAGGGCACAGAAACCATGTAAATGTAACGCATCAGATTCTTTAGAAAAAAAGGTTCATGTGTGGGCGTTGGGACTATGAGAAAATAAATAAATAACTATTAAATTATTCCAGCACCAACTGTATGCAAAGTCAATAGAATCATTCGTATATGCTTAATAGTGAAGGAATATTGAAAGCACTCCATTCGGAGCGGCCTTTAAGCTGATACTGCAGTGTAATTCCGATCTATAAAAAGTTGATAAACCACGCTAATCTGTATCGTACACAATGATACACAGTAAACACAATTCACACAGCTTCGCATAATATTATTCCCACTTGCACCAGGCCAATAAACGTTAAGGGCCCGTTCACTGACGCTCCGAATGGATATTTCCATTTCGATGTCATTCAAAAGGAGACGTCCAAAACTAGGGAATAACTCACTACCGCACCATGACTTGCCAGCGCTTCAGCAACAAACAAATATTTATAGTTATATGAGGCAAAATATGAAATTTAATATTCTAAACCATTCTTGCTATCATTATGGGAATAAGTATTTTTACGTTCAGCAGTGTGTAGAAATCAATGCATTCGCTAATATTTTCATATTTTATGAAAATATTATAATAATTATATTTATCATATAATAAACTATAAACATTTTAAGATATAAATCTTCATATTTCTTTCTTTGTAAGATTACGAGTTTTCGCTTTTAAAATAATTTCCCTTAGCAATGAACCGGACTTTCCGAATCTTATATTCGGGCAGGTTTTCTTTTTTGAAACATATTTAGAAAATCCAAGACACTTTTTCCCAACAAGTTAGGTACAGTTGGGAAAATAAGTATATGCTCTGTGAGGTCATATGGAAAAACACCCTTTTTAATGAAGTCTATATTTTCGGGAACCGGTGCTTTTAGAGACAATTCGTAATTTCTACTAAGCAAGGACAAAGCAACTAGTAACTTTGTTTTTCTTTTCATTAAGCACTTTACAGTAATTAAAATATATAACCTGCATGTTAAATGGGAACAAATACCTAATATTTTAGAACTAATGAAGTGATCCCGCTCCAAACCATTAAAGTAGAATTAAGAATTTTTACTTTAAAACACTCATTTTCTAATACATCGGGATTTTTCCTCATATTTTAATATTTTGGCAAAGGTTTCTTCATATTTAGTCCATTTCTATTTAAGTTGACCTTTTCTTTGCTTTTCGTTTCGTTAAACAACTACTGTGCTTATGTACAGTGAACGGACTTAAGAAATCGATGAAGAATAACATGATTTCTGCTGTCTTCTATCTCTGGATGAAAACATGATAACGCGTTCTTCTAGAGTCATTTCTTTTCACGGGTAGTCACTACTTATAATCTGCCGTGGGGATGACAAGTTTTTGTGAGCTTCAGTAACTTACAGAACAAAATCGCGCGCTGACAGTGCAGTTTGTAAAACGTGTGCTCTCAACGGTATCCCGCGACTGACTGATGCTGTTGGGGTCAAGGTTTACCCACTGACTAGCAAGTTTACGCGGTGGCTTGGAGCCGCCCCACGTAGGACTTCTCTATTCATTAAACGACGGCTCGGTGGCATGTTGGAGCTGTGTGTTGGGTTTTTGAGCGGCCGGATATCTAGCAAATCCATAGTACCAAGCCAAACACATGGTGGATTCTCAATTCACTATGAGACTTTGGAGTGACACCACTCCATTTGGACGATTGGAGTAATAGTGAACATCCGCCTTTAGAGTGAAATGTAAATGCAGTTACTCTCAGTAGGAGCGTGAGACAGACTTCGAAGACCCAGATCATTCAACCCAATAAGTACTCCGAGACAAATACGCGGTCGCTAGTCGCGTCAATCAAGATAACACCGTACATCCAGCAAGGACCATGCTCTGACCAATGCTCAAAGTAAGAAATACTTCTATGTTTAGATTTAATTATAAAGTATGTCTAAATGGTGTGCTCCTGCTCCTAGACAAGCATTGAAAATGATGAACACATAATGAACCTACTCCCAACAAATGCCTGCAACAGAAGTGTTTGGAAACGCATACAAATATGGATTTGTTTCCAATGTTAGTATGTTATGGCGACTGCTTCTATAAGTCTTACCTTTTAACATTCCCTAAACATAATAATCACATGGATTTAGACCTGGGGAAGGAGCATATTGCATAATTGTTATTTTGTCATTAAAAGTACGTCACTCCAAGGTGCGCTGAACGATGACTGAAGGAAAACAAAAGCTGAACCAGCCCAAAAGCCTGGTAACGCATAGGAAGTCAGCTGGTATCCCACTGTTTGTATCCAACATAACATTACTGCAGATATTTCAAAATGCACTAATTAATTACAAGTGTAGGTATACTTTCCAACTAAAAAATCTAAAAAGAAGTCATGTTACCTTCACATGACTTCCTATAACCGTTATCGTTTATATTTATGTCTCATCTACTAACTAGCAAAAGTCTATTTTTCTATCTATTTCATGTTAACCGACATAAACATTTTCAGAAATGGCGTTATTATACATTTCATTTTAGATACAAGAGGTCTACAGAAAACTGGAGATATTAATATTTAGAAACCTAACGGTACATTCTGGGTGTGAAATTCCATACTTTTTGCGTGACATGAGAAATAAATGATGCCAGTACTTCAAAAAGTGTACAGTGTTGGAGCACAAGAAAAATAACAACAGGCTAGTTGCGTACTCAGTCGACAGAGCATCTTCCTTCTGTGCGAGCTATCTTGGATCCTATTCCAGTTGCACTCATTCATTAAACAAAAAGATTCTCGTATGACCAAAGTCTGGTATGTGAGTATGCTTCTGTGTGTTACATCGGTTACTTAATAATCAATTTGTTCATTATAAATATTTCAGCAGCACCACTGGGCATAACCCCAAGCACAGGTGCCAAAGTCATATATCCTCACTTACCCATCTACACCAATGACACCAATAACTGCCGCAAGGATAACTAGATAAAAAAATTAATTACAACGAATATTTTGGAAATGGTTTATGCCACAAGAACTATTTGACATACATTGATGTTTCTTTAGCTATAAGCTCGAGATTTCTTATTTATACAAAACTGTGTAAATTTCAATGATATAAAAAGGGACTTGACAGGCTATTAACAGAATACATTTTATGAAGTTTCGTAGGCTTTCACGGCGCCGGAGTCATAAATAAATAAGAAAAATCGTGTAGGTCGTGATCTACTGAGCTCCTTCATCTTCTCAGATGTTTCGTCTACACCTGCGGTAAACATAGTTGGCAGTGATCGACGTGACCGTGTGAATATCTCGGTGGCAACTGTGGTTTATACTTTTTTGGAGTGTAGGAGAGAATGCTGTTAGGCACTACTCCAGCTGCGATTGGAGTTCGGAACTGAGAGTGCGGGATTGGCCTATAGTCGACCATACCCAATAAAAGCTCCTCCATCGAAAGAAAAAAGGAAAAAAGATGGAATCTAAGATGAAGGTAGCGCGGTCCCGCATAGCACCCGCGTTATATACGAAAGTTGCTGTGATACCGCCCTATGGATGGGAGCGGGTAAAGGTAAGGTCCTAGGCTACAGCCATGACAAACTTCCCTGACTACGCCTAGAGGTTGGAAGTTGACAATAGTGTTAAGGATAAAGCGATAGTAAGGACAGGGGATCGGTCCGAAGACGTCGGCGTGGCACCCTTACTTTGAAGATCTCTGTGTACTTTCGAGAGCTGGATGCGTGCTGTTGATGTTGGCGGAACTGGGTTCTGAACTCTGCGGCGTTGGTGTCCAGAACCCAAAGTCGATGGATTCCAGTTGCTGTAGTGAGTCCTTGTTGGTGGCTTGGTGTTGGTGAAGTGAAGTGGATGTCAAAGTCTCCAGGGCTGTCGGTTTAACCGCCAAATTCAGGCACTCCGCGTGGAGGTCCTGGATGGCGTCAGTTATGCCCTGGATTTCCTGATTGGCGATGATGTTCGGAGCTAAAGATGAGGCGCTGGAGGTTGTGGAGTTGTCGTTGTAGCTGGCGTCTTTGGTGGTGCCTTTCTGCGATGATGCAGGGAGAAGAGCGCCTGGCCAGTGTAGATGAGGTTTCCCCAATGTGGTGAAGTAGTGGCGGCGGCGGAGTTCATGCTGTTGGCATGTAGATGTGGTGCATGAAGTGCCACAGTACTGGACCTGCGGGTTGGCTATGCGGGTAGCCTTACTGCGATTGTAAGCACAGCAGCGGCGGCAAGGAGCTGGTCTTTTTTAGTCGGCTGGCCTCGACGCGTAACTTCCTCCTTAATAAGGGAAGGCAGACGCCAAGGCAGCCTCCAAGTCGGCGAGGGTGGCCGGCTCCATGCGCACAGCGTCGTTGGAACCTGCGCAGATTTTATCCTGTGGCCCTCAAATGCTGCACCCAGCACGAAGCGTGCGGCAGTTCCCAGGGTACTCCAGCTATCATGATGCTAATGCGGCTGTGTTGAGGTGACGACTGAAGCGTGGCCACTAGGAGTGGCAGTGACTGCGGTCGTAGTCGCGGCGAAGAGAGACCGAAGCGAATGTGGTCTCGGAGAGCGACTGCTTAGTGCCGTTTCCCTCGGTGAACGCCGTGGGAGAGGTAGAGGTTACGACGGATCTGCGCTGACTATGCTGCTTCCTTCTGGTGATCTCAGAGAGTGTGTGGTTGTACCGCTTATACTGCGGTATTTATCTTGGTGGTAGGCGGAACGGTGTGCGTTGATTGGTTCGGATTGGCTGTGGACTGAACTTGATCTGACGTTGTGCTGGGTTTTGCTGGCGTGTGATTGGCCTGCGTTGAATGTAATAAGTAATTTTAAATCTTCTTCTTTTCTGTTAATATTCTGCTGATGTTTATGGATCTCAGTCGCTTCACGATATAGTGGTGCATGATACTGTGAGGTTGATGCCAGTATACCGGTGTTTCTGCTTTAGCAAGGATAGCATGTTATGCAATATCTAATTTATCCGTGTATCCCAAGCGGCAGCTTCTTTTGTGCTCGTTGATGCGAGTTTTTACGCTCCGCTGCGTGGTTCCTAAAATATATACTCCACCACAGTGCATGGTACTCTGATTCCCTGGACTCTTTGGCTGATTGAAGTATATTATGTATCTGCCTGGTTGATTTGAAAATGGTGTTGATGCTGTAACATGATAGTAATTTGCAAATGGGGTCTGCGACTAATTTGATATATGGATAGCCATGCCTTTTCTCTCACTTGAAATTCTCTCTGAAATAAGGGAACTTTTTCTGGGATGCTCTTCTGATTTTTTGTTCTATGTAGCCATGGGAATAGAGTACTTTGTTTAAATGCTGAAATTCTCGACGTAAGTGTTCAGGTTCACAGATCCTTGTAGCCCGGTGTGTTAACATCTTAATCACGGAGCGTTGTTGCCTCGGGTGATGGTTTGAATCCTTGTGAAGGTAATGATAGGTGTATACTCTTGGTCCAATGTGCCAATGCCTCCTTGTTCATCATGACTTCCAAGAATAGCAGTTGCCCGTCCTTTTCTTTCTCCGTGGTATGCTGAATATGTTGATTAACGCTTTTTAGGTGCTAGCACTCCATGATTCCAGTTGACGAAAGTATCGTCCACAAAGGAAAACCCGCAAGAAGGCTTGAGCGGTACTACAGCTTTGAAAACCTCCATATAAAAGTAGGCAATTGCTGGACTAAGATGACTGACCATGGCAACTCCGTTTATCTGCTCGTCTTCCACTGAAAATATACAGTGGTGAGGACGTGATGGAACAAAAAAACAATATTCTCCGAAAAACTATCTTAAGCTCTGTTATGTGTCCTTGACTGGCACCATGGTGAACAGTGAGATGACTTCAAAACTGACCAGCATTCGTTGGGCTATAAACTGACGGTTCGGAGGTTTTGAATGAAAAGAGAGGAGTCTTGATGTACACGTGCGTCTTGCAAATGTATGATTGTAGTATGTGCGCGGGGTGTTTAGCAGTTGCATAGGTTGGCGAACCAATAATGCGTTAATCGGTCACAGCGGAATTTCCAGTTTGTGAATTTTTAGTAGCCTGTAAGTTATTGGCAGTAAAGCATCAGTTTTTTTTTCAATTTCAATTGCTCATTTGCAGGAACGGATGATGCCTTGATTAGCTGGTTAGTTTTCGAAGAATGTTGGCTGCGGATCTTTCGATAGTTTCCTATATGTGGCCAGATGTAGAAGTTAGAGGATCTTTTGTTCATAGACTAATAATAAATATGCATTTAATTTCTCAGTCAATATGATAATATCTAATGTTTTAACTAAAATCGTTTAGGCTGTTTCTGAGTAAATATAAATAATGTACTTTTTCCATATATAAAGGACGCCTTGGGTTAAGAAATTCTTGGAAAATGTTCGTGTCGCAGACTTTGAAGACGCTGATGACGAATTTTTGGGTGGAATGCCATACTTCTTCCTTATCTTTTTATAATTTTATACATTGTCCTACCTTTATGATTAATATTTATGCTTTTTGGTTGAATTATTAATACCTACTATAAGTAGGTGCTAGAAAATGTAAAGCTATTGTCTTAAGCATTTCATTTAGTATGATAGATTATCAAAATTTGGCTGTATTCTAGGAGATATAGTTATACAGTTTATTATTACTATTCTTCTTATTATAATTTATTATTATTACTGGTACTTGTGGTGGTGTGGTAGTAGTAGTAGTATACCCCTATGACATAGCTTAATAAGGCAGTGAGACGAGCAGTGTGTGTGAACTGACTCGACGTAAAGAGAGCTTGAGCAAATTCTGGCTACATGTTCCTTCAGTTACAGTCTGAAAGTTCTAGAGGATACACCAACTTTTGGTAATCTAACTTAACGAAATCAGCAGTCTATTTCATCTGCTAAATGGTGCACAAATCCCTTTGCGAACATCAGAAGCTATCCACAAAGACTGGCATCGCTTTCAGGAACATTTACCAATGTTACGAACGATCTATACCCGTTAGGTACCAAGTGTGTTTGAAAAGGATAAAACACACCTCTCTACAGACCGTCTGATGAAACAATGTGCCTAACCAAAACCGGAAATTCAGTTACTTTCTTTGATTGCATATTTTGAGTAGTATTTGTTACATTAATTACATCAATAATCTTCCTCGTGTTGTTTCTGTTAATAAATTTCATAATTGTATAAAACTAATACATTTTAATGCATATTACTAAATATTAGGTTATGTTTCTTTTAGTATAGGAGCTGAAATTGAACACATTTTATACTAATGATCAAATGATAATTCACCAATCTAATAAGGATTTACAAATTGCACTATATAAGCTACCAAACATGCCGAACATAAAGAAAGCTAGAACGATTATACGTTTAGGAAGTACACCCACATGAACGAAACTTAGTTTATTTCATCCTCATTCGTTAAAGTATCACGTTTCTACTATTTACAAAATAATACACTACGCGGTGCAAATAAAGATACAATAACAAGAATTTACATTTACCACATATGCGGTAATATAAGGACATTAATTAAAAAATGTGATGAAAGAGTTGCAAATAAAATTTTACAAAGTCATGGCCATCAGTACTTTGTTATATGGATCAGACTCTTGGACGCTGAGAAAGAAAGAGAAGTATCAAATAGAAACGATGTTTTAGAAGCCAGTCAATGTTGTGCGAGACTGACTACAATAATAAATGAGTTGACTGACTCTGGTGGTAATCAACATGCTAGCTTCCAAATTTAGAGGTCCCAGGTTCGGTTCCCGATTGAAGGATGGAAATTTTCCTTTATCCAGGATTATTCCACGTCCTCCCTAGAGATTAGAAATATGAGCGAGAGTAAATCTATGTGTGAATTTAAAGTTTATAAAAAGAAAACCCCAAGTAAACAAACCCAAAGATTAACACAATAAAATAAGTGAATATCATTACTGATGAGCAATTGTTCCAAAGGCAAAACCACCAATATGATCTAGATGTTAAAGGAGGTATATGAATGGAATTAAATAAATAATGAGCCTTTAAGAGAAAAAGTGCAACAGATGGGATCACGTTCCGCACTACAACTTGCGTGACCACCCCCCAGGAGGAAGGGATGAAGTGAGGGAATCACAGGAGGCTACAGACAGCAGAAGACAGGCAGAGGTAGGCACGGAAGTCCATAACAGTTCCTACTTCGAAGACCGTCTCACTTCTGGAGCTGCCCAGACGGCGATGACCAAGCAGTCCTGTAGTGTCAGGAAGTACTCTTACCTTGGAGCAAGCATCGACATCTGTGAGGCACCACCACACGCCTAAAACCTAGAAGTTACACCTGAAATATGACAAGGAAGCGCAAAAAGAGATAGTTGCATACCAGATTTGTATTACCCAACTTTTAGTTTTGGAGTGTCCTGTCCATATGTAAGTGCCGTGGGACGTTTTGTAAGAAGCTTTTTGGGATTCAGAGCCAGCAAAACATACTTCCAGTGAAATATCGATATAATTTTCATGGATGGAATACAATATTTCCTCTATCTACTCTGGGTATCTGGTAGTAAAGATGTGTGTTTGCGTTCCCTACCATGTTGCTTCTTTTTCCATTTATATTACCATAGTTCCTAATGAACATCAAATGTGCTCCTGGGCAGATGAAGATTTTTTTACGGGAATGAACCATAGTATTGCTTTTGTCATTAAATATTTATATTTCAAGCCCGCTTTTAATAGGTTTTGTGAGTTTACATAAACTACTAGCAGAAGATACAAAGTCTAACAGTACCGTTCACATACCTGGTGTAATTAATTTGGTAGCATTGAAGACCCTGTAATGAAAGGGGCATTAGCATGTTGGGACCTCCTGTGCCAGTACACATGTGTGCCCTTTGGGCTGTCATGTTTTGAGATGACGTCCGCCACCTGTCGGCGAAAATGCGGCATGTCAAGGCCTATGTTAACATGAGAGATGTTTTCCAGGAGTAATAATACAAGAGATACTAAACATCCCTGAAGTTACTCGCTCGTTTTAGTGACAATATGCTCTTACATCTGACCACATTTTTATTAGTGTCGTAAACATCCCTTCCTCTTGATACGTTTTGCTGGCTAAGTAATTAAGTAATTAAACTTTTAATAATTATATCCAAATAAAAATCCAAGGACAACAGGTTGAGAAAATTTCAATAAGAGGAGGCGTAAGGCAATGTGACTCTCCTAGTCTACTTCAATTTGGTATTGTAATGGATGTAATTGTTAAGGATATGACACATTAACTGGATACACTATGGGGGACAAAAGGATGAGCATGATTAGATTTGTTCTCGTGGTAGACACTGAGGACAACCTGCAAAACTTTTCTCCAATTCTATTAAAATGTCAAATTTTTACATGAAATTATCCATTCAGAAATCAAAATCATTTACAATTATTAAAGTACCGCTGCGATGCAAATTACAAATTTAAAGTGAAATTTTGGAACAGATTATGCATTTCAACTATCTAGGTGTTAACATTACAAGCGAAGGAAATCTAATTCAAAAGCAGCAGAAATATTTAGCTGTATTAATGAGAATGGCATAGAAAAATAAGTGGATGAGAAAAGAAAAAAAAAGTTAAAATTTATACGCCTTGGAAACAAGGACAATGACTCAAAAACACCAAGAATGATGGAAATGAGAACGCTGAGATAAAATAGCTGGAATGACATTGTATGACCGAATGAGAAATACGATACTAGAGAGATGTACAAGATTCAGCCTGTGACACAAGAACTTGCAAGAAGGAGAAGGAATAGAACGAACATTAATTGGAGGAAATAATTACATGAGTGTTAAAATGGACTACCCCAGAAGGGAAAATAAGTCCAACACGGCTAAAAGGAAGCTCGAAGGAGGGCTCGATTCAGCTGTAGAACAGACGATTCAGCCTAATACAAAAAGCAGAAGACTTCAGAAATGTCTTATTTACCAGATTTTCGCAAGATTTTTTTTTGTATCGGAAGGTAATTTGAAATCCGTCATTTGCTATTGAGGCAGTATTTTTAACACTTAAATAATTTGTCTAATTATATGTGTAATTTCAATAACAGCCCGCCTTAAAACAATATGTGTATGTAATAATTTGTAAAATGTATGTAACAGTCATTGCATATGCTTATTTATTGTATCCATGTGTAATAATGTTATGTGAATATATTACGTAATTTAATAATGCAGGAGCTGTGAGAATAATAAGTTAAATGTTGCTAACAGTAAGGTAACAATGAGGTAACCTTGAGGCAATAATAAGTAAGAAAGTTTAACAGTACTACTTGTGATTTTTGGAGTAAACATAATGTAATTTTAGTGACAGTTTATAAAATAGCCAATCAACAACCAGAAAAAGCTTTAGTTAAATGAAGGTATTCTATTGGACTAGGATTAGCCAATCAGAAACTGAAATATAGCAAAATTTACAAATCTAGAAGTCAGTTGCCTGCAAACAGTATTACTAATCAGACGCGAGACATCCTCGAGAGATTTAATACGTATTTTCGTGTGAGACGAAAAATAAGTTTACGTGTTAAAAAGTGTAATAAATTAATAAAAAGAACCTCACAACTCTCTATATCAGTGAAGTATTATTTTAATCGTATCAAGCATTAATTGGAGTGAAGTAAAATTATAATCTGTGTAAGCCTACATTCTTGTCACATCACAACCCTGCTAAGAGAAGGGTGTCTCTAAAATAAATACTGACGCAGCCGAGCCAGACTTAAATATATAATATTTAAAGAAACAGTTTATATTACAAAGTTAATATTTTTAAACTTGGGGCAAAGGCTACCGGAAACCGGGTACCATACGTGCTGTTGCAAACAAACTTCAAGTTCGGCTCCCCAACAGTTGAAATATAATACAACTACTACAATACAAACTACTTCAAATTGACGCCCAAAAGCGTGGTGCAAATAACGTAAACTTATAATAACCTTGGCTTACCATACATGAAACAACAACATATCTCAAAGTGACGCCCAACGTGGGGCAAACTACTACAATATAAAACCATCTATCTCACTATGCACTTTTATTTACCGCTTTTGATGTTTTGAAACGAAGTTAGTAAGACTACGTTTCGCATATTTAATTCTACCACTAACAAAGTTGGCTCCTGTTTTTATTATTTAATGTCTTGGACTTTTTAAAATTCAGTTCACTGTACACCAGAAGAGTATAGATGTCCTTTAAACCTACCATGAGTGAACTAAAAAGTTTATGAATCTCTTTGTTCTCCATTTCATAGACAAAAACGTTTAGCAACAGTGCGGGTTCCTTTGTAGGTAGGTGGGGAAATCACACTTGAAATCTAAATTGCGAAGAATAGGTATAAGGTGCGTTTTTTTCTGATGCCTCTGCGAAATTGTTGCTGAATTGCGGGAATGATATTATTTTGCTAGTATAGTTTAATTCTTTAATTCATTTCATATATTTTTACCGAAGTATTAAATTATTAACGAAATCAACTAAAACCGAAATATACTTGTTAATGCTTAATGAAACAATAAAGGCAAATAAATGATTTAACTTAAACATGAACTTGTTATACACATATGCACTTTATAACTTATTAAACTGAATAAGGCTCCAATAGCTATCCAATCATTCAGTGAGAACAGAGTAAAAGGAGTATTTTTATTTAACGATTTAAGGAAATGAAGCAAATTATTTAATTTCGAGATAAAAAAATTGGCAACTAAACACGCTTATTTATTTAGATATTAAAACGATACGCAATGTTAGTACCGATGTTAATACCTGAATTGTGGTCATGTGATCAGCGAGTGGTTGATATATACATATGTGAGAAGCTTGTATGTGGTGGATGTAACGTTTTTGATTTGTTTTACTGCCCAGAGTAGTGAATATTACTTTCCCAATTTCCTTAAAAGTGAATTGGAAAGAAAATTCACAAGACTAAATTACGTAACGATTAATTGTCTTTAACCGACAGCTTATTAAACATTATTAACATGTTCGGATTTAACAGCAATTACACATTGATCGAACTATATATTACCTGCTTTTCTTTACTCAATTTCCTTTTGGGATGAAGGAAACATTAAGAAAATAAAATCTTCATTGGGCATAAGAAACCTTAACGAATTAAGGAATTACAATGTGTCGTCTTCCTCGCATCAAATGCACTATTTCCTTCGAGTAGTTAATTCTTTACAAGTTGTTATCCACCAACTGTAATGACCCAACTCTTTTAAGTTCCATTTTAGATAATCGATAATCGATAATCGAGACGTCCTGGTATATATACAATTTTTAATTACTGACAACCAAACATATGATAGGAGAAATCTTACCAGTCCGAACTTACTGGACGCTCGATATTGCGTTACGTGGTTACGAGGCGTGTCCTAACCCAGGAGGGTTGTTCTTTCTCGCGTGTCCTATGAAAGACACTCTGCTCTTCTTTTGAGATCGGGCTCGAGGGAGGAGAGGTGACGTCATACACCAACATATTGCCTCCAACGTCAGATGTAACTCGAACCAGTGACCTCCCTTATCAATCGTAGGAATTGGTGTTCATGAATGTAATGCGGTTGGCTCTCGGTTTGAGTGCTGGAACATAATTCCTGTAGACGAGACGGGAAAATGGCACATTAGCTATTCAGCCGCTATTGAGGCGTAACTTCAGCATAAATTACAATTCGTACTAAACAAATATGCGCTTTAGGAAGAGATAAATATTAAAAAATGAGCTTAGTTGCTCTTCTATCATATACACAAATAAGTCCTGTCGTTACTTATTGGAAGTATAATGTGTCCATAACCTGGTTAACTTATTTTTTCTGCTAAAATAAGGGTCCAGAGTCTAATTTTTTCATCGGCTTTGCACATATAATTGCCAAATATTGTTATATACTGTGGTGAGGCCAAAAGGTTTGCAGCTAGATATAAACTTTTAGTTACCCCAGCCTTTCAGACTCAACACTCTACCAAAAGTGACGCTCACCACACAACACAAAGAAGTAACGCTCACTTCCCCCACTCTCCAACGCTAGCTAGGATCACCAGCTAGAAGGTGGTGAGTGGCCACGTCAGACGAAACTTCAAAACCCCAGCCGAAAGAATTACCCCAACAATGCTGTCGCAAACGACGCAATAATGTGTCTGGCGTGATAATACACACACATACACGCCACAATATGTCTATCTCTTCCGCATATAATAATGGACATTGTTAAGATTATTTATATAGAATAAATCATCCATTTATTTTCTCGTTTAGTACAAACTTGCACTGTGGACTATTTGGCTTGCTTTATATTTTCAGCTTTGAGAAAACTGTTTCACAAAGTTAAAAGTATAGTGTTTCTGGCATGACTTATACCTCGCAGAATTTTGATAGAATAAACATTTATTAAGTCATAGCGATTCTTATTGCTATTATTCATGCAGTCTAAGACAAAATAAATGAGCAACAGCCAGAGGAGGAGTTCGATTCGGAAAACTTGGGAAGCATTCGCTGACGTTGCGTTCACGACTTAATATCTACCACCCTGCGTTCATTTCAAAGTTATGTTATAGTAGGAAGGCCTTTCTGTTAGTATTCATGGTGAAACGCATGTGCCTCGAAATTGGAACAACCTCGATTCGAATCTTTGGTGTATTTTTTATTTAAATTTAAATTTGTTAAATATATGGCAATACCCCCTGTTTTCCATACATAAGATTTATTCATTTTAAGGCATTATGCATAAAACACACATTACTCCTTTCGTTTTTAAAATAAATTTCATATTAACATTTGTAAAGTGAAAAACTAAGCCAAATATTTAAGTGACTTAATATTGGACGTACAAACTCTGGCGCGCGCACCTCATAGCATGGAATTCTGCATGATATGTTAACATTCATACTGACTTTGGCTACCGCGGAGCGCACACATAAAGACGAAGCTACAGTAGATCTCTCCTTACTAGGAAACGTTGCTAGATAAACAGTAATCCTTTCAAGCATGTGTCTGCAATTAGAGGTAATTCTAATTTCCTGTGGTCGAACCGCACAGCCTTGTATCGTTTGACTATAGTTGGAGACACTCGGCAACTAAGAAGCAGATTGTGTCGCCTCGCATTTGCAGAGCAAAATGCCAACCATAATTAGAATAGGATTATATTCACAGACGAAATACCATTTTCATCTACAAATCAGGGGGAAGTAATTGTTCAGCGCCCTAGAGGAAAGCGTTACGACGCAAAATACGTAGCACAAATGGATCTCCAAGGTCGCGTATGTGTGTCGTATTGGGGTTGAATGTCACGAGATGGTCTAGTTGTGTTGTGATAGCTTGATGGCACCTTAAATAACCATCAGTTTAAAGACATCCTCGAAAACATCCGGTTCTTTCTGGAAGGGATATAAATCCCGATGGAATGATGCAATTTCAACAGAAGAACCACCCTGTCCAACATGTGAGCAGGTTTAAAGCTGATTCTCGCAAAGGCAAGATTTCACAGTGATTGGTTGGCCTCCTTGCTCACAAGATTTGAATCCTACTGAAAATGTGTGTGCAGGGGTCAAAAAAGATTGGAGTTAAATTGGACTGCAAGACAATGTAAGACGAGAGGTTTTGTGAGATCAAATACAAGATTAGGGTATCTAAAAGAGCAAAAATTAGAAAGAAGTAATAAAATAATATATCTATGTTCAAAAGTAAATTTTATATTTTATTCAACATAAAGAATTAGAATCGTATGGGCATACGAAAAGAATGGAAAATAAAATATTACCCAAAAGAATAATGGAGTTGAGGGGTAATGATGGTTTGGAAAATTGAGAAGATTTAAGGTCCAACAGGCAAGAATGGAGAAAAGTAATAATATGTTAAAAACTGTAGTTTTGGGTGCCAGAAAAACGTTTTTACATTGTAAAACCAGAAATACATAAATGCAGGATTAAGTATCCTTTCGTGAAAATTGGATAGTCATTTGATATCATCATGCCCTGTGGAATGATATTAAATGACTATCAAATGAGAGCAGTAGTAGAAACAGAGGGTTTACACACCCGATATGAAGTTAATTTATATTTTTATTGCTTTTTCATTTAGGAATATAATATTTACTTATTGTATATCTTGAAAACGAAAAGCAGAATGTTTCAGTTGTTATGTGTGAGCATAAATGCCTCGAAATAAAAATATTAGTAATTGGGACATATATTCCAATATGCACAATAAGCGTGCGTTGCACATGACTTTGCACAAAAAATAATAATAAAATATGCTCGGTAACGAAGCTCGGTAGGGCGCATTACTACATACCTGCTTATTAGGATTAGGACTCAACGCGGTGGGGGACTTAGCACGTTGACCTACATAGATCGTTTGTACCTATGCCCCGGTCGGGCGCCTTGGGTGGGAGGGATGAGGTGAGAGGAGACAGAGGGCGGCCGAACCAGGAACACGACGGGTAGAGTGCAGGGTTCCTACCGTTTACAGATTTAAAGTCCCCAGATGGGCACTGATGCAGCCGGCTCTCCTCCCCCTGTGTGCTTATACATCCCTTATGCATCTCTTGAGAGGCCCGGATCCCAGAGACCGCCCCATTCCGGGGACAACGGTTTCTACAGAGCATCCTTTTCCCCTACCATCCACATGCCGAGACCTCTCGCCGACACGTATAGCCCTGAAAAGAGACGAAGCGGATGAAGGATGCAGTGAAATGAGAATGGAGGTGATTTGGAGGGACAAGAAATGCGGGGGACATGTTGATCCTTCCCAGCATACGTCTAGTGACCCGAGAAACCCCCCCCCAAAAAAAAACCATAGCTCAGGAAGGTTGACCATTGGAATCGATCCTTCTACCTCCCGAATGCGGACCACAGACGTTACTGCTTAAGCCATCCCACTAGGTACATACCTACTTATAACCGCTGGGCTGTCCGCACATATTCAGCAGCTGGCACCCTAAATGAAAGGTTACAATAGAACAAAGCTTAAGGAATGCGTCCCGAGACACCATTGTGAACCGGCCGCGGAAACGATTTGGGCTTCGACAAATTTTCGCTTCGAGAGTGCTTTTTTTCACTTTTTCTTTTTTTTCTTCTTTCTTTCTTTCTTTTTGTCTTAGGGTATACATAACAGTTACGGCGGTTATTATAATTTTATTGTTACCATGGGAAAAAGTATACAGGTTGATCCATCTCGTTTGACAGGTAAAATAAAACCTCACGTATTACAATATTATCACTTCCTCCATCATTGTATTTTACTTTATCTATTCTTAAAATTATTTATGAGGGGCTTGTTTGCACCTCTTATTATTATCATAAATATTTTCCGATAATTTCAATATACATTTTGGTGAAGCTACATACAAACATTACGTAGTACATAGACGTAGCACAGTAATAGTCAGATGTTTAAAAGAAAGCTCCCTATGTCTATGCTGAACGTACTTGCAATACTATTTTAACTGGCTGAGAAACAAAAGAACGGATATAATATTTCAGAAGTGTGTAATTTGAAATACTGGAAAACTGCGAACAAAACAGGAAATATTTGTAAACGACTAAAGATAAAAACAAAATTTAACAAAATTTTAAAGCTTTAACAGTTAAACTCAATAGGAATGAAGAGGTTCTCGTAAGATATTCACGGCATAATTAAAGTGTGCATCTTATTCCTCATATTAAAATATAAAACACATGGTATTTAATAAAAAATGTTAGAGCCAATTTTGAGAATTGAGAATTTTTTCCGGGTATAGGTTAGTTTGGGAGAGATGAGATTTTCCTTAAAATCTTTGTGTGTTGCATCCTTGGAATGTACTGAACTTCAGTACTAAGATTGATATTTATCAGGAATTTCGTTTTCTAATTACGTTTTTCACTTATACACACATACGCATAGAAGAATTTTTTTTTTTAGATTCAGGGAACCTTAAAACCTGCGTTTCCAGTGAAATATCGATGTCGACTTTCTGGGTGGAATAATAAATTCCTTCTATCTAGTATAGGTATTTGGCATAACATTTTTGGGGTGGTGAAGTGGAATTAAAGGATCTCAATGTGTATTTCCGGTATAGGATTTTTGGGTAATACAAACACTTCCTCTGTTTTCAATAGGTAAGTAGCACAAAAAGCGGAAAAAAATCCCTGGAGAAGTCTTGAGTTACGTATCGTGATTGATAAGAAACAAAAGAAGTTACTTAGCAATAACTAGTAATAAACAAAATGCCATTTACATCTCAACAACGACCTAACTGTTTATGCTGCTTTGCTAATTTTTTCCCTACGTCTGCAGCATATTTATTTTATTTTTAACATTATGGTGCACTGTCTCATTGTGCAAAACACACCCATGAATATTTGAATGCTACATTTGGCAACAATGGTCCCTGAGGAGGATCTATTTTATGGCTTCTAAATTCTCCAGTTCTTAACTAGCCGAAGTCTTTCTCTGGGATTTAGTGAACGTGGTGTATGCCCAATGGTCCCATTGTATAGTGTATGATCTGAGAGAAACCATTTTAAAAACCCCAGGCCGGTTTATATATGAAATGCTATGAGGAATTTGACTTGGGCAAGACTCCGTCAAGTATGTAATGCGGGTATGCTGTGATCTAATCTGAAAATTGAAAAAAAGAACTCTGATGTGTTACATTCACGTTACTTTCTCTGCTCAGTATCCCATATTTCTGTCTCTTATCTAAACTGATTTTGTAAATGTTTCGTGATAGGTGGCTTTGAAAATCCAGTCTTTGTATGATAGGACGAGAACAAGAATCTGAGACAATTTAAAAATGTATGATTAAATGTTGGAACATTACAAAACACTGGGAAATGGTTAGTACCACAAAACATATTTTATTCGGTGTAAACTATGTTTCTAACAATATTTACGTTTTTGTGGAATAAAAGTTTGTCTATCTCCTTGGGTTTATTTGTTTAGCATTAAATTTGAACACTTTTGTATCAGTTTTAGGACTTCAGGATTTTTAATCTCAGGCTTTATTAGTGTGCAAATATCTTGAGCACATGGTGTTTTAATCCACATTATTAGGGCCATTTTTGAGAAAATTAAAAGGAATAATAATAATAATAATTATTATTATTATTATTATTATTATTATTATTCTTTTGTAGGGTACCTTTAGGTTGTGAAACCGAGCGTTGATCGCCACTTTAGAAGTCGTACATTTTGCTTGAATATCTGCTGTTGATTCTGATGCCGGCTGCTACAGTGGTTTTCTATAAGATCTTTCTCTCAGTATATATGTGGGTGTAGTGAGAGGATAACACCAGCTTAAATTGAAGTTCAATGTGATCTAATACTTTCACAAGCGCGCCACTGAGGGCTTAAATTTACACGGGCGTAATCACCAACTTAAGTGACTAATTCTTAAGAAAGAGTGTTGCGAATGTATACACGAATTTGTGCACGAACGAATGTGTGTCGGATTAAAAATACACGCCCTTACATTAACTCAAGCTCCGCATACATACCACTCCCCTACCAACATCCCTACATAAGCGCTACAATCTCAAAACTTCTACATATGCATATGTGATGATGTTACTAGGCGGTACCTCCCCGAGTCTCAGAATTTCATTGCCTTTCTCTTTTTCAAAATTTCTGCTTACGCGCCTGTTCAGACGTACTGAACTTATAATCTTACTGAATTCCAAGAATCTTTAAAGCTAATGCTTTTGCTCCTCACGCTGTTACTAATGACTTTGCTTAAGATGACTCGCTAATTACCTTTTTCTTCGGACAAATCCTTCAACTCAAGCTTATTATATTATAAATTGGTTTAATATACGGAAATTAATTATTTCAATTGCTTCTTTGTGTTACCATCATTTTTTACTTAATTATTTATATCCTCCGGTATAAGTAGATTTTATTATGCTAAAATTTAATTTAAAGCTATCTTCAATAACTTTATAACGGGTTATTTATACAGAAATTATTTATAGAAGAAATCTCTTTAAAGGAAAAATGAAGAAAACTATTTAGCGTATATTTGGAAAGGAATAAACCACATGACCATAGCACACAGAAGCCGCCATTTTTAACAGAAGTACGAATTTGTAGAGCAAAACTTGCCTGAAAATGGGCTAAAGTTTACTTCTCTACTCAAAGTGTGCAGATAATAATTATGCCAAATTCACAGTTTTGTACAGTTTTTGACAGTATATATTTTAAATATAAGCATCACCACTAAAATTATAAAACAAATATGAAATTAAGGATGAAACACCAATTTATAAGACTAAAAATATCCAAAAATGTCATTTCTTGGCAACATTCTTCATTTAACTGCCAGAAAAAAGCATTTCTGCTAATGTCCTATGACATATACGTTACAAAGTTTGGGGGGAAGAGAGGAAGGGAGAATGGAAGAGAGACAGATGCAACGTGATGGAGGAAGCAGGATCTCCTAGTTTACCCAAAGTGAGGGAGGAGCTGTGGGTTCTACTAGTATTTTAAGAGTGTTTTAAAGTTCCAGTGAACCATTTTTCTTGCGGGGATGGATGCCATAATTATGTGTTCTCCTGTGAAGATAAGATGGCTAAAACTGCAGAATGATTTTCAAGAACAGTTCTATTTAGTATTACAGGTTATAATTTATCTCATTTACAGAGTTTATTATTTCTCTTGTGGTTATGGAGTTATTCTTTTACGCCTGCAATGTTTCTTTTTTTATAAAAATACTTTTCCATATGCTTCTCTGTGACACAAAAAGCCTTTTTTATGTTATGATGACGATGGTTTCTATTATCCCCCACACTAATGAGGGGGAAAGCATATTCCATTCCACAGCCTTTTTACCGCGTAATCTTTAATCTCGCCAGCATGCGGTCTAATTTTACTAAAATGCAGAATGAAGAGTACAGAAGACATAAATGAATGTAAAGATAATGGCCCAAACCTGAGTTGAAAAAGAGGAGGACTTTACCGCACTGTCGGCTTCTTTCTAATCAAGAAAAATGGAATTCCCAAATTATGCAAAGCTGACAGACATTTTATGTGCAAACTAGTGGAGTACTTGAAACACAGAGTGATGTTCAGTTGAGTAACTTTCATAATGGAGTCAGTATACACTGTTTTAGTAGCATAAGGACTGGGTTACATTAACAGATATTCTGTTTTAAGTTAGGTTTGTTCTTTCATAATTATACGGTTTTAATGATTTTATAACAGGAAGTTACCGGGCAGAGCGTGTGTATGAAAGTTTGGCATGAACAATTTTATATCTACATGTTACAGGGACCAGATTTCATTCCAACGTATGCACAATAATACCATCACATGCCACAAAGGCAAACAAACTATGGAATTGGTTCCAAACTGATCAAGAAGTCAATATTTGGGAATTCACCATTTTATTATGTTCATAGTTTCTAGTTTCATATATTGCTTACAGCATTCAAATGTCTACGATATTAAATTTATGAAGTAACTTAGAAATTCAAAAAGCTGCTACGCGTATTTTTCTTAATACATACTCCAGTTTTCTCCAATACTTCTTTCAACATATTGAAATATTCAAATTGCTCTACGTGCTCCTCAGCATTAGTAGAGAATTGCTAAACAAAGAAACTGACGAGCCCTTATTTTTACATGATGTATACTGATTACGCATTTAAATATGTCATATCAAAAAAAATGAGGAAGACATGGCATTTACACTTAAAATTTTTAAAAACAATCTAAAAATTCACAAAAACCCAAATCAGTTATTTTATAATGATTTAGTGCTACAGAAATTAAATCTTGAGCTAGAAATATATAATCGTTCATTACAAGAAATATATTAAAGAAGTGCAAACTTAAAAGCTATAGGTTTAGTAAGTATTTAACTTGTCAGTAATAAGTTAACTTAGAGATGCCAAATTCGGTATTTTATTTTTAGAGAACATCCAATTACAACCAAAAATTTGAAGTTGATAGGTCGAGAATTGCGCATTTTAGTATTTTCACCAATGGATTGCCTTCCTCAGAAGTCAGGTCGGGTAATTCCATTGCGATGGTGTAAAAGAAGGCAAATCGTTTTAACGTGACAGTTATTATGATATAGTTTAGACAAAAATGCCATAATCATGCTTAAAATTATACTGTGCACTTCATTGCTAAAATTGGATCTCAGTGTGGTAATGTTGGGAAAATATTGTGAAACAAATATTAGTTTGTGTGTGTGTGTCCAATATAACACTTCAGCAATTGGATAGAATTAGCTACGCCTAAATATATAACTTTTTGAATTAAAGAAGCAACAAGTACAAGCGTGCGCTTTAAGGTAAGGCCACGGATCGTGCGTATGCCGAGTACCGAGGTCACTGCGGTACAGTGCTACGCATATAGCTGGTCTGCATAATATTGTGGCGTATTAATAATTTAGGGGGTTTCATTGTCATTACCAGACATATTGTTATTTTCATTGTCATTAGCAGACATATTGTTACTTTTGATGTTGACTGACGTCACTCCTGGCTGGGATCTTTTGCTAGCTACGAGTGGTGGGGATATAGTCTGTCTTCTGAGTATTCCGAGAGAAGCGGATCGCGCGTGCAAGCCGGTCTTTGGATCGGTGAACATCTCCCCTCACCTTTCATACTTAATAATATGAGAAACCCAAACGGTTGGGAAATAAAGCTAGGGACGTTTAAGTAGATTTGTGTTATGGATTTTGTACAGCGAAAGTCCATGCCTTCCTCGTAACCTCCACACCACGTTTCGCTCCTTCGCAGCCAAGTAGGTATACGTGTCCTCAATGTACGTGCTGGGTACTAAAAATTAATTTAACTTTTCATCTGAACCTTAGGCCTCTACCAGCATGTAACAATATTTTGCGGTCATGTTGGAACATTGCTATTACATCCTCTACTACTTACCTACAGTGAGTAGAGCAAAATTCCATCTAAAAATTCGATATCGAAGTTGCATTGGAAACAACCATTTTGAGATTTCTCGAATAATAAAAACGAGCATTTTTAGAAAGATGTGTGACAGAGAGAGAAAGAGAGAGAGAGAGAGAGTGTGTGTGTTCCAGGGTGCGATATGAGGATTTTCAAGAAAATTCCCCACTTTTTTGGCCACTTTCAGTTTTCTCAAAAATGGCTCCAACGTTTTTGATTAAAACACCAAGTGTTTGAAATGCGAGTATTAATATAATAATAAAATATTGTATTGAAATCTTTGCGAATAGCTGCTTAACACCTCTTTATTCTGAGTGGCCTTTATGTAATTAGTAGACCATAATAGATAGACAAAATATTACTATACAAAAATATTACATCTCATTAAAGCAGAGAATTTACAAATACAAATGTTAAGCTGTTAACCATTTCTGAGGTATTCTTTAAGGATAACATACTTCAGTCAGTAGCTCATATCGGACGATGAATGAAAGAAATAGATGAAACACTCAAATGAATCCGGAGTCCCTACAGCTAATGTTGTAGGATAGAGTTGTAATCCTAATGCTGTCCAACATTCATCTTTTCAGGATAGGGGAAAGCCCCAAAGAAATCTTTTCCGAGAACTCGCCCTAATATTTTTTTATCTCTTATGACTTGCCAATTATACAGGTCACTCTGCATGAAGACGATCTACACGAGCTATTCGCAGAAAATTGAAGATATACATCTTGTTACAAATATCTTAAACATATGGCATTTTAATCAAAACTAAAAAAAAAACTTTTTCACGTAAAGGGCAGTTTGGGGCGGTGGGATTTTCTCGAAAACTTTCGTGTAGCATTCTTGAAAAATACTGAACTTAAATACCAACTTAGGTATATAACTGACTTTTCGTTTTTCAGTTATGCTGCTCATAAGCAGACATGCTCAGACACATAAAGAGATGGATCTGAAAAGACTATTTTTTATTCAGGGAGCCTCAAAACGTGTATTTCCAGTAAAGTGTCAATATGGACTTTTTAGTTGGAGTGTAAATCTTCCTTTAGACAAAGTAATATCTTTTCTTATAAATAACTTCTAGAGTACATTTAAAAATACTTTACAATGAGTGGAAAAGACATTGTTGCATTTTAGGTGTTTTAAACACGTATGTTTCAAATAAAGGCAAGAAGTAAAAAGATATCTTGGCTTTCTGTACACTTCTAGAGGGTAGGAGAACAGAAAGTAAAGTTTATTGCTGCTAATTTCGCAGCCTTGGGGCTTATCTTTCACGCAGTGCTACTATTTTAGAAATTCCACAATCACGAGTGGGGCAGAACATACGTTCCACTCCCACGAAGGGGCACATGTTGCGTGCATGTAGATATTTGCAGTGGACTGCGAAAATAATGACATTTACTGGCGGTAGAGAACCGCCTGCTGAACAGGGACTCATTTCATGTCGTAGCCTTCTTTACCATTCACAAATGTTCTGTGTAAATTAAAACTCCCAACAGAAACTCTTGTAATTTAATTCCAGGACATTATGGAAAGTACAGCTTTATTCTAAAGCCTTATTTAACTTAAAATAATATACAGATATAATAAGTAGTGTAATGTATTTGCAGTCAATCTGTTTTTTTTCTGTTTGTTTTGTTCTTTTACTCTCTCTACTACGTAAAGTGAGTAGGGAAAGAACTGTATTCCACCCAAAAATTCGATGTCGAGATTTCGCTAGAAATACATGTTTTCAGGCCTTCTGATTAAAAATAAAAACATTTTTAGAAAAACGTCCGTGTGCGTGTGCGTGTGCGGGTGCGGGTGCGGGTGCGCGAGTGTGCGTGTGTGCGTGTGCGCGCGCGCGTCTGTGTGTATCTGTGAACAGCATAACTCAAAAAATTAAAAGTCGGATAAACACTAAATTTGGTATTGAAATTTAACACTTTCCAAAGATGGGTCACAAAGTTTTCGAGAAAATCTCCTTACCCCAAACTACTCTTTACGTGGAACATTTTTAGAAAATTTTTATTATCTATAAGTGACTCTTACGATTTGGATTAAAGTGCCATATATTAAAGATACTTACATGACAAATAAAATGTATATCTTGAATTTAATGGGATAGCTTTTGATATTAACTTGATTAGGAAGGAATTTGGTATAATCTTGTATAACTGGTAAACGTTAAACGATACACGAAAACGCAGTTCACAGAAAATGTAGGTCTCCTTAAAACACACAGTTTATTTTGAACAAGTTTTTGGGATCAGCTGTATCCATTATTAGTTGTTCAAATTGTGTAATACTTAGCCATTCCTTTAAAGTCCTTTCGATTTCCTATTGTTCGTGATGTCATGGACAAAGTATGGAATTTTAAAACCAGCATATAGCGTCCAGTTCTTAAACATTTGACTATCGCTGTTCCCTTTGTACCTATAACGATAATGCAGTTATTTCCGGAAAAATTTATCTTGATTAACATGAAGCAGATAGAAAAATAGGCTTTTGTAAGAATAATTTGTGTACCCACTAATAAGCGATAGAGCGTAGAGAAAGTCATGTGAATGTAAGACATCAGATCTTTTTTTAGATTATAACTTTTCTACCTCTAATGATGCGGTTATAAACCTCGGCATTGACAGTTGGTTGCCGGACCTCTGCTTAAGTATAACATTGCCTAAGGAATAAATGTCGATTTGTCCAGCATAAGCAATTTAATGATGTACTATTCTGGACTAGCTATTTGCACAACCCACCCTAATTCCATCTAGCAGGAATTTTGGTTAATCGCCCATCACTGCAGTTCTATTATCTGAGAACACTACTAGAAAGCTTAGTGATTAGGGATGAAAGCTTAGGGATCTTCTGTGTTCAGTTTTTGGAGTAATATTTTTAGTTGTTTAATTTACCTTAGGCATAAACAAGTTAAAATGTGAACAAATCGCAAACTGGAAATAAGCTGGAAGTATATTGGTCCATACAACTTTGCTCCATGTTCGCGAGTCTCTTACCCCTTTATCCACGAGACGATGCAGCATCATGGCATGAATTCAACTAACATCCTGTTCGTAGCCTTCAGGATTTATTCGCATATTGGGTTGCAGATATTAGGCCACATTTATATTTTTAGATGCCAACATGAAGAAGGTGTATTGTAGTTCCACTGTTGGGGAGCCAAAACTTGAAGTACGATACAAAGTTTCCGTGGCCTTCGCCCCACTTTAAAAAAAATCAACTTTGTATTTTTTTATGTTTATTTATGTATTATATCTGTATGTTTGCCTCGGCTGCGTCAGTATTTTTGCAGAAACACGCATCTCTTAGCAGGGGTGGTGTGGCCAAAGAATGAAGGCTTAAACAAATTATTATTTTTACTTCACTCTTTCTTATTAATCTTTCACACGATTAAATGGCACTTCACTGATATATCATCCTGTAGAGCTGTGAAATTGTTAATTACTTTTTAACACGCAAACCTTACATTATTTTCGCCGTAATGAATATTCATGTGTCACACATTGAACACGTCCGTACCGATAGGGTACGCAATCTAATAGCGTCTGCCTGGGAACGCTGTCTTTTACCGTCTGCCGCCTGAAATTGCACAATTTTTCTATTTCAAGTTTCTGATTGGCTAAGCCTACTCCAATAGAATACTTTTATTTAACTTAAGCTTTTTCTAGTTGTTGATTGGCCATTTATAAACTGTTTTAAATATTACATTATCGTTCCAAGAATTATTAGTATCATTATTAAACTTTCTAATTTATTGTTGTCTCAAGGTTACCTCATTGTTACCTCATTGTTAACAACTTTCGGCTTCTATTCTCACAGCTCCTACATTGTTAAATTACGTAATACATTCACATAACATTATTATACATGTACATAATTATATAAACTTAATACAATGACTGTTACGTACATTTTATATATTATTACATATATTGCTATAAGGCGGACTGCTATTATATTTTTATTATATAATTAGACTGATATTATTTAAGTGTTAAAAATACTGCCTCAAACAAAACAAGGTTTTTGGGAAACTTTTTGTATAACGAAACTTAGTCATGTTTAAAAAGAAATTTCTTCACTGCGTGCACCTTCTGCATGCTCATTCCCATTCCCGTTAACTGCAATAATGTTTTTTTCGTAAGTTTTTCACTTTTATCATACATTAGGTTCCACTCACCCCTGTCACGTCACTTATTGAAAGGCTGGAATTAAATCCCAAGAACCAATAAGTAACAAAGCAGAGGTAAAAAATAACCTCTCAATGAATTTTGCTATGATTATGGCAGAGATGGTAGTCCGAGGTAACGCGATTAGTGACTCGGCCTTGTAGAGAGAAGGTGGATGAGAAATGAGTTACCTGCAGCACTAAAACGCTGCAAAGTAATTGTCATAATATGTATTTACGTCAAGCGCTTCTTTTTAAGTAGATATTCAAATGGAATATAATATTACATTTAAAGAAGAGTTTATTTTTATCGCCTCAATTGAATAAATTTCATATAAATATTTTGTCACCAAGAGGATATTATTTTGACATAGTAGTCAATTTCAGTAATTACTTTGCTCTATTATCGTTTGACACCAGCATAATGTTAATAATAATTATAATATTATTATAAACTTTCTTCCTCTTCTTCTTCTTATTATTATCATCATCTAATGTGACCTTGTAGTCAAAGTCTGGTTAAATTATATCAATATTCTTATGATTAACTTCATAGTATACAATTGCAGGAGTATAGATAACTCATTGACAGTCTTACGTACCGCCCACCTTTTGGAATGATATATACAACTTGAAATTAAACTGGCTAAAATTCTGCAAGAGGTGAATAGAAGGGAGACGGTGAGGCAGTATTTTTAACACTTAAATATTTCATTCTAACTATATAATATAAAATTCAATAACAGCCCGCCTTGAAGCAATATGTGTATAAATAGCATATAAAATATATGTAACAGTCATTGTATTATGTTTATATTATTATGTACATGCTTAGTAATGTTATGTAAATGTATTAGGTAATTTAACAATATAGGACCTGTGATAATAGAGGCCGAAAGTTGCTAACAATGAGGTAATCTTGTGGCAATAATGAATTGGAAAGTTTAATGATGCTACTACTAATTCTTGGAGCAAAAATGATGTAATTTTAGACGGTTTATAGATAGCCAATCAACAACCAGAAAACCTGAAAGTTACATAAAAGTATTCTATTGGAGTAGTATTAGCCAATCAGAGACTTGAAATAGATGAAATTTGCAAATTCAGGCGGCAAAAGTCAGTTGCTAGTAGGCAGTGTTCCTAACCGGACGCGAGACGCGTTCCCGAGCATTTAAATACGTATTTAGTGTGAGACATATAAAAAAATTCATAACGGTGAGAATATTATAAAGTTTACGTGTTAAAAAGTGCAAGTAATTAATAAATAATCTCACAGCTCTCTATATAAGTGAAGTGTTATTAAATCGTGTGAAGGATTAATAAAAGCAGTGAAGTAAAAACTATAATCTGTGTAGGCCTACATTCTTTAGCCGCATCACCCTCGGTTAAGAAATACATGTTTCTACAAATTAATATTGACGCAGCCGAGGCAAACGTAAATAATATAATATTTAAAGAAACATAAAAATACAAAGTTGATTCTTAAACAGTGGGGGCGAAGGCCACCGGAAACTTTGCACCATACATGAGGCATTCAACCTTTTCAAATTGGCTTTCCACAGTGAAGCAACTAAATTACTTCAACGGTAGAAAACAGTGCTACACATTCCGGTACCACCTTATATCCTCTCGTTTCTCTAGGGGCCATTTTTTCCGCTCCCAATGTACACTTTCCTTTTTCTGCGTGTAATTTACGCTTACTCGTGAAGCTAATACAATATTATAAGATGTTTCTCCCGGCGGAGAATGGAACTCGAGCCATGCTAGTCTGACTTGATACTAGACACCGTACTAACGAGGTATGGTCATAGGCAATTTACAAGGAATTACTACTCTTTAAAGTGTGCAAAATCGCTTAGGATTTACGCTGCGATGCTGGTACCTACTCAGATGAACCCTGGGTACAGAGACTTAAGAATTACCCAAATTTCGTCTTTTGAGGGAAGTTAAACCCCCGATAGAAACCAGGTAATTCAAAGTGACCGAGATTTGAAATCCGGATCCTTTTGAATGAAAGGTAGATACGCTACCTCCATACCAGATAAGTGGACTGCGCCATCTTATCTCGTGAAAGAAGAATGTTATTCATTCCATAGCTAGCTTTGCTTGCAACGTGACTACCAAATGAACTTTAGATAGTTGAATTTTAGATTATAAGCTACACTTTTACGTATTACTGGTTGTATATGGAGTGAAGTACATACCATTCTGTCTTCCTTTACGTTCTAAACTTCTAATAGTACAGGACATTACAGAGTGTAGTAGAAATTCAACAAAATTTTAGGAAACACACATAGATTCCTAGACATTGTTTTATGAAAGCTGACAGGCGCGATGAAGAGAGTCGTGTATGAGATCTAAGTAATCTTGCAGTAATTATGGTATGCAAAATATAGGGTAATTCTGTAGGGTATACATTTCTGTAATATAGTTATGCATTAGTTTTTTACTTGCAAGTAAACCAAAGAAGAAAATACAAATGTTGTTTGTTTTCGTCACTGGAAACACATACCTGGATGTGCTGAAAATATTTGGGAGCCCAAGCTGGTATCTAATGGGATTATGATACTGTTATTTTTCAACAGGATGGGCACCCCCTCATTATTCGGAACTACCTAAATGTAGGTTTTCCCGGCAGACGGATTGGTCTTGCCGCGTCAAGGATGTAGGTCCCTGCTCCCACTCAACGGCCGTGGGCCCTTAGAGCCTTTTTGTCTGGGGGTTATTCAAGTCTAAAGTTTGCAGGTGAAGATCCACAGTATTGGACATTTAAAACAGTGTATTAGAGTGGTAACTGCTGAGAATACACCAGCTATGCTTGCGTGGAATGCTGGGGACTGAGCCTAGACGTATAAGGTGGTCACATTGAAATGTACTGAAATGATACCCTATTGCGACATATGCTTCAGTACTATTTAATATTGTGTAATTAAACTGTTTAAACAATATATAATCAGTCAGCCTCTGTGGTGTGGGGGTAGCGTGGCTGCATCACATTCAAGAGGTCTCGAGTTCGAATCTCGGTTAGGGTGAGTTAACCGGATAAGTCTTTTTTCCGGGGTTTTACCTTATCCTGAGAACATGGATATAGTATAACTTGAGCTCCTGGTCCCGCGTTCATTTGAGCATCAGTTCACCGATTTCATTCGTTCACCGTGCGATAAGACCTACCAGGTTAAAGGACGTTAAACTTCAAGGGTAAAAAATACAACGACTTTAGAAAAACACTATATTATTAAGCGCTATACGTTTTACTGAGTTTCATAAACATGATAATTACATTTCAGAACTATGTTTTATATTTAATCTACAAATCATTCCTACAAAATCTTATTTTTCTATCTATTTCATGTTAATTGTAATGAATGTTTCTATAAATGGTTTAGTTACATATTTAGTTGTAGTTAAAAGAGGGGATACATGAAGATGAGGCGATAATTAACTCTTATAAAGTTGACCGCTATATGCTGTCTTTGACCAGGCTCTTTAAATGACCACTAGAAACAAAAGAATTGCGATTTAACACCCTATGGTGAAGCATTGGAAAATTCGAGGCACAGCAACAAATGTCTCAGAAATTGTTAATGCTGCAAAGCATTTATTTGACAAATTATGTGTTTTAACGAGATAACTGTTTTTTGTACGGCTAAGTTTTTGTCCGTTTGTTATTGCTCCCCACTACAGTAAGAAGCGCTTCTAACTGCCCTAATGTTTGTAATTTCCTTCACTAATATTCTAACTTTAATTAAATCTTCCATAAGTTTCCCCATCTACCAAAACACTACATCGTGTATATAATTTGCTCAACTGTTGAGGTCGAAGCATTCTCTCAGACGTCCCTTTCGCTGCCTGTGGGACAAAGCAATTGCATTTAATGGCCCTTTTCTGAAATTCGACGTGATAATGACATGGCGGTAAAAGCTTGGGTGATGTAGCGCTTGAAGCCTCATCCTCCTCGCGGTTCGCGGCGGCCAATTAGCACAAATTGAGGCGCCCGTGATGTTCTTTGTATAATCGCTGGCCGTGATGATGATAAGTGGCCTACAGGCATCTGAATAATTTCTGCTTTTTAAATACGTTTCTTGTCGAAGATAGCCATCCGCAGTTATAAACCGTCTGTGGTTAATAGGAATGGACTAGATAAATGGCTGCTACTTCAGAGTACAATAAGATACGTTTAAAAGAATGCTTTAACGCAATGACTGAAATAAAAGGACGTACTGCCTATACAATGAATAGCTGGAGACCTAATCACAGGCCACACTGTTCCTCCTCTACAGGTTGTTGTTGTGTCATCCCATTCAATTTTAGTTAAGTAACCAAGTTGGGGAGATATAGGCTAAAGGAAGGAACTGGTTGTGAACTATCAACTTAAACAAGAGAAAGTAAACATGACAAATAAGCTATACGAAACAATATAGTGGTCACTCAGTGGAGTATTTAAGCACACCATTGCGTCAATTATATAAATCAACACGTCAGGTTTAGGTACTTACAGAACAAAAATCTGATGTGTTGCATTCACATTACTTTCTCCACTCTTGTACAAACTATACTTGTAAGTGTTTATTTTTCTATCTACTTCTTGTTATCTAAATAAACCTTCAGGACATATTTACCCATTTTGTAGGTATAAGAAGGATTCAGTAGAAAGTAATAGTCACATTTTTAAAAAGCAGGTCGCTATGTGGTGGCTTTGAAATTCCATACTCTTTGCACGACCATGAGAATAAACGAATAGCGACTTACCGCTTCTAAAAGTTTAAAGTATTTGAAAAATGTAAACCAATATCAAAGAATATCTCGGAAAAAATTAACACCACAAAAAAATTGAAAAAAATTCTGGGTTTTAACGAGATATGCACTTTTTTGTAATCAGATTTTGGCTCTCTCTTGCAGTTTACCAATTATATAAAACACTTCATAACTCAAATGCTATTCGCAGAAAATTCCAGATATACACTTAAGTTGACATGCCAATATGTTAAACATATGATATTTTAATCAAAATCGTTAAGAGCCAATTTTAAGAAAACAAAAACACTGAAAATTTGCCTATGTAAAGGGTAGTTTATGAAAATCTTCGTGTCTCGTCCTTACATGTCCTAATATTTAACCGACTTTTCGTTTTGTGTTATGCTGCACACACATACCCATGGATCTTATTCTAACAAAATGCATTTTTTGGACTTGGGGAGCCTCAAATTTTGATATCAATTTTTTGAGTGGAATGCAAAAGTATATCCTCTGCTTTATTTATTTATATATTTACTGATGGCAAATATTTGCAGCAGAAAACTATAATACATGAATTTTTAGCATCACACCTGAATGAAAAAAATCTCGTGCTCAGGGGCGGATTCCTCAAACTTAGTACAAAGTGCATGTTTCATTAATTATTATTCCTATATAATTAGAAACAACTATTTCATTCAAATCAGAATTATATTGTCTGCATTTATCTTAAGTTGCCTAATAATCATAAACTATAAACAACTGCAAAATTATTTTAATTAAGCTGAATTAATTACAATTGACGTAACTATTTAAGTGAAACGTACAAGTATGATGTAAAATGACTACTACCACATAATTTTCAGATAACAGTAGCTAAAATTCAGTTTTAATTCGACTATATTATATAAGGCATACATAACTTTTTGATACTAAAATTCTTTCTTGATAATGTTTCACTTGTAGTTTTGAATTTATAAATGTTAAACTGCTGCAAAAATGAATGCTTCTTTATAATCATGCTATATAACTTGCGTCAACATTCCTACTATTTGTGTAGACCGTAGCTATTAAACGTTTGGGTTCAATTAAACATATAGAATCAGAGCTTTATAATTATTAGAGAGCAATAGAAATATATTATGATTTTTTGTTGTAATTTAATAAAACATTATAGTAAAGATAGTGTATTTTGAATACACTGAATTCAGAATTTAAGAGTACTGGTGAATACTCGATGGTCTCTTCCAGGCATATTTTAATTATTCCTTTTTGTACTAATATTAACGGTGTAAAGTACTGATGAATGAACTACGTCACTCTATAGTACCGCATTGAATGAATTGTACTAAAGGCTTATACCAAGTAATCACTAGGAAAATAGTTTTTAAATGTGACAAAAAAGACAAGGGTTGAGTAAAGAAAGCAAAATAATAAAGGTAATATAACACACCAGGTACGGTACTCAGATACAGGGTCATCCAGAACCACTGTGCAGATTTTAAAATATTATTGGAAATTGTACAATGGAGATAGGAATATTGTGACGCAATGGGTATGACCCAAGGTTATTGGGAGATCACACCGGGCAGTTGGAGATATGCGAAGATAAGAAGCGCTATCGTCAGATAACCAGAATCTTCCGGAAGTTTCCTTCCCCGCCTCCAGAACGTGTATCCAGAAGACTCTAGGAAGTTCTGAGGAAACTTCCACCTGTTACAATAGTAGTCGTAGTTTCAGTAGTCTACTATTCTAAAACACAATTGCATAAGCCTGATGGCCGTAGATGCTTTTCCTGTTCCTAGAACCTTACAATAAGTGTATACTACTAAATATATACTTTTGGTAACTACACACTAACTATAGGGAGTAAGTGGAATCTGTTGAGCGAGTTAACCAGTGGGTTTCTGGTGCGACCAGAAGTGCTGTTCCCCTAGCGAGTTTGTGACCCTCGTAGTCGCGGTCGCTGGAGTGGTCACGTGTTCGAGTCCCGCCACGGGCATGGGTGTTTGTGTGTGTTGTTGAAATAAGCGGTATGAAAACAGTAAAATACAGTGGAATAAACTGGGTACAACAAGGGAACTTTTAAGAAAACAAAATGCCGTGACGTGCAATGAATGCTGCATCATACGCGAGGTATTGGAGAAGGCTGGACTCCCCAGTGGGTGAACCGTCCGGAAGAAGCGGCTAATTCGTGCGTAATTCATTACTCCGCTATGCCAGGAAGAAGGTGAAGTGATAGGGAGAACTTTAGCGAAGGGACAGTAAAAGATGAACTAGATCAAAATACCTTCCTTTATTGTGTAATATAACTATTAAAGTTTCTTGAATAAGATTAGAAATACTAATTACGAGACGGGAATTAATTGCCAAAGAATGCTTATATAAATTCACATCAAGAGAAGAAGAGAAAATAACGTAAAATAAATTAATATAAATTATTACTAATATTTAGAAATTGTAATGTATTGTGAATATAATAACGTAAAACCCAAACAAAGTCTTAAGGAAAAAAACCGTAGGAAAGGTGTTAAAGTTTAAATGCAAATATAGCATGTAAATAATAGTTAAAATAAACAACCAACACTAGCAACGAGTGAGTTATCCGTCGTCCAAGAAGGAGAAAAATGAACAAGCTAGAAAGTGGACGCCATTGTATCTTTTGTGAAGTAGTCACGAGATCGGCGCAGAAGAGAGGTTATTGCCGAAGATAAAGAAGTGAGAAGAAATAGTGAGAAGATATTTGGTGGAAAGTTGAGCACCACTATCACTGTATAATTAAGGTGGAAATGCTTCGTCACGAGGCATTTAAACAGAAACTCCGCGAGACGCGAAGAGAAATTGTAAATTATCCGACGTAGAGAAGTACCTGGACTTAGATTTCCTGACAAATATATTGTAATTATCTCCCCAAAAATATATAAGAATTTAATTGAAGGACAACAAATATATAAAATTCTCGACATACAAAAGAATATTAATATTACAAATAGATAACAGAATACGCAACGTAGTAATAATCATAACTCGTTCTTAGGTAATAATCAATTTAGACAAAGAGGAAATTAAAATTATAACAACAAATAGTTGTATAAAATTGAAAAATATCCTTCCGCGAGAAGTATCAAAAGCAAGAAAGGATCTCACACTTTTGAGCAAATCCAAGCAAAGTAAAAATACATAATTGATTTTTAAAACGTAAAACTGTTAATTGATTTAAGCAATATAGAGAAAGTCACAACAAACCCTTAATTCTCGGAGCGCCATATAATTTAAACTCGAGTATACAAACCACTGCAGTAGTGATGTTTAGATACTCTCATACCTTCCTTCGAAGTCCTGGATAGTCGTTGGCAAAGGAGAACTTAGGCACAAACTTTCACGTAATACCATAGAGACAAGTCTTACGGTGGTGTATGCGGCGAATGGTCCCTTGTTCGATCCATCGCTGTGATAACTTTGCCTTACTACAACTATTGATATTGGGTGGTCAAATGCTTCACTAATGCTAGGGGTATGAAACAAAACCTAAGTCTGTTGTATGTATAATTAATTTCCCTAACAAGATTGCATAAACCATGAATGGCTTTGAATGGCCCTCTGCTCGGTACACCATAAAGCCTTTTATGCAACTTAGATATGAACATTCATTTATGTGTGGTATAATGCAGAGGATAATTTCTGGTAAAATACGGAAACAGATGCCAATAAAGCTGTGTAGTTGCTCTATGGAAATTAATTTTGGATAAAGCAAAGAACGAAATGACAAAAGTAAGGCTTTAGAAATGAGATTCGGTTGAACGCTTCGTGTTAGCAGAGAAAGGAAAAGTAAATATCCAATTAATTAAAGATTTTTAGCTTTGGGAAGTTTTGCGCTGCCCAAAACTGTATTGAATAATTATCCAGTTGGAAAGAAAGAAGCATCTGGAACAAGAATGTGGATGGAGAACTTCGAATGACGGGGACGGAAAGTATTACAAACGTGCCTTGTTGTTTGTTGATGTAATGGAACAAAAATTATATAATGAATATATGAGGGCGATTCCGAAAATATTTAGAATGCTACGTTTTTAAAAACAAAATGAAATTTCTTTATATTTGACTGCTACGTTTTTAAAGTTTATTGCCTTGTAGTTTGTTCCATTTACTCTAATAGTTTGTTAATTATCATCATTTAAAGATTTTGTGTTCAACCAAAAATGAATTTTACTAGAGAAAACTTTAAATCGACATAAACGCCTAAACAATGTGATGATCGGCTTAGAAATGCATTTGGCCAAGAAACCCCATCTAACATAACAATTCATTATTGGTACAGCGATTTCAAAAGACATCGATTTTTTCTTAGTGATGAATTTCGTGAACGACGTCCTAGAAACTACTTTTACTCCTGAAAATATTGCCGCTGTTCGTGCAATGCTTAAAGAAAATCGACGGACATCTCGTGAACTTATTCGGGAGACATTGGGTATTGGTATGTGTCAAATTTAAAATATTTTACATCAATAGTCAGACTGTGAAAACCTTGTTGTCGATGGATTCCTCACAAACAGATTCCCTATAAAAACAACAACGCGTTGACTGGTGCAGAAATACTCGGAAAAAATTACAAGGCGGCACTTTAAATTTGGTTTGGAATATCGTTACTGGTAATGCATCTTGGATTTAGCGTTATGATCCTGAAAGGAAAAGTCAATAGGATGAGTAGGTGTTTCGAACAAAACCTAAGCATACAAAAAATCAGACGAATTCGCAGTGTTGGTAAGAAGATGGTACACATTTTAATCAGATACGTGTTGTGGCTGTATACACACAAGTATGCCCAACTCTGTGGTGTTGGGAGAATGTCGGGTAACTGCAAGCTCTAGTGGCCCCGGGCCTATTTGAGAATCATTTCAACAATTTGGTTCATTCACTTTCCTATATGACATGTGGTTAAAGGAGATTGAACTAAGCAATCAAAAGCATATATACATATAAGTTGGTGTGCAAAACCTAAGAGCGAGATGGGTAAAGTAACATAACAAAGGAACTACTTGGTGGTAGTAGATGAAGGTGCAGGAGCATGTTGCCAGAGGTCTCTCACGTACACAAAAAACTGGACGTCACATGGCGTGAGTGTAGCGAGCCTATAGTGCCAAATGAGTCTGGTCCCGCAACACGGGGCAGTTGACGAAACAGGACAAGACGGTTGTGGCAATTAGTGAGCTGTTCCGGTGCATTGTAGTGGTGTTCTTCATTGCAAACCATTTGGATGACTTCACATGAGGAAGAATCATCGAGAAACTGGAAGAAGAGCGAAGTTTGACAATTGTTGCTCAAGAGTTTGGAATTGCTCACAGCATTGTTTCACGTGCATAGGGAACCTTCCAAACTACAGGCACTGCTGTCCCAAGGAGAGGTAGGGGTCGACCACACTCAACTACAGCAGCAGATGACCGCTACATTGTGCAACAGGCAAGAAGGAATCCATGCCAAACAGCAGATGCAATTGCAACCACATTTAACAGGACAGCTAATCACACAATCTCACGATACACAGTGGCACGGCGACTACACAGAGGTGGTCTCTTTGCCCAATGGTCAGTACGTTGTGTTCCATTGACATCCGCACATCGGCGGCACCGTTTGCGATGTTCCCATGAGCATCAAAATTGGACCAACGAGGAATGGGGTCGCGTACTCTTCTCGAATAAGAGTAGATGCAGTCTAAGTAGTGATTCTGGGTGTACTCATCTGGCGAGAGGTGAGGACACGTAATGAACACAGGAACATCCTTGAACATGATCGTTGTGGTGGTCCAGATGTTATGGTTTGAGGAGGCATAATGTTCCAAATCTTTGAACACTGATAGATGTTATTGTAATACGGTACACCTTCCGCATGTGCGTCTTTTCAGGGGTGCAGACGGTCCTGACTTCATTTTTATGGATGACAATGCGCGATGGCATCGAACAGCGCAGGTGGAGGATCTCTTGGAACGAGAGTATGTTCGGCGAATGGACTGGCCTGCCCGTTCCCCCGATTTAAATCCCATCGAACACGTGTGGGGTGCTTTGGGGAGGCGCATTGCAGCACATCCACATGCACCAACGACCATGCAACAGTTGTCAACAGCGCTGGTGGAGGAATGGAACACCTTACCACAAGAAGTGCTTACCAACGTTGTGGCCAGCATAGGAGCATGCATTGCTGTCCGTGATGAACATACATCCTTTTAAGCACCATGTATATGTTTGTGTAAATCTAGAGAGCCATCATATGTAGTATTGACTTTAGTGTAGCTTATGGACTATGAATAAAAGTGCCATTTCTGTTCGTCTCATTGCATATTTTGTTTAGTTGCCTACTGTAGCATACCGAGGCAGTTTCCTCTATGTATGATTCAAGTTTCGTCGACCTATGTTACTTGGCAGTGTCACAGCATGTGAAGATTGTTTTTGTCCTTAGGTTTTGCACACCAGTGTATACATAGTATGTATTACAGCATTGCTGACGGAAGCGGGATTCAAACTTTGAACCGTTTGCTTAGAAATCCGCCGTCCTAACCACTCACACACAAAGCAAAGCTGCGGATATATAGTTCAAAACAGCAACTTAGAAGATAATCTTCAGATAACTGATTCATGAAGAATGGAACGTATCATCAATAACATCATCTATAATTACTCATATTATATAAATTACAATTCAATACGAAGAATAGAATTAAATAATACACAAACAGAATGACAATTAGGTGGATGTAACAATCAAAGCTAAATGTTGGTAGACCAAATACTCTTGCCTCTTACGCAGTGACAGTGTTAGCAATACCAGAACGCTTTTAAACAAAACTGAAAAAGAAGCAAGTAGTTCCAATAGTGTAATGATAAAGCAGTAGAGATATTTTATCTTCCCTGAAGTCATTTCTGTTGTCTAATCGAGCAAAGAGACGGCGATTCATGGAACACCACAAATTGGAGCTGAGATTATATTGCATTTATTTGAGGGTAAGTTTATTTCTTTTCCTTCAATCACTGGAACGTAATGGCCACAAAGTGAAAAGAAATAATAATTTAATTTTTTTATTCAGTCTGCTATGTACAAAGAACACACGTTATGGTGTTTACACCTCAAACTTAAGAGTATGCAGAAGATACTGATTCTGTCTGATACAACTAATTTTTCAAGGTCAATGCCCTTATCTTATATATATGACAAATTTAGGACAAAAACCGACAAAACCCAGAATGTTTTTGTAAAATAATCGAATTTAATTTGTTTCACTTTGTTTAATTGGTGTTACTGTTAATTTGTCCAATTTTTGCACTGTCAATCTGTTTTTATCTAGTTCAACTACACTGGGAGTTTACTAATATTTACTATCACTTCACTAATGCGAACTAGCTCAATTCTCCGACATTTCATCACTTCCTTCGTGAAGTAGCTTGTTCACTTCACTAGGGAGTCGAAGACAAGACCTCCACAACCCGTCCGTCACTCCGCAGTAGCACTCACTGCACGTCACAACAGCCGTCATCAACTCGCTCGAGGAGTCACTCTTGATGTCGCACCAGAGACGCACTCGCTGTCTGACTCAACAACTCTGACTGCTCTCGTGAGAACGCTGGTTTATATAGTCAGTGAAAACATTCTACAAGGTTCTCGAACGTTCTAGAACTGTTTCGACACACTTTAAGGAGGATTGGGGAAGAAGCTTCCAGAAGATTCTGGTTATCTGCCGATAGCGCGCCCAAGCGGCAGTTATCGTTGTTTACTTATATTGCATGGCTCCTACCTCCCGATAACTTGGGTCATAGTTGCTGCATCACACTATCCATTTCGCTAAATGAAACTAACGTATTCGAGTTAGATCACAGTCTTCTTACGTCTTAACCAGCAAGATCCTAATGCTTTTGTAACAACGAACCTGTAATTCCTTCTGATTTGGCCTGGCAAGGAAATGATGGCGTAATTCCACAAAATATGAAAGTGTGATAATTAACATTTTAACACTATATACTATATATTTGTGACTATAAATATCATTCACCATTGTTCGGGTCTTTCTTCTGAATGAATGAAGAAGAAAATGCTGCAAACTAGCATACAAACCACACTTCAGGTTTATTTAAAAACCTTTTAAATTTGCCTTCCGCACTACTGGTAACCATTAAATAACTGTATATAGGTATTGGAAACAATGTAATGACGCTTAGGTACAAAACTTACACTCCCTGTACCTCCGTGATGTGCGTTGCCTGGCAACCATAAGGATCGAAGTTCAAATCTCAGATGCGTTGACTTAACAGAACAAGGTTTCTTTCTTATTTCTTTTTATCCTGATGCAATAATTATGAATGCGCAAACACCGCACTTTGGAGAGCCATTTGATGTGATTTTTTATATATTTATTGTTTAATAAATTATATGATGAAATCTTCGGCACCTATCTGACAGTAAAATAATGATGACATCTCTTGCTGATGGCGTGAATTTGAATGTGTATGCATTCTTACTTTAAAATGATATGTTATTCCGATTTGGAATCAATTAAGGTTTTTAAATTATTGAATTATTTGTTTACAAATCTTATTACATCTCCATTCGAGTTCCTGGAAAGGTTTAAATTATAATTTTATAGTAAATGCTACGATGCCCATTATGTCTTCTCCGTATGAAGTAGCAATCTAGAGTCTATCTGGAAATATCATTTTTACGTAGTAACTTGGAATTTTTTTAGATAATAGGTTATGAAATGGCGGTGGATACCTCGGCACCCGCACTTACGAATATATATTGTGGCTAACACTCACCAGGAAGAAAATGTGAAGTGAAGGAATCACAGAAGGCTACAGGCAGCAGGCAGGTCACAGATGCGCACGAGCCCCTAACAATTCCAGGCTTGAAGACTCGTCCCATTGCTGGGGCTTCCTAGTGAGACCGATGTACGGCCAAGCCGCTCTCTGGTATCCATGGGTAGCAGTCTCTCCCTGAGCAACTATCCGCGCCCTCTGTCCAGCACCACCATATGTCACGAAACCTTGAAGCACACCTGAAAGATGAAAAGGAAACGCAATGAAAGGGAAATTATGGAAAGGAAATCGTGGTAGATGCGGAACCACACCATCATTCATCTACCAACCAGGGAATAGCACAAAAAACAAGGTCAGGGTGGGCGGTCGACGGGAATCGAAGCTGGGACCTCCCGAATGGGAGCCTCACATGCTACCGCGAAGCCAACTCGCTTGGTTGGGAACTGTTAATTAATAACTTGTCAAGTGTGTATTCAGTTATTTACAAGAAGTAATTTATATGCGAGAACGTCTATTGCTATATAAAGTAATTAATAACACATTCAGCAACAATTTGAAATTACAAAACATGCATAAACAAGTAAATCAAACACATATATAAAAAGAAAATCAACAAATACAGAAATAAGCGTAGTATTATTACAGTCCTCCTCAGGTAGTTCTCAGCTAAGGGGAATCCGGACTTATTCCAGTGTCATTCCAATTAATTCACCGTCGTGATTAACAGAGAGCTAAAGTAATTGTGTATCATCTGCATAATGTCACTCGTGAAATTTAGGATATTAGCAATACTGACTGCGGTAAATACTCGCTTCTGCTCCATGCTATAGGATCATACACTTCTTGCATAAACAACTATTGTAAACTATAATAATAATCTGGATAATAATAATAATAATAATAATAATAATAATAATAATAATAATCAGCCTATAGTAAACTATCAGTACGTTTACCACATTTAAATGAAAGAAACGTATTTTCCTTCTATCCTAGTTGGACCAAATGCCACAATAATATTTCTAAGGGAGTAATTATCAAAACTAAAATCGTAATGCATGTCCAGGATGTAAATTCACGGTTGGTGAGAACAGAAACAACCAATTACAAAACTTCAGATTTACTTAGAAATATTCGAATGCAACATGCAATCGCTTTCAAAGCGTAGGTTGGGAAAAGAGAAATGAAACGCCAGGTTGAAGTTGAAATGAACGTTATCCATCAAAGAGTCAGGCAGAATGAGCGTACGTCATTATGCTGGGCCCTCCATGTATCGGTAAATCAACCTGAATTTAATGGCTTTAAAATCCCCTGGACTTTCCTTTCAGTTCTATGAAAATTAAAAATGGGGTGGAGCTCCCTCGTCTTGCGAAAAATGAATAATTGTACTGATTTATGTCTTATCCAGTTGTTATTAATCCTACATGGCTAACAAAAGCTTAGGTAAAACACGACCTTCTCTATATTATTTTTATAAGAACCCTTGGATATTTCATGTAAAAGCTACGTACATCCTTAAAACACGAACCTGCACATTGTCGGTTTTAAAGGGCGGGTGGATTTAATGTGATACATTCAAACGACTTAACCTACCAATGACAAGTTCACATATATCTATTGAGTGTTATACTATTTATATGAAAACTTTCTCTTATCCATGTAACGTTACTCATGATATATATAGCACCTTCACATTTATTCGACTTTTGCCGCCAGTCGGTTGTCTGTGTTACGGCCTGTATTACGATCTCCGGTTAAGGTTTGGGGTAAGATTTACCTGAGAGTTACGTACTGCGACTGTATTACAATCTTTGGTTAAGGGCTACCCGGGAGTTATTTTTGGAGGTAAACTAACCACCACCTCAAGTGGTGGATAAAGATGATACCTTGGAGTTAACTCGTATTTCCGAATGAAACATGGCGTACCACCGGCAGAGATTGATTATTGAGAGTGATTCAGAATATATTTTCAAGTTTTTGGAAATGTTATCTATACATTAGAATAGTTCACTCCAACACCCAGTCTTAAATATTACTGTCAGGGAGTAAGGACCTAACCATTGTGCTTGGATTGTTTTTGGAAGGCCAAACATTTTAGGTTAAATGACAAGCAGTGTGGGCAAAGGTAAACGTATTTTGCGTGTTAGTTTATATTTAGGTTGGTTTTTAAAATTGTCGAATGGCTTTCCACGTTAGTTTTAAGTGATATTCATGAAATGTTTGCGTCAAAAGACTATGGTTTTCGGTTATTAAAGTGATATTCGTAAAACCTTTACGTCAAAACTCTTAACACTATTTTTAACGAAACTTTGAAGTGTGGCATAGTTTTCTAAATAGAATAACCAAGGAACGGTATTAGAAAGATGCAACAAACTTAAGAATATTGTGTTGAACTTAAATGTCAGGCAACATGTGTAAATCCGAATCAACATTAGAACCATCGATGTTGCTTTTCTATAAATATAATAGCTTTCGCGAACGGAAAAGCTAATAAAAAGGTAATTATAACTATTGTTTACGGTATCCTATTGTAGCTCAGTAATCCAATAACGTACTAGAACCGCATCTTGTATGCTCAATGACATGTATATAAATTACATTTTAGGTTATGTTCATGTCAAAATTCTCTAAAAAAATCTCCAAAACCGTTCACAATCTATAATAGTCTGTCCGCTCGCCTTGTTACTAATGACCAATAATGACGCTATAATGTTGCAGATTACCACGAGATAGCGTTGTATAAACAGTGAAATCATTCAGAAAACTATTGCCAAGGAGAAATACATATCTCTTTGGTGTTGCCAACTTCTCGCGCAGCATCATAAACCTTAGGGTTACTAACCATCGGTTGATATGCGTTTGTAATACGCGGCAATGCACCTAACCTTCAGGTAGCGATAACTGATAGGTTACAAACCATGACTTTTAACCGGAGATTGTAATACAGGCCGTAAGTCGTCATTACTTTGAAGCGAGCTTATCACTCACTATTTATCACTGTAAATTCGCGATCTCTGCTTGTATGCTGATAGTCAATGTATATTGTATGATGGACGGGTTTTGTAGCGGAGAGTGTCTCGGCTTTAATATGACTTCATAATTTTTTAATAAAAACAACTGAAGTAACTAACCTTTATAAATATTTTAAATATTTTAGTTCTTTCTTCTTTGTTGTCAATAAAACAAACTTTCCTTCTTTTTTACTATGGTTTGTCGCAGGGCTTGATTAAATTTTGGGCAAGAACGGAGAAAATCATTCACACAGCGGCCAATATTGTTGATCTTGAATAAGGATCCCCCTTCGCATTCTTCCAGTTGAGGCAATATTTTTAACACTTAAATAATTTCAGTTTAATTATATAAAATATATAAATACAATAACAGCCCGTCTTAAAGCAATTGTGTATGTAACAATATATAAGGAGTGTATATTACAGTCATTGTATATGTTTGTATTATTGTATACATGTAATAATGTTATGTAAATGTATTACGTAATTTAATAACGTAGAAGCTGTGAGAATAATAAGTTATACGTTGATAACAATGAGGTAATAGTGAGGTAACCTTGAGGCAATAATGAGTTTGAAAGTTTAAATTAGTTAAATTAAAAGTTTCATTATTGGAGCAACAATAATGTAAATTTTGAGACAGTTTATAAAATAGCCAATCAACAACCAGAAAAAGCTTTAGTTAAATGAAGGCATTCTATTGAAGTAGGATTAGCCAATCAGAAACTGAAAAGGAGAAAATCTTCCAAATTTAGAATTCAGTTACCTGCAGACAGCGTTATTAACCAGACGCAAAAAGTGTCCTGAAGAGATTTAATACGTATTCGTGTGAGACGAAAAATAAGTTTACGTGTTAAAACGTGCAAATAATTAATAAAAGAATCTCACAGCCTCTATCAGTGAAGTGTTACTTAAATCTTATCAAGCATTAATAAAAGGAGTGAAGTAAAATTTTAATCCGTGTAAGCCTACATTCTTAGTCACACCACAACCTTGCAAAGAGAAACGTGTCTCTAACAAAAATACTCACGCAGCCGAGGCAAACATAAATATATAATATTTAAAGAAACACTCAATTACAAAGTTAATATTTTTTCAGGCCACCTGAAAGCACATTTGGGGCGAAGGCTACCGGAAAGCGGGCACTATACGCGTGTTTGCAACGAATTTCAAGTTCGGCTCCCCCACAGTTTAAATATAATACAATTCCTTCAACACAAACTACTTCAAATTCACGCCCAAAGCGTGGTAAAAAAAATAACGTAACAAACCAACTTCTTCACAGTTGGGAAGTACCACTCAACCATGCAAATTCTGAGATCTGTGGTCACTTCCATCTCTTATGATAAGAACGCTCAAAATGTGAAAAGCAGTTCTGTACCACCTAGTATATCAACCTGTTTACAAGTAGGAAACGCATGCAGTCCGAGGTTCATTTCCAGACCTCATTCCCTCCCCTTGAGACAAGGATCTCCTAAACTAATAATGGGGTCATTCATTTAAACCGATTGGCGGTAAAGGCCGAATAATTCTGAAGACCCGTTATATAATTATGTATATTGTTGATATGTGCAAGCATTAGTGTGTTGTCAGAATGCTGTCTATAACAGATTGGTAGAGTGAAGCTTTTTCATTCTACAGATTAGGGGGCTTGTAAATCGTAGTGTCTTCTTTAATGTAAAGTCACGTGATGTTTATATTTTATATGCTAAAATTTTTGTAATCGTGGAAAGATTCACATTAAGAGAGCTTTCTGGTATATATTTACAGTCAACGTGTGGGCTGACAGTGCATGATTACTGATAGGTCCACATCCACTGCCAGCTCGCTTAAATGAACAAATTTACCATAATTTTCTTGATATGATTATAATACCTGAGCTGCTGGAGGATATCCATATGATCTTCGGCAGCGCACGTAGTGGCAGCATGATGGCGCACCAGCTCACCTCTCCGGGGGTGTCAAAATGTTTTCCACGAACATTTTCCGGCGAGGGGATCGGAAGAGGTGATCCAGTTCATTGTCCTGCCCGATCACCTAATTTGACACCAATATATTTTTTTTGTTTCTGCCGTCATCTTAAAGCCCTTGTTTATGAACACCGATCGAACCCGAACAGGACCTAATAGCAAGGTTACTAATTGACTTTGACACAGTTAGGAAAATGCCAGGAATGTTTGAACGAGTGTGACTGTGGATGATGCTGCGCTGCAATGCTGAATTGAGACTGATAGAGGACCTTTCAACAGTTCTTGTAATGTTGAAGAATTTTTTTTTTGTTTAGAAGTTGTATTGTAGTTATACTTTGTGGAGCCGAACACTTGATGAAGTAACTGCCCCACGTATGGTACAAAGTTTCCGGTGGCCTTCGCACCAATTTTTGAAAAATTAACTTTGTAATTTGAATGTTTCTTTAATATTGTATATATTTATGTTAGCCTGGGCTACGTGATTATTAAATTGTAGAAACTTGTTTCTCTTAACAGGGTGTGATACGGCAAAGAATGTAGGCGTACACAGATTATAATTTTTACTTCACTCCTTTTATTAATCCTTGACACGATTAAATAACACTTCACTGATATAGAGAGCTGTGAGATTATTTATTATTTATTTGCACTTTTTAAACTCATACATTTTATAATATCCTCGCCGTAATGAATCTTTGTCTCACATTAGATACGTACTAATCTTCTCGAGGACGCGTCTCGCGTCCATTTAGGAACGCTGTCTACAAGCAACTAATTTCTGAATTTGTACAATTTGCTCTATTTCAGTGTCTGATTGGCTAATCCTATTCCAATAGAAAATACCTTTATTTAAACTAAGCTTTTTCTGGTTGTTAATTGGCTGTTTTATAAACTGTTTAAAAAATTACATTATTGTTTCCAAGAATTGCTAGTAGCATTATTAAATTTTCCAATTCATTGTTGCCTCAAGGTTACCTCATTGTTAGCAACTTTTGACATATTCTCACATCACCACATTATTAAATTACGTAATACATTCACATAACATTATTATACATGTACACAATAATATAAACATATACAATGACTGTAACATACTCTTTTTATATATCGTTATATACATATATTGCTTTAAGGCGGGCTGTTATTTAATTTATATATTATATAATTAGACTGAAATCATTTAAGTGTTAAAAATACTGCCGCAATGTATGTTGGTATTTTAATTGTATTATTGAGTGCAATGCCCTTAAAGTGTATTCAGTAAGTAGGAGTTCAAAGGGTTCGATTAATTGTTATAATTGTGAAACATTTCCTGACATAGGTTCCTATATGAAAGTTGTTCATAATTGTCTCGTCTATTATCCATAAAGTTTTCTAACATAGTCGCAGAATCACCCCATATATTGTGGGGAATGAATTCAAACAAAAGAAAGCCACTATAAAAATAAATAAAAAGAATACAAAAGAAAAAAAGACAGTATCGCAATCTTCCTCAATAGAGCATTACCAATGTATCACGCTTCTGAACTTGCAATATGGAATACTTCCAAAACGGCTAACATACGAATAAATTTATTTTACACAAATTGAGTATTGCGATTAGCATTTGCTTTATCTCTAGTAAGCTCTTGTTTATCTCATGGTTTTATAGTTACACAAAATCCATTCAAATAAGGGGACCTCATGGGCTAGTCACAGAACAATTCAGGGTATACATTTCATTTCTCATATAAATATATCAATCTTAGTTATGTTGTTTTAGTCAACATCGTTGAAGCCGTTTTGAGCAAATAAAATAATGAAAAATATCTAATATAAAGGGTAGCTTGGAGAGAGGGATTTTCTTGATTGTCTTCGCGTCAAAGCCTTGGTAGATGCTGAACTTAAATTACCAAGTTGATATTTATCCGACTTTTGGTCCTTGCACTATGCTGATCACAGACAGACAGACAGACAGACACACACACACACACACACACACACACACACAAACAGGCGAGCGCAAACTTTTCTCTAAGAGTACTTTTTTGGGATTCTAGGAAATCAAAGCATATATTTTAGGTGAAACCTTTGTATCGAAATTTTGGGTGTCTGCAATACTTCCTCTATCTACTATAATGCCAGGACAGTTCTCCCTGAATGAGGTTTTTTCCAGGTTTTCCTCACATCTCATAACTGGCAATTGTTGGAGAGGTAGACTAAACTTAGGCCTGGAGCGTTAGTTTCTCAACTATAATTTAATTTTACGCTGATAAGGGCGCTCACAATTGGAAGGATGGTCAAGAAGAGATATCCGCCTCGCCGAACTGCGCCAGTAAAAACCTCCGCCGCTCACCCGACATACGCTAAGGGGGACACACTTATACCGTCGCCACCGAGGCTATTTAGGCCATTTCACCTCTAGCCACTGCCGCCGCAAACGCCGACACTTCAACCAACCAGCGCTGCATCTCAATGGAACCCCGCCCCCCAACCTTCGTCGACAGACACTATTGACAGCACCACCAGTGCCTCTTTGAAGGCACAGTGCACTCATCTAGGGGAGCTCATTCCACAGGATCTTCCGCCGCAGCTCAACAACAGTGACTTTCAGCAATGAGGGACACCAGATCACCACACCAAGAGAACCGTCATCACTTATCCGGTTGGCGCTCACAGACCCTGGTGACATCGAGGCGGCCTTAAGGGTGGGCCTGTCCTTGTTTGGCGGCGCAAACATCTAGGTTAGCTGAGTAGATCGTCAGGTACTCTGCCACCACTGCTGTGCATTCGGATGTGTCCAACTGCGATGCTTAATCCAGGTGTCACTACTGCGGCACTGCCAATCTCGCCGTCGAATGCACAGGACAATCGCGTGGAACCGCCACCGAAGCTGTGTCACCTGTGATGACTATGACAATTTTAAGGGCAAGGTGCAGTATTCCCTATACCCACACTGTCGCCTCCAGCCTCCTCAGTGAGTTCGCAGCCAGCCCCAGGACGCTACTTCCCTCTCCACCTCTTCCGTAACTTCCCATTCTGGCATCCAGGACCCTAACAAGGTCATGGCTGTCACCCGGCACAACCTTCACCCACTCATGGCGATGTGCCGGAGCTTCACCTACGCACTCTTCTCCATTCCAATTTCTCCTCTCCTTAACTTCCCTTCCTTTCCAACATCCCGTACTCCTCCCCCCAAATAAAACCATTCAATGTACCACTAATTTCGTCACCGTATGTAGTGGTACCGTATAGTAATAGTGGACGTTGTCGCGGTATTCTGTCGTTATCTTTTTTACTTGGCGCCTGTTATTGTTTTACTATTTTGAATTTTGGGTTCTTTGTCCTCCGGCTAGCTATTATTACTCAGTCGAGCAAATATCTCTTGAGCAGGGCGTGTAAATGGAAGGGAGTTGTTACTAAAAGATAACACTGATAAAAGAATTTGTTTTTGCATTTTTATTGCCGTCACACTTAATTAATTTCACATATTTAATCTTGATACACGCCTGACTGAAACTGTTATATTTCCGAATGTAATTACAATCACTTATTTGCCGCGTACTATTAATTCGCGTACTTCACATTTTTGTAACTAACTTTACGACGCGAGAGATTCTGTAGAATTGCGTAATGTGTACTTCGTGAATGCTTCCTTAGAACTGCCTGACGTGTAACTCGCGAGAGAGATTTCTTAGAACTGCGCGATACTTGCTTTTGGCTCACGAATTTATACTCCCTCACCCCGATATGCCTAAACATTATAACAGAGCTGCTATTGGTTACTAAAGCGCGCCAACATTAGCGTCTATTTTATCAGCCAATCATAATTACAAACACATACACTCTAGGAAAGATATTCCCTCCATTTCTAAAGAAAGGCACGCTATTCTGACGTCATTTGTTTGTCTCTTCTAATTGATAAACAACTCACCCCATCGCTTCATTGTTACCCACTCCTATTGTCAGTTTCAGTGATGCCGTTTAAATTTATTTCCTAACAATGTTTATAGCTAACAAACATCTAAAATCATTGTCATACAATAATGTTAATTTACACTACAATCACTCTGGCATTCACAGTGTTGTGATATAAAATACTACCTCAACGTTAAACACTATTGAGAACTCTACTTTACGGAGAGAAAGTAAAAATGCAGCTATAGTGTTAAGACCAATGGATATTCTTATAGAAAGTTCAAACGTTTAGCAAGAAGCAGTTAATGGGGTATTAAGCAAAGACGGAGTTGTGGACACTAATCTCCAAGTTAAAAAGTTCAGGAATGGTTCGGAAGGTAGCGATGTGCAACTTCAGTCCATAATAATTCACTATAGTCAGGGGCACTCACTAAGACGAGTAGGGAAGCTAGGAGGAGAGGGAGTGCACTGTCTTTTTCTTTCATTCTCGCTCTCTATGCACTGACAGATCACGTGACTCAAAGCAATGCCTCGGAGTCACGTGACTTGGTTGCACTCGCCCTCCTACTTGTGTGCTCCCTATTCTGAATACCTAAAGACAGGAATCTTGTTCTCTAATAATCCTTTTAATATTATGCATTTATGCATTGAAAGCTTCCATAATATGCATATAAATATGACTCCGATTGGGTATCTGCAGGAAAGATTTTGGAATTGAATATACTAAAATGTTTTCTTATATGTAAATTAGTAGGCTTCATTTTTATAAATTGTAAAAGATACCGAACAATAAAATTAAATAAATTTAGTATTACTACAATTTATTATAAACAGGGATAACTTATTAACAACCACCTTCATACCTCGGCTACGGCCAGACAAGGCGGGGATTCACGGATGTGACGTGACCTATTGATTGCTTTGCGTGTGAGCTCCATCAATGTTGGCTAGTTTGAAGACTGACTCATGGTACATATTCTGAAATATCGAAATTTTTGAATTACATATAAATTAAATGTATTTATAAAACAAGCATGCAAAATAAACGAATATGTGGCATAATAAGCAAACTACTGACATGTTAATATGCGTATTAACAAAATAGGCAAAATATGCAACATAAAATATTGTTTAATTGTTTAAAATTAATTCACATTCACATAATTAATTCACGTACCAAGTGAGAATTCTTTCTGACAGCAGAGAAGATATATACAGTTGCATTAAAATCCTGTCCTACTAATACCCGACCAAGGGTGCCATAGCGACACCGACAATGGATATGACATCATCAGTAAGGATGCAGCTGAATGCAGTCACAAACCTTAATAATGTTCTCGTACCTTCTAGAGTTTCAAGTCAATTGGACTATCCCTTATCGCTTAAACATTAACGTACTGCTTCGTGATTCTCCAGCGTTGCCACTGTTTTTTTACATTGATAGGAAGAAATCAAAGATTAATTTGAAACAATTAATATAGTGACCACTGTGCAAGGTTACCTACGAGCAAAGAATTGCACTAGATGGAGAGCTGCAGTGGACCTTTGTTGCAAAAAGCGAGGGGTGTATTTAGCGCTATGGATGGTAAACAGTTGTGATGTTATGCATACCATGCAATGAGATAGCGTACTCTAAAACAAACTTAAATATGGATGTTTATTGCGTCACTTAATTATTAACCAATTCAAATACTAGTTTATTAGCCTTTCAGTAAGATCAAAAGACCCAGCGGAGGGCGAGGGATTTTTTTTTCACGCGGAATATCCTAACCATGTCAAATAATGTTGTCGCAGATTTACGGTACGTAAAAGAACCTCAAGCCTGATAAGGAGGCCTCTGACCAAAATTTCCGGCCTTTCAAGTCCAATATAGAATGGGACGCCAAGGACCATAGTGTCCTAAAAGAGCGCAGTTAAAGAGCGTCCAACAATAACATTCAATTTAAATTAAATTAAGATAAATACCAAGGTTTTATACGAAAAAAACACCGACTTTATTGCATTTCTGGTTTTTTAATGTAGCTAATGAAAGAGGATAAAAATCAGAAGAAGATTTAAATGCTGGTTTATGTGCTATTTTGAGATAGCATTCATTCATTATCTGTTTACCGTCCTCTTATGTAGGACTTACACCCCCCAGGACTTACAAGCGGGTGCCTGGGGTCAGAGGCCCGTCGAGGAGCAGACACTCATGGATCAGACAGAGCATCCAGGATGGGTGATCAGCCCGATGCCTGGTATGGGATGAAGAAGTAGATGAAATGGATGAAAGGAAAGGTGATGATGGAGAAGTTGGTGGAATGAATGGCGGGGGAAACCGGAGAACCCGGAGAAAACCCGCCCAGACGCCGCTTCGTCCACCACAAATCCCACATGCAGGTCCCTGGGATTGAACCCGGGCCGCCTCGGTGGGAGGCGAGTGGTCTAACCACTCGGCCACGGCGCCTTTTGAGATAGCAATGTATTAAAATTACTGCTGGGTACAAAAAATAGGGAGATAGGATTTTTGTAGCTGCTTACAAAATAATCTCTGGGTTTCAGCGTTAAGGCAGCGTGTGCACCTATTGGTTTTGAAGAAGTACATGGAGATATCCAAAATCCGGTTTTATTAAATGTTGCTCAAGATGAATTTTGCACATACATACACACCTTATATTTTCAGAGGAAACACATTTGGAAAATAAAACAAATAATATGTCTATTAGCTTATTAAATTCCAATGATTATTACTACGAGTGTGTAGAGCACTGTGTGTTCAGATGTTGGAGTTTCCATTATAAGATAATTGTATTACATACAGGGAGTGTGGTGGCAGAAATCTTGTTTACCATTCATCAACATCGGACAGCTGCAGACAACAGCTCGCGTTCGGAATACATGCCACTTATGTATATATAAATCGTTGCCTACGGGCAGCCGGGGACAGCGCATCTCGACCCGCTTACCTGGCGGCTGCGTGCTTCTAATGATCGGTCCGTCAGAACAATAACCCTTGCAATAAATTATTACGTACCGCTTCCCAGCAATTTGGTAATTACGCTCCAGAAGACTCCCTTCGACAGGTTCTAGTAGCTTCCCCTTCGGAAACATTCCGCTTTGTATGTGGGGCCTAACTAGTCCTTAGTTGGACAGTTCAGTTAGTTAAGAAGTTACGAAGTTAAAAGTGGACAGTTAAAGGTGAACAGTGCCGAGTGCAGTTCAGCAGTTGAGTTTTGAGTTGTGACTCAGCAGTTCAGTTGCGAGTTGTGATTCAATAGATCAGTTGTGTTTTGTTCTGAGTATGTATCGGTGACTCAAATGTAATATTTGTGCTATGCTGGCTGCCTAAGTGATAAATAAAGTGTGCCTTGGAGTAACTGGTACTTTCACTTGTTACAATACGTATATTTTATTTCCAATACTACAAAGAGTGACAGTGACTCTCAACTCATACAAATCTAAAGGCTTAAGGTTTATGTTATTGCCGGTGAGTGCAAAGACGTGGCAAAATTGATCTTCCTGCTCTGGACGTCGCACCTGCATAATCCATTCATAATTATCCTTGCACAATATGCAGTGAACGCAGGAAGTTTACCGAACTGCACTTCTGCAATAATAAGTAAATATAATGCAAATAAACCATAACATTTTCCTTCTAGTAATGTGCATCCAATTAACGTATATAAACTGCTCCTCAGGGAAAGTTGGCAGAATATGTTCTCTAAGTCATGTGAATTATGAACTTTGCAGCGAATCCGAGTCAAACTTCAACATCTATGATGCTAATTATCGTCCTAAAATAACATACATATCTTAATCTCGAGTGTGGGCCACGTTGCCTTCCGGCTGTACTCGTGTATCAACAGCATTATTCGATTCCTCGCCTGTGCAAATATACTTACTACGTTCTCGGTTGAATCTGTTTTCTGCCCTCATTACCACGGGAGTTTGCCTATGGGATAGCGTACTTCACGAACACCTGAGTAATTTTCGAGTGTTCTTGCTAACTTGTTATCGTTAAGGAGAGGTAATATGAATGAAAATAGAATTTAAATGTTTGCTAAGAGATTTTGTTAACTCATTGTCGCCACCTTAAGCGGAACATCAAACAGTAGTTTGTCACGGGACTGAGAGCTGTAGTCTTAGACGCTTCAGCATTAGAATTAGCTTGACTCTCATGGGGAATAAATTTGTGGACTCAAAAAATATTGATAGCATTTATCTGTAAACCTGGGGTTCAAATAACGATTGTATCTGACATTGCTTTTATAAAATACATATTTAAACAAATATTAAATTACCACTGAAATAACATATCAATAGCTTTTACATAGTTTGTAGTGATACATGTATATTTTAAGTATACTTAAAATATTGTGTGTTACATTCACAAAGCTTTGTCCACCCACTATAATTTATTTTTGGTATTTCTTCTAGAAATATTGTTACAAAACCCTGTTTTTCTGCTTCAGGTAATTTGCATGAACGTTTGCAGAAATGCTTTCATTATACATATCTTTGTAGATAAGGGAAGGCGAGGGAATGGTCAAGTCTCTCACCGTTAAATATGGTGAGCTTGAAGTTCCATACTTTTTGCTACACTTTTTGCAAGAAATAAAAAAAAGTATGACAGGTTGTTAGAGAGCTTAAAGCAGTAGCAACGAATGTCTCTGAAACGGTCAATACCAAAAAAAAAAAAAAAAAGGTTTAATATACATTATATTCTTAAACAATATTTCCTGTATGCAGCTGTTCTCTAGCTCTTATAGTTTACCGGTTGCTAAAATTATGCAAAATTTATTCAGAATAAACAGGATTTCACTGATCATTCATACAAAGTTTAAGCTATAGATTTTACTCATTTGGATTACCTTGGATACGTGTTATTTTTATTAAAGTTACTATCCAATTTTTAGAAAATTAAAAATAAAAAAATGTTCAATGTAAATGGTAGGTTAGAAAATGTTAGTGTCGTATCCTTGGATGACACCAAACTTAAATACAAAATTTGGTATTTATTAAACGTTTTCCTGCTTTAGTTATTCTGTACTTACACATACAGCATGCACACACGCACAGACCGTTTCTGAAAGCAGCTCTTGAGTTCAGTGGACCTAAAAATGTATATTCAGTAAAATTCCAGTATAGAAGTTTTGGGCGGAACAGAATACTTCCTCCATCTACAAAAACTCTCGCAGAGGAATTTTAAAAAGTAAATTATTTGTTTGCTTCGGAATTGTTACCCTCTCCATCATTTATCTGTGGTGTTACTACACCTATTTCACCAGAAACGTTTATAGGAAACACACGTTTTGAGGTCATCCCAATCCAAAAGGATAGTTTCTTTAGAAAAATGTTTCATGTGTGTATGTAGCATAAATCATGAGCCGAATTTCATATTAAATATGGTGGCGTTTTGAGAATGTGAGGCAAAATTGTTCAAGAAAATCTCCAAACCAAAACAACCATATATATGGAACTTTTTCGATACTTTTCTACTTTCTCAAAACTCTTTGGAGGCTGTTCATTCTCAGCAAGAGTTATATAGCATGAAAATCGTAAGAAATGGGCAAATGAGCCCGAAACAAAACGACAGTCGATGGAATGGCTTCAACCTAACTCTCCACAGAAGAAGAAATCCAAAGCTTGCGCCGGTAAGGTCATAATTACCTTGTTTTGGGACTGTGAGGATGTATACTCATTGATGTGCTGCCAAGGATGTGCTGCCATTGATTCTGAAGCATATGTGAACACATTAAACAAACTCAAGATGAGCTTCCAGAGTCTTCGGCGTCATATCAACCCGAATGATTGTTTGATTAAACACGATAACGCTCCGCCTCATACAAGTTTGAGGACTTTGGAACACATCACTAAACAGAGTTGAACAATATTAAACTTTACAGCCCTGCCATAACTCCCTCAAACTTCTACTTGTTTGGGCCATTAAGAGATGTCATTCGTGGAAGACATGTTGAGGCTGACAAAGAGTGATTCGCACAATGGTGTTCTTGACCAGAACAACTAGTGGTACCGACAGGGCATACACACCCTTTTATCTCTCTGAAGAAGGCCATAGAACGGGGAGGATATTATGCGGAAAAATAGGGAATGTAGAAAAAAACATCATTCTTTCTTGTTTGTAAGTTTCATTGTGTTCAGTAAATAATTGTTGGAGAAAAAATGTGGTGCGTTACTCTGTGTGCGACCCTCGTATATTATTATAGAATAATCCTAAAAAAATAGGAATGTGAAATAACGACGTAGAGAGGGTGAGTGAGTATATGCATATACACATTTAGATTACTAAATGTAACACATTTGCTCTTTGTTCACATAAATGACTTTCTACAGGAAACCTATTTGTGCCCATTTAATTTCAACTCCTAAGTGACTAAAATCTTACGTTAGAGTAACGACAGACATTACTTATGAAGATGGATTTCATGTTTCGTAATTAGGATGTCGAGTGTACTGGTTCCCTCCTTAGTGTCCTACTAAAGCATTGCGTCAGGACCTTGTACTTAAAGCTGCAAAATGAATTCCTCTTATTCTGGTTAATTTACCTCGCTGTAACTATAAGGTGATATAACGACGGGTTTTCAGTGGATTATTTGGTACACATGGACCAGTATATGCCAAACCGTACCATTTGTTCCAGTAACTTGTTGGTAATAGTTCAGTTGTGCAACATCTTCTGTTTATCCTATGGATTTAGTTGGCAGTTAGGACGTTGTGGTCGATAAATATAACTGTTTTGTAGTCAGTACAATGCCCAAACTGAACGTTATAATTATATATTTTCCGTATTTCAATTTTATATACTCTAATCTGTGAGAACCGGCAGCGGCGTGGCCGAGTAGTTAGATCTCTCGCTCTCATCAAGGCCACCCAGGTTCAATCCCGGAGTTTATGATGTACAAAGCAGCATCTGGACGGTTTTTCTCCACGTTCCCCCTCCCGGTTTCATTCCACCGGTGCTCTATCACTTTTCCTATCATTCATCTCTCATCTACATCTATCATCCACTTCCTCGCTCTCATCCCGGGCGTGTGCTTGATCACCCACCCTAGTCTCTCACTCTCTGACTTGTAGGCTCACTGCCCCCCCCCTTCAGGCGTCTGCTCAAGGCTTTGTCGTATGTCCTGGGGAGTGAGTCCTCGGTTCCGGTAGGCGTTAAAAAGGGAAGGCTCTCTCCCAGTTGGGGGCCAGAGCCTAGTTGGGCTGTTTCCGCCTTATAGTTATTAATCGGTGAGTGCACTTTCAACCGCGATATTGAAATATACCAAACCAATATTTATATGATGGTGCGAGAAACCCTCCCTCCGAAAAATAAAACTGATATTGCATTGATATACAGTAGGCTTTCTCTACTCACCTCTCTACAAACTATTCTTACAAAAGCTTATCGTTGTTAATCGACATACACTTTCATTATACATTTATTTGTAGGTATAAGAAGGTTACAGTAGGCTAAAGCTATAGTCAGAATTTTGAGAAACAGATTTCTATGTGATAACTTTGAAATCCCATGCTCTTTGCATGACCACAAGAAACAACGAATAGAGGCTTACACTCAAAAGAAGATTAAGTTGGTATTTAGAAATTCAAAGCATATGCTGGAAAAGTATGTTACAAAATATGTTATTTGACCTAAATAACGAGATCCAATTGTTCTAACATATTAAACCTTTTATGTACTAAGATTTTGTCTCTTACGATTTACCAATTATACAAAACTAAGAATGCGTTATGTGTTATTTTCGGTTGCTATGTAAAACGCTGAAGTTATATTCAAACGACTTTGGTTTTACTTAGATTCTACAAAATATTCATATAAAAGGCTTTTCTTCTATCTACTTCACGTTTTTTGTCTTGTCTTGCTCGATTCATATTTCTGTAATTGATCCGGATGCACTTCAGCTTTGGGCTTATTGTGCTACCCGTATCATTCTAAAGCCAATTCATTATGCCTGCTCCCTTTACAAGGAATACGGTCTCATAAGAGATGTGGTTTCAAATTCTCCTGGTTCTAAAAACATTTTATCAAAAGAAATATATCTCCTGTGAGCCAACACCTCACAGAAGCACACAATGTGCTGGGCATCTGCAATTTAAATTACCCTGAAAAATTCTATCCTGTTAAGATGCTTTTTCATGCATGCCCTGGTTCTCAGCTGAAGGCTGTTTCAGTTAAGTAAATTTTTAGCTCTTTTCTTGTATGGTTTTCTAATAGTTCATCATGTTTGTTTCCTGGAGTTTTAAGCCGGGTTTTATGATATTATACTTTGAACCAGTTCTTAATAGCTTCTCTTACTAAACATTTAGATGATTCTAGAGCCAATCTGGCCAAATAAGTTGTGAAGCTGCTCCTTGTTCTGCAAGTTCAAATTGTTAATTTCCCTGTCACTCTGACAGGACTCAAATGAGTTGAACTTCATTCTGTTTACCAGTGTAAGCTCTCCTTATGTTTTCACGCATGCATTGAGTTATGCCATAAATTTCCGTTTCAAAAACAGTGGCATATTCAGGCAAGGTAAAAAAGCTTTACACCTTGGTCTTATGCCATCCTACTTCACGTTAATCGAGATAAACAATTACAGAAATAGATTCGTTACATATTTCACTGGACGTACCTCCAAGGGGGATACAGAAAATCAATTCAATAGTTGTTAAAAAGCCGAATCGCTATATGCTGGCCCAGAAATTTCATACTCTTTGGAGAGGTATATTTGTTAGTAGTTGGTAGTTGGAAGATATTTCATGTTTATATGCACCACGTTTGGGAGCCAATTTGGAGTGGTGTTAATGTTTGTTTGTTTGTTAGCCCCACGTTGTGGAGCCAATTTGCGGGAGTATTAATGTTTGTGTTCGAAAGATGCTACTGTTTATCTGCCGCACGCATGGAATACAATTTGTCGCGGTAACTTCGTGTTATCTTTTACTGTCCTCCAGCTAGCTATGATTTCTCGGTCAAGCACTTCTCTTGTACAGGGTGTGTAAACGGAAAGGAGTTTTTATCCAAAGATAACACTGATAAAAGAATTTGTTTTACACTTTTATTCTCGTAACACATTATTCACTTTCACCTATTAATCTTGACACTCGCCAAACTGAAACTGTTATAAGAACTTCTTTACTGCCCATTATTAATTCGCATACTTCAACTTTTTGTGTAATTAACTTTACGACACGAGAAATTTTTCATAAATTTGCTACGCGTAACCTGCAAGTCGATAAACTGTGCGATGTATTCACCATGACTGCTTCTGTTGAACTCGTCGACGTCTTATACGCGAATACTTCTGTTGGACTCCGTGAAACTTGACTCTGACACGAATTTATACTCCTTCGCCCGATATGCCTAAAGATTTATAACCGAGCTGCCATTGGTTAATAAAACGCGCCAACATTAGCGTCTATATTTATATCCAATAAAAATTACGAAAACATATGCTCTAGGGAAAATGTTCCCGCAAATTCTAAGAAAAACACGCCACTCTGACGTCATTTGCTCGTCTCTAATAATGATAAACAGCTCACCCCCTCGCTACATTATTGCACGCTATTATTGTCAGTTTCAGTAAGGCCGTATAAACCCACTTCTCAACAATGTTTACAATCAACAAACATCTCAAATCAATGTCGCACAACAATGCATATTCACACTACAATCACTCTGACATTTACATTATTGTGATACAAATTACTGCTTCATCTTTCACGATATCGCGAGAAACAATTGTAAAGTGATAGCGCTTTAAATAAATAACAAGGCATTTAATATTCAAACAACAGATATCTCGAAAATGGCTAATGCCACAAAAACGTTATTTGTAACACATTCTGTGGTCTAAAGATATCTACATCTTTTTGTTTGGTACTACTTTATCTACCCCTCATTGTTTACCATTATACAAAATTATAAAAAATTTCTTCCAAATGAAGAGGGCAGAAAATTCAACTTGACATTTAATTTATATCATATCTTAAAGATATGGTATTTTAATAAAAATTGTTGGAGTAATTTTTGAGAAAATAAAAAAAAATCTGACATGTAGAGGGTAATTTGGGGTGGGGGATTTTCTTGAAAATCTTCGTGTCGCATCCTTGGATTTGTGCTTTACCGACTTTGCATTTTTCAGTTATGCTCTTTAGACACACGTGCACACACCCACAAACATGAGCCTTTTTCTCCTTTTTTAATTCAGGGGCGTCTTACCTTTTATACGTATGGACAGAGAAAGTAAAAATACCCTTTTTTATATATAGGATGCTTCCAAATATGTGTTACATATGGTACATAGGTAGCAGAGAAAGACTCATGATATTGAATTTTTGGTGAAATGCAATACTTTCCTCTACTTACCATACATGAGTACTAGAGAGAGCACAAATTGGATTGGCCACTCCCCTAGACCTGAACCCGGTACTCATTAGATGCAAGCTACAGTTGTTATCTGAGTCACCTCACTTCGCCGAAGTGAATGGCGCTGCGAACAAAGCATCTTCTTCTACATTGCCATTCAGTGTTTGTCCTGTGTTGATACGCAAAGTTGGAGACGTTTTTGTTGAATACGAAGCACCCATTTGTTACGTGTCACGCAGAAGAAAAATGTTACTGCAGTTTTCCATCGAAAGATAATGTCTTCTCTTGAGTGCGGTTTACTTTTGTTTCTGATTTTATCTCTTGCGTTTACCTCTTATCTGTTTCTGCAGTTTTAGTTGTTATACTTTTACTCCTTTGAGATGTTGGGATGTACTTGATTGTTTGGACTCAGAAAGCCCTAAAAAGGAATAGTTTTGAGATTAGAGATTTGAGAGCAGAGATATGCTTGACGAGCTGAACCGTAGGAACAAATCAAGAAGACGAGCGAATGCAATACCCTGAGCGTATTTACGTTGGTAATGACAAAGTTAAGCTTTATTTAGGCACTAGCCACGATTTTCTTTTACACTGCTAAATATCAAATCTTTAGGTGAGGTGGCCGGAAAGCACAACACATCCTTGCTTTTGTTTCGGAATTAATACATTTCGATGAAACAAAACGTATTATGGCATTACTACAGATAAGGATTTTTCTGAAGAACCCAGTAGTAAGCAAGACATTTCAGATAATGATTAAGACTTCATTGCATTACAGCTCTGCTTCTTAGAAGCAATTCAGTTATTATACAGTTAGTGTACAGCTCATGTAGTTGGTATCGATTCAATTTCTCCTAAGCTATAAGCAAGCAGAGGGGTTTTAGTAAATAAAGTATCAAGCTAGGAATGTACCGAGAGTTGGCGAAGGAAGGAGAAGCGACTACGGCCTTGCAGTGTTCTCCGCAAACAAATGTGATGAACATTTGAAGGCATTAAATCTGATTTACCTGCTTTCGATGCAGGGAGTAAGGTTTATTAGAAGAATTAAAACAATATATGTCTTGTCATCGATAGTGTGGAATTAGTTTACGAAACAACATTTCAAAGGTTGTACATTTTTAAAAGCAATATATGATCTTATTAGTTTATGACACACCTTCTCGAAAGATTCTGATCTGTAGTTGAGGGCTGAGGAGATTAGGTAAAGACCCAGGTTCCTCATTTCTCCTTTCTAATAATGACAAATGTTCCTTGTTTGAATTACAATGTTGTTTAACATGATGTTTAAACGTCCTTTGAGCTCTATGTTACATGATGGTTTTGCCGTTTGTACTGAAGTGTTTCCTGCCACATTCCGTCATAAATGATTATAGCTTTCATGTATAAACTCTTGTTTGATTTAGACATAATGCCACAATTCATCACTGGCTTAGGTAAACTTGAGAGGATTATTGCTGCTGTTTGCACCACGTATTGCGGGAGATATGTTTCTTGGAGTGTTTGCCCTACGTACGACACAAACTTTCCGGTGGCCTTCGCCCCACGTTCACGAATCAATTTTTTTATGTTTAATATTTGTTTAAATATTATATGTGTGCCTCGGCTGCGTCAGTAGTAACTTGCAGAAACACGTATCTCTTAGCAGGGATAGTACGGCTAAAGAATGAGGGCTTACACAGATTATAATTTTTTTTACTTCACTTCTTTTATTAATCCTTCCTACGGTTAAATAACACTTCACTGATATATCATACTATAGAGCTGTGAGATTGTTATTGTTTTCACTTTTTAACACGTAAACTTTATATTATTCTCGCCGTAATGAAATTTTATGTCTCATAGTGAATACGTATAAAATCAAACTGCTCGGGAACGCTTCCTTGTAGCGTCTACCGCCTAAATTCGTACATTTACTCTATTTCAAGTCTCTTACTGGCTAATCCTATTCCAATAGAATACTTTTATTCAACGTTTAGCTTGACTAGTTGTTGATTGGCTATTTATAAACTGTTTTGAATGTTACATTATTGTTTCATGAATTATTAGTAGCCTTTATTAAACTTTCTAATTTATTGTTGTATCAGGTTACCTCATTCTTAGCATTTCGGCGTCTGCTTTATAATTCTGTTTGCTACGAAAGGTGCTCTGCTTCTATTCTCACAGCTCCTACTTCGTTAAACTATATAATATATATATACATAACATTATTATACATGTACATAATAATGTAAACATTAATACAGCGAGGGTAATATACACTTTATATATCATATTATATACATATTGCTTTTAGGCGGGCTGTTATATCATTTTATATTATATAATCAGACTGGTATCATTTAAGTGTTAAAAATAATGCCTCATATTATGCGCGAATAAATGGAACGGTCGCAACAAAACCGGCTGTTGGGGAGGGAAGGAGTCACTTATACTCCGTACGGCAACAGGGTTGCGTTATTTACTTACTAAAATCCCTCTCCTGGTTATAAGTTATATCTATCAGCCTAACCATTGTTCTCCACTAAGGAAAAATCCCTGAGAGTTATACCTGCAGTGTAGAGGGGAATGGAGGAAAGACTACTACATAACAGCTTGAGTGACGTCATGAATTAATCTAATAGCTACTTAAAAACACATTTTAGACATACGTACATTTTGTATACACCGATGCAATCGTCAGAATCTTTCGGTGCGTTGGAGTCCGAGCCTTGTTTGACCTACAGTTGCTGATTTTACAAATACCTAAAATTCCTAGTGAAATTATTCTGGAGTGACTTTCTTCAGGTTCTTCACTTTTATATTTTTTCCCAACGTAGAAGTTAGAGGTGACCTCGGTGTGTTACGGAAGCCTTTGGATTCATGTCTACTTCCCATATTGCCGGTGATCTAAAACGTTCAGAAATGCCTCGCAATAGCATTATGGCAGTACGCAACGCTCAGGAATAAGGTATAAACGACAGTCATGCAGTTCAGCACTTCGTTTCCAGCAACCACAGATTAAACTATCGAAATAAGATTTATAAAATGTTGTGTGTTTATTTGGAACATTAACTTGTCGTATTTGTTTTCCCATACATAAATACATATATTATTGGTTACCATCTGGAATAGCCTTCGTAATGTTACATCAAACTCAGATTAACGCCTTTTGAGGGCTCCCTAGCGAGCGCCCCTAATAAGGACTGTGATAGCTCGGTGCACAAACCAATTTATTTGGCCTTTGGAATGTCAACGTATAGGGTAGCTACCGCAGAAGTAAGTTCCTCGTCACTTGGAACTGCTCCCCAGGGCGGAGAAGGAAACTAGAAACCAGGGTAAACCAGAAATTTCCTTCCTTGATTGGTTTTCTTCGGTGTGCTCGTATTTCACTGCATCCTATCTCCTAGAAAGAAGTTCGTTATTTATACAGGACAAGTATTAAACGTGAAAATGCTTTACTGCATGTTCACATGAGACAATAAACAACTGATTAACTATAATGAACTAATCAAAAGAGTGGTGGTTATTACTTTGACGTTACGGTTTAATATGTGATGTTTTTCCCTATCTTGGCCTTCGCCCATATGAATATTATTCTACCAGGAAAAACAATACACAGCTTTACTTGTGTGACACTTCTAAAGATTGTTTATATAGGTAGAAATTTTCCAATAAATTTAATATTAATCTGGTTAAACATCTAATTGCTGCATGGTTAAGTGGTGCATTCGTTTGGGAAGTCAAAATGGCTAAACAAATGTTGAAAATAACCATCGTCGCAATAAAATAGTAAAGGAAAAATGGCTGAAATAGGTGATAAATTGTAAATTTATTGATGGGATTTTTGACTTTCTCTTTTACTAAAGTCTTATATTCATAGCATGATTTTAGAATGCAATTCTAGGGTTTTCAAAGGCTGTGAGACTTAAGCTAGAAGGACAAGTGAGTGACAATTCTGCCCCAGGCACTGTTTGAAATCAGCTCAGCTGACTTGCCAGTTACAGAGAATGAGTGACTCAAGATTTTTGTGTTACACATGTTTAGAGAATCTTATAATTGAATTCTGCTAAAGGATATTATTCTTTAGAGTATTTGATAAGGTGATTATGTTTCACTGAAATACAAGACAAGTATATAAACTATATTTCATATTCTATGCTACATGGATGGCATTATAAGCCTCGATTAATAATTTAATTAATTTTATTTACATCCGATATTCTTCTAAAATACTTGTATAGTGATCTAGAGCCTCTAGAGTAAATCTTCACTTTAACCTCCTCAACCTTATTTTGTGAATAAGGATTGAGAAGTCCCTTGATATTCACCGAACTGGCTATGAAGTACCGGCGTAGGTCGTATTTCTAATGTCCTTAACCCTTTATTGTATACTGTGGCAACAAAAGATGTATAAGCAGGTTTTAAAATATTTTAGAAGTATTTTTTCATATTATACTAACATTTAAGAATAAAACAAAGTATTTGTAGCTATTTTATATCGTGAAAATGTTGAATTATTTAATATTATTGTGCTGTCTTTGATTAGAATAAAAACCGCGTCAACATTCATACGCGCCATTACACCGGTTATTTCACGTGCGCATTACCCATCCTTCACTAGTCACATTTAACAGTCCTTGGAATTCTAATTCGCAAATTTCATTCGTCTCATCTTAAACATCACGGCTTTTCGAATCGCTTCCATTAAGGTACCTGTGACAGGGATATAAAAAGCCGTTTAAAAATTAGCAGAAGTGTGGCACATGATAGCAAAATAATTCATGGAATATTGGGTTAATCTACCCCATAAGTAGATAATAATTAATGTTATAACTAGTGTGGAATGTCTCGTAAACATATGGCACAAAATACATTCCAAAAGAATAACCAGCAGAGTTATACTTCATTATTGAAGGAACAGTGTGGATTTATGATGAGATCCTGCACAGATAGTATATTCAATTCGAATCAAATATTAGAGAAAGAAGGGCATGTAAATATGACATGAAGTATAATGATATAATTAATTAAATTACTTTTATATAATTAAATGGAATATAATGAAAGCACATAGAATATTCTAAGCATTTAATCAATTTATTTGGATATCTTCGTTAACATTCACTCACTCACTCACGTACTGTTAGATATCTTGACATTACAATAAGATATCTAAGAATAATAACTAAAGAGTATCAACAGCTAAGATACCAATTGACAATCAGTCTATTGAACAAGTGTGTGTCTATAACTACCTTGGACGTGACTTACCCTTTAATTCTGACAAGAGGAAGAAGCTTCACAAATGGAATTTTACAAAGTGATGAGTTATTTATGTAATAGTGACGTGGGTGATTATGACGAATTATATGAACAAAATACAAGCATCTGAAATAAGATTATTAATATCAGCAAAACGATACCTCCAAAAGGGCAAAAAGAGGAAAGAAATTATACGAGACAATAAGTAGTTACATTTTCTAGAAGAAAAATTTACAAAGAAGATAAAAATGGAGCGAACATTTTTTCTGAGTTGCCGAAACTTGCTTGCAACCATCATCCTAAGGAAGAAACGCCAATATAGATATGAGTCTAAAGTCAAAGGGGTAACAGGTAAACTTTCCTATTTACAAAGAGAAAGAAAAAGAAAAGAGTATTCATGAGAGAACAGATAACAACAAACGGTCAATAGATGAAACCATAAAATGTAGAAATTTGTTTCAGGAGATACCTTACGAGTATATAAATAAAAAGAAAGAAGTTTACTCTTAAAAATATAGGATTGAGATATGAAAATAGATATGAATAATTTTGTTGTTGAATAATAAAATAAGTGGATAAAACAATTGAACGATTATTTTATGTTATCCTGGATGTTGGATATTGTAGTTTTAGGAAGTTGCGTTGTGCTCATTTTGGGAGTCCTGCCAACAACCAGGTCATTAGGATTCCTCTCGACACAAGTATATGCTAGGCTCATACACACCTTGTAATGTGTGTGTAGCAGGTATCTGTCTGTATGATAATTGTTTTTCCATACATGTCTTGTGCTGGCTAAGACTGGAAAAGTATAATCATGCTGAGCTGGGATTTGAACCTGAGTCTTCCGGATCTTCTATGTACGAGACTGTAAGTCGCCAATGGGTTATGTTGCCTCAAAATGAATTTCAGAATGCCAAGTGAAGTAAGTAAGTAAGTAAGTTTGGAAATTTTATGTCGTGCCGGCATGTTGCCGTGGTACTTCAGTTGGTTAGAGCAGCGGTACGGTACACCTAAGACTCATGGTTCAAATCCCCGTTATGGCATTGAAGTTTGCAGTGTGATTATACCTTCCAACTATCTATGTTTGTATGCACTGAAAAAGTTTCTGATGGAGTGTCTTATGGGAATAAATTGAGAGCGTTATAAATACCAGTAGCCCAACATCCATTTTTGCGCTGTGTTGAAGAAACTCAAATTGGATACAGTATAAAGAAATTGCCAGCAAGATTTAAAGGAAAGGCATTGAAAGACATTCCAGATGTGAAGTAGAACGTAATTGTTTTCTTAAAAATTCTGTTACGTGTTTGTCTCAGGATGTGGTATAAAATGCTGGGCACAGGAAAAAGGAAATACCCAGGAAATAAAACTGCTACAAGGGTGTATCGAAATTATCTTTACCCCTGCTAACGATAAAATCGCGTGAACAGATACCATGGTATTTTCTTTGGCCAAGATAAAGTGTACTTCAACATGAAACTGTAATTTCATTTCCGGCTCGCTATAGGGTTTAAGGGACCCTGCATTTATGTAAGATATAAAGGAAGATGGCGGTTAGGGAGGCGTGGCGTTGATATCCCACAAAATGTGAAAAACGTGTTGGTAAATTCTTAGCGAGGGCCGTTTTCGGTTAAAATGCTTTTATATTGCGATATCATAGCCGCGACAGGGTATTATTAATTCTACTACCCACGTCATTTTGTTTCATATCGTGGGGTGAAACAGGCCATGGTGGATTGTAAAGGGATTAAATGGCGTTTGGGGTTCCCCTCATTTGAAAAAACTTATAAAGGTCGCTTTATAACCTATTAGTTATATAAAAATATTAATATTAATTTGTATTGTTTTAAAATTATTTATGTACTCCGAAATAAGTAGTTTAAAGTGATTGTGGAACAACTTCAAAAAGTTTGATATGTTACATTCATATGACTTTCTCTACCTTCTGTCATTTATTATTGGGTATACAAACTATTTTGTTAAAAGTTATTTTTCTATTTACTACATTTTACTCAAATAAGTCTTTGCAGAAATTGCTACATTACACATTTCGTTATAGATACAAAGGGAACAGCGATAGTCAAATGTTTAAGAACTGGACGATATACGCTGACCTTAAAATTCCATACTGTTTCCATGCAATTGAGAGAGACAACTGAATGTTGACAGGACTAAGAGAATGACCAAGTAATGAAGAATTCACATCTTAAATAACGTGTATCTCAGAAATGGCTTATGCCACAAAAAACCTATTTAAGTAAATTGTGTGTGTTCAAGAGACCTACATTTTTTGTATTGTACGTTTTCGTTCATCGCTTAGCGTTTAGTAGTTGTACAAGATTAGAACAAAATTTCTTCCAATTGAAGTGAATTTCATTTTACTTTTCATGTATGTATCCTTATTATATGTATTTTAATCAAAATAGTTAGATCCATTTTTTAGAAAATAATTTTTTTAAAAATAGTGTGGTTTGGGGTGTGGGAGTTAAGTACTATTTCTATGATTCACTATTGTCGAAAACCCAATGCAATCATTCAATTACAGAATCTCGAAAGTAGAAGGTAGTCGACATTGTCTCATATTATTATCAAACCTTTCCTCCTTGTTCAATGATGTACCTATAACACTGTACCTCAATATACTAGTGCGACACACTGGCACTAAACAGTTACTTTGAAATATTGCTTGAAAAAATACACTTTTATTCCACCCTAGTATAACGGCCTAATTAAATGTGACGTAACTGTACCTTTATAAAACATGACGGCTATTCATTAAGGTACCGCAACTATCGATTTTCAGCTAAGAATTTGAAATAACGATTAATTTTGTACGCACAACAATTCTCAATTCTTGAAAGCAGGAATCCAAAATGTAATGCGCGGGTTTGAAAGTGACATTATTTTTGAATCACTAACACCGCCCAAAATTGCTGTAGAAGCATTGAAAAATGCTAACAGTTCACTGCCACAAAAGTTGGATTCACCATTTAGTGCTAAACTCGATATTTAGCAGGAATTGACATATGCAAGTATTCAGTACTAAATGCCATACTGAAATTAAAATCACAGTGATATAAAGTGAAGAAAGCCGTACAACTTTTTCTCAAAAAACTGTAAAAGTTTACAGATAAAGCACCTGATTCTAAATATCACATCATAAAAGCTTAAAATATAGAAATATAATTATAGTCGAACAATACCAGTCGTACACATCTTGCATATAATGTTAATCAAGGCGCTTGTGTTTTGATTCCTAACTTTATAAGCTCTCTGCATAATGTACTATAGCGTAAGCAAGAGCTAAAGTGTGCAAGTTATCCCTTACACCCGCTAACATTAAGGTTACTAATTCTCTAGTTCTCAAGTTCGCGGGTTTAACCCCGGCGGAGGGCGATAGATTTTTTCGGGCGTAAAAATCCTTAGCATGGCCTGTGGTCTCGTGTCGTAGATTTACGGCACGTAAAAGAATCTCAAGTCTGTTAAAGAGGCCCCTGAGCGAAATGTCCGGTCTTTCATGCCCAATGTAGAATGGGACGCTAAGGACCACAGCAGTTAAAGAGCGTCTATAAATAAATAAATAAATAAATAAAAGAATGAATAATTTTTAACATTAATAGATCTTCTACTAACATAAACCAACCACATGCAAAATTGTTGTAGAGATTATAGAAGGGGAGAAAGTTATTCTTGGTGATAGTTCCGACAATTCTATTTTCAGAACGTTACTACCACCGACAAAACTCCATCAAAATAAGATAACTGTTGTTCACGAGGAATTATTAGATTAATGCATAAAACAATTTACTCAAAAATAAGCGGAATAAGTAGTAAAAATACCGCAATTACCGCTATTATTCAGCTTTGGAGTCCGATAGCAAGTTTGCGCAGCCAAAAATAAATAGGAAATGCAACTGGTGGGACCTAAAATCTGTAGCTGTTTCTTAAGTTTCTTCTTCTTCTTCCCCAGTGGCCACAGTGAGGTATCGTGCAGTTGCTCCTTCTGATCCTCTCCTCGCTCTCATTGGAAAAGTAGATCCTACCACCTAGTTGCGCAGAAGACGATTTAGCTACTTTCACTATCAAGGCACAGACTAGGGGAGTATATCGAATGTTACATAATAAGACTATAGGAAATACAAGCGAGGAGTACACCTCGCGCATTGCCACTTATTTGAGATCTATTGCGTTTACCACCCTCAGGAGAAAGGGATGAAGTGTAGGAGCCACAGAAGGCTACAGGCCACAGACGGACGGGCCAAAGAGACGCTTGGAAGTCCTTAATATTTCCAGAGAGGGCGATTACCACCCGTTTAGCCAAGCAACCCTCTAGTGTCTACGGGAGTACTCTTTACTTGAAGCCAGCATCCCTACCACATGTCCGACGCCGCCTTATGCCACGAAACCCTAGTAGCATATCCGAAAGATTATAAGAAAACAAAAAGGAAGGCAAACGCGGGAAATTAAGTCATTGTGGACGTGAAATCACACCAGAATTCGCCTTCAGCCAGGGAAAATCACGACAAACCCAAGGCCAGAGTGGGCGGCCAACGGGAATCGATCCCGGGACTCCCGAATGCGAGCCCCACAAGTTGCTGCGGAGTTATCTCGCTCGGTTATGTCATGTAATAAAAAAACAAGGCTGTTTCTATTACAAGCCTTTAGATTATTACTAGAGGTATCTATGCCTCCGAGAAGGGGAGACCAACATGATAGGACATGATTTTAGAACGGTAGAACACGTAACAACTTTGCACATGTTTAATAGGAGCACGTAGTGTCAGATATAACGTATGTATAAATATTGTATACTGATATTTAATGTGAGCAACATTTTTAAGGGCATGAATTTATTGTTTTGAGGTGTGTGTATGTAGTTTATCGTAAAGTAATTCAAAATAATATAAAGCATTTGTCAAGGGCATGTAGGATCTTCCGATCCATGCGACTGTATAATTCAGTTTATCGTGCGTTTAACAAGTCCTGCCTATTTGCTCCTACAGCTAAATGGAAATTTTACAAAAGCGCTCGGAAGTCAAACAGTATGTTTTAAAATACATTTTTTCATGAAAGAAACCATTCTTGGTTCATTGTGCAAGTAGTGACGTCATTAGAACATGTTAAAACTAAATCCTATGTTCCTACACCATGTCAAAGATTTTATTATTGTATATGATTGCACAAGCTATCACCTGCTTTATACACAAACGTTGCCTTAGTGATAAAGTAAGTACCGGAGGTTCCTGGCGTTATTAATGCCGTTCATCTATAGAAACTAAAAAACAAATAACACTTTTTAACTGAAAGTGAGAGCATTGATATTTTAGTAATTGGATATGATGACAGGAAACGCACACAAGAAACAGCAAAATAAAAGACAATTAGATATGCTTAGAAACTTGTAATTTGAATTTGTAGCTTATTTATTTTAATATTCGCAATGTTACTGTTTGTTTGACATAAATAAAGGTTTGTGTATAAGGTTAGCATAGCAGGTTTGTTGTATAAAAGAATAACTTGCACAATCATACACAATAATTAAAACTTTGGGATGGTATACAAACAAAACATACGATGTCATTTAAAAATGTTTCCAATGACTTCACCATTTGCACAGCAGTTGTTAAAAGTTGTCTTTTAAAATATACTTTTCGACTTGTCCGAGCGTTTTTGGAAAATATTTCCGTTTAGTTGTAGGAGAAAATATGCGGGACTTTCTAAACGCACTGTATGTATACATTGTTTATCACAGGTAATCTCACGAGAGGTTACGATTTTATTGAAAAATTTACTTGTTATCACGAATGGAATTCATTCGATTATTCCATGAATAGTAACTTATGCTATAAATAAAAATTCCTTTATTACTTGCGCTGTTTAAAATCAAGTCACCATTGTATCAGCTATCAGATCGCGCAATGTCGGCAAACTAAGCAAATGAATAATCAAATTATAACCTTTTGTTACCAACAGTGAGAATTAGGAAATAGTTAATATCAAAAAAACATTTTTTTTCAAGAACATAATGTGCTGAGACGCTGTGGCTATGGCTCAAGGTTATCGGAAGGTCGGTGCCGAGCGGTCCGAGTAAACAGCAATAACGGCGCTAGCCAGCGCAAACACTGGGTGCACTATTGGGAGATAACTAGAACATTATGGAAGCTTTATCTCCCCTTCTTCCAGAAAGCATGTCGAAATGCTTCACAAATGCTCGGAAACCTTCCGTGGAAGATTCCGCTGCCTATATAAGCGAGCGCTCTCGCGAGCAGTCAGTCAGTACCAGTCGAGGCAGTCGCGAGTTGAAAGTGAGTCTAGTGCGAAGAGTGGAGTGCGACAGAGTTGAGTGAGTCATCAGTGTGCGAGCGAGTTACCTACTGCATTTCTGGTGCTACATCAAGAGCGATTCTCCGATCGAATTGATGACGGCTTCTGTGACGTGCAGCGAGTACTACCGCGAAGCTACAGTTGTGGAGGTTTTATTTTAGACTATTTAGTGAATTGAACCGTCCGGTATGAAGAGACTGCTTCAACTAGCCTCTAGTTCCCAAGGTCGCGGGTTCAAACCCGGCGGAGGGCGATGGATTTTTTCGAGCGTAAAAATCCTTAGCACGGCTTCCTTCGGAAGGGAAGTAAAGCCGGTGGTCCCGTGTCGTAGATTTACGGCACGTAAAAGAACCTCAAGCCTGATAAAGAGGCCTCTGAGCAAAATTACCGATCTTTCACGCCCAATATGGAATGGGACGCTAAGGACCATAGTAGTTAAAGAGCGCCCATAAATAAAAAAAGAACTCAAACTCTTCACGACGAAGGTGAAGTGAGTGTAAACGAAGTGAACTAGATAAAACAAAACAGTGACAGATAAGAACTCAGAGAAGTGACATTGAAAACCGGATGACAGTTCAATAACTGGATATAATCCCAATATTTGTACATTTAGGTACATTATTTGAATATGCATTGTTGAAATACACAAACTTCAAGGTTAAAGCTGAAGGAATCTACTGGTTTTCAGTAATGGAAAGTAAAATGTATTAGATTGAGATAGATGTTGAGGTAGTAGGATTTCTTAATTTCTCCAAATTTGATTACTGCTGCTGTTGATTTATCTTCAGGTACGGTTTCAGTAAAGATGAGTGCTGGCGATGGTTAATAACTATTCCATTCATATGCTAGATATTTGATATTAATCAATGGCGTTCAATAATTCTTCTTCGAATATCGACGAATCATTATCTTATAATATGCGTACAAGGATGGAATTTATTGGATAAAACGTCAGCTCGTTATTGAATCGTAATGAATATCAGAAACCAGAGATCCATAGGCTACGTCAATGGTCTTGTCAGCAGAATCAAACATGATTCAGACTGGAATACAGGAACACGAATTAATAAAGGTCACAAACAAGTCAGTAACAGGATTTTCATTCATCCGGATTACCTCAGTCTCCCCTAGTCCGGATAAATGAGGTTCTTGTGAACTGCTACTACGGTATCTACTACTATAGAAATAAAATAAATTAAATCTTTAATATGTCAACCTGTCATCTGGTTGCCTAAACAAGGAAGCATATTCCAAAATTTATTGTTTATTAATCAGTGCTTATTACATCCTTTGCTTTTGTTTATAATTGTACAGATTTATCCTTAACCTACTAAACTGAAATATAATAATAATAATAATAATAATAATAATAATAATAATAATAACATAAACTAAAATGTAGATTAAGATAATTAACTCTAATTATCCACTATTACTTTTGCTACTGGAAGACAGCAGCTCCTCCAATTATTATCAACTGGCATCTACTCCACTAGCCTAACAAACTTTTTAACTACTAGTATACAGCAGACTATCTACTGTTGCTTCCATTGCAACCATCATCACCACTGCTTCTGTTTTTGTAATCCAGATCACCAAAGTGGTTTATTTCATACGCCAGGACCAAGGTGACGGTGGCGATATAGATGTCAAAAAGTCATGATTTGTAGAATGGCAGAAAATCAATCTTCAGCTCGTGAGTCTACGCTATGCTTCTGGTAAATTTCATTATAAATTATCATTTACACACAATGCTAATTTGCGTATTTATATTTTGCGTTATTTGTTGATGTTCATTAACACGCAACAAAGTGTCGTGGAAATATGAAAGCGAACTTAACAAATGAACACAGTATGGTTGCTGGGCGAGAGGTACTTTACACACATTAGAAGCCACCAAGGACCGAGTGACCTCGCCTAACCATGCTAGAGTTTATTCCCACAACTTCCAACGGCCACCACACAGGTAAGGGAGAGTTCGGTTCCCACAGCGAAACTGCTAAGCTATGCTTGTCGAAGAAATGCATTAGCACGAGGTGAAATTTTGTGCCTCCAGGGTACCTAGAGTTTGTGCTTTCCCTTAAACTTTTGGCTCTCCCATAGAGTCGAGCATCGATTTAGGAGAAGGTGAACTGGGCCAGGAAAATTTATCTAGCTGGTGTTCTAAAGAGTAATTTTGAGTGTTGAATATTCAAAAGACTAGACTATTGTATGTAGGAAGCTGTGGCCAGTATTATAATTTTTAAAATGTATTTAGCTCTCGGAAAACAGAGAGTGCCATGTTTTCCACATATTTTACCTTTTTCCGCTTACCTATATTAAGTACGGGAAATATTGTATTCCACTCAAAAATCTCGATACCGATATTTCGCCGTAATCACATACTTTGTGGCCCCTAAATGAAAGAAAGCAGTTTTAGAAAAAGGTCCTTGTGCGTGTATATCTGTGATCAGCATAAGCGAAAAAATGGATAAATACAAAAAGTGGTATTTAAGTTCAGTATTTGGCAAGGTTGCGACATGAAGATTTTCAAGAAAAATACCATTAAATTATTCTAGCCTTTACATGAATAATTTTTCGTTATTTTATGTTTTCTCAAAAATGGTTGTAACAGTTTTGATTAAAGTACCTATTTTACGACAGTTTCGTGACAAACTGCATAATTTAAATTTTCTGAAAATAGTTTGCGAAGTCCTGTTCTTTCTGAATGCATTTTGTTTAACTTGTAAAGTGTACGAGATGGGGGAAAGCTTGCTGCCCAAGAAAGTTAAAGTAAATTATCACTTTGTTATTTTTTGTGGTACTAACAATTTCCGAAATATTCCTTACAAATTTCCTCAACTGCTTAGTCTCTATCCGCTTTTCCCCCCTCATAGTAGTGCAAAAGTTATTTTTGTCGTGACTTAACGATCCACTTCTAAAAGATTGGAATATCGCTTAAATCTACTATATTCCCCTTGTACCTGCAAAAAATGTGTAAGAAACCATTTCTGCAACGTTTTATCTCGATTAACATAAAACAACTAAAACCGTAAGTTTTTGTAAGAATAATTTCTAGGCTAGTGATAAGGAAAAGATATATGAATGCAACTGATCATAGCTATCAAAGTTAAACTAAACTTGCTCAGATCATAACATCCAATTTTTTGTTACAAAGTCAAGTTTATGATACTGTGAGAACTATGATGTTTTTATGCTCAAAATCCACTTATTTGAATGTAATAATATAGCCAAAAATCCTTCTCTTAGTCCAACTTGTAACGTTTTACTATTAGGAATTTAAACGTGTTTAAATAAATAAAATAATGTATAGTTCATCATAGCGAAAAAAAAAGTGCATGCTGTAAGTCAGTCAGACGGAGCAATTTTAAGAAATGTGGAGGTTTTAACAATTGAATAATTAATGATATTTATTGTATATCTCTAAGATGTAAAATAGTAATAAATAATACTGTACCAGAACAAATGAAACATTTAATTACTTATAATGTAATAACCTATTTATACAATCAAGATTTAAATAATAAGGTAAGTAAATGCTAAATCATTTGTGAAATATTAGTAAGAATATTAAAAGGAACAACAACAAAATACGAAATCTAAAAATTTCATAAGACAAGTGACCTTCAAACCCTAATACATGGTTGTGAGATATGGACAATAAAGGAAAAGTAATGGGATAAAATAAATGCGCAGAAATGAGATGCTTCGAGCTATTAAAGGATGTTCAATAATGAATGAAATAAAAAATAAAGAAATCAGGAAGGATTTAGGTAGTGGTGCTGTAAATGACAAAATAAAGCAATATAAAGAAAGATGGAGAAAACATTTGCAGAGGCTGGACGAAAACCGATATCCTAAATTACATACTTGCATAAAACATATGGGAAGAGAGATAATGCAAGACCGATAAGAAGATGGAAAGAGACATGAGGCCCATATCTTTTAATATTTAAAGAGATGATGATATTGTATTTCATACGATATGCGTTATCTATTATTTATTTCTTTAAAACAAATGTTCATTTCTGTATAAAAACAAACCATGTATCCAAAGCCATGTGATTTTTAGTGGTGGTCATTTTTATGTTGCTTTCCGCCCCCCACCAAAAAACTCTTGCAAAAATGCTAATACCCTAAGGTATGGCAAAATATAGGAAATTTAATAGCTGATAAAGGGCCCATTCTTTTTGTTTAAAGATAATGGGCTGTTACTACAATTCATCTTCACCGAAAAACAAAAAGTTTCTCCAAATCTGAGTATTTTTCAGAGTCTTGATTTGGATGTTTACAGAAATCATTGGATTATTTAAACCATTGCTTTCCTATGCTGAAGTTATTAAAGGTGCATATTTTGGATTTACACATATAATAAATTTCTTTATGTATTAGAAACACATAATTTTATAAAAAGAATGAGTTCGTTTTTCATAATTTAATTCGAACGGAGTTTACAGCTAAAATTTTATATATAGCCTCATAAATAGCTAATTATCACTACAATTACTTTAAAGTTTATACTTAACGTTCATGCAGATATTTTTAAGGTTGTGTAATAACAACTGATGAGATAAGCATATTTAAAGGTTGCAGAAATGTGGAAGGAAGATGCAGATAGAAATGTATAGAGGTTAAAATAAATTGCGATCAACAAATAGAGCCTTGCCAAGAGCTTTAGAATCAACTCTACAAATAATTCTGGTTGTCTTTTTAATTTCTCTACTACGTATAATAAGCAGGGGAAGTATTGTATTCCACCCAAAAATTCGATACCGAGATTTCACCGAAAATACATGTTTTGAGACCCCCTGAATCCAAAAAAGTCTGATGTGTTACACTCACATGACATTCTCTACTTTTGTACAAACTATTTTTACAAACGCTTATTCTCCATATGCTTCATGTTAATCGAGATATCGAAATGTCAATCTTATTGCTAATTTTCTTGTAGATTCAAGGGCAATATGGTAGGTTATAAGCGATACTCAAATCTTCTAAGCGTTGGTTGCTATATGGCGCATTCCAATCTCTTTGCATGTCCAGGAGATAAAAAACATGAATAACTAATTTGAGAAAAAGTATGTGTTGGAAAATTTAAGGGAATAACAAGCAATATCTCGAAAACGGTTCACTCAACAAAAAAATGTATATGACATAAATTGTGTATGTTAAAGCGATCTACATTTTTTGTGTAATAAAATTTTGTCTATCCTTTATGGTTTACCAGTTATGCAAAAGTCGTCCACAATGAAGAATACTTTTGGACACATTCCCACAAAATTCGAGATACACATTTCATTTGTCATGAAAATATCTTAAACATATGATATTTTAAACAAAATCGTTAAAGCCATTTTTGAGAAAATTAAAATTTTGGAAAAATGTTCCATGTAAAGGGTAGTCTGGGGTGGGAGGATTTTCCTGAAAACCTTCATGTCGCATCTCTGGAAGATGATGAACCTAAATACCAAGTTTGGTGTTTATCTAACTGTTCGTTTCTGAGTTATGCTGTTCACAGACTGACATCTAACGATTTTGATTAAAATATCATATGTTTAAGATATTGTCATGAGAAATGAAATGTATATCTCGAATTTTCTGGGAATGTCTCCAAAAGTATTCTTCATTGTGAACGACTTTTGCATAACTGGTAAACCATAAGAGATAGACAAAATTTTACTACAAAAAATGTAGATCGCGTTAAATTACACAATTTATGTCATATACATTTTTGTTGTTGAGTGAACGGTTTTCGAAATATTGCTTGTTATTCCCTTAAATTTTCCAACACATACGTTTTCTCAAATTAGTTATTCATGTTTTTTATGTCCTGGACATGCAAAGAGAATGGAATGCGCCACATAGCAACCAGCGTTAAAATATTTGACTATCGCTTAAAAGCTACCATATTCCCCTTGCATCTACAAGAAAGTTAGCAATAAGATTAACGTCTCTATATCTCGATTAAAATTAAGCATATGGAGAATAAGCGTTTGTAAAAATAGTTTTACAAGAGTAGAGAAAGTCATGTGAGTGTAACACATCAGATTTTTTTTCTTTTCTTTTGTTTTTTAACTTAATATTTTTCAATGTAGAATGATTATCCCTCAGTAAAATACCATAGGATCAATGACTGTGTTTAGAGGCATGATAAGCACAATGAAGTACATTCCTGTGAGTTTTTAACTGCGTAACGTAAAGTATACCTGTGTCTGTGTGATATGCCAACTCAGCCATGCTTCAGAATTAATATCTAAAATGTTTTCCGTCGTGTGAAAGTCAGAACACCACATATCCAAGTTATGTTTTAAGTTCATAACCTACTCATCATTATCATAACGACTGCCTGTGTGATCTGGTGGCTAGCATGACAGGCTTCTCGTTTCGATTTCTAGCTAAAGTGTGGGAATTTTTCTTTAGCCAAGATTATTCCCTATCTCACATAGTGTTTGAAAGTATTAATTATAGTGTGAATGCGTGTGTATTACTTAAGTTTAACCGAAGAAAGCGATACACAAAGAAATCCACTTCACACCAATCCTTGACTCCAAAAGGGACTATTGAGGATATATATTCTCGAGATTTGATTGTGGTATAATGGCCTTCAAAGGAAATGTACCGAAATCGATCGCTAAGGCCTTGCTTGAAAAACTTAAAAATAAGTGTTATTGAAACCATCAATTGCAATTTATTAATCAAAATATTATGGCAAAATGTATCAAAAGCACTTGAGAGATAATAAAATTGAAAGGAACCGTATTAGTGATCACTCTGGTGTGGGATTATAACACGTTAAGTGCTAGGCTCTTTGTGGGTGCGGGGGCGTGTGTTGTGTTCGCAGGTTCTTAGCCCCTCATGAGTTTCTTCAACTTTCAGTGGTAATGTGCTATTAGACCAGGGAAGGATTCCTACCTCAGGTATATAAGTAAAGAAGACACAGGTAACCGGTAGACGACTTTCGGTTGCTGGTCACTTTATTCTCGTTAAATAAACACACTTCCTCTGTCCCGCACACAAGACGTAAGCCGATTGCTACAGCTATGATGATTCGTTAAGTCGCTGTCACCTAATCTACGTCCGGATGATGGATTGTCGTTTCTTGCTATAAAACGCTAATTTTTTTCTGATTATCACTGATTTTCTTGCATGACGCTATACTTGAACGTTGTTAATGCAGACTGAGTTCTTTAGCTGACCCTGCGTCGACAAATGCAACACTTAGCGTTTTAACATGATGCTGGTCGGTACGAGGGACCAAGAGAGAGTGATTTTCGTCTTCGCGGCTCCTACCTCGTTCTGTCCAGGATCGGTTGCTGGTCACTTTACCACGTGACTTATCACGTTGGTTATTTGCTACTTTCTTTACTACGCTTAATTTCTATTGGCGGTTCTCCTACCAAGCATTGCTATTTTCGAACTGTAGTATTTTTATGACCTGTCGCTCATTTCTAGCGATGGTTTTCTGCTTCAGTGAATTTGGTAACCGATTAAGCACGTCCATCTTGGTGCCGATCGGTCGCGTTGGGATGTTCTGTCTTTGTTCATAAAAGCCACGTGTTCGGCAGAATTTTTAAGAGACAGGAGACCTTTCCGGTGTGTCCCGTTATAGCCTCAAGCACATTTAACAGCTATGTTCCGGTCTACCCTTCTGCAAACGTTAGCTCGTTTGAAATTTCGTTCCTTAAGCTACAAATATTATTAATTTTATGTGTATTTATTCTATTTATTTTATTTACTATCTCTGTATATATAATTGTCAGACGCGTGTTTCTGCTTCAACTCGCAATAAAGAAATCGCCAACTAATGAAGTGCCAGGATCAAAAATGCTGACGGTTTCCGGAGTTCAAACTGGGAACTGAAAAACAGTTACGTTCAAATAATCCATTTCATAAGGATTTAAATACTTTGGAAAAATCAGGAATAAAGGCCACAGATCTGTAATTAGTTAAGCTTGATGGACGCTATACAAATATTAAATTTTAATGAAAAATACTTTAAGAAGGAAATATAGCCGAAGCAGGAGGACACTTGATCCGAAGAATTCTCATTGAAATTGTAGTTTATTCCTTAGAACCCAACTTCAATATAAAACAAGTAATTTGAAGTTTCCAACAAAATTGAAAGAACAACAGAATTAAAACAGTTTTAAATAAACGTACAAACGAATTGAAACAGCTTAAGCCAGATTTTACTTGAAGATATTAAACAAATTTGGGACAAGGGAAATGCCCCTTATTTCATCAAGCATCGCAAGCCCAACTTTTCCCACTGCTACGTAATTTCGAGTCTAAGGGCTGCTGTAGGTTTTTGCTGCCGCGTTATTCTAGCATAATAATTCAATCCCTTCAGGCGGAAAGTAATTATTTCTGAAACAAGCAGGGTCTGAAACACTTTCCTTTACATTTCTACTCTTTGCACCACGTTATTGCTGGCAGTGAAGGCCCTTCCCCCTGCAACTTTTCATAAAGTCTACCCATTTTGCTTGATTGCTTCCTGTTAACGGATATGAGATGAATAAATAGCACAGCGTTTTTTCTTCTCCTCCTTTTCTTCCCTGATGCCTCTTTTCTAAAGCCACCTTTTCTAATTTTTGGTTTAACATTTCGCCCATAATGAACCCGTTTTATTCTCCCTCCCATAGTGTTTAAAACATGACATTTGTACGAGTTAACACAACAATTGCAGTATCGAAGTTAGAGCACCTAGAATTTTGGCCACAGGATAACCATTATCGTACAATTTCGTCTTAAATTATTAATCTTAACAATAATGTTATAAAATTTCATATATGATTTCAATGGTAATCCTTGGGGAAGTAAAATAAATCAAACAATGTTTTATCAAAACAGGCACACAAATTCGTGCCGGATTCTTAGTCTTAAATACATTATTAGGACTGAAACATTCAATGCCATAGCCTGAATTTCAACCACGGATCTTCGGGTTACAGTGCTGCTGTGGCCAATACAGCTACTATTGCAACTTGCCGGTAGGACATAAAATTCCCCAACCGACTCGCATTTTTCCTAGTAAACGACAAGCATTCTTAACTTAGTTTCGAGATAGCATACCCCAATGCCGACTTACAATCTCGTAAGTACTTTTAAGTCCTCTGCTTTATAGTCCACTACATTAGATCAATGATAATTAATTGTTCTTCCACACATGTCGTCTATAGGCTAAAGTTGGAAGGGTAGAATCAGATTGAAAAATGCAATGCTACAATATATATATATATATATATTATACAAATGCCATTCTAACTCATTTATTACATAATCTAAATGAAAACAAACAGTATTGAATTTTTAGTATGTAAGTGGCGTTTTGCATTATCTTTTAAAGTGAATATTCTAAAATTGTATTCATAATAATGTTGGTATCTGTAACTTTAAAGTATTTTTAGCCACGAAGGACCTTACTTAAATATACAGCGTTATGGTGAAAATTATTTCAATTTACACATCTTGAACAACATAAGACAAAGCTAAATGATGGGGAAACAATTATGGCTTTTTTGGGGGGGGGAATAAATGCATTCATAACTTCAGAGGAAAATATTCTCTTTGTTAGAAAGTTCAATAGCTTCCTTCATTGCAATTCATGGGTTTGACGACCTTCATTCTTCCCTGACATTGCGAAGCTGGAAGCCGCTGTGCTGCTCATAAAGAGTAAATAAGTCATCCCGTGAAAAATGAACGTAAAAATGTGTCGGAGGGCCTTAAACTTTCCATTTTTACTTTCTCTACTACGTATAGTAAGTAGGGGAAGTATTGCATTCCACCCAAAAATTCGATACCGAGATTTCACCGGAAATACATGTTTTGAGACCTCCTGAATCCAAAAAAAGCATTTTTGGAAACATGTCCGTGTGTGTGTCTGTGTGTGTGTGTGTGTGTGTGTGTGTGTGTGTCTGTGTGTCTGTGTGTCTGTGAACAGCATAACTCAAAAACGAACAGTCGGATAAACACCAAACTTGGTATTTAGGTTCAGTATCTTCCAGAGATGCGACACGAAGGTTTTCAAGAAAATCCCCCCACCCCAGACTACCCTTTACATGGAAGATTTTTCAAAAATTTTAATTTTCTCAAAAATGGCTCTAACGATTTTGATGAAAATATCATAAGTTTAAGATAATGTCATGAGAAATGAAATGTATATCTCGAATTTTCTGGGAATGTCTCCAAAAGTATTCCTCATTGTGAACGACTTTTGCATAACTGGTAAACCATAAGAGATAGACAAAATTTTACTACACAAAAAATGTAGATCGCGTTAAAATACACAACTTATGTCACATACATTTCTTTTGTTGAGTGAACCGTTTTCGAGATATTGCTTGTTATTTCCTTAAATTTTCCAATACTTATACTTTTTCTCAAATGCGTTATTCATTTTTACTTTCTCTACTACGTATAGTAAGTAGGGGAAGTATTGCATTCCACCCAAAAATTCGATACCGAGATTTCACCGGAAATACATGTTTTGATACTCCCTGAATCCAAAAAAAGCATTTTTGGAAACATGTCCGTGTGTGTGTCTGTGTGTGTGTCTGTGTGTCTGTGTGTGTGTCTGTGTGTCTGTGTGTCTGTGTGTGTGTCTGTGTGTGTGTCTGTGAACAGCATAACTCAAAAACGAACAGTCGGATAAACACCAAACTTGGTATTTAGGTTCAGTATCTTCCAGAGATGCGACACGAAGGTTTTCAAGAAAATCCCCGCACCCCAGACTACCCTTTACATGGAACATTTTTCGAAAATTTTAATTTTCTCAAAAATGGCTCTAACGATTTTGATTAAAATATCATATGTTTAAGACAATGTCATGAGAAATGAAATGTATATCTCGAATTTTCTGGGAATGTCTCCAAAAGTATTCTTCATTGTGAACGACTTTTGCATAACTGGTAAACCATAAGAGATAGACAAAATTTTACTACACAAAAAATGTAGATCTCGTTAAAATACACAACTTATGTCATATACATTTCTTTTGTTGAGTGAACCGTTTTCGAGATATTGCTTGTTATTCCCTTAAATTTTCCAATACTTATACTTTTTCTCAAATTCGTTATTCATTTTTTTATGTCCTGGACTTGCAAAGAGAATGGAATGCGCCGCATAGCAACCAGCGTTAAAATATTTGACCATCGCTTAAAAGCTACCATATTCCCCTTGCATCTACAAGAAAATTACCAATAAGATTGACATCTCGATATCTCGATTAACATAAAGCATATGGAGAATAGGCGTTTGTAAAAATAGATTGTACAAGAGTAGAGAAAGTCATGTGAGTGTAACACATCAGATTTTTTTATGTCCTGGACATGCAAAGAGAATGGAATGCGCCACATAGCAACCAGCGATAAAATATTTGACTATGGCTTAAAAGCTACCATATTCCCCTTGCATCTACAAGAAAATTACAAATAAGATTGACATCTCGATATCTCGATTAATACGAAGCATATGGAGAATAGGCGTTTGTAAAAATAGATTGTACAAGAGTAGAGAAAGTCATGTGAGTGTAACACATCAGATTTTTTTTTATGTCCTGGACATGCAAAGAGAATGGAATGCGCCACATAGCAACCAGCGTTAAAATATTTGACTATCGCTTAAAAGCTACCATATTTCCCTTGCATGTACAAGAAAATTACCAATAAGATTGACATCTCGATATCTCGATTAACATGAAGCATATGGAGAATAGGCGTTTGTAAAATTAGATTGTACAAGAGTAGAGAAAGTCATGTGAGTGTAACACATCAGATTTTTTCTTTTTGTTCTTCAGGACTAGGAGACGCCTCCTGTCCCGGGCTCTTATTTAATACCATTGTTTTGCATGTCTTCTAACATAATACGTACAAATTACGTATACTTCTTAACACATAAATTAGTTTTAAATTTTTTTATTTTGTTTTTTTCGTTTGGAGAAAATATATTTAACTGTTTTTCTATATCACCATTTTTATTTTGGTCTGATGTAACCCAGGCTTTCACTATTCAAAATTACTACATTTCCACTGGCTGTGTATGGTAAAATTGTTCTTCTTCAGGTCTGTTTCTGAAACATATAATAAAACAGAAACAGCATTGTGTTATAGAAGTTCAACATTGCTTCTCTAGGTTTTTTTTTTCTTTCTAATATATTTACTATTGCTCCACATATATGCTGAAATTTATATATTTTGTTGGTATTTCTTCATGGTTATTTATATGCTTAATAGTGACCTATTATTTATCTATCCAGCAGTATTTTATTGCTTAGAATTAATTACTATGTTTACCTTCTCTATTACTTGCCTATAGTAAATAGAAAAAGTATTGCATTGAACCCAACAATTCCAACCCCATGTTTCCCTGGAAAGTTTAGCGCTTCCAAGAATGCTACACGAAGGTGTTTAAGAAAATAATCCACCTGAAAGTACTCTTCCATATCTTAAATTTTCTGTGCATAGTCTGTGAAGTCCTCTTCATTCTGAATGAATTTCGTCTGACTTGCAAGCCATAATAGAAAAAAATCTGATGTGTTACATTCACATGACCTTCTCTACTCTCTATCGCATATTTGTGGGTGTAAAAGCTGTACTTACTAAGCCTTAGTTTTCTATCTACTTCATTTTAATCCAAATAAACCTTTGCAGTAATATCTACGATAAATTACGGATATCTTGGGAATGGCTGATGCCACAGAAAAGTTTATTTAAAATAAATTGTCTGTTTTAAAGAGAGATGGACGTCTTGTGTTGTACGTTCTCGTGTATCACTTAACGTTTACTATCTATACTTGATTATACAAAGTTCCTTCCAAATGAAGAGGACTACAATAACTTTTCTCAGAAAATGCAAGATATAAATCTGTGCGGCATGTAAATATATTTAGTATGTGCTATTTTAATCAAAATCGTTAGAACAATCAAAAATTTCTCAAAATGTTCCATGTAAAGGGTAGTCTATGTACGGGAATTTTCTTTAAAGTCTTCGTGTCGCATCTTTTGAATGTACTGAACATAAATACTAAATGTGGTGTTTATGCGACTTTGCGTTTTTAAGTTATGCTGTTCACACGCACACGCACATACAAACACACACGGACCATTTTATAAAAATTATTTTTTTGGATTCAGGAGGCCTCAAAACATGTATTTCCGATGGAACCTCGGTATAGAATTTTTGCTTGAAATACAATATCTTCTGTATCTACTATGAACGTGGTAGAAAAAGTAAAATTAAAAATTTTGCTACACAAAAAATGTTGAACTGGTTATGAATTTTTTGTGACAATCATTTCTGAGATATGCCTGGTTATTGGTTTGAATTGCGAAATACTTTACACTTTTTTCAACTGCTATTCGTTTTTTACTACCGAGCATGCAAAGAGAATGGAATCTTAAAGCTACTACATAGCGACTCCCTTGACTATCACTTAAGTGTGCTTCCCCTTGCACCTACCAGGAAATGCTTAATAAAACAATTTCTGCAAATGCTTATCTGGCTTAACACCAGTGTGTGTGTGTGTGTGTGTGTGTGTGTGTGTGTGTGTTTGTGGAATGTGAGTGTGGGGGTGGAAACAAGTGTCTTGAATAAAAATTGTTTGATATTATGGGGGAAAGTAATTGCCATTAGTCGTGTTTTATTTAGAGGAAATTAAATTAAATTCAGTTTTATTTATGGACGCTCTTTAACTACTATGGTCCTTAGCGTCCCACTATATATTGGGCGTGAAAGACCGGTAATTTTGCTCAGAGGCCTCTCTATAAGGCTTGAGGTTCTTTTACGTGCCGTAAATCTACGACACGGGACCACCGGCTTTACTTCCCTTCCGAAGGAAGCCATGTTAAGGATTTATTTAGAGGACGTTGTAACAGTTATATTAGGACCGATTAAATATTTTTAAATGGAAACCTACCTCTTTATGTTGTTTTCTCTCCTCATAAAAAACTAAACATTTGTATAAAGCACTTTGCAATTGTAAATTGTAAATAACGAAAATTCTGAATGACTGTGTACAAAAAGCAGAATGAATGGATGGTCACTTGAGGGTCAAGTGACATTTCGTAATTGGGAACCAACATTTTTTATTTGTTTCCTTATTCCTCATCACAAAATAAACAACTTTTTATAAACCATTTTATAGTGAGAGAGTAAATAAATAAATATATAAAATAAAACGCTTTTAAGAATACCTTTTAGAAGAGTGGGTAGATAATTATGTGAATGTAACGAATCAGTTTCTTTATTGAATTGTTCCGATTATAATCTTCAGCTAATTTTTGTAATTTATGTATCCTTACTTGTAATTTACCATTAATCATGCCGTCTTCAAGCAACAGTATACCGATTAAGAGTTATTTTTATCTAATTTAATTCGAGTTGGTATTTTTTCTTCCCCTATTTTTTTGGAGAGTCTAAATTGAAATACAGCCACATAAAAATTCAGTTTAAAACAATCGGTACTTCTGGAACGTAATAATTATACCATTTCTATAATGGAATTTAGATTCCTGAAGTTAGACAGTGTATGGAACATGCATTCAATTTGCTTTTACATATTATACCATCTGTTTATATAAGCAGAGACTATTTTATCTAGATTACATTATTCACAATTGCTAACCTAAAATGATTACAAATTAAGCAATATGAATTTAGTTTCCATACATAAACATTATGGAATAACATTCATCTGCTTAATATATCATAAGTCGTGGTAACTAGCTAAAGAGAAGGAAAATAAATAAACTAATATTAGGGTATTCTGAAGAAGACAAACGCTCACACATTTTTCGTATGTCATATTTGCGTCAAGATGAAATTCGGAGGAAATTCAAACCTACAAAAGCGAATATTTTATAAACGGTTAGTGACATAGGAGACTCATTTCACTCAAATTATGTTTTTCATTAAGATCTACATTATTTTACTTAATTCTCTCTGTATCTAATGGTTTCCAGTTGTGCAAATTCTGCAAAGTTTAGCCGAAAATGAGTTTCATAAGCTAATAAAAAAAGGTAAATTTTATTTGTCATGGTAAGATATCAAACCTTAATCAAAATCGTTAGAACTATTTTTGATAAAATAAAAATGAGGAAACAGTTTGTAGGTAGTGGGGAGAATTTTGGGGAAGTCTTCCTATTCCATCTTGATTATGAAGTTCGAAGTTATCCCACTTGCTGTTTCGCAGTTACGCTGCTCTCTCTCTCTCTCTCTCTCTCTCTCTCTCTCTCTCTCTGTGCTATCTCTGCCCTATCGTACTGTCCCTCTCTTTCGCCTATCTCTTGTTCATTTCCCTCTCTCCCACTCCCACTGCAGAACCATCAACCAGTAATAAAAGTGCTTGTTACAAGGCGTTAATAAAAATCTAAACCACACAAACTTATGACTGCTTCGTATGATTGCCATGCGATTGAATTTTCTTTTTTATAAATCTTCCCATATCTATGACACTGCTTTCCGTAGTAACCATTTTACGCAGAGTAATTATGAAACGAAAAATTAAGGTAAGTAATATGATTTATTCATTTTATTAAAATTTTGTGAATAAAAAAGTTAACCAGAAGTTGTCTGTATATAAATTTGTATTGTGCATCCAACAGGTTTTTAAAAAAACTGAATATTTCGATTGTTTACCCTCTCTAACACGACATAGTAGTTAAAGAAGGTATTGCCTTCCACCCAAAAATTCGATACCGAGATTTTACCGGAAATGCATGTTTTCAGGCCTCCTGAATCCAAAAAAGAATATTTTTTAAAAACAAAAAGGTCAGCATGTATGTTTGTGTGTGACTGTGAACACTATAACTCAAAACCCAAAAGTCGCATAAGTGCCAAACTTGGTATTTACGTTCATCATCTTCCAAAGCTGCGCAGGAAGATTTTCAACAAAATTTCCCCACCCCAAACTACCCTTTAAATGGAAGGTTTTTAGAACATTTTGAATTTCTAAAAGGTTGCTCTAACAGTTTTGTTTAAAATGCCACGTGCAAAAGATATTTAGATGACAAATAAAATGTATATGTAGAATGTTCTAGAAATAGCCTGTGAAGTTCACTTCATTTAGAAGAAATTTTGTATAAACTTGTATAACTGGTAAACATTAAGCGACAGACGACAACGTACTACACAAAAAATGTAAATGTCCTTAAAACACACAATTTATTTCAAATAAGTTTTTCTTTGGCATAAGCCGTTTCTGAGATCCGTTATTAAACATTCGATTTGTTCAGTTCTTGATCATTCTTTTAAAGTCGTGTCAACATTCAGTTGTTTCTCGCGATTGCATGTAAACAGTATGGAATTTTAAGGCCAGCATATAGCGTCCAGTTCTTAAACATTTGACTATCGCTGTTCTGTTTATATCTATAACGAAAGCGTAATGTAGTTATTTCTGCAAAGGTGTATTTGAATTAAAATGTAGTAGATAAGAAAATATGCTTGAGAAAGAAGAATTTGTGTATCCACTAATAAAACATACAGGGTAGAGAAAGACCTGTGAAAGTTTCACATCGGATTTTTTTTTTACTTTGCGTCACCTAGAACCCATCCCGCCTCGGAAAGAGTAACATGCAACATAGTCTATTTTTACTTTTTCTACCACGTACAGAGTAGGTAGGGAAGGTATTGTATTTCACCGAAAATGCGTGTTTTCAGGCCCCCTGAACCCAAAAAAGGCATTCTAGAAAAAGATCTGTATGTGTGTCTGTGAACAGAATAATTCAAAAACGAAAATTGGGATCAACTTCAAAGTTGGTATTTAAGTTCAGTGCCTTCCAAAGATGCAATATAAAGTTTTTCAAGTAAATCTCTTCACTCCAAACTGTCCTTTACATGGAATATTTTTTGAAGTTTTTAATTTTCTAAAAATGGCTAACGATTTTGAATAAAATTTCATCTATGAAATATATTTATATGAAAAATAAAATGCCTATCTTGAATTTTCTGGGAATAACTTTGAAGTTTTCTTTATTCGGAAGGAATTTTGTATACTCTTGTAAAACTAGTAAACGTTAAGTGAAGACGAAAACGTACTACACAAGGAATACAGGTCTCCTTAAACACATAGTTTACTTCAAATAACTTTTTTGTTTTGATTTCCGTTGCTAATGATTAAATGATTCAATACGTAGACATTCTTTAAAGTCCTGTCAACATTCAGTTGTTTCTCGTGATTGCATGGAAACAGTATGGAATTTTAAGGCCAGAATGTAGCGTCCATTTCTTAAACATTTGACTATCGCTGTTCTCCTTGTATCTATAACGAAATGTGTATTGCAACCATTTCTGCAAAGGTTTATTTGGATTCAAATTAATTAGACAGAAAAATAGACTTTAGTAATACTAGTTTGTGCACCCACTAATAAACGGTAGAGGGTAGAGAAACCCATGTGGATGTATCACATCAGATTTTTTCTAATTCTAAGTGGCATCTAAGGTATGTCATACACAAAGCTTCATCATGGTTTGGCCATTCTGGAGTGAAGGTGTAACACATACATACGCATATACAAATAAGCATAACTTTTAAGTATATTAATGGTATTTGGCTTCAGAATGGTCCATTATCACGATAGTAGTTCATTCAAAATTGAGCAATACTAAAAACAACGGTTACACTTTTTTTATGTTTATACGAGGGCGGATCGAAAAGTAACGCACAATATTTTTGTTACAAAAAAGTTTAACACATTTTTCCCATCGTGATACCGGTTACAATATGCCCTGTTCGTAGAAGTCCGTTTCCTTGGAGCATAGCCGTATGCGAACTGCTGATTTCACTTCCGCATCTGTCGCAAAGCATTGGCTGGCCAGGAATTTCTTCATGGGACCAAACAGATGAAAGTCTGATGATGCAAGGTCCGGACTGTATGGTGGATGCTGGAGCACCTCCCAACCAAATCTGGCGATTTTCTGACGAACAGCAACACAGGGGCGAGCATTGTCATGAAGAATTTTGACATCGTCAGCATTCATGTTGTGGCGTTTGTCACGAAGACCACTACGCAACCAAAGTTTTATGTAGGCTGCAGCACTCACAGTGGTACTGTGTTCAGTAAAGTCCACCAATACAACACCATGCATATTCAGAACACCCTCACAAGCACTTTCCTAACAGATTCAGTCACTTTGAATTTTTTCTTCAATGGGGAAGCAGATGTTTCCACTCCATACTTGCTGGCTTGGTTTTGGACGTGTACTGGTATGCCCACGACTCATCACCAGTGACGATTCCTTCTACGGTGTGCCGTGTTAGGTGATCCAAGCTCGTCGTCATTCGCTGGCCCTTGTGTTTGTCTGACAGATTCTTAGGCACCCAGCGAGCACTAACTTTATGAAATTTCAACGTGTTATGAACAATATCGTACACTGCACCGTAGGACATGTTGAACTGTTGAGATAAGGTTCGCAGTTGCACACGCCTGTCGTTCAAACTTGCCTCAATGCCTCTGATATTCTGCGGGGTTGCAGCTGTTACCGGCTTCCCGGAGCGTGGCAAATCACCAAGGTTCACTCAGCCCTCCAGGAAGAATGCACACCACCTGGAGACATTGCTACGGTCCATACAATCATCCCTATACACGCCACGCATGTCACTGTGAATTTCACTCGGTTTGTGCCCTTTGGCCCACAAACATCGAACCGCACCTCTCTGCTCTTCACGCGTGGACGACAGTAACATACACACCATCTTTGTTGCGTAGTTCACGCTTCTTCCGCTAGAGCTGCACATGAACAAAAGATACTCTCTGTAGTGGAAACTTCAAACTATATCTGTGTGAAATTGCACGTTTCCAGCTGAATATCAAGTCAGAAAAAAGTATTGTGCGTTACTTTTCGATCCGCCCTCGTAGATTAAAACAGCTGATCCAAAATAACTCAACCTTAGGTAAACATACATCACTGTATCAGGATTCCTAACGAAACCTCAACGCACAAGTAAATCCATGATGTACTAGAGCGGGGTTTATGAAGCACAACACACTATTTGAAGGGATGAGTAAGCTGTTCGGAAGATAAGGAGACAATGTATGTATAATCAATACGGAACGAGAAGTGAAACGATCGGAAGAAAAGACAACAGAAGGAACCATTAATTTTCAACGGTACTCCTCCAGACCGACTTAGGATGCCATAGAAAAACACACAGCTATTTCCTTTAAGAGCATCTCTTATTGCCTTGTCGCACAAAGGAATACGCCAATTCTCCATTAAAAATAGAAACCGTAGAAATCGACCGTTGCGCTAACAAAACAAAAGAAGCTAGCATGATATATTGTACCAATGTGATGTATACGATATAGCCATAACCAGAAATTGGAGCAAGACGGAAAAATATCGCCAACCTGTCTCAGTGTTACAATGTGCTATTTTTAGTAACAGCAGCCGCCTTTAAAGGTTGTGTCTTACATTGGGGGAAAAATACCATTTTAGATGCCATAGTAATTACTAATTTATTATCTGCTATTCCCAATTTATCTTGAATCTCATAGAGTTTGAATTAAGTAAAAACAAAATTATTAAATACACCTTATTCATTTACTATGCTGAATTATTTGAACATGTTTTCAAAATTATTTTTCTACAATAAACAGATTGTTCTGTATTATTAAAATTATGTAAAATAAAAGCAAATTACAAAATTGGCAGGTACCCTAACCTTTGAATACATTTTTGTGAATTATTAAACATTATTCATACGTTATGTTGGTACACGGAAGAACAAAGCAATACAGATAAATAAAGTTTATTATAAGCACGCTAATGAGATAAACGTAGAGACAAAATCTTAATTTTTCACTGATATTGATTACTTTTCCAGTATCAGCCGTTTTACTTAACATTCCCGTTCTATAATATTTATGTTATGAAACCATTTTATAGTTGCGTTATTGACAATAGTAATGAATACTGAATGTTTCATAAATTCGAACATTCAAAGTACCATATAGTGATCGGGCAGAGAGTTCACTACAAGTATTTAGTACAGAAAGATGTTCTTAGGGCACGCCCTGCGACCCTAAAATATGGAATTGAAATACATGGAAGGAATGTACAGGAAAATAATTTTGTGTTATACATTCGGGAGCAGAAAATGTGGCACATTCCTGCATATCGTTTCTTCCCTCTGGTTTAACACGTATACACCTAAACCTTGCACCGCAAATATTTCGGAAATAGAAAGTGCTATTGATATGCAGTTTTCACAGCATTGATTGGTAGTCAAAGGCTCGTACATTTAGCGTATAAACAGATTTTAATAATACTGAGAAAGTGTATTTTTTGAGCAAACATAGAATTTTTAAATGGAATAATGCATAGCTATATCAACAGAATAAAGGTAGGATAAATTAGAATGTCAATGGTCTTTGTTTCAGGATTCTATTGCAAGTGGTTTACGAGAAATCGTATTTTGAAAAGTTTCTACCCCGACAATTGTTTGTCCCATTCAACTGCTTATTTGCTAGGTACGATTTGTTATGTTTGCATTGTGTTTTCTGTTCATTGAGTGCATTGCGACTTTCTGGTCAGTTAGTTTGTGATAGTTCAAGCGTTAAGTCGTGAGTAGAAGATGGGGTTTAGCTAATCCAGAAAATGCCGACATGCTCATGGTGTATGGAGAGTGTAGGAAGAATGTAGTTCGTTCCTGTACGGTGTATGCCTAAACGTATCCCAACAGATGTCAACCATCTCGGCAATTATTTATCAACATCTTCAACCAATTACGTGAAAGTGGTACTTAACACCTAGAAACGTAACAGAAACAAACAAGTGACGACTGGAGAAGAGACAGAAATTTATGTTTTGGCTGCCGTTGCAGTAGATTGCAAATTATCGCACGTGGAAGTGCATAAGTCAGGCAAGTGTACTGCGCATTCTCCAGCGACATAGATTCCATCCCTATCGTATCTGTCTCCATCAAGAGCTGCATGGAAATCATTTTGAGAATCGTGTTAACTTCTTACATGGGTATTAAGACCTGATACTCCAGATTCATCATGTATCTTGTTTAGTGATTTAGAATCATGGCCAGGAAAACCGCAGAAACATGCACTATTGTTCTGTTGACAATCCCCGTTAGCTTCGTCAGGCGGAACGTCTGCGTCCATGGAGTTTAAACGGGTGGTGTGGGATAGTGAACCATCAGCTCATAGGCTCTTTGTTCATAGAAGGAACAATGAACTCGCACAAATATCGCAGCCTCCTGACAGATCTTCTGCCACAGATGCTAGAAGACGTTCCTTTGCAGACAAGGAGGAACATGATGACTGTCCAGTCCATAGTGCACGAAGTACTACAGCTTGTCTTAACGGATTGTTTCCAAATCGTTGGATTGGACGAAGAGGACCTGTAACTTGGCCGGCCCGTTCTGACCCCTTTAGACTATTTTCTGTGGGGAAGGCTGAAAGACACTGTCTACAAGGATGTACCAACTACACCAGACGATATGAAACGACGTATTACTGCTGACTGGAAGCGTGTATTGAAGCTGCCGGTGGTCATTTTGAACACAAGCGTTGAAGGGCTATGTTCTCTGTACTTGTAAGAATCCACAGAAGTATTGTAATTCCCTTTCGTTTTTCTTTAGTTTGTGCTACCATAGGTTGTACAAGTGTCGTCGTGTAAAAGTTTCAAAATAAGATTTCTCGTAAGTCACTTGCACTAGAATCTTGCAACATATGCCACTGACATTCTAATTTACCCTACCTTTATTCTGTTGATGTAACTAAGCATTGTTTCATTTAAAAAGCTGTATGTTTGCTCAAAAAATACGTTTCTCAGTGTTATTAAAATGTGTTTATAGGCTAAATGTACGAGCCTCCGACTACCAATCAATGCTGTGAAAACTGCATATCAATAGCACTTTCCATTTCCGAAATATTTGCAGTGAAAATTTTAGATGATTCACTCTGTATAAGTAGGTTACTCGTTACCAGTCATCCTTATCACGTCTACGACTGGCTTGGAACAAACCCTAGAAAACAAACATGATTCAATGAGCGAGGTTATATCGGTGTAAAGAAAAGGGAGGGTCAGAAATAACCTCTTAATAATTACTACCCTCATTCGTTTAACAAGTAGATGGTTAATCCATGTAGTATGATTAACGACCAAACATTGCAAAGGTATTTGTGATCCGCTGAAATGCACAGCAGCCATAATGTTACATTTCTTCTGAAGCACACATGCACACAAAGTTCAAAATTGTTGCCGTCATGGATTTATTGCTGCCAAGGGGATATTATTTGAATGGATTTGACAATTATAGTTGGCCATTGCTAAAAATAATATTTTTAAATTATTATTATTATTATTATTATTATTATTATTATTATTATTATTATTATTATTATTATTGGCGGTGATGGTGGTCGATGAAATACCTAAAAGTACTGTATTGGTAAATTCAACATAGAGTTCGCCTTAAGATGTCTATTTTAAAGGAGATTTTTTACAACCATTATAAGCCCTAAACAATCTCGAGATTTAAAACCCCAGCTTTTAATGCGACAGCCAACGCAGTGAAAAGGTTAAGAGAAAATACATTTGAAACAGTTTTCCTAGATTTAAAAACTCTACTATCCCGAGCTTTTTGAATTGAAACAAAATAGACTCGAGGATAAATACTGAACTTTTAACTCAATGCCTCAGGCCTCTTAAAATAACAGATAGTAACAAAACTCGTAGTGTAGTATATGCAATCATTTTAAACGAACATTAAAAGTTCATAGCTATCGTCATTATTTGTATTGTTTTTAGTTATGTAATATTTAATTTTTTCACAACAATTCCCTGAAGAATTGCTTTAACAGTATTCAGCTAGTGAGGGCATAAACAGCCTGTGAAGTTATCCTTCTGCAGTCCTTTAGGGGAGGAAAGTAACCTGCCAATCAAGAGGCTAGAAATGCACGAAGAAGAAAGGAGGTCACGCTGGCAGGGGTGGGGCTAAACTCTCAAACCGCTGCGTTCAGTTTTATAACATTTTTTCTGCGTTTGAATATGCGATAATCCATAAAAAATAGAATATTTTCAAAAGTCTGTGGAACAATTAAATGAGCATTCAAAAATAAACTAAGACTTGAAACAGAGCTAAGATACTACTCAGCAGGGCAGTATCAATACTGTAAAATAGAAGCGAGGACTGTATCAGAAAGGAGAAGGTTAAAGTATATAAGTAGTCGAAATAAGGAATTTACCTTCAGTCAAGAGCTATCAGAAATGAAGCACTTAGACAGAAATGGAACGAAAACCATTTTAAAGCAAAAGAAGACGTGCAGAAAATGGATCAGACGTCTAAACCGAATACCAGAAAAAAGAAAACCTAAAGAAATTAAATATCCATTGATCGAAGATCCACTGATACACCAAGACGGAGATGGGCTTAACAGATACAAGACCAGAACAGTCAACACCTAAACCATGATGCAAGAAGAATAACAAGAAAATACATCGTAGTATTGGTCCCCGATCAGTAGAAAGCATGAAGCAGTTTCGCCAGGAGGCCGGCAACCTCAGAGCTAGAAACTACCTCAAGTATAAGAGGTTCTGACACTAACGCCTGAAGCCAAACTACTTCATACAATTCCTTATATATATGTGTATATATATACACATAAAGGAGAAACGTTATAACGTGTGTTATGTTTACAAATTATCTTGATTTAATTGTTCAAAACTGGAGTATGTGCGATTCGGCCACGATATGGAGTACACTTGGAGGAGGGCGCCACTGTTTTTGTTGATAATGCGAACGTCGTAAAGGCTAGGGATCAGAGGGGGTAAGGACAAGGCGATAGGGGAATGTACAGTTGCACAATGAAACCAGAACTACATTTTCAGGCCTCAGCCTCACTAGTAAATGCAACTCGGAACTGTGGATGTTTTCGTTACCTGACTGCCTTTCCAATGTCCCGTCCACTTGTTCCGCAACTGTGTAGTTCTCTTCCCAACGCACGCACTCATACCATGGCCGACTATTACCTAAAGGTATGTTTAGTTTGTTAGGAATATGCTGTTAGAGAGAACTTAAGACACAAGGACACAGATGTATGAAACGCATAAATTATTTCATGACTAATTTATCATTTACTCCTGAATACACTTCTATTATTATATTATTTTTCCTCCTATTAGTAATATTAATGTCTTACGGTTTGTTCGAAGGTTTAGACTGAGGGAATGTGGTGGTGATATATATATATATATATATATATATATATATATATATATACACATTTTGGTAAGGGGAAAATCTTATAAAAACGCCACTTTACGAGGCAATTTGGATTCTCACCAACTAAAAAAATTCTTACTTTCACAGCATATCAAACTGAAACTGCAATAATACATCACATCATAATGGTAGCTCTAACTCTTATCTCGCTTCCTTTCGTCCTACTGTTGCCTTTGCTATATGTTAATTTTAACATTAGTCTACTGTTTTCCTTTCGTTCTTCTCCTTGGTTTCCAGTATATACCTAGCTAGTTGTTTCACTATGTTCTCTCTCATGGTGGTACTCAATTTTTCTTCAGTCAGTACCACATCTAATTTAATACATACTTTCATTCTCTTTAATTCCATCATTGACTTCCAAATAAAATATGCTCTACTGAATCTTCTGCATTTCAGTAAGGGCATCTACTAGTATCAAATTTCCCCATTTTAAACGCATAATTCTGGCCATAATTCCATGACCAGTCAAAACCTGCGCCAGGAAGTAACCAACCTGGCGATGTTTACACCGCAGCCATAATCTCGCCCCTGGAATTAACCGTTTAATACAGTCTTATGTAGTTTCCTCCCATCTTGCTTGCCATTCATTAATAAGTTGATCTGTGATATCTCCTTTACCTTCAATGGAATTATATGCTTTTGAAGCACTAATAAGCCCGCTCTCTTTCACCAATAAATCGATTGGAATGGCTCTGTTATTACTTGTAGTCCCTATTCTCAATAATACTTTCCATGGGACTCTCTGCATCTCTTTTGATATTTCTGTTTCTTTAGGACAGTATACCATATCGGTGCAGCATATAGCGTAATCGAATAAACTACACCATATAACATTTTCGGTTTAATTGATCGTGGTCAACCAATATTTGGTATTATTGTAGCAAGTTACGATTCAAGATATATGTTTTATTTTTCATATAAATATCTTTAATATATGGTGTTTTAATCAAAATGTTAGGACCATTTCTTATAAAAGAAAAATTTGCGAAAAATATTCGGTAAAGTTTAGTTGAGTTTGAAGGGATTTTATTGAAAGACTTCGTATGGAATCCTTATAAGATACTGAAATAAATACTAAGTGTGATACTTATCCGACTTTTCGTTTTTGAGTTATTCTGTTCACACACACGTACACACATTTTTCTAATGCTTTGCTTTTGTTCAGGTGTCCTCAAAACATGCTTTTTTCGATGAAATCTCGGTATCGACGTTTTGGGTGGAATGCAGTACCTTCTCTTCCTACATTGCACGTGGTAGAGAAAGTAAAAATGCGTAACAGTTGGGTTACAAATGAATTAGAAGTGAAGGGATTTATGCGGTAAGCAGTTGTAAACCTGGATATTCAAACAAATAAGCAGGAAAAAGTATTGTTTCATGAATAAGTATTTTGTTAAGACATCCTTTATTCTTCCGTACATGAAGGTGTAGTTAAGGACGTAAAATTTCATATTTGTCAGTCTCTAGTGATAACCATTCTTAAGTTCACATGCCCTGGGGAGGGCTCTCGGCTTCCAGGAATGCCATAGCGTAGCTGAAAATATTTGAGGTCCGTGCTTCTTTGCCACGCACATTCCTTTCAGAACACAGACCACAACAAAGAATCGGAAATTTGAGGCAGCCTACCTTCATTCTTTTTTTATTTATTTATAATTTCTTTTACGTGATTACAGTAAGTAGGAGTATTATTATGATCCACCAAAACATTCGATGTCGATGTACAAAGGAAACACATGCTTTGTGGCCCCTGATTCAAAGCAAACATTTTTAGAAAAATCTGATGTGTTACACTCACATGACTTTCTCTACTCTTGTACAAACTATTTTCACAAACGCTTATTCTCCATATGCTTCATGTTAATCGAAATGTTATTCTTATTGCTAATTTTCTTGTAGATGCAAGGGGAATATGGTAGTATTTAAGCGACAGTCAAATCTTTTAAGGGCTGGTTGCTATGTGGCGCATTCCACTCTATTTGCATGTCCAGGACATAAAAAATGAATAACGAATTCCCATTTGAGAAAAAGTATTGGAAAATTTAAGGGATAACAAGCAATATCTCAAAATGGTTGACTCAACAAAAAAAAGTGTATGTGACATAAATTGTGCATTTTAACGCGATCTACATTTTTTGTGTAGTAAAATTTTGTCTATCTCTTATGGTTTACCAGTTATGCAAAAGTCGTTCACAATGAAGAATACTTTTAGAGACATTCCCAGAAAATTCGAGATATACATTTCATTTCTCATGTAAATATAAACATAGTATATTTAATCAAAATCGTTAGAGCCATTTTTGAGAAAATTAAAATTTTCGAAAAACGTTCCATGTAAAGGGTAATCTGGGGTGGGGGAATTTTCTTGAAAACCTTCGTGTCGCATCTCTGGAAGATACTGAACCTAAACACCATCTAATGCCTTTTTTGGATTCAGAGGGTCTCAAAACATATATTTTCGGTGAAATCTCGGTATCGAATTTTGGGTGGAATGCAATACTTCTGCTATTTACTATACGTAGTAGAGAAAGTAAAAAGGTGTGCGTGTGTGTATGAGTGTGTGTCAGAGAGAGAGAGAGAGAGAGAGAGAGAGAGAGAGAGAGAGAGAGAGCGAATAGCGTAACTCACAAAAGAAAAGTCGATAAATACCAAACTTGCTGTTTTAGATCAGTGTCTTACAAAGATGCGACACCAGTGATTTTTAAGAAAATCCCCATCCAAAACTACCCTTTACGTGGAACACTTTTTATATTTATCAAAATTGTCTCTAACGTTTTGGTAAAAATGCCGCATATTAAAGATATTTGTATGCAAATAAAATGCATGTGTTAAATTTTCTGGGAAAAGCCTATGAAGTCCTCTTCATCGGGAAAAAATATGTAATATTATATAACTGGCATGGTTAAGCGATAGACGAAAACTAGGTAATCAAAAACTTTAGATCGTTTAAAACACATAATTTAGTAACTTTTGTGACAACCATTTCCGAAATACCCATTATTAATGGTTTGAATTGTTCAGTACTTTTTCGTTATTTTATTCCTGTCGATTTTCAGTTGTTTCTCGCAATAGCATGGAGTATGAAATTCTCTTAAAATTCCATAAAGCCAAAATATTTTATCCAGTTCTTAAACATTTGACCATTGTATTCTAATGAAATGTGTAATGTAGCTATTTCTACAAAGGTTTAATTGCATTAGAATAAAGTAAATGGAAAATATGTTTTCGTTAGAAGTTTGTATACCTTTCAATAAACGATAGAGAATAGAGAAAGTCATGTGAATGTGTGTAACACATCAGATATTTTTTTCTTTATTTTTCATGTTCATACAAGGGGAAACGAATTTCAAAGCCATCACATATAGTCAGGCTTTGCAAATATTTGATTATCGCTTTAGTTTACGGTATTCTTCTTATACGAGTACCTACAACGAAAAGTGTAAATCAGTAATGAAAGTTTATCTGTATCAACAAGAAATAGATAGCAGCTTTTGTAATAATTGTTAAAATACTAATTATATTAATAACCGGGATGGAGTGAGTAGAAAAAGCCATGTGAGTGTAGATCAACAGATTTTCTTTATTGGAATTAAGGTATTTGATGTGCGAAGTTCATAACACTGTTAATGATCAACGAATTTAATGATTATAAACACAATGGGTTACCATAATTGATTTGCAGGAAGAAAATTACTGAGGAATTAACTTTTATTTTAAGTGGAATTAAGAAGTTTATACCTGAAATTTATAACCGTGTTAATGTTCAACAAATTTAATTACAAGCGTAGTTGATATTACAAAAGTCGCATTTCCGGAAGGAATTTACTCTGGTATTAGCTTTCATTTGAAGCACCTTCGGGTGTGCTCAGCAAATAATTGCATGGGATTGTCCATCTATGTGCATGATAACACTCACCAAGTATTGTATAGAGAGAGCTGAAGCTTTTACTGACAATCGTTTAAAATGTGATAAAACTTCTGGAGGAACTGCGGCATGTGCTTTACCACTGTTTACAAAAATACACTACAAAACCTGTTCTCCATTTTACTAAAAATAAAATTATAAAATTTGGTAAAAACGTTCTTATAAATAACATATAAGAACATATGTTTAGCAGCTTTCTAAATGAAAGCATATTCTTCTAGGAGACTTTGCTACATTAATGTTTTCAAAGCCTTTGTAGATACCAATATTTCCATTTCAAAATTTAACTCTTTCGGCTGAGATGTTCATACATAGAGCTACGAAGAGACATTCTCGTTTAATTTAAATGGGACACGTGATGAGTTTGAGCTTTGAACTTTTTTATATTGTTACATGCTGGATGAGTGCCAAAAGACTACCAGCAAATTAGTTCCATAACCCCAACATGCACGTGGGGGAGCGTAGTTCACAAACGACAAGAAGACCGGGAATTTGGTGTCTAAATTGAATTGAAGGCGTGAGGTTTTGAAATTATACAAAAATATTACATAATACACATTACCTGTAATTTATTGATAAATTCTTGGCGAATCTACATGCACTCAGGAAAACGGGATGAGGGAAGATGCCTCACAATCGAGGACTGGCCACATCCGACTTGCTTCTTACACTCTCACACACAAAGTGACGCGCACATTCAAGTAACGCTAACTACATATCCCCCCTCTCCAACCCTGTCTAGGCAAGCTAGCTAGCCAGGGCTGACGTTATACCGGCTATATTCAAACAAAGCCTTCTCTCTCTCTGGCGTTTTCCGCGGCAAAGGAGAAGGCTTGTTCAGCATAAAGAAGTAATCAGTCACCCAATAATTCTGTCGACAATGCGACAACAATGCGTCTGGTATGACAATGCTTACTGATACGCCACAATACTAACAAGGCATACTCCACTAGTTCAAAAATAGGATTTTGTTCTGGTTGCAAGATAGCCTAGGACGGCCTGCTTCTTGTAAATTGAAATGGTTTTGGACCAAAGTGACAAACCGAATGACATCGTAGTTTCGAACGAATGGAATGTTAGTTTATGTGATAATCAAACATTTAATGCATTTCTCAAAGGAAATGCAAAGTAAAATACAGCAGAAAAATGTCCACTTCGTTTTATTTCACATATTTGAAACTCTTAACTACTCGGTGATCAGCATAGAGCAGAATAGGTTTTACAGCTCTTAGCCGGCCGGCGGTGCTACTTACTATGCGTGCTGAGCGTGTGATAGCACTTCCGCAGTAAATATATCTACTACGGTTTGTCGTGTAAGTTATTTCTAACAAACAAACAAACAAAAGTTAGCACTTAAACATAAAAGTACTCATATTTCAAGTCAGGAGATACTGGAAGTGCTTCCATTCGTTGTTCAAGCTTTTCTGGCACCTGCTTAGGAAATTGGTAATTACAAGCTGCAGTTCTCTCTGAGAAATTGTAGCAATTCCTTGACAGATTTTTAAGTTTCTCTAAAGTGTGTGTATTTCTTCTGTAAACTTTCTCCTTTAATCCCCCAGAGATAAAAATCGCAGAGGGTTAAATCGGGGGAACGTGGGGGCCATACGTTGTTAGCGACACCTCTTATCTTAATATGCTTCATGGATCTTCTGTAAGAAATAGTTAGCTGTATGTGCCGTCGCAGAGTTCTGTGAAAAGTCATGGAACTTCTTTCTCTCTCAGTTAATTTGCCAACAAATGACCGCAAAATGTTTTGCACATACCTCTCACTACTAATTATTTCCACAAAAAGGGCTTATTATTCTCTTGCCGCTAATAGTGCACCACACTCCTATTTTTTGATCACACAGGGGTTACTGGTGAAGGTGGATAGGCTTTTCAGCACTCCAATAACGACTGTTTTGTGTATTAATATACCCACTTAGGTGGAAACAGTATTCGTTCGAAAAGAAAATTAAATTAGGGTCCATTTGACCATCATGTACCTGAAACAAACCCCATTCATAAAATCGCATCCTTAATTCAAGATCACCCGGTTGAAGTTCTCGCACTATCGTAATTTTATAGAGCTTTAACTTGAGTAACTTTGTAGCCGTTTGAACAGAGTCGTAAGAGATTTCCATTTGCGAGAACGACGTCGAAGTAATTTTCTAGATCTTACCAGAGCGTGTCCAATATTATCTAGAGTTTTTTCTGCGAGTGCTGTATGTGATTTCTTATCCAGAAGACTTCTCGTTTCACGTAATTTATCTAATAATCTATGAATCGTGGTTCGACCTGGTACTTAAACATAAGGAAATAATCTCTGTTGAAATAATCTCCTTACGGCACTCGCAGATTCTGTACCGACGTATAAATTAAAGATGAATGCTTTTTGGAGAACAGAATACCGGTACCCGAATAGAGTCATTTCACTTAATACGCACTGTATTGTGTCAACTAATAAACACAGCCATGTTTGCAAGAGTTCAACTCACCTCACGCTTCACCGCCGGCTGGCTAAGAACCTGTTCTGCTCTATGCTGATCACCCAGTACTAAATATTTAGTGCATCTATCCTAACTTATCCCTCAACCCCGAACTCCCTCTCTACTTAAGCGAAAACTTGTGTAAGGGAGAATAATGATGCTCATAAAATGCTTCAGTGCATATTTCGAGGTTTCACTGACCATTCCTCATGGCATTTCCGATAGAATACAGGGAGTTAAGAGAAAGATGAGGGAGAATTAAGATAATTTATTATTTAATGTGTTCACGATGTCTGCAGATTGAAGGGTAACACCTACCCGTAACCAATAAAGTATAGATATGCAAATAATCAAGATTCACAGATATTATTATTATTATTATTATTATTAAGCTTGCGAATATCATTGTGAATAGTACATATATAGATGGAATTTTGATATTTTATAATAATATTGCAAAAACTGTTAACCAGGGAAAGACGAGGTAGCAATGGGGAAAATTATTAAGTCAGCTTTGTAAAACAGGGAATTGAAAAATAGCAGCTGCACCGAGATGGTAGAAAGAGATGCAGATAGAAAGGAATGCTTGGAAGCGCCAGTCGCAGAACAGGTATTTGGATAGAGAGAGAGAGAGAGAGACAGAGAGAGAGAGAGAGAGAGAGAGAGAGTGAAAGCTGGCGTGTGAAAGAGATGCAGATAGAAGGAAACTCTCAAAGAGTTAAGTGAAACCTGACTCTTGGAGACTTTCTAAAAATTGAGCACTTGAACTCTAATACCACGATAAGCAATTGCCAATAATAAGATAGGTTATAAATATTGGCGCGAATGTTCGCGTCAGGATATTTCTGTATAAAAGCTGAAATTTGCTCAGACTTCAGACACTCTTTCTTTGCTCCTGATATCTTCCGTGGTGTAGTGGTTAGCGTGCTAGCCTCTAGTTCTCAAGCTCGTGGGTTCAAACCCGGCGGAGGGCGATGGACTTTTTAGGCGCAAAAATCCTTAGCATGGCTTCCTTCGGAAGAAAAGTAAAGCAGGTGGTCCCGTGTCGTAATTTTACGTCACGTAAAAGTACCTCACGCTTGATAAAGAGACCTCTGAGCAAAATTGCCGGTCTTTCACGCCCAATATAGAATGGGACGCTAAGGATCACAGCAGCTAAAGAGCGTCCATAAATATACTCAATTTTAATGTTTTTTGACGAGACGCTGCATCTGCTGCGTGTTATGAAGGGTGGAGAGAGACAACGTGTGACGATGAGAAATACTTTCCCAAAAAATATTGAGTATAGGAAATAACTCGAATATGTGACCTCATCCGTGGTGTAGGGGTACCATTCTAGCCTCTAGTTCCCGAGGTCGTGGGTTCAAATTTGGCGGAGGGCGATGGATGCTTTCCTCAGTATGACTTCTTTCCGAAGGGAAGTAAAGTCAGTGGTACCGGTCGTAGATTTACGGCACGTAAAAGAACCTCAAGTCTGTAGAGGCATCTGAGTAAAATTTCCGGTATTTCACGCCCAATAGAGAATGAGATGCTAAGGACCATAGTAGTTAAACAGCATTCATGAATAAAACTCGATTTAATTTAATTTTTAACTCAGATATGTAAACGGAGGCGGCGCCGTGGCCGAGTGGTTAGATCGCTCGCCTCTCACCGAGGCGGCCCGGGTTCAATCCCAGGGACCCGCATGTGGGATTTGTGGTGGACAAAGCGGCGTCTGGGCGGGTTTTTTTCCTGATTCTCCGGTTTCTCCCGCCATTCATCCCACCAACTGCTCCATCATCACCTTTCCTTTCATCCATTTCACCATCATTTCGTTTCATCTACTTCCTCCCTCCCATACCAGACATCCTGGATATTCTGTCTGATCCAGGAGTGTCTGCTCCTCGACGGGCCTCTGATCCCAGGCTCCCGCCTGTAAGTCCTGGGGGTTGTAAGTCCTACATATGAGGAGGTTAAACAGATAAAGAAGAAGAAGATATGTAAGCGGAATAGTTTTGCTAGCCGCTTTACTTTTCTTTTCGTTTCTGGAATGAAGTCCAATTTAAGAGCTGAAAACGAGATCATTATATTTCACTCACACCCCTGAGAGAGCAGTGTTAGGGCTAGGTTTAACTTTCAGCATTTTCGAGAACGAGAGAACGAGGAGTCGGCAGACACCAAACCCAGGACGCCGAGATGATAACTTAGAGGAGGAATCAGCGCACACCTGCCACAATGTAGTTATTACGTTACAACTTCGGTTTTGATTGTAGTCCAGCAATCGCGTGTTGTCTCGGCCACGCCAACCTTGTTGAGTCTATGACCGAAGCTATTATTATCGGTCTTGTTATACAGTATATGTCTGGTTGTCCCGTTGTGTATGTAAATCCTGACACTTTATTCTGTTAATGGCGAAATTTAAAATAGTATGCAGACCTGGTATGGAAGTTAAAACGTGTAAATAATCGACTATCGTTCAGACCGCAGACAGTACAGCCCAGAGCATGTAATTGTCCCCACGAGAAAAGTAAGCATACAAAGTTTTGATAATTTTACTTCCATCCTATTAGTACATTAGTTAAAGTTCTGAATTTAATCATACATGAATAGTTCAATCAGTGCCACAAACGCAGCCCTCGCAGATTTTCGACTGCCTGTGCCTAAAATACCATTGCTGAGCTACCATGGAAGATGTCCTTGGGCGCAATCTGATTTATAGTCTTGGATATCATACTCAAAGTACTAGTAGCAATATCCGAAATAACCTTAAGTTATGATTTATAATTAACCAAACTTTATAACCCGAAAATAACGAGAGACAGAAATTCTAAACTTTAATAAAATCCTGTAATAAGTATTCATCAAATTATATTTTAAAAACTTAATTCCTTTTAAAATTAAGAACGCTTTAATTCTTAGAACTTGAGGTAATATCATTTATCAAGAATGCGATATAAGCCTAATGAATAAGCTTCAAGTGCGATTTAAAGTGTAATATTTAGAGACATTTGATATCGTCCTTTACCAGGAAGCATGAATCAGAGGAGGTAGTATAATGTGTATACCAGTATATTGTCAGGTAAAATCAGCAATGGAGCATCGGCAGCAGAGTAGGGGAAATAGTTATTTATTTTTCAGTAACAGTTTCGAAGCGTTCAAGCTCCCCACAAAAAAACAAAAAACTAGTTTAATAATACGCCCCTCCTAATCGACAGAAAGATGCAAGATACTCCTGGTCTAGGAGTAGTAGTCATTACTTGCCTTACTACTGTCCTTTCATATAAAATCGTGGTAAATCATCCCGGTATGGAAGACGATGGTCCCCTCACTCTTTCGCCATTCACTTGCGAATTCATAGTGTATTGTTAACAACCTATGATTACTGCTTAATTCATTTTAAATAAATTTACGCCTTTTTTCATATTAGCTGTCTGTATTAGTTCACACAATACTTATAGATAGAATGTTCCAAAACAGCATCTCGCACATGTATCACAATAACTCAACGCTTAATAATTATAAAGCACGAGGGAAGTAAATGAATTATTACGTACCCTCTCGCGGATACCGGATGTACCTGTAGATACATTAGAAAAGATGTATAACTCTATGATAAGGCTGAGTTTGTTATACGGAAGTGAAATGTGGGGATGGGAAAGAGCAGAGCATGTAAATAAATAACAGGTAGCATTTTGGAAGAGAGTTCTTAGAGTTTCACAAGGCACATCAAATTCGAGGGTATTGAGGGAGGTGGGATGTTATGAAGACACAATACACTGCAAAATAAGAGCAGTGAAGTACTGGCTAAGGCTGATGCAGGGGGGTAACTCCAAACTACGATCCAAATGTTATAAATACCAACGAGAAAACCTGTCTCCTAAGTTTTGGGCAGCTGATTTGGAAAGGGGTTTGAGGAGAATAGGAATGGGGTCAGTATGGCTAAGAGCTGAAACAAATGACAAAGACATATGGAAAGGTGTTAAAAGAAGTCTAAGAGACATCAACCAACAGGAAATAGAGTCGGATTGTAAAATTAAACCTTCTCTAAGTCTAGCCAATGAAATAAAATTGAACTGGGGTAAAGAGGCATATATATATATATATATACTTAATTTAGGAAGAAAAGAAAGATCAGGAATGGCATGTTTTAGACTGGCGGGCTGGAGGACACAGAAAATGATCAACGATTCTGGCAGGAGAATCTGCCCATTCTGTGATTTGGATGAGGACTGGGTACATATTGTGGCGGAATGAGCACAGTGGGAGAACCAGCGAGTAATTAAACTGAAAGAAAAATTCTTAAGACCCTCAAGAAAGAGATTGGCATTTTGGGAGAAACTGACCAGAGGAACTGGCAAAACATGGACAATTTTTTGGCTAAAGTGCGCGAAGCTAGGTCAAATTTGTTCAGTTAGACAACGATAATTTATCTCTATTTCCTTTTTTCTTGTTCCTTTTTGTTGTGTTTTCTTTCTCTGTTGTTTATTTAGTTATCCTATTGTATCTTAAATATGCATGTACGGTCAATGACCCATACAGTAAATACTTGTGAAATAACTTCAATAATTTGAAACCAATAAAGATACCTTATCTATTAATCTGATTGGCGGGATGATTTCTAGTGGACGTTGCTTTCTAATGGAGTGAAAACAGTTCCAAATCATCCGTCATATATGCACTAGTTATTGTTTAATTTTAACGCAACAGACTCTAAGATTAGAGCGTTCATTACTTACGGAATCCGTTACAAAAAGACTAGAACGATAGCGTTAGTGCAAAGCTGGAGTACTCTTATTTTGGAACGTATGACTAATATTATGGTTATTTTTAAGGCTTTCATGCTTGGAACCGTTTCTACATAGCTGTTACGTTGTATATTCTCCCATCTAAACGCCAAGGGAATCCAAAGATCATTAGTTCAAATTCCGACCTTGACACGGGTTTTTTCAAGTCTTGTTCAGCTCACCAAACCCAAACCGCAGATGATACCCTCAAAATAAAACAGTACTGTAACGGATATTTCATCATTAGTTCTTGATGTAATGGGTAAAGAGGTTAATCCAAATTTTCTGAGATAAAAGTATAACAAATTAATTAAATAAAATAAAAAGTAAAAAGGTAGATGAAACGGCAGGTCATTTGCTGTATGTATGCAAGCCACTTGAAAGTCATAGGACTAAACACCTTGAACCAAGGGTTTATACAATTGCATGAGCCTAACGAGGTCTTGGTAGGAAAGTTAGGCTGCTTTTATAAAGGATACAAGTATTCTAAGAGACTAAAGAATAAACCAGTGCATAATGTTCGAGGTAATTAGGATTTCGATAGCCTACCCCTCCTAAACCTAAGTTTACTGTGGTATATCTATGTAGATATACTAGGGTTCCATCTATATCTTGATTGCAGTCAGTTAGCTGATAGGGTTTCTTTTCTAATTTTTCCTTAATGTTGTAATGATAAACACCAGACAAAGCTGCTGAACTCGGGTGATTTGAGTAGCCATTAATTATTACTTCATCTACCTTCTCTGCAGGTCTGAGATTTTATGAGGGACATCAAACTCTACTGAAACCAAACATAATATGCTATGCGCTTTTGCAGGGTTATCAAAAGATAAAACAAAGCAACAAAGTGCTCTCCAAGCTCTTCAAGATCGATCCACATCTCACTCACTGGTACGTGACATTCAGCATACTCTTCAATCTATTCTAACAGAAGATCGTACTGTAACTCTTGTCTGGATCCCATCACACATCGGCATTAAAGGAAATGAACAAACTGACTTAGCAGCCAAAGAAGCCACTCGCCATTCAGTAGTTGACAAATACATCAAAATTCTGTGTCAGGATGCTGCATCACACTTTAAAACAGCCATCCATAGCCTTTGGAAGCATCAATGGACCCAGATCTCAAACTGAAAAGTGCATACTACTAGGCAGGAAAACACCAGTCCCTTCCTATACACTGCCTTGAGTGGCCAAAACCAAACAATTGCTGCTAGATTACGAATCGGACATACAAAACTCACTCGCCTCTACCTCCATCAAAGAACCACCTCCTGAACCAATGTTGAACATCTACTATGCAAATGCCAACAATATAACCGTCGCAGAACTGAAAAGATTTCCTCCTACCTCCACACTGCAATAGATACTCAAGTCGCCAATTTAAAACTAAAGAAATTCCTGCAGAATATCGGTCTTTTTAACAAAATATAAAATGTTTCAATATCATATTTAAAATGTTCTCGTTCATACCTGAGTAGCAATCTTATTATAAATATTTATTTGTGGATGTTAAAATTAATGCGTAATTCCATTATATATTTTATGTTCCCTTTATATCCACCTACTTTTTGTGTTGTAGTATGTTACAATTCATTTGTTTTATTAATGTTGTGAACATGTAACTGTTTGTCTAATTACGAATTAATGTAATTAATTGATGAGTCCTATATCACCATGTAGTTAATGCGACTTTAAATAAATTTTAAAAAAAGGTTTAAATTAGGAGTCGGCAAATTGTTGTTAAAACAGGACATGAGCCCTGTTATCAGCGCCTAATATTTCAGTGAACAGAATTTTGGGAGTTGATTCAAGAAATAAAGAGCAACAATTGCCTGATTATTTCATTTGTCAAGGCTTAGAAAAACGTTAGTAAAACTGTACTCGTGACACACGACAAAAAATGAGAGAGGAATCGGGGAGAATGTATGTTTCCAGAAGTTCTTATTTTAGGAATTTAACTGCTTAGGCAATATTCTCTAAGTTACCGCTGACATATGCGATACCAAACCTAAGTGATCCGTGTACCGCACAGCAGACTGTCATTTTACTTGTATTGCTGGAGTTGTTTCTTGTTTGTCATAACTCCAAAAATAGCAATCAGTATTCCGTTCATAGCTTTTTATATTAATTTAATACCTCACACCACTTCTTTGCAAATAACGGAGCTGCTTTCTAAAGCGGAAATCGCTAGTAAATTTATATTTTTGTAGATGGCTTATTGAATTTTCGCCATTAATTATAAGCGTAGTAGACTACTGCAAGTTGGAAAGCATTTCCTCAGAAAACGCAACCGTATTAGTTTTCTCCCATTGGAAAGAGCACAATATTTTCCCAACTTAATTTGCAGAGCGATCCCTCTGAAATTATTTGCAGAATTATTCGACATGCAGAAGAGATGGGTATAAGCTTCTTAAGGCAATTAATTCGGGGCTTAAAATTTAGTGACATGCATGTAGCTCAAATCCTCTAATTTATTTCATTATAAATAATAAGCTTCCCGGAAACATAGATTTCATTATAGCGCATAAGATGTAGAACAGCAAGATAAACGTTTGCTCGTTCTTATTTATTTAGCGGGTGAGAGCCGTTATTTCTGTTACTGGATGGCCAACGCAGTAACCAAATAGGCTAACAAAATATTTAATTTCGCATTCTAAAGCTACGTCTGCTGGTGGAACAGCAATAGTGTGAACCTTGATATGCAGAATGACATTAATGGCATATCTGAGACCGAGGCCACCACAAATTAAAACCCAGAAAGAAGTAAAGCAATGTGGTAATATTATATCGCGATGCAAATGTATCGAGTGTGTCGTGGGAAAACGAGAAAGTGTGGGAAAATACGAAACGAAGTCTCCAATGCACTTCACGCTTAACTCGATGGTGGTAAATAAAAGGAATAGTACTTAAATAAAAGTAAAATGAATTACTAACCATTGTTGAACATTGGTCCCAGTAGCAAAGTCATCAACATTAACTTTAGTGGTGAATTGAACGATTATCCACGTCTGGTTGATAACCTTAAAAATCAATATCTCGCAGCTCATACTTAGCTGCTAAATGAATTAAATTCTGATTAAATATTAACAAATGAAAAGGAAGAAAAGACCCAGTAATATTTAAATGATAAAATTTAGCTTTCAAATATAGGGTTATTCAGAGAGAAGAAACACACTGTAAATATTTATTTTAAATGAACGACAATAGATGGCGATACATGCGATACATCTCTGCATAGAGAAAAGTTCAAACTTTTATTTTGTTTGTTCAAAATGAGCACCATTTGTTATGCGAAGACTACCAGCGCTTTTCCGTTTCCATACGCAACTATCTTCTACAAACTTCTTGTATCAATTGTAAATTTTTATGACGAGGCAGTTCGTTGTTGAACTAACAACAAAATGCACGCTGCAATGAAACAATGGACTCGCTCTTTGCATAATGCAGCACACAAAACTACTTTTTCCCTGGCGACACCATTTTCTCGTAAACAAACAGCGCCGCTGTAGGCACTGAATGGAACTAATAGGTGGAACTTAAAACTTTGAACTTTTCTGTATACAATGATGTGTTGTATGTGGCGTTACGTATTGTCGTTCATTAGAAATAAACATTTAAAGTCTGTTCCGTCATTTTGAATAACCCTGTATTATATTCCATGTCTGCAATAATGTATAAGAAATTAGAGGAATTAATATAGTCCATACACATACGTGCAGTAAAATAGACGAAATACGCAAGTAGGTGAGGTTAACAGTACTGAATGCAGGAAATACACAGTCATGGCATCATGAAATTGAAGTCGATAAAAAAAACGCTTTCATGGAACATTACTTCAAACAGTTACATATTATTCTTTATCATTCATTTTTATAGGTTTTCTTAAATTTTCATTGAAGCCTATATTGTAATCTAGTTCTATCTCCACGAGTGCTTTGAATCGCTTTCATAGGAGCTCAAAAAAGTTAATGGTTTAAAAAAGAGATAGGTATGCAGGAGTTCATCAGAAAGAAAGAAGAATGATCTCTTAGCATTTTAAAGTGAACTGTTTAAAACGTGAAAAATGTTACATTAGTAATTGCAAATACTTCGGAAAAAAACTTAATGCTATAAAGGGAAGTTTACATAAAATGTATACAGTGCTTACAGAAAATAATTGTCTCGAATTTAAAAAAAAATCCGATGCGTAATATTCACATGACTTTCTTTACTCGCACCCATGTTAATTCAAATAAAGATTTTTAGAAATAATTTCATCACACGCTTCTTGTAGGTACAAGGGGGAGATACAGAAAACGATAGTTATAAAGGCAGGCCGCTATATGCTAGCCTTCATTTCCATACTCTTTTCATGACATTGCGAGAAGTAAATTTATCACTTAAAAAGTGATAAAGCAATTAAAAATTCAAACCAGTAAAGGGAAACCAGTTACTTCAAATAAATTTAGTGCTTTTCAAGAAATATTTTGTGTTTCAAGGTTTTCTCTATCTGTTACGGTTTTTCAGTTATTCAAAACTCCTTCCGAATAAAGAGGACTTCACAGTAAAATCTAAATATACATTTTAATCGTTTTTTGAGAAACTAAAAGATAGCGAATTTTTTTCCATGCAAACGGTAATTTAAAGCAGGTATTTTTTTGAAAATCTTCGTAACTTCAGATCTCATAAGTGAAGTGAATGCAGCTAGATTTTTAACAAATAAAGAACCTAAATATTATAAACTACTGAACAAATATGATGTAACGACAGTACGTCAAAAAACAAACTAATTCATCCCGTGCAGAGTGAAAGTAATCCCGTGAAATGTTTTAAGAGCTACATATTTTTATTGGTCATGATGGACGTAACTGAGTAATACAGGAGCTAAACGTTAAGCATAAGCGCCATTATACCAGGTGGGTCAGCTGACCTTATTTATTTTTAAATTTATGCAACGTGCTAAGCGAATATGTGACTTACGCCTTTCTTGAATGCCTTTTAACGACTGATTTGCATAACACTTTATAGAGGTAGGATAGATAACTCAGTGCATAAATGTTTTACCGGACAGAATGCAATCGCCATGTATGTCGATTCCAAAAACATCCCACCCTCACACTGAGAGCTGCAGCACACTTTTAGCAGATTTTACAAACTTTTATTCTTCATACACACCTTTGAAAACCCCCTAAAGGAACAAACTTATCACATGCATCGGTTGACAAAGCTATTTGAAAACAAAATGGCAGATCTACGCAGTGCGAGCAATTGGATTTAAGCCGTCAAGCAACAAAGGTTCGTTGTTCAGCCTTGTCAAAAATTTCTAAGTATTAGGTAGATAATTTCCCTTTTGTCACAAACTATGGCTTATTTCAGATCATACAGTCATTGCAATGATTGATGCAGTTTATTTTTTTGAGCTAAAACTACCAAAATGAGCTCAAAACACTGTATGAAGCTGCAAAAAGCGAGTTAAGATTCGAGGTGAGGTCTGAGTTCTGCAACTATTTAATCGTATAGGAACCCACAGCTCACAAAGTAGCATTGGCCATATGGTATTATCATGGTTCATTTACCACTGTGACACTTTAGTTCGGGTTCAAATCCTTCGTGTTAAGTTCAAACTTTTTATTACCTTTTGTTTTATCTCTTTGGGCCTATAATTTGATATTATGACAAAAAGTACATTTTTATAACATAAGTGTGTACAAAATAGAGTAATCGCCATATATGCCACTGACAAATGGATAATTTATACTTCGTAGTAGGTATTTTATTGTGCTCGGTATTATGTTTGGTCATTTAGCCAAGTTTAAAACACTTCACACATACAATGTGACTTTAGCTATTTGCGCCTGCGTCAATGTTTGACGTGAATAAACTCTCCATTTTCTACTGAGTATTTTAAAGCATTATACGAGACACGGCTGCTGTCATAAAGTATACAAACGACGAGTATGTTGACATGCTTTTAATCTATGGAGAAATAAGGTGTAATGCACTGTCAGCAAAGCGCCTGTATAAAGAACGGTTTCCAGGAAGGAGGGCACCTACTGCAGACACTTTTCGAATGGTTAAAATACGCCTTCGTAAAACACGATGATTGGGAAAAGCACCACCTGCTTGTGATGCTCCAGTAACCTCTGGAGGCAACGAAGAAGCTGTGCGAAACGTAATAGAAACCAATCCACATACCAGTTAAAGGACCATAGCACAAGATCTGCAAATAAGTCTAAGTCGGTCCTCAGTAATGCGCTATTGCACCGTAATAAATATCATCCATGCCATTTACAAGTACACCAAGCTCTTCACGGACGCGACTTTCAAGCGCGAGTGATACGGAGCTCCACCACACTGGCCACTGGTTGTCAGGAATCACTTACATAGAACATATCCGCAAAAATGAATTGGCCGAGGGTGCCTAATTGCATGGCCCCCTACGTTACCTGATCTCACCCCACTGGATTTTTTCTGTGGAATCATTTAAAGAAGCGGATCTACGATCAAGAAACGCAAAGCCAAAATCATCTACGGGCATTCATACGTAAAGAATGCAGCAGATTACACCGCGCATGTTACAGCATGCAAGAAGGTTTCTCCGGCAGCGTACCCAAATGTGCATTGATGAAGGGAGTTGTCATGTTGAACATTTACTTAGGTGATGAAATCCACGCTCTTTAACAATTTATTATTCTGTTTACCCGTGAACTTAGCACATTTACAACTCTTTTGTCAATAGAAGAAGTGAAACATAAGATTTAAACATGGAAAAAATAGATTTAATACCGTCGGCATGTGATCAAGGGAATGAAAGGTAACTACGCAACATATTTACAACATCAGATACGGTACAGATTATTAGGGTAAACATGATCAACAATTATTATATGATTGTAATTCTTGTGTCTTCGGTTCACAGGAGAGCCAATAACAAAAATAAATAAATAAATTAGTATACTAAAATACAGAAAATAAACACAAGGAGAAAGAAAAACAAAGAACCAAAAAAATTTGTAGTAAATATTGGATTTAAACCTCCGAAGCTAACCTTTGCTTCACTCTATGTCGGCAGTTAACCCACTCGGCCTGAACACACTCATTCTGTCGGTCCTGTCGGTCACGCTCTCCGGGAGAACCTTCCTCTACCTCCTTGCAAGCATTATATTCATGAAGAACCGTCTTTTTTAAGTCTTTCGTAATTCCTTGTCTCGTTCAATATACCGAATACAAGGTCAAAGCTACAATAGCAGTTAGTTTACTAAAAGGGTCAATGTTTTCACATTAGACTATAAACCGCGGAATCCGTAGATACGAATACCTAGGGGCAGCTGACTCACCTGACATAAAACCTTTTATTCGTATATGTGACCATATAAAAATGTAACAAAGGTAGATATTGTTGTGAAACTTATTATATCATTTAATTTTCAATTCCAGGTTGACCTGATGCTTCCCCAGTTGTATCCAGACGGTGATTTTAAGTTTATCTCAGTAAAGCAGAACAATCTCACCAAAAAAAGTTCTTTTGCAATCTCAAAACTAATAGCTGATAATCTAGACAGTAAACTGATTAATATCTTCACATTTTTTTTATTACTCTTCAACATGATAACAGAATAGTTTACTTACATTGGGTGTAATTTAAGAGGCTGTTGGTCTTAATTAAGAATTATCAATGGAAAACCAAAGTCGAAGTAGTGTAGAACGAAGACATAAACAACAGAATCCCCACTAAATCAGAAGACTTCTCGCTGAAATGCAGAACTCTAATGCACATAATAGTGAATAATAGGGCTTTCGAGAATAGAGTGAAGAATACTTTTAAGGGGCTATTATAGGGAATCAGCATTGAAGAAGATCCAGAAATGCTTATAGAGTCCGTTATATATGACCATATTGGTCAAAACAATAGTCCCTTTCATCCCCTGCTACCAAATAGTCTTAAACATCAACAAGACGTTATTTGACGCAATAAAAAGTTCAATATGCTCTGTCTGTTCAAATGCCAGCAGTGGAGGACAGAAAAGTAAAAAATCATTCATATAACCCATGGAGAGATTTATGGGAATGAAGGCTACGGTCAAAATGTTATATACAAACTTTGAGTAATCAGTGGTGATGCAAGAAGCGCTAGAAAAGCATCCAGAGGAAAATTGGAAGTACAAGCTAAGAAAATAAGAAAAAAAAATCTGATGTGTTACACTCACATGACTTTCTCTACTCTTTATTTTTACAAACACTTATTCTCCATATGCTTCACGTTAATCGAGATATTGAGATATTAATCTTATTGCTAATTTTCTTGTAGATGCAAGGGGAATATGATAGCTTTTAAGCGATAGTCAAATATTTTGACACTTGTTGCTATGTGGCGCATTCCATGCTCTTTGCATGTCCAGGACATAAAAAAATGAATAACGCATTTGAGAAAAAGTATAAGTATTGGAAAATTTAAGGAAATAACAAGCAATATCTCGAAAACGGTTCACTCAACAAAAGAAATGTATATGACATAAGTTGTGTATTTTAACACGATCTACATTTTTTGTGTAGTAAAATTTTGTCTATCTCATATGGTTTACCAGTTATGCAAAAGTCGTTCACAATGAAGAATACTTTTGGAGACATTCCCAGAAAATTCAAGATATACATTTCATTTCTCATGACATTATCTTAAACATATCATATTTTCATCAAAATCGTTAGAGCCATTTTTGAGAAAATTAAAATTTTTGAAAACTTTTCCATGTAAAGGGTACTCTGGGGTGGGGGGATTTTTTTGAAAACCTTCGTGTCGCATCTCTTAAAGATGCTGAACCTAAATACCAAGTTTGGTGTTTATCCGAATGTTCGTTTTTGAGTTATGCTGTTCACAGACACACAGACACACACACAGACACACACACACACACACACACACAGACACACAGACACACACACGGACATGTTTCCAAAAATGCTTTTTTTGGATTTAGGAGGTCTCAAAACATGTATTTCCGGTGAAATCTCGGTATCGAATTTTTGGGTGGAATGCAATACTTCCCCTACTTACTATACGTAGTAGAGAAAGTAAAAACTTTTCGACAGTAAATATCTGCAGGTTTCTGAAGGTATTTCTGTACGAGTATGTGTACTGAAAGTTGACAGAGGCCGTGGAAATGTAGGAATTAGTTCAGCAGGTCATCAAAGCAGCAGAAAAATGTTATCAACTTGACACTTGAGAACGTTTATTGACAGCACTGTATGCAAGCTTTCAATTTATTGAATAGTTTTGTCTGTAAGCAAGAGCTGTTGAACAACAATGATGTCCCTCTAAAAAAAGAAGTTTCTCTTAGTTTTGTGTGTGTGTGTGTGTGTGTGTGTGTGTGTGTGTGTGTGTGTGTGTAAAACTGGGTGTCAAAGTAGGAAATGTTTTGTGTTTTTCAGTTCCAAGTGTTTTGAAGTTCACTTTGTAGCAATAAGTTAATTTTTATTTTAAAGAAAGCATAAGAAACAGTTTTGAAATTAGCATTAGCCCATAACATCCCCGAGGGGCACGGGCTTCTCTCCTTGGAGAGGTGGCCTGATTTGGCGATCTCGGTTAACCATTCCGGGAAGGATCCTCCTCATTCTTAAACCTGGTGTAATACTTATAGTCCTATATATGAGTTTTAACATTATTCACTGATTCTCTAATCCTTCACTGTTGGTTCATGCACTGGTTCTTTAATCCTTCACTTTTCTTTTCTCCTGTTGTCAATTCCTAGTTTGGCTGACGCATTGTTGTATTGATATTCTGGGTTGCTGTCTTGACTAGCAGTTGTCATCTCTCTCTGTCTTTTGATATTGTTGTCGCCGAATTCTTCTTGAGCTTGTCTGACCATTGTGTCCTCTGACGGCCTACTTTTCTTTGTCCGTCTTCGACCCCCATGTCGTTAACCACTGGGTCTATCGTTTGGGGCCTCGCCTCATAATATGTGCCCCCATCTCTTATTTGATAACTGCTGGTCTTTTCTGAGTCTATTGGTTGTATTCTTCCTCTTATTGCATCGTTCCTAATTCTATCTCTCCATGTGATGCCTAATTTTTCCTTAAATGTTTCCTTGACATGCTTGTGTTCACTTTGTTTGTTGCGCTTCAAGTATGAGAGTCGTAAATCATTGCAGATAATACGAATTTGTTCATGAGTATGTCTCTTGATGTTAAGACTGAAGGATTTTCCTAGTTGTATGAGTTTTAGCGCCGAAAAACCTTCGACCATGCCGTCGATATTGTCCTTGTAATTTCCTTGATTACACTTTTCTTGAAGGAGATTGTTTGTCCCAGGTAAATTATTTCCAGCAAATATTCCAATGGTTTAGCTTGCATTATTGCGATGTTTTTCACTCTGCCATTTGTCATTAGTTTCGTCTTTTTTAGTTTTATATGGAGTCCTACTTTGGTACTGAGCTCATTTACTTCTTTCATAAAGGCTTGTAGTTCTTCTGCTGTATCTGCCATGAGAACTATGTCGTCTGCAAGGCGTAAGTTAGATATTTTCGTACCATCTGTGTTTGTTCCTAATTTACCTTTGATATTTCTGAAAATCTCTTCGAGTAAGCAAATGAATAGTTTGGGTGAAATTATATCCCCCTGCCGTACCCCTCTTTGTAGTTTCAATCTCTTCCTTGTCTGTCCATCTGGATTCTGACGGTGTAAAAAGTGTATCAGGAGTGAACTAACTAATGGTAAACTGTAGTCATGCTTTCCTCATAATAACATTTTACAGTTAAGAGTTTTTCATCAAGAAGTGCAATAAGGTCAGATTTCCTTCGAGCTCTGTTATTGTTCTTATAACTTTAAATACTATACTTTCGATAATTTATGACGTTGCAAAGTCACTTTTTCCATCAAAATGCTGAAAAAATAAGCAACATTCAAGAAATAATTATATAATTGTTTGGGTTTAATCTTGAAGAGAATGTTTCGCATAGATGGCTTTGCCTCTCTTCCTTTTGACAATGTCTAGGCAATCTGTACAATTCCTAGACAAAGTAGCTAAGTCAATCAATATGTCCTACTTTTCCAAATAAGCTTAGGCACTGTATGCATTAGCTAGGCATTGTGTGCAATGTCTGAATTTCTAACGTTGCCGATAACAACTACATTATACTTAATATTTGTAAAAATCGAAAGATACATTTTGTTTGTGGTTAGACTTTAAAGCCTTGCCCTGCCCATTCTAATCAATTTAGTCAATGTTGAAATCAGCATTGAATTTGCATAATGGGATAGACCAAACCTGGCAAACAGTACTCTCAAGGTGTGATGCCATTCCCCTACTTCCCCTCCCTTCGTGACCACCAAAGCATAGTGATCAGTTCAGTTGTGCAGTTGCAGTAGATGTGCTGGCGTGTTTCTCAAAACAAGCAGTGATGGCTTTACCTGCCAATTCAACCAAGACTCCAAAACAATTTTCAACAGTGGGTGGGAAAACCGGTACTTTTTATTCCAAAAGACAAGGCTGTATGCCTGATATGTTCACAACAATTACAATTTGTTGCACACTCTTAACATCAAAAGGCACTTAGTATCCAAGCATAAATGTTTGTATGGAGATGGTAAATTATTATAGACATCTACGAACTGAAGACAAAACTAAAACGTAGCCAAGATGATGCTTGTTGCTCTGTTGTAAACATCAACGGGATTGTGCGCGCTACCTACAAAATTGTAAGGAACATTGCTGGGTCAATGAAACCATTTTTCAGAAGGCGAATTTGTGAAGAAATGGCTACTAATAGCTGCACAAGAGTTGTGTCCTTCACAGATAAATTACTTCAAAGCTATTAGTTGGTCTCGTGCAACAGTGGCAGAAAGAATAATGGAAATGGCTTATAGCCAAGAGGAGGAATTATCAACCAGACTTGAGACTTTAACATTTTATTTATTAGCTCTGGATGAAATCGCAGATTGGAAAGATACTGCAAAACTGGCCATTTTCATTAGAGAAATTGATTCTGGATTTAATATTTTGAGGATTCCTAGATATGGCATCTTTATAGGATCACACGAGCGGAGAAAATCTTTTTGAAGTATGTCAGCTTTTGCTTCCATTGAAAAATTTGGTCTCTATAGAGAAAGGTCCGCCTTCAGATGATGCTTTAGCGATGCATTACTCGTCGCGAGGCATTATGTGTGCAATCTGTCGCCATTGAAAAGGTAATGCCAGAAGTTGTTTCCACAGTTAATGTGATACGTTCAGAGGACTTCATCACAGGCAATTCCAAGCATTTCTTCAGAATATTGGTTCTGATTGTCCTGGCTTACTACAGCCATATATGATGGCTTAGTCGAGGTAAAATGCAGAATCGCTTTTTTGACTAGCGTAAAGAAATTCAGAAATTTATGTAAATCCAACAATTTGAAATACAGGAATGTCTAATTATGAATGGACATGTGATTTAGCGCGTTTGGTAGACTTGACCTTAAATGTTAATGACCTGAACCTCAGTTTAAAAGGAAAGTAAAGCTTGATTTTTAATCTATTAGATGATGCGAAAGCGTTAATTGCCAAACTTACTCTGTGGAGTTATAAAATTCAACACGGGGATTTGTTTCACTTCGAAATCATTCAGTACTAATGGACAATGATAGTACTCTAAACACTAAGTATAAAACACTAACAGAAAACCTCCGTAAAGAATTCCATATGAGTTTCGCGGATTTAAGTCCTTAGATCATGAATGGCGGCTTTTCAACAACCCTTTTCTGCTCAACCATCAGAAACAAATAATGCCCTTACACCACTCCTATATGAATATCTGGCATGTTAAATCTAGAACTACATAAGTGAATGCCAGAAACCTTGTTTCCGAATATTCAGATCAACGTATGTGTTTGAACAGTTCTTTTCCTAACTGAACAATATAAAATAGCCGAACGTGCCAGTATTACTGATAAGACCTTGGTGTCTGTGTTACATTTATGTACCTCAAACATGGAGCTCGACATTGGGAAACTTCTGTAAAAGAAAAATGTCAACGTGCAAAAAAAATGTATCAATGTGTAGGAAGAAATGCCAAACAGAAAAAGTTGTATTACGTTTTCATTAAATGCTATATAATCATATTACAGTTATAATGTTTAGTAAAACTCTTTGCTGAGCAAAAGATAAATCCGACTTGTTGTTGTCAAATAAATGATAACACAAGTAATATAGTAATAAAATTCGTATGTAATTTCACTTAAAAGCAATCTATCGTAACTACCTGTATACACAATCCACCACGCTAGAGAAAAACGGTTCCACCTGGTGCGTGTGTATGCACATATGCTAGTAGCTTCTACAGGCAAGAAGGAGAGGGACTAACTGTTCGGAGCACTGTTCTCCATGCCTGGGATTGACGCATCTAAATCTACAAAAGTTTAATCCCGCAAGAATCTGTAGTTAGCATAAATATCGTGTTGATATTAATGCAGATCCATCAAAAAGCACAGACGTATGACTGTAAGGGAAAAAGTTAGTATATGTCTATCTGGAGAATTCTGCATGAAAATCTTCCGTACCTGTATCACCTTCAACGTATGCAAGGATTAAATGAGGCCGATTTTGAACGAAGAAGACGTTTCTGTCAACGCATGTTACAACAGTACGCTGTGTTCATCAGTTTACTAGCCTGTATCTTATTCACGCATGAGGCTGGTTTTACTCGCCAACGGCATCTTCAGTATTCATAACATTCATAACTGGGCATTTGAAAATCCTAATGAAGTACGACAGGATAAGCATCAACAGAGGTTCTCTCTCAACAATTGGGGTGATCACTTTATTGGTCCCTACTTCTTCCCTCTGTGTCTGAATGGACAAACCTATCTCCAGTTTCTCAGAAATGAGTTGCATCACTTAACTGATAATGTGCCTCTGGACATCATTCAACGAATGTGGTTTTTACACGATGGTGCTCCAACTCATTTCAGTATGATAGTTCGTAAGTTTTTGAATGATCGATTTCCGCAAAGATGAATTGGTCGAGGGGGGCCCATTGCATAGCCTGCTCGATCGCCTGATTTGAATCTGATGGATTTCTTCGTCTGAGGATATTTGAAGTCCTTGGCTTATCCAAACTGGATTTGACCAAATACGAAACACACTAGGAATTTTCAACAGAGTATGCCAGAGCATGGAACGCAGGCTTACTGCATGCACCGAAGCAAGAGGAAGCCACTTCGAGCAATTTTTGTAATTTGGATTTTATGTTGTAACTCTGAAATAAATGATTAACAGACCCATTATCATATGCACTTTTACTTCCTGTACTACGTATAGTAAGTAGAGGAAGTATTATATTCCAATCAAAAATTCGATACCGAGATTTCACCGGAAATATATCTTTTGAGACCCCCTGAATCCAAAAAAAGCATTTTTTGAAACATGACTGTGTATGGGTCTGTGAACAGCATAACTCAGAAAATTTTAATTTTAATTTTCTCAAAAATGGCTGTAACGATTTTGATTAAAATATCATATGTTTAAGATATTTTCATGGCAAATGAAATGTATATCTCGAATTTTCTGGGAATGTCTCCAAAAGTATTCTTCATTATGAACGACTTTTGCATAACTAGTAAACCATAAGAGATAGACAAAATGTTACTACACAAAAATGTAGATTGCGTTAAAATACACAATTTATGTTATATACATTTTTTTTTTTGCTGAGTGAACCATTTTCGAGGTATTGCTTGTTATTCCCTTAAATTTTCCAATACTTATACTTTTTCTCAAATTCGTTATTCATTTTGTTTGTCGTGGTAATGCAAAGAGAATGGAATGCACCACATAGCAACCAGCTCTTAAAATATTTGACTATTGCTTAAAACCTACCAATTCCCCTTGCATCTATAAGAAAACTAGCAATAAGATTAACATCTCGATATCTCGATTAACATGAAGCATATGGAGAATAAGCGTTTGTAAAAATAGTTTGTACAAGAGTAGAGAAAGTCATGTGAGTGTAACACATCAAAATTTTTTTACTGTTTTGATGTCAGGAACACGTCTCCCAAATATATGATACCGATACAGATACGCCTGTGTAAGTTACTCCTAAGGGTATGAAGTTATGTTAATGTAACTATGGAAACCTTTCTGTAAGTATCCGAAAATGAAATTCTAATAATGAATTAAAGTAGGCACATTTTGTAACCTTTTTAAAGTTATACGTTATTAACCCCATCGGCAGTTTTAATAATTCTTGGGCAAAAGTTACAATTTCTAACAATTTTGTTGACACCATGGTGTTAGTAGAATGCTTGATTCTCATGCAGCTGAGAATCCGTATGGAAAAGCTCATGAGGGGAGCCTTTTATTCACGGCTTTTCTGTGATGCTTAGGATAAATATCGGCTAGTGCGTTAATTCTCTACCTCATTGCGCATTCATTTCATATTTCATTCATCGTCTGGTATGACTTGTCCAGTTACTTGTCCTTAAATTAAGTTATGTAGAAGTGTATTCATATAAAGTTTTTTACGAAACAGTTAATTATAGTTTCAGTCTTTAATACTGATAAACTGTAACTGGTTTTACTGTGTAAATCAGAGGTGGCGAAAACGTGACTCGCGAGTTATTTTGACTCGCAGGCGCACGTTCCCTTTCTCCAACCGTCCGTTTGATTTTCACATGCTGATGAGTGATGCAATGCGTGTTGCATATTTGGTGACTCGCGAAAGGAAGTCGTTTTCGCCACCCTTGGTGTAAATAATGAAGAAAGCGGTAACATAGGTAAAGAATTGATCAGGAATAGAAACTATGTCTAAATTCATGAAGATAACATGAGCTTTCTTTTTCTTTAGTCTAGGAATAATAATTATACAAAATTCAGAAGTAAAAGAAAAAAGAAAGAAAAAATGTTATATTTTAAGCTGTCTCCCTACTGTCTGTGACTCAGGAGTTTAGCTTTGTCCTTGAGGTTGACGTAAGCGAACCTGAGAGAGGTTTGTGTTATTCTTTCCTATCGCTTTATTGTTTACACCCTGTTCCAAAGGTACTTATCCTTTCTTTCCGCGACAACAAATATTAGGCGAAGTAACATCAATATTACATTATTACCGCATCAAACAAAACAATTATGATCATAATTTCAATAAGTGAACTTGTAAAGCGTGTATACATGTAAAACAGTATATTTACGACACTATAAATGTGGAATGTTATTTTAATAACCTCATTAATCCAAAGGGTATGCAAGATCTGATGCAGATGATTCGGAGTCCGAGTCATCGGATGATATCCCTTCTTGCTCATCAGATGAACTGTCGTTTGCATTTGAAATAATAATCTGATCGATCACATCAGAAACCACACGATCCTTGGACAGTAACCATCTTCTAATTTTCTAACATGCCGGTGATATCCTACCCAGTGTTCTGCAGGTACCGCAGAGATTCCTTCGTTGGTTAAACTCAATAAACGAAATAACGAAAATTCCCCGGTAACGTTGCGCTCCCTTATGAAGTGCTTTACTGTCGCCCATGCAACTTCAATGGGATTAAGATCGCAATTGTAAGGCGGCAGATACAGAGTGGAGTGTTCATGTGCATTGAGGATGCGGTCAATCTTAAATACCTTTTCTCTTGGTCAATGAGTGTTTCCTGCACTAGCATCAGTAAGCAGCCCTGTGATTCCATCAGCTTGCCAACTTTTCTTGAATCTTAAATTATTGCCCATCCACATTTCATCCAAATAAACGATATCCCTGCCTTGACTTCGGTATTCCCCTAGCTCAGCCAAGTATTTGCATCTCCATTCAACAATTCTTGGCTTTTCGATTAAGATTGTTCGCTTTCCTCGGCACTTGCGCCATCTAAATCCCAATTTCCGAATAACTCTCCTTAACTCTCCCCCCAAGGAAATTGTATCTTACTTCTAACTACAGGAGTAACTTTCTGCATGTCGGAACTATCTTTTTATTGACGTAGAAGTCCATTATTGTCCGCTTAATGAGCACATGTCGAAATCGCCTATATTTATATTTCGTTCTGGATTTGGAGGTCTTGTCTTGCCTGCAGTGCGTAAAGGGTTCCTTCTGTTCTCTTCGCAATTTCTTGTCGTATATTCTTAATTGTTCCCACAGACACACCGCACTAATTGCCTGTTCTCTCATCCCTCGCGAAATCGGTAGAATTAGTTGTTTCTGCTCTGCTTCCTTTTTGCATTGCTCGTTTACATGGTTTATTATTTCGCGAGCCTCGCTATGAATGGTTTTTCCCTTTTTCCGAAAGTTAGCCATTTCACTAATGAATTATATTAATTTGACACTCGCGATACAACGCGTTTTAACACTGTAGCAACCTCTGGCATTGCCTGCAGTAAGACTGCACTTGTTGAGAATATTTTTGAACTGTTGGTGTTGCACTATCTACATCTTATGCAAGAAGCTCCCAGTCCACTGCACGCTTGCAGTTCAAGGACAAAGTCAATCTCCTGAGTCACTGACAGTAGGCATATCTGTAGGTAAACCACTCTTAAACTGTAATAATTTCGGAAATAACTTTCATGAACATTCGTTTAGTAGTTATCATAGTTAGCACATTAAGTTGTTTTTCACCATTTAGAAATTACCAATATAACATATATAATATCGTTACACTGTATAAATAGGGTGCACTTCACGTTTCGCAAGTCTATCTACATAAACGTGAGCAATTAGCATTACGCTATGTGAAAGAGTGATTTGTAAATTTATAAGATTTACCAAGGTTATTTTTGCTTTTAATTGTGGATTTTTCAATGCTTTAATTTGTAATAACATCGTTAGGGTTGCCAGGAAAACTGGAATTTCCAGGTGAATGGCAATGGATCTGGGATGCTTTTAAAAAGTCTCAATTCATTACAATACATTTAATAACAAAAAGTATAGTTATTTCCTTCGACCAAGTTGCAGGTAATTAAAATTAACCTACTTAAGGATTAATAATAAGAAATGAAATGTAAAACCTTACTGAGGAGGCCTTAAGTGTAGTATGCACATGCACAAACTATTACACCATGAAGATACTGACCGATAGGTGAGTTAATACATGTGTTAACAAGCTTTGGCTATGCATTAGATTGCATCATTGTCGTGTTGAGCTTCTAATAATTATAGAAATTAAGTGGAATGTCTATTTATTTTCTCACACTGACTTTTCAACCAATCCAAATATATTTTTTATTTCAGTATTTCTTTTAGTTATCAAATCTAGCCTGTATCCTCGATTTGAAGAATTTCGGTTGCAACCTCAATTTGGAAGGTTCGGCTATGTATCTGATAAATTATGAAATATTTGTGGTGGAAATTTTATATTTAAAAGATTCTTTAATTTTATACCGATTGGAAGTGCATCGAAAAGTTTCAACTGTTATGTGTAAAATGTAAACTCGGTAGGTACAGTGGTTCGACTAAGAAGTGAGCTATTTCAAGTGTGTGTCTATCTAAACAGCTCTGAATTTTTTTATTGTCTTCAGCCAAATTTGAAATGAAGTGTTCCAGGTGTACGGACAGACACACAGACAGACAAACACTGCAGTATTATTAGGTGTTCTGGAGTAGAAAACTTACTCAAAAGTCATACGTTATTCTTCATATCCCAAGTATAGCGTTGCATTCTTTACAGAACATGCAGTTGTTTATGAGCGTGATATACGTTAGCACCAAACTTCAGATTCTCCTTAGCGTCAGGACAAATTGCTTTGTTATTTTGCCGCGTCTTTAGAATGAAATATTACTCTTGCATAAGTATGTTATTTATGTGTATATGACGTGCAAGAACCTTATAAATCATTTTTCAAGCATCATTTGCTCTGGAGATTTTACCGTCGCCTGATCGCGGTGAACTTTCTTCACGATATTGTGGAAAAGGTTTTTAAGGTATGTGCCGTGCTGGTGATTGATGATAAACAGGAGGTGCTTTTGGTTTGCCATTAGAACGCTATGAGCATGTTCCAGATAATACAGTAACAGTGTTATCCACAAACTCCTTTAAATTGTATTTTGGTTGTTCGTTCCTGGCTAGCAGAAGGCTAAATCTTGTACTTTCGGACAAACGTTTGCTATTTTCTTTTAAAACATAGCACTTTAGGAAATAAGTAATATTAGAAAATAAATAATTTGAGGCTGACTTTAGCAATTATATGCATTTTTTCTGTAATTACCTTTATGCATCTTTTAGAACTCATTAGAAATAGAAACCTCATAAAATCCAAACTATACGTTTTATTGCCTTTGATATATCTGAAACTAATTAGTTTTAGTCAAAATGTTTAGATGCATTTTTCAGAAAATACACAATAATGAACATTCTTCCAACCAAAGACTGATACAGAAGCGTTTCCTGTATTTTCGTCTTGTACTCTTAAATGACACCTCACTTAAGACAGCAAATAGACTTTATTGAAAACCTAACTGCTGCTTAATGTTTTGTTTTAATTCTACTTCAGCTTCTGTTTCCTTAGTATAAACACTTGGATCTATTTAATTCAAGAGATTTGATATTTATCTCTAATAACTATTGCAGGTTATGTACTTCAAATTTGCTACTATATTTCGGTTTTATATTCTAGATTATTACTCCCAATACTAATTTTCGTTACAAATTCATAGAGTTTGAGGATTCATTCGCGTATGAAAAGAAGAGTTTCTTCATTTGCAAATGAACCTCGTTGTAAAGAAATGGAGAAGTTTTAAAAATTAATATGAAGTAAACGTTTTATCACATTCGTTGAAGTATTATTGCAAATAAGCAAAAACTCTCCGCAAGGAAAATATTAGGAAATTATGCTGAAAGTATGCGGGTAGTAATAGCACGGTAGATGTAGTTATGGCGTGCTACAAGACACTCAACGTTCCCTCTGCTGGATGATTCGTACGGCTTAGTTCGAAGTTGGACTGAAATTTGTTTCCGCCATTCAATGGTTAAATTCTCGAGTTCGTCTCCTGCCTACGGAAGCAACTACACTTAAACATTACATTGCCCTTGACACTCCTGAAAGTTCAGATATGAGTCTTTATAGTTAAAGTTCTAATATTATTGTAAATCAGACTTTCATAAGTTTGAAGTTACTCCAGTCCATTTGGCATCATTGTATAAATTTATTATTGAAAGTTGTGTACAAATTTGGACATGGAAGGCTAAACATCTTTTTACATATTTCAGGTTTTCTTTAAAATATTTATTTAATGTTAGCGTACGTTAGAATAAATAAACGAAAATTTCCGAAGGGGGTCGGTCAATTTTCCTTTCATTAGAATTTTTTTAACCTCTGCAGAGAATGGTATGCATGTGAGTGAATTAGTATGTGCGTGATGTAATGTTAAAAGTGTTTAAAAACCAAGGATAAAGTACCTACAGTCAACGAGTTATTTCTCAAGTCAAAGCCCAATAACCATGAAGTTAAAGGGGTGTACAAATGATACAACGGAAAAAAGTCCATTTTATTTTGCGTAGATCCACACAGACATCCTGTACCACAGACTCGATAGTAATGCAGTGAGGATTCGGTTCTAGGTAACCTCAGACACGCACACACACAAACATATACAAGAGAGGAAGTATGCAATGCAAACAATTTATTTTTTTTTTATTTTGCTGTTTATTTGCTAATTCAACTCGCCTAAAAACGCTTACAGCGAAATATCAATACCGACCTTGGGACTCAGTATAGAACGTAAACTTAGGAAAGGGGTAGAAAAACCATAACTTTGACATGAACCTGATGTGGCTGTTATGCATCACATTTGTTCTTGTTTTTCTTTTGGCGCACTTCCAGGATTTCATATATTCATTTTATTCCTTCCTGTTTTTCCGGTCATAACCTTCTGCTTCTTCAGTCGAATTCACAACATATTTTGGTTCAGCCCACATAAACGGAACTAATTACATTTCGCCTTTTATATACAAGGCTGTGAAAACCTTTAAGAAACAAGGAAAGCGAAAAATATCCCGCTACAAACTTGGAGCCAATGTTTTTTCAGGTAAAGCTACGCATTTTTCTATATCCCTTAATTGGCACAGTAACGGAAAAATGTAACAGCTTGGTATTCGCGCAAAGAAAAAGCATTTAATCACTGCCTCTGAAAGCATTTTCCCTACCTAAGCGAATAGTGAGTAAAGGGTAAGGGGAAAATTTATTAGTCCGTTAATAAAAACTCCGACGATGAATGGGAGAAGGTGGGCACTCAAAACACGTGATCTTGCCGCTTACTAAGGAAGGGAAATTGATTAAGGAACTACAAACATTTTGAGCTTGGATTCTCTAAAAAGACTTAGTTTAAAAGTAAATTAGAGAGCATACTACTTCTACAATGAAACAAGTTAAGTTTTCAAAAACTTGCACATATTATACAACTTGTATTGGCAAAAGTTTTGTTTTTCAACAAAAATTGTTAAATTTAAAGACATTAAATACAATGTTTTAACTTTCTTTACCACCCAACTGGCAGGTAGAGGAAGTATTGCATTCCACAAAAAGATCAATACCTAGATTCCACCAGAAATATATATTTAAGAGTTCGTAATTCCAAAACAAAGAAACGTTTTTAGATAATGTTGCGTGCTTGTGTATATGCGTGTGTGTATGTGTGTGTGTGAAAAGCATAAGTCTGAAAACGAAAAGTAAGATAAATACCAAACTTGGTAATATTTGGCAATATTTTTAAGGACATTCTTCCACTCCAAACTACTCTTTACAAAGAAGCACGTTCAATATTTTTGATTTTCTCAAACATAACTAGTGATTTTGATTAAAACAAAAAGTATTTAAGATACTTATATAATAAATAAAATGTTTATCCTGAATGTTCTGAGAATAGCCTATGAATCTTCTTCATTCGGAAGGAATTTTGTATAATTCTGTATAACTGGTAAACATTGAGATAAATAAAAACGTAGTACACAGAAATGTGGATTTCTTTAAAACACAATTTATTTCAAATAATGTTTTCTGGCATTAAAAAATGCAATACCTCATTTAAGATAAGTCCATTATCATTGGTTTCGTGTTTTCAAACCTTTTGCCATTTGTTAAAGTTCTGTTATTATTCAATTGTTTCTCGTGATGTCCTGGAAAGAGTAATGAATTTCAAGGTCAGTACACTGCTTTTAAAAATTTTACTATTGTTTCGCTTTCCTCCATCACTCTTGTATCTACAACGAATTTTGGAATAATACTGTTTTTGCAAAGATTTATCTCGATTAACGTGAAGTTGATAGAAAAGTAAGGTGTCTTAAGAGTAGTTTGCAGAAGTTATATAAAATAAACAATGGTGAGCAGAGAAAGTCATGTGAATGTAACATATCAGATTTTTTAAAATCGGATTCTAATGGAAACTTTAGAAGAATGGTATGAAAATATTTCTGGCTTATTCATAGTAAAGTTCATTTATTTACTGTCATACTAAACTTATGCGTAGATATGAATGGCGAATCCTACCAGAAAATGAACATTTTATTTTATTTATTTATTGAACTAATAACTCCAGTGTTTACGGGCTGTCATAAAGAACAAAGTAAAACGGACAAATTATAGTGAAATCTCTATTTCAAAACATGAACAGAGGTTAAACACTACTATAAGGTAACAATGGAGCATCGACGGTTAAAATTCCTTCATATAGTATGATGGTAAAAAATAAAAATAAAAGTTACAATAGACCGTTAAACGTGATAATAGGAAATTACATGTAGTAAATAATTAAGAGAAATTAAATATAAACAATTAAAATGCTAAAATTAAGCAAATGATTTGGAAGAGGACTCATTGGACCTTTTATTGCAGATATAAAAATTTCTTTTAATTTGCCTTCTACAGTTCAAACTTTTTCCAGGTGTTGAACAAATGTAAAGGTATGTGCCCAAGGTCCGATCATCTGGTCAATTACTTCGATATTACTGAGATCAGATTTGGCATTGAAGTATCGTATTTTGGGTGTATAAATACATAAAAAATATCCCGAAAACTACTCCAGAGAGTAGTACACTATCTGAATAATTTTAATACAGCAACCAAAACGTTTTTAAAGGAATCAATGTAACTGCAACAAAAACGTCATGGACATGAAGAGATAGTTGAACGTGTATCAATATGTATCGGGTATGATTATTTAAGCTGAAAATTATCACTTTATAAAGCAGAAGATATAGACAACAAATTACTGAAATTAAATCTCTGGAAAAATTAAAAAAAGATAAAAAAGCGTAACCATAAAAAACATGATAGAATTGTATAAAACTATTGAATTTCCAACAACACTATATGAAAGAGAAACATGGTCTTCATGCAAACTATACTTATGCCGAATCCAGGCAGAAGAAACTGGGTCCTTAAGAATAATGAAAGGAGATATTCCAAGGAACAAATTAAAAAGTTAACATGGAAGAGAAACTAAGTATTAAAATAATAAATAATACGACAAACGGGAGAAGAAATACTTGGTTTGATCTACAATTCATACAAAGTTCACGATTGTCGCCACAGGTATGGAGATGCAACCCAAAAGGAGTAAGACCATTTCTTAGGCCCTATAAATATGGAAGCAACATCTGAAAACTAGGGCTAAAGCAAGTCAAAATGCTAAGCGGCTAATGAATCTAATACTAATCTTCTTCCGTTCGCTGACATTATTAAACACAACTCGGTGAAGAAGTACATTCACGATTTGGGACCATTTCATGTCGTTTTTACATCCATATATAAACTGAGCCTGTAGCCTAATATATCGTAATTTCAGGGAACCCAAACTAGATAACATAATCATATTTTGAAGGAATTATTCCGTTTAATTCTTTTATTACATCAGATTATATAGTGAACCGAAAAATTCTGGGCTGGCTGGCTGTACTTAGTTTTTTTTATTAAAACTGTAAAATTCTTTGATAAAATTTAAAAATTCGTCACTAAAATAATTGCTAGTTCACCTTAAGTTTGCTGTTATGAGAAAAATAACACCAGTACTGTCCTTAAAGTGTTACAAGTACTGGTATAATTCATGTATTAGTGGAATAAAATGCGATATACTTAAAATATTCATATATATTTATGTACAACCTATTTGAAGAACATTTTCTATCGAACAATGTAAAATGAATCATCCAAAGCCTTCCTACAAATTGCCATAGGTCCAAGTTCAATAGAATGGGTCCCAAATGGAGGGAATACGCAGATTATGGGAAGCTGTTTTTATTGACGAATACTGATATAAACTAAATTACATTTAGCAGTTTTGGTAATTGAGTTGCCCACAGTCATAATCACTTGATCCAAAAGATTAAAAATTGAGGTATCAATATATTATTATTCGTTTATCTACAAAGAATACGATTCTGGAAAGGTTTTCGCTTGATCTTTGTTAAAATAGGTGACCAACTTCCCACTTTGTGTCAAAAGGAAATAACCTGAACTATTGCAAACACTGGTTTTCGGTTGCTTAATAAAGCTTTCTGGATCCTATGAGTCTCAACTGAAATACAACTGAGTTACACAATTGTATTTTAGTTGTGAACAATACGACGTACAGAGAGACCTCAAAGACAGTGTCAGGGAAAAGTTGCTATCTGGGCGAGTCCTATCTAGTATAACGCGTACAATAAGGTCCATAATTACGAGGTGCTATTAATAAATATATATAGGGCTACGAATGATGCGTGACGCCAACCCGCACAATGCAACGCTACCACGGAAAACCAAATGAAGATGTTGCCTATGTATAAGGCGTAAACACAAGCTTTAGGCTGCCAAGCACGATAATGAAGGTTATAGATTTCTGCCGAAGACTCGTGGGTCCATGGGTTCGTACCAATTTGAAAATGCTCTCTAGCGCTCCGAAATAACACAAAGACTTACTTAAGCGCAAACAACGTTAAAAGTTCAATATACAATTATATAAGGAATTTCGAAGGGGGCTGTAAAACAGCTACCTGCTTCATACAAGCTATTTTTATGGAATTAGAAAAATAAAATGTATTGTGCAATTTGGTTTGCAATTGTTGTACAATATGTATATCGTACCCACATATCTAACGTACAACTGTGATGCTTATCGTCCTATTTAGTCACTCAGATTACTTGGTTCACAGTCCTTATAGCTCACTAAGCAGTTCTTCATTTTTTCCTCTCTTACTTTTATAGACCATTTTTCTTTTACCTTCATTAAACATTCTCCCACGTGCTTTATTTTCTTTCCTTCTTTCCCTGTCAACATCTTTATGGTTAGTATTTTTCTATTCAATGTTCACATTTCTTTTCCCATACTCTTTCAGTCCAGCTCCTAAACAAGTTATTGTCTTTGCATATTGAAAGCCAGTTTGAAGAAGATGTATTAAAGGAGTTGTATTATATTTCAATTGTTGGGGAACCGAACTTGAAATTCGTAGCAATCGCACGTATAGTACACGGTTTTCGGTAGCCTTCGCCCCAAGTTTAAAAATATTATCTTTATAATTTGACTGTTTCTTTAGATATTATATTTATGTTTGCCTCGGCTGCGTCAGTATTATTGTTAGAGACGCGTTTCTCTTGTAGGGTTGTGGTGCGACTGAAGAATGTAGGCTTATACAGATATTTAGTTTTAATTCACTCTTTTTATTAATCCTTGACACAAATTAAATAACACTTCACTGATATAGAGAGCTATGAAATTATTTTATTTAATACTTGCACTTTATAACACGTAAACTATTTTCGTCTCACACGAATACGTATTTAATTTCCCGAGGACACATCTCGCGTCTGGTTATGAGCACTGTTTGGAGGCAATTGAAATGTTTTTCCACCTCTTAAATTTGTAAACTTCTGTATTTCAAGTCTCTGATTGGCTAAACCTAGTCCAATAGAATACCTTCATTTATCTTAAGCTTTTTCTGATTGTTGATTGGCTATTTTTAAACTGTCTCAAAATTACATTATTGCTGCTCTAATAATGACTAGTAGCATTTAAACTTCGTTACTAATTATTACCTCAAGAGTACCTCATTGTTAGCAGCTTTAAACCTATTTTTCTCACAGCTCCTACATTATTGAATTACGTAATGCATTCACATAACATTATTGAACATGTTTACAATAATATAAGCATATGCAATGACTATTGCATACATTTTACAAATTATTACATACACATATTGCTTCAAGGCGGGCTGTTATTGAATTTACATATTATATAATTTGACTGAAATCATTTAAGAGTTAAAAATACTACCTCACTCCTTATTTCTTTACATCCAGTCATATATTGTTCTGTGTTTTCTCTTCCTCCACACAGTTCTCATGTACCTCTTCCGCGGCCTCTCATCCCTCTTAAACACATTGGTCCCGTTCTTATCCATGCTAAAATTTGATTATGGGATTAGAAGCACTATATCTGAAATGAGATATTGCTTCCGATACTACATAGAATTTCGTGTACCATTTGACAGAATTGCCAATCCCTTGCGCATAAGAAATCACTAAAAATAGCAGTACTGCTTGTACATCTTAGGAAGAGGGTCCCTAAACCAATACTCCTTATACATCTGACGTTTATTTTTATTAACATCTGCGGAAGAAGAACAAAAACAACAATGCGTTAAAACATCGCCAACCCAGCGCATTTAGCCTTCCTATGATAAGTTGGCAATTCACTACGCGCATGTGCACTATCGGCTGTATGGCGAAGTTTGTTGTTATGGGTGGGTGGGTCATAGTCTCTGGAAGTGTTAACATCTAATACAAAACACAATTTCTAAGGTAATTTTACTAATCTTTTTACCCTTTGTAACACTATTTTGTGGGGCCATAGGTACTATAATTTCACCTAAAATTAGTTTATATACATTTACTCTTAGGTCCCATTTATCATATTCTTCTAACAATTTTCTCGCTACATATTCCACGTCTTCAATTTCCTGGCAAATAATAAGCTGGTCGTCCACAAATATAGTATTATCAATTGCTTATTTTCACTGAGGTGGCGGCGACGGTAGAGTTGTTACATTACTCCCGTTGGTATCAGTTACACATGCACAGAAAAGCACTACTCTGAGCAGAACTGCAAGAGCTGGCCACAACATAAATTGAACCTAATACGAGAACATTTCACAACAGACCTGTTAACTTAATTTGTATGGTTCCTCGTAGCTGAAAGCCAAGAGTCATTATGCACCGCACATGTTAATTTAGCACTTGATGGACCTATAAATTCCCTGCAGTTTTCTGAAGTAGTACAGGAAAACTAACGAGAAAAGGAAATGTGAAAGCAAAAGAGAAAATGTCCGACTAAGCACAGAGTGTAGAATGAGGTTAGTAAATGGTTTCCATGTCTGAACTCAACTATTTGAATGTTAAATGCTTGGCTGAGTCTTTGTGGGAGATAGGGGAATAGAAATGTAAAGTGAAGGAGGAGAGATCACAGAGAGAAGGAGTTAACAAAGGAGTTGGAGTACCTCTTGCTGATAACGGAGGGGTTGGGGTGGAGGAATGCGCTGACGCCGTGCAGAAATCCGTTCGACGCACGAGTCTAACACGGCAGCACAGAAAAAACAGGGAAAGTGTTCACTCTCAGAAAATGGGAGCGGCGGTGGTAACCCCAAGAAGAAAGGGGTTAATTTCGGAAATTTCCCTCGAGGGCTATGTAACCTCGTTTCTGATTTGTTGAGCAGTGGGCTTCCGTCACCGAACTGTGGTGGTCGTCGCTTTCCAAACCCAAGAAGGCCTCGAGTGGTCTCAAAAATATGCAAGCACTTGACCTACACTTCGTTAAAACATTACGAAATGAAAGGAAATCACATTCTCCACAGTGGACCGATGGTGTAATTATGAGATGCTGCTATTGATGTTATTCCGAAATGCTAAGTATTTCGGTTAAAATTTGCAGTTTTAGTTTATATTATACACGGATATGTTACTAAGCTAGCCTCTAGTTCCCGAGGTCACGGGTTCAAACCCGGCGGAGGGCGATGGATTTTTTCGGGCTTAAAATCCTTAGCATGGCTTCCTTCGGAAGGGAAGTAAAGCCGGTAATCCCGTGTCATAGATTTACGGCACGTAAAAGAACCTCAAGCCTGATAAAGAGGTCTCTAAGCAAACTTTCGTCTTTCACGCTCAATATAGAATGGGACGCTAAGGATTATAGTAGTTAAACAGCGTCTATAAATAAAACTCAATTTAATTTCCGATATTTTACGTGTACACGACTTCTACTCACTATCTCCTGTCGCGTACCTTATCTCTCTTCTACAAATTAATTCTAAAACGCTTATTACTTTCTCTAGCACGTACATAGTAGGATAGTATTGCATTCCACCCAAAAATTGGATATCTAGCATTCACCGGAAGTACATGTTTTGAGACTCCCTGAATAACCAAAACAGGTCCATGCATTTGTGTGCGTGTGCGCGCGCGTGCACAAACATCCTTTAAAACCCAGAATTTATTTAAAATAACTTTTTTGTGGCATCAACCATTTCCCAGATATCGTTATTAATGTTTAGATTTGTTCAATACTTTGTCATTGTTTTTGTCCCGTCGATTTTCAGTTGTTTCCCGCGATGCATGGAATTTTAAGGCCAACGTATAGCGTTCAATTCTTAAACATATGACTATCGTTGTTCCTTTTGTATCCATAACAGGGGTGCCGTTGAAGAGGAAATAGCCTTACCCGGACTTCCCCTACCATTACATCCCAGCTACTGTAGCCTCTCTGACATAACAAGCAATGCCATAACCAATGGGGTCAGTGGCGAACACTCGATAGCACGTAAGAATCGTAATAATGTTGACAGACCATGTGTTTATTTTCATTATGATACTGAAACACAACATGAATACTAAAGCGTATTTATCCTTGGCTTTTTTCGGGTTATGATTTGGAGATATTTGCAGCTACGAGCCAGTCAATATTGGGATTAGGTAATTTAGTAACATTTAAACGCAATGTGACAACTAGGTTAGAATCAGCTTTTGTCCTTAGTGTTGTTCATAATCGAAAAGAACTGCTCGCAGATATAAGTTCCTTCAAACAAGGCTAAGATAGAGAGATTATTAAGATCAGAACACAAACTAGTATCCACAAGTTTCCATAATTCAATCCCTGGTTTCTCACTGTTGCGAAACTGTGTATTATTCTGCACATAAACGGTATCCAGCTGAGAGTTTATTGGAGCTTCTTCTAGTTTGACTGCAAATGGATTTTAAAATATTAACCTTTCCACACTCATATCATACAGACCATGAAACCTGTTTTCAGACTCCACCTCCAATAAACATGCCAGTATTTCGTAATAACATGACTCTTTTGGCTTAATGATGACTGCTGACGTGGAAAATTCTAGCTTCTGCAGCTCATGCAATCATAACTTGACTTTACTCATAAATGACTTAATGGCATCAGCCATATTCACAATGGAGTTACTTTTCCATTGTAGCAAGGTGATCAATCGATTTAAATGATCACACAAATCTGTTAAAAGTGCAAGATCCAAAAGCCACTCTGTATTCGATATTTCGGGGATAGCAGTATTGTGTTCCTTTAAAAATAAGAAACGTGTCTCTAAATAATACTGACGCAGCCGAGGCAAACATAAATATATAATACTTAAAGAAACAGTCAAATTACAAAGTTAATATTTTTTATGCTTGGGGCAAAGACCACCTGAAAGTACATTTGGGGCGAATGCCACCGGAAAGTGTTTACTATACGAGCGGTTGCAACACAAGTTCGGCTCCCCAACAGTTGAAATACGATACAACTCCTTCTAGAATACTCCTTTCTCAAAATTGACGCCCAAAGCGTGGGGTAAATAACAATACAACGAAACAACCTTCCTCAAACATAACAGCCCTGCGTAGCCAGCGAACTTGGGAGTAGTAGTTAAATGTTTATAATAATAACATAGTTTCTGAAAGTGTCGATGTTGCAGTGAATTGGCCTTAATTAAGTTAACAGTTCTAACTACTACTGACATTACGTATTCTAAACTTGCTGCTTGTTGCGTATAATGCTGCTCTATAAACCATACAGTATATATTTTTGTAGAATTTCTTGATATTCCTATTTCATTCAGAAAATTTTTAAATTTATTCATTAAATCATGGATGTGATCTGTCATAGAAAGTGATGCGTTCGTGGTTACCGACACTAATTTCTCCCATGAGAGCTCGTATTTACAAGAAACATTGTACAAGACCTCAAAAATATCTGTACCTGACATGTGTCCCTTATGGGTACTAGTACTAGGAACTCTACATTTAGTTCAGTATCTACTCCTCTAATAAATATAGTTAACTGCAAGGGTACCATGCTAGCCTCTAGTTCCAAGGTCGCGAGTTCAAACCCTGTGGAGGACGATGGATTTTTATCGGGCGTAAAAGGTCCATAGCATGGCTTCCTTCGGAAGGTAAGTAAAGCCGGTGGTCTCATGTCGTAGATTGACGGCACGTAAAAGAAAACCTCAAGCCTGATAAAAAGACCTCTGAGCAAAATTTCTTGCGTTTAACGCCCAATATAGAATGGGACCTAAAGACCATAGTAGTTAAAGAGCGTCCATAAATAAAACTCAATTTAATTTCTTTGATAAATACAGTTAATTTGCTGTTTGCTTAATACCACTGCACTCTTCTAAGACTAAGGTTAATGAGTACCACGTATTACATTTTATCATAGGGGATAATTATTTTTTTCTATGTAGAGTTCATTTCTCCTATTCTGGAAACTATTAAGGTGTTTCCTAGGCTAGGTATTTTAAATGAATTTATCATACTTGCGCAAATCTCCTCTGCAATGGTTACAAGCAAGGCCCTTGCAAATTCCCCATCTAAAAAGGGCTTGCTCTTTTCTCGTATCAGTTTAGCAGCTTTATAGCTAGCACGCAGAATATTGATGGGTGATATTCCATGGTTGTCATGTCTGTTGCCACTATAGAAGGTCTCCTTTAGTTCATGGAGTTTTCTTTGACGTTGTATACCCTACAAACGAAAATACCACATTGTTCCGAACAGCTACTCCGAAATGTCTGTTAATATTGTACCTTTATAGTACATTCAGCTTTTAGAACATATTAAACAATATGGTTTACCTTCATGGAGCACGAAAAAGAATTCTTCCTCATATTCAATTGGAAACTTAAAACTGGACATGTTTACGAAACAGTACTGAATGTTTATCATTGCACGCATCCCGATAATATACCTGAATGACAAACACAGGTCTGTGGCTGTGATCCGCTTCTACTTACATTATGTTGCATAGAAGGGGTGGAAGTAGGGGTATGCACCAGGGTGTGCTCAATGGTATGCCTGATCTATAACGAAATGTGTAATATAGCTGTTTCTGTAAAGGTTTATCTCAATTAAAATATAGTAGGTAGAAAAGTAAACTTTCATAGAATAATTTGAATAGACGCTAATATACGATGGCGGTTAGAGAAAGTTACGTGTATGTAAAACTCAGAAATTTGTTTCTATCTACTACATGTTAATTGAGATAAACCTTTGTTAAGTGGTTTCATTATATGTGTCTGTGTAGGTACAATGGAATAAAGGAAGCCCAAGTGATAATCAAATCTTTAAAAAAATAAACAAATAAAAACGGTAGCCATGTGCTGGCTTTAAAATCTCATACTGTTTCCTTGCAATCGCGACAAATAACTGAATATGGACAGGAATTCATAAGAATGACCAAGTAATGAACAATTCGAAACATTAATAACGGATATCTCTGAAATAGCTTATGCCACAAAAAGATTGTTTGAAATAAATTATGTGTTTTGAAGGGATATACATTTTTTTGTGTAGTAAGTTTATCCCTTAACGTTTACCAGGTATACAAGATTATACAAAACTCCTTCCGAATGAAGAGGACTTCACAGGCTATTCCTTAAAAATTCAAGATATATATTTTATTTGTAATGTAAACATCTTAAATGTACGGTAGTTTAAACAACATCGTTAGACCCATTTTTTAGAAAATAAATTTCGAAAAATCATCCATGTAAAGGGTGGTTTGGGGTGGGGGGATTTTCTTGAAAATCTTCGTGTCCATCTTAATAAGGTACTGAACCTAAATGCAAACTTTGGTATTTAACCCACATTTCGTTTTTTGAGTTATGCTGTTCACAGACGCACGCGCGCGCACACACACACACACACACACACACACACGCACACACGGCCTTTTTTCTAAAAAATGCTTTATTTGTATTCAGTGACTCAAAATGTGTACTTCCGTTTAAATATTGGTATCCGATTTTTGAGCGTAATGCAATACCTTGTCTACCTACTCTGTATACGTGGTAGGAAAGTAAATCTGATGTGTTACACTCACATGAGTTTCTTTACTCTTGTACAAACTATTTTTACAAACGCTTATTTCCCATATGCTTCGTGTTAATCGAGATGTTTATGATATTGCTAATTTTCTTGTAGATGCAAGCGGAATTGGTAGGCCTTAAGAGATAGTCAAATATTTTAACACTATTTGCTATGTGGCGCATTCCATTCTCTTTGTATGTCCAGGACAAAAAAATGAATAACGAATTTGAGAAAAAGTATAAGTATTAGAAAATTTGAGGGAATAACAAGCAATATCTGGAAAACGGTTCACTCAACAAAAGAAATGTATATGGCATAAATTGTATATTTTAACGCAATCTACATTTTTTGTGTAGTAAAATTTTGTCTATCTACTATGGTTTACCAGTTATGCAAAAGTCGTTCACAATGAAGAATACTTTTGGAGACATTCCCAGAAAATTCGAGATATACATTTCATTTCTCATGACAATATCTTAAACATATGATATTTTAATCAAAATCGTTAGAGCCATTTTTGAGAAAATTAAAAGTTTCGAAAAATGTTCCATGTAAAGGGTAGTCTGGGGTTGGGGCATTTTCTTGAAAACCTTCGTGTCGCATCTCTGGAAGATGCTGAACCTAACACAAAGTTTGGTGTTTATCCGACTGTTTGTTTCTGAGTTATGTTGTTCACAGAGACACACAGACACAGACACACACACGGACATGTTTCCAAAAATGCTTTTTTTTGGATTCAGGGGGTCTCAAAACATATATTTCTCGGTATTCAATTTTTGGGTGGAATACAATTACTTCCCCTACTTCCTATACGTAGTAGAGAAAGTAAAACTAACAAGAGAACAAGAGCCTCACCCTTAAAAGAATAAATTTACAAGCTTTTGTGTATCCATTAGCACGTATTTTCACAGGCTTTTCACTTGAGTTTCTTTATGCAATTTATAAGTAATTACAGGAGCTACATGTGCCATACTATTAGTAAACAAAAAATTAATAAAATAATGCACATGAGTGAATTGTACAGATATTAGATATAATATTTACAATATTTTACTGACCATTGTGTACGAGAGTGACTATAGATGCCGTCTTCCTAGTCATTGTGTAAACCATCCTGTGGTAATTTACTTAGGATCTGTTTCTTCTATAGTTGCATCTTTGTTGTGCACCTGAGATTTGGGAAGTAAACAATTTCAGATAAAAGTTCTTTTCTTAGCATAAGTATGCTTCATTGTTTAATTGCAGAGTTCCCTATGTATGTCGTTATGTTATATTCTACTTAAAAGGTTGTGAGAAACAAGAGACAGGTAACTGAAACTTTAAGGCGACTTCTATGAAATGTGAGAAACTTCAAACAAAAATGAATATTTAGAAATTTTATCTTTAGTATCTCTAAAGCCTTGCGATTAAATATTAAAATGAACAGACCTTTATGAGCTATTACTAACAATATTCAATTTTATATATAGTTTTATATTTTGAGCATACGAGGAATATTTTTAAATAAGTATTAAGTATTTTGGGTAATATACTTTTATTTCTTTTTGTATACATTAAGCTTTCTTTCTTGATAGTTTATATCATCATTTGAACTCTCATTGTAATAAAGATAAAGTTCAGTAGCTCCCTTTCAAAAAATTCCGCCACCAATGCATATACCTAACCATGCTGTACTACGCAACACACACAGCTCCGAGATGGCGAGGAAGAAGGTCCGCTCTGTCGCCACTCCTGCTAAGACAGGAACCTCTTCGTCTCCTCCGGTACCCGCCGAGGAGATCTCGCTGCAGCCTAGGGCAACCTATGCCGCAACCACCGCTTCGCCGCCAGCCAGCGCAGCTTCACCGCGACCGCGCCAGTAGTCGCCGCCTCACTCACCGGCACCCACACCGCCGATTCTGGGTACATTCCAGCCACCGCAGAGCCAGGCTGTGCCTCAAGGAAGGTACAGTGCCGTCGTCCGAGGGCTCCCGAGGTACCTGCCAGCCAGGTTCCTCATCACCGCAGCCCACCAGCAGTGGTTTCAGCCTTGAGGGCCACCAGGATCTAGGAGCACAGGGACCCACATCGCTCGTCAGGATGGAGTTCGCAGACCCTGCCGAGTACAAAGCTGCCTTGAGGGCGGGCCTGCCCTTATTAGGGCGGTGCTTACGCATCGAGGCCAGCTGAGTGGAACGCCAGGCTTCCCTGCAGACGCTGCTGTGCCTACGGGCACAATGAGACGTCCTGCGCAGCTCAGTCCAGGTGCCACTACTGTGGATCAGCCTGCACCACCTCATCGTGCACCCAGCACGACCTTCGCCGCCGACGCCACTACTGTGCGATCTGTGGAGGGTCATCACACATCACCGGCCAGGCGCTCTGCCCCCTGCATCCCCGCAGGAAGGCATCGCCGACGCCGCCAGCACCTACGCCGCAGATAGTGACATCACCATAGCCACCGCCTCCAGCACCATCACCAGCGCCGACACCAGTACCACCAACGCCGATACCAGCACCTTCACTCTCGCCGATCATCGAGGAAGTCCAGGGCCTACGCGACGCCGTTCAGGATCTCCATGCGGAGTTCCTGAACATGACGCCGAAGCTGACAGCCCTGGAGGAACTCATCAGGGAACTTCAAACATCATAAACTGCCCAACAGATTTTCCTGGCTGGGCAGTTCGACAGCACCTCTTCAAGACTTACAGCCATCACCAAAGCCATCCGGGTCTCATCTCTCGGCCACCGGCCGAAGACGGACCCAGCCAGTCTTGAGCTTCTTGCAGCAATGCAAGGAGTTCAACCAACAACAGGAACATCATCGTCAGCACCATCCTAAATCCTAACTTCCATTCACTTCCTAAACCCTCGCCATTCCCACTAGTGTTGCAGTCAGGTTTCATGGCTGCAACCTAGTAACTACCTTTACCCGCTCCCGCCCACAGGGCGGCAGCCAACAGCCTTCAGATACTAACGCGGGTGCTATGCGGGACTGCACGAAGCCACGCCATTCCACTTTTTTCTTCTTCCATTTTTCCATCCGGTGGAGGATTTTTAGTGGGTATGCCGACTATTGGTGAGTCCCACACTCTCAGTCCGGACTCCCATCGGGGTTGGGGTCAGTGATTAAATCATTTTCTCCTCCACTCGAAAAAAAAAGTTTCTGACATGCATTTTTCTATACCTAATATCTGTCGCATAGGAAAGTGAGTTATTGGTATCGTCGTTATTGGGAGATTGAAATTGGCGATCTGAAAGTCCGATCTTCATCACCAGTGAAGCCCAACCTTGTCCCTTATGAGCTAATGACGTCATGTTGTCTCTTTACTTCACCTCCTTCGTTTTATGTTATGAAACATTTTTCCTTCCCTCACTCACTGCCGGAATGCGTTTGGTTACAAGGTTACCAAACGCTAGAGTTTGGACAATCCATAATCAGATGAATGCGTCATATCTCCACAAAAATGTATGAGGTAAATCCTACCTCCCCTGTTTCCCTTAAGGTTGGGTATCACTGTTCATCACAAATTAGCTGATAGAAAAAAAAATGATTATTCTAATGTTCTCCAAAACAGGCAACTAATTATTTATGTTGTTTGAGCTTCCATGTGCCTTTTAAATGACCATTACAGCTTATTTTCAATACAGAAAAAATGTATTCAAGAAATAGCTACATGTTTCCTAAATTGAAGTAGAATATGTTTCTTACGTAATTTGTGTAGCGTAATTTATTAGAACTTGGAGATCTTATATTGTGTTTACTTCATGTGAGTGGAAGCCATCTTATGACGTCATTCATTTGTTGGGTTCGTAGCTCCATCTGGCGTTAGCAATTTGTGGCAGTATTCAATTAGTGTTCGAAAGAATTTTAAGTTTTGTATATTGTCCTCCGGCTAGCTATCATCTTATCTTGGTAGAACATGTATCTCTATACAGGTTGTGAAGCGGAAAGGAATCTTTTATCCAAAAATTACACTTAATGAAGAAATTTGTTTTTATAATTTTTATTGTCGAACAAGTTCACTATCACTTTTACATATTGATTTAGATACTCGCCAAACTGAAACTGTTATAATACTTCTTACTGATCACTTTTAATTCACGTACTTCAACTTTATGTATAATTAACGTTGTAATACTTTAGATTTCCGTAACTTGTGAATTTATAGCCGACGTATCTCATACAAATATTTTTGACGAACTGAAGAACTTAAGACGACGTGTAATGTGCTAGGAATTTTGATGAACTGGGGGCGATCTACCTCGGACTTGTCTTTATATACTCCCACTCCCCGATATGCCTAAAGATTATAAATGAACTGCTATTGGCTAATAAAACGCGCCAATATTAGCGTCTATTTTAATATCCAATGAAAACCACGAATACATATTGTTTTTAGGGAAACATTCCAGAAGGTTCTACCGAAAACGCGCCAACATTACGTAACTTCCTTGTTCCCAGTAATGATAAACAGCTCACCCCCTCGCTGCATTATTGCGCTATTATTGACAGTTTCAGTAAAGCCGTATAAACTTATTTCCCAATATTAATTACAATTAATAAACATCTGAAATCAATGTCACATAAAAATGCATATTCATATTACAATCATTATTTACATTTAAGTAATTTGTGATACAAATTACCGCATCATATGCCCCACTAGAAACATAATTATAAATATTTACAACTTGTTTGGAAATTTTATAATTGTGTTTTTAGTCTCCTAAATCTTGGAACACACGCTATCACTTTCACTTAACACTTCACACGCATTTAACACACGACATATGTTTTATCTCGCCACTACTTACTGGCTCTGGTTTAATTTGTTTTGACATTAATCTGACGTTACAAAAATTTTTTTATAGCAAATACTTTACCCTAAATTATTTAATTACTGTTACCAAATTGTTTACTTTCTTAAGTTGTTGACAAAAATTTATACATTTAAGATTTTTTTGTAATTATTACACATATTTACCAAAATATTTACCCTCTACTCAAATATTTACATCTCTTAAATCTAGGTACTGTTTCACCTTTTCTGTTTGCTACATAAGTATTTGTTTTTTTTTTGTTTTTTTTATTATTATTATTTTTTACCCATTTTTGTTGTTTTGTACTTTATTTTAACAATACTCTTGGAATTGTATTTACGTACTTTTAATTTAATATCATATTAAGTTTCAATCTTTGCATTCTTAATTTTCAAATATTGTTACAGTTACTAAAAATTTAATTTTTTTTTTATTTATTTCTCTTTTCAAATGACATTCATGCGGTAATTTGTATCACAAATTACTTAAATGTAAATAATGATTGTAATATGAATATGCATTTTTATGTGACATTGATTTCAGATGTTTATTAATTGTAATTATTATTGGAAAGTAAATTTATAAGGCTTTACTGAAACTGTCAAAAATAGCGCAATAATGCAGCGAGGGGGTGAGCTGTTTATCATTACTGGGAACAAGGAAGTTACGTAATGTTGGCGCGTTTTCGGTAGAACCTTCTAGAATGTTTCCCTAAAAGCAATATGTATTCGTGGTTTTCATTGGATATTAAAATAGACGCTAATGTTGGCGCGTTTTAGTAGCCAATAGCAGTTCATTTATAATCTTTAGGCATGTCGGGAAGTGGGAGTATATAAAGCCAAGTCCGAGGTAGATCGCCCCCAGTTCATCAAAATTCTTAGTGCAATACACGTCGTCTTAAGTTCTTCAGTTCGTCAAAATATTTGTATGAGATACGTCGGCTATAAATTCACAAGTTACGAAAATCTACAGGATTATAAAGTTAATTATACACAAAGTTGAAGTACGTGAGTTAAAAGTGATAAGTAAGAAGTTATTACAAACAGTTTCAGTTTGGCGAGTATCCAGATCAATATGTAAAAGTGTTAGTGAACGTGTTCGACAATAAGAATTATAAAACAAATTTCTTCATTAAGTGTAATTTTTGGATAAATGATTCCTTTCCGTTTCACAACCTGTATAGAGATACATGTTCGACCCAAACAGCTAGCCGGAGGACATTTGAAATGAAATCAAACGAATACTAACAGTGACGCAAATTGCTACGCCAGATGGAGCTACAAACCAAACAAATGAATGATGTCACAAGATGGCTTCCACTCACATGAAGTAAACACAATATAAGATCCACAAGTTCTAATAACTTACGTAAAACATATTACGTAAGCATCATCTCTTGCAAATTGGCACCCAGAACGTGGGGCATAGTGACCAGGAAAGGAACACGATGACCAGGAAAGGATCAGCATAACCAGAACGTGGAACGAATGCAGCAGTGAAATGATCTACAAGACGCAGATTCCAGAAACAACAGGGAGGACAGACTACATGGATGATTGGACATTGTAATTCCGAGATTACAAGGCAACAAGGAATTCAACTACAAAACAACAAGACGACGTAGATTCATCATAACACAACGCAGAAGCGATATACAAACCTAGGAGAGAGGGGCAGGAAACTAGACATCAAAGTAACAGCAACAGACAGCATCACAAAGGTTAGAGTATCGTAATTTTTTTTAGAAAAAAAAGGGTAAACAAATTTAAATGTTCCTTAGGAGTGGTAGGACAAAGAAAACAATGGCTACTAATAATATAGAAGAAATAATTATGGAGGGAGATAATGTAACAGTTAGCTGTAATTCAATACAGGTTACAGAAAACAGCCCAGACTTTTTAGGATTTGAGGATGAAAATGTTAGTGCAGAAAGTCAGAATAGAATAGCAGGAAGTGTTAATCTTGATACTAGTATGATTATGGAAATGCTGAAGAATATGGAAAAGAATAATAGGGAAATGAGGGAAGATAGTAGTAAGAATATTGAGAAATTAGAACAAAAATTAACTCAGAGTATAAGGGAAGAAATTTGTAAGAATAATGAGAAATTAGAAAAATTAACTCAGAGTAATGAGAAATTAAGGGAAGATATGCAAAAGAATAATAGGGAATTAAGAGAAGACATTGATAGGAGTTTACAACAAAAACTAGATCAGAATAAGAGAGAATTAAGGGAAGATATTGGTAAAAGCTTAGAACAAAACAGGGAGGAAATTGAAAAGAAATTCATGGAGCTAGATAGTAGTATGATTAGAATGAAAAATGAAAATCAAGAAATGATAGCAAATGAAATAGGTGAAGTTTCAAAGAAAACGTTAGACATGAGCAGGGAAATATATAACCAAAAAAGTGAGGTTAATAATGAAATAGAGCATGTTAATGCAAAATGTACAGAGCTAGGTAGCCGAATGAGTAGCATTTCAAGTGAGTTAAAAGAGATGATGGAGGCTACAAATGCAGATTTAATACAGATGCAAGTTAATTTCAGAGGGGAAATATCTGAAATTCAGAAGGAGTCAGAAACACAGAGAAATAAATTGTCTGATGAAGTTAAAGATTTGTCTAAAGATTTGAATCAAAAGCTAACTTCTGAAATTAACAAACACCAAAATGTTCAAAATGAGAATAATAAAAAATTGGAACAGACAATAGAAAATCTGCAAGGTACTGTAAATAGATTAGAATTGAATTCAAGGGCAAATATATGTGATGTGAATGTATCAGATGTACAACATAATGATAGAGGTAGTTCCTCAGGTATAACAAATAATGTGAGTGATGCGGCAGCTTCATCTATAGCTAATGCTGAAACTCAGAGTGCACAAGTTACACTAGAGAATTTGAATATGGGAGTAGGGAATTTGCAAAATTATAATCATATCTTAAGTGATTTTCCACTTCCAAAATTTAATGAAAACTCCAGTCCAGTACAGTTCATTGCAGAATTATCAGAGTATTTTCAAATTAAAAAGATACCTGAAGCATTGAAAATGATAGTTGTCATAAGATGTTTGGACCAGAAAACCTTAGATTGGTTACAAATGGTATCAGGGGGTGAAATTTCATATGAATCCTTTAAGAGATTATTCATGAATAGATTTTGGAATGTTACGGTACAGCAAAGAATTCGAGCAATGCTTAGTCATGGTCAATTTAATCCACGAGAGGGAATATCAATGACTGATTACTTACTAAAACATGCAAGTCAGGTTAGAAACTTGTCACCTCCAATCAATGGGGAAGATTTTGTGAGTTTGCTCGCAAGGCATTATCCTATAAGGATACGAAATTACTTATTAATTGCAAAACCACGGAACATCTATGAGATGACAGAATTAATAACAGCTTTGGAACAACAGGAAGAAGATATATCTCGGGAGTGGGAGCATAGATTTTTAGATGTGCGAGATAGAAGAAATTACCAAGGTAGTTATCAGCAAATTAGAGGACAAGACAGACATGAAATTAATACCAGACAACGGTATCAATCATACGTTCCACAATTTGAAAGATCAAGGATAGATAGGAGACCAGGTCGACAGGAACAAATAAATTATGTCGGACAGAAAGATTGCCTGAAAGAGGGCAAAATTATGGAAGGAGGTACATTAGACAAAGGGGAAATTTCACTCACTGGAGGGAAAATAATAACCGGGAAAGATCTAAGGAACGGCAAAAAATTACGTGCCAAGGGGACATAATGTCAGAAATCGAGAATTTCGAACTCGAGGAAGGGGAACTCAAAACAATGGTGGCGACAATGAGATAGATTTAGCGCCTGTTAGGAATGGCAGTCCCGTACTTGAACAGGGAAATAACCAGGAAAACTGTTAACAGACTCCTGTGTAGTAGGTTCTCAGGACGTCTTTAATAATTCAGTATCCATTACCAATACAAATCATATGCCTACACATACACCCTGTAATAATGTTACAGCAACAAAAGATAAGGGAGAAAATTTTGAATCACCTCATGTTAGGATGGAAATTGCGAAGAAAGAAATTATTGCAACTATAGATTCTGGTTCGTCAGCTTCAATTTGCTCACAGAAATTTTATATAAATTTGATTAATGAAGGTAACAAAATTATGGCTCTTCCCACTAGTAATTTAGTTTGTCGTGTTGCAATTGGAAGAACTACACAGGTCATAAAAACACAAGCTCTACTTAGCATACTTATCGGCGGAGAGAATTTTGAGGTTATGTTTCTAATTGTAAACCATCTGACTTGTGACATAATTATAGGATGTGACTTCCTACATGAATATGAAGCATGTATAGATTTTAAACATGAAGAGTTAAAAATAACAAAAGAAGATAGAGAAATAAGGGTACCATTTATAAAAGAGAAAGTTTCTGTAATCGAGATGACAAAGGATGAGAAAAATATTTGTGACCAAGAGTTTTTTGTGCAAATAACAGAAACTGATAGAAATAGTCAGATAAAGCAGGTAGTCACAGAATATGAAGGGAATACCACGCCATATTTTCAACAGCTAGCAGAAATGCCAGAGAAAGTAGAGGAATTTATAATCCAAACAAAAGACGACCATGTGAGCGAGACAGACAACAGCTGGAAAGAGAAGAGAAATGAGGAAATAATACACAAGTGTGAAGAAGCTTATAATATTACGATAATGCAAAAACAAATCCTTCATGATGTTTTGATGAACAATAGTTCAGTATTTAGTAATATCCCAGGCAGATGTAATGTATATCAGCACACATTTCAAGTAGAAGACGTACCACCATATAGGCACAAGTATGACAATTTACCTATAAGTCTTCGAGACAAAGCTAGACAACTAATAAATAGCATGTTAGAAAATGGGATTATTGAGCAAAGTAATTCTCAGTATATAAATTCAATCTGCTGGAGTATTAAACGAGATGGTAGTTTGAGATTAACTTTAGACGGTAGATATGTCAACAAGTATATGAAACCAGATCATTTTCAAAGTGAGGGAATTGAGCAATTAATTACAAAACTTTCAAGAGGGAGATTTCTGACATCCATTGGCCTCACTGCATCATATTGGCAAGTGGAATTAGATCCACAAGTGCGTGATTACACTTCATTTCAGTACTCAGGGATCCAGTATCGTTTTTGTGTAAATCCTTTTGGTTTAAAAAATTCAGGAAGTGGATTTTTGAGAGCCATTCACAGTATTTTTGGAAATTCTGCAGATGACTTTTTAATAAAGTATATTGATGACTTCCTAATTATTAGTCAAACATTTGAAGAACACATGAATAATGTCCATTATGTGTTAAATAAACTACAACAACATGGTATGACTGTGAACATACTAAAATCAAAATTTTGTGTCAAGGAAATAAATTTTCTGGGTTATGCAGTGGATGAACGAGGTATAAGACCTGATCAGAAAAGAATAGAAGCAATAATGAAAATTCCACCACCAAGGAACGTAAAACAAATTAGACGTCTCTTAGGGGTATTGAACTTTCAGAGTAAGTTCGTACCAAGATATTCGGCTGAAATAGAACCACTGCGGCAGCTACTCTGAAAGAACAATAAGTGGAAATGGACAGAGGATCATCAAAAATGTTTTGAAAGAGTAAGAGAACTCTTTGCTAAGTCCATATTACTCGAGAGGCCCAGAGAAGATTTGGAATATGAGATTTATGTCGACGCATCAATGCAAGGATACGCCGGAATTTTAGGACAGCGAGACATCAACAATGACTTTCATGTCATTAGTACAGCTTCTAGAGGACTTACAAATATTGAGCGGAATTCTTCAGTGACTCAGCTAGAAATTGGAGCACTATATTTCTCATTAATTCGTTTTAAAACCTATATTTATCAGCAAAAGGTGAAAGTATATTCAGACTACATCAGTTTAACTTTCATACAACGGTGTAGATTATGTAGTGGAAAACTTGCTAGATACATTCATGCAATATCTGCATTCGATATTGAGATTATACACATTCCTGGCAAAAATAATACCTTCAGTGATTTGCTATCAAGATTGAACTACAACCCACAAATTCCCGAAAATATTGAAAGGCCTAGAAATGAAGTCAAAATATTGACAATTGAAATTCCTTTAAGCAAAGAAATGATGAGAAAATTGAAAAATATGGGGGAAATTCAAAATGAGGACGCAAAATTATTTGAACTTAAAGAAAATGCACCATTAATTGAAGAGGCAAAGAAAGAAATTATAGCAATTCGAGATGAGACATTATACAAGAAGCATGGAAAAGAAATGCCTAGTTGGAAGGTAATGGTTCCGAAAAGCATGGAAAAGGAACTAATTAAGAATTTTCACGAAGGGTTAGCACACTCAGGGACGGACCGAACAACTTCTATGATTTTAGAGAATTTATACATATCCAAATTGCGTCAGAAAGTTCGGAAATTTATATCGTGCTGCAACCTGTGTCAGAAGGCAAAGCAAATAAATGCAGCATATGCATTTGAAACTAATTCGGTTATAAGGGATAAGCCGAGATGTGTAATTAGTATTGATATTCATGGTCCGATGCCTCCAAGTCAATTTGGAAATAAATATATATTTGTCTGTTATGATATATTCAGCAAATATGTAAGAATTTACCCTTTGAGAAAACCTACAGGTTTAGCATGTTTGAATAGACTACTCAAGTCATATGTGATAGAAGAAGGACCTATTCAATCTGTATTGAGCGATAATGCTTCGTATTTCACAGGAAAAAAATTTATGGATGGACTGAAAGAAAATGGCATTAAACAATATTTTTCGTCAAGATACAGACCGAACTCCAACCCAGTGGAGAGGGAAATTAAGGAAATTTCAAATTATTTAAGGGTGTTGTGTCATCGAAAACACACCCAATGGTATGGATACGTGAACTTCGTTCAGAATCTACTAAATGAAACCGTAAACAATGTGACAGGATACAAACCATGTGAACTTAAGTTAGGAAAGAAGATCAATACAATGTGTAAAAAAATTCCAGAAGCCATTCCAGATGCCCATTCGATACCACAAACAGAAGAAGAGATGTTCCGAAAAGCATTCGAGAGGATGAAGAAAAAGGCCATAAAAAGAAAAATTAAACATGAAGAAAAGAAGAGAAAGGATTGGAGGATCAAAATAGGAGATTTAGTTTTGGTTAAAACCAAGAAATTGTCGGATAAAGCAAATAAACTTTATTGGCGAATGTTTCTCAAATACCATGGACCATATGAAGTTGTTGAAGTATATGGAACTAATACATATGAGTTATGTAATCCAACAACTCGAAAAAGCATAGGAAAGTTCCATATTGAGATGCTGAAACCATACAACCATGAAGATCATGGTGAAACAAAAGACAAAGATGATAAATAGTAAATGCTGGATAGTTAAAGACGAAATGCAGAGCAATGTATTGGAACGTAAGAGGGTTAAATAAATATGTACGTCATAGGAAAGGAGAAATAAATTTTGGACATGACTAAATGTTTAAGAGGAAAATAACATTTTATTAGTAACTAAACATGTGAAATAAAGCATGATGTTATATTAAAGTAAAGTACATAAATACTATACCAAGAGTATTGTTAAGATAAAGTACAAAATAACAAAAATTAGTAAATAAAAAAAACTATTTATGTAGTAAATAGAACATGTGAAACAGTGCCTAGATTTAAGAGATGTAAATATTTGTGTAGAGGGTGAATATTTTGGTAAATATGTGTAATAATTACAAAAATCTTAAATGTATAAATTTTTGTCAACAACTTAAAAAAAAGGTAAACAACTCTGTAACAGTAATTAAATAATTTAGGGTAAAGTATTTGCTATAAAAAAATTTGTGAGGTCAGATTAATATCTAAATTAATTAAACCAGAGCCAGTAAGTGGTGGCAAGGTAGAAAAAAAATATGTCGTGTGTTAAATGCGTGTGAAGTGTCAAGTGAAAGTGATAGCGTGTGTTCCAAGATTTAGGAGACTAAAAACCCAATTATAAAATTTCCAAACAAGTTGTAAATATTTATAATTATGTTTCTAGTGGGGCATATGATGCGGTAATTTGTATCACAAATTACTTAAATGTAAATAATGATTGTAATATGAATATGCATTTTTATGTGACATTGATTTCAGATGTTTATTAATTGTAATTATTATTGGAAAGTAAATTTATAAGGCTTTACTGAAACTGTCAAAAATAGCGCAATAATGCAGCGAGGGGGTGAGCTGTTTATCATTACTGGGAACAAGGAAGTTACGTAATGTTGGCGCGTTTTCGGTAGAACCTTCTAGAATGTTTCCCTAAAAGCAATATGTATTCGTGGTTTTCATTGGATATTAAAATAGACGCTAATGTTGGCGCGTTTTAGTAGCCAATAGCAGTTCATTTATAATCTTTAGGCATGTCGGGAAGTGGGAGTATATAAAGCCAAGTCCGAGGTAGATCGCCCCCAGTTCATCAAAATTCTTAGTGCAATACACGTCGTCTTAAGTTCTTCAGTTCGTCAAAATATTTGTATGAGATACGTCGGCTATAAATTCACAAGTTACGAAAATCTAAAGGATTATAAAGTTAATTATACACAAAGTTGAAGTACGTGAGTTAAAAGTGATAAGTAAGAAGTTATTACAAACAGTTTCAGTTTGGCGAGTATCCAGATCAATATGTAAAAGTGTTAGTGAACGTGTTCGACAATAAAAATTATAAAACAAATTTCTTCATTAAGTGTAATTTTTGGATAAAAGATTCCTTTCCGTTTCACAACCTGTATAGAGATACATGTTCGACCCAAACAGCTAGCCGGAGGACATTTGAAATGAAATCAAACGAATACTAACAGTGACGCAAATTGCTACGCCAGATGGAGCTACAAACCAAACAAATGAATGACGTCACAAGATGGCTTCCACTCACATGAAGTAAACACAATATAAGATCCACAAGTTCTAATAACTTACGTAAAACATATTACGTAAGCATCATCTCTTGCAACATATATAAATAGTTAACCCTCTTACGTTCCAATATTTCTCTGCAAGTCATCTTTAACTATCCAGCGTTTACTTTACATCTCATTGCTATTTACCCTCCTGGATCAAATTGTGTGTGGCTAAACATTACTCGTAGCCGTAACCTAACCTTCAAATTTTTGTTAATGGATAACCTCTTGTATTCATTTGAAATTTCATCACATGATAACATTTGAAAACAATCTACAGTTTCTTGAACAATACATCCTTTAACAACTGTCATTTTCAATTCTTTTACCATCTCTTTAATTTGAAAGTACTCTGACAAATCTGTACTAAACTGTACTGGACTGGAGTTTTCAATTTGAACATCTTGGTACAATTTATTTCTTTGCATTACTGTCTCATTCTGTATTTCTGATATCTTCCCTCTGAAATTAACTTGCGCCTGATTTACATCTACATTCGTAACCTCTTTCACCTCTCTTAACTCACTTAAAATACTACTCATTTGACTTCCTAATTCTGTACATTCTACATTAACATGCTCTATTTTATTGTTAACCTCACTTTTTTGGTTAGATATTTCCCTGCTCATGTCTAACATTTTCTTTGAAACTTCACCTATTTCATTTGCTATCATTTCTTGATCTTCATTTTTCATTCTAATCATACTACTATCTAGCTCCATGAATTTCTTTTCAATTTCTTCCCTATTTTGATCTAATTTATGCTCTAATTTCTCATTATTCTTACAAATTTCTTCCCTTATACTCTGAGTTAATTTTTGTTCTAATTTCTCAATATTCTTACTACTATCTTCCCTCAATTCTTTCTTATTCTTTTCCATATTTTCATTAGTCTTTTTTATATCTTCTCTCAATTCCCTACTCATATTTCTCAGCATTTCAATCATCATACTAGCCTCAAAATTAACATTTCCTGCTATTCTATTCTCACTTTCTGCACTAACATTTTCATCCTCAAATCCTAAAAAGTCTGGGCTATTTTCTGTAACCTGTATTGAATTACAGCTAACTGTTACATTATCTCCCTCCATAATTATTTCTTCTGTATTATTAGTAGCCATTGTTTTCTTTATCCTACCACTCCTAAGGAACATTTAAATTTGTTTACCCTTTTTTTTCTAAAAAAAAATTACGATACTCTAACCTTTGTGATGCTGTCTGTTGCTGTTACTTTGATGTCTAGTTTCCTGCCCCTCACTCCTAGGTTTGTATGTCGCTTCTGCGTTGTATTATGATGAATCTACGTCGTCTTGTTGTTTTGTAGTTGAATTCCTTGTTGCCTTGTAATCTCGGAATTACGATGTCCAATTATCCATGTAGTCTGTCGTCCCTGTTGTTTCTGGAATCTGCGTCTTGTAGATCATTTCTCTGCTGCATTCGCCCCTTCCTGGTCATCTCACTTTTTCCTGGTTAATTCTGATCCTTTCCTGGTCATCGTGTTCCTTTCCTGGTTGCTCGAGCCCCACGTTGGGCGCCAATTTGAAGTAGAATATGTTTCTTACGTAATATGTGTAGCGTAAATTATTAGAACTTGGAGATCTTATATTGTGTTTACTTCATGTGAGTGGAAGCCATCTTATGACGTCATTCATTTGTTAGGTTCGTAGCTCCATCTGGCGATAGCAATTTGTGGCAGTATTCAATTAGTTTTCGAAAGAATTTTAAGTTTTGTATATTGTCCTCCGGCTAGCTATCATCTTATCTTGGTAGAACATGTATCTCTATACAGGTTGTGAAGCGGAAAGGAATCTTTTATCCAAAAATTACACTTAATGAAGAAATTTGTTTTTATAATTTTTATTGTCGAACAAGTTCACTATCACTTTTACATATTGATTTAGATACTCGCCAAACTGAAACTGTTATAATACTTCTTACTGATCACTTTTAATTCACGTACTTCAACTTTATGTATAATTAACGTTGTAATACTTTAGATTTCCGTAACTTGTGAATTTATAGCCGACGTATCTCATACAAATATTTTTGACGAACTGAAGAACTTAAGATGACGTGTAATGTGCTAGGAATTTTGATGAACTGGGGGCGATCTACCTCGGACTTGTCTTTATATACTCCCACTCCCCGATATGCCTAAAGATTATAAATGAACTGCTATTGGCTAATAAAACGCGCCAACATTAGCGTCTATTTTAATATCCAATGAAAACCACGAATACATATTGTTTTTAGGGAAACATTCCAGAAGGTTCTACCGAAAACGCGCCAACATTACGTAACTTCCTTGTTCCCAGTAATGATAAACAGCTCACCCCCTCGCTGCATTATTGCGCTATTATTGACAGTTTCAGTAAAGCCGTATAAACTTATTTCCCAATATTAATTACAATTAATAAACATCTGAAATCAATGTCACATAAAAATGCATATTCATATTACAATCATTATTTACATTTAAGTAATTTGTGATACAAATTACCGCATCAAAATAGACTGGTAGCAGAAATGAATGACGAAGTTCTAAAAAAAATCTGATGTGTTACACTCACATGACTTTCTCTACTCTTGTACAAACTATTTTTATAAACGCTTATTCTCCATATGCTTCATGTTAATCGAGATATCGAGATGTTAATCTTATTGCTAATTTTCTTGTAGATGCAAGGGGAATATGGTAGGTTTTAAGCGATAGTCAAATATTTTAACGCTGGTTGCTATGTGGCGCATTCCATTCTCTTTGCATGTCCAGGACATAAAAAAATGCATAACGAATTTGAGAAAAAGTATAAGTATTGGAAAAAATTAAGGGAATAACAAGCAATATCTCGAAAGCGGTTCCCTCAACAAAAGAAATGTATATGACATAAATTGTGTATTTTAACGCGATCTACATTTTTTGTGTAGTAAAATTTTGTCTATCTTTTATGGTTTACCAGTTATGCAAAAGTCGTTCACAATAAAGAATACTTTTGGAGACATTCCCAGGAAATTCAAGATATACATTTTATTTGTCATAAAAATATCTTAAACATATGATATTTTAATCAAAATCGTTAGAGCCATTTTTGAGAAAATTAAAATTTTCGAAAAATCTTCCATGTAAAGGGTACTCTGGGGTAGGGGGATTTTCTTGAAAACCTTCGTGTCGCATCCTTGGAAGATACTGAACCCAAATACCAAGTTTGGTGTTTATCCGACTGTTCGTTTCTGAGTTATGCTGTTCACACACACACACACACACACACACACACACACACACAGAGACACACACGGACATGTTTCCAAAAATGCTTTTTTTGGATTCAGGGGGTCTCAAAACATGTATTTCTGGTGAAATCTCGGTATCGAAATTTTGGGTGGAATAGAATACTTCACCTACTTACTCTACGTAGTAGAGAAAGTAAAAAATGCTTGCTACGCTAAGACAAGTTGATAATTGAAAGAATGGTAATGTAAGGTTGGAAGAATTTTGTAAAAAATAAACCAACAAAAATATCACTTGTCTGCATTTTCAAACTTTTTGACAGATCATTTCTTAAAAGTAGGTGTTCTTGAATTAAGTTTCTATGGTGATTCCAGAATAACGTCCTTTTTTTTATCACGTCAGACTTTTACACAAAATAAGTACTATTTTGACAATTTTACTAATGAGCGTAGAAAAGCATTGAAATATCATTTCACACAAGGTAAGTTTTTATTCAAGAAACATTTTAACAATACTCTGAAGAACTCCCCTAATTTATTTCATGACTACATTGTAACAAAACAAGAAGCCAAAGTGTTTCATTTAAGTTTTTTCAAACTTTCTCTTCTTTGACTTCCTTGCAGGTCCTTAAAGATGACTGTCCCTCCTCAACATCCAACAGTAGTCGGCCATCGTAGTTTAATTGCATCACCCTTGTACCTCCTCTCCATTTCCTTAATACCTTGATGAAAACGTTCTCCCTGCTCTTCACTATAATGTCCCAGATTTTCTGGAAAATAATCGATATGTAAATGCAGAAAATGCACCTTTACACTCATGTTGCAAACCATCTTCTTGAAATTTTCCAACATGTTTCGACAATGGCCTTGTAATTAGGATCTTTGTTACTGCCTAAGAAGTTTTCAGTAACTGATCGGAAGGCGGTCCATGCTTCTATTTCTCTCTCATTCATTGTCTTCTCGAAATCTTCATCCATTAATTTCTTTATTTGAGGACCAAAAAAATTCCAGCCTTTAATTTGTCTTGTGTAATGAAGGGAAATTTTTGGAAAGGTACTTGAAGCAGGGTACATCCTGTGATAGAGCCCTTATAAATTCTTTCATCAACCCAATTTTATGTGTAGTGGCGGAAGCAATATCTTTATATCTCTATTTTTTTGAAGTAAAATTGTGAAAAAAAACTGTACGTGATAGAAAAAACTAATAGCAGTCCTGAAATCGGCATAAAAAGTGAGTAGAATCATTATTAGCCTTCAGTCATCCGATATCATGCAGACTAGTGTATTTAGTAGTTCGCACTTTATTGCAAAACGCAACTTATACCCCTTGTATAATAGAGGGAACAAAATATTTGGAGGCATTTTTTGTGGAACACTCAACATAACACATTTCTGCAATGTCGAAGTTATTAGGCTGGAAATATTTTATTGAAAGTATTTTCCTTACATCCTTAAGTCTACCCGATTTAAGGGGAGGCATCGGTGAAATTGGGGCAAAAATGATGAAAAATCCGATTTTACGTTTTTTGCCTTAAAATTATGTTTATACTTTGTACTTTCAGAATCTATTGTAGTTTATGCCGCATCACCATTTAAAAGGCCGTTACGTCCTGATTTAAATGCCCATGTGCGGGTGGGTGTGGCTCCTGAAATGCACTCATTACCCCATTGCAGCAAAATCGCATACAATTTTGAAGTTTAAGGGGACCTAGGAGAGATTTATTAGTCAAAATGGCCAACATTTTCAGTTTTTTGATGTCTGCAAAAATAAACCCTTTATAATGTTAGTCAAACATTTAAATGTGTTTGATGGCGATAAAAACCTTTTTTAAGGGTTTGGCAGGCGTTTTTAAAAACCATGCACGGAAATTTAAATGCCTGCCACGTCTATTTTTGTACAACTCAGCTTTAAAATGTTATGTATAACATGGTACGTTACACGATTAGTAAACCCTTTAAATATGGCGGCGCAAGCTCGACATCGGGATTTATGGCCATGCGGTCTAAGGCACGATAGGAGTAGTTAACCTATCAAACCAAGGATAGTAAGATCGAAACCCGGTAAAATGCATATTCTGCATTCAATTGAAACTGTGGTAGAGGATGGGAGGGCCCAACTAATGCAAGCGGTGTGACGGCATGGTTGGATGCAGATATGCATTTTACACTTTTAAATTTAAAAAAAGAAAAAAAAAAGAAAAAATACACACACAATATTAGGCAGACAGTATTAATGAGGTCAGACAATGCTGCAGCTATTATATGCTCAGATGGCCAAACGTGTTAAGGCATTGTGATGATATGGTTACGTTGCATAATCAGTAATTTTTTTTTATTTTTATTCTTACTGCGAGAAGAATTTACCTCATCTCATTGGGTATCCTTGAAGGATGTAGTGGTAGGCTTAAGGTTATGAAGAAAATGGGTATCAAAACTGGTCAAAATATGAAAACAGACTAAGGGTTCTTATATAAAAAAGAACTAAACCTAACCTAGCCTATCCTCCCGTGAATCAGAAACCGGCTTATATAAAAAAAAAACTAAACCTAACCTAACCTCCGTGAATCAATTTTCGCAAGGTTAGCCTTAGGTTAGGTTTTTTTTTATACAAGCTTCTGTCATGATATGTTTATATCTCAAATAATTTGTGACAAGGCTAAATGCATTCAAATCAGCAAAGAAACAGTTAAAAGTATTAAAACTTAAAGAAGAGGAAGCTAAACAGTTATCTCAAAGATCTTCATATGGTTCAGGGGAATTCTAAAGCAATAAATATGTGTTGTTATACATTTAAAGCTTTAATGTCATTTTTCTTCACTTTTTGTTTTTCTACATTTTTTAATGTTCAAAATGCTCCTTGCAATGCAGTTTATAATAGATTTCTTTGAAATTTTGCACAAATGTTTTTAGATAACTGCTACATAAAATTTGGTATTTTAAATGATCTATATGGAGCAGTTTAATTGTTATTACATTTTTAATTTGAAAATTATTAATAATTTGGAAAAAAGGTAATATATGTATTAAATAATTGTTTTCTCCAAAACTATTTGACATATCCGAAAAAGAATACCACGTTTTGTAGACAAAATCAAAAGAAACACAGTCAGAGTTTAGTTTATTTAAAATTAATAATGTTATGCATGGAGCATTTGTTATACTACACCAAAACTGTGGCAAAAAGTAAATATTTTGTTTTTGCAAAACTATCTTAGATAGAAATGTGAAATTTAGTACATCTACTAGATACCCTTTGGCACGAATACATACAAAATTTCACATCATTATGACCAAAACTATGGATTTTAGCAATTTTCACAGGTGCCTCCCCTTAACACATGCCCGGAGAAAAAAAATACAAGTAGGAAGTAAGTGATAAAGCACACTATGCTCTACGATGTCGGTAGACTTGACTAGCTATCTGGCAGTACACGGGCAAATTGACTGTCCAAAACGCCGCCACATGGAGAAAGAGTGGCTAATTCCTACGACCAGGTAGCAGATAAGAACAGCGGCACGACTACTAGATATTTTGGCACAGATGTAGAACGAAATCTGGTATTTCTCCAACTTCTCGTTTGGAGTTCCCCATTAAAATAGGATCGGCTGACAGAAGGCAGGATGGACATGTGAGCATATTATGATGCAGCAACTGTGGCCCAAGTTATTGGGAAATCGACGCCGGACTGTTGGAGTAAACAACGATAAGTGCCACTCGCCAGCGTAAACACCTGGCGCACTATTGGTAGATAACTGGAAGCTTGAAAGAGTGTTGAAATAGTTGTAGAACACTCGAGAAAGAGTCCACTGACTATATAAACGAGAGTCGGTTGCGAGTCGAATTTTAGTTGAGTTGCGTCGGCCAGTCAATGAGCGAGCGAGTTGGCGGGTGGGTTTCCCGTGCAACAGCAAGTGCGATTCTCCGAGCGAGTTTGTGGCTACTGATGTGACGTGCAGCGAGTGCCACTGCGGAGCGACGGGTTGTGAGGACTTGTGTTCGACTCCCGAGTGAAGTGAACCCTCCGGCGTGAAGAGACTACGTCACGAAGGAAGTGAAGTGACGGAATTGAAGTGGCCCACCTTGGTGATGTGAGTTACCAGTGAAGTTGAACTAGTTAAAAACAGTGAAGTGTGACAGTGGAAAAACTGGAAAAAGTCACAATATTTCTCAAACCCTACTTTTGCTTTATTTTTATTTTATTCACTTCCTTTTCTGAGACAAATAGGACTAGGATATTTGTGTGAAATACAATTTTTCCTTTTCGGTAAGTGCTTAAACGGGTTATCCAATGAAAAGGACAATAGAGATAATAAATAATCAAACGGAGTAAATGCCATGACAACGAAGTAAAACTAGATAAAGAAAATGGAATAAAAGTATCGCCATCAGAATTTTCCTTTAATGTTCACTTTGGTGGTACAACGGCTACTATGCTGTGCCACTTGAAACAACCCATCAGCTTTAAGGTCCAGTTTCTGGCCCGACAGCTAACACGATGGTGCCATTAGCATCCTATTCCATCGAGAGCAAGTATTTGTGATGCTTATACACTTCTCCTAGCTAAGTGTGAGTGAGTGTGTGTGTGTGTGTGTGTCCGTGTGTGTGTGTGTGTGTGTGTGTGTGTTAGAGAGAGATGAAGGAAAAGTCGAATAAGTACATTTTGCACTTCAGGCTTCTAAGGATGCATGGCGAAGAGCTTTGAGGAATCCATCATCCCAAAATTTGTCGTATTTGTTTATTTTCTCAAAAATGTCTAACAATTATGATTAAAGGACCATATATTTGAAATATTGTTCTGAAGATTTTTTGCGTAAATAGATTCAGGGTCTCCTTCATTCTGATTTGCAGTGGAAAACAGGGTTGCGTGGTCCGGGTCGGTTGGTCGCGGTCTTCAGGATACTACAGCTGCATCTAAGTAACAACGTGGTCATGGCTTTGTTACATAACTTTCCCGGATGAGTTTTTTCAGGGTTCTTTACCTTCGGTTTCGATAGTTTCTTAAATCTATATGCGGCAAACCGCTGCAACTCAAGCGTTGCCGTGCAGTTAGGTATTGCAGTATATTATGTTGGCAACAATGATAAAAATCACCTTTTGCTTTATTTAATTTATTTATTTTCAATCACTATCAATAGATGAAAATATTATGTCTCATATTAATGATTTATATCAACAATTATTAACCCTTTTCAATAACAATTGATGACATTTGATTTAATAACAAATAATGGGGGTGGTTGCTTTGCTTGAACTAGTCGTTTATCACCCTCTTTGGGCAGCTCCAGTAGTGCGAGGGGTTTACCACTCATCTCTATTGGCTATCATCTGAGGCCTGTAGCCTCCTATGGTTCCTTCGCTTCATCCCTTTCTCCTGGAGGGGACGTTAGCCGCAATAGAACTCGCGTAGTGGTGGAGCGCGAGGTGTTCCACTCCGTTGTATAGCCTACAAACTCTGTAACAGTCGATTGTTAACTAAATTCCTGTGTGTTATTAAGTAACTGATAAGTGTAAAACATATCTGGATAAGCACTGAACCCATAAATATGTTGGTGAAGACGAAACATAAAATTTAATTGATTCGTTAAAATTTCAGCACAACCGATGTGCAAGGAACAGTTCACACCTAAAAGAATGTATTTTAGAGAAAAATGCGCAAACATGCTATAAACACCTAAAATTACACTATCTACATTTCAACATTGTGACATTTTTAAAAATGATGGTTAAAATAAGAAAGTTGCTTGCTTTTGTTTCCAAGAATATTTACATACAAATCTCGATAGTTAAATTATTGTGGCATTTTGGAGCTCACATTCTATCACTGTGTCGCTAGTTGTATCAGTTTAATTTCTAATACCAAGGAAACACTAGTTTCAGGAATTTTACTTCCTCTACAGAGTTTTAAATTATCTGAAAGAAAAGCTGCAGTGGTATGATCGCCTTTAGCGTTCTTTAATAGCACATCAAGATAACCATCTCCCATAAATTGCATCAAATCTAGTTTTGAAGTCGCAATCCATAAAACATTTCATTTCAGAATAGATCTCATTTCCTAATAAGTGCACGAAATCATAAAAATAACTGCTATTAAGAATGTACGTTCTCAGACACGTTTTCTCTGCTGGAGTGACTTATTTCAGTTCACACCATTAAACTTAATGTTCTCTAGAATCTGGAAGTTTTATTATCCACGCCTTCCTGGACTCCCAGAACTGCCTTAGAGAAAGGCTGTAAAACCAATTAAAGCAAGACTCTTCAAACCTGAATGGTCTTGTTTTTTATCCATGATTACTTCCAAGCATTTAGTGTGCTCGTTACAATTTATCGCTCCATATTGTATAAAAGGGAGAGAAATCTTTGATTAGTGACCTTGTTTCCACGGGGCTGTGATTAATGAGATTTATTTCATCCTGGAAGAGAGGCACCAAAAGAAAAGATAACTATTCCAGCTGAGTTGCTGTGTGTTGCGCTATACCAGAATCAATCCTACCAGAGAACCTGTACTTTGTGGTAATTGTAGGTTGTCATAAGGAGAGACTAAATGGTTAGTAGCATTGGTAGTTTTCTGTGCAATATCATAAACTGATGTCTCCTCTTTAATTTTATACATTATAGGCATAACATGCAGCGGTTGCAATGTGTTATAACAATATTTGTGTGTAATATTGATATAACAAGTTATTATTTTAGTGTTTAGTGTGTTACTAATAAATTGTAAATGATAACTATTTTCTTGCTACGACTGGTGTTGTGTGTGTATACGACAGAGCATGTGTAGTTTATTAGGGCCTGGAATGGGAAAGAAAGTATGTAGTAACAACACTTGCACATAAAAAATTGGCTGAGGAACACAATACATTAATTGCACACGTATTATTCGCGGTGTTCATACTTCACACTGTTATTTTCGTAGTAACTGAGTTTGTTGAAGCTGTAGAATATTCTTATATATGTTGCTTGGCTTTCAACGGATAAATTTTCTAAGTGATCGCGTAATATTTGAACAATTTATGTGTGCTTAAATTCTACCTCGATACACTCATAATTCCTTGCAATTTCTAATAATGATACTTTTAAGGGCTCACTACATTATTTGAGATAATTTATTTCCCCGACTTCAGAGAGCTTACACGTATGGTCGTTACATCACAGCATTTTCCACACAACACTGACTTAAGCTTGGAGACGCTATCACCGACTTCCTTAAATCAACAATTTCAACGTCTTACTCTTCAAAATCTCATTGGTTGCTTCCTTTCTGCTCGAAACATTCACGAACTACTTATCAGGCTATCATTCCTGTTTCTAGGCATGTGACATTTCCTTCCAAAATGTACGTTGTGCTACCTTGTAACTTTCTCCTACAGAATGACTGAGGTTCTGCTATTGCGTCTTCCCCCCTGTAATTTTCGACTGCACCCTAATTCTGAAAAAAAATGTCGCTTGACTGTTTTATACAAGTGTCCCACAGTTCCCACTGTCATATTTATGTTAATCGAGATAAACATTTGCATTAATAAACATCCTATAACTAATTTTCTTGTAGGTGCAAGGGGAATATGGTAGGCTTTAAGCGATGGTGAAATCTTTCAAGAGCTGGTTGCTATGTGGAGCATTCCAATCTCTTTGAATGTCCAGGACATAAAAAAACTAATAACGAATTCCCATTTGAGAAAAGTATAAGTGTTGAAAGTTCAAACAAATAATAAGACATATCTCGGAAGTGGTCATATGACAAAAAAGTGTTTATTTTAACGAGATCCACATTTTTTGTGCAGTAAAAGTTTGCGTATCTCTTACGGTTTACCAGCTTTGCGAAATTTATTGAGAACGAAGAGGACTTTTGGAGACATTCCCAGAAAATTGAAGATATACGTTTTATTTTCCTGAAAATATCATAAACATATGATATTTTAATCAAAATCATTAGAGCCATTTTTGAGAAAATCAATTTCGAAAAATGTTTCATGTAAAGGGGAGGATTTTCTTTAAAATCTTTGAGTTTCATCCTTGGAAGACTGTAAACTCAAATACCAAGTTTGGTATTTATCCGACTTTTTATTTTTGAGTTGTGTATTCACAGAGTGACAGACAGACACAGACACACACGGACATGTTACCAAGAATCCTTTATTTGGATTCGGGGCACCTCAAAATATGTGTTTCCGATGAAATTTCGGCATCGAAGTTTTGGCTGGAATGCAATGCTTCCCCTAATTACTATACGTAGTAGAGAAAGTAAAATATACCTAATATTTAATTACATAACATGTATCTTGCTTATTACTATTATTTTACAGGATTTACTTCTCATATTAATGATTAATTTGAAGAGGGCTACTAATCATTAAGTTAGAAATTATTATTATTATTATTATTATTATTATTATTGTTATTTTATTATCATTACTAATATTAATATTATTTTTAATATGTAGTATATATGTGAACTTTTTTATAATGATACCGCATCTATCATTTTGCAATGTGAATTCTGCGTCACTTCAGAGAAAAAAAACCTGATGCATTACATTCACACGACTTTTTCTATCTATTCTTCAACTATTATTACAAAGTTTTATTCTTCTATTTCACAATAATCTTGATAGACATTTGTAACAATAATTTTATTACGTATTTCCTTAGTACATGGGAATTAGGGGAATACAGTAGGCCTAAGCGATAGATCACTATGTAATGGCTTTGAAATTGCATTATCTTTACATGACCGAGAGAGAGAAATAAAAAAAGTATCCATTGTGATCTTGAGAATAAGTATTTGAAAATTCGCAATAACAAAGAATATCTCTGAAATGGCTAACCCCATAAAAATATTTATTGCACATCTGTGCTTTAATCAGTACTTTTTTGCATAGCAAGGTTTTGTCTATCTCTTACGATTTATCAATTATACAAAAGTCATTCAAGATCACTTCACATTGGAGCAGGATCGTCGTCGTGGAGGTAAGGAGAGGGAGAGATGCAGGAGGTGCGTAGGTGTAATAGTGGATTTCTTAATCTCGGGTAGTGTTATCCTATGCTTAGCACAGATGCCATTATGATTAAGTAACTTTATTTACGCGCACTTTGTTCCGTTCCCTGTAACTCTACTCCTGTGTTCGATCCTGCCGCACAAACATTTATGTATTCGCGTCAGTGGCCGATTTCGCCAATTATTCACTATATATTTATTTTGCCACCACTCACGAAAGCTACACCTTCCTGCACTAAATACCGACGCGTATTTTCACTTTATTAATATAGTGTAATTAGTTCACTATGTTAATTGCAAATTTAGTATATTCACAATTGCCCGTTTTGCGAGCTCTCAGTTTATAACTTTAACGAGTTCGCTCACACATACTTCAAAAATGCAAATGGCTCCAAAATGTCAGTCATCATATGTCCGACTACACACGATCCCAAATTGCAAGTGATCTTAGTAATTCATTTTAGATATCGTGATGTAATTTTCGTTTGTTCTGCCAAATCACGTGATAACTTCCTTTAATACCATTTGACGACAGAATTTCCTTAAAATAAATGTAATTTTTCTATTGGTGGATAAATGTTATACTTAATCCCCCACTTAGCTTTCTGATATGTTTTTAAACACAAAATTTTGACCGTTTCCATAAGAACTGATGCTATATCAAGATAAAACACGTTTCCGGCGGTTTGTTTACTTTACTTAACCCTATTGACCCAAAAATGACTATCATAAGGTCCCGCAAAAAAAACGCGACTAATGGAATATATTTTCCTCCATAATATCAAGCAAATTGTATTAAAGACAATTTTTTCTACAACGCTTAGTTTTGGAGATACTGTACAGTCTCAACTTAAATGTTCTACGCGGTATATGCTTCTAAATTTAATCTTAAAGTGATATACAGTACACATTATTCATCAAATTAGTTGCTTCTGCACGTAATTGCGGTTTCAAAAGGCTATTACTAGAAAATTCAAGATGTTTCATTTTGGCATGTAATATCTTAAGTATATTATGACATTTTAATCAAAATCATTAGTAATTTATGATAAAATCAGAAATAACTACAAGTTTTCGATGTAAAGGGTAGTTAAGGATGAGGGATTTTCTTGAAAATCTTCGTGACGCATGCTTGGAACCTAAATACCAACTGTGGTATTCATCAGACCCTCGTTTTTGAGTTATGCTTTTCACAGACAGTTTTTTAGAAATGCTTTTTTGGGATTCATGGAACCCCAAAACATGCATTTACGATAAAATTTGCCTATCGATTTTTTGGTTGGAATACAACACTTCTTGTACTTACTGCAAGTGCACAGTAGAGAAAGTAAAAGAGAACTCCTGAACACTTAGGGATAGACAGGTAAGCTTTAGCCCATTTCTTTTTCTGTTTTCCACTTATCATATCCACCTTCAACATCTAAGGTCATAACGACGTCTTTGTCTTTGGAAAAAATTTCTCATTGGCAATTATGTTCCCTCGTTCTACTTATTGTGTTAATTGTTGGGTTTTTCAATGGGTTGTGCTTAAATTCACGCGCACATGAGTAACGACACTCATTAATATTCTCTTTTACTTCCAAACTTTAAGGTAATTCGCAATAATCCTGGCCAATAAAAATGCACACTACAGCCGGGAATAGAACCCACGACCTCTGGATTTGGAGGTTAGCACGTTAGCCAGATAGTCTTATCCTATCACTGGCGAATATTATATCAGAGTGAACTAAGCAAATATTGCATATTTTCACGGTATGATTCTGACGTTTGCTATGGCACAGCAAAGTTGTTATGAAATATAAACTATTCAGTACAACGTTTTGTAATTCACTCTGACTGATATATTTTAATTGGTATATTAGTGCGAAAGTAGTAGGAGATATATGATGGAACTTTTTAATTCGACTTTGTACATCGTTTAACCTGCAACACAGGACATCTTATTATTCATCTATCGCTTTAGTTCTTTTGAGATATATTTTAATAGCAACAGAACTAAACATCCCCTTTGAATAACTTCATGTTTTAACACATTGCATTTTAGCATAATTATACTAACAGTGGATTATACTTTTTAAACTAACAAAGTAACAAACCAATGTAGAATAGAGTATAATGTAAATTACATTTAACCTATCATATCTAATCACTCTTAATTATCGCTTTCTAATCTAATCTGTATTAGATCAATTACAAAGTTAAAGTATATATTCAAAAACGATTGCAGTATTTCAGTTTCGAAATTAAGAATTACTAAGTACAATAGAATTTACAACATTATTTCCTTTATATTCATCAATTTCTCTAATGCTTTGAAAGAAAGGGTGATGAACTCGGGGCACACATTTCAATAAATGAAGTGTAACACACCTTATGTTTCTAGAGATAGGATGTCCAATAGAATACAGAGGATGAAGATCAGCTTGTTTGAATTTAAGCACTGATCCATTAAGCTTCTTCTTTAAATTTAATTGGTAGTAAGCACATTTCTTGACAGTTAAAATTATATTTCATTATTCCTGGACTTGATTTTTCAATTCTGATCTCTCGAGTTTTCAGCCGTTGTGCTTTCTGTTTTTCTTCATCCAACTTTCGATTTGGATTCTGCCTTCCAATTCATTTAGGCACATAAAGTCACTGACTGATATCTGAGTAACTTTAAATTTATTCTGGTTTTACATAAACTCATCAAAGTATTTTCCTTTCTTTGAATCTTATTTTAAATTTGACAGAAATATCTAACATTCAGTAGATAGCTATGGCCTTACACAAAATTTGTGAATAATGACATCAAGTGGGCAATTATCATTAACTACCAGATACATCGACATCAATATAGTTTTGATGTTTCTGATCTGGCCACGACTGCATCCGACCATGTAATTATTTTGGATGACATCACATTTTCTTGTACATATTTCATAATGCCGATTGCTATTTCTTGTGGTCCCTCATGCCAAATCTACATCCTTACAATTATTCTTCGGTTTGAAATGAATCAAAATGATATTGGAATTAATGAACATCCAATAGCTCGAACTACCGCCGAAACAGAATACCTTCGCAAACACCTCATGTTCTCATATTCACAATTACAATTATAATAAGCACATGCGTTATTATAAGAGATATTGGAAATGTTGTCCTTCTCTATCAACATATTTATGCTTCTTATTGAAAACATTTCGTCGCACTAGAGAGCTAAATACCGGAAATCGAATTACCCGTCTTATTTTATATTTTAGTTCTTACAATATATGAGGTTTTGCTGAATACACCTTATTTTTCATATGATTATCAGAGACGGCCAAATTTCTGTAGCTGGATTTTACGAAATTGTGTAGTAACTGACTCGCCTTAATTTTCGTCTCTGACGAAACATGATTCCATTTATAGGCTATGTTTCGCCGCAAAGTAAGATATTGGAGTACACAGAAACCAGATTTTACACACGAGATTCCCATACCCGGCGCGAAAATTATTGTACAGTAAATGCATACAGAATAACAGGCCCTATCTTTTTGAACAAACGTAGAAAGGTACAGGAATGAATTACTGAACAGCTGACAGTCATTGGATGTCAGTCTGCATTTTCCAACAAGACTTTACTACCGCGCATACAATGATGAGTCATTAAATTTAATTCAGTAAATTTTTTAAGATAGGGAAATTGAGAAGGTTGTAATGTATTGCTGCAGATGGAGAGCAAAACTTGATGAAGTTGCAATCCACGTATGATATAAAGTTTCCGGTGGCCTTCGCGCCAACTTTTAGGAATCAACTTTGTATTTTTATGTTTCTTTAAATATTATATATATATATATATTTATATTTACCGCGGCTGCGTCATTATTAATTTGTAAAAACAGTATCTCTAAATAAGGTTTGGTGCGGCTGAAGAATGTAGGCTTACACAAATTATAATTTTTACTTCACTCCTTTTTATTAATCCTTGACAAGATTAAATAACACTTCACTGATATATAGAGAGCTGGGAGATTATTTATTAATTACTTGCACTTTTGAACACGTAAACTTTATAATATTCTCGCTGTATTGAATTTTTTGTCTCACACTGGATACGTACGCGTTTAGCGTCCAATTAGGAACACTGTCTACTAGCAACGACTTCTGGATTTGTACAATTTGCTCTATTTCAGTTTTGATTTGCTAATCCTAATACCTTCATTTAACTTTCAGGTTTTCTGGTTGTTGATTGGCTATTTATAAGCTGTCTAAAAATTACATTATTGTTGCTCCAAGAATTACTAGTAGTATTGTTAAACTTTTCAATTCATTATTGCCTCAAGGTTACCTCATTGTTAGCAACTTTTGACCTATATTCTCACAGCTCCTACATTATTAAATTACGTAATACATTCTCATAACATTATTAAACATGTACATAATAATATAAACATTAATACAATGACTGTCACATACACTTTATGTGTTATTTATACACATATTGCTTTAAGGCGGACTGTTATTGAATTTATATATTATATAATTAGACAAATTATTTAAGTGTTAAAAATACTGCCTCAAAATTAGTAAAGAATTATGGCCCAAACGCTCCCATGAATTCACTGTAGGCGACTTTTATCTATGGGTAAACCTGTGTAACAAACCTCATATATTGGAAGAACCAAAAGAAAACATCGGGCGACAAATTCACAAATTCAGCTCTCTAATGTGAAAGAAAACTTCCTGAGCTGCCAGAAATGTGTGCATAGGGAATGACAACTTTTCCAACATCTCTTATGATAATGCCCATGCTTATTATCATTGTAATTGTAATAAATGTGAGAACGTGAGGCGGTTGCGAGTAAATTATAACTGTTTAGGCGGGAATGCGAGCCGCCCTGCTGTGTTCGCTATTAAAAGAAAAAAGCACTGTGCTATATAGAATGGTTTCACTATCGTTTGTTTTTATATAGCTATTACCAACTATTCTTAAGAAAGCTTATTTGCTAGTTATTCCTCGTTAATCAAGTTTAATCATCGCAAACAGTTTAATTACAAATTACAATAGGCACAAGAGGATCCGAGGAAATAGAATTGACAGATAGATGTGTCTATAAGCTCGCCTAGAAATTCCACGTTCTTTGAATATCACGAAAAACAACTGAATTGCGGCAGCACTTTAAAAGGTCTTATGAGTTGCATTCACACTTCTTTCCCTGTTCGCTGTTCTACAAATTATTTTTACAAAACCTTGTTCTATCTGCTTCTTGTTAATCGATATACTTTCATTACACATTTACACACTTCTTTGTAAGTATAAGAAGCATACAGTAGGCTAAAGCCATAGTCTGAATTTTGAAAAGAATGTCGCTATGTGAAGGCTTTGAAATTCCACACCCTTTGCATGACAACGATAAAAAATACGAATAGCGACTTCCCACTGAACGAACTAAACTTTTTGAAAATTAAAAAAAAAAGAATAAAACATATATCAGAAATGGTTTAACACCACAAAAGTTGTATTTCGTGTAAAACCAAATGTACATTTTTGTGTGGTAAGGCTTTATCTATGACTTGCAGTTTTAGGAATTACTCAAAATCGTTAGAGCTATTTTTGAGAAAATAAAACAAATAACAATGTTTCCACGTAAAGCGTAGTTTGAGAAACGGGGGTTTTCTTGAAAATCTTCATGTCGCATTCCTTGAAGATACTAAGTTTGGTATTTAACCAACTTTTCGTTTCTGAGTATTGCTGTTAGCATACACATACATAAACTTCTTTTTTAAAAATGCTTCTCTTTTAGTTCACGGGGCCTCAAAACATGTATTTCCTCTAAAATATGGATATTAAAATTTTTAGTTGAGTACAAATACTTCCTATACTTACTATGTATAACTAGTACAAGATTAAGTGTGTTCGATTAGAAAAATTCGAACCAATAATAACGGATTTCTTAGAAATAGCTTATTCAAGTTCTCCATTATATCCCTGGGAGCGAGGGAAGCTTAGAAAAAAGCGAAAAAATTGTCCAAAAATTAAAGAGGCACTTTTTTTTTGTTTTTAAAATTAATTTCCTTTTTTTAACTTTATAAAACTTATATATTAATCTTTTCTGACTGTTGAAAGTTCTGTTGTTAAATTAAATGTCCAGGTATGTGGACAAATATTCCGTAAGAAGAGGGCACCAAAGTTTAAATTCCAACTGTAACATCACTGTTATTATAAGGGTAGATGTAAGATATATTCATCGGAGCGGGCCACCTCGCGCACTGCGTCCAGCTTGATCTATTGTGGCCACACCCCCCGGGAAGCAGGAAAGAGCTGAAGGAACCGTAGAAGGTCTCAGGTCCGCAGGCAGACAGGACCACAGAGACGCGCAGAAGTCCCTAATATTTTCAATTTGAACACCCACGCACCAGTAGAGGCGAAGAATACCGAGCGTGGGCGACGAAGCGACCCTAACGGGTGGGACAACGCATCCTGGCGTTCGCGGAAAGAAATCTTTCCATTGCGCAAGCATCCAACGCAACAGCTCGACACCGCCAGCCACCGCAAGACCTGAAAATACACCTAAAACGTGAGAGTGAGAGATAAAATGAAAGGAAATGGGGGAAAAGAGAAATCATGGTGGAATATCACGCCGGCATTCGCCTAGGCGACTAGGAGAAAAACCACGAAAATCCCATAGTACGAGAGGGCGGTCACGGGAATCGAACACGAGACCTCCTGAATGCGGGCCACAACGTTGTCACCTGAGCAACCCCGTTCGGTCAGTATAAGGGTAATTTTCTTCCTCTAAAATGACTTTCTCTAACCCTAAGTTTTATATAGCTCTTACAAAACAAAAGATTTGCACTTTCAAAAAATTATTCTACTTTAAGGTGACAGATAAACCTTTGAATAAATGGTTTCTTTATACAATTGGTCACAGGTAGAAACGGAAATCGATAGCCAAATGTTTAAAAACTGATAGCTAAAACTTCCATCCTCTTTCCATAGCATCGCCAGAAACAACTGAATAGTGATAGTTTTTTTTTTAAAAATGACAAAGTATCGAATAGTTCAAACCAATGGTAACGGATATCTTGGGAACGGCTGATGCCACACAGAAAACTTATTGCAAATAAATAGTGTGTTTTAAGGAGATTGTTTACCAATTATACATAATGATACACAATTCTTTCCCAATGAATGGGTCTTCGCAGGCAATTTAAGGTATTTTTTTTATTAAATAACTTAAACATATGGTATTTTAATAAAGAGTTTATAACCGTTTTTGAGAAAGTCCAACATTTCGAAACTTCAATTAAAAGGATAAATTCCTGTGGTGGAATTTTTTGAAAATATTCATTCATATCTTTCAAAGATTCTAAACTTACGCTGTTCACGCACAAAATACCTATTTTGGATTTGTGAGACCACAGAACACGTACTTCCGATGAAATCTCTTTCATACTTTTGGATGAAGTAACGGATAAATAGTAAAGAATGTAAAAAAGGAACAAAACTCAGGTATAAGCATTAACCATACTTTTGTGATATTTTAGGCAGTATAAGTGCATTTAGTGGGCTTGATTTTTCATGATAGTAAACATTTGCAGTCATTTATTATATACCTCTAAAGGAATTAAATAAGCATTTGCTTTAAAATTTCAGATCTATGCATAAGATTCTTAATATGTTCTATAATATTTTGAAGTATTACGAAAGATAATAGTATTGCTGACGAGTAAAATTCTATGTGCATATCTGCGAACTGCTGTTGCATTAAATTATCCTCCAAGAGTGCGTCCATTTTAAGGATAAACACATTCGTAATGAAAATATTCCCTCCTCAGCCACTGCTTTACTCTGTTCTCGCCATTAAAAGCATAAAGGCAACGAAATAATTACCATAATACCAGAGTTACTTCATAATGTAGCTCTGTGGTAGGATTCATCTTCATATTCCATGCATTCAATTAGAGGAAGAACAAAGAAAGTGCACTTTTACCATTATTTTGTGAAAAGGAAGCGGCAACTACGTACATGTAGTGTTAAAGTTCACCTCCCGCACTTAAACATCTTTATTTTCTCCTTACCTATTGCATTCCACCCATTATTCGATACCGAGATTTCACCGGAAGTACATGTTTTGTGACTCACTGAATAAATAAATAAATAAATAAATAAATAAATAAATATATAAGAGAAAGGACTAATAGAAAAAGCTCTGCGCGCGCGCGTTTGTGTGTGAGGAGGATAGGATAGGGGACACCCAGCACCTCGACACCCAATTAATCTTTTATGCGTAACCTGCCGGGAAAAACGGATGAGGTGCGGGAATCGTAGGAGCATAGCAGTCGGGCGCAAGTCGACAGAGACACGTAGAGTTCCCTAGCAGTTCCAGGTTTGACCACTTGATCACGGGAGTATTTCACGTAGACGTCTTTCTAATGGGACCGGACAAACCCAACGATGGAAGCTCGAAAAGCTTCCCTCTGCAGGGCCGAGAAGAGATTACAAATCTGAAGAAGATAGTTTATTAGCTCCACTTATGGACGCCAATTTGAAGTAGATGGTGTGTTACGTTATTTTTTTACCACGTTTAAAAAATATTAACTTTGTAATTGGACTGTTTCTTTAAATATTATATTTATGTTTGCGTCAGTATTTGTTAGAGACACTTTTCTCTTAGCAGGATTTTGGTACGACAAGAATGTAGGATTACACAGATTATAAGTTTTAAATCACTCCTTTTTATTAATCGTTGACACAAATTAAATAGCACTTCATTGATATCAAGAGCTGTGAGATTCGTTTATTTAATACTTGCACTTTTAACACGGATACTATTTTCGTCTCACACAATACGTATTATATTTCTCGAGGACGCATCACGCATCCAGTTATAATCACTCTCTGCAGGCAACTGAACTGCTTTCTACCGCCTAAATTCGTAGATTTCTGTATTTCAAGTCTCTGATTGGCTAATCCTGGTCCAATAAAATACCTTCATTTAACTAAAGGTTGTTGATTGGCTATTTTATAAACTTGTCTCAAAATTTACATTATTGCTGCTCTAATAATCAGAAGTAGTATTATTAAACTCTCAAACTCATTATTGTCTCAAGGTTACCTCATTGTTACCTCATTGTTGGCAACGTTTCACTTATTATTCTCACAGCTCCTACATTATTAAATTACGTAATGCATTCACATAAAATTATCACACATTGATACAATAATATAAGCATATGCAATGACTTACATACATTTTACAAATTATTACATACACATATTGCTTCAAGGCGGGCTGTTATTGAATTTACATACTATATAATTTGACTGAAATCATTTAAGTATTAAAAATAATGCTTCAAATCGCAAGCCTCTGCGCCACCTGTCCGACACCGACGACGCACATCCCTGAGTCAAAATGAAGCATGAAATGGAAATGAAATGAGAGGAAATGAGGGAAAGAGAAAAAACAACCAGCAGTCGAACCCGTGATCTCCCGAATACGAGCCTCAAAAGCTACTGCGGAGCATGAACAGCGTAACTCATAAATGAAAATTTGGCTACATTCCAAACTGGATATTTAAGTTGGACATCTTCCAAGAATGCAATACGAAGATTTTCATAGAAATTTCCCCTCCTCAAACTAACCTTACCATAGATAACGTTTTGGTAGTTTTTTTATTTTCTCAAAAATGGCTCTAGCAATATTGATTAAAATTACATATGTTTAACATATTTGGAAGACAAAATGAAACGCATGTATTGAATTTTCTAGGAATAGCCTGTAAAGTCCCTTTCCTTCTGAACGACTTTGCATAATTAGTAAACCGTAAGAGATAGACAATTTTGCTAGGCAAAAATGTACCAGTCGGTCACGATATGAATGCGCTGGGAGGAGGGCGACACTGTGTTTTGTTGACAGTAAGGCTGGGGATCAGAGGGGAGTGAGGGGTAAGACGATAGGAAAATGTACAGCCGCACAATGAAAACTATTGCATTTGTAGGTCTCTTAACCTGACTGTCCTTCCGATGCACCGCCCACTTGTTTCGTATACGTTTAAATACTCCTCCCACCACATGCACTCATACAGTAGTCGACTAGTGGATCTCGTTAAAACACACAATTTATGTAAAATGCATTTTTTGTGTGGAGTTAACCAAGGTATTTCTTGTTACTGGCTTGAATTTTCAAATACTTAGTTTTCTCAACTGGAAAGGCCCCTTTCGTTTTGTTATCATGGCCATGTAAACAGCATGGAATTTAAACGGCATCGCATAGCGATATGCTCTTTAAAAATCTAACTCTCGCTTTGCCTACTATATCCTACTGGGAAATGTGTAAATACGACTTAAGATTTTATTCTGCATTCCCAAGAAATACATAGAAAAATAAGTTTTTGTAAGAATAGTTGTAGAATGTAATGTGAATGCAATGGGTATTTATTTATATTTCGAGACCATTAGGGGTGAATCAGTAGCAGTTAAAGAATAGCAATACTTCTTGGCCAAACAAACTGTTAATACACAGCCAAAGAGTATAGAGCTACATTTTATTTAATAGTAATAGTAATAGTAGTAATAATAATAGTAATAATAAACTCGAATTGTTCCTTAAGGACTGGCTTCTAATAAGCGGAACCGAATTTAGGAGATAATTATGTTACTGGCGGTGTGAGTATGAACACGTGACAGTGGAATTCCTCTAAAGAATTCCTGAGCAGTAATAGTTTTATCGCTGCCGGAACGTAATTTTTGTTTAATTTTCAGTAACGAGCAATCATGAGGTTTCGATGTATATAAACATTTGATAGCGCGTATTAAAAATAACATTGGAGGTTGAGCTGCAATACGGACCGAGCGGGATGACGGCAACATCTGTGGCCCGAAATCGGGAGGTTCTTGGTTCGATTCCCGGTAACCGCCCACTCTGACCATGGGATTTTGGTGGTTTTCCCTTGGACTACAAGGCGAAAGCTGGGGTGGTGTATTCTATCACGATTTCTCCTTTCGCCCATTTTCCTATCATTTCATCTCCATTTCAGGTGTGCCTTCAGGTCCTGCAGTGGTGGCGGTGCCGGGCAGATGACGTGAATGGATGCGAGTTGGAAAGATTTCTGCCAGGGAACGCCAGAGTGAGCTGTATCTCCCGTTAGGATCGGTTAGGGTTGCTGCGTCGCCCTTTTGAGATTCCTCGCTACTGGTACGTGGGTATTCAAACTGTAAATGCTAAGGAGTTTTTCGCGTCTCTTGGGTCTGTGTACCTGAGGACTTGGAACCTCCTACAACTCTTTCACCTCATCCCTGCCTCTCGGACGTGTAGCCACAATAGACAAAAACGGTTGCACTACGCGAGATGTCCCCCCTCTGATAAACGATTCCTACAGCCTAAATCCTAGAATACAATACAGGACCCTACGAACAGTATAATGTTTGACCGGAATGCTCCTAATTGAATAAGACGGAAATTATTTGTAGGGGAAATGGTTGTATTATAAGCAAGCATAGAAATTCTTAAACGGTTGGCTTCATGTTATCTACACTTAAACCTTATCCCTAGAAAGAATGCAAAATAACGGAGGCCAGGGGTCACTGACTAGTAGGTGAAAGCCGGTCCGAGTGCGTCTGCAAATGTCAATAGATTGTAGGAGGGATGCGGTACGGTGACGTCCCTGCATAAAGTCCAGTAACAGTTCATTCTTATTTCCATTCGTCATGACTTCAGTGCTTAGGATTTCTTGTGCCTGGTTATAACAGATGGGAGCGCAGAAGGCTTTTCGGTTCGATTCGACTATGTGAGAGTCAGCTATTCTTTCGGATAGACAATCCAAGAGTCTGGATGGGTAAAACCCGACTTTTCAGTATGTGCTATTGTTACTTAATACAGAAGGCTCCATTTAAAATCTGCCTCATTAGTCCGTTCTTCTTGATAATCTTTTTATGCTATACTTTCATTGGGGTTAAGGAGAGCGAATATCGTATCACACCTCCCATTGAGAAAGCATTGTAACTAATTCTGTTCTTCTTTATTCTATAAGACACTTGTATTGTCGTTGAAACCAAGAAACCTTTGTACTCGCAATACTGTTTAGGGGGTGGTATTAGCGGAAGTAAAAGCCGGTAAACCGGGATTATTTTTAAATCCTCGAAGTTTTGTCGCATATATCTATGTTTTATAAACAGTTCATTGGTGACCTATAGTAATGAGCATTATTTAAATGAAACCTTGTGAATAGGTTCAGATTTTTTTCGAGGGCGGATCGAAAAGTAACGCACAATAATTGTTTTACAAAAAATGTAATATTAAAAAACACACACACACACACACACACACAAATGAACTTACACCTTTTACCTACTTTTCGACATAGTGACCAGGTTTCTCACCACATTTCTCCCATCGTGATACCAGTTTCAATATGCCCTGTTGGTAAAAGATGTTTCCTTGAAGTATAGTCATCTGCGGACTGCTGATTTCACTTCCGCATCTGTTGCAAAGCGTTGGCCGGCCAGGAATTTCTTCATGGGACCAAACAGATGAAAGTCCAATGGTGCAAGTTCCGGACTGTATGGTGGATGCTGTTGCACCTCCCAACCAAATTTGGTGATTTTCTGACGAACAGCTGCAGCATGCGGTCGAGCATTGTCATGAAGAATTTTGACATCGTCAGCATTCATGTTGTGATGTTTGTCACGAAGAGAACGACGCAACTTCACCGAAGTTTTATGTAGGCTGCAGCATTCACAGTGGACCCGTGTTCAGTAAAGTCCACCAATACAACACCATGAATATCCTAGGACACCGTCACAAGCACTTTCCTAGCAGATTGAGATACTTTGAATTTTTTTCACTGGGGAAATAAATTGAGTTTTATTTATGGACGCTCTTTAACTACTATGGTTCTTAGCGTCCCATTCTATATTGGGCGTGAAACACCGCTAATTTTGCTCAGAGGCCTCTTTATCAGGCTTGAGGTTCTTTTACGTGCCGTAAATCTACGACACGGGACCACCGGCTTTACTTCCCTTCCGAAGGAAGCCGTGCTAACGATTTTTACGCCCGAAAAAATCCATCGCCCTCCGCCGGGTTTGAACCCGCGACCTTGGGAACTAGAGGCTAGCACGGTACCACTAGTCCACGGAGGACGACTTCACTGGGGAGCAGCATGTTTCCACTCCATACTTGCCTTCTTGGTTTCGGGCGTGTGGTGGTATGCCCACGACGATTCCTTTCAGAAAGTCATGCCCTTCTGCGGTGTATCGCGTTATGTGATTCAAGCTCGTCATCATTTGCTGGTCCTTGTGGTTGTCTGTGAGGTTCTTAGGCACCCAGCGAACGTGTCATGAACAATATCGTACACTGCACCATAGGAAATGTTGAATTGTTGCGATAAGGTTCGCAGTTGCACACCCCGGCCATTCAAAATTGCCGCATCAATGCCTCTGGCATTCTGCGGGGTTGCAGCTGTTACCAATCTTCCGGAGCGTGGCTAATTACTAAGGTTCATATGGGCCTCTAGGAAGAGAGCACCACGCGGAGACATTGTTACGGTCCATACAGTCATCCCCATACACCCCACGCATGTCCCTGCCAATATTACTCGGTTTATGCTCTTTGACCCACAAATATCCAACCACACCTCTCTGTTCTTCAACGTGGACGACAGTAACATGAGCGCCAACATTTTTGCATAGTTCACTCTTCTCTCGCTAAAGCTGCACATGAAACAAAAATACCCTCTTTAGTGAAAACTTTAAACTATATCTGTGTGAAACTGCAACATTCCCCCTGTAATACCAGGGCAGAAAAAATCATTGTGCGTTACTTTTCTATCCGCCCTCGTAGTTTGTCTACCACATACATAGTAGGTAGAGAAGGTATCGCATTCCACCAAAAAATTCAATATCGAGATTTCACCGGAAATACATGTATTGATACCTCCTAAACCAAAACATTTGGAAACATGTCGGTGCGTGTGTGTGTGTATGTGTCTATGAACAGCACAACTCAAAAACAAAAAGTCGGATAAATACCAAACTTGGTGTTTGAGTTCGGTATCTTCCAAGGATGCAAAGCAAAGATTTTTAACAAAATCCTCCCACTCCAACTATCCTTTACATGAAAAATTTTCGAAACTTTTAATTTTCTAAAAAACGTCCCAAAAGATGTTGATAAAAATACCATATATAAAAGATATTTACTAAAAGGTGTATATCTTGAATTTTCTGGGATCGAAGTTCTCTTCATTCGGAAGGAGTTTTGTATAATCTTGCATAACTAGTTAAGGAATAGATGAACAAATTTAGATCTCTTTAAAACACAAAGTTTATCTCAAATAAGTATTTTGTGGCATAAACCTTTTGTGAGACATCCGCTATTAAAGGCTTGAATTGTTCTTTTTAACTCTCGTCGATTTTCAGTTGTTTCCGTTGTGTAACAAAGCTTCCAGTTCTCAAACATTTGACTATCGCTGTTGTCTTTGTATCTATAACGAAATGTGTGATGTAGCAAAGGTTTATTTGAATTAAAACGTAGTAGATAGAAAAATAAGCTTTATTAAGAATAGTTGTATACTCACTAAGGAACTATAGAGGGTAGAGAAAGCCATGTGAATGTGTCACATCAGATTTTTAGAAAAACCTCCGTCTGTTGTGTGCGAGTGTATGTTTGTGTGTGTGTGTGAGTGGCATAACAAAAACGATTAGTCAGATAAATACCAAACATGGTAATTAACTTCAGTACCTTATAAAATTGCAACAAGAAGATTTTAGGAATATCCCCACCCCAAACTACCATTTACATGGAATATTTTTCGCAATTTTTATTTTCAAAAATTTATTAAGGATTTTAATTAAAATGCCATATATTAATGATATTTACATAAAAATAAAATGGGAATAGCCTGTGAAGTCCTCTTCGTTTAGAAGGAATTTTGTATAATCGTGTATAACTGGTAAACGTTAAGCGAGAGACGAAAACGTAGAAAGAAATGTAGGTCTGTTTTAAGCACAATTTGTTTAAAATAACTTTTTTATAGCATAAGCCATTTCCAAGATTTTCGTTATTAATGGCTCCAATGGTTCTTTACTTGGTCATTCTCTTAAATTCTTTCAACATTCAGTTGTTTCTCGCGATTGCATGGATATGTATAGGATTTTAAGACAGCATATAGCGTTCAGTTCTTGGCTATCGCTGTTCTCTTTGTATCAATAACAACATGTATAATGTAGCTATTTCTGCAAAGGTTTATTTGGATCAAAGTGAAGTATACAGAAAAATAAGCTTTAATAAGAATAACTTGTATACTCACTAATAAGTGATAGAGGGTAGAGAAGGTCATGTGAATGTAACAAATCAGCTTTTTCGTATAACATCACACTTTCTCTTTACTTCATGTTAAACGACCATAATACCTTTATCTGCGAATTATTCATATGAAAACGCTTATTTTTTTCTATTTGTTAACTAGCATACCCAAGCTGATTCCAAAGTGATAACAATTTATGAATAAGAAGTATAGACTAAGATAAGCAAAATAGTTAAAATGTTTTAAGCAGGCCGGGAATGATCTCTCTCAGGTTACACTAAGTTCAGGGTAGGTGCTCAACTTGCCTTCTGGTCGTCTCTGGTCCGAAGTTCGCCGGCTGCTATCTCGTGCTGGAAGGTGCTGCAAATTAAGCCTACTCCTATCAACTGTTAATCTCAGGGGTGGGTGAAGGCAATAGTATAAGCACGTATTAGATAACTAGCGAGACTTTATTCCAAATATACCAAATAGAAGAGACGAGCAAAGTTAATTCCCTTCATTACATGTTCACGCTTCTCCTATATGTTTAACTCTTTTTTTCCCGATACCCATTATATGTAATACTTTTCTCCTATATTTTTAACTCTTTTTCCCGATACCCTTATTTGTATTACTTTTCTCCTATATTTTTAACTCTTCTTTCCCGATACCCTTATTTGTATTACTTTTCTCCTATATTTTTAACTCTTTTTCCCGATACCCTTATTTGTATTACTTTTCTCCTATATTTTTAACTCTTTTTTCCCGATACCCTTATTTGTATTACTTTTCTCCTATATTTTTAACTCTTTTTTCCCGATACTCTTATTTGTATTACTTTTCTCCTATATTTTTAACTCTTTTTCCCGATACCCTTATTTGTATTACTTTTCTCCTATATTTTTAATTCTTTTTTTCGATACCCATTATTTGTATTACTTTTTTCCTATATTTTTAACTATTTTTCCCGATACCCTTATTTGTTTTACTTTTCCCCTATATTTTTAACCATTTTTTCCCGATAACCTTATTTGTATTACTTTTCTCCTATATTTTTAACTCTTTTTCCCGATACCCTTATTTGTGTTACTTTTCTCCTATATTTTTAACTCTTTTTCCCGATACCTTTATTTGTATCACTTTTCTCCTATATTTTTAACTCTTTTTCCCGATACCCTTATTTGTATTACTTTTCTCCTATATTTTTAACTCTTTTTTTCGATACCCATTATTTGTATTACTTTTTTCCTATATTTTTAACTATTTTTCCCGATACCCTTATTTGTTTTACTTTTCCCCTATATTTTTAACTCTTTTTTCCCTATAACCTTATTTGTATTACTTTTCTCCTATATTTTTAACTATTTTTCCCGATACCCTTATTTGTATTACTTTTCTCCTATATTTTTAACTCTTTTTTCCCGATGCCCTTATTTGTATTACTTTTCTCCTATATTTTTAACTCTTTTTCCCGATACCCTTACTTGTATTACTTTTCTCCTATATTTTTAACTCTTTTTTCCCGATACCCTTATTTGTATTACTTTTCTCCTATATTTTTAACTCTTTTTCCCGATACCCAAATTTGTATTACTTTGCTGCTATATTTTTAACTATTTTTCCCGATACCCTTATTTGTATTACTTTTCTCCTATATTTTTAACTCTTTTTCCCGATACCCTTATTTGTATTACTTTTCTCCTATATTTTAACTCTTTTTCCCGATACCCTTATTTGTATTACTTTTCTCCTATATTTTTAACTCTTTTTTCCCCGATACCCGTTATTTGTATTAATTAATGGGAAGCTAACTCATTGTTGTCAGACGATATCTCCCCAACATTTCACATAACGTGGCCTAGGCGCAGTGTCTCCCTGCCTAAGAATCAGTATCCCCTTTTTGTACAAAAATCCCCTGAGGAGCACATTCGGGTCAATAATTGTAACATCCATTTTGATTGGTGCTTCATACAGCGTTGTGGGCGAGTTCAATTGCTCGTATTTCTTGCATCATGCTTCTGATGGCATATTTGAGAACTGATCTGTCACTTTAAATCGGTCCTCTCTCATACACTTTTCCAACTCCCTGTATTGCAACTGACGTGTTGGAAATTCAACTTTATCTTTATCTCTTTCTCTCGTCGGGCCTCTCATTTAAGCTGTGCTACTAAAGTCTATATGCTAATTGTTTTAACTTGTTAGCTGTATTTTCCTGTCCAACGTTTGCTTTATTATGTCCCATACATATGATTATAATATTTTATATTGCATGCTATATACCATATTATTTACAATAATTCTGCTCTTTATATCTCTTCTCATTTCTTACTCATTTCCCTTTTTACATAGCTATTAGTTTTACTTTTGTTTATTAACATATCTCTGATTATATCCTCTACAATAACTTATGCATATTGATTATGGAGATGGTGTTCGCAAACAATAAGTCCTAAAATAGTCCTCTCTTGCGAAATCGTTTTGCTGTATTGGTTTGCAGTTGAACTGATCGCCTGCGTGCTCTATGAGGAATAGTTAAATAAATTCTGTTTAATTTATTTATTTTTATAACCAAAGGCAGAACATTCATAATTTTGCATTCAACAAAGACGTAATTCAGTCACATGAAAGAAACTTTTGAGACAGTGGAGAGGGGAGGGTAAAAACCGGTTGCATGCTTCCTAGTCGGCTTCGTGTGGCCGGCCACGTGAATTCACTATCTGCCCCTTCCACTGTCTCAAAGACTCTGAACAAACACTAACTGCAATATTACGATGAATTCTTTTATTAACTTCGACACCATTCAACTTTCCTTACATCAGCCCTGTACTTATATGTCAGTTACAAGTTCTTTAAAATAAAAATACCCACTTAAAATGTCGAAGTAAACTGCTTAAAAATTCACAGAAATAACAGCATCTTTCTGAAGCGGTTAATACTATAAAGTTACATAACATAAGCATATATATTGCTTTCATCATTTCAGCAAATGAAATAAGTGACAGATAAAAATCGTTTGCTACTTTTGAGAAAACAAAGAATAACAAACAACTTAACGCGTGTATGGTTGTGTGGATTGTAGAGAATCTTTGGAAAATCAAAGCGCTGAGTCCTTAAAAGACGCCTGACTTAAATTTGAAATTTGGAAACCACACGCACTCATTCACTTCTAAATTTTTAGTGAAATGCTTCATCTCTTATCCATTTGTTAAAGAATAGGGAAGCTTTTAAGGTTCATGTTCCGTAGAATACCCATTGAAACGGGTAGGAGGACAAGGAGCATGCGGAGGTGGCCTCCAGTCGGTGGGTCATAGCAAACATGAGAAGGACATCAGACACTTGATGGTATCTTAAAATGACCTCCGAAATTAAGGGATAAGGCAAAATACCCCCAAGGGCGATCAGATCCGGAAGGCGATGCGCGCTAAGCGAAGGCGGACTACCTATCGATTATAGAATTTCCCTGTGCTGATGCTGGCGCTAGTCCACCAAGAAGGGACACATCCTTCGGAAACTAATCGAAAGCAGAACAACTGATCGGATGTCAGGAGAAAAGCCCTTTCCATAGAGCATACACCGGCCCTTCGCAGCGCACCAACCTTCGATGCCTTGCCTGTAATCCTGAAACATAGTGACGAAATAAAAGGAAATAGACAGGAAGATTTGTGGTAGGTAGTAATCTATAGCAGCATCACCCAAATACCTGGAAAAGCCACAAAATCTGTGATCTCTCGAATGCGAAGCTAATTCGCTCGGTTACGGATAGAGAAAGGCATGTGATTGTTATGTGTAGGTTTTATTTGCAAGTATTTGCACATGGCTATGGATTGGATATTCAAAATTTGTTAAAATCCTTGATTAGCCGTGCTGATTTATTTCACCGAGGCCTGTCGAAACTGTTCGAAACCTCTTTGTTGTTGTTAGTAATGCGTGGATCATGACAACCCCTAAGCCGCATCAAGGAATTAGCTGCCTGAAGCGCTTCACACTTTATCTCCATCTCTGGTTACAGATGTGGAGGAGCGGCAGGCATGTACATGTTTTCACGCTACGCAATTAAACTCCTGCCGTACATTTCACCAGAGGGCGAGTGAATTCAACCGCTCAGAAGCCAGACTTTTCGAGGAGTCACGTCGTAAAACGAAACGTTTGAGGTCACGGAGTTGAAAGGAGTAATTTCTCGGTTTTTGAATTCTACAGCACAGAGTTTTATTCCAACGTTGTTCCACCTTGATGTCAAAATGGTTTAATCATGAGTCTACTAAAATAACTTTAATTTCACTGCGATGAAACGCCGCAGTTGTGAAATAGTTCTTTTTCTAAAAGTTTTTCATAAATGAGATGGTTGTTTATTCAAAGTTGTCATAGAAACTCTGATTTAAAAATCAAGTATGGAAACGCCGTATTCTATAAAACTACTGAAAAGCGTTTATAGTTTTCAGCAAGAAATAGTGATGCAATTTGAGCATTACAGAGTTATTTAAAAGGCATTTTAAAAGTTATTCTAGTTTCCTAACGTTTTGAACAAAAGAAGGAATACAGAATGCATGCAGCTTTACTAAGAAGGTATAGGCAAAACTTAAAAAATTGTACAAGTTGCTTAAGATACTCCGTTTTAAAAATTCAATACCCAGATTTTACCGGAAATATATGTTTTGAGGCTCCCTGAATACAAAAAAGTCGGTTTTAGAAACAAAGATCGTATGTGTATCTGTCTGGATGTACGTCTGTGAACATATCATCCAAAAACGAAAAGCCGTATCAATACCAAACTTAGTATTAAGGTTTAGTGTCTTCCAAAAATGCAACACGAAGATTTTATAGAAAAATCCCCGTACTCCAAACTACTTTTTACATGCAACATTTATGAAATTTTTGATTTTCTAAAAAATTTCTCTTAACGCTTTTGACCAAAATACCACATATTAAAGCCATATACACTACAAATAAAATGTATGTGTCAACTTTTCTGGGGATAGTCTTTGAAGTCTTCTTTATTCGGAAAGTTTGTATAATCATGTATAACTGGTAAACATTAAGCGATAGACGAAAACTAGTACACAGGAAATGTAGATCTTTTGAAAATACACAATTTATTTCAAATAATCTTATAATTTTTTGTGCCATCAGCTATTTCCTAGATATCGTTATTAATACTTCGAATTATTCAATAATTGGAAATTCTTTTAAGGCAGTATTTTTAACACTTGATAACTTTAATTAAATTATATAATATGTAAATTCAATAACAGCCCACCTTGAAGCAATATATGTGTAATAATTTATAAAAAAATGTATGTAGCAGTCACTGTATATGCTTATATTATTGTAAACATGTTTAAAATATTATGTGAATGCATTGCGTAACTTAGCATTACGTAAGAGCTGTGAGAATAATAAGTTTTAAAGTTGCTAACAATGAGGTAACCTTGAGGCAATAATGAGTTTGACAGTTTAAATATTACTAGTCATGATTAGAGCAACGATAATGTTAAATTTTGTGACAGTTTAAAAATAGCCAATCATGAGACAGAAAAAGCTTTAATTAAATGCAGGTAATCTATTGTACTAGGATTAGCCAATCAGAGACTTGAAATACAAAAGTTTACGGGTTTGGACGTTTTAAATATGTTCAATTGCCTGTAGACCTTGGTAGTGACCAGATTGAAGATGTGTTCTCTAAAGAAATATTACGTATTCTGTGAAACGAAAGTTATGTATACGTGTTAACAAAGTGCAAGATATTAAATTAAAGAATCTCACAGCTCTTGATATCAATGTAGTGCTATTTAATTTGTGTCAAGGATAAATAAAAAGTAGTGAGTTTAAACTTAAAATCTGTGTAAGCCTACATTGTTGTCGCACCACGCCCTGTCTAAGAGATACGTGACTCTAAAACAATACTGAAGTAGCCGAGCAAACATAAACATAAATATTATCTATAGAAGCAGTTTAGTAACAAAGTTAATTAATATTTTTTAAACGAAGCTTAACAAAAAAAAAAAAAATCTTCAAATCGGCTTCACATACGTAGTAGTATATTACGTAACAAACAATCCACTTCAAATTGACGTCCATACGTGGAGCTAAGTAAACAAAACTCCAACGTAAAGACAATATCTCCTTCAAGTTGGCTTCCCAAGCGTGAGGCTAAATAAATAAATAAACTAAACTCCAGGAGCATACCTACTTCACTTTTAAACTCCTCTCAATATTTAGTTGTTTCTCGCGATTCCATTGAAATAGTATGAAATTTTAAAGCCAGCGTATAGCGTCCAGTTGTTAAACATTTGACTATTGCTGCTCCCTTTGTATCTATAACGAAACGTGTAATGTGAATATTTCTGCAAAGAATTGTTATATTAAACTGTTTCTCTCTAAACTCGTTATTTTCTCTAGCAGCATCTAGGAGGTAGAGAGGATATTCCATTCCGCCCAAAAATTCGATATCGGAAATACAATCATATTTTGCAACCTACTTAAGAAAGAGAGAGAGAGAGAGAGAGAGAAAGAGAGAGAGAAAGGTGTGTATGTGTGAACAGCATAACCCAATAATGAAATGTCGATAAACATCAACTTGGCATTTAGTTTTAACATCTTCCAGAGGTGCAACACGAAGATTTTTGAGAATATCTCCCCATCCCAAACTATACATTACATGGAAGATTTTTCGAAATTTTTTATTTTCTGAAAAATTGCTCTAACGATTTTGATTAACATGACGTATTTTTAAGATATTCACAGAATATATAAAATGTATATTTTGAAGTTTGTAATCTTCTTTCTGTATTCGAAAGGGATTTCGTAAAACTTGAAAAGCATAAGGGATGGACAAACACTTGCTACACAAAACATGTAAATCTCTTTAAAAAATATACAAGTTATTCAAATACTGCTTTGTGGCATTGGACATTTTCCAGATATACCTTGCTGTTTTGAATTTCCAAATAACTTTTTTCATTTTTAAGGTGCTGTCGCTGTTCAGTTGTTTCTCGCAATAGTATGGACTTTCTAGGTCAGTATATAGAGACTAGCATTTAAACATCTGACTATCAACTTTGTTTCCTCTATCCCGCTTATACCTTAAAGCAGTATTTATAAGGATGTAGGTAGTGTCGCCGCTGGGTTCTGGTGGATGCTCTGAAAGTTCTTGAATATACAGATGTTGTGTACTTTGAAATTCTCGGTTTGAATTTACCGCGCCTCTTACACGTTTATAGAAAAATTAAGGTGGTAGAATTGACTTCCTGGCAGGTAATTTTTATTCAGTAATTTATTCCAGCATGGATAATGCGTTGCAAAATACTTTAATGTTACTTTTTGCACGTTATATTTCAAGATATGTTTAAATTCACTAACTCCAGGTGGCAGAAATATTTAATCCCATTTACGTTATACGTGTTAGGAAGGTAAAATATTTGTGATATAAATAATAAATACAATTAGTGAACTTTCACTACAATGTGTCTTATTCTTTTGCTAAATTTGCTTTAAGACGAGCAATATATGACAATTGAATCAAAATTTTACTTACGTACTTACTTTAACTACCTGCATACATTCTTTATATTATAATAATGAATTCTTTGTTACTTCTCGTCGAGGATATTTGATAATTCGTGTAGTGAATTAATACCTCCTTCCGCTTTCCCTCTAAGCGTCTCCTATCCCAGTTTTATTAACAATGCAATAGTTGATTTTGGTTTATTTAAGCTATTGTGTGGTTGCTATCGATCGTAAAACAAATTCACATAGTTTGAAATTGTTGCATGGAGTAAATAACATATTCATAATAATAACATATTTACAACCATATTATATATAAAACATGTTACTAATTAAATTCTGTCTTCTGTGTTACATATTTTATATGATCACAATATTTTTATTACGAAATCAATCTTTTTCGATCACTTTATTTAATGTATTTTTAACGTTACTTAATTTTTGTATCCGTCAGTATAGCAATAAATAGAATTCCAATTAACATTTAAGATATATGCATGCTCAAGGCAAAATTGATAACACAAACGCTGTTTTAAAATAATAATACACTATTATAGTGATACCTAATGCATACGTAAATATACAATGTATGAAATTCTTTGTCCACTCCAGTGAATTGGGTACTGTTTTACCAACTTTTTTTTATTACTAAGGTTTACAAATGATTTTCCATCATTTCACTAATATCTGCCTCAACCTTCAACGGAATTTGTAATAAGCTATTCCTGCGAAGATTCATCTGGATTTTAATGAAGTGTATAGAAAAATATGCTTTCGTAAGGAATACTTTCTAGAAGTTATATGAAAATAACGATAGCGGGCAGAGGAAGTAATGTGAGTGTAACGCAATTTGAAAATGTTTTTACTCACAAAGTGGTAAAATTTCTTCTGCTTCTACTAAAGCTACAGACCATAAAATGCGCTTACATGATCTTAATTGTTTCTCTAAAAAATTAATTGCACTGAAAAAGAAATTATTTCTGTATTCTCATAAAGAGTGTGTATCTGTTTTGAAAATCTCACGTCTCACGTAATAGGAGTTAGCATTATAAAAATGAGGAATTCCATTTTCCCTTAAGTCAACTACTTAAACAAAAAACGTATGTTTTTGTCCAAAATTGCTAGGAATTTTGCGAGGGATCGGTATAGGATTATCTAACAATTAAGGAAAATAAATTAACATAGATGAACATAGAGTTTCAAAAGGTACGGTACTAACAACTCAATCGTAAACATGCTTATCACACAAAGCTGTAACATATTTTTTTATAGGGCAGATTATGTGTCGCTGTAAAGTGATAAGTTAAAAGTTCCATATTATAATGTAAGACACACGCCATTAGAGAATTACCTTATTAGGAAACAGAGAATAGACAAGTTTGGAGTAAAATGCATTTACCAGTATACGGAATAGGTTATATAAAGAGGAAGGAATAATTTTATTTATTATCTCAGAGATCTTTCTTTTTGTATCGCTTTTTGAACTTTTTACCATAAATGTTAATGTTTTCAATGATATCTAGTTTTTTAACAAATAAATTTAATCCTTTATTGCTCTTCTTTCTTCCAAACAAAGTATATTTTCAACAAAAGCTTTACTCAAATATTTCCTTACTCAAGCCATTTCTTCATCAACTCTCCGCGACCCACAGAGAACTATTGCAGCTACCCAGGAGTAAGGGATGAATGGAAGGAAACACACAGGAGGCTACATCCCACAGACACACGCGGAAGTTCCTAACAGTCCCTGGCTCGAAGACCCGTCCCACAACTGAAGCTGATCAAAGAGTGCAACTGAGAGTCCTCTGGTGTCCACGGGGCATACTTTTCCTTGGAGCAAGCATCCGCGCTATGGCACCACTTCACGCCACGAAATCTAGAAGCACACCTGAAACATGAGAGGAAACGGAATGAAAGAGCACATCGTGGTAGTTGAGAAATCACTCCAGCATTCCCCTAATGACCAGGGAAAACCCAAAAAACTCGAGGACAGAATCGATGGGAATCGAACCCAGAAGACCTCCCGAATGCGAACCTCACGCGTTACCACGGAGCCAACTTGCTCGATTATCTAACGGTATATCTTTTGGATCATTCACTTTTTAGATATCTTTTAGCTTAATCCTGGAGCTTAAACCCTCAGTGTGCCACAGATCAATACCTTTATTTATTATAGTGTAAAAACTTTTTCTCGAAAGCTTCAGTTCACAGAGAAGCAACGTTTAGTTTATTTATCGGTATAAAGGATATTAGCAATCTTAATTATATTTTTCATTATCTCGCACTAATCATTTTTAAAAGTTAAGCTGTGAAAAACATTTGCCAGAAACACATTATGTATTCTAGTCAACTGTACATAACTTAAGATCAAGCGTTTTCTTGGTGTTTTCATTCACAATTACACATTTTTTGGTTACTGCCACATTAATAGTATTTAAATTACAATGTTCCTGACTAGGAAGTTTACAAAAACCTTCAAACTTAAACAGTGTTGATGTGACGCTAACAAAAAAAAGATGTAATTAATTTCTAAATGGGAAAGATTATTAAAAAATTCTTAGTGATTCAGTTTGTGCTAAAGAAAACAATGAATAATAACGAAATTAGAATTCCTTAAGCTGAATATTTTCTTACAAATTGTACATTACATGCCATTAAAACTTAATTTTGCAGGAATGGTTTTAAATCTTGTTGTAAATTGACGCAAATGTTATTCTTGTTCATTCCCTTCTCTTTTAATAAAACGTTATGCAGTAATAGTAAATGGAAATATAGAACTATTGATAAGACAATCCACCAAACTGTGCAATTGCAAACTATTTTGATTGATTTTTATTCTTTCACAGTGTATATTGTATTTAACCTGCTGTGTAACCAAAGAAATGTTAGCCTATGTATGTTTGCATACTTCTTCATTGAAAAAAGTATTTTTAATTTTCTCACCTTGTTAGTCCTTTGTACTTCAAAAATATTATTGGTCCTTTTGCATTATATTCTGATGTAAAATTTTAATTTTTATATAAATAAAGAACGGAGAGTATAATAAATAAGCATAAAGCACAAATAAATAGTCATTCTTTTGAGGTACGATATCGTACTTCCATGGGGCGTGTGAGTATATCTTTTAAGCATTATCTGAATAATGTTATTTTTCCCACACCTGAGGTGTAGCTGTTCCTATTGCTTTTTTTTTTTAAACATGCTACAGGCTTTCGTTATGTTGTGATTCTCCAACGAGCTACATCTGGAAAATTCGAAAGAAATTATTATTTTGAGAAGTTGTAATAAATATAGAATCATAACAAAGAGTAAACTAAACCAAATGTTTCAAGGTTTAGCGTATATGGTACACATTGACGCCGATTCCAGCCCCGCAATGGTCCCCAAGTTGAAGGAAGTTTGTTTTAGGAGGAGTTGTATTGTAGTTCAACCGTTGGGGAGCCAAACTTGATGAAGTAACTGCCCCATGTATGTTACAAAGTTTCCGGTGGCTTTCACCCCATCGTTTAGGAATCAACTTTGTATTTTATGTTTCTTTAAATATTATATATATTTATGTTTGCCTCGGCTGCGTCAGTATTAAATTTGTAGAAACATGTATTTCTTAACAGCGTGTGATGTGGCTAAAGAATGTAGGCGTACACAACTTATAATTTTTACTTCGCTCCTTTTATTAATCCTTCACACGATTAAATAACACCTCACTGATATAGAGAGCTGTGAGATTATTTATTAATTACTTGCACTTTTTAACACGTAAACTTTATAATATTCTCACCGTGATGAATTTTCGTCTCACACTGAATACGTACCCAGCGAACGAACGAACTGCTCAGGTACGTTGCCTTCTAGCAACTGGCGTTTACCGCTTGAATTTGCAAATTTTTCTACTTCAAGTCTCTGATTGGCTAATTTTACTCCAATAGAATACTTTTATGTAACTTTCAGGTTTTCTGGTTGCTGATTGGCTATTTATAAACTGTTTTTTAATTACATTATTGTTCCTAGAATTACTAGTAGCATTATTAAACTTTCCAATTCATTATTGCCACAAGGTTACCTCATTGTTACCTCATTGTTAAGAACTTTCGGCCTCTAATATCACAGCTTCTATATTGTTAAATTACCTAATACATTCACATACATTTTATATGTTATTTAGACACATACTGCTTTAAGGCGGGCTGTTATTGAATTTTATATTATATAATTAGACTGAAATCATTTAAATCTTAAAAATACTGCCTCAAAATTTTGAAGCCGGGCGATGCTCGTCACTTCTTAAAGCCCTATATCTGTGTTGATTCTGCTGCCGGCTGTTGCAAACTATGAGATCTTTTTCTCAGGGTATGCATGGGCATAGAGTAGAGGTTAACACCAGCTTAAATTGACTGAGAAACTTAATGTGAGCTATTGAAAGGAATTATTGACCGTTTGAATATAAAGAATGAAACTGATTATGAATCGTAGCACTTTAACCTATAACAATTGAATTATTATACCTGCTAACTTCTGCAGTATCAATTTTACGGTTTGAAATAACTATTTCTGCAGTAAAAGAAACTAGAAACGTAAATTGCCGTAATTCGCTAACGTGCTTACCGGAAAGATCCCTCGCAATAGTCGCTAATACTGATTCGCAGAAGCGCGTCACTGGGCGCTTAAAATAACACACGAGTAATCACCAGGTTAAGCGACTAATTCAAAAGAAAGTGTGTCACGAATTCATATGTGAATGTTGTCCGATTAGAATACGCGCCCTTATATTAACTCACACTGCATATTACCAACGTTACTCCATATGTGCCTCAATCTCAAAACTCTTATGTATGCGTATGTGATACTACTACTACTACTAGGCGGTACCTCACCAACCCTCAGAATTTCATTACCTTTCTTCTTCTTCACCTCAAGGATTAAGTTTTACACCTGTTCCGCCTTCGCATTCTTTTTTTTTTATTCCCATCTCTTTCTTGGGCGTCCGATGTCTCTTTTTCCTGGCGGTTTATGTTTATTAATTAATAGTGGTATTATTTCTTCACCGATACGGTTCATGTGCTCTTTCCAACAATGTTTATTTTCTTCAATTTTATCATATAATGTATAAATATTCAGTTCTTCTCTAATTGTTTCATTTCTTATTAAGTCTAATCTAGAACATCCTTTAGTTCTTCGTAAAAATCTCATTTCCGCCGATTGAATTTTACTTTTTTTCTTTTATTATCCAAGATTCACTGCCATACATGATCATCGGACTGCCATGATTTATAGAACTTCAGCTTTGTTATTTCCTTGTTTTATTTTGTAGAGTTCATGTTGTTGTTCCACATATTTGTTGAAATTTATTTATCTTATTATTTATATCCCTATCCACATCGAAACTTAGGTCACAACCCAAGTAATTAAAATTCATGACTTGTTCCAGGCTCTTATTTCCAATGCATATTTTTGTTCTCACTGGGTATTTTCCTTGGTGAGCCATTACTTTGGTCCTTTTTAAGGAAATCTTTAAATTATATTTGTTTCCTAGTTGATACATTTTATAAATAGAGTGTTGTAGATCATCTTCGCTACTCTGCAGTATTACTACATCATCTGCATATAACATGTTTAAATATAAATTCTGATTTAGTTGTATTCCTGGATGCACTTCTTTCTTCCATGTTTTTATAAGATCATCGATATATATAAATATTGAATAAAGTGGGTGAAAGGCTACATCCTTGTCTCACTCCTTGATTTGTTATTATTGGTTTCGATTTTGTAGTGCCTGAGTTTATATTTACTTTATTATTTGTATATATAATTTTCATTACCTCTAAGATATGCCGAGGATATCCCCGATTATCCATTATTCTCCATAAAATAGTTCTGTCCGTCAAGTCAAATTATCTTTCTCTTTTTTTTTTAGAATTTTTGCCTACGTCCCTGTTCGAGCGTACTGAACTTAAAACATAACTGAATTTTAAGAATCTTTAACCCAATGTTTTCTCTCCTCGCGCTATTACTAATGACATTGTTTAACATGACTCACCTTCTCTTCAGACAAATCCTTCAACTAAAGCTTATTATATTATACATTGATATAATATACGGAAATTATTTATTGCAATTATTTCTTTATCTTATCATTATTTTATTTAATTATTTATATCTTTCCGTCAATAATTTACGGTATAAAATTAGGTGTGCCGAGCTCAAATTATCTAGATCGTACAATTTAATAGAGATTTTGATTTTTCTTCGGGTTTTTCTCTGCCGGCATATAAATCTCGGAATGGTACACTACCAAGTTCCAAAAATGTATCTACAGAAGAAACAGGAATAAAATACATGGTGCAGGAAAACGATTAGAAAACGTGACAGCCAAAGCACCTGAGTTAAACAGAAGGAACTGATGAGTTGTATTCACATCTCTTTCGCTTCCATTTTAGATCCGTTTTACAAACTAACAAAAAAGTTACTTTTTCTGTATTTCATTGTAAATGTAAATCAGGAGCAACGAATATCTAGAACTGCTTAACACAAAATCATTTAATATAGACTTGTATTTTGACGAGATCTACTTGTACATTTGTTGTGCAGCATGGTTTTGTCTGTCTCCTATGATTTACTAGTTATATGAAGTTACACAAATTTAATTTCGAAATGAATAGACTTCACGGTCTATTCGCAAAAAGTTCGTAATATGTATTTTATTAGTCATGCAATTGTCTTAAATATACGACCTTTTATAAAAACTGTTAAAGGCATTTTAGGCGGCGCCGTGGCCGAGTGGTTAGACCGCTCGCCTTCCACCGGGGCGGCCCGGGTTCAATCCCAGGGACCTGCATGTGGGATTTGTGGTGGACGAAGCGGCGTCTGGGCGGGTTTTCTCCGGGTTCTCCGGTTTCCCCCGCCATTCATTCCACCAACTGCTCCATCACCACCTTTCCTTTCATCCATTTCACCAACATTTCGTTTCATCTACTTCCTTCATCCCATAGCAGGCATCGGGCTGATCCCCCATCCTGGATGTTCTGTCTGATCCATGAGTGTCTGCTCCTCGACGGGCCTCTGACCCCAGGCACCCGCCTGTAAGTCCTGGGGGGTGTAAGTCCTACATAAGAGGAGGGTAAACAGATAATGAATGAATGAATGTTAGAGGCATTTTAGTGTAAAAAATATTTAGATATTACAATTGATGATTAGTTCGGGGCGGGGATTTTCTTGGAAGTCGCATCTTTGGAATGTACTGAACTTAAATACACAGTTTGGTATTCATTCGTTTCTGAATTTTGCAGTTTACACACACACGCACAGGCACGTGGCTTTTGCTTGAATGTTTTTATGCTTATTATTTATTCAAGGATGTCAATACATGCATTTTCGATTAATTCTCAATATATAGTATTTTAATGAAAGACAATCCTTCCTATACCATAGACAGCACGAGAGGTATGTGGCAGAGAAAGACAAAGGAATGAAAGAAAAATATACTTTCCAAATATTACTACTGGAGGGACGATGTTGGAATTTGAGGAAAGAAAAGAAAATGCAAAAGCAAATATACATCGTTTCACTACTTGTTTCCTAAATATTCACTATTTTATATAAATTTTCATTTTCGAAGGAAACTCCAGTAAAGACATGGAGCTGTACAGTTAAAATTTAACTTCGGTTCTCTGTTACTCAGTTTAACTATTGCAATTCCCTTACACTGAAAAATTATCTAGTTTTCCCCCTGACATTTTCGTAAGTAAAATCTTTATTACTTCTCCCTGAGATTCTACGACTATTTTCCCCCTTGCATTTGTCAGACCCAGACTTGGCGACTCGCATGTCGAGGGAAAAACCGGCTAATTTGCCCATTTTCTCGACGAAGCAGTAAAAATGTAATCCTGTTTAATTTATTGCTTATGCAGGACTTCCTTTAGAGATAGCACGGTTCTACGTGAGATGCAAGCGCACATGTGCACATTACTCTGAGCTGTTGACTTAGCTGCTTGTGCAGCACTGAGCTCTTAAAAATTGTTTCCACCATCAAATGTTTTCTGTTAGTGAAGAAGCTATTCGTGTGAAACTTAGAAAACAAGTTATTTACCGCTGCAAGTATTTAAAACCAAGCAGAGCAGAAAAACAAACTATACCATTGAAGGACTTCTAATGTGTGTCCTTAAATTTAATTAAATATATTTTCAGAAATGGAAGAGATAAACTAAAAGCATTGCAGACCTAAGAATACAACATAGAGGAACTAAAATTGCTGAATCTGGTACAGAGTATACAACGAAGTGTAACACCTCGCGGAGAAAGGTATAAAATGAAAGAATCACAGCAGGCTACACCCTCGTGCGGACAGCCACAGAGACGCGCGGAAGTCCCTAACAGTTCCTGGATCGAAGACCTGTTCCACTACTGGAGCTCCCCAAAAGAGGGTGATGAACCAAGCATCCTTCTAGTGCCTATGGGGAACACTCTTTCCTTGTAACAAGCATCCGCGCCATCTATCCGACATCGCCACATACCTCGAAACCTAGAAGCACACCTGAAACATGATTGAAAGGGATATGAGGGAAAGTGAGTCGTTTTAGATGAGAAACAACCACAGCATTTGCCTACCGATCAGGGAAAATCACGAAAACTCAAGGTCAGAATGGGTAGTTGACAAGAATCTAGTCGTCCTCCGTGGTCTAGAGTTATCACGATAGCCTCTAGTTCCCGAGGTAGCGGATTCAAACTCGGCGGAGGGTGATGAATTTTTTCGAGCGCAAAAATCCATAACCTGGCTTCCTTTGGAAAGGAATTAAAACCGTGATCCCGTGTAGTAGATTTACGGCACATAAAGAACCTCAGCCTAATAAAGATGTCTCTGAGCAAAATTTCCGGTCTTTCACGCCCAATATAGAATGGGACACTGAGAAGCATAGTAGTTTAGAGCATCCATAAATAAAACTTAGTTTAAATTAATAGGAGGGAATCGAGACCGGAACCTGCCGAATGCGTGACCTTACTATTTACCAAGGAGCCAACTCGTTCTGAATTTAGTAAAAATAAACTTCTTGGCATTGTTCTGGATGATACTATCAATTGGAAATATCATATTACTACATTTTATACAAACTAAGCTTTATATAATCTATTAACAGACCATTATTTCGTTTTACAAATAAGAGCAACCTAAAACAGTATATTGTGCTTATTTTTATTAATTAATTACACAGTGAATAATGCTCTGGGGAAATTTGATAAAAACTAAAAATATTTATAAACATATCTTATGTCTCAAACTTACATGACTTTCTCTACCCGCTATTATTTATTTTTCTCTTTTGTACCCCAATCTTACAAAAGTTAATTTTTCTGTCTACCTTAAGTTAACCTGAATAAAAGTTTGCAAAAATATTTTCTTTACACTTTTTGTTGTAGGTACAAGGACGATGCTTCTATAATCAGATCTTTAAAATGGGGGTCGCTATATTTGGCTCTGAAATTTCAATCTTTGGCTTACATCACAGAAACAAAATAATGATGACTTTGCACTTCAAAAAATACGTTTAAAAATTCAAATACATATCAATGAATATCTCGGAAATGTTAATTCTACAAAAGGGTTTATTTCACTTCAATTGCGTGTTTTATCAACATCTCCATGTTGGTTGTGTTTCTCTTATGCATTACCAATTAAGCAAAGTCATACAAAATTCATTCAGAATGAAGAGAATTTTACTGTTCTAAAAATCCTGGATTTTATTGGATACACAAGCATTTTAAACTTATTAATTTAATTGAAGTCCTCAGAAACTCTTCTGAGAAGATAAAAAATAACGTTTTCGATGTTCCATTAAGAGAGCAAGTGAAGAAAACAAACCGGTAGATATATTTTATTTATATCATGTTCCTTAATAGCAATTTATTTAGTCTAGAAGGTGTCAATTATGTAAGTTCAGTTTTATATTCTTTACCGAAAATTGAACAGCACATGTAATTCAGAGAAATTTAAGCAATCGTTTAGTACCTCTGCTTTAAAAAGGCATCACCATGTTAGGGAAGAGAGAATCTAATAGTGTTTTAAGAAGCATAAGACACGTTTCTCACACATGTAAGTACCGGCACTGAAAGCATTACGGAACTCCAGCGTTTCACACAAAATACTCGGCTGACAGCCTCCAACGTCACCTTCCGGTTTGGGAAACGTCATAGGGCACATTAGGTAATTAATATGAAGATACGCGCTATTTTTTCAATGTTGTTATCTACATCTGTATTTAGTATTATATTACAACCCTTATGTGGGTATGTGAATATCGAAGAACGTAACTTTGTGGTATAATGTTAGGTTAGAGTACTCGTTGTTTTAGTAATTTTCTGATTACTATCGCAACCTGATTTTCCTTGAGGACAATGGCTATTATCCATTTAGACTGTGATTACACAGGACAATGAAATGAAGATTGTTTCGGTAATATCAGAGATAGGAGAGTCCGGAGGCTAACTTGACACTCTAGTATAAAACTGGATTTAACTTGTATCTGCATGGTTCATTTGAAGTTGGATAACCAGAGGGAGGGGGAGAGTTTGGCGTGCTTCTGTTGGCAACACTACAAAAGCTGAGGACTGCGGCTAGTTGTCATATCTTTACAGAAAATCTGAAACGTTTTGCCAAGAAATTAAGAAAGCTGCTTTCTACAAGGAAAAATATTGCACAAATACTGAAAGCTTTCTACAACTGGAATAGAATTCTGTAATTGTAATTGTTTTGCAAAAAAAAAAAGAAAAAAGAAATAGCGAAGTGTATTTTGGGCACAGCATTTGTAAGAGTCTTAAAATCATCAGTTTCTGACTGATAAGCCTGAAGTTGCGATCGCACACTATTGCCGTAGTAACACGCATTATGAACAACTTCATTAGGCATTCTGGTTGTTTCCCTGAACAGATATACAAATTCTGCGTTGTATCCTTTCACCAACCCCAATGTCCATCAGGTCCTGTTAGCAAAAAAACAAAACATGAACTGTAAGAAAATGTTAACCTTCACCACCTGAAACAAGGTCTGAGTACTGCTTTTGCGGGAACAAAAATGGTCGTCTAAGGCTGTGTGCGCTAGAGAAAGCATCGTAGCTTTCAGTTTAGTAAAAATTAAACATGATATTGATTTGAGAAGATTATTGCGTATTTGGTGTGTATAATGTGTTTTCAACAATGGATTTTAAGTGCTGTGTCTCCAACTTAATGGGATGCCAAAACATAGCAGCGAAGTTCAGGTGGTAGCTTCCGCAAAATATGAACTTTGGAAGGAGCAGTGGTTAAAAGCCATTAAAAGGGAGAACTTTTTAACTAGAATCTCGGAGGCAAGCTCATTAATATTTGCTTTCATATTCAGAATTTAGATGTGCGTACAAAAATAACCCAGCTGCTATCAAGTTGCTCATGTTTGCAACGCACAGTTGATATAGCTTTTTGCGAGTGTCAAAGTTCGTAATGTATTAATATTTATGTGTGCAATGCATCCATTTTCAGTGCTTGTTTTATAGTCTGATAGGTAACCAGATAAATGAGTTGTAAATAGCCACATAGGTATATAAATATGTAAAAGACTTTGCCATTTGCTAGCTATTTCATAACCTGGCCTATCCAAACAAAGATGATTTTTTTCAAAACTGTAGGTTTGTATTTCCGGACCCTCAGTTGATTTATTAAATGCATGACTGTAATTTAAAATATAAATTCATTGAATGTTTTCTAAACTACAGAAGGTACTTTAAGATTTAGTTAAAACTTAAGATTAGAAGTATTTATTCAGTAATTATTATTAGCATTGTTTGAAATACAGACCTATCATCAAAATTGCATTTGTGTTACTTGTGGAAATAAGAATCAAGTAAAACTAAAATAGTAGAACGATTTATAGGTACAGCCACCAACAAAAGTTTGAGATTCTATCAAGAGAAAAAAGTATGTTTGAAAAGGAAACTGGTGCCTTTATGCTATTTAGTACTTGGGAGGATTTTCCTAAAACAAAAAATTAAATCTTTTAAATTACCTCAATCACATTTAAAAACATACCAAGCAGGAGGTAGAGTATTATTTTAAAATTTATGTTTTTTAAAAGGAAGTATTTATAGGCTGAATTATTTTAGTTGTTCATTTCCACTTACCATCCACTAACAAATGATGTTCACTGAATCTCTTCTGGATTTTGTATGCAAGCACGGTGATGTTTTTCAAAGTTAATTGCATTTACTTGTAACGTTGAGTGCTCTTTGCCATCTACACAATCACCTATATTCCTTTGTAATCATTTATGTTTTTTTCCATGTTTTCAAGTTTATACTGTGATGTTTACTTTTTATTTGGGATCGTTCTATAATTCTGAAGTGAGAGTACTTTCCATAAAAATACTTGATATAGACTAATTAACCTTGACAATACGACAGGATGGGCTCAATGTGATATAATTTAACAACACCAATGGCTTAATAAGGATGCTACCCCCATCACCTTGGAATTAACTTGTTATACTTTACCCTTCAGAAGTAAAGGTAATTTTATGTGCCGAGATAGGGAAATTTCGAATATTTTTTTAATATATCCCTGGAACTTATCCCTGAAGGAATAATTTTTCTTTATATCAGCATGGGTCTTAAAAACAAAATGGGCATTTTGGTTTAACGTTTCCAAAAAGTGGAATCTTTTGCTTTTGCATATTACTTCATTGTAATGAGAACAGTAACTCATTTTATTAAATCATAGCCCTGAGTAGATACTTTAGAAGTGAATGTTTCTGATATTTGCTTTCATAATCTAGTCCATAATAAAGATTCTTCGTTTAAGTATGTTATATACATTTTCGTTGAATAAGTATTGTTCTTCAACTGTTGTAGTTTATTGTTGTTTAAGGTTTACAGTTGTTTATTTATGTAATTTATTGTTACGTAAGTTATTAGCCTCAGACTTTGGAAGCCAACTTGAAGTAGTATTGTTCTTGGAGTTTGTACCACACGTTTTGTAAGCCAAAATATTGTTTGTTACTAATATGCTGCTACGTATGAGAAGCGGATTTTTGAAGATGTATTTTGTTGTTACGCTCCAAGTTTAAAAAATAAAATATAACTTTAACTTTGTTATTAAACTGATTCTATAGATACTATTTATGTTTATGTTTGCCTCGGCTGCATCAGTAATGTTTGTAGAGACACGTTTCTCTTAATCAGGGCGTAGTGAGACAAGAATGTAGGCTTACACAGATTTTAAGTTTAAATTCACTTCTTTTTATTAATCCTTGACACAAATTAAGTAGCACTACACTGATATTAAGAGCTGTGAGATTCTTTAATACTTGACCTTAGTTAACGCCTATACTTAATTTACGATTCACACGAATACGTAATATTTCTTTAGAGAAAACATCTTCCATCCGGTCACTACCAAGGTCTGCAGGCAACTGAACATATTTCAACCGTTCAAACCCGTAAGCTTCTGTATTTCAAGTCTCTGATTGGCTAATTCTAGTCCAATAGAATACCTGCAGTTTAATAGAACTTTTTCTAGCTGTTGATTGGCTATTTTTAAACTGTCAGAAAATTTACATTATCGTTGCTCTAATCATGACTAGTAGCATTCAGACTCTCAAACTCATTATTGCCTCAAGGTTACCTCATTGTTACCTCATTGTTAGCAACTTTAAGCTTATTATTCTCACAGCTCATACATTATTAAATTATGTAATGTATTCACATAACATTATTAAACATGTTTACAATAATATAAACATTTGCAATGACTGATACATACATTTTAAAAATTATTACATATATATTGCTTCAAGTCGAGCTGTTATTGAATTTACATATCATATAATTTAATTGTAATTATTCAAGTGTTAAAAATACTGCCTCATCGTTCATACGAAATATGAAGGTAAGTTTCTTGTTAAGTTCATCTAGAATTTTATCGACTAAATTACTTTTACTGCTCTTTGCAACCAATAATTTATATGGGCTGCATTTTGTTTTAATGTTCAGGCCTATTCTATAGGTAGTGTTGACTAGACTATATAGAATATTAAACCATCATAATATGAACATTTCAATTGAGAAAGAAAATGATGATAATGGAAGCTAAAGCTAAGTGAAGGACGAAAATAGTAATAAACTACAGGGTTATAGAACCGTTAAGTCGCTTTAGAAGTCTCATTAAACAATATGGACAAAGTTAATACTTCCAAACCAACTGTTCTTTATGGCAGTGAAACAGATAAGAGAAACAGATAGACGGAACACTGAAACATCAGAAACGAGATTTTTTAATATGAACTCTGGGAGTAATGCTAAGAGACGGAATCAGAAATAAAGCTATAAGTAAGCAGCTTAACATTACGCCAATATTTTAAGAACATTAAAAATATCAGAATAAATGGTTAAAACAACTCAGTAGAATATACCCCTGATCGCCCACCCCAGCAAGCTTATATTTATAGGTCATAGGGAAGACGGAATGTTGGAAGACCGAGAACACGTTTCAGTCAACAGATTTATTAATTTTCCAGCTTCGGAAAGTACCCACTCATTGATGTATAAGAAGAAGAACTAATATATAAACAGAGAACTCTTAAGGTTGATCGTCATGATACGCACTAGAGAACGCAACTCAAAGGCAGTCTAGCATGAGTGGACAACTTCTACGATTACATTTTCGTATAATCATATGAGCAAAACGCTTAAAGTGGCAATAAATACATTTTAAAGTTTATATTTTAGATGCTTTTGAGGTGGTAAAGACCCTCAAGATTTGATTTTAGCTTGTAAGACTTTGTCGCTTTAAATTGCTCGACTGATCGCCAGTCAACCACAACTCTTATCTCTAATAATTCTAAAAGTTTTAATACTGAAAACATTTTTCAATGGAGAATTACCTGAAAGTTATCATTGAAAAATACACAACCTTGAAACAAGGAATTTTATGAAAGTCGAGGTTCCGAATTTACTAAAGTTGAGCAACTGTTTAGAATATGATTTCTTTTTGAAAACTTTAAACTGTGTTTAAATGATAAAAAATTGAACACAATTCCCATGCGCAGCAAAATATACGCCGGCCTAATATTACACCTGTACAAATAGCATTTATTACTGTAATATTAGATTTAAGGTTTGAAACGTGCTCTTTTGACCCAAGAGGAAGTTGATTAAATTGGAATAATGGCAGATTCCTACTTAAAAATATATTCCATAAATTAATTGACAAGCCGAATTTCTTCCATTTAATAAACTCACACTTCAATAACATAGATAATTACAATTTAAAAAACCCTTATTCGTTCACTATTCTTTACATTCTTTACGGTTCAATGCTTTAAATTAAATTATAATAATTACAGAATTGCTTACTGCTATCACATTTACCGGTATATTTCTAAATTAACAGCAATAAGTCTATAGTTCAGACGATCAATCTTTTTCCAGTGAGGAATTACTAAAGAGAATTTTGAATACGTTAAGCCAAAAATGAATTTAGAAATACCGTCCAGAATGCCTTCTATCTAAACGTTGTCCTGTTGTTTTCCTCGTAACCTAGCTCGCCATCGAAGAAAGATTGATCAGCCTTGTGGACAGCACATTGAAGCAAGCTGGAACTGATCCGGCGCCTGCGTAGTCGACGACCACAATCGCCTGACGTACTGCGTGACTTAAAGTAACTACGCCCTTGCTTCTTGTTGTCGTCTGCTTGAGAACCACTACCATAGTCGTTTCACTTCTGTTCGCGTACTTGTCAGCCTTCCTTTAGTACAGTCCAGTCGCCTAAAGTAAATTTCTCCGGGGAGGGTCAATTTGGCACAAGTTAGACTAGGTATTATTAACAAAACCTGCTCAGAATTTCGTCTAGAATCTTCTGTTTAAAAACGAACCTTATTTTAATCGTATTCTAAATTCATAGAATGTATTGGTAATAAACTTGTTAAAGCGAAAAAAATACGCAGCAAAACCCAAATAAGGGTTATGACCAGACAGACTTTTTAAGCAGTTGGCCTCAAGTTGTATATACTCAAACCTTTATGTCAAATAAAGCATGTAAACAACAGCGGCTTAAGACTTGTAAACACGCTTGGTGAGTGCTGTCTGCAAACGCTAGAGTCGAGAGCACACAGACGGCGGGTGAATGCATGATGCGCAGTAGCATTGCTCTGAGTCACGTGACTTGGAGGCGTTTAGCAAGCGAGAATGACTCTCTCTCTCTCTTTCTGCGCACTGGTTCCCTTGCCCGCCTTCGTGTGTGCTCCAGACTTCAATACACTGTATGTACTATGAATGGGGGTGGTATGTAACATGTGATGTCACTGCGTGAAGTCCAACATTAGCCCAGCCACCTTTATTTTCGTCCTGACTTTAATATTTAGAAATCTCTATGCCTGGTTATGCCTCTCAGAAACTTCAATAAATACATCTGTAGAATAAAAATAAATGTTACTTGTGGGTTTTTATACTAACTTCACCGCGCACACAAGCAGTATTTGATAAAATAAAAATTAAAACAACCATTATAAGCGGGATTCAGTGTCTTCCATATCGCTTTCTCTTCATTTTGCTTAGCTCTTAAATCATGGCCCACTGGGTATATTGCTTTTAATCAAAGATGAAATGTCTATGGAGTAACAAGTCAAAGCCGTCTTGAAAAGTAACTCCTATTATGATCCATCTGCATATTGCAATATGTACATCTTGTGATTCATTTTAGTCCTTGGCGGGTCAATAGTTTCCATATTTTATATTTTGAAGTCAAACGCTTCAAAATAAATTAAAAGCTATGTCCTTTTTAGTTTCCCTACCGCGCACCATTGCATTCCACCCAAAACTTCAATATAGAGATTATACTAATGTTATGAGGTCCCCTGAATCCATAGAAAAAAACCATTTTTGGAAAAGTGTGTATGTGTGTGTATGTCTGTGAACAGCATAACTCAAAAATGAAAGGTCTGATAAATACAAAACTTAGTATAGATTCAGTACATTTCAAAGATACGACAGGAAGATTTTCAGAAAGATTTCGATACCCCTACTAGTCTTTACATGGAACATTATTATAAATTCATTATTTTCTAAAAAATGACTAACGATTTTGATTAAAATATCATATACTAAATATATTTACATGACAAATAAAATGTATATCTTAAATTTTCTGGGAAAAGCCTGCGAGTTCTTCCTCGTTCGGAAGGAATTTTATGTAGTTGTGTATAAGTGATAAACGTTAAACGAAAAAACACTACATAAAAATATAGATAGCTTTAAAACACACAGTTTAACTCAAATAACTTTTTTGTGGCATCAGGCATATCTGAGATATCCTTTATTAATGCTTCGAAATGTTCAATGCTCGGTTATTCTTTTAAAGTCCTGCCAACATTCAGTTATTTTAATTGTTTTTTGTTGTTATTATATAAATTAATTATACTTTTAATAGACCTTAGCCCGGTCTTAGGCAAGTTTTTAATATAGAGCCAACTGAAAAATTCAGTTATTTCTCGAATTTTCATGGAAACATTATGGAAGTTTAAGGTCTGTTTATAGCGTCCAGTTCTTAAATATTTGACTATCACTTTTCTCTATGTATTTATAACGAAATATGTAATGTAGCTATTTCTGCAAAGATTTATTTTGATTAAAATGTATTAGACAGAAAAATAAACTTTAGTAAGAATAGTTTGTGTACCCACTTACACGATAGAGGGTAGAGAAAGTCTTGTTAATGTATCGCATCAGATTTTTACTTTCTCTACTAGGTATAGTAAGTAGGGGAAGTATTGTATTCCACCTAAAACTTCGATACCAAGATTTCACCGGAAATATATGTTTTGAGACCCCCTGAATTCAAAAAAAGCATTTTTGGAAACATGTCCATGTGTGTGTCTGTTTGTGAATAGCATAACTCAGAAACGAACAGTCGGATAATCACCAAACTTGGTATTTAGTTTCAGTATCTTCCAGAGATGCGACACGAAGGTTTTCAAGAAAATCCCCCACCCCAGATTACCCTTTACATGCAACATTTTTCGAACATTTTAATTTTTTCAAAAATGGCTCTAACGATTTTGATTAAAGTGTGATATTTTTAAGATATTTTCATGACAAATGAAATGTATATCTCGAATTTTCTGGGAATGTCTCCAAAAGTATTCATTGTGAACGACTTTTGCATAACTGGTAAACCATAAGAGATAGACAACATTTTACTACACAAAAATGTAGATCGTGTTAAAATACACAATTTATGTCATATACATTTTTTTTGTTGAATGAACCATTTTAGAGATATTGCTTGTTATTCCCTTAAATTTTCCAATATTTATACTTTTTCTCAAATGGAAATTCGTTATTCATTTTTACTTTCTCTACTACATATAGTAAGTAGGGGAAGTATTGTATTCCACCCAAAATTTCGATACCGAGATTTCACCGGAAATACATGTTTTGAGACTCACTGAATCCAAAAAAAGCATTTTTGGAAACATGTCCGTGTGTGTGTCTGTGTGTCTGTCTGTGTGTCTGTGAACAGCATAACTCAAAAACGAAGAGTCGGATATACACCAAACTTGGTATTTAGGTTCAGTATCTTTCAGAGATGCGACACGAAGGTTTTCAAGAAAATCCCCCCACCCCAGACTACCCTTTACATGGAACATTTTTCGAACATTTTAATTTTCTCAAAAACGGCTCTAACGATTTTGATTAAAATATCATATGCTTAAGATATTGTCATGACAAATAAAATGTATATCTCGAATTTTCTGGGAATGTCTCCAAAAGTATTCTTCATTATGAACGACTTTTTCATAACTGGTAAACCATAAGAAATAGAAAAAATTTTACTACACAAAAAATGTAGATCGCGTTAAAATACACAACTTATGTCGTATACATTTGTTTTGTTGAGTGAACCGTTTGCGAGATATTGCTTGTTATTCCCTTAAATTTTCCAATACTTATACTTTTTCTCAAATTTGTTATTCATTTTTTTATGTCCTGGACATGCAAAGAGAATGGATTTCGCCACATAGCAACCAGCGTTAAAATATTTGACTATCGCTTAAAACCTACCATATTCCCCGTGCATCTACAAGAAAATTATCAATAAGATTGACATCTCGATATCTCCATTAACATGAAGCATATGGAGAATAAGCATTTGTAAAAATAGTTTGTACAAGAATAGAGAAAGTCATGTGAGTGTAACACATCAGATTTTTTGTCCTGGTAATGCAAAGAGAATGGAATACTCCACATAGCAACCAGCTCTTAAAATATTTGACTATCGCTTAAAGCTTACCAATTCTCCTTGCATCAACAATAAAATTTGCAATAGGATTAAAATCTCGATATCTCGATTAACATGAAGCATATGGAGAATACGTGTTTGTAAAAATAGTTTGTAAAAGGGTAGAGAAAGTCATGTGATTGTAACACATCAGATTTTTTCATTAAGAATCATTTTAATACTGGAGCAGCTAAGTGATAAACAGATTGTCTGTGCACAACGCCTATTAAAATGGTTTTATATACCAAGATAGCTACATAATTCTGAAAATCTATGGTGCCAGGATGAAATGAAATAAGTTGACAGCCTATCAGTCGTTTTTGCACAGTCCACTTCATTTGTTCGCTAAGGAGTTTTTAAAGGCGGAACTTACCTTTGCATGCAGCATTTGTCTGAAAGCTTCTCTTTAGAACGTGACCCTAGTCGCATAAAAACCTGTGTGGTCGTTTCCAGAAAGGGAAGAAAGCGACCATATTACAGAATTAGCAGTTTGTTGAAGCCGATGCACTCTGCTGGAAGTACGTGATAACACAGATGTAACTCTGAGCAAGCCATTACCTTGGCCGTGCTAAGGCGACCGTAATCATCAGTGCTGCCGTAAATTGTAAGACTCTGAGAAACATCGAACCAAGATTCCGACGGATTTCATGTTTTTCCCACAAACTTTCAATAGGCAACATTATAGTTATCCGTTGAGCAGTTACTTAAAGGGTGGACCTAAAGTTTAACAGGCTCTATTATGTCACCAGAACCCACAGGCGCCAACGTCAGGAGTCTTATCCAGAGAGTTCATAATTCACCATAAGGTTTATGTACGATAACAGTAATAGATCGTATCCCTCCTTTCTCGGCTTTATACATTTTATACTACTTGAGTAAACCTTGTGAACATTTATTTTTTTGTCCAATTTGCGGCAGCTGTCTCTGTATATTTCATCAAAAGCCGGACAGATTGAAACCTCTGATAATTCCCCATACTCGCGTCAATCAATAAAATATTATATGTTCATTTCCTTTAGCTAACAAATGTCCGCTTTGCTTTGAAAAACCACAAAGACTTGCTTCAAATCCCTTTTTGTACAGAATACGTTCGGCGTATTGGAAGCCTCCCCCCTCCCAATATTCTCTGTTACAAAGTTATAAAGCAAAGCAAAACGACCACTACTCCAAAGCTTTCGTTAGACGATTTAATAATCGCCGACTGTGCATTTATAACTTTCTTCTGATTTAGACTAGCTAATACTCAACAAGTGGAAAGTGATATATAAAAACGGATATGAAAGAGCCGTAGGTTTTATCCAGCAATTTCATAGCCGTTCTAGAGACTGTTCGTGTAAAAGCTATTTTTTAACACTTCGTATTAATCACGGAATATATCGGATAAATCGTCCAAAACTATCACCGATCATTTGTGAAATCAGAGGTGCTTTTCATGTACTGTTTTCCTAGAAGCAAAATTCGAAAAAGCTCGTAAATGCAACCGAGAAGTGGCATAAATTCATTTCTACTTCCAGTATGAGATTGTATTTTGCCCCTATAAATGCTTTTATGTCATACAGGATGTTAAAAAAAAAGTATTCCATATTTTGAGAGGTGCTAGTATGGATCAAAATCAGAAAAAAATGTCCAGTAAACCCGGTCTGTATAATGCATAACTTAAGAGGTATGGGCACTTGTTCACCTTTGCTACTGTTAAACATCAGCTCTTCTACTGCAAGCTGTTTGCTATTATGTATGACCTACAAAATGCAGTAAACAAATGTGGACACAATACTCTGTTACGTGAAACAGAATAGCTTTTAATGCCATCTGTTTGCGATTATATACCAGCTACACTAAAGCTAAATCAAGTGCTCAATATGGTGCCCATTAGTAAGACATGCTTCTGTCAGACGTCTTAGGGAGTTGCGCACTCTCTGAAAGACTCCAGGTTGGTCACGGATGCTCTGGCAGGCATTGATGACTCCTTCCGTACATAATTAATAGTGGTTGCATACACCAAAGATTTAAAGATAAAACTGCAATTTAAAAGCATTTCAAGAAGTTTTCAAAACACAAACTGATTCCATTAGAACTAACAAGAATATGCGTTGCACTTACTATTCAGAACTGAGAATACAATTAACAGTAACAACACTAACAAATGTTTAATGCATGCTGTATTCATGGACAATAATAGAGTAATGTGTCCTCATTTGTTTGTGTGTCCTCATTTGTTTACTGCCTGCTGCAGGTCGTACGTATGTAATAGCAAAATGCTTGCAGTAGAAGAGATGTTTCACAGTAGCGAAGATGAACAAGTGCTCATAGCTCTTAAGGTACGTATTTTAGAGCCCATGTTTACTGCACATTTTTTTCTTGTTTTAGTCCATACTACCAACTCTCAAAATATGGGATTTCTTTTTAACACATGGTATATTATTATGAGGATCGTTTATGTAATATGTTACTGTCAAAGGAACAGGAATACTTGTTAATTTTTCTCATTGTAAATATCGCCTATGTTAAAATACTCCTGGTTTTTAAACTTAGTATGCCTTAAAAATGTCACTTGTAAGCGAAGAAGTGAATTGTTTTAGTTGAGCTGGCTTTGAAGATCCTTTGTATTATTTTAGTATAAGGGGAGAAGTATATTCTTGTATTGTAAACATCTAAGAAGATAGAGTAGATGACGTAGAAAGCCAAATCTTGACTTGAGGGAAGAAGGCAAAGTACCAGCTTACATAACGTAAATAGTCACGTGGTTGAGCACTTAAGCCAATAAAATTAGAGTAAAATTACTTCGTTGAAGACTGATGCTACCAACGACACAAAATTGTGACGAATAAGAAGTTAATTTAGTTAAGCTCCAAGGGGTAGTTAAGTATAAATATAACAAGAAATACTTGTCAGTACACCCAGTCTCGACATGTAACCTACGCTAAAACTACGCTAGAAAGTGACAGAAAATTCGCTCGCAAATATTCTGCGGACAGTGAAAGTGCCGATGCTAATAGGTATTCCGGCGAGATTAGTGTTAATACCGCGAAGGTGTGATCACATGCGTACTTAAATAAATAAATAAATAAATATATACATATATAGTTGCGGAAATCGGAAAGTTACCCGAGAATTAATTATAGTGGGAGTTCGTTGTGCGATATAAAACACAAAGCTCACTAGGCCAGGAATATTCATTTAAGTGATACGTGTTCTGTGAAAGTGCAAGAAAAGGGAATACTACACGGGTTCTCTACAAGTTTGATGCCGCTCCCTGCTTCAAATTGTTATAACATTTAATGTTACCTGCTTTTAATGATCTTTATGATGTCATCCCGTAGCTCATTCTGCGTTGCCTCGCGTGCCAGCTGCTCTAGTGGTTGGCTATGCGATCTTTCCCTCAGGGTATGTGTGGCTATAGTGTCAAAGGATAACAAAAATTCAATTACTGTTTAAAGTTCAAATTATATGCGTGTTGGTGTTATCACCCTATCCAGTTACCAGTCCCCGATTCTAGATCTTCGTTAGCAAAGATCCACGTCTATACACTGATAGAAACCTAGCACAGGCAATCCTTTATTTCATGATAATACAATAATACGACGGAGATTGACTGCGAAAACAGAAGCCACTTCCTAACAGAGGGAACTTCTGCGAAACCAGCGGTCACGAACCGGAGACTCAGGCGTGGCGAGCCAGCCCATAACTTCGACGCAGCCTACTCCAAAGGTATCAATAGGGTTCCCGCCTGAAGTCCAGAAATAGGCAACCTATCGACAATACATAGCATCACTACTGGACAAATGGAACTCGGGGGGACTTCTGTTCTGAAGAAAAGTGGCGTGAGGGGGGGGGGCGACCGAGTAGCTCCGAGCCCAGCTTTTGCGGTCACTGACCTAGCCCATACAAAGATTTCAGAAGTTATTAAAAAGCGTATATTACTAGCACAAATAAAAATTTCTTCGGACGAAAGTTGTTAATTGACTCAAAGTACAAATCCAATTAGAATGTCAGTGGTGCTTTTTGCAGTATTTTGAACCAACAATTTAATAAGAGATTGTGAAACGTCTGATTACCAGCTAGGGAATCCCCTGAATTCGGACTTACATATATAATCAATCATTGTTTCTGGGCGTGAAGCCGCCAGTCGGATTGGTATATTTTGCTCCTTCTTGGGTCGTTATACCACAATATTCTTATATTCCCAATCGCATACCGCTTCAGCTTTCCTCCACACTAAGAAACCACAGGTAAAATCCCAGTTACTTTTTAATACTTTATATAACAATTTAATAATGCAATCGTCTTTTTTTTAGTTTCTCTTATACGTATTGTAAGTAGAGGAAGTATTGTATTCCACCCAAAAGTTCGATACCGATATTTCACCGTAAATACATGTTTTGAGACCCCCTGAATTCAAAAAAAGCATTTTTGGAAACATGTCCGTGTGTCTGTGTGTGTGCATGTCTGTGAACAGCATAACCCAGAAACGAACAGTCGGATAAACACCAAACTTGGTATTTAGGATCAGTATCTTCCAAAGCTGCTACACGAAGGTTTTCAGGAAAATCCCCCACCCCAGATTACCCTTTACATGGAACATTTTTCGAAAATTTTAATTTTCTCAAAAATGGCTCTAACGATTTTGGTTAAAGTATCATATGTTTAAGATATTTTCATGACAAATGAAATGTATAACTCGAATTTTCTGGGAATGTCTCCAAAAGTATTCTTCATTGTGAATGACTTTTGCATAACTGGTAAACCATAAGAGATAGACAAAAGTTTACTACAAAAAATGTAAATCGCGTTAAAATACACAATTTATGTCATATACATTTTTTTTGTTGAGTGAACCATTTTTGAGATATTGCTTGTTATTCCCTTAAATTTTCCAATACTTGTACTTTTTCTCAAATGGGAATTCGTTACTCATTTTTTTTCATGGTAATGCAAAGAGAATGAAATACTCCACATAGCAACCAGCTCTTTAAATATTCGACTATCGCTTAAAGCCTACCAATTGCCCTTGTATCTATCAGAAAATTAGCAATAAGATTAACATCTCGATATCTCGATTAACATGAAGCATATGGAGAATAACCGTTTGTAAAAATAGTTTGTAAAAGAGTAGAGAAAGTTTTGTGAGTGTAACACATCAGATTTTTTCTAACAGAATTTTGCAGAACATTTCCTCTCCCATAGCTTTTATCTATTGCTATTCTGTTGTCAATAAGTCAATAAGCATTACTTCATTTGAAAAAGCCTAACTTTTTGCTGGATTATTACTTTCAGATGGTTGTTGGAATCTTTTTATGGTATTTTGTTTTATTATTATTTGTCATCTGAAATTTATTTTTCTGGAGACAGCATAACAACACTATCTCTCATTTCAAAAATATTCACTGTGGTATTTATTGTTAATACACAATAGAAATGATTTAGTACAAATTTATGTTACCACAGTTTTCTTTAGACATTGATAGGATATCAAAATAAGAATTGGTAAATAAAAAAGCAAAAACTGGGCGTTTTGTTTTGTATAACACTTGACCAAATATTTTTCTCGAAATAAAATAAATCTTTAAGTTAAATAAACATTTGACAATCAAGGGAGTTGTATCTACGATTATTACATGTTTTATTAAAAAAATTTAACGTAAGGGATAATAGTCAAAATTATAAAAACTGAAAAAAATTCCATTTGTTGCTTTTGAATTTAAATTGGCACTTCTGTATTAAATATGTGAAACAAATAAGTTAAAGTCCTTCTATCACTCTTCAACCCTTCCTAAGTAATCATTTTAGCACAGTTTATTAGTATGGTGATAGGTTACTTTAAAATGTAATGCTTTTATAGGATATAACAATTTTTACATTTTGTAGCTATCATGGTAAAACTTTTGATTCGAGTAAATACTACATTACAAGCATGATTTTCTGTGTATTTTGTTAAAACCATAAGTTTATTTTCTGCTAAAATGTAACTCAGTAAAGGTGGGCTGATAAAAGTCCAATTTCCAGAAATTAGAATAAAAATCTTATGTGAAACATTCACATGAATTTCTCTACCAACAATAAATTTACACACATCTATTATATTTATATAACAAGTTATTCTTCTATCGATGTTAGCTTGCTCATGATATACTCTTGCTGAGGAATGATTTGAAACTAAGTAAGACGTGCTTAGTTATGTATGCACAAATAGTATTAAAATGTTGATTTGTAGTAAGAACTCTTGCAATAGAAAGAAGGGAAGGAAAGCAATTGTTAAATTTCAAGCATTTCCGTTAGATAAACGCTTAGTAGGAGATATTTTGAAAATGGCTATCGCTTCTAAAACGTTTATTAATAGAAATTCTATATTCCATATGTATTGTGTATTTTTGTAGGAGGTTTCCTTGTAATCTAATATTTCTTCTGCCTATCTACTAGGTACATGGCGGAGAAAGTTGTATGTCTTGAAGTAACGATATACACTGCCGTTTGTGAAAATTGTAACACCAAGAAAGAATTTCCCGAATAACTCCAAACTTGGTGGAAGTGTATCAGAGTGTGTAAGCAATAAGTGATTAGGTTTGAAGAGAGATGAGGTACATGTAGGCCGAGCAGAGCCCTCTCGTGTCGGTCCGACAAGGTCAGTGTTGCGTCCAGTGTAGCCAGTGCAGAGCTGTCAAACAAGGTGGAAACATTAAAAGTATGTGTCAGTATACCTCGTCGACGTCAAAGCGGGCCATATCGGCATGCGAGTGATTTCGAACGGGCAGAATAATCGGTTTCCGGGAAGCGGGTTTGTCATACCGTAACATTTCGGCTCGTACAGGACATGCTGCTACGACAGTGATGCGTGTGTGGAAGCAGTGGATAGATTAAGGTCGTACGTAGGGATGAGCGGGTACTGGACCACGGAACATGACCACAGCACGGGATGACCGTCATCTTGTCAGCATGCCCATAACGGACCGTGCAGCTTCATCCACAGTATTGGCTCGAAGCTGGAGAACTGCAACAGGTGTGAAGTTGTCTGCATCAACGGTTCGTCGCCGTCTGCTGGTTGCATGCATGCCATTACGTCGGCTTCCATTGTCCAGAAATCACATGCTCCTCCGACTGCATTGTGCACGTGAACACCGTCACTGGGGTGCTGAGTGGTAAAATGTAGTCTTTCCGGACGAGTCCCGCTTCAACGTGTCCTACAGTGCTGGCCGCATACAAGTGCGGCGGTACCGTGGTGAGCGCAAACAGGTGGTCTGCATTGTTGAGCAGCATAACGGACAAACACCAGATGTGATGGTTTGGGGCGCTATTGGTTACAACAACCGATCTCCCCTCCTACGAATTGAGGGCACTTTGAACAGCAGCCGGTACCTAACGGTGGTTTTAGAGCCTGAGGTACTCCCGCTACTTCAGGCATCTCCACAGGCCACATTTCAACAGGACAATGCCCCGCCACATATTGCGAGGAATGTACAAGCCTTTTTCGAAGAGCGACGGATACCATTGCTTCCCTGACCTGCACGTTTGCCTGACATGTCGCGCATCGAACATGTCCGGTATATGGTTGGTCTGCACCTAGTGCGTCACGGTCCTCCAGTAACCAGTGCCACGGATTTGTGGACTCGAATACAAACTGCGTGGAGGAAAATACCTCAGAAACTTATTCAGAACATTTTTTATTCAACTCCATGGCGTATAGCAGCTCTAATTGCAGTGCATGGAGGCCACGCCAAATACTGAATATTAGGGCTCAAAAGTCATGTATAGATTTTAAAAGTTTACCATTTGTTTCTTGTCATGTATCTAACCTGTGGTATTAAATTCATTGAATTCATGCCTTTCCTTCTTGGTGTTGCAATTTTCACAAACAGGTATATTTAATATACCTGCACACAATGTTTTAGGCCCGTAAAGTCAAAAATGCTTAAGACTGGAGTATGTGACCAAACAACGCAGAAGGCTAACTTATTCCGCCTCAAGACAGCGCGTTTTGCGTGGAAATATAATTTCATGATGTACTGGGTAGGAAAGAAGGGACAAATGTGCAGCAACTGATATGATGCTGAAGGAAATAAGTTACAAACTGGCTAGCAATTACCAAAATTAAGGCTGCTGGTTGCAACACATTATATTACGTAACACTCCCAAAGTTATACAAATTCATATGCAACAGCCTTTAATCCCTGGTAGTTACATTTCCAATTTAGAGCTTAGAATAGCCTCCAACATTCATAGCATATAATTAAGTACGATTATGGTCCTTAACAATACTATCAAGCAGAACCTTAGAACTGGTGGATTTCAAATATGTAGGTTTTCCTCACATATGCTGGCACCTTATTACTTATTTCAATAAAGAAATCAGAGAATAAAGTGCTGCTACTTAAAGTCCAAATAATGCGTTGGTATTCCAGCTGCTTAAAACACCTGAATAATATCGCTTGAGATAAGAAGCGACGAATGAGCGAGCATAGATGGTAGCGGTGCAGCTCCAGTAGGTGGTAGATCCCGACTACGCTGTCTATATGAACCAAAAACCATACGAGGAATGCAGAGACACGAAGGGCCACCTACCGAACAGCTATAAGCCAAACACAAACAACGTAAACTCTTCTTGCCTATTATGGAAAGAATACGACCCGAAACAAACCTGTCGAAATAGCAAAATATACTCGTATGATTAATCCGGAATAAAATATTGTATAAAAATAATGCTATTATTTCAAAAGGATTGCTTGATAAAGTACAAGATTTTAATGGAATGAACCAATGTAACAAACGAAAAACGTCATTTAAAATGGTTATCTTCGAAGGCTATAGCTTTATAACGACGGCAAACAATATGGCAACCCTGAATTAAAAGCACTACATGATCGATTCAAAAATTATGATGAAGTAACTCAAATGAGCAAGTACGAAGGATAAAATTACTTTTAGAGTTTCATTTCAGGAAACTTCGGGTGATATTATGACATAATGTTGTCTGGCACGTTCGTTTAAAATCTATACCATTAACGAACTGTGAAATACCATTTTAAGCCATGCTACCGAAGGATATCTTTTAGTTTCTTAGCATAGTCTGCAGAACTCCTTAGAAAGATTGTAGGGACAATTTGTTTACAGCTTCAGATATCCAAGTTCACGTATGCTTGAGTGTACACTGCTGCCAGTAATTCAACACATATAAATTAAAAACGTCTGTACTATAAAGAAAACTAAGAAGAAAACGTAAGTTTTGAAACCACTTGGATTTGTAACCCCGTTACGAGTCTCCCAAGCGACTCTTTAAAATACTCCAACTAAAGGAGACAGTTTAAACTGTGATCTTTCCTTGCCAAATAGGCAGAATTAATTTAGCGTTTGACCGAATGGTTAAACAACGACTTCATTCTCTTAAGTAAATAAAGGGTTCCATCCAAATTCACTCCTCCCTCTTCTTAAAGCAGAGAAAGAGAATTATGTAATCGAGGTGAAGAAGAGAAAAGAATGTGGTAAACTGCTCTCAGGTCGTCTATTCTACGGCTCGAGGGCCGTCTTACTGTCCTTTAGGAAATATTTTCTTTCTTTTTTTACTTCCCTTGCGAGTTTCCTTGATTTCTACTTCTTTATTTCCGCTCTCGAGTCGTAACCTTATAGAATTCTGTTTTTTTCCTTCCATTCTTCTAATTCCTCCACACTTCCTCTACCTTGTGCGACTCTTTTGCTACGGCGATTCTTGTGGGCGAGGTCAGACCAGAAAATAAGACCTTTCGTTCCAACTACAGTAACATGAAAGACTGTTCCTTGTAAAAGAACTTTATCTTTAGTTGGACTTTATTCTTCTTCAGAGAACTGTGGCTTTCCCAACGCAAAAATTTCATATCCCAAGTTTTACAATATGAATAGTTTACTTCTTTCTACCTTATGGGGATGTTCACATGTTGAACTACGAAATCTGCGTCGTCGCCCAATGTGAAGCAACGTTCTTAAAGACTAAGGAGCCGCATTGCAGGAAGGAGTGTTCGGAACTAATGAAATTAGCAATGACAGAACTATCGCAGGATAGGATTTTCACCTTAATATAGGAAAGCAAACATCGGTTTGCTTTGAAACCCGGGTTCACTTGAGCAATATTAGATTATCATCAATACGTTCACGTTTCTCTAGGTGATATAAGATAGCTTAAACTATATAAACAGCACTTTACATCTATAATTGCTTTTAAATCTCTATGTCTTGAAAGTTTCATGAACATAAAGCACTCTTTTTCTCCTTGGTCATCGCACTACGCTTCCTATTCACGAGTAGGATGTAGGATGTGTTTATCGGAGGGGGACACCTCCCGCACTGCAACCATTTTGACCTATTGTGGCTACACCGTCCGGAAGGTAGGATGAGGTGAAGGAACCATAGGAGATCTCAGATTCGCAGGCAGACAGGCCCACAGAGACGCGCAGAAGTCCCTAACATTTCCAGTTTGAACATTCGCGCACAGTGGCTCTAAGCTCGCTCTGGCGTTCACGGGGAGAAAGCTTTCCATCGCGCTTGCAACCACGCCATCTGCCGGCACCGCCAGCATGCAGAGCCTGGACGCGCACCTGAAACGCGAAATGGAGAAAAAATTAGAGGAAATGGGGGAGAGAAATCGTGGTAGAATACACCACTCCGGCTTTCGCCCTGGCGATAAAGGGAAGACCACGAAAAATCCCATGGTCAGAATGGGCTGTCAACGGAAATCGAACCTAGGACCACCCGAATGCGGGCCATCGACGTTGCTGTCTAAGCTATCCCGCTCGGTCTATTCAAGGGGTTCTCGTCTCTCTATCCGACCGCTGCTACCTTACTATTTACTATGAAGGAATGTATCACTCCGCCATGCACGCAAGTGTTGTTGCGAAAAGATGGTAGAGGTATCAGGCTTGTATTATAGAGAAACCAGTTAATTCAGGTTTATGTCACAATGTCATCTATAGAATAGGTTGGATACGTTTAGAAAAACTTGCTGAACACGTTCCAACTAGAAATGAAAATAAATATTATACAAATATTAAACTTCTTAATGTGTATAATGTTAAAAAAAAAAGTTAAGAAATATAGTTAAGGATTTTTTCGCTGTTTGCAAAGTTAGTATAAATTATATAAATAAAAACAAAATACATAAATATTTTCTAGCGTTTATAACGCGAAAACGAAACTATAAAGAAACTGGTGATTTATCGCAGCTTAAACTGCGAATTAAGGACTGCAATTCATCAAAGTATGAATATTTTTACGAAGAATGTTCAGGCATAGTCAAGTGCAAGAAAACGTGCTTATGCTTTTGGTTACTTTTAGTGTTTTCCATTCTTGAATGTTGGCAGAATCTCATAATTTGTATTCTGCGCCCGCCTTAAACGAGCTATCCTCTAATTGGTTTTAGCCAAAGTCGATACGCTAGCATTACCCTAAGAAAAAAGATCAGGCCTAGATGGGCGATGAAAGGGGTGGAGAATTGATATACACATGTCACCTGAATGGTTGAAACAATATGCCTCTCAAAGACTGTCCATACTAGCCCCTGAATATGTCTGGCTCTTATTGGTTCGGCATTCAAGCATTTACTGCTGTAACCGAATGAAGGATGGAAGGCGCGGCAGATGTGTGTTAATTATTGATTGCCAACTTAAACATTGGCTCCTCATATGGGCATTTTTTTGCACCCGGCTATACATAAACACATAGTAATTAAAACACAATATTGTGAGAAAATGTGCACTCACAACTTGATTTGTTACTATGCTATCAATATACATACTAGAGTTACAAGAAAATAAACGGTATAAAGAATTAATTTCGAATCAAGGAAATAAACGTCAGTTAACACTTTTCGCTCTCGTAATTTCTTCCTGCAATATTTGGTTTCCATAGTTTTATGAAGTGCAGTTTAATTTTAGAATTTCACCATAAACTACATTTTTTGTGAAATATTCTTCAATCCCTGGAAAACGACCTTGATGCGAGGTAGGAAAAATCTTAATTCTCGCACACTCTACTGAAGGCAACATATAATTGTACATGACTGAACACATACCGAGGTAAACAAATTATCGAAAGTTTGGCCCCGTGTAGTTAATGATCATTATGAATATAAGGCTTAATGGAACCTGCCTTCTTTTAAATTGGAACGATGAATTGCTATCACTACACAGTAAATAAACCCGAGGTAAATAGACGATCTGATGTCGAAATGAGCCTGTAATCACTTTTAATTTTAATATATTAATATACGTGTCTCTAACAATCTCCTCACTCCATTTACTAAACCAGAGGTCGTATTAATGTTCTTAATAAATATTACAAATGCACCAATTTTTAGTTGTAATTAAGGCATCCCAGATGGTGTAATAAAGTGCAAATAATTCTGTAGGTATATTTCTTTAATAATTTCTGTGAAAATCTAACATTAAAGCGAAAACACCAATATATTCCCTAATATTTCCATCAATTGGCCTCAAAACTTGTTTATTTATATTGCTGCAGTCGTCATTAAGAGGGCTTAGAATAGCTCTGTTGTAACTTAAGGTATTGATATTTTGCAGTTACCAAATACGTGGTTAACCAGTGAATCATTACATAAAGACTTCTTATAATGTTATCTCCTTTGTCACTACGTATCTCATTATTTCCCAGCTGCAATAGCCATGCTGCAAAGTCCTGTTCTTAAGAATTGGTTCGCATATTTAATTTGAGATGTAGCAGTTTTAGCTTGGGCCATACTTGATTAAATGCATGACAACTCGATTATTTTAAATCTTCCGGCTCTGGGTACTACAGGCAAAACTACGAAAATCTCCTCCAAACACCACAGTCTTACCACACGATTATTTTACGCACCACATAAGCTCTTTTAATAATCTATCAATGCAATTTACTGCCAGTGCTGGAATCATTAATGCTTAATCTATAATAATGAATGATCTCCGCAACATATCTGCTTCTGACTGTTATATCTAATGCATGAACTTGAAGATTCTGTTAAGGAAACTGGTATTCCAAATGTTTTATGTGCCGTCTTACCCTCAGGTAATAGCAAACAGCAATACCAGTCCAAGCAGCAGCTAATACTATATCACATCTACCTCTATTATATGCAATAGACAGGACTAGGCAAATATTTTGCAACAAACACTGGAGGTTCTAGAAAGAAATTTTTTTGTTTGACAGCACTATAAACTGGATTTAATATTTCATAAATAACGGCCTTTTGTTCCAGTTTAGCTTTTTGTATACGTTTCTGCTCCTCTTGTTTTTTGAGCAGGTGCTGTTAATGTAGGCTCTGTTATGCGTACAGCATCGATGGACCAAGTTTTCTGCAGAAAAATCTATTATTATTTAAAATAATTTCAATGTCATATAACGCAAATTTTTTAGCTTGTTCTTCATCATACATATAAGCAAAATTTTGAGACAGGTGATGCTTGAAATCAGACGCGTCCGAGGCCGCGATGTCTTCGGCACTACCCCCTTACATTTTCATTGTTCAGTAGCCGGTTCACAACTCGATTTCTGGACGCGTCACTACTACCGCGCATATCTGCGGCACAATAGCAAACTAAGAGGTTACTGGTCTTGCATTTCCTCGTCCCGCAATAATGATTTCAAACAATAGCTTCTAGCAATTACTACAATGCTAAATAAACACAAATTATACAGTATAACTCAACTCTTCCCGTGTGATATTTTATAATTCAAAATCAATTTCTGTTGTTCTTGTTACTTTGCAAATAATAATAATAATAATAATAATAATAGTAATAATTAAAAGGTAATAATATTAATCATAATAACAATCATGATAATAGTAATAACCCTATAATGCCCTAACCTGTGAATTAACAACCCTAACATGAGTTGTTCAAAGTAAACCTTATTTATTGAACCGTTTTCTTCACAAGTCCTATAATTCTGCTTTGTATCCCGTTGTGATATGTTTTTGAAGCTTCTGGTGCCAAGCGGACTGCATTATGCATTTATAATTAAATACGCCACCTGGTTTCAGTGTCCAGTAACCGCATCCGTGGTATTTCTTTCACCAGTTTGACGCTGTTCTTGGAGATAATCCGCAGCCCCCGCTGCGCTATAACCTTGCTCATTAAGTCAATTTTTGGTTTATTGCCCATATCCTTGTTTCTTTTAATATGACATATATAAAATAAAGAGGACATTGTGTACACGTCAATTTCATCCTACCGCTTCCTTCATTTATTAATTACTTGTAATTAAAGTGCACCCTCTGTCACTTAATTTGAAGTTGTAATTTTACAAGAGTTACTTATTGTGAAGTGGTATACTTCAAATGCTTATTTATTTATTGAGTCCCACGTTTGGGAGCCAATTTGCGGTGGTAAATTTATAATGTTATTTGTGTATGTGTGTTTACTCCACGTGGTGAAGCCATTTTGTGACGTGATTCTTTGTTAGGTTTGTAGCTCCATCTGGTGTTAGCAATTTGCGGCAGTATTAGTGTTTGTTTGAAAGAATGCTACGGTTATTTTATTTAATTTTGGTTCACTGTCCTCCGGCTAGCTATGATCTTTTTGGTCGAGCACATCTCTTTATACAGGTTGTGTAAACGGAAAGGAATCTTTTATCCAAAGATAACACTGATGAAGAAATTTGTTTTACACTTTTATTGTCGAACACGTTCACTATCACATTTACACATTGATCTTGACACTCGCCAAACTGAAACACTTATAATAACTTCATTACTGATCATTCTTAATTCGAGTACTTCAACTTTCTGTGTAATTAACTTTACAACACTTGAGATTTTTCATAACTCTGCTGGATTGAAGGCGACGTGTAACGTACAAATATTTTCGATGAACTGACGGACTGAAGGCGACGTGTAGCATACAAATATTTTCGGTGAACTGACTGACTGAAGGCGACGTGTAGCATACAAATATTTTCGGTGAACTGACGGGGTCTATCTCTAACCTAGCCCTTTTTATACTCCTACACCCCAATATGCCTAAAGATTATAACTGAACTGCTATTGGCTAATAAAACGCGCCAACATTAGCGTCTATTTTCATATCCAATGAAAATTATGAATACATATGCTCTAGGGAAAATATTCCAGAAAATTCTAAAGAAAAACGCGCCAACATTACGTAACTTCCTCGTCTCTAATAATGATAAACAGCTCACCCCCTCGCTGCATTATTGCACACTATTATTGTCAGTTTCAGTAAGGCAGTATAAACTTACTTCTCAACAATAATTACAATCAACAAACATCTCAATCAATGCCACATAAAAATGCATATTCATACTGTAATCATTCTTTACATTTAAATAATTTGTGATACAAATTACTGCATCAATTGCTTGTAACCTCTACAAAATACCAATAAATACCTATGTATCACATCATGTTTGTCTTACCCCGGCTTCCTTCGTTCCTGAGCCGGAAATCGACCAGTCAACCTTGGTTAGGGTTCGAGTGCCGGGTTTTTGACGTTAAACCAACAAGCCGATTTAGTGTGTACCTTGCAGTCATTCAGGTAAAATGCTGCGTTTCCCACTCCTTTTGCCGCTCACTTTGTTCAAACCAATAAGAGCACATCCGGGTAGGTGTAGAACACAACTAAGGGGATTCTGCCAACATTAAATAAAGAAACACGCTATAGGAAACAAAAATCTCGGCGCATTTTTTGCACGGATTGTGCATAGATAGACAAGATATTGCATCCTACCAAAACATTCAACAGAAATACATGTTTTTAAGCCCCCTGAATACGAAAAAATATCATTTATCAATTTACAAATAGGCCAGTGTGTGTGTGTGTGTGTGTGTGTGTCTGTTTGTGAACAGCATAACTCTAAAACGAAAGTACAATAAATGCTAAACTTAGTATTTGGGTTTAGTACGACACAAAGATTTTAAGAAAATCCCCTCTTCCGAACTACCCTTTACATGAAAATTTTTCGAACTTCTTTTTATTTTCTAAGAAATGTCTATTTTGATTAACGTATCACATATTAAATATATTTACATTACAAATAAAATGTATATTTTGCATTTTCTGGGAGTAGCCTGTAAAGTCAACTTAATTCGGAAGAAATTTTGTATAAAATTGTATAGCTGATAAACGATAGCGTACTACACAAAAAATGTAGATCCCTTAAAAACATACAATTTGTTTCAAATAAATTTTTTGTGGCATCAGCCATTTCGAAGATATCCGTTCCTATACTCGGCGCCAAACAAGAAGGTGATTGACATTTCGCGGAGAGAGAGAGAGAGACAGGCGACGTTGCCGCTCATCGCCACCACGTGGAGAGCGTGCTAGAACTGTGTCGAAGGCGACTGGGTTGCGCCTGCATTGTGGACAATTGTATACGAGGACAATTGTAAAGTAATGAATATACGTGCAGAGGATAGAAAATGCAAGAATACATCAGTGTAAAAATCTGCGTTAACAGAAGAGATATAGCTATGAAATATTGATGCTTATTCTAATGGAAAAAATGCAGATTTCTGAATCACTTGCATCGCTGCTGCTGCTGCTGCTCGTTTCATAGACAATGTTGCCACCGCCACCGTCGTCGTCATCATCATCATCATCATCATCATCTGAAGAGCTGCTAGAATTCTCCGCGGAAATAACAAGCTGTTATACAGTTTCCTCCAGAACTCCTTCATTTTCCCAAGCTGCACTTATTACGCCCTTTTTATGAGTCGCCGCTTTTTTTCCAGTTTTCAGCGTTTACTGCTGTTAGTGCCTCTTCTGTAAGCTTTATTACTGACGACACAGTGAAACCTTTATTGTTTCACCCAACATAACCTTTTATGTCGGCCCAAATTAATTCAATATAACTAAAATGACAATGATAAGGTGGAAGCCTAACTATTTTGTGGCCATGTTCTGCAGCAATGCCATCAAATACATAACTTGGACACCGCGGTTTGTTTGCTTTCACAAGTTCCAGTAGTTCACTTTTCTTTAGTCCCTCCTTCATGGTATATTGCGGCGAACAAGCCACTGAATTATTTTTCTCCTCTTCGAAATATTCCCTCACAGAGCATATTATTTCCTGCGCCTGTCCTTTAATTGGGATACCTTTACGAAATGCAGTTTTATTCGGTTCCCGAGTGCGCTCCGTTTTTCGTTTGGCTGCGCTATTTTTGTCACTATTTTTGGACATTGTTAAATATTCATTAAGCGTGTTAATTATAAATGCTGACACAACACACGCACGCACAAATACACGGATTCAAACACACACAACACACAAATATTATACAAATAGGACGATGCAAAATCACTTTTCAGTACGCAGGCAATCTCTAAACTGATACAAAAATATAAGCAAGCTGGGGCTAAAAGGACGACATTGTTTATAACTGCAGTGACAGCAGAAGATAAGACTGCAGTTCATGTTTACTTCAACGGTCGCTCGCCCGGCACGTCATACAAATCACGTGTTACAATATCGCAACAAGGCATTTGCGTCTATCGTTGCTATGGAAACGTCTTAGTTCTAATTGGTCCTTCTAATGGTTGCTATGACATATTCATCCCCTGCTATTCATTGAAAGCTTTCAGCCACGTGATGATTAACTGTCAATCACCTTCTTGATTGGCACCGAGTATAACGGTTCGAATTGTTCAATACTTTTGTCATTCTTTTCAAGTCCTTTCGATATTCAGTTGTTTCTCGCGAGATTGCACGCAAAGAGCATGGAGTTTTAAAGTCAATTTATAGTGTCCAGTTCTTAAACATTTGACTATCGCAATTCCCTTTATTTTTATAAGCAATGCGTAATGCAGCGATTTCCGGAAAGTTTTATCTTGATTAAAATGAAGTAGATAGGAAAAAAAACTTTCGTAAGAATATTTTATGTACCTAGTAATACCCGCTAAAGGGCAGAGAAAGCCATGTGAATAATAGCACATAATTTTGTTGTCGATGTAATCAATTCTTAATCTAAAGAAGCTTGATCCGCCGATTATCCGCTCGTCATGTATGTTCACCGTTTCATATGTTCCGTACTATTTTCTCTTTTTGAAATAATGTTCGTTCACATTCATTTTATTAAAGCATATATGCTGCAATGCTTTAACTCAACTTCAAAGATATTGAAATTATAATTTATTGGTCACAGAGAGCTAATTTTATTGGGATCACTTTTATCAAAGATTACTGTAGCATGTGTACTGTCAACTTTCATAAATACTGCAATAGAGTTAAGAACCAGAAAATTGAAATAAGCTAATGGGATAGGTTAAGCTTACTTATTGGAAGATTATGTACATTTAATAAACGTAAACGAGAAACTGCGAATATAAACGTAATCAAATAAGAATTATGGATACAAGGCTATAAATAATTATAATATAATGGAAGCCATGAAGAGACTCGGAGACAAAATATGAATATTGTTGCTGAAGTATTTGACCTAATAAATATAGAGAATGCCAAAAATGAAGGGAATTTAAAGTAATTTCATTTTTCAAGAAGGGAGACAAAATCTATCTGCAAAACCATCGCGAAATAAGGGTATTAAATGCTGGTTGTAATATTTACGTTAAAATATCAAACAATATGATTAACATTATAGCACATGCTGTTTCATCATAAGAACGTGGATTCAGGAAAGGCAGATCCTTTAGAAATAATAAGCAAATATTAGAGAAGAGAAAGGGATTTAACTTAAGGGCTTATGTTCCTTCGTCGACTACAGAAGATAGACAGAGAATAATTATGGAGTATAACGTAAAAAAAGGGTGTACCCAAAACATTTGATTAAAAATATTCCAAATATGTACAAAAGAGCAAAAATTATGGAACATAAATTAACGTTAGAAATACTAATTAAGTAAGAAGTAAGTCACAGAAGCAGACACTCTCCAAACAAAATACAGTCATCTAAAATGAGGTTCCTCAGATACTTGAAAGGAGACTCCCTAAAAGTTAAGGGTGAAACAGGCTAATAATTTAATCCACCAAGAGGAAGTAAGAAAGTAACGTAGCTTACGTTCTGTTGTAGCGATACCGTTATATAAAAAGTTAAATGTACTGGTTCATTGTTCTCTGTGGACATAGTCTCCCACAGAGGAGCTGTGACCCGATTCCTAATGAGCGGTCCTGATTATAGAGGACACATTGTGTGTCCTACTCTCTTCACAGTAATGCAACCGCGAGACAGCTTAGCTTTACAATAGCCACATTTATTTCCAAACCTCTGGTTACTACGGCCGCTTAAGCTTTTCAATAACAGCGGTTTTCCAATGCTATCAAAGCAAGCCTCGATTCGAATGTATAGGACTCGGCGATCGTCATCTTTCTACACGCTGAAATATGTTATCGTGTAAATCTGCATGCTTGTGAGAAATATCTGCTTAGTGACAACTGCGTGATTTTTATTTCCATTCGTAATGATTCTGCTATCAAAGGCCACTAGATGATCTGTGCAAATAAATCGTAAAATCTTGATAAACGGGCTAAAAGATCAAACGATGATTAACTCATGTTTCAACATTGAGCCTCGTCTGAATGCTAGCAGCGACATAGAACACATCGATTGTAAGTAGTATAAATATCTCCAGCTTAAGCGATTATTCTTAAGAGAAGTTATAATACCATTTTTAATACTTTTCAGCAGTAGAAAAGTGCTCTCTCTTTGATAAAACAAATCAAATCCTGAACAATTACAACAAGTATTACTGAAGTACTAGGCTGATCAATAAAGACTAAGACTGATTTTTCCCTGTAGCTTTCTTGAGAGTTCCCTGTCTCTAACATGAATATTTGAAAATAGCGGGGTTTCATGTATAATGTCCATAGACGGCAGCACTCATGTATCGGTAGGTTGATAGTAATTCTGTATATTGTTCACCTTACTGGAATTTCGCACACCACTCGACACGAGAGGAGCAATAAAATCATGTTTTCGTTTAAATCATACAGCCTCTGAAACTTAGGAAAAGCTGAAGCAAGCATACGGTGAAGATGCACTATCTCGTGCAACAGTGTTTAGGTGGTTCAAGGACTTCAAAGAAGGGCGAGTTCTCTGTGATAAGCAAGGTGGGCCTGGTGCTTCGGCTTCTGCTATGACTGAAGTCAACATCAACACAGCTGCTGTGATTGTTGTTCTTCCTCACACTACTGCTACAGCAGCATACTACACGCCATTATTGGCTACACTGAGGGAGCACATTGCAAGGAAACATCCAAAACTTCATCAGAATGGGTGGCGACTTCATCACAACAACGCATGGCCTCATGTCTCAAAGTCCAGGAATTCAACATCACCTGCGTACTGCATCCGCCTTATAACCCCAATCTTGCCCCCTGTGATTTATTTTTTATTCCCGTCACTAAAGGCAAAGCTCCGGGGCATTCGATTTGAGAGCACTGAAGTGTGCTGAGGAAAAGTGAGGCGATTCTCAAAGACCTGACAAAGAATGACCTGCACCATGTGTTCGAGGACTGGCAGAGACGTTATAAAAAGTGCATTCAAGTAGGAGGGGACTACTTTGAAAAAGATCATGTCAACATTGAAATGGAGTAATAAATACTGTGAAAAAAATCAGTCTCAGTCTTTATCGATCAGCCCTCGATATGATAGAAAAGCAGCTGATCTACAATTGTATTATCTTCACTTTCTTCCTTAAGTACCTATTCTTTCTACATTTGAGCATTTTGTTCTGTTCGAAATTTTGGCTAGTTAATAGGTTGTGTAAAGTCGCGAAGATGAGCGCTATCGTGCGCACGACCTAGAAAATTGTAGTATCGCGCACCAAGGACAGCGTGCTTTATTGTATGTTTAGATGAAGACCAAGGTGGTGGTGGTACTTTTATTGTCAAACAATTACAACTAGCCTCGCAAAATACAACAATCGCATGAGCCTCATTACAGTACATGCTTTACCTGTGCCTGGAATCCCGCAGTAAGACTGCTGTACTAAATAACATAGTTTGGTTACTGCATACTGACCTATTGGGGGGCGGGGCAGGAAACAAAAATAAAGCAGTACAATAACACAGAATTTCTGAATACTACACGTACACAAAAATATATAAAAATAAGGCTGAATTAATATCGAATAAAATTACAAACGTTAACAACTATATATAGTGCTCTGACCTCTCCTTTGCACCCTCTTCCGTTCTCCGTAGCAATTAACCCGTTGTCAAGTCTTAGCTAAAACTGGCCCTAGTTTGTGACCCTACATTACATCCAAGCAAGCCTTCATTTCCGTACTGGAATCCAGAAAATGTAGTGTTAAATAATGTTTTCGTGATAATTATTTTTCTCTGCCCTCTACCAGAGTGACTCCGTGTTACCCCTTCACCATAGAGTGGACATATTCACACCCCGGAGTCATTAATTAGTTACAATTGCAGGGGTACAATGTTAGGCGTGCTAGACCATTTCTTTGTTCTCGTTTACAGTCGTTTACAGTCACAGTTACAGTCCTTCCCCCAAAACTTGACACTGTAAGTTTAGTGAAATTTTAGCCTCGTGGATCAGTGCTGTTATATTTATTGTAAGATATGTTTTTTATCCATGTATTCAAACCGACATTCTTGGTAAATACACAAGAAAAATAATAAGTGACAATTCACTTATTTTAATCACTAGACCTCGAATTTTTTGGCCCTTAAAACCTAATTTTATACACCTAAAATTACAAAACTACAAAATATACTCAATTACTCTCAAATTGCAAAAATAGGTACTGAGTACACAGTGTGTTAAACATTAAATTTGATGTATATAAAATGTATTTCCGCTTTCTAAAAGTTTAAAAAAGCAATTAACTAGTGAGGATTGAAAATTACATAAGAACTGTAAGTTTTCTAAATTATTATGGCCAGAAAAACTTTATTATATCTTAAATTATGAATTTGTGGTTGGAATTACATAATATAAGCTTATAAAGTTGAAAAGAGAACTCTCAAATCTAACTGGATGGATCACAGAGGAAATGCACTATACGCTACAAATATATCATTGTGTCCTAAATGCTCTATTGCTGACATAAACAAACCGTTAAGGACAGCAATATTAAAGAAATATGAAATACACTTGAAAAGTAAGAGAGAAAAAATGGAGAAGTCTTTTGAATGTGTGCATCTCAACAGGTCAAATACGCCATTTGAAAGGGATTTCTGCCGTACTGGAATCCCCAACAAATACCGAAAAATGACGGAGAGACCCAGAGAGAACAGTATTCCGTTTATCTGTCTACAAAACGATACATTACCTGCTAAAGTGCTTAGATAAACCAGTCTTTTTCTCAGAATGTCTCACTCCTACAACCTACAAAATCTTTGAAACAAACCAATCACATGATATCAAAACTTCATTTTTCATGGTTGCTTGAAAAAAAATTAATGAAAGAGTAGAAATTCTAACATAGACCCTTTTAGGCTCTGAAACTTTAAAATAGGTTTTAATGGTCAAAATAATCATCTGAAGCACCAAAAGCTCTTTCGTATATTTATGTGTTATGTAAAACATGAAGATTTTTAATAGTTTTCGTCTTTTCATACCATAAAAAAGGCATTTAACCTAAAATCAGAGGTCTATTAATCACTGTACTCTCTTGCCGTTAAAATATATAATTCCAAGTCGAAATGTTATATTCATTTTAAATGCAATTATTTTCGTAAAACCCCATTTTACGCATTCAGGTACGCGCGCGCGTGCGCGCGCACACACACACACACACACA